>CM068367.1:453799374-455154068 GCA_034769895.1 Magicicada septendecula
AATGAATTAACTAGTAGATTGCATTCGCGCCTACTACCGTTATTCTTTATCATCTAGATCGGTCTTTTCTCCTCATATTCTGACGCTTAGCTCATTTCTCTTTCTGCTGTCTATTAGTGAAGTACGTATAGTCCGACTATAACATTGTCTCGCATGGAGAGTGTCCTTACTAACTACAACTCTACCTGTTGTCGTCAGCCTCGCCAGCTGGGCTTACGTCACTTCACACCTCCCTATCTGTTTATTTACTACTTCGCCTTTCAACAAACACTTTTGCCTCGCACGCATGCTGATGCCGTGTTCCGCCACAGTTACTCTCCCCTTACATAATATGGTTTCAATAGTCTTACATTGAATTTGCCGCGTATTTTAGTTTCGTCGCAATTATCTACTCACATATATGTAGATTCGCCTACAATATCTTTAATCTTAAAAGTCCTGTGTATAACTCACAAAATTTTTCGATTCTTCTCTGCATCGTATCAGATTGGTAATGTGTCCGCACTAACACCAAGTCTCCTACCTGAAATCTTGTCATTTTGTTCGCTTCATTCACGCGTTTTGCGTGTCGCTCTCTTTTCCGTTTAATCCTAACGAATATCTGGTGGTTATCCACTGTCTCTTCTTTCGTATCGCAGCCTTCCTTTATGAATTTCTCCCATACACGACTCGGCTTTTTTCCGTGATGTGCTTCATACGGTGTAACTTCTATTGTTTCATGGTAGACCTCATTTATGCAACATTCTATGGTATTTATGAATTTTGACCATTTTGTGTGCTGGTCCCCTACAAATATCCTAAATAGGTTACCCAGTTGCCTATTTACGCGTTCGGCAAGGTTTGTTTGCGGGTTTCTTATCGCCGTGTATTTAGGTATAATTCCAAGTTCCTCTAGTCCTTTAACCCATTGTTTGGACGTAAACTGCGTACCGTTATCAGTGAGTATTGCTTTCGGTCTTCCACACCCATTTACATACTGCCGGAGTCTACGAAGCGTAGCTACTGTTGTGGCTCTTCTAAGTGTGTATAATTTTACATACTTGGTAAAGTTATCTATAATGACAAGGATATACTTTACTCTTGCTGCTGCTGTTGGAAGCGGTCCATAAAAATCGCCACTAATCAATTCACCTTTACTCGTCGGTATAATTGGCTTCGTGCCACCGAATAAGTTACGATTGTTTGAATCCTTACATTTTTGGCACTTATCGCACGTCTTTACGTACGCCTGTACGCGCTTCGACATTCGGTCGAAAGTGAAATGTTCCTGCAGTAACTTTATACATTTCTTACTGCCAACATGACCGTACATTGTGTGTATTTCTTCGATGAGTCTCCCCGTAACGCTTTCCGGTACGTAGAGTTTCCATCGACCCTTACTTTTCCTATATAACTTATCATTACTACACTTATAAAATTTACATAATTCATTCTTATCATCCGTCGTCAAATCCTTCATTATTTGCTGTAGCTTCTTATCTTCTAACTGGTACGTCGCGAAGTTCTTTAACATCATGTTCATTTCTTTACTCATTTTAATTATTGTATGGTTCATTTGATACTCATAACTGTCGTCGACTGGATCTTCCTTCGTCATATCCTCTGGGTAACGACTCAAGATGTCGGCCACAATATTCTCCTTTCCCTTACAATGAATGATATCAAAGTTATACTCTTGAATACTCAGTATCCAACGTGTGATCCTTGAGTTGTTTAGGTGACACTTACTCATGAAGATCAACGCCTTGTTATCTGTTATTATGGTCAATGGTTGTCCTAAAACGTAAATTCGGAATTTTTCCAGACATCGAACTATGCTTAGAAGCTCCTTTTCTGTCGTAAAGTAGTTTATTTCTGCACCTTTGAACGTTTTGCTAGTATACGCTACTACGCAGATGTTTTTATCGTCGTCCAACTGATATAATTGTCCTCCGAATGCGAAATTACTCGCATCACATTGTAAGAAGTACCTCTTATTTACCTGCGGAAAACTTAAGATAACAGTATTGATAAACAAGTCCTTGACCTGTTGGAAACACTGGTCAAGATCGGGTGTCCAATTAAATTTCTGACCCTTTTTAAGTAGACTTAACAAAGGTTGTGTGACTTCTGCATATTTGCTTGTAAATTTGTTGTAAAAATTTGTAAGTCCCAGGAATCCCTTTAACTGCTTTTGATTCTTCGGGGTCGGGAACTTCCTGATTGCCGCTACTTTCTCTTCGGATGCTCGTATACCATTAGTAGTAAGCTGATACCCAAGGTATGCGATCTCCTTGCGAAAAAATTGTGATTTTTCCAAATTTATTGTTAGGTTGGCTGCCAATAAATTTTTAAGTAATGCTTCAATATTCTCCAAATGTGTGCTTACGTTAGACGAATAACAAAGACAATCGTCGACGTAGATGATTGTATTCTCTTTCACCTCCTCGGATAATGCCATATCTAAACCTCTCGTCAGGGCTGCGGAACTGGTACTAAGTCCAAATGGAGTTACGGTATATCTGTAACACTTTCCTTCGTACAGAAATGCGGTGTAATCTCGGCATTGTTGTTTCAACGGAACCTGCCAAAAACTACTCGTTAAATCTATTGTAGATAAGTATTTCATGTTACTGCATCTCGCCAGGATTTCTTGAATCGGAGTCGGTCCTTCGTAGTCTGGAACAGTGACACTATTTATCCTCCTCGCATCTAAACACAAACGTACATTCCCATCTTTCTTTATTACGGTGACCATTTGGTTGACGTATGGACTACTGCACCTTTCAATCACGCCATATCTTAGCATCTTGCTGATTTCGGCGTCCACCTTTTCCTTATACGCTATTGGGATTGGCCACCCGCGTTGGAAATATGGTGTTTTATCCGTCACTCGAAACTCATGTTCGTAGCAATCCATCCGTCCTGGACATTCCCGGAATACACTCTGATACTTTACTAAAATCCTTCTTAGTTCCTCCCTCGTCGTTTCGTCTTCACATGTCACAC
This sequence comes from Magicicada septendecula, assembly GCA_034769895.1. Classification (NCBI taxonomy): domain Eukaryota; kingdom Metazoa; phylum Arthropoda; class Insecta; order Hemiptera; family Cicadidae; genus Magicicada; species Magicicada septendecula. The sequence continues at coordinate 453,802,363 of CM068367.1, forward strand.
TGTCGACCTTCTCATCAATCCTCCTCTCGATTCCGTCCCAGTCCTCTTCTAACAGTTCCATATGTATGATTGGTATTCGCAGTTCCTGTTCACCAGTCCTCCCTTCGAATTCGATGGTTCCCTTCTTCATATCGATTACGCATCCCTCTTCTTTTAAAAAGCTGATTCCTAATATGCAGTCCCTAATTAAATTCGGTATTACTAGGAAAACACAATCTAACCTAACATCATCAATATAAATCTCACACATAATTTGTTTTCTAATTAATTTAGACCTTCCGCCGACGGCACTTACAATTAACGTGTTGTTCATGCGGAGTTCTTCGTATGGACGCAGGCGTTGTTTATTTCTGTTAAACCATTCTTCTGATACTCCGTTAATGGCAGAACCCGTATCAATCAAGGCTAAAACTGTAACATCACCATTAAATTTTACCTCAATCTCTGGACATTTTGAGATTCGCTTTTCCAGTTGCGTTTGTTCATCTAGGACAAACTCATGTCGTAAATCAGGTAACAAAATATCAGTCTCGTACTGTTGTAGTGTATGTCGACGAACGGCTATCTTTCCATGTGACCCACTTAATTTTTTTTTCTACTGTTCCACTAACCTTAGCGGCAGACGTTGAGGCTCCATTGTTTACAAATTCAATGGTATTTATTGCCGGCTTGTTACTGAAATGTTGGGGTTGTCGGTATCTCCCTCCTTCCCCCTTTCTATGTTGCCAGTGTGAAGGTTTTGGCTCCGTAATTACCTTGTTTACGGCGTTATTCTATTGACCATGAGGCACCCCTCTTGTGTCCCGGTCGTTCAACTTGTCTGTCTGACGCACAAACCGATCATCTCTACTGTTTCTTTGCCGGATCATGGCATATTCAGAAATCAATGATTCGAGATTCTGGATCGTCCTGACGTCCCTAGTGACGCTCGCTATCTCTAGTTCTCGTCCATAATGTCGCGTTATCTTCCTAATCAGTTGATAATCCGTGAGCGGCGGTGTAAGCTGACGGCTTTCCAGAAGTTGTCGTTCCATGTATTGGACAGCGCTCATACTCCCACGCCAGTCGAAACGACCATACTCCAGCTTGTTCCGGACATCATCCTGCTTCTCCGGGCCCCAATACTTCTGCGTAAAGATCTCTTTAAATTCATCGAAGTTCTTGATCTGGTCACGTACCACACGCCACCATATAGCTGCATCGGCCTCGAGATGTTTCCCAATCCACTTCACGTTATCCGCCGGGTAGTACATCAGCTGGTGCTCGGATAATTCTTTTAGGAACTCTATACGAAAACGGTCTGTTCCGTTGTATTTGAGTTCGGAGTTATTATTTCCATTAGCTCTCGTGGACGGCCCTATCTCAGTTTCCGCTATCCGTCGCTGTAGTCTTTCTTGTCCACTTTTAATATGATTGATGTGACTTCTTAACTCTTCAATTATCACAGCCTTCTCCTTCTCCGTTGTTGTGGTTTTCTGTTCCACCGTGCGTTGACGGTCGTCCACTTCAACGATCTTCTGCTTTAATACTTTGACGGCTTCTCCCTGCTCTTGTTGTTGTTGTATTATATTGTTCTGTACTTCTCTTCTCCATTCCTCGTTTCTATTGTTCGTCTCTTGGATTTGGTGATCTAATTTTTGGTCGACTTGTTCGATTACCTTCTGTGTATTATTTGTGGCTTCCTGCCACTCTTGACGGTCTTTCTCTCTCACTCCTTTATTCTCTCTTACCTGTTTCTTCAGTTCATTCTTCAACTCTTTTATACCACTTTCACTCTTCTTTTGTAGATCGCTAATTTTCTCATCCCACTTCTTAGCGTAATCCTGCAGATCTAGTGTTATTTTGCTGATCTGTTCTTCATTGTGTCTTTTAATTCCTCCTGCATTTGTTTTTGTTCCCTGCTATGCTGTTCCAATTTCTCCGTAATTAAATTTTGTTTTTCCTGCATCTGTTTCAGATCATTCTTCTGCTGATCTAACTTCTCGGTCAGCTTCTCGAGTAGCATTTGTAGATTTAATTCGCCGGGTTGGGACACCTGTCCCCCCGCCCTTATCTCAGATTCACACGCGCTAACGTCGTCGCTGGGCGTCGCGTTCTCCTCTCGTCCTTCTATGTTTAACTCATTGTTAACGTCGAATTCTTGACTTTCGGAGTTATTATTATTAGTCGCCATTCTTGCTCGACTTCGTGTAATCATTCAGAGTTGTTTTACAAGTATTTGTTTTTTATTCTAATGCTTATGTTATACTTTATCAAACTACTAGCTATTCTACTATACCACTGCCTGCACTTAACCAACTCGTTTAACAAGGATTATCCCTATTAATCGGCCATCAGGTTGGGCGCCATATACAATGCTAATAATTTATGCCTGATTAATTAAGTACATAAATTATTATGCCTATTATTGATAGTGAATTTTCTCGTTATTACAATAGTTTAATAGCACAATTCTTCTCGTGCCACGCGTTGGGCTGCCATATACAGTGCTAATATTTATGCGAATTATTTGCATAAATTGATTAATTATTAATTATAAATTTATTGATCTGTAATTATGAAATTGTTGCCGGTACGAACTTTGTCGTACTTACATGTATCTAACTCTGAGCTTGGGTTAGCATATACGATGTAATTAATGTCATGTGTTGATCTCCCATATATAGTGTTAACAAATTCATTTCTTTAAATAACGAATAATTGTATGAATTGAGTTAGAGTTAATTAATTATTCACACTCCAACTTGCTACATATGAATTTACTTTTGACTTTAACTGTCTTCGAAACTTCTATTTTGTGCATCTTTCTGATTAGTTGAATTGATAATCGATACCTTGAATTATTAATATAGATACTGTTTAATGAAAGGTTAAGTTGTGAGTCAGGTTTGTTACATAAATCAATAGAATACTAACGAATCCATTCTAACTTATATTTATTAAATCATATTCATTCTTCTTCATGTCAGAACATCAATTTAAGAGCACTTACAATTCTTCAACAAAACAATAAAATTCTATTCCACATTTAACAACTCAATGAACAAATTTAAACAATTAGGTGAGCGATCAAATATTGACGCTTCTTCGTCTGCAATGACGTTACTAACTAAAATGTGGTGTGCTCATAATTCGTATTTAGTATTTACGTTAAAACACATTGAACATTTATATGCATGAAATAATCATAATTAATAATACACATATCAATCATATACATAGATAAAATCCTGCTCCTGCAACAAACACATCAAATACATACATAGTACAAAATATATTAACAAGAAGACATGTATAATATTCTAGAACATAATATTCCCTACTTATGGATTCGTATCTATCTGACTCATATTTATATAACTTTCTCAGGTGGTTTTGGTTCTAAGTGTCAGGTCAGTGGTGTTTGATAAATTACTAATTATAAGAAGGGATTAGTTTTGTACTTTACTCGTTCTGCCGTGCTGTCTCCCTGCATTGATGAGTGAAGTTAATCCATAGGACACTTGATCGTAAACACTCCCGCACTCCGCGACAGTCACTTCGAGCTTTGAGTTTAATATAATACAAGTAGTGGCATTGTACTCGTAATCGGTCGGTTAAGTTCTACGCGCGTATGTGTCTATTTCGCGGTACACAGTTCGCTACCGTATGCTTCTAATAACTGTCTATGCCGCACGACAACTCTTTTCGGCGCCTAGGTCGTTTTCGAGTTCATTAGGCACTTTTCACAATTCTATTTATTTGAGTTAATTACTAAACATTGTAGTATCACTACTTTTTCTGTAATTGTTCAAGAATATCGCTTCACAATGTCCGTGTCTTTATGACGATGAATTACATAGAAATTATATAGATTGTTACTCGCGTTTCATCACGAAAATTACTGTTCCGTTTACGCTCTGAGTTTTATTCGCGCACTTCCATTTATTCGTAATATTGTCTTAATCGTCTCCACCGAAATGCATTTTAACTTACGCACTGCTTTAAGTTCTTATAACTGAATCATTATAAAATGAAATACAAGTTCAATAGACTGTTCGAGACTCTGAGTAAACCGAGTTAAGAATTATAATACAATTTGTAATAAACTGAGATAAAATTTGTAGTAAACTGAGGTTAAAAATTGAATGAACTGGGCTCGCGTCTCCCCGTGTAAATGGTTTTTATTTCTTCTGCTGTTCCCACTCTTGGGACTCTGATGAACACTCAAACTTCCCACCAATTCATCTTTGATAGGTTCATTCCATGGACCTCCTTGTGTCCCTTCGTCTCCAGTCTGTATTTCCAACGAATTCTCCACCCAGTGCCGTTTGGAGAGGGACGTTCATACACGAGATTCGCTCTCTGGTCTCAAGCTTATCTCTGAACCATCCCCTACGGAAGTTCCCTCCGGAATTCTCGTTCCTCATTGGCTGGTTGGCTTTTTCGACTTGAATTTGACATAGTCCACGTGGACTAGATGAGTCGCTGTCTTACGCACGTTGTTCCGTTCCTGGAATCAGTGTTAAGGCTCTGTTTCAAAATCACATCTGCTACTTCTGGTGTAGCGTGTCGAATTCTCTTATTGTTGGTACGCTGACGAGTTCCTCCGTCGACTTGCGGGTGGCATAACATCTGTGCTCTCCCTTAGCGTCACTTAGTCGCCTGTCCTATTGTCCTTGCATAAACCATTGTCTTTGAGAAGTCGCACACATGGTTTTGAACAATACTCTCGCCGTTGGTTCTGTGTTTTTCTCGCTACTGGACAGATGTAACGGTAGCCTCCTTTTGTCCTAATTGTGGAGTCGGGCATTCCCACGCATGGTCCAGCTGGCTGCAACATGTGCCGTACAGCTCATTGTTCGAGAATAGTTTTTACGACGTCTTAATGGAAAGGAAAGGTTTGTTCCCTTTCGCCGCCCACCCTCGAACAACGCTAACAAGTGTCACTTTTAACGGGCTCTAATTGCTGGCGTACTTCCCTCGCAATAACCCAAAAAATTAAAAAAAAAATATATGAAATATTAATTTCAATCACTTTCTGCTACAGTCCGTTTCTTGATTTATTATATATATTATACAGTCCGTTTCTTGAAATATTAATTATATCACAGTGTCCCCAAATATGATTCGTCGTGCAGATTAATCGGAACGACTAATTCATATTTTGCCCTTACTCGCGTACGATCACTTAGTACATTGGCCATCTCCCATTGGGACGAGTATAGCTGACCTATATCTTCCTCTCGACTGACCTACTGTTGTTTAGAACCGTTTTTCTCTCCCTTTTTTTTTCATTCACCTGAGTGTTTAATTTATTGTTCACCAAATATAAATACGAATCCATTTACAAACTATACGCTCTAGTGCGTTCCTAGATCTGTCTATACACATACATTACATAAACAAATGGTAATTATTTTGTTTACAAGCTATCTTTTTACTTACGTATACAATAGAAACTATATAAATACTAGCAGTAATTTATTGCTTATGATACTTCAAACAATTTTATTATTACCTTCAAAATTAATTTGCGATTAAAACATTCTTTTTCAAGACATCATATACTTACTTACAAACATTCATCGTACTTCCTACCCTCTGGTACTTTGAATCTACATTTCTGTTAAACACACGTATAATTATTTACAACAAAATAAATCGAATTTGTATAATTCTACAGGTCAAATAAACATATTTTATATCCCTTCTTTCTATGCTTCTAATACAATCTTAAGTTCAATAATTAATTCTAATAACTTATTAAAATATTTAATTCTGTTATGCAACTCAGTTGCTTATATCTGTCTTTCAATAAACAAATTTTAATAGTATAACAAGTACGTCTGTTAATTAATTTACAATCTATACAATATATAAAATCTGACATTTTAAATTTATTACAAGTTTAAGGTTTCGCCTAGAAAATTCTGAATGAATTAACTAGTAGATTGCATTCGCGCCTACTACCGTTATTCTTTATCATCTAGATCGGTCTTTTCTCCTCATATTCTGACGCTTAGCTCATTTCTCTTTCTGCTGTCTATTAGTGAAGTACGTATAGTCCGACTATAACATTGTCTCGCATGGAGAGTGTCCTTACTAACTACAACTCTACCTGTTGTCGTCAGCCTCGCCAGCTGGGCTTACGTCACTTCACACCTCCCTATCTGTTTATTTACTACTTCGCCTTTCAACAAACACTTTTGCCTCGCACGCATGCTGATGCCGTGTTCCGCCACAGTTACTCTCCCCTTACATAATATGGTTTCAATAGTCTTACATTGAATTTGCCGCGTATTTTAGTTTCGTCGCAATTATCTACTCACATATATGTAGATTCGCCTACAATATCTTTAATCTTAAAAGGTCCTGTGTATAACTCACAAAATTTTTCGATTCTTCTCTGCATCGTATCAGATTGGTAATGTGTCCGCACTAACACCAAGTCTCCTACCTGAAATCTTGTCATTTTGTTCGCTTCATTCACGCGTTTTGCGTGTCGCTCTCTTTTCCGTTTAATCCTAACGAATATCTGGTGGTTATCCACTGTCTCTTCTTTCGTATCGCAGCCTTCCTTTATGAATTTCTCCCATACACGACTCGGCTTTTTTCCGTGATGTGCTTCATACGGTGTAACTTCTATTGTTTCATGGTAGACCTCATTTATGCAACATTCTATGGTATTTATGAATTTTGACCATTTTGTGTGCTGGTCCCCTACAAATATCCTAAATAGGTTACCCAGTTGCCTATTTACGCGTTCGGCAAGGTTTGTTTGCGGGTTTCTTATCGCCGTGTATTTAGGTATAATTCCAAGTTCCTCTAGTCCTTTAACCCATTGTTTGGACGTAAACTGCGTACCGTTATCAGTGAGTATTGCTTTCGGTCTTCCACACCCATTTACATACTGCCGGAGTCTACGAAGCGTAGCTACTGTTGTGGCTCTTCTAAGTGTGTATAATTTTACATACTTGGTAAAGTTATCTATAATGACAAGGATATACTTTACTCTTGCTGCTGCTGTTGGAAGCGGTCCATAAAAATCGCCACTAATCAATTCACCTTTACTCGTCGGTATAATTGGCTTCGTGCCACCGAATAAGTTACGATTGTTTGAATCCTTACATTTTTGGCACTTATCGCACGTCTTTACGTACGCCTGTACGCGCTTCGACATTCGGTCGAAAGTGAAATGTTCCTGCAGTAACTTTATACATTTCTTACTGCCAACATGACCGTACATTGTGTGTATTTCTTCGATGAGTCTCCCCGTAACGCTTTCCGGTACGTAGAGTTTCCATCGACCCTTACTTTTCCTATATAACTTATCATTACTACACTTATAAAATTTACATAATTCATTCTTATCATCCGTCGTCAAATCCTTCATTATTTGCTGTAGCTTCTTATCTTCTAACTGGTACGTCGCGAAGTTCTTTAACATCATGTTCATTTCTTTACTCATTTTAATTATTGTATGGTTCATTTGATACTCATAACTGTCGTCGACTGGATCTTCCTTCGTCATATCCTCTGGGTAACGACTCAAGATGTCGGCCACAATATTCTCCTTTCCCTTACAATGAATGATATCAAAGTTATACTCTTGAATACTCAGTATCCAACGTGTGATCCTTGAGTTGTTTAGGTGACACTTACTCATGAAGATCAACGCCTTGTTATCTGTTATTATGGTCAATGGTTGTCCTAAAACGTAAATTCGGAATTTTTCCAGACATCGAACTATGCTTAGAAGCTCCTTTTCTGTCGTAAAGTAGTTTATTTCTGCACCTTTGAACGTTTTGCTAGTATACGCTACTACGCAGATGTTTTTATCGTCGTCCAACTGATATAATTGTCCTCCGAATGCGAAATTACTCGCATCACATTGTAAGAAGTACCTCTTATTTACCTGCGGAAAACTTAAGATAACAGTATTGATAAACAAGTCCTTGACCTGTTGGAAACACTGGTCAAGATCGGGTGTCCAATTAAATTTCTGACCCTTTTTAAGTAGACTTAACAAAGGTTGTGTGACTTCTGCATATTTGCTTGTAAATTTGTTGTAAAAATTTGTAAGTCCCAGGAATCCCTTTAACTGCTTTTGATTCTTCGGGGTCGGGAACTTCCTGATTGCCGCTACTTTCTCTTCGGATGCTCGTATACCATTAGTAGTAAGCTGATACCCAAGGTATGCGATCTCCTTGCGAAAAAAATTGTGATTTTTCCAAATTTATTGTTAGGTTGGCTGCCAATAAATTTTTAAGTAATGCTTCAATATTCTCCAAATGTGTGCTTACGTTAGACGAATAACAAAGACAATCGTCGACGTAGATGATTGTATTCTCTTTCACCTCCTCGGATAATGCCATATCTAAACCTCTCGTCAGGGCTGCGGAACTGGTACTAAGTCCAAATGGAGTTACGGTATATCTGTAACACTTTCCTTCGTACAGAAATGCGGTGTAATCTCGGCATTGTTGTTTCAACGGAACCTGCCAAAAACTACTCGTTAAATCTATTGTAGATAAGTATTTCATGTTACTGCATCTCGCCAGGATTTCTTGAATCGGAGTCGGTCCTTCGTAGTCTGGAACAGTGACACTATTTATCCTCCTCGCATCTAAACACAAACGTACATTCCCATCTTTCTTTATTACGGTGACCATTTGGTTGACGTATGGACTACTGCACCTTTCAATCACGCCATATCTTAGCATCTTGCTGATTTCGGCGTCCACCTTTTCCTTATACGCTATTGGGATTGGCCACCCGCGTTGGAAATATGGTGTTTTATCCGTCACTCGAAACTCATGTTCGTAGCAATCCATCCGTCCTGGACATTCCCGGAATACACTCTGATACTTTACTAAAATCCTTCTTAGTTCCTCCCTCGTCGTTTCGTCTTCACATGTCACACTGTCGACCTTCTCATCAATCCTCCTCTCGATTCCGTCCCAGTCCTCTTCTAACAGTTCCATATGTATGATTGGTATTCGCAGTTCCTGTTCACCAGTCCTCCCTTCGAATTCGATGGTTCCCTTCTTCATATCGATTACGCATCCCTCTTCTTTTAAAAAGCTGATTCCTAATATGCAGTCCCTAATTAAATTCGGTATTACTAGGAAAACACAATCTAACCTAACATCATCAATATAAATCTCACACATAATTTGTTTTCTAATTAATTTAGACCTTCCGCCGACGGCACTTACAATTAACGTGTTGTTCATGCGGAGTTCTTCGTATGGACGCAGGCGTTGTTTATTTCTGTTAAACCATTCTTCTGATACTCCGTTAATGGCAGAACCCGTATCAATCAAGGCTAAAACTGTAACATCACCATTAAATTTTACCTCAATCTCTGGACATTTTGAGATTCGCTTTTCCAGTTGCGTTTGTTCATCTAGGACAAACTCATGTCGTAAATCAGGTAACAAAATATCAGTCTCGTACTGTTGTAGTGTATGTCGACGAACGGCTATCTTTCCATGTGACCCACTTAATTTTTTTTTCTACTGTTCCACTAACCTTAGCGGCAGACGTTGAGGCTCCATTGTTTACAAATTCAATGGTATTTATTGCCGGCTTGTTACTGAAATGTTGGGGTTGTCGGTATCTCCCTCCTTCCCCCTTTCTATGTTGCCAGTGTGAAGGTTTTGGCTCCGTAATTACCTTGTTTACGGCGTTATTCTATTGACCATGAGGCACCCCTCTTGTGTCCCGGTCGTTCAACTTGTCTGTCTGACGCACAAACCGATCATCTCTACTGTTTCTTTGCCGGATCATGGCATATTCAGAAATCAATGATTCGAGATTCTGGATCGTCCTGACGTCCCTAGTGACGCTCGCTATCTCTAGTTCTCGTCCATAATGTCGCGTTATCTTCCTAATCAGTTGATAATCCGTGAGCGGCGGTGTAAGCTGACGGCTTTCCAGAAGTTGTCGTTCCATGTATTGGACAGCGCTCATACTCCCACGCCAGTCGAAACGACCATACTCCAGCTTGTTCCGGACATCATCCTGCTTCTCCGGGCCCCAATACTTCTGCGTAAAGATCTCTTTAAATTCATCGAAGTTCTTGATCTGGTCACGTACCACACGCCACCATATAGCTGCATCGGCCTCGAGATGTTTCCCAATCCACTTCACGTTATCCGCCGGGTAGTACATCAGCTGGTGCTCGGATAATTCTTTTAGGAACTCTATACGAAAACGGTCTGTTCCGTTGTATTTGAGTTCGGAGTTATTATTTCCATTAGCTCTCGTGGACGGCCCTATCTCAGTTTCCGCTATCCGTCGCTGTAGTCTTTCTTGTCCACTTTTAATATGATTGATGTGACTTCTTAACTCTTCAATTATCACAGCCTTCTCCTTCTCCGTTGTTGTGGTTTTCTGTTCCACCGTGCGTTGACGGTCGTCCACTTCAACGATCTTCTGCTTTAATACTTTGACGGCTTCTCCCTGCTCTTGTTGTTGTTGTATTATATTGTTCTGTACTTCTCTTCTCCATTCCTCGTTTCTATTGTTCGTCTCTTGGATTTGGTGATCTAATTTTTGGTCGACTTGTTCGATTACCTTCTGTGTATTATTTGTGGCTTCCTGCCACTCTTGACGGTCTTTCTCTCTCACTCCTTTATTCTCTCTTACCTGTTTCTTCAGTTCATTCTTCAACTCTTTTATACCACTTTCACTCTTCTTTTGTAGATCGCTAATTTTCTCATCCCACTTCTTAGCGTAATCCTGCAGATCTAGTGTTATTTTGCTGATCTGTTCTTCATTGTGTCTTTTAATTCCTCCTGCATTTGTTTTTGTTCCCTGCTATGCTGTTCCAATTTCTCCGTAATTAAATTTTGTTTTTCCTGCATCTGTTTCAGATCATTCTTCTGCTGATCTAACTTCTCGGTCAGCTTCTCGAGTAGCATTTGTAGATTTAATTCGCCGGGTTGGGACACCTGTCCCCCCGCCCTTATCTCAGATTCACACGCGCTAACGTCGTCGCTGGGCGTCGCGTTCTCCTCTCGTCCTTCTATGTTTAACTCATTGTTAACGTCGAATTCTTGACTTTCGGAGTTATTATTATTAGTCGCCATTCTTGCTCGACTTCGTGTAATCATTCAGAGTTGTTTTACAAGTATTTGTTTTTTATTCTAATGCTTATGTTATACTTTATCAAACTACTAGCTATTCTACTATACCACTGCCTGCACTTAACCAACTCGTTTAACAAGGATTATCCCTATTAATCGGCCATCAGGTTGGGCGCCATATACAATGCTAATAATTTATGCCTGATTAATTAAGTACATAAATTATTATGCCTATTATTGATAGTGAATTTTCTCGTTATTACAATAGTTTAATAGCACAATTCTTCTCGTGCCACGCGTTGGGCTGCCATATACAGTGCTAATATTTATGCGAATTATTTGCATAAATTGATTAATTATTAATTATAAATTTATTGATCTGTAATTATGAAATTGTTGCCGGTACGAACTTTGTCGTACTTACATGTATCTAACTCTGAGCTTGGGTTAGCATATACGATGTAATTAATGTCATGTGTTGATCTCCCATATATAGTGTTAACAAATTCATTTCTTTAAATAACGAATAATTGTATGAATTGAGTTAGAGTTAATTAATTATTCACACTCCAACTTGCTACATATGAATTTACTTTTGACTTTAACTGTCTTCGAAACTTCTATTTTGTGCATCTTTCTGATTAGTTGAATTGATAATCGATACCTTGAATTATTAATATAGATACTGTTTAATGAAAGGTTAAGTTGTGAGTCAGGTTTGTTACATAAATCAATAGAATACTAACGAATCCATTCTAACTTATATTTATTAAATCATATTCATTCTTCTTCATGTCAGAACATCAATTTAAGAGCACTTACAATTCTTCAACAAAACAATAAAATTCTATTCCACATTTAACAACTCAATGAACAAATTTAAACAATTAGGTGAGCGATCAAATATTGACGCTTCTTCGTCTGCAATGACGTTACTAACTAAAATGTGGTGTGCTCATAATTCGTATTTAGTATTTACGTTAAAACACATTGAACATTTATATGCATGAAATAATCATAATTAATAATACACATATCAATCATATACATAGATAAAATCCTGCTCCTGCAACAAACACATCAAATACATACATAGTACAAAATATATTAACAAGAAGACATGTATAATATTCTAGAACATAATATTCCCTACTTATGGATTCGTATCTATCTGACTCATATTTATATAACTTTCTCAGGTGGTTTTGGTTCTAAGTGTCAGGTCAGTGGTGTTTGATAAATTACTAATTATAAGAAGGGATTAGTTTTGTACTTTACTCGTTCTGCCGTGCTGTCTCCCTGCATTGATGAGTGAAGTTAATCCATAGGACACTTGATCGTAAACACTCCCGCACTCCGCGACAGTCACTTCGAGCTTTGAGTTTAATATAATACAAGTAGTGGCATTGTACTCGTAATCGGTCGGTTAAGTTCTACGCGCGTATGTGTCTATTTCGCGGTACACAGTTCGCTACCGTATGCTTCTAATAACTGTCTATGCCGCACGACAACTCTTTTCGGCGCCTAGGTCGTTTTCGAGTTCATTAGGCACTTTTCACAATTCTATTTATTTGAGTTAATTACTAAACATTGTAGTATCACTACTTTTTCTGTAATTGTTCAAGAATATCGCTTCACAATGTCCGTGTCTTTATGACGATGAATTACATAGAAATTATATAGATTGTTACTCGCGTTTCATCACGAAAATTACTGTTCCGTTTACGCTCTGAGTTTTATTCGCGCACTTCCATTTATTCGTAATATTGTCTTAATCGTCTCCACCGAAATGCATTTTAACTTACGCACTGCTTTAAGTTCTTATAACTGAATCATTATAAAATGAAATACAAGTTCAATAGACTGTTCGAGACTCTGAGTAAACCGAGTTAAGAATTATAATACAATTTGTAATAAACTGAGATAAAATTTGTAGTAAACTGAGGTTAAAAATTGAATGAACTGGGCTCGCGTCTCCCCGTGTAAATGGTTTTTATTTCTTCTGCTGTTCCCACTCTTGGGACTCTGATGAACACTCAAACTTCCCACCAATTCATCTTTGATAGGTTCATTCCATGGACCTCCTTGTGTCCCTTCGTCTCCAGTCTGTATTTCCAACGAATTCTCCACCCAGTGCCGTTTGGAGAGGGACGTTCATACACGAGATTCGCTCTCTGGTCTCAAGCTTATCTCTGAACCATCCCCTACGGAAGTTCCCTCCGGAATTCTCGTTCCTCATTGGCTGGTTGGCTTTTTCGACTTGAATTTGACATAGTCCACGTGGACTAGATGAGTCGCTGTCTTACGCACGTTGTTCCGTTCCTGGAATCAGTGTTAAGGCTCTGTTTCAAAATCACATCTGCTACTTCTGGTGTAGCGTGTCGAATTCTCTTATTGTTGGTACGCTGACGAGTTCCTCCGTCGACTTGCGGGTGGCATAACATCTGTGCTCTCCCTTAGCGTCACTTAGTCGCCTGTCCTATTGTCCTTGCATAAACCATTGTCTTTGAGAAGTCGCACACATGGTTTTGAACAATACTCTCGCCGTTGGTTCTGTGTTTTTCTCGCTACTGGACAGATGTAACGGTAGCCTCCTTTTGTCCTAATTGTGGAGTCGGGCATTCCCACGCATGGTCCAGCTGGCTGCAACATGTGCCGTACAGCTCATTGTTCGAGAATAGTTTTTACGACGTCTTAATGGAAAGGAAAGGTTTGTTCCCTTTCGCCGCCCACCCTCGAACAACGCTAACAAGTGTCACTTTTAACGGGCTCTAATTGCTGGCGTACTTCCCTCGCAATAACCCAAAAAATTAAAAAAAAAATATATGAAATATTAATTTCAATCACTTTCTGCTACAGTCCGTTTCTTGATTTATTATATATATTATACAGTCCGTTTCTTGAAATATTAATTATATCACAGTGTCCCCAAATATGATTCGTCGTGCAGATTAATCGGAACGACTAATTCATATTTTGCCCTTACTCGCGTACGATCACTTAGTACATTGGCCATCTCCCATTGGGACGAGTATAGCTGACCTATATCTTCCTCTCGACTGACCTACTGTTGTTTAGAACCGTTTTTCTCTCCCTTTTTTTTTCATTCACCTGAGTGTTTAATTTATTGTTCACCAAATATAAATACGAATCCATTTACAAACTATACGCTCTAGTGCGTTCCTAGATCTGTCTATACACATACATTACATAAACAAATGGTAATTATTTTGTTTACAAGCTATCTTTTTACTTACGTATACAATAGAAACTATATAAATACTAGCAGTAATTTATTGCTTATGATACTTCAAACAATTTTATTATTACCTTCAAAATTAATTTGCGATTAAAACATTCTTTTTCAAGACATCATATACTTACTTACAAACATTCATCGTACTTCCTACCCTCTGGTACTTTGAATCTACATTTCTGTTAAACACACGTATAATTATTTACAACAAAATAAATCGAATTTGTATAATTCTACAGGTCAAATAAACATATTTTATATCCCTTCTTTCTATGCTTCTAATACAATCTTAAGTTCAATAATTAATTCTAATAACTTATTAAAATATTTAATTCTGTTATGCAACTCAGTTGCTTATATCTGTCTTTCAATAAACAAATTTTAATAGTATAACAAGTACGTCTGTTAATTAATTTACAATCTATACAATATATAAAATCTGACATTTTAAATTTATTACAAGTTTAAGGTTTCGCCTAGAAAATTCTGAATGAATTAACTAGTAGATTGCATTCGCGCCTACTACCGTTATTCTTTATCATCTAGATCGGTCTTTTCTCCTCATATTCTGACGCTTAGCTCATTTCTCTTTCTGCTGTCTATTAGTGAAGTACGTATAGTCCGACTATAACATTGTCTCGCATGGAGAGTGTCCTTACTAACTACAACTCTACCTGTTGTCGTCAGCCTCGCCAGCTGGGCTTACGTCACTTCACACCTCCCTATCTGTTTATTTACTACTTCGCCTTTCAACAAACACTTTTGCCTCGCACGCATGCTGATGCCGTGTTCCGCCACAGTTACTCTCCCCTTACATAATATGGTTTCAATAGTCTTACATTGAATTTGCCGCGTATTTTAGTTTCGTCGCAATTATCTACTCACATATATGTAGATTCGCCTACAATATCTTTAATCTTAAAAGGTCCTGTGTATAACTCACAAAATTTTTCGATTCTTCTCTGCATCGTATCAGATTGGTAATGTGTCCGCACTAACACCAAGTCTCCTACCTGAAATCTTGTCATTTTGTTCGCTTCATTCACGCGTTTTGCGTGTCGCTCTCTTTTCCGTTTAATCCTAACGAATATCTGGTGGTTATCCACTGTCTCTTCTTTCGTATCGCAGCCTTCCTTTATGAATTTCTCCCATACACGACTCGGCTTTTTTCCGTGATGTGCTTCATACGGTGTAACTTCTATTGTTTCATGGTAGACCTCATTTATGCAACATTCTATGGTATTTATGAATTTTGACCATTTTGTGTGCTGGTCCCCTACAAATATCCTAAATAGGTTACCCAGTTGCCTATTTACGCGTTCGGCAAGGTTTGTTTGCGGGTTTCTTATCGCCGTGTATTTAGGTATAATTCCAAGTTCCTCTAGTCCTTTAACCCATTGTTTGGACGTAAACTGCGTACCGTTATCAGTGAGTATTGCTTTCGGTCTTCCACACCCATTTACATACTGCCGGAGTCTACGAAGCGTAGCTACTGTTGTGGCTCTTCTAAGTGTGTATAATTTTACATACTTGGTAAAGTTATCTATAATGACAAGGATATACTTTACTCTTGCTGCTGCTGTTGGAAGCGGTCCATAAAAATCGCCACTAATCAATTCACCTTTACTCGTCGGTATAATTGGCTTCGTGCCACCGAATAAGTTACGATTGTTTGAATCCTTACATTTTTGGCACTTATCGCACGTCTTTACGTACGCCTGTACGCGCTTCGACATTCGGTCGAAAGTGAAATGTTCCTGCAGTAACTTTATACATTTCTTACTGCCAACATGACCGTACATTGTGTGTATTTCTTCGATGAGTCTCCCCGTAACGCTTTCCGGTACGTAGAGTTTCCATCGACCCTTACTTTTCCTATATAACTTATCATTACTACACTTATAAAATTTACATAATTCATTCTTATCATCCGTCGTCAAATCCTTCATTATTTGCTGTAGCTTCTTATCTTCTAACTGGTACGTCGCGAAGTTCTTTAACATCATGTTCATTTCTTTACTCATTTTAATTATTGTATGGTTCATTTGATACTCATAACTGTCGTCGACTGGATCTTCCTTCGTCATATCCTCTGGGTAACGACTCAAGATGTCGGCCACAATATTCTCCTTTCCCTTACAATGAATGATATCAAAGTTATACTCTTGAATACTCAGTATCCAACGTGTGATCCTTGAGTTGTTTAGGTGACACTTACTCATGAAGATCAACGCCTTGTTATCTGTTATTATGGTCAATGGTTGTCCTAAAACGTAAATTCGGAATTTTTCCAGACATCGAACTATGCTTAGAAGCTCCTTTTCTGTCGTAAAGTAGTTTATTTATGCACCTTTGAACGTTTTGCTAGTATACGCTACTACGCAGATGTTTTTATCGTCGTCCAACTGATATAATTGTCCTCCGAATGCGAAATTACTCGCATCACATTGTAAGAAGTACCTCTTATTTACCTGCGGAAAACTTAAGATAACAGTATTGATAAACAAGTCCTTGACCTGTTGGAAACACTGGTCAAGATCGGGTGTCCAATTAAATTTCTGACCCTTTTTAAGTAGACTTAACAAAGGTTGTGTGACTTCTGCATATTTGCTTGTAAATTTGTTGTAAAAATTTGTAAGTCCCAGGAATCCCTTTAACTGCTTTTGATTCTTCGGGGTCGGGAACTTCCTGATTGCCGCTACTTTCTCTTCGGATGCTCGTATACCATTAGTAGTAAGCTGATACCCAAGGTATGCGATCTCCTTGCGAAAAAAATTGTGATTTTTCCAAATTTATTGTTAGGTTGGCTGCCAATAAATTTTTAAGTAATGCTTCAATATTCTCCAAATGTGTGCTTACGTTAGACGAATAACAAAGACAATCGTCGACGTAGATGATTGTATTCTCTTTCACCTCCTCGGATAATGCCATATCTAAACCTCTCGTCAGGGCTGCGGAACTGGTACTAAGTCCAAATGGAGTTACGGTATATCTGTAACACTTTCCTTCGTACAGAAATGCGGTGTAATCTCGGCATTGTTGTTTCAACGGAACCTGCCAAAAACTACTCGTTAAATCTATTGTAGATAAGTATTTCATGTTACTGCATCTCGCCAGGATTTCTTGAATCGGAGTCGGTCCTTCGTAGTCTGGAACAGTGACACTATTTATCCTCCTCGCATCTAAACACAAACGTACATTCCCATCTTTCTTTATTACGGTGACCATTTGGTTGACGTATGGACTACTGCACCTTTCAATCACGCCATATCTTAGCATCTTGCTGATTTCGGCGTCCACCTTTTCCTTATACGCTATTGGGATTGGCCACCCGCGTTGGAAATATGGTGTTTTATCCGTCACTCGAAACTCATGTTCGTAGCAATCCATCCGTCCTGGACATTCCCGGAATACACTCTGATACTTTACTAAAATCCTTCTTAGTTCCTCCCTCGTCGTTTCGTCTTCACATGTCACACTGTCGACCTTCTCATCAATCCTCCTCTCGATTCCGTCCCAGTCCTCTTCTAACAGTTCCATATGTATGATTGGTATTCGCAGTTCCTGTTCACCAGTCCTCCCTTCGAATTCGATGGTTCCCTTCTTCATATCGATTACGCATCCCTCTTCTTTTAAAAAGCTGATTCCTAATATGCAGTCCCTAATTAAATTCGGTATTACTAGGAAAACACAATCTAACCTAACATCATCAATATAAATCTCACACATAATTTGTTTTCTAATTAATTTAGACCTTCCGCCGACGGCACTTACAATTAACGTGTTGTTCATGCGGAGTTCTTCGTATGGACGCAGGCGTTGTTTATTTCTGTTAAACCATTCTTCTGATACTCCGTTAATGGCAGAACCCGTATCAATCAAGGCTAAAACTGTAACATCACCATTAAATTTTACCTCAATCTCTGGACATTTTGAGATTCGCTTTTCCAGTTGCGTTTGTTCATCTAGGACAAACTCATGTCGTAAATCAGGTAACAAAATATCAGTCTCGTACTGTTGTAGTGTATGTCGACGAACGGCTATCTTTCCATGTGACCCACTTAATTTTTTTTTCTACTGTTCCACTAACCTTAGCGGCAGACGTTGAGGCTCCATTGTTTACAAATTCAATGGTATTTATTGCCGGCTTGTTACTGAAATGTTGGGGTTGTCGGTATCTCCCTCCTTCCCCCTTTCTATGTTGCCAGTGTGAAGGTTTTGGCTCCGTAATTACCTTGTTTACGGCGTTATTCTATTGACCATGAGGCACCCCTCTTGTGTCCCGGTCGTTCAACTTGTCTGTCTGACGCACAAACCGATCATCTCTACTGTTTCTTTGCCGGATCATGGCATATTCAGAAATCAATGATTCGAGATTCTGGATCGTCCTGACGTCCCTAGTGACGCTCGCTATCTCTAGTTCTCGTCCATAATGTCGCGTTATCTTCCTAATCAGTTGATAATCCGTGAGCGGCGGTGTAAGCTGACGGCTTTCCAGAAGTTGTCGTTCCATGTATTGGACAGCGCTCATACTCCCACGCCAGTCGAAACGACCATACTCCAGCTTGTTCCGGACATCATCCTGCTTCTCCGGGCCCCAATACTTCTGCGTAAAGATCTCTTTAAATTCATCGAAGTTCTTGATCTGGTCACGTACCACACGCCACCATATAGCTGCATCGGCCTCGAGATGTTTCCCAATCCACTTCACGTTATCCGCCGGGTAGTACATCAGCTGGTGCTCGGATAATTCTTTTAGGAACTCTATACGAAAACGGTCTGTTCCGTTGTATTTGAGTTCGGAGTTATTATTTCCATTAGCTCTCGTGGACGGCCCTATCTCAGTTTCCGCTATCCGTCGCTGTAGTCTTTCTTGTCCACTTTTAATATGATTGATGTGACTTCTTAACTCTTCAATTATCACAGCCTTCTCCTTCTCCGTTGTTGTGGTTTTCTGTTCCACCGTGCGTTGACGGTCGTCCACTTCAACGATCTTCTGCTTTAATACTTTGACGGCTTCTCCCTGCTCTTGTTGTTGTTGTATTATATTGTTCTGTACTTCTCTTCTCCATTCCTCGTTTCTATTGTTCGTCTCTTGGATTTGGTGATCTAATTTTTGGTCGACTTGTTCGATTACCTTCTGTGTATTATTTGTGGCTTCCTGCCACTCTTGACGGTCTTTCTCTCTCACTCCTTTATTCTCTCTTACCTGTTTCTTCAGTTCATTCTTCAACTCTTTTATACCACTTTCACTCTTCTTTTGTAGATCGCTAATTTTCTCATCCCACTTCTTAGCGTAATCCTGCAGATCTAGTGTTATTTTGCTGATCTGTTCTTCATTGTGTCTTTTAATTCCTCCTGCATTTGTTTTTGTTCCCTGCTATGCTGTTCCAATTTCTCCGTAATTAAATTTTGTTTTTCCTGCATCTGTTTCAGATCATTCTTCTGCTGATCTAACTTCTCGGTCAGCTTCTCGAGTAGCATTTGTAGATTTAATTCGCCGGGTTGGGACACCTGTCCCCCCGCCCTTATCTCAGATTCACACGCGCTAACGTCGTCGCTGGGCGTCGCGTTCTCCTCTCGTCCTTCTATGTTTAACTCATTGTTAACGTCGAATTCTTGACTTTCGGAGTTATTATTATTAGTCGCCATTCTTGCTCGACTTCGTGTAATCATTCAGAGTTGTTTTACAAGTATTTGTTTTTTATTCTAATGCTTATGTTATACTTTATCAAACTACTAGCTATTCTACTATACCACTGCCTGCACTTAACCAACTCGTTTAACAAGGATTATCCCTATTAATCGGCCATCAGGTTGGGCGCCATATACAATGCTAATAATTTATGCCTGATTAATTAAGTACATAAATTATTATGCCTATTATTGATAGTGAATTTTCTCGTTATTACAATAGTTTAATAGCACAATTCTTCTCGTGCCACGCGTTGGGCTGCCATATACAGTGCTAATATTTATGCGAATTATTTGCATAAATTGATTAATTATTAATTATAAATTTATTGATCTGTAATTATGAAATTGTTGCCGGTACGAACTTTGTCGTACTTACATGTATCTAACTCTGAGCTTGGGTTAGCATATACGATGTAATTAATGTCATGTGTTGATCTCCCATATATAGTGTTAACAAATTCATTTCTTTAAATAACGAATAATTGTATGAATTGAGTTAGAGTTAATTAATTATTCACACTCCAACTTGCTACATATGAATTTACTTTTGACTTTAACTGTCTTCGAAACTTCTATTTTGTGCATCTTTCTGATTAGTTGAATTGATAATCGATACCTTGAATTATTAATATAGATACTGTTTAATGAAAGGTTAAGTTGTGAGTCAGGTTTGTTACATAAATCAATAGAATACTAACGAATCCATTCTAACTTATATTTATTAAATCATATTCATTCTTCTTCATGTCAGAACATCAATTTAAGAGCACTTACAATTCTTCAACAAAACAATAAAATTCTATTCCACATTTAACAACTCAATGAACAAATTTAAACAATTAGGTGAGCGATCAAATATTGACGCTTCTTCGTCTGCAATGACGTTACTAACTAAAATGTGGTGTGCTCATAATTCGTATTTAGTATTTACGTTAAAACACATTGAACATTT
Source organism: Magicicada septendecula (assembly GCA_034769895.1). Taxonomy (NCBI): domain Eukaryota; kingdom Metazoa; phylum Arthropoda; class Insecta; order Hemiptera; family Cicadidae; genus Magicicada; species Magicicada septendecula. Next base: position 453,823,343 of record CM068367.1, read on the forward strand.
ATATGCATGAAATAATCATAATTAATAATACACATATCAATCATATACATAGATAAAATCCTGCTCCTGCAACAAACACATCAAATACATACATAGTACAAAATATATTAACAAGAAGACATGTATAATATTCTAGAACATAATATTCCCTACTTATGGATTCGTATCTATCTGACTCATATTTATATAACTTTCTCAGGTGGTTTTGGTTCTAAGTGTCAGGTCAGTGGTGTTTGATAAATTACTAATTATAAGAAGGGATTAGTTTTGTACTTTACTCGTTCTGCCGTGCTGTCTCCCTGCATTGATGAGTGAAGTTAATCCATAGGACACTTGATCGTAAACACTCCCGCACTCCGCGACAGTCACTTCGAGCTTTGAGTTTAATATAATACAAGTAGTGGCATTGTACTCGTAATCGGTCGGTTAAGTTCTACGCGCGTATGTGTCTATTTCGCGGTACACAGTTCGCTACCGTATGCTTCTAATAACTGTCTATGCCGCACGACAACTCTTTTCGGCGCCTAGGTCGTTTTCGAGTTCATTAGGCACTTTTCACAATTCTATTTATTTGAGTTAATTACTAAACATTGTAGTATCACTACTTTTTCTGTAATTGTTCAAGAATATCGCTTCACAATGTCCGTGTCTTTATGACGATGAATTACATAGAAATTATATAGATTGTTACTCGCGTTTCATCACGAAAATTACTGTTCCGTTTACGCTCTGAGTTTTATTCGCGCACTTCCATTTATTCGTAATATTGTCTTAATCGTCTCCACCGAAATGCATTTTAACTTACGCACTGCTTTAAGTTCTTATAACTGAATCATTATAAAATGAAATACAAGTTCAATAGACTGTTCGAGACTCTGAGTAAACCGAGTTAAGAATTATAATACAATTTGTAATAAACTGAGATAAAATTTGTAGTAAACTGAGGTTAAAAATTGAATGAACTGGGCTCGCGTCTCCCCGTGTAAATGGTTTTTATTTCTTCTGCTGTTCCCACTCTTGGGACTCTGATGAACACTCAAACTTCCCACCAATTCATCTTTGATAGGTTCATTCCATGGACCTCCTTGTGTCCCTTCGTCTCCAGTCTGTATTTCCAACGAATTCTCCACCCAGTGCCGTTTGGAGAGGGACGTTCATACACGAGATTCGCTCTCTGGTCTCAAGCTTATCTCTGAACCATCCCCTACGGAAGTTCCCTCCGGAATTCTCGTTCCTCATTGGCTGGTTGGCTTTTTCGACTTGAATTTGACGTAGTCCACGTGGACTAGATGAGTCGCTGTCTTACGCACGTTGTTCCGTTCCTGGAATCAGTGTTAAGGCTCTGTTTCAAAATCACATCTGCTACTTCTGGTGTAGCGTGTCGAATTCTCTTATTGTTGGTACGCTGACGAGTTCCTCCGTCGACTTGCGGGTGGCATAACATCTGTGCTCTCCCTTAGCGTCACTTAGTCGCCTGTCCTATTGTCCTTGCATAAACCATTGTCTTTGAGAAGTCGCACACATGGTTTTGAACAATACTCTCGCCGTTGGTTCTGTGTTTTTCTCGCTACTGGACAGATGTAACGGTAGCCTCCTTTTGTCCTAATTGTGGAGTCGGGCATTCCCACGCATGGTCCAGCTGGCTGCAACATGTGCCGTACAGCTCATTGTTCGAGAATAGTTTTTACGACGTCTTAATGGAAAGGAAAGGTTTGTTCCCTTTCGCCGCCCACCCTCGAACAACGCTAACAAGTGTCACTTTTAACGGGCTCTAATTGCTGGCGTACTTCCCTCGCAATAACCCAAAAAATTAAAAAAAAAATATATGAAATATTAATTTCAATCACTTTCTGCTACAGTCCGTTTCTTGATTTATTATATATATTATACAGTCCGTTTCTTGAAATATTAATTATATCACAGTGTCCCCAAATATGATTCGTCGTGCAGATTAATCGGAACGACTAATTCATATTTTGCCCTTACTCGCGTACGATCACTTAGTACATTGGCCATCTCCCATTGGGACGAGTATAGCTGACCTATATCTTCCTCTCGACTGACCTACTGTTGTTTAGAACCGTTTTTCTCTCCCTTTTTTTTTCATTCACCTGAGTGTTTAATTTATTGTTCACCAAATATAAATACGAATCCATTTACAAACTATACGCTCTAGTGCGTTCCTAGATCTGTCTATACACATACATTACATAAACAAATGGTAATTATTTTGTTTACAAGCTATCTTTTTACTTACGTATACAATAGAAACTATATAAATACTAGCAGTAATTTATTGCTTATGATACTTCAAACAATTTTATTATTACCTTCAAAATTAATTTGCGATTAAAACATTCTTTTTCAAGACATCATATACTTACTTACAAACATTCATCGTACTTCCTACCCTCTGGTACTTTGAATCTACATTTCTGTTAAACACACGTATAATTATTTACAACAAAATAAATCGAATTTGTATAATTCTACAGGTCAAATAAACATATTTTATATCCCTTCTTTCTATGCTTCTAATACAATCTTAAGTTCAATAATTAATTCTAATAACTTATTAAAATATTTAATTCTGTTATGCAACTCAGTTGCTTATATCTGTCTTTCAATAAACAAATTTTAATAGTATAACAAGTACGTCTGTTAATTAATTTTACAATCTATACAATATATAAAATCTGACATTTTAAATTTATTACAAGTTTAGGTTTCGCCTAGAAAATTCTGAATGAATTAACTAGTAGATTGCATTCGCGCCTACTACCGTTATTAGTAGATCGGTCTTTTCTCCTCATATTCTGACGCTTAGCTCATTTCTCTTTCTGCTGTCTATTAGTGAAGTACGTATAGTCCGACTATAACATTGTCTCGCATGGAGAGTGTCCTTACTAACTACAACTCTACCTGTTGTCGTCAGCCTCGCCAGCTGGGCTTACGTCACTTCACACCTCCCTATCTGTTTATTTACTACTTCGCCTTTCAACAAACACTTTTGCCTCGCACGCATGCTGATGCCGTGTTCCGCCACAGTTACTCTCCCCTTACATAATATGGTTTCAATAGTCTTACATTGAATTTGCCGCGTATTTTAGTTTCGTCGCAATTATCTACTCACATATATGTAGATTCGCCTACAATATCTTTAATCTTAAAAGGTCCTGTGTATAACTCACAAAATTTTTCGATTCTTCTCTGCATCGTATCAGATTGGTAATGTGTCCGCACTAACACCAAGTCTCCTACCTGAAATCTTGTCATTTTGTTCGCTTCATTCACGCGTTTTGCGTGTCGCTCTCTTTTCCGTTTAATCCTAACGAATATCTGGTGGTTATCCACTGTCTCTTCTTTCGTATCGCAGCCTTCCTTTATGAATTTCTCCCATACACGACTCGGCTTTTTTCCGTGATGTGCTTCATACGGTGTAACTTCTATTGTTTCATGGTAGACCTCATTTATGCAACATTCTATGGTATTTATGAATTTTGACCATTTTGTGTGCTGGTCCCCTACAAATATCCTAAATAGGTTACCCAGTTGCCTATTTACGCGTTCGGCAAGGTTTGTTTGCGGGTTTCTTATCGCCGTGTATTTAGGTATAATTCCAAGTTCCTCTAGTCCTTTAACCCATTGTTTGGACGTAAACTGCGTACCGTTATCAGTGAGTATTGCTTTCGGTCTTCCACACCCATTTACATACTGCCGGAGTCTACGAAGCGTAGCTACTGTTGTGGCTCTTCTAAGTGTGTATAATTTTACATACTTGGTAAAGTTATCTATAATGACAAGGATATACTTTACTCTTGCTGCTGCTGTTGGAAGCGGTCCATAAAAATCGCCACTAATCAATTCACCTTTACTCGTCGGTATAATTGGCTTCGTGCCACCGAATAAGTTACGATTGTTTGAATCCTTACATTTTTGGCACTTATCGCACGTCTTTACGTACGCCTGTACGCGCTTCGACATTCGGTCGAAAGTGAAATGTTCCTGCAGTAACTTTATACATTTCTTACTGCCAACATGACCGTACATTGTGTGTATTTCTTCGATGAGTCTCCCCGTAACGCTTTCCGGTACGTAGAGTTTCCATCGACCCTTACTTTTCCTATATAACTTATCATTACTACACTTATAAAATTTACATAATTCATTCTTATCATCCGTCGTCAAATCCTTCATTATTTGCTGTAGCTTCTTATCTTCTAACTGGTACGTCGCGAAGTTCTTTAACATCATGTTCATTTCTTTACTCATTTTAATTATTGTATGGTTCATTTGATACTCATAACTGTCGTCGACTGGATCTTCCTTCGTCATATCCTCTGGGTAACGACTCAAGATGTCGGCCACAATATTCTCCTTTCCCTTACAATGAATGATATCAAAGTTATACTCTTGAATACTCAGTATCCAACGTGTGATCCTTGAGTTGTTTAGGTGACACTTACTCATGAAGATCAACGCCTTGTTATCTGTTATTATGGTCAATGGTTGTCCTAAAACGTAAATTCGGAATTTTTCCAGACATCGAACTATGCTTAGAAGCTCCTTTTCTGTCGTAAAGTAGTTTATTTCTGCACCTTTGAACGTTTTGCTAGTATACGCTACTACGCAGATGTTTTTATCGTCGTCCAACTGATATAATTGTCCTCCGAATGCGAAATTACTCGCATCACATTGTAAGAAGTACCTCTTATTTACCTGCGGAAAACTTAAGATAACAGTATTGATAAACAAGTCCTTGACCTGTTGGAAACACTGGTCAAGATCGGGTGTCCAATTAAATTTCTGACCCTTTTTAAGTAGACTTAACAAAGGTTGTGTGACTTCTGCATATTTGCTTGTAAATTTGTTGTAAAAATTTGTAAGTCCCAGGAATCCCTTTAACTGCTTTTGATTCTTCGGGGTCGGGAACTTCCTGATTGCCGCTACTTTCTCTTCGGATGCTCGTATACCATTAGTAGTAAGCTGATACCCAAGGTATGCGATCTCCTTGCGAAAAAAATTGTGATTTTTCCAAATTTATTGTTAGGTTGGCTGCCAATAAATTTTTAAGTAATGCTTCAATATTCTCCAAATGTGTGCTTACGTTAGACGAATAACAAAGACAATCGTCGACGTAGATGATTGTATTCTCTTTCACCTCCTCGGATAATGCCATATCTAAACCTCTCGTCAGGGCTGCGGAACTGGTACTAAGTCCAAATGGAGTTACGGTATATCTGTAACACTTTCCTTCGTACAGAAATGCGGTGTAATCTCGGCATTGTTGTTTCAACGGAACCTGCCAAAAACTACTCGTTAAATCTATTGTAGATAAGTATTTCATGTTACTGCATCTCGCCAGGATTTCTTGAATCGGAGTCGGTCCTTCGTAGTCTGGAACAGTGACACTATTTATCCTCCTCGCATCTAAACACAAACGTACATTCCCATCTTTCTTTATTACGGTGACCATTTGGTTGACGTATGGACTACTGCACCTTTCAATCACGCCATATCTTAGCATCTTGCTGATTTCGGCGTCCACCTTTTCCTTATACGCTATTGGGATTGGCCACCCGCGTTGGAAATATGGTGTTTTATCCGTCACTCGAAACTCATGTTCGTAGCAATCCATCCGTCCTGGACATTCCCGGAATACACTCTGATACTTTACTAAAATCCTTCTTAGTTCCTCCCTCGTCGTTTCGTCTTCACATGTCACACTGTCGACCTTCTCATCAATCCTCCTCTCGATTCCGTCCCAGTCCTCTTCTAACAGTTCCATATGTATGATTGGTATTCGCAGTTCCTGTTCACCAGTCCTCCCTTCGAATTCGATGGTTCCCTTCTTCATATCGATTACGCATCCCTCTTCTTTTAAAAAGCTGATTCCTAATATGCAGTCCCTAATTAAATTCGGTATTACTAGGAAAACACAATCTAACCTAACATCATCAATATAAATCTCACACATAATTTGTTTTCTAATTAATTTAGACCTTCCGCCGACGGCACTTACAATTAACGTGTTGTTCATGCGGAGTTCTTCGTATGGACGCAGGCGTTGTTTATTTCTGTTAAACCATTCTTCTGATACTCCGTTAATGGCAGAACCCGTATCAATCAAGGCTAAAACTGTAACATCACCATTAAATTTTACCTCAATCTCTGGACATTTTGAGATTCGCTTTTCCAGTTGCGTTTGTTCATCTAGGACAAACTCATGTCGTAAATCAGGTAACAAAATATCAGTCTCGTACTGTTGTAGTGTATGTCGACGAACGGCTATCTTTCCATGTGACCCACTTAATTTTTTTTTCTACTGTTCCACTAACCTTAGCGGCAGACGTTGAGGCTCCATTGTTTACAAATTCAATGGTATTTATTGCCGGCTTGTTACTGAAATGTTGGGGTTGTCGGTATCTCCCTCCTTCCCCCTTTCTATGTTGCCAGTGTGAAGGTTTTGGCTCCGTAATTACCTTGTTTACGGCGTTATTCTATTGACCATGAGGCACCCCTCTTGTGTCCCGGTCGTTCAACTTGTCTGTCTGACGCACAAACCGATCATCTCTACTGTTTCTTTGCCGGATCATGGCATATTCAGAAATCAATGATTCGAGATTCTGGATCGTCCTGACGTCCCTAGTGACGCTCGCTATCTCTAGTTCTCGTCCATAATGTCGCGTTATCTTCCTAATCAGTTGATAATCCGTGAGCGGCGGTGTAAGCTGACGGCTTTCCAGAAGTTGTCGTTCCATGTATTGGACAGCGCTCATACTCCCACGCCAGTCGAAACGACCATACTCCAGCTTGTTCCGGACATCATCCTGCTTCTCCGGGCCCCAATACTTCTGCGTAAAGATCTCTTTAAATTCATCGAAGTTCTTGATCTGGTCACGTACCACACGCCACCATATAGCTGCATCGGCCTCGAGATGTTTCCCAATCCACTTCACGTTATCCGCCGGGTAGTACATCAGCTGGTGCTCGGATAATTCTTTTAGGAACTCTATACGAAAACGGTCTGTTCCGTTGTATTTGAGTTCGGAGTTATTATTTCCATTAGCTCTCGTGGACGGCCCTATCTCAGTTTCCGCTATCCGTCGCTGTAGTCTTTCTTGTCCACTTTTAATATGATTGATGTGACTTCTTAACTCTTCAATTATCACAGCCTTCTCCTTCTCCGTTGTTGTGGTTTTCTGTTCCACCGTGCGTTGACGGTCGTCCACTTCAACGATCTTCTGCTTTAATACTTTGACGGCTTCTCCCTGCTCTTGTTGTTGTTGTATTATATTGTTCTGTACTTCTCTTCTCCATTCCTCGTTTCTATTGTTCGTCTCTTGGATTTGGTGATCTAATTTTTGGTCGACTTGTTCGATTACCTTCTGTGTATTATTTGTGGCTTCCTGCCACTCTTGACGGTCTTTCTCTCTCACTCCTTTATTCTCTCTTACCTGTTTCTTCAGTTCATTCTTCAACTCTTTTATACCACTTTCACTCTTCTTTTGTAGATCGCTAATTTTCTCATCCCACTTCTTAGCGTAATCCTGCAGATCTAGTGTTATTTTGCTGATCTGTTCTTCATTGTGTCTTTTAATTCCTCCTGCATTTGTTTTTGTTCCCTGCTATGCTGTTCCAATTTCTCCGTAATTAAATTTTGTTTTTCCTGCATCTGTTTCAGATCATTCTTCTGCTGATCTAACTTCTCGGTCAGCTTCTCGAGTAGCATTTGTAGATTTAATTCGCCGGGTTGGGACACCTGTCCCCCCGCCCTTATCTCAGATTCACACGCGCTAACGTCGTCGCTGGGCGTCGCGTTCTCCTCTCGTCCTTCTATGTTTAACTCATTGTTAACGTCGAATTCTTGACTTTCGGAGTTATTATTATTAGTCGCCATTCTTGCTCGACTTCGTGTAATCATTCAGAGTTGTTTTACAAGTATTTGTTTTTTATTCTAATGCTTATGTTATACTTTATCAAACTACTAGCTATTCTACTATACCACTGCCTGCACTTAACCAACTCGTTTAACAAGGATTATCCCTATTAATCGGCCATCAGGTTGGGCGCCATATACAATGCTAATAATTTATGCCTGATTAATTAAGTACATAAATTATTATGCCTATTATTGATAGTGAATTTTCTCGTTATTACAATAGTTTAATAGCACAATTCTTCTCGTGCCACGCGTTGGGCTGCCATATACAGTGCTAATATTTATGCGAATTATTTGCATAAATTGATTAATTATTAATTATAAATTTATTGATCTGTAATTATGAAATTGTTGCCGGTACGAACTTTGTCGTACTTACATGTATCTAACTCTGAGCTTGGGTTAGCATATACGATGTAATTAATGTCATGTGTTGATCTCCCATATATAGTGTTAACAAATTCATTTCTTTAAATAACGAATAATTGTATGAATTGAGTTAGAGTTAATTAATTATTCACACTCCAACTTGCTACATATGAATTTACTTTTGACTTTAACTGTCTTCGAAACTTCTATTTTGTGCATCTTTCTGATTAGTTGAATTGATAATCGATACCTTGAATTATTAATATAGATACTGTTTAATGAAAGGTTAAGTTGTGAGTCAGGTTTGTTACACAAATCAATAGAATACTAACGAATCCATTCTAACTTATATTTATTAAATCATATTCATTCTTCTTCATGTCAGAACATCAATTTAAGAGCACTTACAATTCTTCAACAAAACAATAAAATTCTATTCCACATTTAACAACTCAATGAACAAATTTAAACAATTAGGTGAGCGATCAAATATTGACGCTTCTTCGTCTGCAATGACGTTACTAACTAAAATGTGGTGTGCTCATAATTCGTATTTAGTATTTACGTTAAAACACATTGAACATTTATATGCATGAAATAATCATAATTAATAATACACATATCAATCATATACATAGATAAAATCCTGCTCCTGCAACAAACACATCAAATACATACATAGTACAAAATATATTAACAAGAAGACATGTATAATATTCTAGAACATAATATTCCCTACTTATGGATTCGTATCTATCTGACTCATATTTATATAACTTTCTCAGGTGGTTTTGGTTCTAAGTGTCAGGTCAGTGGTGTTTGATAAATTACTAATTATAAGAAGGGATTAGTTTTGTACTTTACTCGTTCTGCCGTGCTGTCTCCCTGCATTGATGAGTGAAGTTAATCCATAGGACACTTGATCGTAAACACTCCCGCACTCCGCGACAGTCACTTCGAGCTTTGAGTTTAATATAATACAAGTAGTGGCATTGTACTCGTAATCGGTCGGTTAAGTTCTACGCGCGTATGTGTCTATTTCGCGGTACACAGTTCGCTACCGTATGCTTCTAATAACTGTCTATGCCGCACGACAACTCTTTTCGGCGCCTAGGTCGTTTTCGAGTTCATTAGGCACTTTTCACAATTCTATTTATTTGAGTTAATTACTAAACATTGTAGTATCACTACTTTTTCTGTAATTGTTCAAGAATATCGCTTCACAATGTCCGTGTCTTTATGACGATGAATTACATAGAAATTATATAGATTGTTACTCGCGTTTCATCACGAAAATTACTGTTCCGTTTACGCTCTGAGTTTTATTCGCGCACTTCCATTTATTCGTAATATTGTCTTAATCGTCTCCACCGAAATGCATTTTAACTTACGCACTGCTTTAAGTTCTTATAACTGAATCATTATAAAATGAAATACAAGTTCAATAGACTGTTCGAGACTCTGAGTAAACCGAGTTAAGAATTATAATACAATTTGTAATAAACTGAGATAAAATTTGTAGTAAACTGAGGTTAAAAATTGAATGAACTGGGCTCGCGTCTCCCCGTGTAAATGGTTTTTATTTCTTCTGCTGTTCCCACTCTTGGGACTCTGATGAACACTCAAACTTCCCACCAATTCATCTTTGATAGGTTCATTCCATGGACCTCCTTGTGTCCCTTCGTCTCCAGTCTGTATTTCCAACGAATTCTCCACCCAGTGCCGTTTGGAGAGGGACGTTCATACACGAGATTCGCTCTCTGGTCTCAAGCTTATCTCTGAACCATCCCCTACGGAAGTTCCCTCCGGAATTCTCGTTCCTCATTGGCTGGTTGGCTTTTCGACTTGAATTTGACATAGTCCACGTGGACTAGATGAGTCGCTGTCTTACGCACGTTGTTCCGTTCCTGGAATCAGTGTTAAGGCTCTGTTTCAAAATCACATCTGCTACTTCTGGTGTAGCGTGTCGAATTCTCTTATTGTTGGTACGCTGACGAGTTCCTCCGTCGACTTGCGGGTGGCATAACATCTGTGCTCTCCCTTAGCGTCACTTAGTCGCCTGTCCTATTGTCCTTGCATAAACCATTGTCTTTGAGAAGTCGCACACATGGTTTTGAACAATACTCTCGCCGTTGGTTCTGTGTTTTTCTCGCTACTGGACAGATGTAACGGTAGCCTCCTTTTGTCCTAATTGTGGAGTCGGGCATTCCCACGCATGGTCCAGCTGGCTGCAACATGTGCCGTACAGCTCATTGTTCGAGAATAGTTTTTACGACGTCTTAATGGAAAGGAAAGGTTTGTTCCCTTTCGCCGCCCACCCTCGAACAACGCTAACAAGTGTCACTTTTAACGGGCTCTAATTGCTGGCGTACTTCCCTCGCAATAACCCAAAAAATTAAAAAAAAAATATATGAAATATTAATTTCAATCACTTTCTGCTACAGTCCGTTTCTTGATTTATTATATATATTATACAGTCCGTTTCTTGAAATATTAATTATATCACAGTGTCCCCAAATATGATTCGTCGTGCAGATTAATCGGAACGACTAATTCATATTTTGCCCTTACTCGCGTACGATCACTTAGTACATTGGCCATCTCCCATTGGGACGAGTATAGCTGACCTATATCTTCCTCTCGACTGACCTACTGTTGTTTAGAACCGTTTTTCTCTCCCTTTTTTTTTCATTCACCTGAGTGTTTAATTTATTGTTCACCAAATATAAATACGAATCCATTTACAAACTATACGCTCTAGTGCGTTCCTAGATCTGTCTATACACATACATTACATAAACAAATGGTAATTATTTTGTTTACAAGCTATCTTTTTACTTACGTATACAATAGAAACTATATAAATACTAGCAGTAATTTATTGCTTATGATACTTCAAACAATTTTATTATTACCTTCAAAATTAATTTGCGATTAAAACATTCTTTTTCAAGACATCATATACTTACTTACAAACATTCATCGTACTTCCTACCCTCTGGTACTTTGAATCTACATTTCTGTTAAACACACGTATAATTATTTACAACAAAATAAATCGAATTTGTATAATTCTACAGGTCAAATAAACATATTTTATATCCCTTCTTTCTATGCTTCTAATACAATCTTAAGTTCAATAATTAATTCTAATAACTTATTAAAATATTTAATTCTGTTATGCAACTCAGTTGCTTATATCTGTCTTTCAATAAACAAATTTTAATAGTATAACAAGTACGTCTGTTAATTAATTTACAATCTATACAATATATAAAATCTGACATTTTAAATTTATTACAAGTTTAAGGTTTCGCCTAGAAAATTCTGAATGAATTAACTAGTAGATTGCATTCGCGCCTACTACCGTTATTAGTAGATCGGTCTTTTCTCCTCATATTCTGACGCTTAGCTCATTTCTCTTTCTGCTGTCTATTAGTGAAGTACGTATAGTCCGACTATAACATTGTCTCGCATGGAGAGTGTCCTTACTAACTACAACTCTACCTGTTGTCGTCAGCCTCGCCAGCTGGGCTTACGTCACTTCACACCTCCCTATCTGTTTATTTACTACTTCGCCTTTCAACAAACACTTTTGCCTCGCACGCATGCTGATGCCGTGTTCCGCCACAGTTACTCTCCCCTTACATAATATGGTTTCAATAGTCTTACATTGAATTTGCCGCGTATTTTAGTTTCGTCGCAATTATCTACTCACATATATGTAGATTCGCCTACAATATCTTTAATCTTAAAAGGTCCTGTGTATAACTCACAAAATTTTTCGATTCTTCTCTGCATCGTATCAGATTGGTAATGTGTCCGCACTAACACCAAGTCTCCTACCTGAAATCTTGTCATTTTGTTCGCTTCATTCACGCGTTTTGCGTGTCGCTCTCTTTTCCGTTTAATCCTAACGAATATCTGGTGGTTATCCACTGTCTCTTCTTTCGTATCGCAGCCTTCCTTTATGAATTTCTCCCATACACGACTCGGCTTTTTTCCGTGATGTGCTTCATACGGTGTAACTTCTATTGTTTCATGGTAGACCTCATTTATGCAACATTCTATGGTATTTATGAATTTTGACCATTTTGTGTGCTGGTCCCCTACAAATATCCTAAATAGGTTACCCAGTTGCCTATTTACGCGTTCGGCAAGGTTTGTTTGCGGGTTTCTTATCGCCGTGTATTTAGGTATAATTCCAAGTTCCTCTAGTCCTTTAACCCATTGTTTGGACGTAAACTGCGTACCGTTATCAGTGAGTATTGCTTTCGGTCTTCCACACCCATTTACATACTGCCGGAGTCTACGAAGCGTAGCTACTGTTGTGGCTCTTCTAAGTGTGTATAATTTTACATACTTGGTAAAGTTATCTATAATGACAAGGATATACTTTACTCTTGCTGCTGCTGTTGGAAGCGGTCCATAAAAATCGCCACTAATCAATTCACCTTTACTCGTCGGTATAATTGGCTTCGTGCCACCGAATAAGTTACGATTGTTTGAATCCTTACATTTTTGGCACTTATCGCACGTCTTTACGTACGCCTGTACGCGCTTCGACATTCGGTCGAAAGTGAAATGTTCCTGCAGTAACTTTATACATTTCTTACTGCCAACATGACCGTACATTGTGTGTATTTCTTCGATGAGTCTCCCCGTAACGCTTTCCGGTACGTAGAGTTTCCATCGACCCTTACTTTTCCTATATAACTTATCATTACTACACTTATAAAATTTACATAATTCATTCTTATCATCCGTCGTCAAATCCTTCATTATTTGCTGTAGCTTCTTATCTTCTAACTGGTACGTCGCGAAGTTCTTTAACATCATGTTCATTTCTTTACTCATTTTAATTATTGTATGGTTCATTTGATACTCATAACTGTCGTCGACTGGATCTTCCTTCGTCATATCCTCTGGGTAACGACTCAAGATGTCGGCCACAATATTCTCCTTTCCCTTACAATGAATGATATCAAAGTTATACTCTTGAATACTCAGTATCCAACGTGTGATCCTTGAGTTGTTTAGGTGACACTTACTCATGAAGATCAACGCCTTGTTATCTGTTATTATGGTCAATGGTTGTCCTAAAACGTAAATTCGGAATTTTTCCAGACATCGAACTATGCTTAGAAGCTCCTTTTCTGTCGTAAAGTAGTTTATTTCTGCACCTTTGAACGTTTTGCTAGTATACGCTACTACGCAGATGTTTTTATCGTCGTCCAACTGATATAATTGTCCTCCGAATGCGAAATTACTCGCATCACATTGTAAGAAGTACCTCTTATTTACCTGCGGAAAACTTAAGATAACAGTATTGATAAACAAGTCCTTGACCTGTTGGAAACACTGGTCAAGATCGGGTGTCCAATTAAATTTCTGACCCTTTTTAAGTAGACTTAACAAAGGTTGTGTGACTTCTGCATATTTGCTTGTAAATTTGTTGTAAAAATTTGTAAGTCCCAGGAATCCCTTTAACTGCTTTTGATTCTTCGGGGTCGGGAACTTCCTGATTGCCGCTACTTTCTCTTCGGATGCTCGTATACCATTAGTAGTAAGCTGATACCCAAGGTATGCGATCTCCTTGCGAAAAAAATTGTGATTTTTCCAAATTTATTGTTAGGTTGGCTGCCAATAAATTTTTAAGTAATGCTTCAATATTCTCCAAATGTGTGCTTACGTTAGACGAATAACAAAGACAATCGTCGACGTAGATGATTGTATTCTCTTTCACCTCCTCGGATAATGCCATATCTAAACCTCTCGTCAGGGCTGCGGAACTGGTACTAAGTCCAAATGGAGTTACGGTATATCTGTAACACTTTCCTTCGTACAGAAATGCGGTGTAATCTCGGCATTGTTGTTTCAACGGAACCTGCCAAAAACTACTCGTTAAATCTATTGTAGATAAGTATTTCATGTTACTGCATCTCGCCAGGATTTCTTGAATCGGAGTCGGTCCTTCGTAGTCTGGAACAGTGACACTATTTATCCTCCTCGCATCTAAACACAAACGTACATTCCCATCTTTCTTTATTACGGTGACCATTTGGTTGACGTATGGACTACTGCACCTTTCAATCACGCCATATCTTAGCATCTTGCTGATTTCGGCGTCCACCTTTTCCTTATACGCTATTGGGATTGGCCACCCGCGTTGGAAATATGGTGTTTTATCCGTCACTCGAAACTCATGTTCGTAGCAATCCATCCGTCCTGGACATTCCCGGAATACACTCTGATACTTTACTAAAATCCTTCTTAGTTCCTCCCTCGTCGTTTCGTCTTCACATGTCACACTGTCGACCTTCTCATCAATCCTCCTCTCGATTCCGTCCCAGTCCTCTTCTAACAGTTCCATATGTATGATTGGTACTCGCAGTTCCTGTTCACCAGTCCTCCCTTCGAATTCGATGGTTCCCTTCTTCATATCGATTACGCATCCCTCTTCTTTTAAAAAGCTGATTCCTAATATGCAGTCCCTAATTAAATTCGGTATTACTAGGAAAACACAATCTAACCTAACATCATCAATATAAATCTCACACATAATTTGTTTTCTAATTAATTTAGACCTTCCGCCGACGGCACTTACAATTAACGTGTTGTTCATGCGGAGTTCTTCGTATGGACGCAGGCGTTGTTTATTTCTGTTAAACCATTCTTCTGATACTCCGTTAATGGCAGAACCCGTATCAATCAAGGCTAAAACTGTAACATCACCATTAAATTTTACCTCAATCTCTGGACATTTTGAGATTCGCTTTTCCAGTTGCGTTTGTTCATCTAGGACAAACTCATGTCGTAAATCAGGTAACAAAATATCAGTCTCGTACTGTTGTAGTGTATGTCGACGAACGGCTATCTTTCCATGTGACCCACTTAATTTTTTTTTCTACTGTTCCACTAACCTTAGCGGCAGACGTTGAGGCTCCATTGTTTACAAATTCAATGGTATTTATTGCCGGCTTGTTACTGAAATGTTGGGGTTGTCGGTATCTCCCTCCTTCCCCCTTTCTATGTTGCCAGTGTGAAGGTTTTGGCTCCGTAATTACCTTGTTTACGGCGTTATTCTATTGACCATGAGGCACCCCTCTTGTGTCCCGGTCGTTCAACTTGTCTGTCTGACGCACAAACCGATCATCTCTACTGTTTCTTTGCCGGATCATGGCATATTCAGAAATCAATGATTCGAGATTCTGGATCGTCCTGACGTCCCTAGTGACGCTCGCTATCTCTAGTTCTCGTCCATAATGTCGCGTTATCTTCCTAATCAGTTGATAATCCGTGAGCGGCGGTGTAAGCTGACGGCTTTCCAGAAGTTGTCGTTCCATGTATTGGACAGCGCTCATACTCCCACGCCAGCCGAAACGACCATACTCCAGCTTGTTCCGGACATCATCCTGCTTCTCCGGGCCCCAATACTTCTGCGTAAAGATCTCTTTAAATTCATCGAAGTTCTTGATCTGGTCACGTACCACACGCCACCATATAGCTGCATCGGCCTCGAGATGTTTCCCAATCCACTTCACGTTATCCGCCGGGTAGTACATCAGCTGGTGCTCGGATAATTCTTTTAGGAACTCTATACGAAAACGGTCTGTTCCGTTGTATTTGAGTTCGGAGTTATTATTTCCATTAGCTCTCGTGGACGGCCCTATCTCAGTTTCCGCTATCCGTCGCTGTAGTCTTTCTTGTCCACTTTTAATATGATTGATGTGACTTCTTAACTCTTCAATTATCACAGCCTTCTCCTTCTCCGTTGTTGTGGTTTTCTGTTCCACCGTGCGTTGACGGTCGTCCACTTCAACGATCTTCTGCTTTAATACTTTGACGGCTTCTCCCTGCTCTTGTTGTTGTTGTATTATATTGTTCTGTACTTCTCTTCTCCATTCCTCGTTTCTATTGTTCGTCTCTTGGATTTGGTGATCTAATTTTTGGTCGACTTGTTCGATTACCTTCTGTGTATTATTTGTGGCTTCCTGCCACTCTTGACGGTCTTTCTCTCTCACTCCTTTATTCTCTCTTACCTGTTTCTTCAGTTCATTCTTCAACTCTTTTATACCACTTTCACTCTTCTTTTGTAGATCGCTAATTTTCTCATCCCACTTCTTAGCGTAATCCTGCAGATCTAGTGTTATTTTGCTGATCTGTTCTTCATTGTATCTTTTAATTCCTCCTGCATTTGTTTTTGTTCCCTGCTATGCTGTTCCAATTTCTCCGTAATTAAATTTTGTTTTTCCTGCATCTGTTTCAGATCATTCTTCTGCTGATCTAACTTCTCGGTCAGCTTCTCGAGTAGCATTTGTAGATTTAATTCGCCGGGTTGGGACACCTGTCCCCCCGCCCTTATCTCAGATTCACACGCGCTAACGTCGTCGCTGGGCGTCGCGTTCTCCTCTCGTCCTTCTATGTTTAACTCATTGTTAACGTCGAATTCTTGACTTTCGGAGTTATTATTATTAGTCGCCATTCTTGCTCGACTTCGTGTAATCATTCAGAGTTGTTTTACAAGTATTTGTTTTTTATTCTAATGCTTATGTTATACTTTATCAAACTACTAGCTATTCTACTATACCACTGCCTGCACTTAACCAACTCGTTTAACAAGGATTATCCCTATTAATCGGCCATCAGGTTGGGCGCCATATACAATGCTAATAATTTATGCCTGATTAATTAAGTACATAAATTATTATGCCTATTATTGATAGTGAATTTTCTCGTTATTACAATAGTTTAATAGCACAATTCTTCTCGTGCCACGCGTTGGGCTGCCATATACAGTGCTAATATTTATGCGAATTATTTGCATAAATTGATTAATTATTAATTATAAATTTATTGATCTGTAATTATGAAATTGTTGCCGGTACGAACTTTGTCGTACTTACATGTATCTAACTCTGAGCTTGGGTTAGCATATACGATGTAATTAATGTCATGTGTTGATCTCCCATATATAGTGTTAACAAATTCATTTCTTTAAATAACGAATAATTGTATGAATTGAGTTAGAGTTAATTAATTATTCACACTCCAACTTGCTACATATGAATTTACTTTTGACTTTAACTGTCTTCGAAACTTCTATTTTGTGCATCTTTCTGATTAGTTGAATTGATAATCGATACCTTGAATTATTAATATAGATACTGTTTAATGAAAGGTTAAGTTGTGAGTCAGGTTTGTTACATAAATCAATAGAATACTAACGAATCCATTCTAACTTATATTTATTAAATCATATTCATTCTTCTTCATGTCAGAACATCAATTTAAGAGCACTTACAATTCTTCAACAAAACAATAAAATTCTATTCCACATTTAACAACTCAATGAACAAATTTAAACAATTAGGTGAGCGATCAAATATTGACGCTTCTTCGTCTGCAATGACGTTACTAACTAAAATGTGGTGTGCTCATAATTCGTATTTAGTATTTACGTTAAAACACATTGAACATTTATATGCATGAAATAATCATAATTAATAATACACATATCAATCATATACATAGATAAAATCCTGCTCCTGCAACAAACACATCAAATACATACATAGTACAAAATATATTAACAAGAAGACATGTATAATATTCTAGAACATAATATTCCCTACTTATGGATTCGTATCTATCTGACTCATATTTATATAACTTTCTCAGGTGGTTTTGGTTCTAAGTGTCAGGTCAGTGGTGTTTGATAAATTACTAATTATAAGAAGGGATTAGTTTTGTACTTTACTCGTTCTGCCGTGCTGTCTCCCTGCATTGATGAGTGAAGTTAATCCATAGGACACTTGATCGTAAACACTCCCGCACTCCGCGACAGTCACTTCGAGCTTTGAGTTTAATATAATACAAGTAGTGGCATTGTACTCGTAATCGGTCGGTTAAGTTCTACGCGCGTATGTGTCTATTTCGCGGTACACAGTTCGCTACCGTATGCTTCTAATAACTGTCTATGCCGCACGACAACTCTTTTCGGCGCCTAGGTCGTTTTCGAGTTCATTAGGCACTTTTCACAATTCTATTTATTTGAGTTAATTACTAAACATTGTAGTATCACTACTTTTTCTGTAATTGTTCAAGAATATCGCTTCACAATGTCCGTGTCTTTATGACGATGAATTACATAGAAATTATATAGATTGTTACTCGCGTTTCATCACGAAAATTACTGTTCCGTTTACGCTCTGAGTTTTATTCGCGCACTTCCATTTATTCGTAATATTGTCTTAATCGTCTCCACCGAAATGCATTTTAACTTACGCACTGCTTTAAGTTCTTATAACTGAATCATTATAAAATGAAATACAAGTTCAATAGACTGTTCGAGACTCTGAGTAAACCGAGTTAAGAATTATAATACAATTTGTAATAAACTGAGATAAAATTTGTAGTAAACTGAGGTTAAAAATTGAATGAACTGGGCTCGCGTCTCCCCGTGTAAATGGTTTTTATTTCTTCTGCTGTTCCCACTCTTGGGACTCTGATGAACACTCAAACTTCCCACCAATTCATCTTTGATAGGTTCATTCCATGGACCTCCTTGTGTCCCTTCGTCTCCAGTCTGTATTTCCAACGAATTCTCCACCCAGTGCCGTTTGGAGAGGGACGTTCATACACGAGATTCGCTCTCTGGTCTCAAGCTTATCTCTGAACCATCCCCTACGGAAGTTCCCTCCGGAATTCTCGTTCCTCATTGGCTGGTTGGCTTTTTCGACTTGAATTTGACATAGTCCACGTGGACTAGATGTGTCGCTGTCTTACGTACGTTGTTCCGTTCCTGGAATCAGTGTTAAGGCTCTGTTTCAAAATCACATCTGCTACTTCTGGTGTAGCGTGTCGAATTCTCTTATTGTTGGTAAGCTGACGATTTCCTCCGTCGACTTGCGGGTGGCATAACATCTGTGCTCTCCCTTATCGTCACTTAGTCGCCTGTCCTATTGTCCTTGCATAAACCATTGTCTTTGAGAAGTCGCACACATGGTTTTGAACAATACTCTCGCCGTTGGTTCTGTGTTTTTCTCGCTACTGGACAGATGTAACGGTAGCCTCCTTTTGTCCTAATTGTGGAGTCGGGCATTCCCACGCATGGTCCAGCTGGCTGCAACATGTGCCGTACAGCTCATTGTTCGAGAATAGTTTTTACGACGTCTTAATGGAAAGGAAAGGTTTGTTCCCTTTCGCCGCCCACCCTCGAACAACGCTAACAAGTGCCACTTTTAACGGGCTCTAATTGCTGGCGCACTTCCCTCGCAATAACCCAAAAAATTAAAAAAAAATATATATGAAATATTAATTATATCACAAACGTGTACGTTAAAAGGTCTAGATTATCAGTTCTAGACTTGAAGAGATTTACTAATGGAACAAACAACGTGACAACTGTTCAATGGAGACTTCTTGCTCCTCGACGGAAAGCTCGTAGGTCAGCTAAACAGGTCTTAACAACTGCAATAAGCAGGAAAAAATATAGGCCTATATAACCCAAAAACCCAGCAAGAGGGCCAGAAACACGTAATTTTTCTGATGAGACATGCTTTCACTTTCAGAGGTATACCAAGATACAAAGAGGTACTGTACACCAAGATGACTGGTAACTCTGCAGTTGACACGCTGTTGTTTACTGATGACCAGGCTATCCTGTCGATCTCGGAAAGCGGGTTGCAGATCGCTGTACACTCATTGGATCGAATCTGCAAGGATTTCGAATAACAGATCTCCATTTTGAAGACTAAGGTGGTGGTTGCAAAAATTGTTGTAGAAGGTACTATTCTGGAGCAGGTCAGTAATTTTGGCTATCTGGGCTATAATGTGTCTTACACTACAAACAATCACATGATGGATAAATTACGTAAGTTCAACCATGTGTGTGGGACCATCAGAACTCTTAAAAGTAACAAGTAAATAAACACTCCTAAAGTTCTACAAGGCGATAGCCTTCCCCATACTATATATAAGGTTATAGTTTTATGGGTCTGAGAATTGGACTTTAACAAAATCCCAGGCCAGTCGTACTCAAACGGCCAAAATGAGATTTCTCAGACACGTGGCAAGATATAGATTACTCTTCAAGGTCGCAATGGGAATGTCGACGAACGGCAGGAGCTGAGTATACTGGACAGATATGCGCGATATCGGCTAAACTATTGGAACATCTTAATAGAATGGATGACAGCTGATTCCCCAAACAACTATGGAAGGGACGGAGAGGTGTGGGACATCCGAAGAAGCGTTGGAGTGACCAGCTAGTTGGAACCGGAACAAACCAGTAGCGGTTCTTAATCTTTGTTAAAGAAGATGATAAAAGTGCTCTAGTGTTCGTTCCAAGGCCCGCTAAAGAAAATTTCAAAGTTACTGTAAAAAAATAAAAAATTTTACAAACAAAATTGACCTTATTCAGTCAGTAAGAGACGTATGGTTTCAAGGCGAAAAATTCAAAAACGTCCACACTCATCCTAGTGATTTTTACCAAATCTTTTCTATGATATAATTAAAAAAAAAACGTATGCAACAGATATTCAGAAGTTGCACACAATCCGTGTAAATACATTACATATTTGTTTTAAAAAATGTGTGTTCAAATACAGTTGTAGGCCTACTCTCCTTTGTAAGTATCGCACACTGACGATTTACAATGCGTGTTTGATTCCGATTAAGACTCGGTGATATCTAATAAATTTTCTGTGTTAATTTTTATCGCAATTGCATTGTTCAAGACACGTTATCTTGGGCGAATTAAATAAATTTATTGCGTTTGATTAGCCCCACTGTTTGGTTTTGCATCACTAAAGAATATACTGTATATGTAAAAATTTACTACATTTCTCAATAGTTACAATCTTTTGTACACTATTCAATTAATTTAAAATGAATTTAATCAGTTTTATGATGCGATATCGTAATTCCACAATCACAACACAACAGAGATGCAGATTTACATTGTTTATAAAGGAGTTGGCACGGCATAGAGAAACAAATGACGACTGTGACCTGATTTACACCGCTCTCGTTGTCTGAGTTGAGCAAGAAAGGGCTTCTCAGTGAATAAATACCTTTCACGTTTTGCTGCTGATTGAGAAACGGAACATCTGTATTATTAACTAGATTACAGTTGCATTCTTGATCACTGATTATAGCATATACAGCTTCGTAACATTATTAATCTCACAAGAAGCTTCAATCAAGTTGTAACAAGTCTGTTATAATATTTCGTACATAAAATATTCTCATATGGTTTCTGTATTTTAAATCTTTACTAAGTATTTAAAAGTAACAGTTGAGCGTTTGTGTGAAGCAGTTCGAGAGTTGAGTAGCTTTTCGATCAAATAATTTTACAAAATTTACAATTTACTGTACAAAACGTTTCTCAACTAAGATGTCATTTGGATTTGGATGAAAATAAAAACTGCGCGGCCTAAGATAAAATCCCATGAACAGCTAGCTGGAAAGTCCATTAGAATAGACTAGACATTAGACATAGAACAGACAATACACGTAGAATAGACATGAATAGTTGCCTGTGTCCATTCCTGAATAATTGTTATGTCCAGGTTTAATTAAAGTACAAAATCGGAAACTGAAAGACCGCCTTGGTCGGGACTTTCGCGAGTTGCTCCGAGCTTCTTTGTGAAAGCCGTCGTCAGTTAGACACCACGCTGAAAGAGGAAATCGTGATACGGCGGCCGCGAACCATAGCCATACAAGCACTGTTCCAGAATACAGGGGAAGCCATGGAACCCTTTCCAAAAACACTGGCATCGGTCACGGCACCGCACTGAAAGCGGCCCGGCCGATGTCCTACGGTTGTTGCCGTCTTTCGGCCACGCCAATACCGCTCTATGTTTGTGTGAACCCACGGATCCGTTGTCTTAGAGTGGGGTCAAGTAGTAGTGCACCTGCCTACTATAAATTACAGAATTTGCTAAAACCGCTTCAGCTGCTTTGTGTCCGAGCCCGGCTTCAGTACGGTTGTCTCCTCTTTATGACAGTCATTGGCCTTGGCAGATGTCGGCACCCCACAGGAAGTGGCAGACACTCTACGGCGACCTATCACCCACGCCAGCACGGCTCTAAATATACCTTATGCCGATCAGCTCTGTTGGGGAAGCCGTTGCACCGATATTCCCCGACTTGCAGGCTAATCGTAGTCGTACAACGTACAACGGGGATTTTAATCCCAACTTTCTTGTGCTGCAAGCCCCGTGTGCCGTCGAGCAATACCGGAAGAAACTAGCGCTAATGTGCTTACACTATGTGGTCGTGAAGAGAGTTCTCACACGGGAGGTATAAAGGTACTGTGACGTAAGCAAACTACTGCCCAACCTCCAAATAGTAGTTCGTCCATCCGTAGTTTCGTATTATGAGTATGCACTCTATTAATTACATAAAATACACTATTAAATATGTTCGTTTGCCTAATACATACACTTAAACAATCACGTGAAATAAATGCTTATACACAACAGTATTCACGCCACGCAGACTATATACTAAATATTTTTGTTTCTGGAATAACAACTGGCACCAAGTGTAAACTATCATCCTTTTCTTTCCAATGCAGGATATATACTCCAACGTGGCAAACTGACAGGAAGGGCTATTTCACCATTTCATCCAATTTGTAATACAAAGATACCTGATTTATTATGAACGAAAATCATAGTTATCTATGTGGAAGGTGCGACTGAATAAGCACTTCTTGCGAAAAGCATAAGAACTTAACATTGAAATGGTATTAAGACAATTACTTAAGATTTTTATGACATAAGTTACAGTGTAGTCTTTGTGAAAACGTGTGTCAGGGAACTACTGGAGTATAGTGCGCGTATTATTTAAAACACGTGTGAAAGAATGAAAATATTGCATCCATTTATGGACACGCTTCTCAGTCATATCTGCATGTTGAATGATTTTAAAGCCATCATCGACGAATATAAAGACTATGAAACAAAATAAAAAATATTATTCATCCTAATCATGAATTAAATAGATACAATTTAAGTCGTAATTCAAGCAACTGGTTTCGAACGTTCCCAAAACCGGAAGTTAGAGATTTTAGCACGCGATCTACCTGTCAGAACACGTTTTGAAACATCTTGGGTTCGAGAGTAATTGCATTTTTTAATTTGCCAAACAGATTTTAATACTCATTTTTCTGCAGTGTGAATAACGTCATTAGACGTATGGAGGTCAATCATGCTTAATGAGTACCTCTAAAATCAGTTCGGTGGCCTCGATCAAGTAAGTCGTGACAAACTTGTCATATCGTCAAGCTATGTACTAAGGTATACAGGACCACCACAACAGCAAGAGATTTTCTGCAATCGTGGCGTGGCTATCTTAAGGCCTGTATTACACTAGGCAACTGACTGCAGAAAAAGTTGTGGGGCATTGGTTTAAATGAGATCTGTTACACTATTGCAATCGGTTGCACGGTCTGCAATCGAATGCAAAACAACTACAACCCATGTAAACTGCTCGTGCAACTATTAGTTTCACGCACTCTATGTGGGGCATTGATTCAAATGTAGCCTACACTATACAACCGACTGCATGCAATTCGCCTGCACGCGCATTTTGGACAACGAAGAAATTTCATGACATGGGACCGACACAACATTACAATTTTTTACAAAACCGCAAATATCTCGAAAACGAAAAGGAGAATATTATTGAAACGAAGACCAAAATAAAATTTGGAATGTTTTTCTAAATTTCGCTCGCCGACATCACATAGCTATTTTTTATAGAACGAAAGTTTGTCGTGTTCTGAAAATTTCACTACACACAAATTAACAAAGAATTTCATGACATGGAACTATTTTAAGACTCTGTTCTTGAACATTTTTAAAGTTGTCGGTTCAAATTGATGCCAAAACCATCCTCAGACTTCAAGGAACACGGTGGTGAAAGAATTTTGTTATCTGTTTAGTAGTTTCTGAGGTTAGCCCGGACAGAGAAACAAACAAACGTTACCTTTTTATAATTGTAGTAGCCTATATATTACATGCTTACTCTGAAACTGATTACAGAGCAGTTGTAGCCTGTTTTTACTACCATGTAGTTTCACGTAGCCTTGAAATCAGTTGCATGCAGTC
Source organism: Magicicada septendecula (assembly GCA_034769895.1). Lineage (NCBI taxonomy): Eukaryota > Metazoa > Arthropoda > Insecta > Hemiptera > Cicadidae > Magicicada > Magicicada septendecula. Next base: position 453,847,775 of record CM068367.1, read on the forward strand.
AGTTGGGTAGTGTAATAGAGGCCTAATTGACCGAGGGTGGCATGGTAATAACATTACGGGAGGCGGAGAACAACGAGTTAAACTTTACGAAAGTCGGGATCCGGCCTTAACGTGCATATTCGACACCAGGCAATTGAAAAATTGTTTTTTTTATTAATATTTTATAAAAGAACATTTTTAATGAGAGATAAAAACTTTTAAAGACCTTTTAACTAACTGTATGCTGGACATGTTCATGGATGCTATTAAAAGATTATAGTTTTAATATAATTCATATTTATTATAAATGAAAATTCATTAACAGATTACGTTTTGATTTAAAAAAAATATTTCAACAGTAGTTTCGTAAAGAATGTTTGTTTCAGGTAAACGTTTAATCAAATAATTAAATTTAAATGTTAACACGTATTTGAGTTATATTGTATACATTCAAATTAAAAGTCATAATAGAACTTCTTTATTTAAACTTTATGAAAAGAGCAATAAATAAATTTTGTGTACTAAAACGTTGCACTACCAATAAATATATTAACCACTCGCCGAGAAACTTACGCAATTTTCTGTACAGACACCAACCTGCCATGTTGCAGGCTGAAGGTTATTGCCTCACCGTTTTACGGACTAGAAAATATTAGTTTTGCCACACCGTCAACCAAACAGGAAAAAGGTCAGAGCTCAAAGGATGAACGTGAGTACACTGCCACACCACAACCGCGCGGTAAGGGAAATGACCCTGTGTTAACAGAAAAAAAGCTATTTGGCTTGAAAACTACCATGAAAACAAAATAGTAATTTAAGGCTGTCAAACTAATATTGAAGCTTTAAAGAAAAGTACTACAGTCCTGTTGGATGGCACTTTCTCGAGTATTGCTGTAACTATTTCAAACAGCTGTTCATGATTTTAATACGTAGTTCAAAACGCTCATTACGTCCCCCTTCTGTTTTCTACACAAAAAAGATCAAACTAACAAGATAATGTTTGAAAAGATAAAAGTCATATGGACGACGGAATGTTAAAGGAAGTCGTGGTCGGCTTTGAGGCTGCCATTCACAATGTTGTGAGGATAGTTCGGCCAACGGTAAAACATTTGGATACGGATTTCATTATACACAGGAACCGTGCGGATGTATGTTCCGTTCTCTGTTATTGCTGTTATTGTTATCATTAAGATATAGTTTAACATAGACATTTATGAAGTGTGTTATTATCGCTGGTGAGTAATGACTTACTTATCTTCAATATAGTCGTTATCAAGACCACATTGAACATACCGCAGACTATCTTCAGTGGCTACGCGTGCGTACGCTCGTTCCTGCTAGTAAGTGTGCTTGTGTTCTCGGAGACGCGAAGCCCCCTGTCGGCTCGCGTACTCCTTACATATTAAACATGGCAAATTCACAAAATACACAGGGCTACCCTGTTCAACAAACAAACATGTTGCCAGCTGGAAATGGACCCGGTACAAGCGATATATCTAATCAACTCAACCAAGTAGCAATGCAACCATCAAATCCGCCACATTTTTCAATGCCTAATACACAAATGTTCCAAATGTATACCAACCAAATAGGTCAGTCACTTCCAACAAGTAATCAAACCCAGTTTATGCCAATAATAAATCAAACCATACCGACCAGCAATAGTTCTTATACACCATCGACCCAGCAACAAGCAAACTGTCAATCTACTAATGGCCTAAAATATCCATTCTCAAATATGCCGGCACCTAATGTCTGCAATCAATTCCCGAACCAAATGTCATCGCAAATATTAACGAACACTAATACCAATATGGCCCAAGCAATACCTCCATTCAGCTGTCCTACCAACATGACACAGAACCCCCAATCAATCATAGATTATGATTCATTAAGTGAAAACTTATCCTACTCTGAACATAATGAAACTGAAACTGTAAATGAATCTTGCGTACATAACGTGCCTTGGCAGCAAGTTAAACGCCCCTCTAAAAAATGGAAACGATCTGCTACAGCAAATAAAAGTATTTACGAAACTCAAACAGCAAATAGATTCGATCCCTTGTCCAACATAGATACGTCTCTTAATCATGACGATTCTGGCAACTCAAATAACGTAAATAAAAACAATCAACCGAAAACACCAAAGCCTCCGCCAATCTATATATACGGTGTTACGAACTACAAAGCAATGACAGAATTTCTGGCATCGGCTGCAGAAGACGAAACATACCACAGCAAAGCTCTCTCAAACATCACAGTTAAAATTCACCCCCACACCGTTGACACCTACAGAAAATGAATTAGACTACTCTGTGAAAAAAATATAGTCCATCACACCTACCAGCTGAAACATGAGAGAGCCTACTGTGTTGTCATAAGAGATCTTCATTATTCCGTGCCACTAGAAGAAATTAAAGACGAGCTAGCTAAATATGGCCACAAAATTCCGAATATCATAAACGGGAGACACAGGAAATCCAAGGACCCGCTGCCTCTATTTTTTGTAGACCTTGAGCCCCAAGATAACAATAAGGAAATATATAAATTGGAATACCTACAAAATACAAAAATTAAAGTTGAACCTCCAAGAGTCAAAAACACGATAATCCAATGCACACGATGCCAGGAATATGGCCATTCCAGAACGTACTGCAGAAAATCATTTATCTGCGTAAAGTGTGGAAAATCTCATGACACTAAAACGTGCAAGAAACCTAGGGATACCCCTGCTACCTGTGCACTATGCGATGGCAGTCACCCAGCCAATTACAAATGGTTTTCTGTCTACCAATACCTGATAAGATCTAAACTTATGGGCAATCCACAACTGCTAAGTAGTGCTACTCCACAGACACAATCTAATGTGATTCAGAATTCTCCATCCCCTCTACCACCACCGCGAAATACAACTTCTACATATGCTCAAATCACGGGCGGAAGTAGAAGGACACTAGCAACAGCCACGCAAACCCCACTAACAGGGAAGTAATGGACCAACTGGCAATTTTCCTAAGTGAGTTCAAAATTATGTTCGCTCAACTCATTAATCAAAATAGCATTATCCTCAACATGTTATCTACAGTCATAAATAGAATACCAATGACCACGGCACTAAGAATAGCTGCCTGGAATTCGAATGGGCTTTCCTTTTCCAGACGATAATGTTTCAATTAAGCCACCAAACTGTTAAACAATCAGGCGACAACGATGATTGTGGCAGTAGGTGTAAGCGTAAAGGACGATGTTTTACACTCATTTAAAACCATCAAGTCTGGAAATGGGCTAACTCAAATGTAATACACCTGATATTATTATAAACCCTCTCCCCTGATATAATTATAAAATCATAATTATTATAGTACATGTATAATAATACGTACGTAATAACATTGATATAAAAATATGGCTCCGCTATCCGTTTGAATTATAATTAAGAAAGTTGTGTTAGTGGTTACAATCACAAACAGAATTATCACTGTTGCACACCACTACAGAAAAATTATTCCGATTTGCGCTTTCAAGCTTCTCAGCTCATCGTCAGATCGGAAATAACCTGATCTGACGATGATCGGATGATCTGATGATCATTCAGATAACCTGATCTGATGATCAGTTATTTCCGATCTGACGATGAGCTGAAAAGCTTGGAAGCCCAAATCGGAATAATTTTTCTATAGTGGTGTGCAACAGTGATAATTCCGTTTGAATTATGTTAACAAACTTTTATACGCAAATTAAAAGTGTGTTACACGCCTTGTGACTCGGTAAATAATTATCTTTCTTTAATTCATATTTGCCACAGTAATAATATGTACGGATATAATAGTAATAATATGTACGGATATAATAGTAATAATATGTACGGATATAATAATTATAATAATAATAATAAGAATAATAATAATAATAATAATTATTATTATTATTATTATTATTATTATGTAACATTAAAAATAATGTAAATAATATTATCAAAATGTTTAATAGTTAAATATCATCCTTCAGCATATGTAAACTATTAAATGTGCATACATTACATTACACTAAATGTACCGTTTGACCGGTTATTACTTAAAAACACAGATTTAATTGTCTTGAATTTTGTACATATTAATTATAGTTCCTATTAGTACATAGAGTATGAAGATCTAAATTTTATTTGATAGAAAACAGGGCAGTAAAAACAACGTGCACAAATAGGGGATGGCAGAAGTTAGTGAAACTGCGGCTCAGTCTGTAAATGCGATCACCGTAACGTCTCAAGTGGAACAGTTAATTTTGAAATTTCTTAATATTTCAAAAGTTTTTTAAAAAATTATGTTTATAAATGGTTACGTTGTATATCGAGTCTGTAATTAGATTCTGCGATAAATACAAAAATGTCTGACATAAATATTTGTAGAGTGCCGCCACTACTATAGGTATAGTGGTGTAGTTGTAGCTCTTCCAACTCTTCAAGGCAAATAATGAGTCACATAACTCTACTAATTCAACACCCAGGAAAAATTTTAGCAATAGATAATTAGTAATCTTCACATAAGCTACAGCGCACTCATATTTAATGTGATATGAAGCGTAGGCCTACAGTATACTGAACAATAAACATGCCAGCTACAGTACTTGAATTATAAGCACACTGAAAACGAATGTGCAGATACAGTACTTCGTTATACGCGTATATACACACAAAATATATTAAAATATACCAGAATTTATTCAAGTAAATAAGTAATCGAACAGCAAAATCTAAATCACGTTTACGAAATCAAAAGGATTCAAATCATAAAGAAACAAAAATTATTGTGTGAAAAGACATTAAACAAATAAATTTGTATGCGTTACACTTTCTAAACTGACTAGACATATCAGAAGTAGGCTATTCTCCCACTAAACTACAACTCGAAGTTTATGCTAGTCGTGCACTCTAATACTGCTACATTTTGTCGGGACCACAGAAAATGTTATCTGAATTTCGATATCCTAACAGCTCTACCTTGTCAATTTGAACAATTATAGTCTCCCCTGACTGGCTCTTACAGTAACGGTCAATAAATCACAAAGGCTTACATTTAAAGACGTTGTAAGCCTCCGTGTACATGATAACACTGCCCTCGTTGTACAGCTACGTCACATGTAGCAATTTTTTTTACTAAACCCTATAATTTAGGTTCATTACATGTGAATGTATGGCTGATTTAATATCCTTACTAATACTAGCAAGCCCCCAAAACTGCACAACTCACTCCCTATTTTAAAGAAAATATATTTATTATTAGATAGTTATCTCAGTATTAAATAATTTTTCAATTGTCAGCTAAATTACGAAAACCCCGATCAATCTACTCTTTTTACTAAAATAACAATTGTAAAACAGACAATCATACAATAAATACTAAAATTTCGAACTACACCATTGGTTTTTACTTAAGTTTATATGCCCTATCATAATCCCTAAATAACAAATAATTTAGTCCTAGCTTTTAGGTTTGTGTACGTTTCCATACATAACTATAGAACTACATCTAATAATTTTCACGCATATACATAACTGACAGCTATGTGTATTTTTTTTTTTACCAAATATAGCTTACAAACTTTTTGAAATCACGTAAAAATTTACAGCGGGTATTGAGAGATATTAATTTTGTCAAATTATTAACGATACCGAGTTTGTATTTTGTATAAAATTCCTGAAAAATTGATGCACTACATAGACCTTTACAATTTTCTTGAAATTTAGTTGTTAATTTTTGGTCGTTAAGTTAAAAAACGTTCAGAGTAAAGACGACATTCGAATTTGGGTTAAAATTCCCTTTAGTCTGGTACACGTCACCAATTTTTACATTTTTTTCAAATTGTTTATCTCTTGTCTTGATGTCGTAAATTTTGAAACTTCAAAAAATAAAGACTACAACTTACTCGAATTCTGTTTAAAATTCTCTTTTAATTGATACCACACACGGATTTTTCGATTATTCCATATTTTTATCCACTTTTTTGCCCTGATATCCTAAATTTTTAATTTTCAAAACAGTACACTGTATCGAGATTGTCTTCAATTTGATGTACTATATGCGATTTTTCAAAATTCTAGGCCCTTACATTTTTGCCTCCCGCCCTTGTTTTTTAGGGTATCAATCTCAAAAACAACAGGTGTCTGTGGATGCCAAATCGGTTGACAATTTAAAACCTATCGTAAGACATACCGCAGAATAGATAGGCACAGAGACAACAGACGATCGTCAAACGGTCGAGTTAAAACTGAGATTCGCTTCGCTCGTTGGAAACTTCCGACCACGCAAGTCTGCGAGTAAAAAAAAAACCCTTATCGTGTAATTTTAAAACATCAGCTGGCTAAACAATATTATATTCTTATATCTGAAAGCAAAATTGCAAACATTAGACTACAGAATTTCTTGAAATCCGTATTACAGTAATAGTAAGCGAATTAGACACAAACCTCCAATGATGTAGCTTCTCTCGTTCTGGTGGTTGTTGTTGATGGCTTGTAGGGCAGTCTCGGATTCAGAAGGATTGATCCTCTGCATTGTAACCTGTACAGACATAATGTAAAATGAAATGACTACAATATCGGTGTATAACAATTATGATTGTCCGAAGCCGAACTTTCATAACACATCAAACAAATGTCAATAAAGTTGACAAACAAGTCACTGTTTTAAGCTTGCCGTTTATAGCATTACTGATGCGTACTGAGAAATCTTACCTGTTCACGTGTCGACGCAGACGAATAAATGACAACTACAAAATATGTAAACTAGCAGCGCGCATGACGATTGATTGATCCGTTCCGCGCGCTCATCGTGTCTGTGTAAATTATTAAGCAGTGTTACCGAAACTATTAGCTGCCGACTGTTAATAACTTCTGTTGTAAATAACTTACTGTGCGACCTCATTAACGCCTCACGTTACCAACTGTTAACTTTCATGTCTATCGTGTTTATCATTAACTTGTAAATAAATGTGTGTATACATGTTTAAATTTTAACTAGATAGAGTTCTTTATTTGATATGAAATTATTAATGTCATTTAGGTAGCCTACACCTGAATGCATTTAAGTAAATATATCTTAACTTATATCTCTTAAATCATATTAATAATAAAGTTAAATGTTAGTAGCAGTGGCGGATGTGGGGGAGTAAAACCCTCCCAGAGCGATTAAGAAAAAAAGGAAATGTCAAAAAAATTAAACGTAGGCCTACCTGTAAAAATGTAGTAGTGTAAGTGGAATTAAATAATTATGGCTAATTAATTATGTGAGTACTAATTGCGGTACTCTACAGCCGTCTTGTGAATACGAAATTGCTTCATGTCTGGTGGTCGAGGAATGAATCACATTTTGAACCTAGTTTCTGAGGTTATGTTCTCTTAGCGAGTAGGAAAGTGAAGCCTTCGAATATTTATTCAGCCCACACTATATCTAACTTCATTTATAGTGCAACGATTTATATCCAACGGTATTTATAGTGCGGTAATTTATTCCATAAGAACTTGAAAATGTTAATATTAAACAGTTTTTTGCTTTCTATTCTTAATTCTGATATGCTTATTGTTGTACACGGTTTTTCGCATAATTCTCAATTTTATATTTTTTTTATTTTTCTCAGTTCATTACTTTATTACCATTTCGAAAACAAATTAACAATTGAATTCTTAAAACAAGGTTTCCCGTTGTTCCGTAGATTGGGTAACCTAAGATTAAACACGGCGCCGTTTAGTCTACAAGCGGCTCATTGCCACTACTAGAGTGGTGAATTTCTATGTCAAATTCAACAAACTTCGCGGCAAACCCGTATTTGTTACCCGCAGGCAGGAATGTCTGTGCAATTATTTGGTAGCGCAATTAGTAATGTTTGTTTTTCAGGACCGGCAGTGCTTATTTTGTGGAAACGTTTCTCATGGCACGCATTTGCATGGCATAATTACTACACCACTTAATTCCGTTTGCTGCAGATTTTGCCTCACTAAGGCAAAGTTTGAAAAATTCGTATAAATTATTTAACACTATCAGCGTCTGCAGAAGGTGGGAGAAAATCTGTGCCAGTTTTCTAGTATCGTTTATTTTATTTATATTTTAACGGAAGACGTCATCTTCATTCTTTCGTAACTGTTAAATTTTAGATAACTATTAATGTAGCCTTTACGTTACCACATTTACCTTCTGGATTACAACAAAATAAGTAGGAAGTAACGACTTCTTTTTCTTTTAATTTTTGTAGTTTCGTCCCCCCCCCCCCCGGTGGAAATCCCGAGTGTATCCCTGATATTAGTATTTAATATAATATATTTCTACACACACACACACACACACACATAATATACATTTATATTTTACACACGTGCAAGTGTCTGTAAGTTTATGCACGTGCAAGTGTCTGTAAGTTTATGCACGTGCATATTCAATTAGTTTATGTGCGTTACGTTTTCAAACACAAACACTCCAGTCGTTATGATCGTTTATCCGAGCGGTTCAGTCGAATCAAACAGCTGCGGGGTACGCTTAGCTATGTGTTCATTCACGTGCTGATTTGTGTCAATGTAAATACAATAGGTATGCCATTGCGATTAAATATTACAATTCACATTCATGTTGTAGGCCTATGTCATTATTATAATTACTGAAATATCCAAGATAATAAAGAGACAAAAAAAACCTTAAAACCAACAAAAGCGTTATTAGACTAGTTTAAATATATGGTTACGATTTGAACACTAAGCAGGCAAAGATGAACAGATTCAAATATATATGGACGTAATAACGATAGGCTCGGGAGAATACTAAGGAACCGTAAACTGGCTCAAGAGATACGAGAACCTGATATAGTACGGTTCGTTAAAAATCACAGACCAGATTGGTTTGGACTTGAAGAATAATGTATGACCAGAGGATACTAATTTTGTGTCAGATTAAAAATACAGGGAAGTCTATTCACACATGGAAGGACATGGGAAAACATTGGATTACGCTGGGCTATTTTGAGGGCCGCGGGAGTGGTAGACTGGGAAAGTTTATGAAAATCATTGGCAAATGGAGGAAAATCATTGACAGGAATAAAATTACCTAGGCTGTGACGTCAGAAGAAGAAAAAGAAATATTACTTACTAAAAAAATATTTTAATCAGAATTACTGACACGCGCGCGCATAATATAGGTGTTCGTTTTCCTGACGTGACTAGGAAAAAACCAACACCGAAAATGCAAGTGTGTGTCTTTTTTACGACAGATAATTCTTGGTTTGTTGTTGTTTATTTAAACAAAATGGTAGCCACAGCACGAGGTTTCTTACATAATCGTTTGGTGACTTCTCGGGATACCAGGGAAAGGTTAAATTTGAAATTTGATTAAGTGTTCGAAGGTGGAAAGCTGAGGGCACAGAACCACAGCACTCTTGTAACGGTATAAAGATTCTGTTGTGCCAGCGTTTGTGTGTGTGTGTGTGTGTGTGTGTGTGTGTAACATGTTGTGTTAAGCATTAATCTGTGTTGTATCGGACTTCAGGTAGAACATATTAGCTGTATACATATTATGTAATTTGTGGCACCCTCATGAGGTCGTACCGCACCACTGAACACAGTATGCCGCACAAATTACGGGAATTTGCAAATTTTATTATTACATGAATTACGTAATTCAGTAAGTATAATAATAAAAAGCGCGCGCGCGCGGGTGTGTGTGTGTGGGGGGGGGAACCAACAATATGGAAATAATGTAATGGAACTGACAAGCGATATGAAAATATTTTACACGATAATGCAAATATTGACTTCTGACACACTGGAATATTTTTGACACAATAATTTGACACGTCTTGTTTTGTCGCAACAACAAAGAAAACGTGTTCTTTCGTTAGTATGTGAATGAGTAGCACACTGCCTCTAAAGTTTAGAACAGAAGATACGTCACTATGTTTTTCAGTTCACAAATCGACGGTTCACACACACACGTTTTATTATTATACTTACTGAATTACGTAATTCATGTAATAGTACAATTTACAGAGAGGGAGAAAGGTTTCCCTTCATTATAAAACCTCTTTTGTTTGTATCCGTGAATTTATTTCTAATATAAATTAGCCTTGTTTATGTGTTATAAACTGACTGAATGTGTTATAAACTGACTGAAATCGTTATATCGATATAGACACAAGAAGATATATACGTATACTCGTATAAAGTATATAATCGTGTTCTGTGATCGGTAACAATCTACACTCTTATAATGTGTGCTTACAGTGCCAAAGAAATTAGATTTATACAGAATATCTGTCAATGCATTTTCGTTTCATTTAATGTAGTGTCACTCGCACTATTTTAAAGAGTCACGTGTCGAAATATTGTTAATAAAGTTGAACTGCCGTACTTGTTGAATCTTAACTTATACTTGGCACAGTACAATTTTACAAACACTGTAATTCATAACGAGTGTACGTCTAAAATGTTTTATAAGTCATTGATACACATAATTGTGAATATTCTAAAGTGCCGTGAAGTTCAGTGAATCAAGTGTATACAAAATGTGTATATAATTAAATCATAATTTTTAGATTTGATCCCACTCAAAAGTTTACTGGATAATAAATCCATTCGCAACCACGGAAAACGATTTTACTGGAATAAAATTCGTAGAAAATGAAGTGAAAAAGAGGTGCTTACGAAACCGTGTTGCTTGTGTTTTTGTAATAAAGCGATACGATTCTGGTGCACACCGTATCGAAGGTAACCGTAGACAGAAGTTACCAGTAACAGTGCATAAGGAAACACAAGTCACTTAGGGAAACCAACTTCAAATGATGAAATAAAAAAACCTTAAGAACTTCCTACAAAAATCCTTAAATGATCTTCCACGTGGCAAAAGAATTTCGTCTTTCAGAAAAAAGTCATAGAAAGAACTACCTTTTAAATGGCTGCATCCTTAGTTCCTAGCACTCTATGCCTCTCCAGCTACAAAAACTGTCTATTTGCAAAGCGTACCACTTTTGCACTCGAATCCTAATCGATTAAAAAAAAAGTAACATTTAACAGAATTCCACGCCTGTTGCTAACGCCAGCAAACAGCAACACGCATTTCATTAGAATGCATAGCATGCTCGCAGAACAGGCCCGTGTACGAATATTTATGATAGCAAGCGTACGCCAGCGATGTGTGAACGCGCGCAAAGAAACTCGAAAATACACAATTAACGTAATATAATTACAACCGAACATGCATAAATTTAACGTAAATTGACGTTGACTAAAGATTAGAAATATCACGTGAGATATTTGTGAACAAATTACTTTCTTTAACGTAACGTGTACTACTACTGTACGTTATAGACCTTCAGTATTCGCTTTGTAGTATGTAATAAAGGACGCTGTAAAACATAAAACAGAACGAAATAATTATATTCGTACTCTGTGGTCTATATGGCATTTATAACAATTCCAGCAAATGTTACTGTGCATATTGTGTTTGTTTGTATTTCATGTTTACGTAGTAGCATCTTTGGTATTGGTCAAAATCGACTTCCACACAGTACTGAAATATTTATATTTTTCTCTAAACGACAATTTTAACGACAGGTTCATAAGAAACCCGTAGAATAACATTCAAATTAATTTCATAATAGTATCGACATTTTCGTTAATAAAACAGTTACAATTGCTTCGTGGCTGTAGTTTACCAATAATTGTTAGGTAAAGCACAACAAACACACGCAAGATGTAATATTAAACGCGGACAAGTATATATGTTAATAATACGACTTGGCGTTAAGGACGTAACAAATAATTCATTGTCGCTAAGGTAACCAACTTCGGCCGTAAAATATTCAGCAGTACAGCTCTCCGAATACAATGCTATTATAAAATTATAGCTACTGAACGCTGCGGGCGCCAAGTTACTGTAAATTAAAACCTCCAATATTTATACTGTTTGCTGCGAAACACCGTACAGCACGTTGTCAAAAACTTTACAATTTCCACTTCGCTTTGCAATTTTGCGTGCGTAACTTCGAGTCAGTCAATTTCCGTGACACCCACTTCTCCAGTTCTCACAACTTCAGCTTCAGAAAACAAGATAATATAAACAAAAAATACTTTCATTAAAGAATACGTCAAAATACAATGTTTCAGAATAATCAACAAGTTTTCTATTGCCTTGCGTATCCATGTACCTATACTAGTGACCCTCCTCGCCCAGTTTCGAGACACAAAGCCTTGACTGATATTGTTATCAGTCATGCATAGTTCGTCAAGTAATATGGGAACAACATCAGAAACAAAGCAATAATATGTTCAAGAATTACGTAAGCATTCGACGGGGTAGGAGGCAAGCTTCGCTTACTTTTGCTGACAATGAGGAGGGGGATCAGAGGAATGCTTACGTAAAATAAAATTAAAAAAACACAGAAAAACGTGCACGAACAGATACTAGGCAAAACGTGCACGAACAGATACAAGGCAAAAGACAGACTGAACGAAGGTCTGAACGAACTATCATAGAACTTTAAGGAAATCGGATTCGACATCAGCTACAGAGGGACGTGCGGCATACTTTTGTTTATTCCCAATAAATTCTACTACTGAGGAGAGTCGAAGACATGTTTATAACTGCTCCCGTTAGATTTTCTCGATCACCTCTGTACTATACGCTGTCCAGGCAGTGAAGGCGGCTAGAGGATTAGGAGACCCTCACACACACACACACACACACACACTGACAGGCCGCCTAACAATAGACAGGGACAGGCCTTTGACCTGCGCTGCTGTCTTTTTAGTTACAGTCCACTACAATAAATTAAATTTTATTGTCGTGCTTAAACTTTTAATTTTGATTGTTCCATTGAATTCAGACTGTAATTTCATTTAAAATAAGTCCAAACACGAAGTTTTTATGGCGATATTCAAATGTTTTACATTTATTTGTTTATTTTGAACTATTGTTAATTATTGTTAAACTTTAGAACACCATCTAAGCGACTATTATTAAAAATGATGATTATTAAAAACTAAGTTACTGATCATCTTATTTATTTTTCGACTATTTTTCTGTGACACTCCCTTTAATTTTTTTTTCCGATTCACCAATTGTGATACTCGATAAAGAGCAGATTGACGACCTACCTTTCTTACATCTACATATGTAACAGACTTTAATATATACTGTAGATATAAAGATTATTTTCAAACCTCATATTTTTATTTCAAATAGGCTAAACAATATATGAAATAATATTTGTTATACGTAATCGTATAAATAATCATCAGATAAATAAATCATGTAAATAAATAAGCATCAGAGCTTTGAACGCAGAGAGAAAGTTAATTTTAAAATTCCGAGTATATACTTATACGCTGTCCAGGCAGTGAAGGCGGCTGGAGGGTTAGGAGACCCTTGGCTCACGCACGCACACTGGCAGGCCGCCTAACAATAGACAGGGGACGGCACTTGACCTGTGCTCCTGTCTTTTTAAATACAGTTTACTATAATAAATTAAATTTTGTTATTCTGCTTAATCTTATAGTTTTGGTCGTTCCATTTAATTCAGACTGTGATTTCATTTAAAATAAGTCCAAACACGAAGTTTGTACGACGATTTTCAAATGTTTTACTTCTCTTTTAGGACCTCCGTTATACTTCTCTTTCTCAAAATAGAACAGAACAGAAGCAATCATTGTTCTGCATTGAGTATGTAAAACGTGGCGTTTTTTACAAGAACTCATAATCACAAATCAACTATACACTAACCACAAATGAACTGATTCACTCACAATATACGCGACAGATCGGCTCTCTGACAAGACTGGCTGGTCTCACTACCCCGTGCAAGCTATTTAACGACTAAAAAAAGTCGGCGGGTAATCAGTGACTCACTCGGGGTACCCGGTACACGAGCAATGACCTCTACTGTTTGTTGGTTTGAGGGTGAATCACCCTCTCTACCTGGAAAAATGACTATAGCGACCAAGTGTAAACCAAGTAAGGAAGGGACGTCTCTCTTGCATGTTACTGAAATCTGTAATACCGGTAATTATTTTCCAAATTACGTGATACAATAATACACATTTAATTCCTGACGCGCTACCTCGTCCTCTCAAGTTATAGTTACAGTTTAATAACATGGACAGTAAATTTTTAATATATTTACATAGATACATATCACATTTCATTTTGTGTGTCTGTAAAACAATAATATATAATATTTTTATAATAAATAACATTTTTAAAAGTTCGTGCTAGTAAAAAGACAAACAATTATTTCGATAACGTATAACAACTATTATTTCATATATTGTTTATTTGAAATAAAAATATGAGGTTTGAAAATAATCTTTATATCTATATATTAAAATCTGTTACATATGTTGATTAATTTTTTCAGTATTATAACAATAAAGAGGTGGGTCGTCAATCTGCTCTTTATCGAGTATCACAATTGGTGAATCGGAAAAAAAAATTAAAGGGAGTGTCACAGAAAAATAGTTGAAAAATAAATAAGATGATCAGTAACTTAGTTTTTAATAATCATCATTTTTAATAATAGTCGCTTAGATGGTGTTCTAAAATTTAACAATAATTAACAATAGTTTAAAATAAACAAATAAATGTAAAACATTTGAATATCGACATAAAAACTTCGTGTTTGGACTTATTTTAAATGAAATTACAGTCTGAATTCAATGGAACAATCAAAATTAAAAGTTTAAGCACGACAATAAAATTTAATTTATTGTAGTGGACTGTAACTAAAAAGACAGCAGCGCAGGTCAAAGGCCTGTCCCTGTCTATTGTTAGGCGGCCTGTCAGTGTGTGTGTGTGTGTGTGTGTGAGGGTCTCCTAACCCTCCAGCCGCCTTCACTGCCTGGACAGCGTATAGTTGAATTTTGAGCTCGAGTTTAAAGCCTTGTATAAAAAAAGTAAAGTAGCCTAACTATTTAGAATTAATTTGACGTGTAGTATAAAAATATACTAAAAGTAATGCATCCGCTACGATGAATATACAAAAAGCCAGCGAGATCGGCCGCTGGCAGTTCTCAGTGTCATTTGACGGGCCGATTTAATCGGCCGCTAGCAGTTCCAACAATGAACCATAGGGCCATTTAACCGGCTTCTGGCATCCAAAGGGAGTGTCTCAGAAAAATAGTTGAAAAGTAAATTAAATGATCAGAATCTTAGTTTTTAATAATAACATTTTTTTAATAACAGTCGCGTAAATAATTCTCAGAAGTTTAGCAATCACAATATTTCAAAACAAACAAATAAGAGTAAAACATTTGAAAATCGTCGTACAAACTTCGTGTTTGGACTTATTTTAAATGAAATCACAGTCTGAATTAAATGGAACGACCAAAACTATAAGATTAAGCAGAATAACAAAATTTAATTTATTATAGTAAACTGTATTTAAAAAGACAGAAGCACAGGTCAAGTGCCGTCCCCCGTCTTATTGTTAGGCGGCCTGCCAGCGTGCGTGCGTGAGCCAAGGGTCTCCTAACCCTCTAGCCGCCTTCACTGCCTGGACAGCGTATAATATTGACGGTCGTTTTGCTATAACGAATATACAGTATGTGGAACGTCTAGGATTGAGGCTAGCACTAATCTTCTTTCTCAAGGTGACACGCTCGGGTTCCAATAACAGCAGCAAACACACAAGCATCCTTGCATATGCATATGGAGTATTACGTTTCATTAACTGATCAAGACTGGGTGATAGCAGAGTGTCACAAACTCATACCTCGTGTTTATGCTGCTAATGAACTATATCCGATGTAGCTGGGAATCTAAAGACGGTCAGTTACTGTTAACCAACATTCTTTGCAGTCAGACGTGGAAAGCATTTCTGCCATTTTCTGCAAACACATATATTCAAAATATTAAAATGCTTTTGATATCAGTGAGTTTAGTCATTGGTTAGAAAACAGGCGATAGTTTGGTCAAGCCTGTATATTGAGGACCGGATGAAAATCTGTCATATCAGAAGGCGCTATCTTTTGCCGTGTAGCACTTCAAAAAGTAAGCCTACAATTCGGATGGATTACCCGTCGCTTCAGTGTCCCAGGACGGAATATATTTAACAGAGTTGAGTATAGAATGGCGTCGTTAAGCTTGGAGTTGACTGGATTTATTCTTCCTCATGATCACCTATTTGACTTCCATGACCGGATGCACTTGCATAGTTCAAGCCAACCTAGCGGAAATGTAATAACTGAAGATATCCTGAAGCGTGGAGTGGAGGATCTTGGTCGACAGATTAAAAGAAGTGATTGATTTTCCTTTGTTCCTGGGGACTAAAGGTAAATATGAATAAAACAAAATACATGGCAATAGGTGACCTTCATCAAGACTTGACATTGGAGGAAGACACGGGGAAGATTTCATATTCAGAGGAATACAAGTATTTAGTGGTGAAAATTACGGCCAGTAGGAAACAAGACAAAGAAATATAATCCAGAATTAATTTGGGAAAGATGACTATATCTACATTAAATGGAATCCTGCGGGATAAGCAAATTACAGCAGAAACTAAAACCAAAATATTTAAAATCGTTGTTAGAAGTATCATAACTTACGACTCAGAAGTTTGGACTACTAATAAACACACAAGAACAAAATTACCCTAATGACAGCAGAGATGGACTTTTGAAGACGTTCGGTAAAATAATCCAGACGTGAGAAAATTAGAAATTAAGTCATTAAGGACAGAATTAATGTTAAAAATTCAATTGTTGATTTTATCCAAACAAAAAATTACAATGGACACACGAAAAGAATGGCACAGGAAAGATTGCCAAGGAGAGTTATGGAATTGATCCCACCAGGAAGAATGAAAAGAGGAAGACCACCTATCACCTGGATAGAAGAAATTCATACTATATTGAGGGAATGAGAAATTGAAGATCTTTGGATGGACAAGCAGCAGTGGAAGATGAGAATTCAATCACTTCTGTAGGCCTAATCTTTGGTTCCGGAAAATGTGCAAACATTGTACAGCCGGAAAAATAATAATTGATTTTCCTTACTATTTCATGTGTATTTCTATAATTAAGTTACCGCATTTTAACTCAGGAGTGCTAACATAATCGTTTATCTAATGTATTGTTTAAGATAAAAAATAGATCTGTTTTCAACACCTGTATAAGATAATATACCTTTACAAAATTAAGAAATAGAAACCTGTTGAACGTTTAATATAACTTTGATTGTGTTAGTTTATTGTTCAATGGTGTGCACTGTTAATGTTATAATAGTACCTAGGCCTATACTCTTCTGTTCAAAAATGTGTAATGAATTTAAATATTGGAAAAAATCATTTGGCCTACAAAATAACGACAAGAAATTTGGTAAACCTACGTAAACACAAGGGAAGAAGAGAAGAATACTAACTTTTGCTTACAAAGGGGTAGAGGGTCTTAGATGACTAAACATGTGCTTACGAATACTTGCGCAGCCCCATATCACATAAACATTAACCTTCTTACCGCCATATTAGACAGTTATGTTCTTACCGAGAGACTGACTTTTTCTCACATAAAAAGAACATTAAAGGACGTACAATGGTGTTCCTGGATACACAGAACATCAAAGTTTTCATTTTCTACTGTACGCAACTTAGAAACCATAATGAATATATTTTAGAATGTTCTGATTTGTAGTCTTGTGTAGTCGGACTTTCAGAAACGGTATTTTTGAGTTGACAACCACGTTTTATTGACATTATTTTTAACAACAAATGTTTCCTCCATTCTAGGATGTGATATTATTTCTATCTCCGAGGATGCCATATCGTAGAATGGCATATCCGGTTGTACCTACGATATGGCAAGAAGATAAAGTTTTGTGTTAATAATATCAATGGAACTTGGTTTTCAACCAAGAAAATGGTTTTATTAAGGACGTTTCATAAAAACGTTAAAAAAATATTGCGCCGTTTTAAAAAGTCTTTAACAATACGTGTTGCCTATTTAATAAAATATCTTATACAAAGAAGCCGCATATGTAATATTAGAATAGATTATTGTAATGGTTAAGATAATAAAACTGTTTTGTAGCCTCACATAATTACCACTAATACTACTAATACCATAAGTATTGTCAAAAGATCATGCGTACAGATTCCAATAAATACAATTAATTAATCAATAGGTCTATTGTTTCACAGCAACTTAATAAAATTCTTATACTGTCTCGTAACATTTAATTGAAGTTATATACAAGTAACATTTAAAAGTGTGTCAAAGTATAAAAACAAAAAAGAAGATTGTTTGAAGGGAGTGGAATTTCTTTAATTACCTGCGCTCTCTTGTTACTACAATAAACGGGATGTCCGAATACCGCTTGATCAAACACTAGCGCAATCTAGGTGTAGTTGATAAAGGTCATGATATTACCGATGCTGAAATTTCTCCTTAAATTGACAAGACATGCAGTAAGGAAAATATTAAAATTTACCGTATATCCACTTTAAAAACAGTCTGTAGACTGTAAAAACAAACTAAATTTTTCCCTTAACAGTATTAACGGTTTGTTAAAACAGTTAACTTCCTCTATTAACTCGGCATAACACTGTCAGTCAGAACCGGCTTTAGGGCGGTGCAGACTGTGCGACCGCACAGGGGTGCCGCGTTTCAGGGGGCGCTCCCTGAACAATGTTTTTTGGTTATTACTCACATTTTTTAATATAAAGAAAATTTTGCCGTCCGTGTACCATGCATATTAATAAATAACATAAAATAAGTTATTCAGCTTGGTAACACAAATGAAAACTTATTTTATTTTATTTATTAATATGCACGGTACACGAACGGCAAAATTTTCTTTATATTATATCTCATAAAACACACCTTCAAAAAGGTAAAAATTTTGTAAGTATAGCTTCGCGTTGTTCGCCATAATATTTTATATTTTCAAATTATTTTTAATGAAAAAAATAGTGATCCATTATTTTTAATAAACAATTTATGCATACATTTTGAACTTTGTTTTTTTTTTATTTAACTTTATTTTTAACTAAAAATATGAAATATTTAACTAAATATTTTCGTAAGTATTGTAGTTATTTGAATATTTTATTAATTATTGTACAATGAGAAGCAGGTTTGTATATTAAGCATTTAATTATCTTACTTAATTATGCATTATTTTTACTTTACAGAGAATAACTATTAAGAAATTTTTTATAATTTTGATAAATAATTCTTAAATTTTATGAAATTTTGCATAAAAAAACATATTATGCGTACTTACCCCCGCTCTCTTGATTGAAAATTTACGATATGTATTAATTTGTTATCATAAGACAGATTAGTTAAAACAATTTAAAATATTAAATATCAGGCATAATTACGATCATTAGAGACAAAGCTTTCATAAAATTTGTAAGAAAATTACAATATTTTTTTAAACAAATAATACATAAAATCTTAATTAATTTTTATAAAGATTACAAAATTTTGTATTAAAATAATATATGTTTACTTTTGTTAATATTGTAACGTAACGAAAATATGGTCCCCTACGTTACATAAATAAGTTTATAAGTTTTAAAATAAAAATAAAAATAATAATTATCCATACTAGTAAAAGGTCAGAAACACAACCCATTATTGAATAAATGAATCATCCCACAATAAGAATACAAGGTAGAAAGAAAAATTAATAATGTTAATAAATACAAACTTCAGTGTTCAGTGAAAGGTGTAAACGATAGATAAATGTAAAACCAACTTAGACAATTTTATAATAATTGATGATTTAAATGAGAGGAGAATGATTAATTATTGCATGATTTATTTCATAAAAATGTACCTGTTATTACGGTGTATCATGTTGTATTATTATCATGATAGTTATGTTATTTTTTGTGCGTAGCAAGTGGAGTAATTCTTTTAATAGAATACCAATTAACTAATATTAATTTCATTTTTTGTGTTATCAATATATCATTATAGAGCTGTTGTTAAACTTTATATAGTTAAATGTTTGTATACAGGTACTTAGTTAGTATGCAGATTATAATTGTAAACTTGGCCAGAAAGGCTATAATTGTTAATGAGATACAAAAGGGTTTAGTGTAATCATATAATAAACAAATGAAGGATTCTATAATAATGCAAGTAGTAACAAAATAAAATCAGAAATAGATAAAAATGTAATGATAGGCCTAAAACCAGTAACATTGTATAGTAAGTCAGATCAGAAAGGTTAGGTAAAGAAATTTGGAAAAAATACTAAATAGAATATAATGAGTTAGGAGAAGTTAATAATAATTGCTGAAAGCAGATAAATGAATTCAATTTAAATAAAATCTCAAAATGCAATAGTGCAATGATACCGAAAGGTAATATTTTGTAACAGAAAAATAATACTTGTTAGAGTAAGTAGATTAAGAGGAAACGACAGCAAAATGTATAAAATTTAGTAACAAACAATAAGTAAAGGTAAAATAGAATATAATGTAAATTTAGTAAAGGATTATTTTAATGAGTGTAAGAACATTGTATGATAATGGTTATAGTATAATATATAATATCCAATAAGAGGAGACAGGATGGTTGTCAAGGACGACGAGAGATATAAAATTTGTTGATTCGATTATTGAATAATTATCTATGAACGAAGATGGATTAGTTTTGATGCACTCAGAAAAGAATTGATCAAATGAAATTAAAACAATACAATTGGGAA
Organism: Magicicada septendecula; assembly: GCA_034769895.1. Taxonomy (NCBI): domain Eukaryota; kingdom Metazoa; phylum Arthropoda; class Insecta; order Hemiptera; family Cicadidae; genus Magicicada; species Magicicada septendecula. Next base: position 453,868,444 of record CM068367.1, read on the forward strand.
ACAAATTAAGTAATAAATCACCATAATATGGCTCACTGACATTCGACCGTCTTATATAACCGAATAATCATAAACCTGTACATTAAAATTGACGAAAAATCTAAAGGAAGAACTCTAACAATAAAACTCAATATAATGAGTAATCATTAACTTAATTAATAATCCTATGCAGAGAAATAACTACCTGGATAGAGTTATATAATCCAGTATTATAAAGAACGAGAACAAAACACCAAATTATACTTGAACGTCATCTTCCACAATTCAACAGAAAAAGCGTAGTTGGACACGAAATACATTGAAACCCGTAACCACAAAACTCGGACATTGGTGAACAAAAGCAGCGGCATTTCTGCATCATCCCAGGACCAAGAATTCAACTTTTATTTCGAACTTGGAGTGAAGACTGGCGAGGATTAATTCATCGGCATTCCGTTATTGACCAAACACTGCGACGAGGTTAGCTGTACACTGCCTTACCAAGTAACGATGTCCAGCGGATGGTAAAACTCCACTTATTTTAAATAATATTTAATAAGAAATTAATACTATATTGTGATACCTTGTAATCTTATTTATGCATTTTCTGATCTTACTAATAGTTGAAAGAACCTTCACACCCTGTGTTTAACTAAATACCATAATCATTAAAATAATATATAACCCTGAATCCGATCGATAATCGATTACTTCTAATACGATCGACTTTTGTATCTCCGTAAAGAAAGAACTTTGTTGTTAAGAAATACAAAAATCATAATAAAGAATCATTTCAGAATTTAACAGATATCTTCTCATTTATATAATATTTAGTGCATTACGAATAAGTTGTAAAATAAGTAGAGAGTGTAACGTAGGAATTATTGTACGCGGATAACTAACCTACAATTTTCAGCTGTCTGTGAACCACAGCGCTACCTCGCGGGCCGCTATTGAATTAAAGAGAACGAGAAACAGATAAGAATTCCCTCTCTTCTCTTCAAACGCGGACTAGGTTTGAACGAGAAAATTAGAATTACACATTAAATACATAAATTCCAATCACAACAAAACAAATATTATATATACTAAATAAAGAGAAGACGTAAGGATTAAGTTATAAATTGGCACTCACAACAGTGGGGCTTTACGAGATATAGATACGACAAGTTATAAATTGACCCTTCCATCGTGAGGCGAATTAAATAGAGACGAAAGGGTTAAGTTATAAATTGGCGAACCCAACAGTGGGACTTAACGTGGATACAGGAGATACACTATAATATTCATTATTACAAATTTCCATCCTCTTTTTTAATAATAGTTATTAAAATTGACTAAAGTGAAAAAATACTTATGACCATTTATATCATAATCATTTACCTTTTTTATACTGAAAAATCATTATTTTATCGAAAAATTTTACATCAAGCCGCTATCGCGGCTCTCAATTTTTATGCCGCGCGAGTTTTGCATATTTTGACCTTGACCAGCAAACTGCGCCACTGCGCGAGGTTCGCTATGTATAGCTTATCGCATTTGTTAGTTTATTTGCAGACTGGGATGAGTGCGATCCTTCTGTAAATTAAAGGTATTGTTGATTTTTAAAGTTTTTAGTGGTATTTTTATTAACAAATGGACTCTAAGCCGATATAAGTTATTAGTATTAAATTCTTAATGAGCCAGTGATACTGATTTTGTTTTAATATAATATAAAGTTATTGAGTCGAATAAAAAATATTTGGATACGCTATATCAAGAAAGTGTCTATTTGAACCATGCAGAAAAATACGTATAACGTTAAGTACGGTACTAAAGTGTCTTATTGAGATGTGAACTTACGGCATTACGTCCTAAGGTAAGTAATTGTAAAGTTTGCAGATATTATTTTTTTTGTAAAAAAATGTTATTTGTATCTACATGGAATGAAAATGTTTTTATTTATTTTTTAAAATGTTATTTATAGTAAAAATTATCTTACTTTCACGTCTTTAAACATTATTTCTATAGAAAAACTATAATTCTATAATTTTTGTGAAAAGTAATTAAAAGTAGATTTAGTAATTAATTTTGATTCGCTTTTCAAATGTTTTTTTTTAATTTTCAGATCAAACATTGACTAAATTCAATTTGTAGCAACTACTAGCGTACGCTCTATAATTTTAAACAGTATAATTTGATAACGTCGCATTAACGTGTTATTTTTATAAATTTTAGTACCGAAAAACATAATTTCTTTTTATGGTAATTTAGAATTTTAGCAAAAAGCCGATCTTTTTAAATGAATTAATGTAGTTATTTTGAAGAGCCGCAGAAATTATTGTTGTACTGGGAATAAGCTTCTTATTTCAGTGATTAAAAACTTTGTTTTTACATTTGCATTACAGATTAAACTTGTAATAAAAATGGCAAAGAAACTATCAGGAGCTGAGAATAGAAAGAGGAAAGCTCAACAAGATCAAGCTTTCCAAGAAACAATAAAATCAATGAGTCTTGAAAAATATATAAAAATTGATAAAAGTATAAATTCACCATCTTCTACTTCATCCAACATCACTGAATCTCAAAATACTGACAACTCACAAAATTCTATAGATAAAAGTGTAAATAAGCCATCCACTTCATCCAATATCATTATCTCTCAAGATACTGAAAGCTTATTTAGTGCTGTAGATTCGCAGACTAAATCTGTATGTTCTAATAGTTTAGGAAAGAAAACAGATTCTGAAATTAAGTTTTCAGGAAACATGATATTGAGTACTCCACAAAATTCTTTAAATATTTTGAAAAATCTAGAATTGATCACTACTTCAAATGCTAACAATTTTCAAACTGCTGATAAACCAAGAATACCGTTAAGCTCTCTAAGTGCATCTATGAAAAATGACAATTTAGAAAAACAAGAAGAATCAGAAATCGTTATTTCCAATAAATGTATTTCAAACACAGACGATTCTTCAATCGATCTAACAGATCCATCTTTGGAACACGTATCGCTTATTGATTCAACAGATCCAGCTAATTGGCCAAAAAATCTTAGCAGAAACGAAATTGATTTTCTTATCACACAAGGACCAGTTAATGCCTTAGTTAAACATTATCCCTGCTACAACAATGGTCGGCATTTTTCTGACACTTACTATACTCGTAAATTACCAAATAATGGACTAATCATTCGTCGATGGTTAGTTTATTCAAAAAGTTCGGATAAAGTATTTTGTTTTTGCTGCTCTATTTTTAAAATTGATCCTAAATTATCTTGGAGTAATAAAGGTTATTGCGACTGGATTCACTTAAGTACCTCTATAAGTATTCACGAAAATAGTGCAAATCATAAAAACTCGTATGTTTAATGGACTGAAGCTGAAAAAAGGCTAAAATATAATACAACGATTGATCACTTGCAACAATCATTGATTGCAAGAGAAGCAGAACACTGGAATAATGTAATACTTAGATTCATGAATATAATATTATATATGACAAAAAATAACATGGCATTCCGTGGATCTTCTGATAAACTTTTTACCTCTAATAACGGAAAGTATTTAGGGCTTATTGAATCATTTGCAAAATTCGATCCAGTAATGAAGGAACATATAAATCGTATTTTAAGAGGGGAATTCAAAGATCATTACTGTGGAAAAAATATAGCGAACGAATTTATCGAATTAATGACGAAAGAGGTCAATTCTGAAATTATTTTAAGAATTCAGAAAGCTGAATATTTTTTTATAATAGCTGATTGTACTCCAGACATTAGCCATACAGAGCAGTTATCTTTGACAATAAGATTTGTTAATTTGTTAGACGATAGAGTAGAAGTTTGTGAAAGCTTTTTAGGTTTTAAACCGATATTAGATTCTACTGGAGAGGGGCTAACCGAAGTTATACTAGAAATGCTAGAAGAAAATAAACTATATTTAATAAATTGCAATGTCAAGGTTATGATAACGGAGCCAATATGAAGGGAAAGAACAGTGGAGTACAAAAAAGAATTTTAGATAAGAATTCACTAGCGTTCTTTTTACCGTGTGGATGCCATAATTTATGTCTTCTATTGTGTGATGCAGCAAAAAGTTCAATACTGTCTATTAATATTTGGAATCTTAGGAAGATACTGTTTTCACTTTTTGCCGCCTCAGTCAAGCGTTGGCAGATTTTACTTAACAATTTGAAAATTTTTACTTTGAAACGTTTGAGTGATACACGTTGGGAGGCAAAAGTCGCGAGTGTTAAAGCTGTTCGTTATCAAATCGCTGATGTGCATGATGCGCTGGTAGCTCTGGCGGAATCAGAGAAAAATTTTGATACTCAAGCTGCTCACGAAGCCTCAACATTAGCTGAGCAGCTAAAAGACTTTACATTCTTAGTATCACTTGTGGTATGGTACGATATTCTATTTCAATTTAATATTCTGAGTAAGTCAATGCAAAATGAAAAAATTGATATTCAAGATGTTCAGAAATTAGCTGATAATTGTTTCAAGTTCTTAAAAAATTATAAAGAGGAAGGATTTAAAGATGCCATTGCAACTGCGAAAGAGTTTGCTCTGGAATTAAAAACTGAAGCAGTTTTTAAAAATATTAAGAGAACTAGAAAAGTTAAGAGTCAATTTGATTACGAAGCTCAAGATCAACCTATTGAAGGTCCTGAAAAATAATTGGAAACTGAGTTTTTTAATACACTGCTTGATACTGCATTAACATCATTTGAAGAACGCTTTCTTCTGTTTCATGAACATTCTAAAATTTGGAGCTTTTTATATGACATAAATAAATTGCCTTCTGACAAGCAGATATTACTTGAAAAGTGCAATGTTTTACAAGTAAGATTGACGAATGATTCACTTGTGGATATTGATTGGATTGGTTTGTGTGATGAAATTAGGAGTATTCAGTCTTTTTTTGAAAATGATGAAGATTCTAGTCAATTAGCTGTATTAAATTTTATAAAAACAAGGAAACTTGAAGATTTGGACCCAAATGTATATATTTCATTTAGAATACTACTAACCATGCCAATAACTGTTGCAAGTAGTGAAAGGAGTTTTTCTAAATTAAAACTGATTAAGATGTACTTGAGAGCTATGATAAGTGAAGATCAATTAAATTATTTAGCAAAATTATCTATTGAACATGTATTAGCTGGTGATATAGATTATAAGAAGATTATCAAAACATTTGCAGACGCCAAGTCAAGAAAAGTTAATTTTATTAAATGAAATCTAAAATATTGTTTGTTACATTTTCAATTGTTTGTAAAACTATTAAACTACAACTACTTTATACTTGTATATATAGAAATGTAAAAAAATATATATTATGTACGAATATTTTATGTAGAAGTGTTTCATTTCTTCACTCATGTGCAAATATTTATGTTTAAAAATTAAGGATGAATGAACAAAGTTGATAGGTGGGGGGGGGGGCAAAAACTCGTACAGGGCGCCGGGACGGAACAGGCCGGCTCTGCTGTCAGTAATATAATCATGCTTACCTGGTACTACTGCTATCTTGTAACCGAATGATATGCCAGTTTTAACTTTATAGTAATAAAATACAATACATTTATTTCTCATAGATTAAATCTAATTTAATCTGACTTAAAGTTCCATTTATTAATTAACATGAGTCCGATCCTACGTTAACGAAAAACTATTCAACGTACTGCACGAGCACAAGCTGTGCTACCGAGACGCCTGAAGAGCGGGGGGTCTACTGAATGATAACGCGTGCTTGTGTTGGTGGTGCGGTATTACTGGTTCTGTAAACATTGTTCAGTAAGCTATATGCAATTAGAAATACCGTGCGAGAGACAGTGTTAAACGTATTTTAAATGTGTAGTAGTACCGTGATACGTGCAGTGGAATGGCAAACGTCACCGCATTCCTTGTTGGGTTGCAAACCTTAACACATGATAGTAATGTTCTGGAAAAAACGACCTACTATATCTTTTAAAAGTTCGGAAAAGTAGAAGAAGCCTAAATCCGTGAAGACGCAATTTCTAAGCCCGGTTTTCTTCGTTTATCTAAATATACTAAATTCATCAACAGAAATGAGGCAAACACTGTGGGAGACATTTGATCAAGATAGGGACACACAAAGTAACATTTTGGCATCTTTAACAGTGCGTAGAACGACTCACAATCAACCAGTCACTCGTGCAATGTGTTTGTATATACTTTATTTCTAGTTACTGTTCGTCAGCAAACGTTTACATTAAAATCTCATTATAGGATGTTCGAAACTGGATGGCACCTAAAGGATTAGAAGACCCTTACTCTCGGACGCGCACTCACAACCGAGCGGTTCAGGTATAAGTATACAGTCCAATTCAAAACTATAAAATGTTTAATTTAGCTTTTAATCCAATTTAAACTTAATTTTTGTAATATCCGTGAAATTGTGAAAAAATGAGACCAAACAACACATAATTGCGATAAATATGAGTATTTTAAAGCAAACGCAGAATTGGAGTAGCCTACTTAATAAAGATAGACTTAGTTGTACATCTAAAATATGTCACAACCACGTCGTGTTTGGTGTCATTTTCTTTAAAATTTTATGGAGATTATACGTAAATGTGTTAATCTCGTTTGTTAAAAAATTCATATTATAAAAGTTGCAGTTAAGTAGTGGACGCCCCAGTAGATGCGTCCAGCGGGCGGGCCAGCTGCGCGCGCGCGCGCGCGCGCGTGTGTTAGTAAGGGTCTCTTAATCCCCCAGAAGCCATGCGACTTGGAACGCCGTATAGTCCGAAATACACGCGATCAAGGTACAGATGTTGGTTAACGAAAACTCCGCATTCCAGGAAAAATGAGGAACAAATTATATTAAGACAGACTACACTACGTAGTAATTTCAGAATTTATTATCATTATACAGATTTTAGTATAATTTAATTATTATACGAATTTATTATCAAGTTAGACATAATTTTAATTACTATGTTAGACATAGGCCTACATAAAAGTGTACAGTAAACACATGTCCATAAGAAATTGTTTAATGCTTCAATGATAGAAGAAGAGTCAACGGTTTCATGTGGCTGTTTCTTAATTTATATTTAAAAAACGTTTCTTGAAATGTCTGTAACGTGAGTGTGTCTTCTTCAGCTTATATTCCTTTGTTCGACAAAATATGATGAAGGACATCGAGTCATAATGTGCGGATAATTGGCGTTGCTTACGCCGCTGTCGTTAACAAATATAAAAATTTACCATATTTTCATTTTAAAAGCAGTCCGTAGACTGTAAAAACAATCTAAATTATCTCCTTAACAGTATACCATTAACAGTATTAATGGTTTCCTATGATACACTGTTAAAACAGTTTTCCTCTGTTTATTCACCATAACGTTGTCAGTAATATAATTTATTATATTTCCACGCATAATTATTTGAATATTTTCTCCCTCTTCTCCAGCCAACCCACTTATTTATGCCATACATTCTCGGATCTGATGACTCAAGCCACCCAGTCCGCTACTCTTTCTTGAAGATGAAAAGTTCGGATTGGTAAACGCCTGACGCCCTGACGCCAGGTTATTCCTGAATGGCCGGATTACTGAAATTGCACAGTCATTACAATGAACAATTATATATACATTATATGTAACTAACTGAAATTTTAAAACATGAACACGTTTTAAATATTCCGTATAACATTTTTTAATGTTTCAAATATGATGGAATGGTCGGTTTGTTTCTGTCGAACAGTTTCAATTTCAGTTTTGGTCACTAACATATATGTGTTATTTATACGACTCTGTTTCTTACAAATTTTCTTTTATGTCCCCTATAATATTGTTTATCTTTTTGTAAGCATTTATTTACAATAAGCTGGTTTTATACACATTTCATAAGACGTTATTGTTGCTAGCAGAGTAAAGCCGAAGTTGATTAAATATTACTTGGTCGTCTGGTTTATAATAAAATTAGTGCGTTCGTCTTCTGCAGAACATAAGGATTAGGCATTAAGACTGCTCCCATTTCACAAGTATCTTAACGTCTCTCTAAGATAAGTATCTTTTATCTTTGGGTGGTAATTGTAAACTTTTCGACTCAGAACTGTTACATCATCCAAGTTTGTACCCACATCTCCTTTAAACGTGGACTACCTTCAGCGCATTTCTAATGTCGTCATACAAAATCTTATCTCTTCGTATACAACCCATATCATTTCTGCCGCTTGTTGTATAGGCCTACCACTGACTGCTTGTAACCATAACATCGTAACTAGACGAATCGTGGGATATAACATGGAAATTCCATATAAATAGAATGAGTTTCATAATTTTCATAGGGAACGAAATTTGTATAAACTTAAGTAATTGCAGACATTAGTTCAGCTTTCAAATACAAACTGAATAAACGAAAAGTCATATTCACTACAATGTAAGTTAGGACCATACTGTTATCCCCATAAATATTCACTTTATTGCAAACTTTATCAGTAACGTATTTAAGTCATTTATAACTTTGAATTAATTTTATAACATTCTTGTACAAAAATCTGCTACTTTTATAATACGCATTTCATTCAGGCCTTTATGAAACCAAATATTATACATATATTGTGGTGTGTGTGTGTGTGGGGGGGGGGCGGTCCGATTTTTCATAATGTTGCTTTCCGTTTTTTGTGACGTGTGAGTCACCTACATGACGTCTTTCTCTATGAATTCGGATCGATCTTACTCCGACTACGAACACGGAGGGATGCGAGTCGATAACCCTTATAACTACCCGTTAACAAGCGAAACCGACACAGTTATACTGGAAAACACAAATATTGATTTAAAAGAATTCTGAACAATCAATACGTTGATAACCAAATGACAACAATCCATTCGTTGAGTATTATTTATTTGTCTTGCACTGAAGATAGTTTATAATTCTGAATTTGACAAAGAAATCATAAAAACATGTGCCTCTGACAAAGAATGTTTACATCAAAATCCGTAAGACTACTTTACGATGCCCATGCTTTTAAGAAATTTATAACGTAATCAGTGGCAGCTCGTGCATAAGGTTCAATGGTTCAGTGAACTGCCTAAATAAATTAAATATGTTTAAGGACTTGTTGAGAGAATCGTTTCATTTATTTAAATGAGATTTGTGAGACTAATTGTGTTTACTGAACAATAATAATCGGTTCGCGTAGTAAGCGAATAGTTAGCTACTACTGATCGAGATGCAAAGCAGCTCTCAGCACCTCCTAGTCTAAGTACAGACGAAAATCAAAGAGGAATATCCGTACTCTTATTTTGTTCATTGTTATGCCCACCAGCTTAACCTAATAGTAGCACAAGCGGCTAGTCAAAATAGAGAAGTTTGGATTTTTTGCCAGTGTTTCTGTAATTACAACATTTTTCCGTCTTTCTCCTCAACGAATTGAAATCTTAGACAAAATTGTTGGCAGAAGGTTAACGTCAGGCTCTACTACAAGATGTAATTTCCATTCGGGATCAGTTTCAACCATTTTTGAAAATAAAAATGAATTGATTAAGTGTTCTGAAGAGTTATAAAACGCAAGTAAACAGACACAAACTATCAGGAATAAGACTATAAATGTAGTAATTTGTTACAGAGTAATGCTACATATTGACATTTTATACAACAGACTGTAGTCACAAAATATAAATTCACAGTTAAATAATCCATAGCATCTTTAGTGAAATAAATAAAGAAAAATAGAGAAACTGTTAATGATATTGTTGTAAGAGATGTTCAAAGAACTGAATTAAGGCGCAAGAGAAAACTCAGCGCTAGAGATGAATATATACCACGGTATGGTACTGCGAAAGAAGTTTGTGTTGTTATCATAAATCAGGCAGAAGAAAGATATGAATTTACTGGTCTCAATCATATATTTAATTCAATCATACCCCTTCCTTAGCAGAAATAAGCTAAAAACTAAATTACATGTAAATTACAGTTAAAAATTACAGTTATTTTTACTGTAAATAACTTGGCTGAATATGCTGTAAATGTTTTGGTGAAATTATAACATTTTTAAAAATCATATGTAACAGTGCCAATGACATTAGAGACCTTTTTCATCTTTGAATCGTGTGAACACTTTTTTAAGAATTTTAAGAAGAGCAAGGGAAGAGGAAAGATTAACTGCTCTTGCTATATTGTCAATGGAGAAACAATTTGTTCACCAAGTTGTAGATTTCAAGTTGTAAATTTGTTGCTAAGATGGAAAGGATGATTTTTTTATATCCATTTTTTATCAGCAATAAACAGTGGAGCACAAAGTCTACAAGTGGCTGAGAACAGTTTACCAACTGGATCTTGAACAAAGTATCCACAAAATATGTGATTCCAAAGTAAGGTAGGCCATTCAACTATCCTACTACTTTAATTACATGTTGTTAGAATAATTTACAAATAGCGCAAACACAACATATATTACTAATCCTCGACAATAGTTATTTCTTCAGCGACCTATTCCGTGAATGGGATAATTGCTTTTACCTTAGTGGAAACATTCAGACATTGAACCTCACCTGTCAGAACATGAGCCGCCACTGGATGTGATTTCTTATGTAACCCTAATACAGATTTAGTACTAAGACAAGCAAAAGTGTGTCAACTGTTATTCGATACCACGTCTTGTAGTTCCGAAAATTCACTACCGTTTTCATTTAAAGGTAACACCCTCATTTTATATTTCACTTTCAGAATTGTGCGTTCTAATAACAATATGCATTAAATAACATTGTAACAACGCTCTTAACTTTTAAAGACACAAACAGAGGATAAAACATTACAACAAAAGTTCTTCACTCTCTACTGTCACAATTTTAAACTGAAAGACTAGTTCATACACTTTTTGATGTCATAGACCTAAACAGTATTTATTAACAAATTATTCACTATACCTAGGTGTCACTGTTGTTTTAATTTTTGTTGTACAAAAATTCATACTAAAATAATATTCGTCACCCCACCACTTGCATACAATTTATAAACATCTGTATAAATCAGTATGAAGGTTTTAGTTTAATCGACTCTATGTAACACAATTAGCATTGTGTCTATTTTAAAATATGGGGTTGTTTAAAACGACCAAATATAGAGACTACCACACTGTTTGATATTGCGATTGAATTGAAACATCAAAGAATGCTGTGAATAGAATATGACGTCACTCTATCCTACGTATATCCAAACAGTTAACTGCGTCGAACCGAATGCAGGAAAACAGCTGACTGTTTTGAACTTTCCATGGTTACTACTTACGTCTCTCAGAGCTTGGAATGTATAATCATGTCACACAAACAGATTGTACGAACAGAAAAACCCTACTGTATTTGATTTAAAAGGATTAGTAAATTATATGATTAGTGACTTAATTTACTCCACGCAGAAGTAAATGTTTGTATGCCTATGTTGAATAACGAAAGTTGGGGCTAAATGATTTGTTCCGTGTACGCTGTTTTAACATGTAATGTTTTTAGGCTGGGGGTCATTCCACAAAATGTGTAACGTCATCGAAAAATGTAACGCTCCAGGTGATGTTAACAGTATATTTTTTCCACACTTTCGATTCCCCACAGTCTAGAAATCTTCGGTCTCTATACGCTTAGAAGGGAAACAACCCGAGCGATTCACGAGGTCTGTAGTCGTGAATCGGTCAGAAATCCGTACGAACATCGCTGAACAGGAGAGTCTGCAGTTTATGCACATTATACGTTTCAAAAGCCTAAAAACATTATCATTCTTCGATGTTTCGGTTTCGTCGAAATTCTTTTCATTGTTTTCAGTGGCGCACCGAGGAGGGTGTGAGGGACGGAATAAAAAAAAAACAAAGAAATATCAAAAATTAAAAAAGAAATGTGTCGGTAAAAATATAGTCAGTATAAGTTAAGACGAATTAGATAATTACGCCAAATAATTACGTATGTACACTTTTAATTGCTGCACGCTGTAACAGTCTTGTGAGACTATTCGTGTTGACTGAACAACAATAATCGATTCGCGTAGTTAGCAAATTGCTCCCTACTGCTGATCGAGGTGCAAAGCCGCTCTCAGCACATCCTAGGCTTTGTAGAGAACTTTGGAGGGTGAACTCATCTTACCCAAAATTACATTGAACTGTCGGTAACATTCCAGCCAAGCATTCCAGCTTAGTTACAGGGCCGAATCGTCCAACCGGGAATACCAACATTTTCATACCACCATTATGCTTTTTACCACATGATTTGTCCGTTTACCTTCAGTTTTGTGTCAGATTTCTCAATTTCATTTAGTATGCAATGAAAATGTGTGATGCAATGTCTTAAAAGCAAACAAAATATTGAAGTATTTGTACTTCGGAAAAAAAGTGTGTTTAATATAGTTATTAAATAATTATACAGGACGTTAAGCTGACCGAATTGTGTATGACCTACAAATTGTGTATAATCTACCTGCTGTTTTTGTGTGTTTAGTGTTTAGGTATTCCTTTTTTTTTTTTGTATGTGTTCAGTTCATTCATTTGGTAAAACGAATAGTGTTGGTGCGATGGTTCAAATTGTTACATGGATGTTTATATACTAACTGGATGCCCGACTGCCAACCCTGTATGCTTGCGAGAGCTGAAGCAAGTGTGACGTCACGCCGCCATCTTTAACCCGGGCAAGAGATCTCGAGCCCACAATTCTACCTATACAACTGGTACATAATTGTGCCATTAATTACGCGACAATTAATTATTTTTTGATGATAAATACATGCTACGGTACGTCCTGAATAATATGATTTTTTGTCAAACCCATCAGCCCGAATGGTAATTATCACTTACCTGTTAAATCTTTTCCTATTTCCACTCGTAATCAAAGAATTTATTAGCCGACACCGCGGGATAATAGTGTTATGGGAACGTAAAATGAAATTTAAAAACAAAAGTTTCTCAACGAAGAATTAGAAATAAAAGGCTGTATTTCCAACTTTCATTATTATTAGGGCTATTTATCTGTATGAAAAGGTACCGGTACTCACCAGGAACTCGCGAGTTCAAATCCGGGGAAGGTAGATCGATGTAAAAGTTTGGAAAATTCTATAGAAGATAAATGAAATTATAAATCTTGAGAAACTTGGGCTTAAAAATGTGCCAGTACTGCATACCACCAGAAAAAGCCATTATTAACTGATGTTGTTGTTGTTGTTATTATTATTCTTATTATATTATTATTATTATCTTCAATCTATATAAAATAAGTTGCTTTCTTCCTTTCAAAAATGATATTCAAAATAAAACAAGAAATATCGGTATGGAGAACCATACATGACTTCCATGTTCTAAGATTTATATTTAAAATCATATTCGAAATGAAATATTTCCATAGAAACTACGTCTTTCTACTTATTGCTTCAGCATTAACCACAGTACTGTGGTCACTAACGTATACCACCTCACGTTTTCGCACTCGATTTTCACCGATGATAGCAGTCGATGGCACTGCCGAAAAGTCTGGTTTTGCAGAAAACATTGGACTACGGCTAAAGAGCCCGGGAAGCAATTTTAACAAAAAACTACTTCTTTGTTGCCGATAACGTAGTACACATACAAAAAATTCTCCCCTCCACCTTCAAGTATAATTTTTAATGATAGAAAATTACCCCCACCCAGTTCATCATTTATAGATATTTCATCTACGTTTCTACAGTGGATTACTATGAGCTTCTTATCAGGATACTTTATTTATAAAAATTAAGTACTTTACTCTTGTTAAATCATAAAATGTTTCAGGTAAAATACCCCTTTCTCTTAACCGATCTTCTCCAAAATCAACAGACCTTCCGTCCTCTACAATTCAGGGAAGCATGCAAAAAAATATTTGATTCTGTTTGAATGTGCGGCAGTTATCGTTCGTCATGGAAACATTTCTCTTGTTACAACATAAAATGTTGCAGGTAAACTACCCCTTTCCCTTAAACGATCTTCACCAAAATCAATAGACCTTGAGCTCTCTGCTACTCAGGAAAGGGTGCAAAAAATTATTTGATCCTCATTGAATTTTCGGCAGTTATCGTTCGTCATAAAAAAAATTACCCTTTTTAAAACATAAAACGTTGCTGATAAGTAGGGGGAAAATGCCGGTTCTGGCTCACAAAGGAATGCCGCCTTTCTTAAAAAACAATAAAAAACGCTAAAAAACAAGATCTAAGAGATGCCGCCGCCACCGCTGGACCCGCAGCATCCCAATGGACCACAGCATTCGCGAATTTCCACGAATAAATTTTTTTTATTTTTTTTATTTTGTTTTATTTTTTTAATTAAATTGATTTGCATATCAAGGGGGTGGGTGGGGGTGGTGGTGGGGTGAGGTTCAGTGGACCACCTGCATCCGTGAATATAATTTTTTATTTTTTTAATAAAGCTGATTTGCATATCAGGGGGTGGTGGTGGGTGGGAGTTTCCAACTTGATGTATTATAGTGTATATATTAAAGTATATGATCAGAGTTACCAACCTTTGCACTAGTTCAAATTTGTTGTGTGTTATAATGTATATTAAATCTATATGATCAGGTGTACCAACCTTTGCATGAGTTCAAATTTGTCGCATGTTATAATGTATATTAAATCTATATGATCAGGTTTACCAACCTATGCATGACTCAAACTTGATATGTGTGTTATATAGTGTATATATTAAAATATATGATCAGAGTTACCAATCTTGCATTATTGTGTATAGAACAGATCTGCCAACATTTTTTTTTTCTGTGGTGGGAAATTCAAACTATATGATCATGATTGTTGTCGATATCAATTCTCTCTTTGAATGTAAGTAACTCTCTGTCTCTAGACATAGTTATCCATCTCTCTCTCTCTCTCTCTCGTTGTCAAACGTTATGTTCAAACCGTTTCTCCTCTCCCTCTCTCTCTCTCTCTCACTGTGTACATGAGTAGATCTCTCTCTCTCTCACTCCCTCTTGTTGTCAAACGTTATGTTCAAACCGTTTCTCCTCTCCCTCTCTCTCTCTCTCTCTCTCTCACTGTGTACATTGAGTAGAGTAGTCGGTGTGATGATTAAATAATTTTAGCTCACAGTCTCTCTCTCTCTCTCTCGTTGTCAAACGTTATGTTCAAACCGTTTCTCCTCTCTCTCGTTAGTGGTCATTACCGCGCATGTATATGATTTTAGAATGTTTATATATATATTCGACAAATATTAACTGTGTACGTACGTACAAGCGCCCTCTCACTCTCTCTCACTCTCTCTCTCTCTCTCTCTCTCTCTCTCTCTCTCTCTCACTCGTTGTCAAAACGTCGACTTCATTTTCAATGTATTAAATAATTAATTAATAGTTTTATAATGCAGTCAGTGTGATTGATCCTTGTTAGGGGGGTCTGTATATGATTTTAGAAATATATATATTTGGCAAATATTAACTATGTGTGCGTGTGTGTTGTCAACTACTTACATGTGTCCACTCTCTCTCTCTCTCTCTCTGCGTCCATTGTATGTATATCGTTACAAATGACGAGTAGAAATCCAATAAATCGCTGTCGGACAATGTACGCACTGCTCACACACACATTGTGTATGTCTCTCTCTCGCTGCAAACGTTGACAAGAATTCCCTTATTCAACACTCTCACTCTCTTTCTCGCTCGCAGACGTCAGAAGAAATTCCTACTTTATAATGTAATTACCTGTGCGTGTGCTGTTACAGATGGCAAATCCATACGTTAGCGGCTTAACAATCTCTCTCTCTCTCTCTCTCTCTCTCTCTCTCTCTCTCTCTCTCTCTCTCTCTCTCTCTCTCTCTCTCTCTCTCACACACACACACACATATTTAGTATGAACAGACGCGTCTTCGTTAGTAAAATGTACAAATCACATGACTTTATGTGAACGTCAAAGGGTTCAAAATAAAAATATGTAAAACAAAAATACAGAATATATGAATTGTTATATTTACAAATAAAATATATTACATATACTATTTGCAAATACAAATGATGTTGGTAATGTATGATTTTAAAGACAACTTTGTCACTAGTAATCTTCAATACGCTCTTCTTCATGCGGTACTACATTAAGCCGGTCCCTGGACTTCACTTTTATGGGGGCTTCATAAACATAAAGATCACTACCACCAATAATTTGTGGTACAATACTTCTGTTTAATGGTAAAACCTAAGACAAAGCATTAAAGAAAACATGCAATCAGTATTAATTACAAAATATCACTGTTAGTAAAATGTACAAATCACATGACTTTATGTGAACGTCAAAGGGTTCAAAATAAAAATATGTAAAACAAAAATACAGAATATATGAATTGTTATATTTACATAGTATGAAATAGTGGTACATAATTGTCATCTACCCTGTCTGAAACAAAGAAATTCTCAGTGTTTTATCACACACATACACACACACGTACAAACACATTGCGGTCTCTCTCTCTCACACACACGCACACAAATCATTAAGTTTTGCAAAAGATCTTATTGATCCGTTTTTAACTTTATACTTTTACTTATAAAAAACCTAGTGTTCCGAGTCGTTAATGCAACAGTGATATTTAGTTAACCTTAACATCATCATCATATATAAATAATATGAAAACAGTCGTATACAATTTTTAACTAAGTATCAGATATGTCATAAATACTTTTATATTTCGTATATAATACCAATGATAATCGATTTTGTGGGAACGACAGTGTATAGGAATGTGTTCTCTATGTGATAACATAACGCTTCGTGTGAAGCGTTTTGTAGAGCAGGTTTCAAATGTGGAACAAAATCACGTCAACAACAACAACAACAAAAGTTGTTTTATTCATCTGCTCGCCTCCCTCTCGTTTACTGACAGTATGTTTGGATGCAGTCAACCATTCAATGTTCTGATAAGAATTCATCTTCTTGTTACTATAATAATAACAGTACCTGCTTCATTATCATATACATTATGTGCTATATATAAATATATACATAAGGCTTTCAACACACACACACACACACACACACACACACACACACACACACACACACACACACACACACAGCACATACCATAAATCCAGAACAGGAAAGGTATTATAACAAACATTACGAAAACAAGTACGTATGGTCACGTACATAGATCAACGTTTAAACAAACAGATTAATACCTGAATAAATTTTTTAAAAACAGGACAGCGTATTTAGAACACTTAAAATTGGAAATCTACAAACACATCAAAAATATCTGTCAAACCCCTATCAAACATCATACACAACAAAAACCCCGTTCTTATCGAGAGACAACAGTAACTGACCTAAGCACATGTGCTTCATTAGGCAACAGACCAAAAAATCAAAATAGACGACTATAAGCTCAATTTAAATAAAATCTGAATATTCAATAAAAGTATGTTTACTTACCTCTTAAATGTTGTTGTTATACACACACACACACACACACAATAGTCGATTGCACGATGAGTGTCTCATACAAATGAGAAATAGTGACAAGTCTTCTTGTGTATATATATATATATATATATATCATACGACGGTAGGGTAGCTCGCGTACACGTTTGAAAGTTGATGCGTGACATATACCCGAAGGGGTTCCTTATTCAAAGCGATTACTGTACACAAACTGAAATATGGTTTACAGACCATTGTAATTTTTACATTAATTAAATATATATCGTAAACAATGAAATAATAATATTTCGTCATTATCAGTTTTAAATAATAATTTTCGTGATTGCAAGAAACAACCCGCGACTTAAAAATATAGTTTACCGTTGTGGCGTTGTGGTAGGAAATTCAAACTATTAAATTGTCTCTCTCTCGCTCTCTCTCTCTCATACACATTTCTGATTACTATACAAATAATTGCATGTATGTTCAGAGGTTTATAACGAAATAAATTAAAAAATAAACCATTGTGTATTTGCGAACTGAAACAGGAGTCTAAATCGATGCATTCTACTTTCACTTTCTAATTTGACACATGGCTTGCTTTCATACAGAAATAGTTATCGTCTGCGTCCGTGTACAAGTTTCCTAAACGAAATTAACAATGCTGTAAGACTTAACGTCCCGTGAAATAGATATGGTATGTTTTTAGGGCAGCCAATGTCATCAAGATTTATTATATGATGATGGATTATTTTCGAGAGCGGAGTCGTCGGCAATTAATTTGTCACGTATCCGATAATGACCGTACGCAAGTGTATCACGACCATTGTCTAGTATATAGCGCTTATCATCATACGGTGACAACGCTTGCTTTCAAAGCGTGTAGGTCCGATGTCATGTCTGCATACAAGTCAGACCGTCTGTATCTGTCATTAGCAATTTAACGTTACGGTCGTACTTGCCGACAGCATAACGATAATGCGTTTGACAACGAGAGAGAGAGAGAGAGAGGAGAAACGGTTTGAACATAACGTTTGACATTGTGTATTGCAAGCGTGAAATTATTATTATTTAAATCTGTTATCTGCTTTTGTATGGAAGTCATCTATAAATATCAGGTCAGTGCGACACAACGTGTAACAAACGTAATTGGACCTAACGTGTACATGATTCAACCCAATGTGTGCGCGCGTTGCACGTGTGTATGGTTACGGCGTGTGTGTGTGTGTGTGTGTATTACTGTTTAGTAATAATTACAACCCAACGAAGGATATATAGTTTGATGCTTTATAAGTTTGTGTACATAGATTGTATATTGCAAGCATGAAATTATTATTATTTAAATCTGTTATCTGTTTTTGTATGGAGGTCATCTATAAATATCAGGTCAGTGCGACACAACGGGTAACAAACGTAATTGGACCTAACGTGTACATGATTCAACCCAATGTGTGCGCGCGTTGCACGTGTGTATGGTTACGTCGTGTGTGTGTGTGTGTGTGTGTGTGTGTGTGTGTGTGTGTGTGTGTGTGTGTGTGTGTGTGTGTGTGTGTGTGTGTGTGTGTGTGTGTGTGTGTGTGTGTGTGTGTGTGTGTGTGTGTTACTGTTTAGTAATAATTACAACCCAACGAAGGATGTATAGTTTGATGCTTTATAAGTTTGTGTACATAGATTGTATATTGCAAGCATGAAATTATTATTATTTAAATCTGTTATCTGTTTTTGTATGGAGGTCATCTATAAATATCAGGTAAGTGCGACACAACGTGTAACAAACGTAATTGGACCTAACGTGTACATGATTCAACCCAATGTGTGCGCGCGTTGCGCATGTGTATGGCTACGTCGTGTGCGTGCGTGCGTGCGTGCGTGCGTGCGTGTGTGTGTGTGTGTGTGTGTGTGTGTGTGTGTGTGTGTGTGTGTGTGTGTGTGTGTGTGTGTGTGTGTGCGTGTGCGTGTGCGTGTGCGTGTGCGTGTGCGAAAATAAACTTAATTTTCTCGATCTAACAAATGAACTTTGCAACAGCGTCTTACTTACCACTCGTTCATGATGCTGCGCTACAAATTGATATAAAACGTTTAAGATACACTAACATAATACCAGCGTTATAACAGTTCCTTTAGTTTTTCAGTATTCATTCATTCTCTCTCTCTCTTGAAGATCATGGCCAACCTTCAGCAGGAACGTGGGCAGGAGCAGACTGAACAAGGTAAAAGTTCAATACCAATTGTCACAGTTAAGAAATTATTTTTTGTAATTATGTAGCGTACAAACTTGCTGATGCGAATTAACGTTTGAGTCATACTATGTCTATTGGTGTGTATGAAAAGTCTCTCTCTTAACATCGTTTAGAAATTGACATATAGATGAAAATTTTTCATGTTCCTTCATAGGTTTGTCATCTTCTCTCCAATCAACTAATTCAATTCCACAACAAAAGCATTTAACTCTATCGTCTACGAATGACATACTATGCCCACAAACATCGAAATTTCTAGGGTAGAAGTAGAACTGTGCCGGTGTGAAGCCGGCCGTTACAAAAAAATTCTAGAAAAGTTTCGTTTAAGTGTAACATGACGTGAGGGTGCCGAGGCGACCTTTGTTCGGCGGTGTGAGGGGAACGGTAGAGTGTGCGGTTGCGTGCGCAACTCGCCTGTGTGCAGTCACTTATCTGTGCATGTGTGTGCAGTCTGCGCTTCGCCTCGCTCAGAGAATTATCTGCCTCCCTCTACGTATTGTACGACGCAGTTACTATAACTTATGGCTGGTTAAAGTATAAAGGACTCCCGGTAAGAATTCTTACTTTGTATTTATTGGTCTTTATAAATAATTATACATGTATGGATAATTAATAACTATATGCAACCGTTTAAAATACGTAATGATGTGTGTGTGTGCGACACGACAAAGTTATGTTAAGAGAAACTCATTCTTTACTGTTGTACGTAACGCCCTGTATATAGCCCATGCTTTTATTATTTTCTGTAATAGTGCGAGAAGTTTTTCAAGAGTCATTGTCATAGTAAAAGCGTACTACATTAAAAATTAATGACTAAAAACTTGGTGCGCAGTCAGGTCGGGAATTGTGTCTGTGCATGCAGTAAACTGTCGCAGAGTTTGTTAATTAACTTCACAAGTAGAGAATGAAGTGTGAGAGCTTCTATGTATGAAATTTAATTGAATGTAAAACATTCTCAATGCTGTGAGTGACTTGCTGTTAAATTTTTTTTGGTCAAGTAACAATTACCACTTACCACGTGGCCGTTTAACCTGCAAAAATTTTGTCGAAGCATGTTGACTGAGTGCTGTTCACTTTATATTAAGCCACATTTTAATAAGGTCGGTTCATTATGCAAATTTACTTATTCCATGGCTGATTTTTAGACTCTTTAAGCTGGTTGTAAAAACTTTGATTAATGAATATTGTGCTTTTATTGAGAGTTAGTTGGCGGCCCGTTAAGAGGTTAATTACCTTAACTCGGGTGTACATTTTTAATAGACTGTTCTCTAATTTACTTGAATGCATAGGGTTCTCGAACTAAGCCGGTTTCCTGGCTTGCTGATGGCTGTACACCTGCCTAAGCTGTGAACCATGTACAAGATCTTATACGAAGAGGGAGATGGAGACTGACTTTCTATGTTGCACTCGCCCAGCACTTATAAGGTGATATTCATGCATTTATTTCATTTTTGGGGCCGGGCCGGCAGTGTGCCCGTTTACTGTAAATAGCCTAGAAGCCATGGGACCACGTGTCCAGACTGTCTACCGGGAAGTTGAGCTGTGATCATGACTCTGAACACTATAACTTAAATTCATAACTTTTTTTATAACTCATTTATATAACACTAAATGCTATGCCTGTAAGTGTGTGCTGCACTGGGGGAGCGCGCCAGAGATATTTTACTCTTGTACCATTTTACTGTTGCATCTCATTTTCATTTAACTCTTTACAAAATTATGTACAGTTCAGTAGCTCTGTTCCGGCTGGAACAGCTGTGTATAAAATTTAATTTGACTATGGGTTTCACATTTAAGGGCTGGGGGGCTTTCCTTTTTTTTTGGGACGTTTTCAGGGGTTACAAAGGGGGACTTAGTTTTTCGCTGACACACGCTGGTGCAACTTCCGACAGGTTGAATGCCTGTCAAATTTTGTCAACTACATGTGGGCGCGCTCCCACAGATGCCAGAGCACAACCACCTTATTGTATTCTTTTTCTTTTAATTATTTATATAGTCATTTGAGGCTAAGAGAAATAATTTACTAATGTTATGGAAATATTTTAGCTGATTTTGCCCCTTGCACAAGGGCTAAACTGATTGTTTTCTTAACTGGCAAACACATATGGGTTGACTTCCCACTTATAGGATTTGCTGTTTAATTTTTGACTATAAAACATGTTTTCATCATTTTCTTTTTTGGGTAAATTATATATATATATATATATTGTCAAAATCTTCTGAAATAGTAAAGCCTCAAGCAATAATTTCTGTTTTTTAAAGTACATAAAGATTTAATTCCTTTTGGAATTTTGTGAAGTCAAATAACTGTCTAGAATTTTATAAACACTGTCTGAAAGTAGGTGATGTAGTTTGTCAATTTTACTCAATGATGTGAAAGGAACTTAAGGTTCACACGCTCATCATGGATCGTTGATCAATGGAATGCTAGACAAATGGGTGGTCCGGTTTTATTTATGCCTCATGAATTATTATCATCCTTCCTGGGGGGGTTTTGGCTTTATGTAATTCTACTGAACGGGTTGCCGACGGGCGTATATTTTATCACTGCTGGGTTATAAGATTGTAGTTACTCTACCTGGTAGGTGGGTGCATTCCAGGGGCATGCGTGTTAAAATTAATGTGATTGTGAGTTTGTGTACCTTATGTTCTCTGTGTGTTGTTATGTGTCTAGCTAGCCACGAGATGGAAGAGAATTCTATAATTATATATGCATGTGTCCACTGATTTATACACACTTGTTATGTTTTACCTTTATTTATACTTGTGATTGGGCATACATGTTATTCTGGTTTAATAATGTTAAAGCAGGGCATGAAATGAAATAAATTGTTATCGTTCTGTTACGGCTGAGTTTTATTGCAAGTCCCGTCATACTGGACCCAGCATAATTTTGCTTCTCTAGGCTTCGGCCTAGTCTTAATTAACTTGTGGCTTCTCTTTCAAAAAAAAATATTAAAGTAAATTTAGTTGTTTTTATAATCATAAAAAAAAGGACATAAAGGGAAAGAGGGGTTACAGAACCCTGCAAACGCTAACTCG
Organism: Magicicada septendecula; assembly: GCA_034769895.1. NCBI lineage: Eukaryota > Metazoa > Arthropoda > Insecta > Hemiptera > Cicadidae > Magicicada > Magicicada septendecula. The sequence goes on from CM068367.1 coordinate 453,891,070, forward strand.
TTGGGGCTGATAAACGTCACTTCCCAATACTTGAACGATTTTATTCTTTCACTTTCAATACTAAAATCAGGAGTAGCCGCCATCTTCACGGTTTGTAATAAACTGACATATTACCCCGATGAGTGTTATTTACTACAAACATGAATTTGTGTACACGTTATTTATCATTCCTATTGGTTAATAATACTCATGTTTCTATTGTTTCAGTTGTGACTCGATTTTATATCGAGAGGAACAGTAGTGTCCGAGGATGCATCACAACCTTCGACTACCTTCCAGTGAACGTCGACGCGTCGGATCATGACATAGTATTCGTAATGACCGAGGCACGTCCTTTATTGCATGAGGATATTCAGCCAGAGCAGGCACGTTTACGCAATATCAAGTGGCATATTGCGTGCACACACACACACACACACACACACACACACACACGACACAGCCTACACACATGTTAGGTTAAAATGCAGTCCACTTATGTTTCACGTTAGGTTAAAATGCAGTCCACTTACGTTTCATGTTTTGAATGCAAACACACACACACGTGTTAGGTTGCAACCTAACACGTGTGTATGTTATTTAAATAATAATTTAAATAACATACACGTGTGTGTGTGTTTGCATTCAAAACGTGAAACGTAAGTGGACTGCATTTTAAACTAACGTGAAACATAAGTGGACTGCATTTTAACCTAACATGTGTGTAGGCTGTGTCGTGTGTGTGTGTGTGTGTGTGTGTGTGTGTGTGTGTGTGTGTGTGTGTGTGTGTGTGTGTGTGTGTGTGTGTGTGTGTGTGTGTGTGCACGCAATATGCCACTTGATATTGCGTAAACGTGCCTGCTCTGGCTGAATATCCTCATGCAATAAAGGACGTGCCTCGGTCATTACGATTACTATGTCATGATACGACGCGTCGACTTTCCCCTTTCCCTTAACCGATCTTCACCAACACCAATAGGTATTGAGAACTCTACAATACAGGGCTGTATGCAAAACATCATTTGATTCTGTTTGAATTTGCGGCTGTTATCGTTTACTATAGAAAAAAATTACCCTTGATAAAAAACCGTTGCAGGTAAACTACCCCTTTCCCTTAACCGATCTTCACCAAAAAACGACAGGTCTTGGGTACGCTACAATTCAGGCCTGTATGCAAACAATTATTTGATTCTGTTTGAATTTACGGCTGTTATCGTTTGCCATATAAAACACCCTTGATAAAACATAAAACGTTGCTGGTAAACAACCCTATTCCCTTAACCGATCTTCACCAAAACCAACAGGTCTTGAGAACTCTACATTTCAGGGCTGTATGCAAAATATTATACGATTCTGTTTGAATTTGCGGCTGTTATCGTTTGCCATATAAAATACCCTTGATAAAACAAAAAACGTGTCAGTTAAACTACCCCTTTCCCTTAACCGATCTTCACCAAAAACAATAGGTCGTTAGTACTCAACAAAACAGGGCTGTATGCAAAAACGTATTTGATTCTGTTTGAATTTGCGGCTCTTATCGTTTGCCATAGAAAATACCCTTTTAAAACATAAAACGTTGCTGGTAAACTACCCCTTTCCCTTAACCGATCTTCACCAACACCAATAGATATTGAGAACTCTACAATACAGGGCTGTATGCAAAACATCATTTGATTATGTTTGAATTTGCGGCTGTTATCGTTTACCATAGAAAATAAGGAACATGGAAGTAAAAATTACCCTTGATAAAACACTGTTGCCGGTAAACTACCCCTTTCCCTTAACCGATCTTCACCAAAAACGATAGGTCTTGAGAACTCTACAATTCAGGACTGTATGCAAAATATTATATGATTTTGTTTGAATTTGCGGCTGTTATCGTTTGCCATACAAAATACCCTTGATAAAACAAAAAACGTGACTCGTAAACTACCCCTTTCCCTTAAACGATCTTCACCAAAAACAATAGGCCTTTAGTACTCAATAAATCAGGGCTGTATGCAAAAACTTATTTGATTCTGTTTGAATTTGCGGCTCTTATCGTTTGCCATAGAAAATACCCTTGAAAAACATAAAACGTTGCAGGTAAACTACCCCTTTCCCTTAACCGATCTTCACCAAAAACAAAAGATCTTGAGAACTCTACAATTCAGGGCAGTATGCAAAACATTATTTGATTATGTTTGAATTTGCGACTGTTATCGTTTGCCAAACAAACAAAATTACCCTTGATAAAAAAAAACCGTTGCAGGTAAACTACCCCTTTTCCTCAACCGATCTTCACCAACAACAATAGGTCGCGAGTACTCTACAAATCAGAGCTGTATGCAAAAAATTATTTGATTCTGTTTGAATTTGCGGCTGTTATCGTTTGCCATAGAAAAAAATCTACAGACAGATAGACACACAGACACTTTTCGAAAAATGACATTTTTTCATGTTTTGAGTGTAGTACAATCATATTCTGCAATAATCTCGAACACGATTTTTTTTGCCCTCACCATACTTCCATTTCCTTAAGGAACATGGAAGTAAAAACACAGAATCTAACCCAGTATGCTTACTTTGTTCTCAGAAATGTGGCCAACCCAGTAAAATGGTTATGAATAGTTTTACAGGTTTTTGATTATTCATTCACAACTGGTGTTTTTTGATAATGGCTTTTAGAAGAGAGTACATAATGATAATAAACAGAATGAATGTGTAAACTTATTGACAATGAATGTAAGTGTTAGCCATAGATTACCATAAAACTTAGACATTAGGTTTTGCTGGCCAATATCGTGATTTGTAAGAAATTAAAAATTCCACTACTGAATAAAATTAATTAGAACTCTGTGATTTTCAAAATTCGTCAAAAATCAATGGAAACTCGATTATAACAAAACTTATTTAATTACATATTTGGTTGTATTCTGTGACTAAATAAATCTTGTTTGTATTATAAGCCATTTCGCTCGACTTTGATTTCATGCGTTTGCTAAACATTTTGCGTCTGGGAGAAATGGGACTATACCTTCTGTTTGTGTACACCTTGTTGTTATATGCAGTGAGATGTAATAATTTTATACTGTAACGCAGAAGCAATTAGACGTCTGTTTAGCTAGATCTGACTGTAGACATTGTTCGGTTATTTATTCATATAATTACGTGTCAGATTATGCTGAAAGACTTTTAGTTTCTATGTTGGAAGATATGTTGTTTGTATGTTAGTTTCGTATTTTGTATTCTTTTCGAAGTCATAAGTCAAGCAAGCATTAAATCAATTTACACTCCAAAAGGTCCGCACAAATCAACCTAACTCCACGTCTGTTTACCTTTTTTTGCCCGCTTTAAATATGGCTGCCGTGATCTGATTTGCTTCACTAGAGAACGCCCTGTCGGGTATCCAGTTATATTAACATCCATGAATTGTTATCCTAGTTTTTGATGTTATGTCCTCTAAGCAAGTAGGAAAGAGGTAGGCTTCGAATCGATTCTACCGGTTCCGGGTAAATTCCGCGTGCTTTATTCAGCCTGCAGTGTATCCGGCTCGGTTTACGATATTTAAGACGTATAGTGCCGTAATTTATTCAAACATGTCTTTATTAAACTGTTTTTCGCTTGCTATTCGAATATTATACAGATACGCCTAATTGTTGAACACGGTTTTTTCGATTCGTAGTTAATCATTTTTAATTTAAAGCTTTATTACCATTTGGAAAATAAGTCAACATTAAAAACTTAAAACGGGTCCATTATTTCGTACATACGTAAACCTAACACCGAACGTGGCATTTGGAACGCTGTTTACAAGTGCTCCATAAGTTATATCAGTGAATTGATATGTGTTGTAACTTCATCAAATTTTGCGGTCAACCAAGTATAGGCCTATGCATAGCACGATTTTGAAATGTTTGTTTTTGAGAATCTACAGTACCCATTTTATGAAAATGTTTGATTCATTTGTGTGGCCGATTTACTGCAAATGTCTACAGACACGTACACCATAAGATGAGGTTTTAAAAAACTCGTACGTAGCATTAACACTATCATTGTCTGCAGAAAATGGGAGAAAATGTATGCTAGTTTTCTGATATCTCTTATTTAGTATATACTGTAATATAAGATGTCATCTTTATTGTTTCATGACTCTGTTTACTTTTAGATGTCTAAAAATGTAAGCCGTACGATTCCACACTTCTGGAATCGATAACCCTAACCTTCTGGACCCACTTCCACTTTACCAGTCAGCGACCCGACGTTCTTGACATTGTCATTCCCAAGAACGTGACCCATCACATCCAGGTCTCGTCTATGTCGGACCTCGTCGTCCCATCACAATCCCCTCTTTATAACTGCCCGAGAGATGTCGGATTCACCCCGACCTCCCGCTAATCTTATTAGGAGAGTCAACTGGCGCTCCTACTACGACGAACTCTCTCGCCGGTTACCTTCTCTCCTCGCGGACCAGATCGTCACACTTGACGATCTGGATCTCCAAGTCACTAATCTTCAGGAGTTGGTCCAAGGTGTCATGGCTCGACACACCTATGCACTCAAGGTGAATCATCGAAAATCGGCCCTTCCACCGGAAGATCTCCACGCCATCTGGCTTCCGCGCAAGCTCCACCGCAGATGACAAAGAACCCGAGACCCCGCCGTCAAACGGCGCTTTCAGGCCCAAGCTCTTTACGTCCAGCAGCTTCTGCAGGACGTAAACACTGATCGATGGGACTCATACCTTGAGTCTCTTGAAGTCGACCACGCCTCCGTTTGGAGAGCGGCGAATAGACTGACCCACGAGAAGAGAACTCGCAACCCGCAAGACACTCGGACGGGGTTGTGTCCTCGGCAGGAGGCAAGGCTAAGGTCCGACTGAATGGAGGCGCAATTTACTATTCACCGAAACGTCTTGGACCCTGTCCACTCGGCAGAGGCTCGTGACTTCATTTCTGGACATTATCCCGACCCCTGATGACCTTGCTCTCCCGTTCGACAGGGACGAACTCGTTTCGTCTATCTGCCGACTTAACCGCCCTTGCGACCCTGGTCCTGATCGGATCGTGGTTGCTACACTCCAACATCTCCCGGCATCAGGCATTGACCTCGTTACTCGAGCTGTTCAACTCCTGTCTCCGGCTACAGTACTTTCCCTGCCTGTGGAAACATCCAATATCGTAATGATTCCCAATCCCCGTAAGCGCGAATGCTTCCTGAAAGCTATCGGCCTATTTCTCGCTTGCCAGCCATCTCTAAGGTGTTCGAGCGTCTCCTGCTCGCCCGTACCTCACCGCTGTTGGATGATTTCATCCGCAGCGAACAGTTCGGATTCCGCAGAGAGTACTCTAACTAACTTCAGTTAGTCCGCGTTATTACGCATTTGTCTGACGCCGCCAAAAGTAGAGCGTCTACGGCCGCTGTCCTGTTGGATGTGAGCAAGGCCTTCGATAAAGTCTGGCAAGAAAGTCTTCTCTTCAAACTCGCCCATTCTCCGATTCCTCCGTCTATAGTATATGCAGCATGAGAGAAATGGGAATAATTTGGCTCCGACGCCGCCAAATTCTTCGGTTCTTTCTTCGGTCGTATCTCTACGACGCACCTTCACGGTGAGCGTCGACGGGTCGTGTTCCACGGTTCAACCGCCGGAGTCCCGCAGAGTTCTGTACTCGGCCCCGTTCTGTACTTTGTGTACACGAACGACCTGCCAATTTTGCCCGTAGTCACATTGTCCTCTGCGCCGACGACGCTATGTACCATTGCGGCTCCCAGTCCCCGCGATTTGAGAGTACAATGCTGCAGCGTCAGTTGGGCCTGCTTCCGGACTGGCTACGGAAATGGGGATGACGACCAACACGGAGAAATCCGAGGTGATCTGTTTCAAGTCCATATCCTCTCTCCCTACAAAGGAGGCCCATCGCCTGGAAAAAAACGGTGAAGTATCTAGGCGTTCGGCTATACTGGCGCCTATGCTTCAACGCCCAGATGACCGAAATCCTTGATAAGGCTTGCGGCGTCCGAGCCTGGGAAACCGCGAGGTGTGCAAGTGCCTAATTGCGGGAGTCATCCGCCTTGGCGTGGCAAGCCATCGTTACTACCGACTTACCTAAGGGCAGTCGAGCCTATCGACCATACCAGTGCTTCTCTAAGGTCCTGCGGAGAGGGACTACGGAGTCGTGTCTCCGTCGTATGGCACACTCTTGACATAGGGCAATAACGCCGTGCTGACCCCTTGGTGTTCCTCCGACACATCGGCTGGGCCAGATCTTCGCGATCTCACCTCCGTAGCGGAATAACCTCAATATAGGCAGAGTCTTTACTCAGATGCTGGGGCCCACATATACGACGAGCCCGAACAACCAACGTCTTGATGAAGACGCGCTTCTGCCTGGATAGTGACTCAAGACATGATGTAAATAGCGATCAGTATGCATCCAGTATGCCTCCTCCTCCCCGTGGCTCCAGACAACAAGGATGTCGTCCACCTATCGGAACCAACACTTCAATCTACATGGTGCAGATGACAAGGCTACCCCTTCAAATTTTTCCATACAAAAGTTTCCCACTTGTGACGTCTCCCTTGTTAAGACAACACAAAAGTCGGGAACTAGTTCAATGAGTTACCAGTTAATTAAACTAGCTGCCGTTGTTAGTAAAACTTCCTTACCAACAAATTACAACACAATTTTTACATAGGAAATAGACAAGGATTGCACAAATTTCTTCACTCACTTGGTGTTAGCGAAAACATCTCTTTATTACTATTCAAATCTCATGTTTTACTTTGTTTCTTTTTTTAAAAGATTACTTTAGTAAATTCTGCTTTTAATGCTTTAAAAATATTAAGTGTATTATTCCTTTTATCTCAAAAGTACTCATCTAGATGTTTGTTTTAAATACCTCGGATCCGGGTCTGAACTTTGTTAAAAATTAATTTATCACAATTTTAACCAAATTATTGAAAGAATAAGATTGGTTGTAAACTACAGAATTACCTTACATTTAGATATAGTGCTGTTACTACTACTTCATTACAAAAATTACAAATCTGATAAGTTATTCTTTACATTATTAAAAGTTCTTTAGTGTTCTTTTGTTACTTCTCTTATTGAAACGAATATGTACAAATGTTGTATTTGGATATCACCTGAATTTAATATGAGGTTGTTGTTGGGTCCTTGGTGGTCATCTTCTGTCGTCTTTTAGGGTGGAGTACGTGGTTCCTCTTGAAGCTACATCGGGTTGATTATATCTGGTCTCGACGATCGGATTTTTACTTGAAGTTCATACTATTGTAGTTTGAGTTTTCTACGTCTGGAGTTTGTAGTTCACATTTTACACCTTAATTATAGTTCTTACTTTGCAGTACTAAAGTCTGGTAGTTACATATTTTACAACTTACAGTTTTATTTTTTAAAAGAGATGTGTTGGCTAAGTTTTCCTTTCTTTATATTCTTTATAACTCTACACACACTACATTATTTATTTATGTTATTATTTTCCACATTACATTCTTCAAAATAAAATCACCTCAAACTGGATATGTTTTAACGGCATACACCTACGTGTATGTGGACAACACAAAACTCACATCTTTACATGTCGAAGTTCTACTGGCGACTGTGTGCATAGTTTAGGGGCGAGGGGTCAGTAAGCTGGCGCGTATTTACGCACTGAGAAAATAGTTCGTCCTTTTATTGATTATTAATTATTCATTAATTAGAATGTAAATACTTTATGTTAACTTTGTTACGAATTAGAGATTTCCTTATTTATATAGTCGTATTTTAAATAACTAACGTAATTATTATTATTATTTAATTAACACCTTTCTTTGCGTGTTGGTACGGGACAATTTCAAGTTGATGCAGGAATCTGGGTATAGGCAAGGGTGGATAATACTCTTACTTGTTAGAAATTAAAAATTTTTTTATTTGTGCGATTTTAGATATTTTTCAAAATCGTCACACACTACCGGACTCAGAGAGATGCCTATAGCAATACCGTCAGTCTCGTCGTAGAACGACACGTCCCAATGGAAATGCCTCGTTGTCAGTACGTGGTGGAACAGAGCTGTGATGTCAGCTGAAACAGGTGCCTGATGTGATCCAGGCTCTCCCGCAGAGGAACTATTCTGAAGATGGATATGACGTCAAAACTGGCGAAGGTGTCCTCAGGTCTGATTTCAACACTCTTCAACTTCTTAACGAAGTGCGTCGAGTCCCGCACGAAGGGCTCCATTAACCCGACGTAAAGTTGAAGCAATCCAGTGAGACGTTCGTCATCGGGTATGTCGGAGAACCGATTGCACTGACTATTGGACGTAAAGGTGTTCCCTTTTTGTGAATTCTTGTGTATCTTGAGGAGAGCGTACAGCCTCGGAGGCAAAGCCTCAGTGCATCGCATCGACTTCTTCGCTTCATCAGACAAGGAAGATCGTTTGACAAGTTAGTCTGTCCTCCGTACCACACTCCCCCGTGGAATCCTAAAAAGTGTCCTATAACTCCCAGGGTCTAAAGCATTGCTGATCTTCTGCTTGTAGTCCCTGATTTTCAGGAGCACCGTGGCACTCCCCTTGTAAGCCGACAATACAACAACGCTAGTGTCAGCTCTGAGTTGTTTAAGGGCTCTGTACTCCCGCGAAGTCAGATTGCTCTTAAGAAGACTAGCTCTACGAAGAATTCTAGGCGCCTCCTGTCTAATTAAGTTGGCTTCTTCACTTGGCACCCTTCCCCGTATTCCAGCTTCCACATTCGCCATTCAATCTTCGACCGACAACGACCTGGGCGTTATCGCGATGTTCGCGCTCTTCGCCAACACAGATGTTTCTTCCGGCGACAAATGTCGATCAGACAAGCCGTTTCGGGGCGCTGAATGTATAGTGTAGTGACAGTAAACGTCACTATACTGTACGAGCGCGCGCACACACACATACACACTTAAAGGAATACGGGTGTTATTACTACTACTTTTGAAAAAAATCGGTATGGAGAACCATACATGACTTCCATGTCCTAAAATTTATATTTAAAATCATTTAAATATTAATTAAATAAGTGGATGCTTGAGTTCTGAAGAAATTACGTATCTGCTAAAATGGTACCATCATATCAGATGGATTAAGACTATCCTCAACCTTCGTGAGGAAGGACTGTACAGTACTTTTGGATAAAATGTCTGTAGGTCGAACGAAGAGCTAGCTAAAGGTAGCTGCGATCTGATTCCTGTAATGAAATTGGACTCTCGCTGCGAGGGACCGAGGGATGTCTATAGTGTTATCAAAGTCTTTCCTGTCAATACTATACTAGTCATTTTTCTTGTTTAAAAACGAGTCTTTATTTCTTTCTTTCCATTTGTCTTCTGATTTCCTGAACGGCTATTCTGTTCACCCGTATAATTATAAATTTCTCAGCAAAACATTTCGTCCTTAATACGTTTGTGTCTCCTGTTTAACACCCACCATTCTGATCCATGTCATAACGCTATATTCCACACAGGCTAGTAAATAACTAGCCATCAGGGAGGTCAAAATATTTTCAAGGAGGGGCAAACAATTTTCCAAAGGAGAAAAATATTTATATATTTTTCACACACACACACACACACACACATGCACATATTAGTTTATAATTCTCATATCATAATAGAAATAAGTACACATATTGTATTAATTGCTTTAATACAACAACACTGCCCAGCGATCCACAGGAAGCAAATCGATGTCCATCTTTTCGGCTTGCACGCGTTGTGTTGGTGTGAGTTTCGGCACTTTCCATTTAAAAAGCGTGCAAACATAAGAAAATAAACATGAGTGAGGCCAGAAATAACACGAATTTTGTGTGTGTGTGTGTGTGTGTGTGTGTGTGTGTGTGTGTGTGTGTGTGTGTGTGTGTGTGTGTGTGTGTGTGTGTGTGTGTGTGTGTGTGTGTGTGTGTGTGTGTGTGTGTGTGTGTGTGTGTGTGTGTGTGTGTGTGTGTGTGTGTGTGTGTGTGTGTGTGTGTGTGTGTGTGTGTGTGTGTGTGTGTGTGTGTGTGTGTGTGTGTGTGTGTGTGTGTGTGTGTGTGTGTGTGTGTGTGTGTGTGTGTGTGTGTGTGCCGGCCTTTTTATTGCGGTAATCATAATAATAAAACTTTGGAAAAGTAAACATTACACAATTTACCTGCTTGCCTGCCAGGAACGATATATTTTCACTCATACGTGATTTAAATTAAAATGAAAAATAAAGAATTTTGTTAAAGTGAAATGAAATGTTTCCATAGAAACTACTTCTTTGTTCTCAATAACGTAGTACACATATAAAACTTTTACAAATTTACCTTCTCCATCATCAACAACCATTTTAATTTATAAAAAAAATTACCCCCTCCCCATTCAACTACCCTTTTCATTTATAGATATTTCATCTACCTTTCTACAGTGGATTATTATGACCTTCTTTTCAGGATACTTTATTTATCAAAATTAAGCACTTTACTCTTGTTAAAACGTAAAACGTTGCAGGTAAACTACCCCTTTCCCTTAACCGATCTTCACCAAAAACAATAGGCCTTGAGTCCTCTACAATTCAGGACTGTATGCAAAACATTATTTGATTCTGTTTGAATTTGCGGCTGTTATCGTTTGCCATAGAAAAAATTCTACACAGACACACACACACTTTTCGAAAAATGACTTTTACTTCCATGTTCCTTAAGGAAATGGAAGTATGGTGATGGCAAAAAAAATCGTGTTCGAGATTATTGCAGATTCTGATTGTACTACACTCAAAACATGAGAAAAAGTCATTTTTCGAAAAGTGTGTGTGTATGTGTGTCTGTCTGTCTATAGATTTTTTTTTCTATGGCAAACGATAACAACCGCAAATTCAAACAGAATCAAATAATTTTTTGCATACACTCCTGATTTGTAGAGTTCTCAAGACCTATTGTTTTTGGTGAAGATCGGTTAAGGGAAAAGGGTAGTTTACTAGCACCGTTTTTTGTTTTAACAAGGGTATTTTCTATGGCAAACGATAACAGCCGCAAATTCAAACATAATCAAATAATTTTTTGCATGCAACACTGAATAGTAGAGTTCTCAAGACCGATTGTTTTTGTTGAAGATCGATTAAGGTAAAGGGGTAGTTTACCTGCAACGTTTTATGTTTTAACATGGGTAATGTTTTCTATGACGAATGATAACTGCCGTAAATTCAACCAGAATCAAATAATATTTTGGATATCTTCCTGTACTACAGAAAACTCAATCTCTATTGATTTTGATGAAGAACAGGTAATGGAAAGGGGTAGTTTACCTGCAACATTTTATGTTTTAACAAAGGTAATTTTTTCTTTGACGAACGATAACTGCTGCACATTTAAACAGAATCAAATAATTTATTGCAAACCTTCCTGAATTATAGAGTTCTCAAGGTCCGTTGATTTTGGTGAAGAACGGTTAAGAAAAAAGGGTAGTTTACTGGCAACAGTTTATGTTTTAAAATGGTAATTTTGTTTTTATGACGAATGATAACTGCCGCATATTCAAAGAGAATCAAATAATTTTTTGCATACCCTCCTAAATTATAGAGTGTTCAAGGTCTTTTGATTTTGGTGAAGATCGGTTAAGATAAAAGGGTAGTTTACCTGCAACGTTTTATGTTTTAAATATCGGTATGGAGAACCATACATGACTTCCATATTCTAAGATTTATATTTAAATCTTAATATCGCCTGCCAAGCGCGATATATTTTCTTTTATACATGATTTACATTAAAATGAAAAAATTATAATTTTATTGCCTGGCAACAAAATTATTTTATTTTTAACAATTACCATTGTTTCAAAAAGTTTAAATAAATTTTCAAGTACTTTACTCTTGTTAAAACGTAAAAAGTTGCAGGTAAACTACCCCTTCCACTTAACCGATCTTAACCAAAATCGAAAGTCATTGAGACCTATACAATTCAGGGACGTATGCAAAAAATTATTTGATTCTGTTTGAATTTGCGGCTGTTATCGTTTGCCATAGAAAATACGCTTGATAAAAAAACGTTGCTGGTAAACTACCCCTTCCCCTTAACCGATCTTCACCAAAAACAATAGGTCATGAGTACTCTACAAATCAGGGCTGTATGCAAAACATTATTTGATTCTGTTTGAATTTGCGGCTGTTATCGTTTGCCATATAAAATACCCTTGTTAAAAAAACGTTGCAGGTAAACTACCCCTTTCCCTCAACCGATCTTCACCAAAAACAATAGGTCTTGAGAACTCTACAATTTAGGGCTGTATGCAAATAATCGTTTGATTCTGTTTGAATTTGCGGCTGTTATCGTTTGCCATAGGAAATACCCTTGTTAAAACATAAAACGTTACAGGTAAACTACCCCTTTCCTTTAACCGATCTTCACCAAAAACAACAGGTCTTGAGTACTCTACAAATCAGGGCTGTATGCAAAACATTATTTGATTCTGTTTGAATTTGCGGCTGTTATCGTTTGCCATAGAAAATACGCTTGATAAAAAAACGTTGCAGGTAAACTACCCCTTCCCCTTAACCGATCTTCACCAAAAACAATAGGTCTTGAGTACTCTACAAATCAGGGCTGTATGCAAAACATTATTTGATTCTGTTTGAATTTGCGGCTGTTATCGTTTGCCATAGAAAATACCCTTGTTAAAAAAACGTTGCCGGTAAACTACCCCTTTCCCTCAACCGATCTTCACCAAAAACAACAGGTCTTGAGAACTCTACAATTTAGGGCTGTATGCAAATAATCTTTTGATTCTGTTTGAATTTGCGGCTGTTATCGTTTGCCATAGGAAATACCCTTGTTAAAACATAAAACGTTACAGGTAAACTACCCCTTTCCCTTAACCGATCTTCACCAAAATCAGCAGATCTTGAGAACTCTACAATTCAGGACTGTATGCGAAACATTATTTGATTCTGTTTGAATTTGCGGCTGTTATCGTTTGCCAAACAAACAAAATTACCCTTGCTAAAAAAAAACCGTTGCAGGTAAACTACCCCTTTCCCTCAACCGATCTTCACCAAAAACAATAGGTCGCGAGTACTCTGCAAATCAGGGCTGTATGCAAAACATTATATGATTCTGTTTGAATTTGCGGCAGTTATCGTTTGCCATAGAAAAAAAATCTACAGACAGACAGACAGACAGACAGAAGACAGACAGACACACAGACACACAGACAGACACACACACACAGACACTTTTCGGAAAACGACTTTTTTTCATGTTTTGAGTGTAGTAGAATCAGAATCTGCAATAATCTCGAACACGATTTTTTTTGCCATCACCATACTTCCATTCCTTAAGGAATATGGAAGTAAAAGGGTAATTTTATTTTTATGACGAATGATAACTGCCGCATATTCAAAGAGAATCAAATAATGTTTTGCATACATTCTTGAAATTCAAAGTACTCAAGGTCTGTTGATTTTGGTGAAGATCGGTTATGTGAAAGGGGTAGTTTACCTGCAACGTTTTATGTTTTAACAAGGGTAATTTTTTCTATGACGAACGATAACTGCCGTAAATTCAAAGAGACTAAAATACTTTTTTGCATACATTCCTCAATTGTAAAGGACTGATGGTCTATTGATTTTGGTGAAGATAGGTTAAGGGAAAGGGGTAGTTTACCGGCCACCTTTAATGTTTTAACAAGAGTAATTGTTTCTATGACGAACGATAACTGCCGCACATTCAAACAGAATCAAATAATGTTTTACATGCATCCCTGAATTGTAGAGGACTCAAGATCTTTTTATTTTCGTGAAGATCGGTTACGATAAAGGGGTAGTTTACCTGCAACGTGTTATGTGATAACAAGGGTAATTTTTTCTATGACGAACGATAACTGTCGTAAATTCAAAAGTAATCAAATAAGTTTTTGCATACATCTCTAAATTGTAGAGAACTCAAGGCCTGTTGATTTTGGTGAAGATCGGTTAAGGGAAAGGGGTAGTTTACCTGCAACATTTTATGTTGCAACAAGAGAAATTTTTCATGACGAACGATAACTGCCGTAAATTCAAACATAATCAAATATTTTTTACATATGTGCCTGAGTTGTAGAAGACTCAAGGCTTATTGATTTTGGTGAAGATCGGTTACGGGGAAAGGGCAGTTTACCTGAAACATTTTTTTGTTGTAACAAGTGTAAAGTACGGTACTTAATTTTGATAAATAAAGTATCCTGATAAAAAAATCTTAATAATCCACTGTAGAATCGTAGATGAAATATCTACAAATGAAGAGGCTAGTTGAACGGGGTGGGGGTAATTTTCTATAAATGAAAATTATAGTTGAAGGGGGAGGGGATAATTTTTATATGTGAACTAGGTACGTTATCGGCAACAAAGTAGTAGTTTGTTGTTAAACTTCCTTCCCGGGCTGTTTGGCCGTAGTCCAATGTTTTCTGCAAAACCAGACGTTTCGGCAGTGCCGTTGACTGCCATCATCAGTGAAAATCGAGTGCGATAACGTGTGGTTGTATACGTTAGTGACCATAGTACTGTGGTTAAGGCTGTAGCAATAAGTGGAAAGAAGTAGTTTCTATGGAAACATTTCATTTCGTAAATGATTTTAAATATAAATCTTAGAACATGGAAGTCATGTATGGTTCTCCATACCGAAATTTCATGTTTTGATGGTGTACAATCAGAATCTGCCGTTATCTCGAACACGATTTTTTTTGCCATGACCATACTTCCATTTCCTTATGGAACATGGAAGTAAAAACAATGTCTCATCATTGTTGTAAAGGATGCTTATTGAATCGGTTCTGAAATCTCAACCTGATTCGAACAGGTGGCACTTACAATACTGAAAGCCTTCGTACCTTTGTATATCGATACTGACAAAAGTACTGTCTACCTCTGTATGTGAGTGATAAACCGTATGAAACATTATTGTATCTCTGTTGTTCCTTAAGCTCTAGGGAGCTAATGATCATGTAGACGTTTAGGATGTCATTATACTAACGCAGAGTTGTAAGTGCTCAATACTTGATTAACAGCCACTTGGCGTTTACACGATAAAATACAGTTAACATCTTTCTGATTTTATATCTGCGGAATTTGTCGAGGGTATCTGGATGTAGAACGTTGTGGCGTAAACGTTATTATCAGCAAGCACACACACACACACACACACACACACACACACACACACACACACACACACACACACACACACACAGAGAAATACGGCTCTAATTCCTACTACTTTTGAAAATTCTTTTGTAATTTACTAAATTCAGAGTTACTAATAAGTATATAAGTTTGATTTCATTGTGTGTGTGTGTGTGTGTGTGTGTGTGTGTGTGTGTGTGTGTGTGTGTGTGTGTGTGTGTGTGTGTGTGTGTGTGTGTGTGTGTGTGTGTGTGTGTGTGTGTGTGTGTGTGTGTGTGTGGTAATTTACAATAAATCTTACCAATACCTTTTTACATAGATTATTACATTAATGAAAGGTACTGTATCAATTACTGTACGTAAACTACTAAAGTTGTACGTTAATATGCACACGTTGAAAAACTACTATATGTATCTATCCTACACATTAATTTTTCTCGTGTATCTATTTATACGAACAATAAAAACGTAAATGGAAGTAAATATTAGTGAAAAGAACTTTGCAAGTTATATTACAGCAATACGACGTTTTCAGTGCGTCTAGAAGAAGAAGAGCAGAAATTATGTTTTATCGTTGAGTAATTCCTTGAAATTTACATAATTAGTTTTAAAACTGATATGAAATGGAACAGAGATTACATTGTTTGTACAGAATCGTCTAAGTTTAATTGTCATATATATTCAAGTCGAGTTAGTGAATACACATTTCAAAATGACTTACAACAGCGGTAAATAACTTGTGATTACTAAAGTCTGCACGTCATGCGTCATAAGTTTGTCGTACAAATCATAATCGCAACGTGTAATGAGAGACGAAAGTTGAGTGCAATATATGTATTCATAAATACTAACGTACAAATTAATGTGTGCGAACATATCCATGTCGTGGGTGGTCGCGGGGGGGTGGAGGCGAGTTTAGTGTGTAGGCAGTCCCTTGTAATAGCTTTCTTGACAACTATCATCAGAATTAAGTAAATGATTTCAAAATAAGTAATAAGCAAAAGTTAAATGTAGGCCAAATACTACTTTTCTGTAAGTTGTTAAATTAGTTATTACTGTATACGTTTTCAGCACAAACACACACATACTGTGACTGTCTGTCAATGTTATAAAATAATGACTTTCTCGTGCATTTTTTAAAATACTTGCATAGAGATAATCATTTTATAATTAGGCCGTTATAGAAAAATATACAAATATAAAGAGTCACACACTCTCCCTCCGTCTCTCTTATAACATCTAAACTTGTGTTATAACCTAGGGAACCTGCATTAATTAGAAATGCCAATCATACAGGCTGCCTTCGTTGTGACGAGCTGAAAATTAATCACAACACCAAAACAATATAAAAGGATTCTGGAAGGGGGAGACTGTTGATTTATGCACTCAGTTTAGTAGGTACTACAGATGACATCTCTTTATTACATATGGTATTAACTGCTCTACTTAAAATTCTCAACATATATGGTTCAACAGCTTACAGTTTACAAAATGATTATATTTTATTCTTTTACAAGGGCCCTCAAAATAAGATGTACATCAATTTAATTAATTCCACGGATCCGGGATTGAATATAGTACGTTAATAATGGTCACCTCGCCATATACAATCTTTAAAATTGTGCCATTTGAAGAATGGACTTTATTAATCTTTTTAAACAATAAAGCTTTCAGTTTAAACGTTTACTCTTTTACTACAAATAAGAATACAATTACTGTCAGTACTTAAAATGTATTAATGTTGTTAATTTAATTGTCTTTGGTTGGATATAATATTTAGTATTTCATAACCACGGAAGGCTTGCCTCCGTGTCACCTTTTGGATATCCTCCAGCTCCTCGTTATTCCAGTCTTCGGTCCTCGGTTGCAGCATGTTTGATGTAGGTCAGGTATCTCTCGTTATCTTCGTATCCGGGGATGGTGTAGTCCTGAAGTCTTTTAGATCATTGTGGGTCCTGGTTCTCTGCTCTTGGCTAACGGGTAGTAATAGCTCGTTGATTTGAATGATTAACACAAAAGTTTCATTCACCTGTATCCACTTCACATGATTGTTTATTTGTTGCACTTCACTTTATGGTCTTACCACAGTTTTAATTACATAAGTTTTATATTTTAAGATTTTTGTAGAGATGTCATAGGCGCTAAATTTTCATTATTCTTTCTTACTCGTTTACAACATATTTATATGAATCGCGGTTCAACTATATTAACGCAACACATTGTTTAATAGTATAAACAATGCCTCTGTTTCTTAACTGACGGATTAATCACTTTAGGAAACAAACTATTTTTAACGTTCCACATTACTGCTGTGCGCAGCTTACGGGTTGACCGCTCCATTTCAAGTGCGTGAAAATAGTTAGGGGTGAGAGTAGTAATCTCGCGACATTTACCAATCAACATAAAAGTAGTTCCATGTTTCTTCTTTATTTAAAGGATTAAAGTTTGAGTATTTAATTAAGTAGAGATATTCTTAGTTACAGACGTTATTAAAATACATTACAGTGGTCTTATTTAATTATTTAAATAATGTCAAAATTTACAAGTATATTTAGTTTGTTTAGGGGTCGGAAATCACGTTAATTCTGGTTAGTGCCTGTCTATGCAGGATTAATTAACAAGCTTTACCCTTTCTGTACAATCGTATTTCTTTTATTTTATTATTAGACCTTTTATTAAATATTATTATTATTATTAATGATAGCAATAAGATTTAGTTTAAATGTGCGATTTTATTAAAAATTTAAAATTTCTCAGCCTACACATTACCTATTTAATAATTACCATATTTTTATTAATGAAATCGTCACATACTCCGCCGCTTAAAAACACAGACTCCGGATAATTTGGTCAGCAATGTACCGGGAGTATGTTTGGGGATTTCCCGTGTGAAATTTCTCTCACCCGTTTTTCTCTGTATGTAATTACGAGCTGCATAAGTCACTCTCGACTTGCTTATTCTTACTATCTATATATATACTTCATACTTTACAGACTAATTCTAATACTACATAAAATTCACACATTATAAAACATATTGTAAACCTTCTAAATTTTTCTTAACTCTACTACTTATGACTACTACCGGATTTTTCTTTAGTTGTGAGTTATTCTAGTTATAGAATTACTCTTTAAGTAATTTGTTACTTAATTATTCCTCATATTTGATGTCAGCTGACTTCTCACTTTGCTCTACTTTTCGATGAATAGGATTCAAGGTTGATCAGGCCTCGTACCTATTTATACGATTAGGTAGCCAAATGTTACTCAAGTACTCTTTTGCAGTTGAGTACAAAACATATACCTTTTTTTTTTTACATTTATTTAACTTGGACTCTACCATTTTCTTCTTTGTGATAACGTTTTATCTGCGAAATATGTGTTCTTCGTACATATTTTTGAGTAGAGGGTTCGTACAGGGCTACAGTTACTGGAGTTAAGTATTTGTGAATTTGATAAGGACCGCACCATCGGTATGATAGCTTGGAAGTTGTCTTATCGATTGCACTACTCGTAGGGTGTGTTTTATACATTACTAACTCACCGATTTGGTACTTTACTTCATTATTATTATTCTTTCGCTCGTGATATTTCCTTGATTTCGCTAAGTTTGCTCGTAAATTAGCGCGCGCTTCATTCCATATTTTCTTAATATTTTTATCCCTAATTTCAAGGGGTAACAACTCATGTATTTTCCACTTAGTGGATAATGGGTGGTTAGGTTTATACTTGAACAGTAATTCGAATGGGGTAGACTTATGTCCTTCATGATATGCTGAATTAAAGGCGAATTGTATCCAGGATAGGTTCTGGTCCCAAGACGTATGATCGTTAGCATGGTAGGCTATTAAAGCAGATTTTAGGTTTCGCAAATACCTTTCAGCTATATTTCCTTGCGGACGATACTCTGTAGTGGTAATGTGGTCTATTCCTAGTTTGAAACACATGTTCCTGAATTCCTTAGACTTAAACTGTGGTCCGTTATCCGACACTAGATGGACTGGAGTACCGAATTCTTTAAATAATCTATGCTGTAAAATACTTACTGTGGTAGAAGCTAAGGCTCGCCGCATGGGGTACATCCAGACGAATTTGCTAAAAGAATCTACGCAAATTAGTAACATTGTATTTCCTGATTTAGAACGCGGGTAGGGTCCTGAAAAGTCTAAATAAATTTTGGAGAACGGGGTAGCAGGAATCTCTGAGATTAATTGACTTATTCGGCTGTTTCTCGCTGGTTTGCTGAGTGTACACAACTTACACCTTTTCACGAAATTAGCGATCTCACTGTTCATATTTTCCCAGTGATATTCTTTACGAATTCGATGTATGGTTTTATTTATTCCCATATGTGCTCCAATGGTGGAAGAGTGATAGTATTCCATCAGCATAGGTTTAATAATATCAGGGGCGATTATTCGTAAATATTTTCCGTTCGCTATTCTACAACATAACACTCTCTTACTTAATATGTATTTCTCTGACTTATTTCCTTTATCGAGTTGTTCAATAATTGGTCTCAAACGTGGGTCTTGTTGTTGATACTGGGCTAAGTCCGTAAATGCAAGAGGAAATTCGGTAATTAAAGTATTGATAATCGGCGTTTCTCTACTCTCCTTGTTTTCGTATGTTTTACTAGTCGGCTGGAACATACGTGACAGCGTATCGGCAACTACGTTTTGGGTGCCTCTAATATGTTGTACTTTGAATTTAAAACAATTTAATCTTAATACCCATCTTCCGATACGACCTAACTGTTTTGAGTGATTTAGTAGCCAAGATAATGCTTGATTATCTGTTTCTAACAAAAACTCTTTATGTTCTAAAAAGGGTTTGAACTTCTCAAAAGCGAAAACGATAGCTAAACATTCTAATTCGTATGCGGAGTATTTCTTTTCTTGGTCTGTCAGGGTGCGTGAAGCGTAACTAATAGGTAATCTAGAGTTATCTACTTCCTGATATATTACTGCACCTAGGGCTACACTTGAACTGTCTGTCTGCACTACAAACGGTTTTGTAAAATCGGCTAATTGTAGTACGGGGGGTGATATGATGCTTTCTTTTAATTTCTCGAATGCGGTTTGGTGTTGCTCATTCCACTCAAATTTAACTCCCTTCTTTCTTAAAGTATTTAGAGGTGCTGCAATTTCGGCTAGATGTGGGATATACTTGTGGAAATAATTTATCATTCCTAAAAATCGGGCTATTCCTTTCGCATCCCGCGGCGGTAAAAATTCTCTGATAGCACGGGTTCGCTCGGGGTCTATGCTTACCTTTCCGTTGGCTTTTACGATGTGACCTAAAAATGAGAATTGTGTCACAGCAAAATTTACTTTACTGGGCTTTACGGTTAATCCAGCTTTCTCCAATCGGGATAGTACTTCACGTAGATGTTTAAGATGTTGCTCAATTGACTCGCTGTAGATAACAATGTCATCTAAGTAGTGGTACACATATTTAAATTTTATGTCATGAAATAATTTTTCTAATAATCTGCTACATACAGAACTACCTTGGGAAATACCAAAGGGTACCCTCGTAAATTGGTACAGGTTGAAAGGGACGGCAAATGCGGTTAGACGTTTCGATTCTTCCGAAAGGGGTATTTGATGAAATGCCTGATTTAAATCCATAATGGTAAAAATTTTTGCTTTCGTAAAATAATGAAAAGCACTGTGGATGTCGGGAAGCGGTATAGATTCAAATTCTATCCGTTTATTTAGTTGCCTGTAGTCCACAACTAGTCTATGTTTGTCGTTACTTTTGGGTACTAAAAACGCGGGTGATGAATAAGATGACGTAGAGGGTTCGATGACTCCTTGTTCTAACAATTTATTAATTTGGTTCCTCATTACTTCCATTTTTGGAGGTGATAACTTGTATGGGGCTAAACGTATTACTTTATTGTCGCTCAAATTTATTTTGTACTCTATCAGGTCCGTCAGTCCTAACTTTGGGGTGAGGACGTTGGAGAACTGTTTTATTAATGTCTGTATGTTCCGTCTATCTTTACTTTCCAGATGACCTAATTCAGATTCGTGATGTTTTAGATGTGTAGAGATAGTGCTAGTACTTTCTCTGTTATTTGAATTATCAACCAAGTTATATTTCCATGAACGATCGAATCCAAAGTAAAATATCTTATCGTGAATATCTAGAATTATTCCTGTTTTACTGATAAAATCAGCTCCCAATATTAACTCGGGTCCTAACTCGTCGCATACCAACATTGGAAAATACCACGTTAGATTTTTAATTTTTACTTTAAACGTGATGATAAGTTTCACCATTAAGTTTTGTTTATTAGCTGTAGCGCATCTAATATTTACTGATTGACTGCGTTTAACTAAATTGTGTTTAAATAATTTATTGGTTAGCTCTTGACTAATTAAACTTCGCGTTGATCCGGAATCAATAAATCCGAGGGTGGATGTAACACCAAGGTCAACTTGTATATACGGTAATTGACACTTACTGAAATCACATTTATTAATAGCGTTACATTTATCGATAACTTTTCTAACATAGGGGTCTAATTTTCTTTTGTTATTATTATTTTGTTTTAATTTGTTGTCTCTCAGGGGTTTACCTGTTTTCACGATGCTGCGGAAGACACAGGGTTTCGGATCTCCCTGCCTTACATGTTTTTTTGGATAATGAGTTTTCTGATTGTACTGTTTCCGTTTACAGTTTCTACTGAGGTGTCCAGGTTTTCCGCAGTTATAGCATACATATTCTTTACGTGGGGTCTCACTGGTTTCCTGTCGAGGTTGAGGCTCCTTGGACTTACCATGGCCATGAACATAGGTTGGTCGCCGAAATGGTCGTCTTTCTCGTAGACTTCTTCCATCTGAGACTAGGGCTTGCGTTTCCTTTCTATGTGGTGTAGTGGATACCGGTGCATGTCTGTGCTGATCTGCGTACCACACATTTGACGAGTGAACACTACATTGTTCAAGGTCAGCGAAAGTGAGGGGTCTACTTATTAGTGCTAAACGGGAGCGTTCTTCAGGAGATAAGCCTACTAGAATAGTATCGACAATTGTTTTTCACTCCAGTCGACTTGCAGTAGACGTGAAGATTCTCTGATGTCTGCAATATAGTGGGCCAGTCTTTCATGGGCTCCTTGTACTCGAAGTACGGTATTTCTTTTGATCTCCTCGTAAATTCCCGTGGGGATAAAATATTTGATTATAGTAGTATGAAGTTCTTCTACTGGAAGAGTCGAGTTTAATGATTCTAGTACACGATCTCGTAAAGGTGGTTTACATTTGGGTAGGATTACCTGCAGTATTTGCCAATCGTTCAATTGTTGTAGATCTTTTATTTGCAGTAGGTATCTGATAAAAGTCAACAGTATCGTGATACTTAAGCCATCGGTGTAAGGAATTTCATTAATTATTTTCTCTACTGGGTGGGAAATCTTTCCGTAGAGGTCTACATTAAAATTTACGTTTGGTATACTTTTAGAAGGATTGGTGGTTGCATTAGGATTTGTAATCGCATTTTGACTAGTACGAGTATGGTGACCATTAGGCGGTAGGGGTTCTGATATAGTTATATATAGGGGTATTTAATTCTCTACTAGGTAACTGTTCATGAGTCGGTTGTATCTTCGATACGGTGGGTGATTCTTGGTTCGAGGTGGAGGGAGGGTGTTCTAAAGTAGGGGATTGAACTGGGGAAATATATAATTTTTGTAAGTAGTGCTCAATTTCCTCCATTCTAGATGAGTCTGACTTTCGTCGTAAGTCGTTGATAATTATGGGTAATTGGCGTAATGCCTCATCCGCAAATTTCTGCACATCGGCGGGGATTACGGTGACGTCGGGCCAGCTTAATAAATTGTTCAACCGGCGGGTTAAATATTCTATTCGTTGCGTGACGCGCAATATTACAGTAGGTGATTTTTCGTCCTGAAGATTCTGAGATAATACCGTCAGTTCCCTATATTTCGCATAACAGGTTTCTCGTTCGCTGTCATAATCGAGTTCACGCAATCTATCTAACTGCGAGGGTATATCTGATCCGGTTTGGCGTAATGATTTTCGTAATTCAGACACGGTTACATTCACGTGTTTTAGACCTCGTAAAATTGCTTCGTAGCACAGCTCATCTTTTAATAATAGATCAGGGTTAAATTCAGCCATTTTCGTAATGTGAGTGGCTATAACTAATTATTCTACTATTTGCATTAAATTCTATACAATGCTTTCGTTTTTTTATACACAAGAAAATTTAAAAATATAAATCAATCGTATTCTTACCCTTTTTTTTTTACAAATAAACAATTAAAATGTGATGACAACCTTTATCATTTTACATTGGTAGAGAGAGAGAAATCTCACACAGGCTTGAATATACGTTCGACAAAAGGGGGAATCTTCGGTTACTAAACACAGGAAAAGACACGCTTCTTATAACAATAGAACTAACAAAGAGGGTGGCGTATTGTCTAACTCAACTTGCGGGAGGGTAACTATGACAGTTTCACACAGGCGCGGACAAGAATTCAACCGGTCTGATTTTGTTTACAAACCGACATGTTGATGAATGAAATTTTTGACAAGCACGTACCTGATGTTTTTCGTATTGTTGTGGCGTCTTAAGTTAACATTATGTACATTCCTATATCTAAATCATAATTAAAATTACTTATTTACTATACTATTATAATAATAATTATCGTTTTATTTTTTTAAAATTTTAGACACATTTTAGAGTAAATGAGTGAATAGATCAACAGGGTGTGTGTGGAATATTGGGACATAATTACTTCTTAAACAACACAAGACACAATTTTTTTTTTACAAAGGAGTAGCAAAATTTAAACAAATTAGCAGAGTGGCGCAATTTATAACATCTAAACTTGTGTTATAACCTAGGGAACCTGCATTAATTAGAAATGCCAATCATACAGGCTGCCTTCGTTGTGACGAGCTGAAAATTAATCACAACACCAAAACAATTAATATAAAAGGATTCTGGAAGGGGGAGACTGTTGATTTATGCACTCAGTTTAGTAGGTACTACAGATGACATCTCTTTATTACATATGGTATTAACTGCTCTACTTAAAATTCTCAACATATATGGTTCAACAGCTTACAGTTTACAAAATGATTATATTTTATTCTTTTACAAGGGCCCTCAAAATAAGATGTACATCAATTTAATTAATTCCACGGATCCGGGATTGAATATAGTACGTTAATAATGGTCACCTCGCCATATACAATCTTTAAGATTGTGCCATTTGAAGAATGGACTTTATTAATCTTTTTAAACAATAAAGCTTTCAGTTTAAACGTTTACTCTTTTACTACAAATAAGAATACAATTACTGTCAGTACTTAAAATGTATTAATGTTGTTAATTTAATTGTCTTTGGTTGGATATAATATTTAGTATTTCATAACCACGGAAGGCTTGCCTCCGTGTCACCTTTTGGATATCCTCCAGCTCCTCGTTATTCCAGTCCTCGGTCCTCGGTTGCAGCATGTTTGATGTAGGTCAGGTATCTCTCGTTATCTTCGTATCCGGGGATGGTGTAGTCCTGAAGTCTTTTAGATCATTGTGGGTCCTGGTTCTCTGCTCTTGGCTAACGGGTAGTAATAGCTCGTTGATTTGAATGATTAACACAAAAGTTTCATTCACCTGTATCCACTTCACATGATTGTTTATTTGTTGCACTTCACTTTATGGTCTTACCACAGTTTTAATTACATAAGTTTTATATTTTAAGATTTTTGTAGAGATGTCATAGGCGCTAAATTTTCATTATTCTTTCTTACTCGTTTACAACATATTTATATGAATCGCGGTTCAACTATATTAACGCAACACATTGTTTAATAGTATAAACAATGCCTCTGTTTCTTAACTGACGGATTAATCACTTTAGGAAACAAACTATTTTTAACGTTCCACATTACTGCTGTGCGCAGCTTACGGGTTGACCGCTCCATTTCAAGTGCGTGAAAATAGTTAGGGGTGAGAGTAGTAATCTCGCGACATTTACCAATCAACATAAAAGTAGTTCCATGTTTCTTCTTTATTTAAAGGATTAAAGTTTGAGTATTTAATTAAGTAGAGATATTCTTAGTTACAGACGTTATTAAAATACATTACAGTGGTCTTATTTAATTATTTAAATAATGTCAAAATTTACAAGTATATTTAGTTTGTTTAGGGGTCGGAAATCACGTTAATTCTGGTTAGTGCCTGTCTATGCAGGATTAATTAACAAGCTTTACCCTTTCTGTACAATCGTATTTCTTTTATTTTATTATTAGACCTTTTATTAAATATTATTATTATTATTAATGATAGCAATAAGATTTAGTTTAAATGTGCGATTTTATTAAAAATTTAAAATTTCTCAGCCTACACATTACCTATTTAATAATTACCATATTTTTATTAATGAAATCGTCACATACTCCGCCGCTTAAAAACACAGACTCCGGATAATTTGGCCAGCAATGTACCGGGAGTATGGTTGGGGATTTCCCGTGTGAAATTTCTCTCACCCGTTTCTCTCTGTATGTAATTACGAGCTGCATAAGTCACTCTCGACTTGATTATTCTTACTATCTATATATATATATATACTTCATACTTTACAGACTAATTCTAATACTACATAAAATTCACACATTATAAAACATATTGTAAACCTTCTAAATTTTTCTTAACTCTACTACTTATGACTACTACCGGATTTTTCTTTAGTTGTGAGTTATTCTAGTTATAGAATTACTCTTTAAGTAATTTGTTACTTAATTATTCCTCATATTTGATGTCAGCTGACTTCTCACTTTGCTCTACTTTTCGATGAATAGGATTCAAGGTTGATCAGGCCTCGTACCTATTTATACGATTAGGTAGCCAAATGTTACTCAAGTACTCTTTTGCAGTTGAGTACAAAACATATACCTTTTTTTTTTTACATTTATTTAACTTGGACTCTACCATTTTCTTCTTTGTGATAACGTTTTATCTGCGAAATATGTGTTCTTCGTACATATTTTTGAGTAGAGGGTTCGTACAGGGCTACAGTTACTGGAGTTAAGTATTTGTGAATTTGATAAGGACCGCACCATCGGTATGATAGCTTGGAAGTTGTCTTATCGATTGCACTACTCGTAGGGTGTGTTTTATACATTACTAACTCACCGATTTGGTACTTTACTTCATTATTATTATTCTTTCGCTCGTGATATTTCCTTGATTTCGCTAAGTTTGCTCGTAAATTAGCGCGCGCTTCATTCCATATTTTCTTAATATTTTTATCCCTAATTTCAAGGGGTAACAACTCATGTATTTTCCACTTAGTGGATAATGGGTGGTTAGGTTTATACTTGAACAGTAATTCGAATGGGGTAGACTTATGTCCTTCATGATATGCTGAATTAAAGGCGAATTGTATCCAGGATAGGTTCTGGTCCCAAGACGTATGATCGTTAGCATGGTAGGCTATTAAAGCAGATTTTAGGTTTCGCAAATACCTTTCAGCTATATTTCCTTGCGGACGATACTCTGTAGTGGTAATGTGGTCTATTCCTAGTTTGAAACACATGTTCCTGAATTCCTTAGACTTAAACTGTGGTCCGTTATCCGACACTAGATGGACTGGAGTACCGAATTCTTTAAATAATCTATGCTGTAAAATACTTACTGTGGTAGAAGCTAAGGCTCGCCGCATGGGGTACATCCAGACGAATTTGCTAAAAGAATCTACGCAAATTAGTAACATTGTATTTCCTGATTTAAAACGCGGGTAGGGTCCTGAAAAGTCTAAATAAATTTTGGAGAACGGGGTAGCAGGAATCTCTGAGATTAATTGACTTATTCGGCTGTTTCTCGCTGGTTTGCTGAGTGTACACAACTTACACCTTTTCACGAAATTAGCGATCTCACTGTTCATATTTTCCCAGTGATATTCTTTACGAATTCGATGTATGGTTTTATTTATTCCCATATGTGCTCCAATGGTGGAAGAGTGATAGTATTCCATCAGCATAGGTTTAATAATATCAGAGGCGATTATTCGTAAATATTTTCCGTTCGCTATTCTACAACATAACACTCTCTTACTTAATATGTATTTCTCTGACTTATTTCCTTTATCGAGTTGTTCAATAATTGGTCTCAAACGTGGGTCTTGTTGTTGATACTGGGCTAAGTCCGTAAATGCAAGAGGAAATTCGGTAATTAAAGTATTGATAATCGGCGTTTCTCTACTCTCCTTGTTTTCGTATGTTTTACTAGTCGGCTGGAACATACGTGACAGCGTATCGGCAACTACGTTTTGGGTGCCTCTAATATGTTGTACTTTGAATTTAAAACAATTTAATCTTAATACCCATCTTCCGATACGACCTAACTGTTTTGGGTGATTTAGTAGCCAAGATAATGCTTGATTATCTGTTTCTAACAAAAACTCTTTATGTTCTAAAAAGGGTTTGAACTTCTCAAAAGCGAAAACGATAGCTAAACATTCTAATTCGTATGCGGAGTATTTCTTTTCTTGGTCTGTCAGGGTGCGTGAAGCGTAACTAATAGGTAATCTAGAGTTATCTACTTCCTGATATATTACTGCACCTAGGGCTACACTTGAACTGTCTGTCTGCACTACAAACGGTTTTGTAAAATCGGCTAATTGTAGTACGGGGGGTGATATGATGCTTTCTTTTAATTTCTCGAATGCGGTTTGGTGTTGCTCATTCCACTCAAATTTAACTCCCTTCTTTCTTAAAGTATTTAGAGGTGCTGCAATTTCGGCTAGATGTGGGATATACTTGTGGAAATAATTTATCATTCCTAAAAATCGGGCTATTCCTTTCGCATCCCGCGGTGGTAAAAATTCTCTGATAGCACGGGTTCGCTCGGGGTCTATGCTTACCTTTCCGTTGGCTTTTACGATGTGACCTAAAAATGAGAATTGTGTCACAGCAAAATTTACTTTACTGGGCTTTACGGTTAATCCAGCTTTCTCCAATCGGGATAGTACTTCACGTAGATGTTTAAGATGTTGCTCAATTGACTCGCTGTAGATAACAATGTCATCTAAGTAGTGGTACACATATTTAAATTTTATGTCATGAAATAATTTTTCTAATAATCTGCTACATACAGAACTACCTTGGGAAATACCAAAGGGTACCCTCGTAAATTGGTACAGGTTGAAAGGGACGGCAAATGCGGTTAGACGTTTCGATTCTTCCGAAAGGGGTATTTGATGAAATGCCTGATTTAAATCCATAATGGTAAAAATTTTTGCTTTCGTAAAATAATGAAAAGCACTGTGGATGTCGGGAAGCGGTATAGATTCAAATTCTATCCGTTTATTTAGTTGCCTGTAGTCCACAACTAGTCTATGTTTGTCGTTACTTTTGGGTACTAAAAACGCGGGTGATGAATAAGATGACGTAGAGGGTTCGATGACCCCTTGTTCTAACAATTTATTAATTTGGTTCCTCATTACTTCCATTTTTGGAGGTGATAACTTGTATGGGGCTAAACGTATTACTTTATTGTCGCTCAAATTTATTTTGTACTCTATCAGGTCCGTCAGTCCTAACTTTGGGGTGAGGACGTTGGAGAACTGTTTTATTAATGTCTGTATGTTCCGTCTATCTTTACTTTCCAGATGACCTAATTCAGATTCGTGATGTTTTAGATGTGTAGAGATAGTGCTAGTACTTTCTCTGTTATTTGAATTATCAACCAAGTTATATTTCCATGAACGATCGAATCCAAAGTAAAATATCTTATCGTGAATATCTAGAATTATTCCTGTTTTACTGATAAAATCAGCTCCCAATATTAACTCGGGTCCTAACTCGTCGCATACCAACATTGGAAAATACCACGTTAGATTTTTAATTTTTACTTTAAACGTGATGATAAGTTTCACCATTAAGTTTTGTTTATTAGCTGTAGCGCATCTAATATTTACTGATTGACTGCGTTTAACTAAATTGTGTTTAAATAATTTATTGGCTAGCTCTTGACTAATTAAACTTCGCGTTGATCCGGAATCAATAAATCCGAGGGTGGATGTAACACCAAGGTCAACTTGTATATACGGTAATTGACACTTACTGAAATCACATTTATTAATAGCGTTACATTTATCGATAACTTTTCTAACATAGGGGTCTAATTTTCTTTTGTTATTATTATTTTGTTTTAATTTGTTGTCTCTCAGGGGTTTACCTGTTTTCACGATGCTGCGGAAGACACAGGGTTTCGGATCTCCCTGCCTTACATGTTTTTTTGGATAATGAGTTTTCTGATTGTACTGTTTCCGTTTACAGTTTCTACTGAGGTGTCCAGGTTTTCCGCAGTTATAGCATACATATTCTTTACGTGGGGTCTCACTGGTTTCCTGTCGAGGTTGAGGCTCCTTGGACTTACCATGGCCATGAACATAGGTTGGTCGCCGAAATGGTCGTCTTTCTCGTAGACTTCTTGCATCTGAGACTAGGGCTTGCGTTTCCTTTCTATGTGGTGTAGTGGATACCGGTGCATGTCTGTGCTGATCTGCGTACCACACATTTGACGAGTGAACACTACATTGTTCAAGGTCAGCGAAAGTGAGGGGTCTACTTATTAGTGCTAAACGGGAGCGTTCTTCAGGAGATAAGCCTACTAGAATAGTATCGACCAATTGTTTTTCACTCCAGTCGACTTGCAGTAGACGTGAAGATTCTCTGATGTCTGCAATATAGTGGGCCAGTCTTTCATGGGCTCCTTGTACTCGAAGTACGGTATTTCTTTTGATCTCCTCGTAAATTCCCGTGGGGATAAAATATTTGATTATAGTAGTATGAAGTTCTTCTACTGGAAGAGTCGAGTTTAATGATTCTAGTACACGATCTCGTAAAGGTGGTTTACATTTGGGTAGGATTACCTGCAGTATTTGCCAATCGTTCAATTGTTGTAGATCTTTTATTTGCAGTAGGTATCTGATAAAAGTCAACAGTATCGTGATACTTAAGCCATCGGTGTAAGGAATTTCATTAATTATTTTCTCTACTGGGTGGGAAATCTTTCCGTAGAGGTCTACATTAAAATTTACGTTTGGTATACTTTTAGAAGGATTGGTGGTTGCATTAGGATTTGTAATCGCATTTTGACTAGTACGAGTATGGTGACCATTAGGCGGTAGGGGTTCTGATATAGTTAGGGTATTTAATTCTCTACTAGGTAACTGTTCATGAGTCGGTTGTATCTTCGATACGGTGGGTGATTCTTGGTTCGAGGTGGAGGGAGGGTGTTCTAAAGTAGGGGATTGAACTGGGGAAATATATAATTTTTGTAAGTAGTGCTCAATTTCCTCCATTCTAGATGAGTCTGACTTTCGTCGTAAGTCGTTGATAATTATGGGTAATTGGTGTAATGCCTCATCCGCAAATTTCTGCACATCGGCGGGGATTACGGTGACGTCGGGCCAGCTTAATAAATTGTTCAACCGGCGGGTTAAATATTCTATTCGTTGCGTGACGCGCAATATTACAGTAGGTGATTTTTCGTCCTGAAGATTCTGAGATAATACCGTCAGTTCCCTATATTTCGCATAACAGGTTTCTCGTTCGCTGTCATAATCGAGTTCACGCAATCTATCTAACTGCGAGGGTATATCTGATCCGGTTTGGCGTAATGATTTTCGTAATTCAGACACGGTTACATTCACGTGTTTTAGACCTCGTAAAATTGCTTCGTAGCACAGCTCATCTTTTAATAATAGATCAGGGTTAAATTCAGCCATTTTCGTAATGTGAGTGGCTATAACTAATTATTCTACTATTTGCATTAAATTCTATACAATGCTTTCGTTTTTTTATACACAAGAAAATTTAAAAATATAAATCAATCGTATTCTTACCCTTTTGTTTTTACAAATAAACAATTAAAATGTGATGACAACCTTTATCATTTTACATTGGTAGAGAGAGAGAAATCTCACACAGGCTTGAATATACGTTCGACAAAAGGGGGAATCTTCGGTTACTAAACACAGGAAAAGACACGCTTCTTATAACAATAGAACTAACAAAGAGGGTGGCGTATTGTCTAACTCAACTTGCGGGAGGGTAACTATGACAGTTTCACACAGGCGCGGACAAGAATTCAACCGGTCAGATTTTGTTTACAAACCGACATGTTGATGAATGAAATTTTTGACAAGCACGTACCTGATGTTTTTCGTATTCTTGTGGCGTCTTAAGTTAACATTATGTACATTCCTATATCTAAATCATAATTAAAATTACTTATTTACTATACTATTATAATAATAATTATCGTTTTATTTTTTTAAAATTTTAGACACATTTTAGAGTAAATGAGTGAATAGATCAACAGGGTGTGTGTGGAATATTGGGACATAATTACTTCTTAAACAACACAAGACACAATTTTTTTTTTACAAAGGAGTAGCAAAATTTAAACAAATTAGCAGAGTGGCGCAATTTATAACATCTAAACTTGTGTTATAACCTAGGGAACCTGCATTAATTAGAAATGCCAATCATACAGGCTGCCTTCGTTGTGACGAGCTGAAAATTAATCACAACACCAAAACAATTAATATAAAAGGATTCTGGAAGGGGGAGACTGTTGATTTATGCACTCAGTTTAGTAGGTACTACAGATGACATCTCTTTATTACATATGGTATTAACTGCTCTACTTAAAATTCTCAACATATATGGTTCAACAGCTTACAGTTTACAAAATGATTATATTTTATTCTTTTACAAGGGCCCTCAAAATAAGATGTACATCAATTTAATTAATTCCACGGATCCGGGATTGAATATAGTACGTTAATAATGGTCACCTCGCCATATACAATCTTTAAAATTGTGCCATTTGAAGAATGGACTTTATTAATCTTTTTAAACAATAAAGCTTTCAGTTTAAACGTTTACTCTTTTACTACAAATAAGAATACAATTACTGTCAGTACTTAAAATGTATTAATGTTGTTAATTTAATTGTCTTTGGTTGGATATAATATTTAGTATTTCATAACCACGGAAGGCTTGCCTCCGTGTCACCTTTTGGATATCCTCCAGCTCCTCGTTATTCCAGTCCTCGGTCCTCGGTTGCAGCATGTTTGATGTAGGTCAGGTATCTCTCGTTAACTTCGTATCCGGGGATGGTGTAGTCCTGAAGTCTTTTAGATCATTGTGGGTCCTGATTCTCTGCTCTTGGCTAACGGGTAGTAATAGCTCGTTGATTTGAATGATTAACACAAAAGTTTCATTCACCTGTATCCACTTCACATGATTGTTTATTTGTTGCACTTCACTTTATGGTCTTACCACAGTTTTAATTACATAAGTTTTATATTTTAAGATTTTTGTAGAGATGTCATAGGCGCTAAATTTTCATTATTCTTTCTTACTCGTTTACAACATATTTATATGAATCGCGGTTCAACTATATTAACGCAACACATTGTTTAATAGTATAAACAATGCCTCTGTTTCTTAACTGACGGATTAATCACTTTAGGAAACAAACTATTTTTAACGTTCCACATTACTGCTGTGCGCAGCTTACGGGTTGACCGCTCCATTTCAAGTGCGTGAAAATAGTTAGGGGTGAGAGTAGTAATCTCGCGACATTTACCAATCAACATAAAAGTAGTTCCATGTTTCTTCTTTATTTAAAGGATTAAAGTTTGAGTATTTAATTAAGTAGAGATATTCTTAGTTACAGACGTTATTAAAATACATTACAGTGGTCTTATTTAATTATTTAAATAATGTCAAAATTTACAAGTATATTTAGTTTGTTTAGGGGTCGGAAATCACGTTAATTCTGGTTAGTGCCTGTCTATGCAGGATTAATTAACAAGCTTTACCCTTTCTGTACAATCGTATTTCTTTTATTTTATTATTAGACCTTTTATTAAATATTATTATTATTATTAATTATAGCAATAATATTTAGTTTAAATGTGCGATTTTATTAAAAATTTAAAATTTCTCAGCCTACACATTACCTATTTAATAATTACCATATTTTTATTAATGAAATCGTCACATACTCCGCCGCTTAAAAACACAGACTCCGGATAATTTGGTCAGCAATGTACCGGGAGTATGGTTGGGGATTTCCCGTGTGAAATTTCTCTCACCCGTTTTTCTCTGTATGTAATTACGAGCTGCATAAGTCACTCTCGACTTGCTTATTCTTACTATCTATATATATACTTCATACTTTACAGACTAATTCTAATACTACATAAAATTCACACATTATAAAACATATTGTAAACCTTCTAAATTTTTCTTAACTCTACTACTTATGACTACTACCGGATTTTTCTTTAGTTGTGAGTTATTCTAGTTATAGAATTACTCTTTAAGTAATTTGTTACTTAATTATTCCTCATACTTGATGTCAGCTGACTTCTCACTTTGCTCTACTTTTCGATGAATAGGATTCAAGGTTGATCAGGCCTCGTACCTATTTATACGATTAGGTAGCCAAATGTTACTCAAGTACTCTTTTGCAGTTGAGTACAAAACATATACCTTTTTTTTTTTACATTTATTTAACTTGGACTCTACCATTTTCTTCTTTGTGATAACGTTTTATCTGCGAAATATGTGTTCTTCGTACATATTTTTGAGTAGAGGGTTCGTACAGGGCTACAGTTACTGGAGTTAAGTATTTGTGAATTTGATAAGGACCGCACCATCGGTATGATAGCTTGGAAGTTGTCTTATCGATTGCACTACTCGTAGGGTGTGTTTTATACATTACTAACTCACCGATTTGGTACTTTACTTCATTATTATTATTCTTTCGCTCGTGATATTTCCTTGATTTCGCTAAGTTTGCTCGTAAATTAGCGCGCGCTTCATTCCATATTTTCTTAATATTTTTATCCCTAATTTCAAGGGGTAACAACTCATGTATTTTCCACTTAGTGGATAATGGGTGGTTAGGTTTATACTTGAACAGTAATTCGAATGGGGTAGACTTATGTCCTTCATGATATGCTGAATTAAAGGCGAATTGTATCCAGGATAGGTTCTGGTCCCAAGACGTATGATCGTTAGCATGGTAGGCTATTAAAGCAGATTTTAGGTTTCGCAAATACCTTTCAGCTATATTTCCTTGCGGACGATACTCTGTAGTGGTAATGTGGTCTATTCCTAGTTTGAAACACATGTTCCTGAATTCCTTAGACTTAAACTGTGGTCCGTTATCCGACACTAGATGGACTGGAGTACCGAATTCTTTAAATAATCTATGCTGTAAAATACTTACTGTGGTAGAAGCTAAGGCTCGCCGCATGGGGTACATCCAGACGAATTTGCTAAAAGAATCTACGCAAATTAGTAACATTGTATTTCCTGATTTAGAACGCGGGTAGGGTCCTGAAAAGTCTAAATAAATTTTGGAGAACGGGGTAGCAGGAATCTCTGAGATTAATTGACTTATTCGGCTGTTTCTCGCTGGTTTGCTGAGTGTACACAACTTACACCTTTTCACGAAATTAGCGATCTCACTGTTCATATTTTCCCAGTGATATTCTTTACGAATTCGATGTATGGTTTTATTTATTCCCATATGTGCTCCAATGGTGGAAGAGTGATAGTATTCCATCAGCATAGGTTTAATAATATCAGGGGCGATTATTCGTAAATATTTTCCGTTCGCTATTCTACAACATAACACTCTCTTACTTAATATGTATTTCTCTGACTTATTTCCTTTATCGAGTTGTTCAATAATTGGTCTCAAACGTGGGTCTTGTTGTTGATACTGGGCTAAGTCCGTAAATGCAAGAGGAAATTCGGTAATTAAAGTATTGATAATCGGCGTTTCTCTACTCTCCTTGTTTTCGTATGTTTTACTAGTCGGCTGGAACATACGTGACAGCGTATCGGCAACTACGTTTTGGGTGCCTCTAATATGTTGTACTTTGAATTTAAAACAATTTAATCTTAATACCCATCTTCCGATACGACCTAACTGTTTTGGGTGATTTAGTAGCCAAGATAATGCTTGATTATCTGTTTCTAACAAAAACTCTTTATGTTCTAAAAAGGGTTTGAACTTCTCAAAAGCGAAAACGATAGCTAAACATTCTAATTCGTATGCGGAGTATTTCTTTTCTTGGTCTGTCAGGGTGCGTGAAGCGTAACTAATAGGTAATCTAGAGTTATCTACTTCCTGATATATTACTGCACCTAGGGCTACACTTGAACTGTCTGTCTGCACTACAAACGGTTTTGTAAAATCGGCTAATTGTAGTACGGGGGGTGATATGATGCTTTCTTTTAATTTCTCGAATGCGGTTTGGTGTTGCTCATTCCACTCAAATTTAACTCCCTTCTTTCTTAAAGTATTTAGAGGTGCTGCAATTTCGGCTAGATGTGGGATATACTTGTGGAAATAATTTATCATTCCTAAAAATCGGGCTATTCCTTTCGCATCCCGCGGTGGTAAAAATTCTCTGATAGCACGGGTTCGCTCGGGGTCTATGCTTACCTTTCCGTTGGCTTTTACGATGTGACCTAAAAATGAGAATTGTGTCACAGCAAAATTTACTTTACTGGGCTTTACGGTTAATCCAGCTTTCTCCAATCGGGATAGTACTTCACGTAGATGTTTAAGATGTTGCTCAATTGACTCGCTGTAGATAACAATGTCATCTAAGTAGTGGTACACATATTTAAATTTTATGTCATGAAATAATTTTTCTAATAATCTGCTACATACAGAACTACCTTGGGAAATACCAAAGGGTACCCTCGTAAATTGGTACAGGTTGAAAGGGACGGCAAATGCGGTTAGACGTTTCGATTCTTCCGAAAGGGGTATTTGATGAAATGCCTGATTTAAATCCATAATGGTAAAAATTTTTGCTTTCGTAAAATAATGAAAAGCACTGTGGATGTCGGGAAGCGGTATAGATTCAAATTCTATCCGTTTATTTAGTTGCCTGTAGTCCACAACTAGTCTATGTTTGTCGTTACTTTTGGGTACTAAAAACGCGGGTGATGAATAAGATGACGTAGAGGGTTCGATGACCCCTTGTTCTAACAATTTATTAATTTGGTTCCTCATTACTTCCATTTTTGGAGGTGATAACTTGTATGGGGCTAAACGTATTACTTTATTGTCGCTCAAATTTATTTTGTACTCTATCAGGTCCGTCAGTCCTAACTTTGGGGTGAGGACGTTGGAGAACTGTTTTATTAATGTCTGTATGTTCCGTCTATCTTTACTTTCCAGATGACCTAATTCAGATTCGTGATGTTTTAGATGTGTAGAGATAGTGCTAGTACTTTCTCTGTTATTTGAATTATCAACCAAGTTATATTTCCATGAACGATCGAATCCAAAGTAAAATATCTTATCGTGAATATCTAGAATTATTCCTGTTTTACTGATAAAATCAGCTCCCAATATTAACTCGGGTCCTAACTCGTCGCATACCAACATTGGAAAATACCACGTTAGATTTTTAATTTTTACTTTAAACGTGATGATAAGTTTCACCATTAAGTTTTGTTTATTAGCTGTAGCGCATCTAATATTTACTGATTGACTGCGTTTAACTAAATTGTGTTTAAATAATTTATTGGCTAGCTCTTGACTAATTAAACTTCGCGTTGATCCGGAATCAATAAATCCGAGGGTGGATGTAACACCAAGGTCAACTTGTATATACGGTAATTGACACTTACTGAAATCACATTTATTAATAGCGTTACATTTATCGATAACTTTTCTAACATAGGGGTCTAATTTTCTTTTGTTATTATTATTTTGTTTTAATTTGTTGTCTCTCAGGGGTTTACCTGTTTTCACGATGCTGCGGAAGACACAGGGTTTCGGATCTCCCTGCCTTACATGTTTTTTTGGATAATGAGTTTTCTGATTGTACTGTTTCCGTTTACAGTTTCTACTGAGGTGTCCAGGTTTTCCGCAGTTATAGCATACATATTCTTTACGTGGGGTCTCACTGGTTTCCTGTCGAGGTTGAGGCTCCTTGGACTTACCATGGCCATGAACATAGGTTGGTCGCCGAAATGGTCGTCTTTCTCGTAGACTTCTTGCATCTGAGACTAGGGCTTGCGTTTCCTTTCTATGTGGTGTAGTGGATACCGGTGCATGTCTGTGCTGATCTGCGTACCACACATTTGACGAGTGAACACTACATTGTTCAAGGTCAGCGAAAGTGAGGGGTCTACTTATTAGTGCTAAACGGGAGCGTTCTTCAGGAGATAAGCCTACTAGAATAGTATCGACCAATTGTTTTTCACTCCAGTCGACTTGCAGTAGACGTGAAGATTCTCTGATGTCTGCAATATAGTGGGCCAGTCTTTCATGGGCTCCTTGTACTCGAAGTACGGTATTTCTTTTGATCTCCTCGTAAATTCCCGTGGGGATAAAATATTTGATTATAGTAGTATGAAGTTCTTCTACTGGAAGAGTCGAGTTTAATGATTCTAGTACACGATTCTTGTAAAGGTGGTTTACATTTGGGTAGGATTACCTGCAGTATTTGCCAATCGTTCAATTGTTGTAGATCTTTTATTTGCAGTAGGTATCTGATAAAAGTCAACAGTATCGTGATACTTAAGCCATCGGTGTAAGGAATTTCATTAATTATTTTCTCTACTGGGTGGGAAATCTTTCCGTAGAGGTCTACATTAAAATTTACGTTTGGTATACTTTTAGAAGGATTGGTGGTTGCATTAGGATTTGTAATCGCATTTTGACTAGTACGAGTATGGTGACCATTAGGCGGTAGGGGTTCTGATATAGTTAGGGTATTTAATTCTCTACTAGGTAACTGTTCATGAGTCGGTTGTATCTTCGATACGGTGGGCGATTCTTGGTTCGAGGTGGAGGGAGGGTGTTCTAAAGTAGGGGATTGAACTGGAGAAATATATAATTTTTGTAAGTAGTGCTCAATTTCCTCCATTCTAGATGAGTCTGACTTTCGTCGTAAGTCGTTGATAATTATGGGTAATTGGCGTAATGCCTCATCCGCAAATTTCTGCACATCGGCGGGGATTACGGTGACGTCGGGCCAGCTTAATAAATTGTTCAACCGGCGGGTTAAATATTCTATTCGTTGCGTGACGCGCAATATTACAGTAGGTGATTTTTCGTCCTGAAGATTCTGAGATAATACCGTCAGTTCCCTATATTTCGCATAACAGGTTTCTCGTTCGCTGTCATAATCGAGTTCACGCAATCTATCTAACTGCGAGGGTATATCTGATCCGGTTTGGCGTAATGATTTTCGTAATTCAGACACGGTTACATTCACGTGTTTTAGACCTCGTAAAATTGCTTCGTAGCACAGCTCATCTTTTAATAATAGATCAGGGTTAAATTCAGCCATTTTCGTAAAGTGAGTGGCTATAACTAATTATTCTACTATTTGCATTAAATTCTATACAATGCTTTCTTTTTTTTTATACACAAGAAAATTTAAAAATATAAATCAATCGTATTCTTACCCTTTTTTTTTACAAATAAACAATTAAAATGTGATGACAACCTTTATCATTTTACATTGGTAGAGAGAGAGAAATCTCACACAGGCTTGAATATACGTTCGACAAAAGGGGGAATCTTCGGTTACTAAACACAGGAAAAGACACGCTTCTTATAACAATAGAACTAACAAAGAGGGTGGCGTATTGTCTAACTCAACTTGCGGGAGGGTAACTATGACAGTTTCACACAGGCGCGGACAAGAATTCAACCGGTCAGATTTTGTTTACAAACCGACATGTTGATGAATGAAATTTTTGACAAGCACGTACCTGATGTTTTTCGTATTCTTGTGGCGTCTTAAGTTAACATTATGTACATTCCTATATCTAAATCATAATTAAAATTACTTATTTACTATACTATTATAATAATATTTAACGTTTTATTTTTTTTAAATTTTAGACACATTTTAGAGTAAATGAGTGAATAGATCAACAGGGTGTGTGGAATATTGGGACATAATTACTTCTTAAACAACACAAGACACAATTTTTTTTTTACAAAGGAGTAGCAAAATTTAAACAAATTAGCAGAGTGGCGCAATTTATAACATCTAAACTTGTGTTATAACCTAGGGAACCTGCATTAATTAGAAATGCCAATCATACAGGCTGCCTTCGTTGTGACGAGCTGAAAATTAATCACAACACCAAAACAATTAATATAAAAGGATTCTGGAAGGGGGAGACTGTTGATTTATGCACTCAGTTTAGTAGGTACTACAGATGACATCTCTTTATTACATATGGTATTAACTGCTCTACTTAAAATTCTCAACATATATGGTTCAACAGCTTACAGTTTACAAAATGATTATATTTTATTCTTTTACAAGGGCCCTCAAAATAAGATGTACATCAATTTAATTAATTCCACGGATCCGGGATTGAATATAGTACGTTAATAATGGTCACCTCGCCATATACAATCTTTAAAATTGTGCCATTTGAAGAATGGACTTTATTAATCTTTTTAAACAATAAAGCTTTCAGTTTAAACGTTTACTCTTTTACTACAAATAAGAATACAATTACTGTCAGTACTTAAAATGTATTAATGTTGTTAATTTAATTGTCTTTGGTTGGATATAATATTTAGTATTTCATAACCACGGAAGGCTTGCCTCCGTGTCACCTTTTGGATATCCTCCAGCTCCTCGTTATTCCAGTCCTCGGTCCTCGGTTGCAGCATGTTTGATGTAGGTCAGGTATCTCTCGTTATCTTCGTATCCGGGGATGGTGTAGTCCTGAAGTCTTTTAGATCATTGTGGGTCCTGGTTCTCTGCTCTTGGCTAACGGGTAGTAATAGCTCGTTGATTTGAATGATTAACACAAAAGTTTCATTCACCTGTATCCACTTCACATGATTGTTTATTTGTTGCACTTCACTTTATGGTCTTACCACAGTTTTAATTACATAAGTTTTATATTTTAAGATTTTTGTAGAGATGTCATAGGCGCTAAATTTTCATTATTCTTTCTTACTCGTTTACAACATATTTATATGAATCGCGGTTCAACTATATTAACGCAACACATTGTTTAATAGTATAAACAATGCCTCTGTTTCTTAACTGACGGATTAATCACTTTAGGAAACAAACTATTTTTAACGTTCCACATTACTGCTGTGCGCAGCTTACGGGTTGACCGCTCCATTTCAAGTGCGTGAAAATAGTTAGGGGTGAGAGTAGTAATCTCGCGACATTTACCAATCAACATAAAAGTAGTTCCATGTTTCTTCTTTATTTAAAGGATTAAAGTTTGAGTATTTAATTAAGTAGAGATATTCTTAGTTACAGACGTTATTAAAATACATTACAGTGGTCTTATTTAATTATTTAAATAATGTCAAAATTTACAAGTATATTTAGTTTGTTTAGGGGTCGAAAATCACGTTAATTCTGGTTAGTGCCTGTCTATGCAGGATTAATTAACAAGCTTTACCCTTTCTGTACAATCGTATTTCTTTTATTTTATTATTAGACCTTTTATTAAATATTATTATTATTATTAATGATAGCAATAAGATTTAGTTTAAATGTGCGATTTTATTAAAAATTTAAAATTTCTCAGCCTACACATTACCTATTTAATAATTACCATATTTTTATTAATGAAATCGTCACATACTCCGCCGCTTAAAAACACAGACTCCGGATAATTTGGTCAGCAATGTACCGGGAGTATGGTTGGGGATTTCCCGTGTGAAATTTCTCTCACCCGTTTTTCTCTGTATGTAATTACGAGCTGCATAAGTCACTCTCGACTTGCTTATTCTTACTATCTATATATATATATACTTCATACTTTACAGACTAATTCTAATACTACATAAAATTCACACATTATAAAACATATTGTAAACCTTCTAAATTTTTCTTAACTCTACTACTTATGACTACTACCGGATTTTTCTTTAGTTGTGAGTTATTCTAGTTATAGAATTACTCTTTAAGTAATTTGTTACTTAATTATTCCTCATATTTGATGTCAGCTGACTTCTCACTTTGCTCTACTTTTCGATGAATAGGATTCAAGGTTGATCAGGCCTCGTACCTATTTATACGATTAGGTAGCCAAATGTTACTCAAGTACTCTTTTGCAGTTGAGTACAAAACATATACCTTTTTTTTTTTACATTTATTTAACTTGGACTCTACCATTTTCTTCTTTGTGATAACGTTTTATCTGCGAAATATGTGTTCTTCGTACATATTTTTGAGTAGAGGGTTCGTACAGGGCTACAGTTACTGGAGTTAAGTATTTGTGAATTTGATAAGGACCGCACCATCGGTATGATAGCTTGGAAGTTGTCTTATCGATTGCACTACTCGTAGGGTGTGTTTTATACATTACTAACTCACCGATTTGGTACTTTACTTCATTATTATTATTCTTTCGCTCGTGATATTTCCTTGATTTCGCTAAGTTTGCTCGTAAATTAGCGCGCGCTTCATTCCATATTTTCTTAATATTTTTATCCCTAATTTCAAGGGGTAACAACTCATGTATTTTCCACTTAGTGGATAATGGGTGGTTAGGTTTATACTTGAACAGTAATTCGAATGGGGTAGACTTATGTCCTTCATGATATGCTGAATTAAAGGCGAATTGTATCCAGGATAGGTTCTGGTCCCAAGACGTATGATCGTTAGCATGGTAGGCTATTAAAGCAGATTTTAGGTTTCGCAAATACCTTTCAGCTATATTTCCTTGCGGACGATACTCTGTAGTGGTAATGTGGTCTATTCCTAGTTTGAAACACATGTTCCTGAATTCCTTAGACTTAAACTGTGGTCCGTTATCCGACACTAGATGGACTGGAGTACCGAATTCTTTAAATAATCTATGCTGTAAAATACTTACTGTGGTAGAAGCTAAGGCTCGCCGCATGGGGTACATCCAGACGAATTTGCTAAAAGAATCTACGCAAATTAGTAACATTGTATTTCCTGATTTAGAACGCGGGTAGGGTCCTGAAAAGTCTAAATAAATTTTGGAGAACGGGGTAGCAGGAATCTCTGAGATTAATTGACTTATTCGGCTGTTTCTCGCTGGTTTGCTGAGTGTACACAACTTACACCTTTTCACGAAATTAGCGATCTCACTGTTCATATTTTCCCAGTGATATTCTTTACGAATTCGATGTATGGTTTTATTTATTCCCATATGTGCTCCAATGGTGGAAGAGTGATAGTATTCCATCAGCATAGGTTTAATAATATCAGGGGCGATTATTCGTAAATATTTTCCGTTCGCTATTCTACAACATAACACTCTCTTACTTAATATGTATTTCTCTGACTTATTTCCTTTATCGAGTTGTTCAATAATTGGTCTCAAACGTGGGTCTTGTTGTTGATACTGGGCTAAGTCCGTAAATGCAAGAGGAAATTCGGTAATTAAAGTATTGATAATCGGCGTTTCTCTACTCTCCTTGTTTTCGTATGTTTTACTAGTCGGCTGGAACATACGTGACAGCGTATCGGCAACTACGTTTTGGGTGCCTCTAATATGTTGTACTTTGAATTTAAAACAATTTAATCTTAATACCCATCTTCCGATACGACCTAACTGTTTTGGGTGATTTAGTAGCCAAGATAATGCTTGATTATCTGTTTCTAACAAAAACTCTTTATGTTCTAAAAAGGGTTTGAACTTCTCAAAAGCGAAAACGATAGCTAAACATTCTAATTCGTATGCGGAGTATTTCTTTTCTTGGTCTGTCAGGGTGCGTGAAGCGTAACTAATAGGTAATCTAGAGTTATCTACTTCCTGATATATTACTGCACCTAGGGCTACACTTGAACTGTCTGTCTGCACTACAAACGGTTTTGTAAAATCGGCTAATTGTAGTACGGGGGGTGATATGATGCTTTCTTTTAATTTCTCGAATGCGGTTTGGTGTTGCTCATTCCACTCAAATTTAACTCCCTTCTTTCTTAAAGTATTTAGAGGTGCTGCAATTTCGGCTAGATGTGGGATATACTTGTGGAAATAATTTATCATTCCTAAAAATCGGGCTATTCCTTTCGCATCCCGCGGTGGTAAAAATTCTCTGATAGCACGGGTTCGCTCGGGGTCTATGCTTACCTTTCCGTTGGCTTTTACGATGTGACCTAAAAATGAGAATTGTGTCACAGCAAAATTTACTTTACTGGGCTTTACGGTTAATCCAGCTTTCTCCAATCGGGATAGTACTTCACGTAGATGTTTAAGATGTTGCTCAATTGACTCGCTGTAGATAACAATGTCATCTAAGTAGTGGTACACATATTTAAATTT
This sequence comes from Magicicada septendecula, assembly GCA_034769895.1. Taxonomy (NCBI): domain Eukaryota; kingdom Metazoa; phylum Arthropoda; class Insecta; order Hemiptera; family Cicadidae; genus Magicicada; species Magicicada septendecula. Next base: position 453,934,513 of record CM068367.1, read on the forward strand.
TATGTCATGAAATAATTTTTCTAATAATCTGCTACATACAGAACTACCTTGGGAAATACCAAAGGGTACCCTCGTAAATTGGTACAGGTTGAAAGGGACGGCAAATGCGGTTAGACGTTTCGATTCTTCCGAAAGGGGTATTTGATGAAATGCCTGATTTAAATCCATAATGGTAAAAATTTTTGCTTTCGTAAAATAATGAAAAGCACTGTGGATGTCGGGAAGCGGTATAGATTCAAATTCTATCCGTTTATTTAGTTGCCTGTAGTCCACAACTAGTCTATGTTTGTCGTTACTTTTGGGTACTAAAAACGCGGGTGATGAATAAGATGACGTAGAGGGTTCGATGACCCCTTGTTCTAACAATTTATTAATTTGGTTCCTCATTACTTCCATTTTTGGAGGTGATAACTTGTATGGGGCTAAACGTATTACTTTATTGTCGCTCAAATTTATTTTGTACTCTATCAGGTCCGTCAGTCCTAACTTTGGGGTGAGGACGTTGGAGAACTGTTTTATTAATGTCTGTATGTTCCGTCTATCTTTACTTTCCAGATGACCTAATTCAGATTCGTGATGTTTTAGATGTGTAGAGATAGTGCTAGTACTTTCTCTGTTATTTGAATTATCAACCAAGTTATATTTCCATGAACGATCGAATCCAAAGTAAAATATCTTATCGTGAATATCTAGAATTATTCCTGTTTTACTGATAAAATCAGCTCCCAATATTAACTCGGGTCCTAACTCGTCGCATACCAACATTGGAAAATACCACGTTAGATTTTTAATTTTTACTTTAAACGTGATGATAAGTTTCACCATTAAGTTTTGTTTATTAGCTGTAGCGCATCTAATATTTACTGATTGACTGCGTTTAACTAAATTGTGTTTAAATAATTTATTGGCTAGCTCTTGACTAATTAAACTTCGCGTTGATCCGGAATCAATAAATCCGAGGGTGGATGTAACACCAAGGTCAACTTGTATATACGGTAATTGACACTTACTGAAATCACATTTATTAATAGCGTTACATTTATCGATAACTTTTCTAACATAGGGGTCTAATTTTCTTTTGTTATTATTATTTTGTTTTAATTTGTTGTCTCTCAGGGGTTTACCTGTTTTCACGATGCTGCGGAAGACACAGGGTTTCGGATCTCCCTGCCTTACATGTTTTTTTGGATAATGAGTTTTCTGATTGTACTGTTTCCGTTTACAGTTTCTACTGAGGTGTCCAGGTTTTCCGCAGTTATAGCATACATATTCTTTACGTGGGGTCTCACTGGTTTCCTGTCGAGGTTGAGGCTCCTTGGACTTACCATGGCCATGAACATAGGTTGGTCGCCGAAATGGTCGTCTTTCTCGTAGACTTCTTGCATCTGAGACTAGGGCTTGCGTTTCCTTTCTATGTGGTGTAGTGGATACCGGTGCATGTCTGTGCTGATCTGCGTACCACACATTTGACGAGTGAACACTACATTGTTCAAGGTCAGCGAAAGTGAGGGGTCTACTTATTAGTGCTAAACGGGAGCGTTCTTCAGGAGATAAGCCTACTAGAATAGTATCGACCAATTGTTTTTCACTCCAGTCGACTTGCAGTAGACGTGAAGATTCTCTGATGTCTGCAATATAGTGGGCCAGTCTTTCATGGGCTCCTTGTACTCGAAGTACGGTATTTCTTTTGATCTCCTCGTAAATTCCCGTGGGGATAAAATATTTGATTATAGTAGTATGAAGTTCTTCTACTGGAAGAGTCGAGTTTAATGATTCTAGTACACGATCTCGTAAAGGTGGTTTACATTTGGGTAGGATTACCTGCAGTATTTGCCAATCGTTCAATTGTTGTAGATCTTTTATTTGCAGTAGGTATCTGATAAAAGTCAACAGTATCGTGATACTTAAGCCATCGGTGTAAGGAATTTCATTAATTATTTTCTCTACTGGGTGGGAAATCTTTCCGTAGAGGTCTACATTAAAATTTACGTTTGGTATACTTTTAGAAGGATTGGTGGTTGCATTAGGATTTGTAATCGCATTTTGACTAGTACGAGTATGGTGACCATTAGGCGGTAGGGGTTCTGATATAGTTATATATAGGGGTATTTAATTCTCTACTAGGTAACTGTTCATGAGTCGGTTGTATCTTCGATACGGTGGGTGATTCTTGGTTCGAGGTGGAGGGAGGGTGTTCTAAAGTAGGGGATTGAACTGGAGAAATATATAATTTTTGTAAGTAGTGCTCAATTTCCTCCATTCTAGATGAGTCTGACTTTCGTCGTAAGTCGTTGATAATTATGGGTAATTGGCGTAATGCCTCATCCGCAAATTTCTGCACATCGGCGGGGATTACGGTGACGTCGGGCCAGCTTAATAAATTGTTCAACCGGCGGGTTAAATATTCTATTCGTTGCGTGACGCGCAATATTACAGTAGGTGATTTTTCGTCCTGAAGATTCTGAGATAATACCGTCAGTTCCCTATATTTCGCATAACAGGTTTCTCGTTCGCTGTCATAATCGAGTTCACGCAATCTATCTAACTGCGAGGGTATATCTGATCCGGTTTGGCGTAATGATTTTCGTAATTCAGACACGGTTACATTCACGTGTTTTAGACCTCGTAAAATTGCTTCGTAGCACAGCTCATCTTTTAATAATAGATCAGGGTTAAATTCAGCCATTTTCGTAAAGTGAGTGGCTATAACTAATTATTCTACTATTTGCATTAAATTCTATACAATGCTTTCTTTTTTTTTATACACAAGAAAATTTAAAAATATAAATCAATCGTATTCTTACCCTTTTTTTTTACAAATAAACAATTAAAATGTGATGACAACCTTTATCATTTTACATTGGTAGAGAGAGAGAAATCTCACACAGGCTTGAATATACGTTCGACAAAAGGGGGAATCTTCGGTTACTAAACACAGGAAAAGACACGCTTCTTATAACAATAGAACTAACAAAGAGGGTGGCGTATTGTCTAACTCAACTTGCGGGAGGGTAACTATGACAGTTTCACACAGGCGCGGACAAGAATTCAACCGGTCAGATTTTGTTTACAAACCGACATGTTGATGAATGAAATTTTTGACAAGCACGTACCTGATGTTTTTCGTATTCTTGTGGCGTCTTAAGTTAACATTATGTACATTCCTATATCTAAATCATAATTAAAATTACTTATTTACTATACTATTATAATAATATTTAACGTTTTATTTTTTTTAAATTTTAGACACATTTTAGAGTAAATGAGTGAATAGATCAACAGGGTGTGTGGAATATTGGGACATAATTACTTCTTAAACAACACAAGACACAATTTTTTTTTTACAAAGGAGTAGCAAAATTTAAACAAATTAGCAGAGTGGCGCAATTTATAACATCTAAACTTGTGTTATAACCTAGGGAACCTGCATTAATTAGAAATGCCAATCATACAGGCTGCCTTCGTTGTGACGAGCTGAAAATTAATCACAACACCAAAACAATTAATATAAAAGGATTCTGGAAGGGGGAGACTGTTGATTTATGCACTCAGTTTAGTAGGTACTACAGATGACATCTCTTTATTACATATGGTATTAACTGCTCTACTTAAAATTCTCAACATATATGGTTCAACAGCTTACAGTTTACAAAATGATTATATTTTATTCTTTTACAAGGGCCCTCAAAATAAGATGTACATCAATTTAATTAATTCCACGGATCCGGGATTGAATATAGTACGTTAATAATGGTCACCTCGCCATATACAATCTTTAAAATTGTGCCATTTGAAGAATGGACTTTATTAATCTTTTTAAACAATAAAGCTTTCAGTTTAAACGTTTACTCTTTTACTACAAATAAGAATACAATTACTGTCAGTACTTAAAATGTATTAATGTTGTTAATTTAATTGTCTTTGGTTGGATATAATATTTAGTATTTCATAACCACGGAAGGCTTGCCTCCGTGTCACCTTTTGGATATCCTCCAGCTCCTCGTTATTCCAGTCCTCGGTCCTCGGTTGCAGCATGTTTGATGTAGGTCAGGTATCTCTCGTTATCTTCGTATCCGGGGATGGTGTAGTCCTGAAGTCTTTTAGATCATTGTGGGTCCTGGTTCTCTGCTCTTGGCTAACGGGTAGTAATAGCTCGTTGATTTGAATGATTAACACAAAAGTTTCATTCACCTGTATCCACTTCACATGATTGTTTATTTGTTGCACTTCACTTTATGGTCTTACCACAGTTTTAATTACATAAGTTTTATATTTTAAGATTTTTGTAGAGATGTCATAGGCGCTAAATTTTCATTATTCTTTCTTACTCGTTTACAACATATTTATATGAATCGCGGTTCAACTATATTAACGCAACACATTGTTTAATAGTATAAACAATGCCTCTGTTTCTTAACTGACGGATTAATCACTTTAGGAAACAAACTATTTTTAACGTTCCACATTACTGCTGTGCGCAGCTTACGGGTTGACCGCTCCATTTCAAGTGCGTGAAAATAGTTAGGGGTGAGAGTAGTAATCTCGCGACATTTACCAATCAACATAAAAGTAGTTCCATGTTTCTTCTTTATTTAAAGGATTAAAGTTTGAGTATTTAATTAAGTAGAGATATTCTTAGTTACAGACGTTATTAAAATACATTACAGTGGTCTTATTTAATTATTTAAATAATGTCAAAATTTACAAGTATATTTAGTTTGTTTAGGGGTCGAAAATCACGTTAATTCTGGTTAGTGCCTGTCTATGCAGGATTAATTAACAAGCTTTACCCTTTCTGTACAATCGTATTTCTTTTATTTTATTATTAGACCTTTTATTAAATATTATTATTATTATTAATGATAGCAATAAGATTTAGTTTAAATGTGCGATTTTATTAAAAATTTAAAATTTCTCAGCCTACACATTACCTATTTAATAATTACCATATTTTTATTAATGAAATCGTCACATACTCCGCCGCTTAAAAACACAGACTCCGGATAATTTGGTCAGCAATGTACCGGGAGTATGGTTGGGGATTTCCCGTGTGAAATTTCTCTCACCCGTTTTTCTCTGTATGTAATTACGAGCTGCATAAGTCACTCTCGACTTGCTTATTCTTACTATCTATATATATATATACTTCATACTTTACAGACTAATTCTAATACTACATAAAATTCACACATTATAAAACATATTGTAAACCTTATAAATTTTTCTTAACTCTACTACTTATGACTACTACCGGATTTTTCTTTAGTTGTGAGTTATTCTAGTTATAGAATTACTCTTTAAGTAATTTGTTACTTAATTATTCCTCATATTTGATGTCAGCTGACTTCTCACTTTGCTCTACTTTTCGATGAATAGGATTCAAGGTTGATCAGGCCTCGTACCTATTTATACGATTAGGTAGCCAAATGTTACTCAAGTACTCTTTTGCAGTTGAGTACAAAACATATACCTTTTTTTTTTTACATTTATTTAACTTGGACTCTACCATTTTCTTCTTTGTGATAACGTTTTATCTGCGAAATATGTGTTCTTCGTACATATTTTTGAGTAGAGGGTTCGTACAGGGCTACAGTTACTGGAGTTAAGTATTTGTGAATTTGATAAGGACCGCACCATCGGTATGATAGCTTGGAAGTTGTCTTATCGATTGCACTACTCGTAGGGTGTGTTTTCTACATTACTAACTCACCGATTTGGTACTTTACTTCATTATTATTATTCTTTCGCTCGTGATATTTCCTTGATTTCGCTAAGTTTGCTCGTAAATTAGCGCGCGCTTCATTCCATATTTTCTTAATATTTTTATCCCTAATTTCAAGGGGTAACAACTCATGTATTTTCCACTTAGTGGATAATGGGTGGTTAGGTTTATACTTGAACAGTAATTCGAATGGGGTAGACTTATGTCCTTCATGATATGCTGAATTAAAGGCGAATTGTATCCAGGATAGGTTCTGGTCCCAAGACGTATGATCGTTAGCATGGTAGGCTATTAAAGCAGATTTTAGGTTTCGCAAATACCTTTCAGCTATATTTCCTTGCGGACGATACTCTGTAGTGGTAATGTGGTCTATTCCTAGTTTGAAACACATGTTCCTGAATTCCTTAGACTTAAACTGTGGTCCGTTATCCGACACTAGATGGACTGGAGTACCGAATTCTTTAAATAATCTATGCTGTAAAATACTTACTGTGGTAGAAGCTAAGGCTCGCCGCATGGGGTACATCCAGACGAATTTGCTAAAAGAATCTACGCAAATTAGTAACATTGTATTTCCTGATTTAGAACGCGGGTAGGGTCCTGAAAAGTCTAAATAAATTTTGGAGAACGGGGTAGCAGGAATCTCTGAGATTAATTGACTTATTCGGCTGTTTCTCGCTGGTTTGCTGAGTGTACACAACTTACACCTTTTCACGAAATTAGCGATCTCACTGTTCATATTTTCCCAGTGATATTCTTTACGAATTCGATGTATGGTTTTATTTATTCCCATATGTGCTCCAATGGTGGAAGAGTGATAGTATTCCATCAGCATAGGTTTAATAATATCAGGGGCGATTATTCGTAAATATTTTCCGTTCGCTATTCTACAACATAACACTCTCTTACTTAATATGTATTTCTCTGACTTATTTCCTTTATCGAGTTGTTCAATAATTGGTCTCAAACGTGGGTCTTGTTGTTGATACTGGGCTAAGTCCGTAAATGCAAGAGGAAATTCGGTAATTAAAGTATTGATAATCGGCGTTTCTCTACTCTCCTTGTTTTCGTATGTTTTACTAGTCGGCTGGAACATACGTGACAGCGTATCGGCAACTACGTTTTGGGTGCCTCTAATATGTTGTACTTTGAATTTAAAACAATTTAATCTTAATACCCATCTTCCGATACGACCTAACTGTTTTGGGTGATTTAGTAGCCAAGATAATGCTTGATTATCTGTTTCTAACAAAAACTCTTTATGTTCTAAAAAGGGTTTGAACTTCTCAAAAGCGAAAACGATAGCTAAACATTCTAATTCGTATGCGGAGTATTTCTTTTCTTGGTCTGTCAGGGTGCGTGAAGCGTAACTAATAGGTAATCTAGAGTTATCTACTTCCTGATATATTACTGCACCTAGGGCTACACTTGAACTGTCTGTCTGCACTACAAACGGTTTTGTAAAATCGGCTAATTGTAGTACGGGGGGTGATATGATGCTTTCTTTTAATTTCTCGAATGCGGTTTGGTGTTGCTCATTCCACTCAAATTTAACTCCCTTCTTTCTTAAAGTATTTAGAGGTGCTGCAATTTCGGCTAGATGTGGGATATACTTGTGGAAATAATTTATCATTCCTAAAAATCGGGCTATTCCTTTCGCATCCCGCGGTGGTAAAAATTCTCTGATAGCACGGGTTCGCTCGGGGTCTATGCTTACCTTTCCGTTGGCTTTTACGATGTGACCTAAAAATGAGAATTGTGTCACAGCAAAATTTACTTTACTGGGCTTTACGGTTAATCCAGCTTTCTCCAATCGGGATAGTACTTCACGTAGATGTTTAAGATGTTGCTCAATTGACTCGCTGTAGATAACAATGTCATCTAAGTAGTGGTACACATATTTAAATTTTATGTCATGAAATAATTTTTCTAATAATCTGCTACATACAGAACTACCTTGGGAAATACCAAAGGGTACCCTCGTAAATTGGTACAGGTTGAAAGGGACGGCAAATGCGGTTAGACGTTTCGATTCTTCCGAAAGGGGTATTTGATGAAATGCCTGATTTAAATCCATAATAGTAAAAATTTTTGCTTTCGTAAAATAATGAAAAGCACTGTGGATGTCGGGAAGCGGTATAGATTCAAATTCTATCCGTTTATTTAGTTGCCTGTAGTCCACAACTAGTCTATGTTTGTCGTTACTTTTGGGTACTAAAAACGCGGGTGATGAATAAGATGACGTAGAGGGTTCGATGACTCCTTGTTCTAACAATTTATTAATTTGGTTCCTCATTACTTCCATTTTTGGAGGTGATAACTTGTATGGGGCTAAACGTATTACTTTATTGTCGCTCAAATTTATTTTGTACTCTATCAGGTCCGTCAGTCCTAACTTTGGGGTGAGGACGTTGGAGAACTGTTTTATTAATGTCTGTATGTTCCGTCTATCTTTACTTTCCAGATGACCTAATTCAGATTCGTGATGTTTTAGATGTGTAGAGATAGTGCTAGTACTTTCTCTGTTATTTGAATTATCAACCAAGTTATATTTCCATGAACGATCGAATCCAAAGTAAAATATCTTATCGTGAATATCTAGAATTATTCCTGTTTTACTGATAAAATCAGCTCCCAATATTAACTCGGGTCCTAACTCGTCGCATACCAACATTGGAAAATACCACGTTAGATTTTTAATTTTTACTTTAAACGTGATGATAAGTTTCACCATTAAGTTTTGTTTATTAGCTGTAGCGCATCTAATATTTACTGATTGACTGCGTTTAACTAAATTGTGTTTAAATAATTTATTGGCTAGCTCTTGACTAATTAAACTTCGCGTTGATCCGGAATCAATAAATCCGAGGGTGGATGTAACACCAAGGTCAACTTGTATATACGGTAATTGACACTTACTGAAATCACATTTATTAATAGCGTTACATTTATCGATAACTTTTCTAACATAGGGGTCTAATTTTCTTTTGTTATTATTATTTTGTTTTAATTTGTTGTCTCTCAGGGGTTTACCTGTTTTCACGATGCTGCGGAAGACACAGGGTTTCGGATCTCCCTGCCTTACATGTTTTTTTGGATAATGAGTTTTCTGATTGTACTGTTTCCGTTTACAGTTTCTACTGAGGTGTCCAGGTTTTCCGCAGTTATAGCATACATATTCTTTACGTGGGGTCTCACTGGTTTCCTGTCGAGGTTGAGGCTCCTTGGACTTACCATGGCCATGAACATAGGTTGGTCGCCGAAATGGTCGTCTTTCTCGTAGACTTCTTGCATCTGAGACTAGGGCTTGCGTTTCCTTTCTATGTGGTGTAGTGGATACCGGTGCATGTCTGTGCTGATCTGCGTACCACACATTTGACGAGTGAACACTACATTGTTCAAGGTCAGCGAAAGTGAGGGGTCTACTTATTAGTGCTAAACGGGAGCGTTCTTCAGGAGATAAGCCTACTAGAATAGTATCGACCAATTGTTTTTCACTCCAGTCGACTTGCAGTAGACGTGAAGATTCTCTGATGTCTGCAATATAGTGGGCCAGTCTTTCATGGGCTCCTTGTACTCGAAGTACGGTATTTCTTTTGATCTCCTCGTAAATTCCCGTGGGGATAAAATATTTGATTATAGTAGTATGAAGTTCTTCTACTGGAAGAGTCGAGTTTAATGATTCTAGTACACGATCTCGTAAAGGTGGTTTACATTTGGGTAGGATTACCTGCAGTATTTGCCAATCGTTCAATTGTTGTAGATCTTTTATTTGCAGTAGGTATCTGATAAAAGTCAACAGTATCGTGATACTTAAGCCATCGGTGTAAGGAATTTCATTAATTATTTTCTCTACTGGGTGGGAAATCTTTCCGTAGAGGTCTACATTAAAATTTACGTTTGGTATACTTTTAGAAGGATTGGTGGTTGCATTAGGATTTGTAATCGCATTTTGACTAGTACGAGTATGGTGACCATTAGGCGGTAGGGGTTCTGATATAGTTATATATAGGGGTATTTAATTCTCTACTAGGTAACTGTTCATGAGTCGGTTGTATCTTCGATACGGTGGGTGATTCTTGGTTCGAGGTGGAGGGAGGGTGTTCTAAAGTAGGGGATTGAACTGGGGAAATATATAATTTTTGTAAGTAGTGCTCAATTTCCTCCATTCTAGATGAGTCTGACTTTCGTCGTAAGTCGTTGATAATTATGGGTAATTGGCGTAATGCCTCATCCGCAAATTTCTGCACATCGGCGGGGATTACGGTGACGTCGGGCCAGCTTAATAAATTGTTCAACCGGCGGGTTAAATATTCTATTCGTTGCGTGACGCGCAATATTACAGTAGGTGATTTTTCGTCCTGAAGATTCTGAGATAATACCGTCAGTTCCCTATATTTCGCATAACAGGTTTCTCGTTCGCTGTCATAATCGAGTTCACGCAATCTATCTAACTGCGAGGGTATATCTGATCCGGTTTGGCGTAATGATTTTCGTAATTCAGACACGGTTACATTCACGTGTTTTAGACCTCGTAAAATTGCTTCGTAGCACAGCTCATCTTTTAATAATAGATCAGGGTTAAATTCAGCCATTTTCGTAATGTGAGTGGCTATAACTAATTATTCTACTATTTGCATTAAATTCTATACAATGCTTTCTTTTTTTTTATACACAAGAAAATTTTAAAATATAAATCAATCGTATTCTTACCCTTTTTTTTTACAAATAAACAATTAAAATGTGATGACAACCTTTATCATTTTACATTGGTAGAGAGAGAGAAATCTCACACAGGCTTGAATATACGTTCGACAAAAGGGGGAATTTTCGGTTACTAAACACAGGAAAAGACACGCTTCTTATAACAATAGAACTAACAAAGAGGGTGGCGTATTGTCTAACTCAACTTGCGGGAGGGTAACTATGACAGTTTCACACAGGCGCGGACAAGAATTCAACCGGTCAGATTTTGTTTACACACCGACATGTTGATGAATGAAATTTTTGACAAGCACGTACCTGATGTTTTTCGTATTCTTGTGGCGTCTTAAGTTAACCATATGTACATTCCTATATCTAAATCATAATTAAAATTACTTATTTACTATACTATTATAATAACAATTATCGTTTTATTTTTTCAAAATTTTAGACACATTTTAGAGTAAATGAGTGAATAGATCAACAGGGTGTGTGTGGAATATTGGGACATAATTACTTCTTAAACAACACAAGACACAATTTTTTTTTTACAAATGAGTAGCAAAATTTAAACAAATTAGCAGAGTGGCGCAATTTATAACATCTAAACTTGTGTTATAACCTAGGGAACCTGCATTAATTAGAAATGCCAATCATACAGGCTGCCTTCGTTGTGACGAGCTGAAAATTAATCACAACACCAAAACAATTAATATAAAAGGATTCTGGAAGGGGGAGACTGTTGATTTATGCACTCAGTTTAGTAGGTACTACAGATGACATCTCTTTATTACATATGGTATTAACTGCTCTACTTAAAATTCTCAACATATATGGTTCAACAGCTTACAGTTTACAAAATGATTATATTTTATTCTTTTACAAGGGCCCTCAAAATAAGATGTACATCAATTTAATTAATTCCACGGATCCGGGATTGAATATAGTACGTTAATAATGGTCACCTCGCCATATACAATCTTTAAAATTGTGCCATTTGAAGAATGGACTTTATTAATCTTTTTAAACAATAAAGCTTTCAGTTTAAACGTTTACTCTTTTACTACAAATAAGAATACAATTACTGTCAGTACTTAAAATGTATTAATGTTGTTAATTTAATTGTCTTTGGTTGGATATAATATTTAGTATTTCATAACCACGGAAGGCTTGCCTCCGTGTCACCTTTTGGATATCCTCCAGCTCCTCGTTATTCCAGTCCTCGGTCCTCGGTTGCAGCATGTTTGATGTAGGTCAGGTATCTCTCGTTATCTTCGTATCCGGGGATGGTGTAGTCCTGAAGTCTTTTAGATCATTGTGGGTCCTGGTTCTCTGCTCTTGGCTAACGGGTAGTAATAGCTCGTTGATTTGAATGATTAACACAAAAGTTTCATTCACCTGTATCCACTTCACATGATTGTTTATTTGTTGCACTTCACTTTATGGTCTTACCACAGTTTTAATTACATAAGTTTTATATTTTAAGATTTTTGTAGAGATGTCATAGGCGCTAAATTTTCATTATTCTTTCTTACTCGTTTACAACATATTTATATGAATCGCGGTTCAACTATATTAACGCAACACATTGTTTAATAGTATAAACAATGCCTCTGTTTCTTAACTGACGGATTAATCACTTTAGGAAACAAACTATTTTTAACGTTCCACATTACTGCTGTGCGCAGCTTACGGGTTGACCGCTCCATTTCAAGTGCGTGAAAATAGTTAGGGGTGAGAGTAGTAATCTCGCGACATTTACCAATCAACATAAAAGTAGTTCCATGTTTCTTCTTTATTTAAAGGATTAAAGTTTGAGTATTTAATTAAGTAGAGATATTCTTAGTTACAGACGTTATTAAAATACATTACAGTGGTCTTATTTAATTATTTAAATAATGTCAAAATTTACAAGTATATTTAGTTTGTTTAGGGGTCGGAAATCACGTTAATTCTGGTTAGTGCCTGTCTATGCAGGATTAATTAACAAGCTTTACCCTTTCTGTACAATCGTATTTCTTTTATTTTATTATTAGACCTTTTATTAAATATTATTATTATTATTAATTATAGCAATAATATTTAGTTTAAATGTGCGATTTTATTAAAAATTTAAAATTTCTCAGCCTACACATTACCTATTTAATAATTACCATATTTTTATTAATGAAATCGTCACATACTCCGCCGCTTAAAAACACAGACTCCGGATAATTTAGTCAGCAATGTACCGGGAGTATGGTTGGGGATTTCCCGTGTGAAATTTCTCTCACCCGTTTTTCTCTGTATGTAATTACGAGCTGCATAAGTCACTCTCGACTTGCTTATTCTTACTATCTATATATATACTTCATACTTTACAGACTAATTCTAATACTACATAAAATTCACACATTATAAAACATATTGTAAACCTTCTAAATTTTTCTTAACTCTACTACTTATGACTACTACCGGATTTTTCTTTAGTTGTGAGTTATTCTAGTTATAGAATTACTCTTTAAGTAATTTGTTACTTAATTATTCCTCATATTTGATGTCAGCTGACTTCTCACTTTGCTCTACTTTTCGATGAATAGGATTCAAGGTTGATCAGGCCTCGTACCTATTTATACGATTAGGTAGCCAAATGTTACTCAAGTACTCTTTTGCAGTTGAGTACAAAACATATACCTTTTTTTTTTACATTTATTTAACTTGGACTCTACCATTTTCTTCTTTGTGATAACGTTTTATCTGCGAAATATGTGTTCTTCGTACATATTTTTGAGTAGAGGGTTCGTACAGGGCTACAGTTACTGGAGTTAAGTATTTGTGAATTTGATAAGGACCGCACCATCGGTATGATAGCTTGGAAGTTGTCTTATCGATTGCACTACTCGTAGGGTGTGTTTTATACATTACTAACTCACCGATTTGGTACTTTACTTCATTATTATTATTCTTTCGCTCGTGATATTTCCTTGATTTCGCTAAGTTTGCTCGTAAATTAGCGCGCGCTTCATTCCATATTTTCTTAATATTTTTATCCCTAATTTCAAGGGGTAACAACTCATGTATTTTCCACTTAGTGGATAATGGGTGGTTAGGTTTATACTTGAACAGTAATTCGAATGGGGTAGACTTATGTCCTTCATGATATGCTGAATTAAAGGCGAATTGTATCCAGGATAGGTTCTGGTCCCAAGACGTATGATCGTTAGCATGGTAGGCTATTAAAGCAGATTTTAGGTTTCGCAAATACCTTTCAGCTATATTTCCTTGCGGACGATACTCTGTAGTGGTAATGTGGTCTATTCCTAGTTTGAAACACATGTTCCTGAATTCCTTAGACTTAAACTGTGGTCCGTTATCCGACACTAGATGGACTGGAGTACCGAATTCTTTAAATAATCTATGCTGTAAAATACTTACTGTGGTAGAAGCTAAGGCTCGCCGCATGGGGTACATCCAGACGAATTTGCTAAAAGAATCTACGCAAATTAGTAACATTGTATTTCCTGATTTAGAACGCGGGTAGGGTCCTGAAAAGTCTAAATAAATTTTGGAGAACGGGGTAGCAGGAATCTCTGCGATTAATTGACTTATTTGGCTGTTTCTCGCTGGTTTGCTGAGTGTACACAACTTACACCTTTTCACGAAATTAGCGATCTCACTGTTCATATTTTCCCAGTGATATTCTTTACGAATTCGATGTATGTTTTATTTATTCCCATATGTGCTCCAATGGTGGAAGAGTGATAGTATTCCATCAGCATAGGTTTAATAATATCAGGGGCGATTATTCGTAAATATTTTCCGTTCGCTATTCTACAACATAACACTCTCTTACTTAATATGTATTTCTCTGACTTATTTCCTTTATCGAGTTGTTCAATAATTGGTCTCAAACGTGGGTCTTGTTGTTGATACTGGGCTAAGTCCGTAAATGCAAGAGGAAATTCGGTAATTAAAGTATTGATAATCGGCGTTTCTCTACTCTCCTTGTTTTCGTATGTTTTACTAGTCGGCTGGAACATACGTGACAGCGTATCGGCAACTACGTTTTGGGTGCCTCTAATATGTTGTACTTTGAATTTAAAACAATTTAATCTTAATACCCATCTTCCGATACGACCTAACTGTTTTGGGTGATTTAGTAGCCAAGATAATGCTTGATTATCTGTTTCTAACAAAAACTCTTTATGTTCTAAAAAGGGTTTGAACTTCTCAAAAGCGAAAACGATAGCTAAACATTCTAATTCGTATGCGGAGTATTTCTTTTCTTGGTCTGTCAGGGTGCGTGAAGCGTAACTAATAGGTAATCTAGAGTTATCTACTTCCTGATATATTACTGCACCTAGGGCTACACTTGAACTGTCTGTCTGCACTACAAACGGTTTTGTAAAATCGGCTAATTGTAGTACGGGGGGTGATATGATGCTTTCTTTTAATTTCTCGAATGCGGTTTGGTGTTGCTCATTCCACTCAAATTTAACTCCCTTCTTTCTTAAAGTATTTAGAGGTGCTGCAATTTCGGCTAGATGTGGGATATACTTGTGGAAATAATTTATCATTCCTAAAAATCGGGCTATTCCTTTCGCATCCCGCGGTGGTAAAAATTCTCTGATAGCACGGGTTCGCTCGGGGTCTATGCTTACCTTTCCGTTGGCTTTTACGATGTGACCTAAAAATGAGAATTGTGTCACAGCAAAATTTACTTTACTGGGCTTTACGGTTAATCCAGCTTTCTCCAATCGGGATAGTACTTCACGTAGATGTTTAAGATGTTGCTCAATTGACTCGCTGTAGATAACAATGTCATCTAAGTAGTGGTACACATATTTAAATTTTATGTCATGAAATAATTTTTCTAATAATCTGCTACATACAGAACTACCTTGGGAAATACCAAAGGGTACCCTCGTAAATTGGTACAGGTTGAAAGGGACGGCAAATGCGGTTAGACGTTTCGATTCTTCCGAAAGGGGTATTTGATGAAATGCCTGATTTAAATCCATAATAGTAAAAATTTTTGCTTTCGTAAAATAATGAAAAGCACTGTGGATGTCGGGAAGCGGTATAGATTCAAATTCTATCCGTTTATTTAGTTGCCTGTAGTCCACAACTAGTCTATGTTTGTCGTTACTTTTGGGTACTAAAAACGCGGGTGATGAATAAGATGACGTAGAGGGTTCGATGACTCCTTGTTCTAACAATTTATTAATTTGGTTCCTCATTACTTCCATTTTTGGAGGTGATAACTTGTATGGGGCTAAACGTATTACTTTATTGTCGCTCAAATTTATTTTGTACTCTATCAGGTCCGTCAGTCCTAACTTTGGGGTGAGGACGTTGGAGAACTGTTTTATTAATGTCTGTATGTTCCGTCTATCTTTACTTTCCAGATGACCTAATTCAGATTCGTGATGTTTTAGATGTGTAGAGATAGTGCTAGTACTTTCTCTGTTATTTGAATTATCAACCAAGTTATATTTCCATGAACGATCGAATCCAAAGTAAAATATCTTATCGTGAATATCTAGAATTATTCCTGTTTTACTGATAAAATCAGCTCCCAATATTAACTCGGGTCCTAACTCGTCGCATACCAACATTGGAAAATACCACGTTAGATTTTTAATTTTTACTTTAAACGTGATGATAAGTTTCACCATTAAGTTTTGTTTATTAGCTGTAGCGCATCTAATATTTACTGATTGACTGCGTTTAACTAAATTGTGTTTAAATAATTTATTGGCTAGCTCTTGACTAATTAAACTTCGCGTTGATCCGGAATCAATAAATCCGAGGGTGGATGTAACACCAAGGTCAACTTGTATATACGGTAATTGACACTTACTGAAATCACATTTATTAATAGCGTTACATTTATCGATAACTTTTCTAACATAGGGGTCTAATTTTCTTTTGTTATTATTATTTTGTTTTAATTTGTTGTCTCTCAGGGGTTTACCTGTTTTCACGATGCTGCGGAAGACACAGGGTTTCGGATCTCCCTGCCTTACATGTTTTTTTGGATAATGAGTTTTCTGATTGTACTGTTTCCGTTTACAGTTTCTACTGAGGTGTCCAGGTTTTCCGCAGTTATAGCATACATATTCTTTACGTGGGGTCTCACTGGTTTCCTGTCGAGGTTGAGGCTCCTTGGACTTACCATGGCCATGAACATAGGTTGGTCGCCGAAATGGTCGTCTTTCTCGTAGACTTCTTGCATCTGAGACTAGGGCTTGCGTTTCCTTTCTATGTGGTGTAGTGGATACCGGTGCATGTCTGTGCTGATCTGCGTACCACACATTTGACGAGTGAACACTACATTGTTCAAGGTCAGCGAAAGTGAGGGGTCTACTTATTAGTGCTAAACGGGAGCGTTCTTCAGGAGATAAGCCTACTAGAATAGTATCGACCAATTGTTTTTCACTCCAGTCGACTTGCAGTAGACGTGAAGATTCTCTGATGTCTGCAATATAGTGGGCCAGTCTTTCATGGGCTCCTTGTACTCGAAGTACGGTATTTCTTTTGATCTCCTCGTAAATTCCCGTGGGGATAAAATATTTGATTATAGTAGTATGAAGTTCTTCTACTGGAAGAGTCGAGTTTAATGATTCTAGTACACGATCTCGTAAAGGTGGTTTACATTTGGGTAGGATTACCTGCAGTATTTGCCAATCGTTCAATTGTTGTAGATCTTTTATTTGCAGTAGGTATCTGATAAAAGTCAACAGTATCGTGATACTTAAGCCATCGGTGTAAGGAATTTCATTAATTATTTTCTCTACTGGGTGGGAAATCTTTCCGTAGAGGTCTACATTAAAATTTACGTTTGGTATACTTTTAGAAGGATTGGTGGTTGCATTAGGATTTGTAATCGCATTTTGACTAGTACGAGTATGGTGACCATTAGGCGGTAGGGGTTCTGATATAGTTAGGGTATTTAATTCTCTACTAGGTAACTGTTCATGAGTCGGTTGTATCTTCGATACGGTGGGTGATTCTTGGTTCGAGGTGGAGGGAGGGTGTTCTAAAGTAGGGGATTGAACTGGGAAAATATATAATTTTTGTAAGTAGTGCTCAATTTCCTCCATTCTAGATGAGTCTGACTTTCGTCGTAAGTCGTTGATAATTATGGGTAATTGGCGTAATGCCTCATCCGCAAATTTCTGCACATCGGCGGGGATTACGGTGACGTCGGGCCAGCTTAATAAATTGTTCAACCGGCGGGTTAAATATTCTATTCGTTGCGTGACGCGCAATATTACAGTAGGTGATTTTTCGTCCTGAAGATTCTGAGATAATACCGTCAGTTCCCTATATTTCGCATAACAGGTTTCTCGTTCGCTGTCATAATCGAGTTCACGCAATCTATCTAACTGCGAGGGTATATCTGATCCGGTTTGGCGTAATGATTTTCGTAATTCAGACACGGTTACATTCACGTGTTTTAGACCTCGTAAAATTGCTTCGTAGCACAGCTCATCTTTTAATAATAGATCAGGGTTAAATTCAGCCATTTTCGTAATGTGAGTGGCTATAACTAATTATTCTACTATTTGCATTAAATTCTATACAATGCTTTCTTTTTTTTTATACACAAGAAAATTTAAAAATATAAATCAATCGTATTCTTACCCTTTTTTTTACAAATAAACAATTAAAATGTGATGACAACCTTTATCATTTTACATTGGTAGAGAGAGAGAAATCTCACACAGGCTTGAATATACGTTCGACAAAAGGGGGAATCTTCGGTTACTAAACACAGGAAAAGACACGCTTCTTATAACAATAGAACTAACAAAGAGGGTGGCGTATTGTCTAACTCAACTTGCGGGAGGGTAACTATGACAGTTTCACACAGGCGCGGACAAGAATTCAACCGGTCAGATTTTGTTTACAAACCGACATGTTGATGAATGAAATTTTTGACAAGCACGTACCTGATGTTTTTCGTATTCTTGTGGCGTCTTAAGTTAACATTATGTACATTCCTATATCTAAATCATAATTAAAATTACTTATTTACTATACTATTATAATAATAATTATCGTTTTATTTTTTCAAAATTTTAGACACATTTTAGAGTAAATGAGTGAATAGATCAACAGGGTGTGTGTGGAATATTGGGACATAATTACTTCTTAAACAACACAAGACACAATTTTTTTTTTACAAATGAGTAGCAAAATTTAAACAAATTAGCAGAGTGGCGCAATTTATAACATCTAAACTTGTGTTATAACCTAGGGAACCTGCATTAATTAGAAATGCCAATCATACAGGCTGCCTTCGTTGTGACGAGCTGAAAATTAATCACAACACCAAAACAATATAAAAGGATTCTGGAAGGGGGAGACTGTTGATTTATGCACTCAGTTTAGTAGGTACTACAGATGACATCTCTTTATTACATATGGTATTAACTGCTCTACTTAAAATTCTCAACATATATGGTTCAACAGCTTACAGTTTACAAAATGATTATATTTTATTCTTTTACAAGGGCCCTCAAAATAAGATGTACATCAATTTAATTAATTCCACGCATCCGGGATTGAATATAGTACGTTAATAATGGTCACCTCGCCATATACAGTCTTTAAAATTGTGCCATTTGAAGAATGGACTTTATTAATCTTTTTAAACAATAAAGCTTTCAGTTTAAACGTTTACTCTTTTACTACAAATAAGAATACAATTACTGTCAGTACTTAAAATGTATTAATGTTGTTAATTTAATTGTCTTTGGTTGGATATAATATTTAGTATTTCATAACCACGGAAGGCTTGCCTCCGTGTCACCTTTTGGATATCCTCCAGCTCCTCGTTATTCCAGTCCTCGGTCCTCGGTTGCAGCATGTTTGATGTAGCTCAGGTATCTCTCGTTATCTTCGTATCCGGGGATGGTGTAGTCCTGAAGTCTTTTAGATCATTGTGGGTCCTGGTTCTCTGCTCTTGGCTAACGGGTAGTAATAGCTCGTTGATTTGAATGATTAACACAAAAGTTTCATTCACCTGTATCCACTTCACATGATTGTTTATTTGTTGCACTTCACTTTATGGTCTTACCACAGTTTTAATTACATAAGTTTTATATTTTAAGATTTTTGTAGAGATGTCATAGGCGCTAAATTTTCATTATTCTTTCTTACTCGTTTACAACATATTTATATGAATCGCGGTTCAACTATATTAACGCAACACATTGTTTAATAGTATAAACAATGCCTCTGTTTCTTAACTGACGGATTAATCACTTTAGGAAACAAACTATTTTTAACGTTCCACATTACTGCTGTGCGCAGCTTACGGGTTGACCGCTCCATTTCAAGTGCGTGAAAATAGTTAGGGGTGAGAGTAGTAATCTCGCGACATTTACCAATCAACATAAAAGTAGTTCCATGTTTCTTCTTTATTTAAAGGATTAAAGTTTGAGTATTTAATTAAGTAGAGATATTCTTAGTTACAGACGTTATTAAAATACATTACAGTGGTCTTATTTAATTATTTAAATAATGTCAAAATTTACAAGTATATTTAGTTTGTTTAGGGGTCGGAAATCACGTTAATTCTGGTTAGTGCCTGTCTATGCAGGATTAATTAACAAGCTTTACCCTTTCTGTACAATCGTATTTCTTTTATTTTATTATTAGACCTTTTATTAAATATTATTATTATTATTAATTATAGCAATAATATTTAGTTTAAATGTGCGATTTTATTAAAAATTTAAAATTTCTCAGCCTACACATTACCTATTTAATAATTACCATATTTTTATTAATGAAATCGTCACATACTCCGCCGCTTAAAAACACAGACTCCGGATAATTTAGTCAGCAATGTACCGGGAGTATGGTTGGGGATTTCCCGTGTGAAATTTCTCTCACCCGTTTTTCTCTGTATGTAATTACGAGCTGCATAAGTCACTCTCGACTTGCTTATTCTTACTATCTATATATATACTTCATACTTTACAGACTAATTCTAATACTACATAAAATTCACACATTATAAAACATATTGTAAACCTTCTAAATTTTTCTTAACTCTACTACTTATGACTACTACCGGATTTTTCTTTAGTTGTGAGTTATTCTAGTTATAGAATTACTCTTTAAGTAATTTGTTACTTAATTATTCCTCATATTTGATGTCAGCTGACTTCTCACTTTGCTCTACTTTTCGATGAATAGGATTCAAGGTTGATCAGGCCTCGTACCTATTTATACGATTAGGTAGCCAAATGTTACTCAAGTACTCTTTTGCAGTTGAGTACAAAACATATACCTTTTTTTTTTACATTTATTTAACTTGGACTCTACCATTTTCTTCTTTGTGATAACGTTTTATCTGCGAAATATGTGTTCTTCGTACATATTTTTGAGTAGAGGGTTCGTACAGGGCTACAGTTACTGGAGTTAAGTATTTGTGAATTTGATAAGGACCGCACCATCGGTGTGATAGCTTGGAAGTTGTCTTATCGATTGCACTACTCGTAGGGTGTGTTTTATACATTACTAACTCACCGATTTGGTACTTTACTTCATTATTATTATTCTTTCGCTCGTGATATTTCCTTGATTTCGCTAAGTTTGCTCGTAAATTAGCGCGCGCTTCATTCCATATTTTCTTAATATTTTTATCCCTAATTTCAAGGGGTAACAACTCATGTATTTTCCACTTAGTGGATAATGGGTGGTTAGGTTTATACTTGAACAGTAATTCGAATGGGGTAGACTTATGTCCTTCATGATATGCTGAATTAAAGGCGAATTGTATCCAGGATAGGTTCTGGTCCCAAGACGTATGATCGTTAGCATGGTAGGCTATTAAAGCAGATTTTAGGTTTCGCAAATACCTTTCAGCTATATTTCCTTGCGGACGATACTCTGTAGTGGTAATGTGGTCTATTCCTAGTTTGAAACACATGTTCCTGAATTCCTTAGACTTAAACTGTGGTCCGTTATCCGACACTAGATGGACTGGAGTACCGAATTCTTTAAATAATCTATGCTGTAAAATACTTACTGTGGTAGAAGCTAAGGCTCGCCGCATGGGGTACATCCAGACGAATTTGCTAAAAGAATCTACGCAAATTAGTAACATTGTATTTCCTGATTTAGAACGCGGGTAGGGTCCTGAAAAGTCTAAATAAATTTTGGAGAACGGGGTAGCAGGAATCTCTGCGATTAATTGACTTATTTGGCTGTTTCTCGCTGGTTTGCTGAGTGTACACAACTTACACCTTTTCACGAAATTAGCGATCTCACTGTTCATATTTTCCCAGTGATATTCTTTACGAATTCGATGTATGGTTTTATTTATTCCCATATGTGCTCCAATGGTGGAAGAGTGATAGTATTCCATCAGCATAGGTTTAATAATATCAGGGGCGATTATTCGTAAATATTTTCCGTTCGCTATTCTACAACATAACACTCTCTTACTTAATATGTATTTCTCTGACTTATTTCCTTTATCGAGTTGTTCAATAATTGGTCTCAAACGTGGGTCTTGTTGTTGATACTGGGCTAAGTCCGTAAATGCAAGAGGAAATTCGGTAATTAAAGTATTGATAATCGGCGTTTCTCTACTCTCCTTGTTTTCGTATGTTTTACTAGTCGGCTGGAACATACGTGACAGCGTATCGGCAACTACGTTTTGGGTGCCTCTAATATGTTGTACTTTGAATTTAAAACAATTTAATCTTAATACCCATCTTCCGATACGACCTAACTGTTTTGGGTGATTTAGTAGCCAAGATAATGCTTGATTATCTGTTTCTAACAAAAACTCTTTATGTTCTAAAAAGGGTTTGAACTTCTCAAAAGCGAAAACGATAGCTAAACATTCTAATTCGTATGCGGAGTATTTCTTTTCTTGGTCTGTCAGGGTGCGTGAAGCGTAACTAATAGGTAATCTAGAGTTATCTACTTCCTGATATATTACTGCACCTAGGGCTACACTTGAACTGTCTGTCTGCACTACAAACGGTTTTGTAAAATCGGCTAATTGTAGTACGGGGGGTGATATGATGCTTTCTTTTAATTTCTCGAATGCGGTTTGGTGTTGCTCATTCCACTCAAATTTAACTCCCTTCTTTCTTAAAGTATTTAGAGGTGCTGCAATTTCGGCTAGATGTGGGATATACTTGTGGAAATAATTTATCATTCCTAAAAATCGGGCTATTCCTTTCGCATCCCGCGGTGGTAAAAATTCTCTGATAGCACGGGTTCGCTCGGGGTCTATGCTTACCTTTCCGTTGGCTTTTACGATGTGACCTAAAAATGAGAATTGTGTCACAGCAAAATTTACTTTACTGGGGTTTACGGTTAATCCAGCTTTCTCCAATCGGGATAGTACTTCACGTAGATGTTTAAGATGTTGCTCAATTGACTCGCTGTAGATAACAATGTCATCTAAGTAGTGGTACACATATTTAAATTTTATGTCATGAAATAATTTTTCTAATAATCTGCTACATACAGAACTACCTTGGGAAATACCAAAGTGTACCCTCGTAAATTGGTACAGGTTGAAAGGGACGGCAAATGCGGTTAGACGTTTCGATTCTTCCGAAAGGGGTATTTGATGAAATGCCTGATTTAAATCCATAATGGTAAAAATTTTTGCTTTCGTAAAATAATGAAAAGCACTGTGGATGTCGGGAAGCGGTATAGATTCAAATTCTATCCGTTTATTTAGTTGCCTGTAGTCCACAACTAGTCTATGTTTGTCGTTACTTTTGGGTACTAAAAACGCGGGTGATGAATAAGATGACGTAGAGGGTTCGATGACTCCTTGTTCTAACAATTTATTAATTTGGTTCCTCATTACTTCCATTTTTGGAGGTGATAACTTGTATGGGGCTAAACGTATTACTTTATTGTCGCTCAAATTTATTTTGTACTCTATCAGGTCCGTCAGTCCTAACTTTGGGGTGAGGACGTTGGAGAACTGTTTTATTAATGTCTGTATGTTCCGTCTATCTTTACTTTCCAGATGACCTAATTCAGATTCGTGATGTTTTAGATGTGTAGAGATAGTGCTAGTACTTTCTCTGTTATTTGAATTATCAACCAAGTTATATTTCCATGAACGATCGAATCCAAAGTAAAATATCTTATCGTGAATATCTAGAATTATTCCTGTTTTACTGATAAAATCAGCTCCCAATATTAACTCGGGTCCTAACTCGTCGCATACCAACATTGGAAAATACCACGTTAGATTTTTAATTTTTACTTTAAACGTGATGATAAGTTTCACCATTAAGTTTTGTTTATTAGCTGTAGCGCATCTAATATTTACTGATTGACTGCGTTTAACTAAATTGTGTTTAAATAATTTATTGGCTAGCTCTTGACTAATTAAACTTCGCGTTGATCCGGAATCAATTAATCCGGGGGTGGATGTAACACCAAGGTCAACTTGTATATACGGTAATTGACACTTACTGAAATCACATTTATTAATAGCGTTACATTTATCGATAACTTTTCTAACATAGGGGTCTAATTTTCTTTTGTTATTATTATTTTGTTTTAATTTGTTGTCTCTCAGGGGTTTACCTGTTTTCACGATGCTGCGGAAGACACAGGGTTTCGGATCTCCCTGCCTTACATGTTTTTTTGGATAATGAGTTTTCTGATTGTACTGTTTCCGTTTACAGTTTCTACTGAGGTGTCCAGGTTTTCCGCAGTTATAGCATACATATTCTTTACGTGGGGTCTCACTGGTTTCCTGTCGAGGTTGAGGCTCCTTGGACTTACCATGGCCATGAACATAGGTTGGTCGCCGAAATGGTCGTCTTTCTCGTAGACTTCTTGCATCTGAGACTAGGGCTTGCGTTTCCTTTCTATGTGGTGTAGTGGATACCGGTGCATGTCTGTGCTGATCTGCGTACCACACATTTGACGAGTGAACACTACATTGTTCAAGGTCAGCGAAAGTGAGGGGTCTACTTATTAGTGCTAAACGGGAGCGTTCTTCAGGAGATAAGCCTACTAGAATAGTATCGACCAATTGTTTTTCACTCCAGTCGACTTGCAGTAGACGTGAAGATTCTCTGATGTCTGCAATATAGTGGGCCAGTCTTTCATGGGCTCCTTGTACTCGAAGTACGGTATTTCTTTTGATCTCCTCGTAAATTCCCGTGGGGATAAAATATTTGATTATAGTAGTATGAAGTTCTTCTACTGGAAGAGTCGAGTTTAATGATTCTAGTACACGATCTCGTAAAGGTGGTTTACATTTGGGTAGGATTACCTGCAGTATTTGCCAATCGTTCAATTGTTGTAGATCTTTTATTTGCAGTAGGTATCTGATAAAAGTCAACAGTATCGTGATACTTAAGCCATCGGTGTAAGGAATTTCATTAATTATTTTCTCTACTGGGTGGGAAATCTTTCCGTAGAGGTCTACATTAAAATTTACGTTTGGTATACTTTTAGAAGGATTGGTGGTTGCATTAGGATTTGTAATCGCATTTTGACTAGTACGAGTATGGTGACCATTAGGCGGTAGGGGTTCTGATATAGTTAGGGTATTTAATTCTCTACTAGGTAACTGTTCATGAGTCGGTTGTATCTTCGATACGGTGGGTGATTCTTGGTTCGAGGTGGAGGGAGGGTGTTCTAAAGTAGGGGATTGAACTGGGAAAATATATAATTTTTGTAAGTAGTGCTCAATTTCCTCCATTCTAGATGAGTCTGACTTTCGTCGTAAGTCGTTGATAATTATGGGTAATTGGCGTAATGCCTCATCCGCAAATTTCTGCACATCGGCGGGGATTACGGTGACGTCGGGCCAGCTTAATAAATTGTTCAACCGGCGGGTTAAATATTCTATTCGTTGCGTGACGCGCAATATTACAGTAGGTGATTTTTCGTCCTGAAGATTCTGAGATAATACCGTCAGTTCCCTATATTTCGCATAACAGGTTTCTCGTTCGCTGTCATAATCGAGTTCACGCAATCTATCTAACTGCGAGGGTATATCTGATCCGGTTTGGCGTAATGATTTTCGTAATTCAGACACGGTTACATTCACGTGTTTTAGACCTCGTAAAATTGCTTCGTAGCACAGCTCATCTTTTAATAATAGATCAGGGTTAAATTCAGCCATTTTCGTAATGTGAGTGGCTATAACTAATTATTCTACTATTTGCATTAAATTCTATACAATGCTTTCTTTTTTTTTATACACAAGAAAATTTAAAAATATAAATCAATCGTATTCTTACCCTTTTTTTTTACAAATAAACAATTAAAATGTGATGACAACCTTTATCATTTTACATTGGTAGAGAGAGAGAAATCTCACACAGGCTTGAATATACGTTCGACAAAAGGGGGAATCTTCGGTTACTAAACACAGGAAAAGACACGCTTCTTATAACAATAGAACTAACAAAGAGGGTGGCGTATTGTCTAACTCAACTTGCGGGAGGGTAACTATGACAGTTTCACACAGGCGCGGACAAGAATTCAACCGGTCAGATTTTGTTTACAAACCGACATGTTGATGAATGAAATTTTTGACAAGCACGTACCTGATGTTTTTCGTATTCTTGTGGCGTCTTAAGTTAACATTATGTACATTCCTATATCTAAATCATAATTAAAATTACTTATTTACTATACTATTATAATAATAATTATCGTTTTATTTTTTCAAAATTTTAGACACATTTTAGAGTAAATGAGTGAATAGATCAACAGGGTGTGTGTGGAATATTGGGACATAATTACTTCTTAAACAACACAAGACACAATTTTTTTTTTACAAAGGAGTAGCAAAATTTAAACAAATTAGCAGAGTGGCGCAATTTATAACATCTAAACTTGTGTTATAACCTAGGGAACCTGCATTAATTAGAAATGCCAATCATACAGGCTGCCTTCGTTGTGACGAGCTGAAAATTAATCACAACACCAAAACAATATAAAAGGATTCTGGAAGGGGGAGACTGTTGATTTATGCACTCAGTTTAGTAGGTACTACAGATGACATCTCTTTATTACATATGGTATTAACTGCTCTACTTAAAATTCTCAACATATATGGTTCAACAGCTTACAGTTTACAAAATGATTATATTTTATTCTTTTACAAGGGCCCTCAAAATAAGATGTACATCAATTTAATTAATTCCACGCATCCGGGATTGAATATAGTACGTTAATAATGGTCACCTCGCCATATACAGTCTTTAAAATTGTGCCATTTGAAGAATGGACTTTATTAATCTTTTTAAACAATAAAGCTTTCAGTTTAAACGTTTACTCTTTTACTACAAATAAGAATACAATTACTGTCAGTACTTAAAATGTATTAATGTTGTTAATTTAATTGTCTTTGGTTGGATATAATATTTAGTATTTCATAACCACGGAAGGCTTGCCTCCGTGTCACCTTTTGGATATCCTCCAGCTCCTCGTTATTCCAGTCCTCGGTCCTCGGTTGCAGCATGTTTGATGTAGGTCAGGTATCTCTCGTTATCTTCGTATCCGGGGATGGTGTAGTCCTGAAGTCTTTTAGATCATTGTCGGTCCTGGTTCTCTGCTCTTGGCTAACGGGTAGTAATAGCTCGTTGATTTGAATGATTAACACAAAAGTTTCATTCATCTGTATCCACTTCACATGATTGTTTATTTGTTGCACTTCACTTTATGGTCTTACCACAGTTTTAATTACATAAGTTTTATATTTTAAGATTTTTGTAGAGATGTCATAGGCGCTAAATTTTCATTATTCTTTCTTACTCGTTTA
The DNA here is from genome assembly GCA_034769895.1 of Magicicada septendecula. Taxonomy (NCBI): domain Eukaryota; kingdom Metazoa; phylum Arthropoda; class Insecta; order Hemiptera; family Cicadidae; genus Magicicada; species Magicicada septendecula. Next base: position 453,961,713 of record CM068367.1, read on the forward strand.
CAACATATTTATATGAATCGCGGTTCAACTATATTAACGCAACACATTGTTTAATAGTATAAACAATGCCTCTGTTTCTTAACTGACGGATTAATCACTTTAGGAAACAAACTATTTTTAACGTTCCACATTACTGCTGTGCGCAGCTTACGGGTTGACCGCTCCATTTCAAGTGCGTGAAAATAGTTAGGGGTGAGAGTAGTAATCTCGCGACATTTACCAATCAACATAAAAGTAGTTCCATGTTTCTTCTTTATTTAAAGGATTAAAGTTTGAGTATTTAATTAAGTAGAGATATTCTTAGTTACAGACGTTATTAAAATACATTACAGTGGTCTTATTTAATTATTTAAATAATGTCAAAATTTACAAGTATATTTAGTTTGTTTAGGGGTCGGAAATCACGTTAATTCTGGTTAGTGCCTGTCTATGCAGGATTAATTAACAAGCTTTACCCTTTCTGTACAATCGTATTTCTTTTATTTTATTATTAGACCTTTTATTAAATATTATTATTATTATTAATTATAGCAATAATATTTAGTTTAAATGTGCGATTTTATTAAAAATTTAAAATTTCTCAGCCTACACATTACCTATTTAATAATTACCATATTTTTATTAATGAAATCGTCACATACTCCGCCGCTTAAAAACACAGACTCCGGATAATTTGGTCAGCAATGTACCGGGAGTATGGTTGGGGATTTCCCGTGTGAAATTTCTCTCACCCGTTTTTCTCTGTATGTAATTACGAGCTGCATAAGTCACTCTCGACTTGCTTATTCTTACTATCTATATATATACTTCATACTTTACAGACTAATTCTAATACTACATAAAATTCACACATTATAAAACATATTGTAAACCTTCTAAATTTTTCTTAACTCTACTACTTATGACTACTACCGGATTTTTCTTTAGTTGTGAGTTATTCTAGTTATAGAATTACTCTTTAAGTAATTTGTTACTTAATTATTCCTCATATTTGATGTCAGCTGACTTCTCACTTTGCTCTACTTTTCGATGAATAGGATTCAAGGTTGATCAGGCCTCGTACCTATTTATACGATTAGGTAGCCAAATGTTACTCAAGTACTCTTTTGCAGTTGAGTACAAAACATATACCTTTTTTTTTTACATTTATTTAACTTGGACTCTACCATTTTCTTCTTTGTGATAACGTTTTATCTGCGAAATATGTGTTCTTCGTACATATTTTTGAGTAGAGGGTTCGTACAGGGCTACAGTTACTGGAGTTAAGTATTTGTGAATTTGATAAGGACCGCACCATCGGTATGATAGCTTGGAAGTTGTCTTATCGATTGCACTACTCGTAGGGTGTGTTTTATACATTACTAACTCACCGATTTGGTACTTTACTTCATTATTATTATTCTTTCGCTCGTGATATTTCCTTGATTTCGCTAAGTTTGCTCGTAAATTAGCGCGCGCTTCATTCCATATTTTCTTAATATTTTTATCCCTAATTTCAAGGGGTAACAACTCATGTATTTTCCACTTAGTGGATAATGGGTGGTTAGGTTTATACTTGAACAGTAATTCGAATGGGGTAGACTTATGTCCTTCATGATATGCTGAATTAAAGGCGAATTGTATCCAGGATAGGTTCTGGTCCCAAGACGTATGATCGTTAGCATGGTAGGCTATTAAAGCAGATTTTAGGTTTCGCAAATACCTTTCAGCTATATTTCCTTGCGGACGATACTCTGTAGTGGTAATGTGGTCTATTCCTAGTTTGAAACACATGTTCCTGAATTCCTTAGACTTAAACTGTGGTCCGTTATCCGACACTAGATGGACTGGAGTACCGAATTCTTTAAATAATCTATGCTGTAAAATACTTACTGTGGTAGAAGCTAAGGCTCGCCGCATGGGGTACATCCAGACGAATTTGCTAAAAGAATCTACGCAAATTAGTAACATTGTATTTCCTGATTTAGAACGCGGGTAGGGTCCTGAAAAGTCTAAATAAATTTTGGAGAACGGGGTAGCAGGAATCTCTGAGATTAATTGACTTATTTGGCTGTTTCTCGCTGGTTTGCTGAGTGTACACAACTTACACCTTTTCACGAAATTAGCGATCTCACTGTTCATATTTTCCCAGTGATATTCTTTACGAATTCGATGTATGGTTTTATTTATTCCCATATGTGCTCCAATGGTGGAAGAGTGATAGTATTCCATCAGCATAGGTTTAATAATATCAGGGGCGATTATTCGTAAATATTTTCCGTTCGCTATTCTACAACATAACACTCTCTTACTTAATATGTATTTCTCTGACTTATTTCCTTTATCGAGTTGTTCAATAATTGGTCTCAAACGTGGGTCTTGTTGTTGATACTGGGCTAAGTCCGTAAATGCAAGAGGAAATTCGGTAATTAAAGTATTGATAATCGGCGTTTCTCTACTCTCCTTGTTTTCGTATGTTTTACTAGTCGGCTGGAACATACGTGACAGCGTATCGGCAACTACGTTTTGGGTGCCTCTAATATGTTGTACTTTGAATTTAAAACAATTTAATCTTAATACCCATCTTCCGATACGACCTAACTGTTTTGGGTGATTTAGTAGCCAAGATAATGCTTGATTATCTGTTTCTAACAAAAACTCTTTATGTTCTAAAAAGGGTTTGAACTTCTCAAAAGCGAAAACGATAGCTAAACATTCTAATTCGTATGCGGAGTATTTCTTTTCTTGGTCTGTCAGGGTGCGTGAAGCGTAACTAATAGGTAATCTAGAGTTATCTACTTCCTGATATATTACTGCACCTAGGGCTACACTTGAACTGTCTGTCTGCACTACAAACGGTTTTGTAAAATCGGCTAATTGTAGTACGGGGGGTGATATGATGCTTTCTTTTAATTTCTCGAATGCGGTTTGGTGTTGCTCATTCCACTCAAATTTAACTCCCTTCTTTCTTAAAGTATTTAGAGGTGCTGCAATTTCGGCTAGATGTGGGATATACTTGTGGAAATAATTTATCATTCCTAAAAATCGGGCTATTCCTTTCGCATCCCGCGGTGGTAAAAATTCTCTGATAGCACGGGTTCGCTCGGGGTCTATGCTTACCTTTCCGTTGGCTTTTACGATGTGACCTAAAAATGAGAATTGTGTCACAGCAAAATTTACTTTACTGGGGTTTACGGTTAATCCAGCTTTCTCCAATCGGGATAGTACTTCACGTAGATGTTTAAGATGTTGCTCAATTGACTCGCTGTAGATAACAATGTCATCTAAGTAGTGGTACACATATTTAAATTTTATGTCATGAAATAATTTTTCTAATAATCTGCTACATACAGAACTACCTTGGGAAATACCAAAGTGTACCCTCGTAAATTGGTACAGGTTGAAAGGGACGGCAAATGCGGTTAGACGTTTCGATTCTTCCGAAAGGGGTATTTGATGAAATGCCTGATTTAAATCCATAATGGTAAAAATTTTTGCTTTCGTAAAATAATGAAAAGCACTGTGGATGTCGGGAAGCGGTATAGATTCAAATTCTATCCGTTTATTTAGTTGCCTGTAGTCCACAACTAGTCTATGTTTGTCGTTACTTTTGGGTACTAAAAACGCGGGTGATGAATAAGATGACGTAGAGGGTTCGATGACTCCTTGTTCTAACAATTTATTAATTTGGTTCCTCATTACTTCCATTTTTGGAGGTGATAACTTGTATGGGGCTAAACGTATTACTTTATTGTCGCTCAAATTTATTTTGTACTCTATCAGGTCCGTCAGTCCTAACTTTGGGGTGAGGACGTTGGAGAACTGTTTTATTAATGTCTGTATGTTCCGTCTATCTTTACTTTCCAGATGACCTAATTCAGATTCGTGATGTTTTAGATGTGTAGAGATAGTGCTAGTACTTTCTCTGTTATTTGAATTATCAACCAAGTTATATTTCCATGAACGATCGAATCCAAAGTAAAATATCTTATCGTGAATATCTAGAATTATTCCTGTTTTACTGATAAAATCAGCTCCCAATATTAACTCGGGTCCTAACTCGTCGCATACCAACATTGGAAAATACCACGTTAGATTTTTAATTTTTACTTTAAACGTGATGATAAGTTTCACCATTAAGTTTTGTTTATTAGCTGTAGCGCATCTAATATTTACTGATTGACTGCGTTTAACTAAATTGTGTTTAAATAATTTATTGGCTAGCTCTTGACTAATTAAACTTCGCGTTGATCCGGAATCAATTAATCCGGGGGTGGATGTAACACCAAGGTCAACTTGTATATACGGTAATTGACACTTACTGAAATCACATTTATTAATAGCGTTACATTTATCGATAACTTTTCTAACATAGGGGTCTAATTTTCTTTTGTTATTATTATTTTGTTTTAATTTGTTGTCTCTCAGGGGTTTACCTGTTTTCACGATGCTGCGGAAGACACAGGGTTTCGGATCTCCCTGCCTTACATGTTTTTTTGGATAATGAGTTTTCTGATTGTACTGTTTCCGTTTACAGTTTCTACTGAGGTGTCCAGGTTTTCCGCAGTTATAGCATACATATTCTTTACGTGGGGTCTCACTGGTTTCCTGTCGAGGTTGAGGCTCCTTGGACTTACCATGGCCATGAACATAGGTTGGTCGCCGAAATGGTCGTCTTTCTCGTAGACTTCTTGCATCTGAGACTAGGGCTTGCGTTTCCTTTCTATGTGGTGTAGTGGATACCGGTGCATGTCTGTGCTGATCTGCGTACCACACATTTGACGAGTGAACACTACATTGTTCAAGGTCAGCGAAAGTGAGGGGTCTACTTATTAGTGCTAAACGGGAGCGTTCTTCAGGAGATAAGCCTACTAGAATAGTATCGACCAATTGTTTTTCACTCCAGTCGACTTGCAGTAGACGTGAAGATTCTCTGATGTCTGCAATATAGTGGGCCAGTCTTTCATGGGCTCCTTGTACTCGAAGTACGGTATTTCTTTTGATCTCCTCGTAAATTCCCGTGAGGATAAAATATTTGATTATAGTAGTATGAAGTTCTTCTACTGGAAGAGTCGAGTTTAATGATTCTAGTACACGATCTCGTAAAGGTGGTTTACATTTGGGTAGGATTACCTGCAGTATTTGCCAATCGTTCAATTGTTGTAGATCTTTTATTTGCAGTAGGTATCTGATAAAAGTCAACAGTATCGTGATACTTAAGCCATCGGTGTAAGGAATTTCATTAATTATTTTCTCTACTGGGTGGGAAATCTTTCCGTAGAGGTCTACATTAAAATTTACGTTTGGTATACTTTTAGAAGGATTGGTGGTTGCATTAGGATTTGTAATCGCATTTTGACTAGTACGAGTATGGTGACCATTAGGCGGTAGGGGTTCTGATATAGTTAGGGTATTTAATTCTCTACTAGGTAACTGTTCATGAGTCGGTTGTATCTTCGATACGGTGGGTGATTCTTGGTTCGAGGTGGAGGGAGGGTGTTCTAAAGTAGGGGATTGAACTGGGGAAATATATAATTTTTGTAAGTAGTGCTCAATTTCCTCCATTCTAGATGAGTCTGACTTTCGTCGTAAGTCGTTGATAATTATGGGTAATTGGCGTAATGCCTCATCCGCAAATTTCTGCACATCGGCGGGGATTACGGTGACGTCGGGCCAGCTTAATAAATTGTTCAACCGGCGGGTTAAATATTCTATTCGTTGCGTGACGCGCAATATTACAGTAGGTGATTTTTCGTCCTGAAGATTCTGAGATAATACCGTCAGTTCCCTATATTTCGCATAACAGGTTTCTCGTTCGCTGTCATAATCGAGTTCACGCAATCTATCTAACTGCGAGGGTATATCTGATCCGGTTTGGCGTAATGATTTTCGTAATTCAGACACGGTTACATTCACGTGTTTTAGACCTCGTAAAATTGCTTCGTAGCACAGCTCATCTTTTAATAATAGATCAGGGTTAAATTCAGCCATTTTCGTAATGTGAGTGGCTATAACTAATTATTCTACTATTTGCATTAAATTCTATACAATGCTTTCTTTTTTTTTATACACAAGAAAATTTAAAAATATAAATCAATCGTATTCTTACCCTTTTTTTTTACAAATAAACAATTAAAATGTGATGACAACCTTTATCATTTTACATTGGTAGAGAGAGAGAAATCTCACACAGGCTTGAATATACGTTCGACAAAAGGGGGAATCTTCGGTTACTAAACACAGGAAAAGACACGCTTCTTATAACAATAGAACTAACAAAGAGGGTGGCGTATTGTCTAACTCAACTTGCGGGAGGGTAACTATGACAGTTTCACACAGGCGCGGACAAGAATTCAACCGGTCAGATTTTGTTTACAAACCGACATGTTGATGAATGAAATTTTTGACAAGCACGTACCTGATGTTTTTCGTATTCTTGTGGCGTCTTAAGTTAACATTATGTACATTCCTATATCTAAATCATAATTAAAATTACTTATTTACTATACTATTATAATAATAATTATCGTTTTATTTTTTCAAAATTTTAGACACATTTTAGAGTAAATGAGTGAATAGATCAACAGGGTGTGTGTGGAATATTGGGACATAATTACTTCTTAAACAACACAAGACACAATTTTTTTTTTACAAAGGAGTAGCAAAATTTAAACAAATTAGCAGAGTGGCGCAATTTATAACATCTAAACTTGTGTTATAACCTAGGGAACCTGCATTAATTAGAAATGCCAATCATACAGGCTGCCTTCGTTGTGACGAGCTGAAAATTAATCACAACACCAAAACAATATAAAAGGATTCTGGAAGGGGGAGACTGTTGATTTATGCACTCAGTTTAGTAGGTACTACAGATGACATCTCTTTATTACATATGGTATTAACTGCTCTACTTAAAATTCTCAACATATATGGTTCAACAGCTTACAGTTTACAAAATGATTATATTTTATTCTTTTACAAGGGCCCTCAAAATAAGATGTACATCAATTTAATTAATTCCACGCATCCGGGATTGAATATAGTACGTTAATAATGGTCACCTCGCCATATACAGTCTTTAAAATTGTGCCATTTGAAGAATGGACTTTATTAATCTTTTTAAACAATAAAGCTTTCAGTTTAAACGTTTACTCTTTTACTACAAATAAGAATACAATTACTGTCAGTACTTAAAATGTATTAATGTTGTTAATTTAATTGTCTTTGGTTGGATATAATATTTAGTATTTCATAACCACGGAAGGCTTGCCTCCGTGTCACCTTTTGGATATCCTCCAGCTCCTCGTTATTCCAGTCCTCGGTCCTCGGTTGCAGCATGTTTGATGTAGGTCAGGTATCTCTCGTTATCTTCGTATCCGGGGATGGTGTAGTCCTGAAGTCTTTTAGATCATTGTGGGTCCTGGTTCTCTGCTCTTGGCTAACGGGTAGTAATAGCTCGTTGATTTGAATGATTAACACAAAAGTTTCATTCACCTGTATCCACTTCACATGATTGTTTATTTGTTGAACTTCACTTTATGGTCTTACCACAGTTTTAATTACATAAGTTTTATATTTTAAGATTTTTGTAGAGATGTCATAGGCGCTAAATTTTCATTATTCTTTCTTACTCGTTTACAACATATTTATATGAATCGCGGTTCAACTATATTAACGCAACACATTGTTTAATAGTATAAACAATGCCTCTGTTTCTTAACTGACGGATTAATCACTTTAGGAAACAAACTATTTTTAACGTTCCACATTACTGCTGTGCGCAGCTTACGGGTTGACCGCTCCATTTCAAGTGCGTGAAAATAGTTAGGGGTGAGAGTAGTAATCTCGCGACATTTACCAATCAACATAAAAGTAGTTCCATGTTTCTTCTTTATTTAAAGGATTAAAGTTTGAGTATTTAATTAAGTAGAGATATTCTTAGTTACAGACGTTATTAAAATACATTACAGTGGTCTTATTTAATTATTTAAATAATGTCAAAATTTACAAGTATATTTAGTTTGTTTAGGGGTCGGAAATCACGTTAATTCTGGTTAGTGCCTGTCTATGCAGGATTAATTAACAAGCTTTACCCTTTCTGTACAATCGTATTTCTTTTATTTTATTATTAGACCTTTTATTAAATATTATTATTATTATTAATTATAGTAATAATATTTAGTTTAAATGTGCGATTTTATTAAAAATTTAAAATTTCTCAGCCTACACATTACCTATTTAATAATTACCATATTTTTATTAATGAAATCGTCACACTCTCACTCTCTCCCGCCTTCAAAGAAAAATGATACGCGTGCACATCGCATAGTCACACCTGATGTTATTATTACTACTGAAGAAATGCTGTCGAAAGTGATAACTGGAGTGAAATATGATCACTATCAACTAAACTTGAACGCCGTATGATGGAAAGAAGATTGAGGGGTAACATGTTGCAGCACTAGGACACATTTTGAAAGAATGTAACAATCAGTGGCACGCGGTGGCTTTTCTGAAAGGGGGCTACGTTCAAAGTCACCTTACTTTAGAGATCACTATTATTATAAATGGAATAAATATACAAGTAATAAAGATATACATAAATAAATTGACAAATAAAACAAATAACGATTTTAAAAAAGAAACAAATAAGTAAATAAAAAACAGTTATCAGAATCTCATTTTAATTCATATAGTGGAATCCCCCTATCATATTTCTGAAGGAATTTCTCAACGATGGCGTCATAAAAGGACGTTTGACTTTGCAGTTTATCTACCAAACCTTTGCTAATCGTGAATATTATACCTTGCGTTTTAATTTGTTGCTTTTCTTCAAAATCAAAGCATCCAAACGATAAGGTGAACAATCAGTTGAGAAAACGGCATTGAGACAACTGTACAGACCCGCAGACCTGTTTAAATAATAGTTTTTCTAAGGGACTAGATTGTTCTACCGAGTCCATTTCCATATTTTACATGAAATATTTGTCCATTTGAAACACTAACTATATTAAGAATCAAACTTTTTACACTTCAGTAAAAATCTTTCATTAACGAGAACAGTTATATACGTTTAATAGCCACACTAGTACCACTCATAAGGAGCAAACAAAATTTGTAATACACTTCTTGATAAGCCTTTATGAAAGAGTTAAATTAATCATTTGCATATTACGTTGGCCTACGAGCATGTGAGAAGTAAGTTTTACAAACTATTTTAATCACTGATAATATTAATATTTACTTAATAGTCTACAACACTTACTCCAGTGTACCGACTCTTGATTGTACCTCAGGGCGCCAGTAATAATAAACACAAATTAAAATATTCAATCAACTTTTAATGAATCCTTTGCATTTATGTATTACAAAATTTCTTAATATGACTTGGATCGTTTTATCTTACAATTTGAATATTATTAAATAGCTATGAGTTCTTTTCTGACAAATTGAGTCACTATATTGAATACAAACATATATATTTATCAAACAATATAGAATCAAATGTTCATTTATTCGTTACTTGCGTAAGAATCCTTCTGAAGTGCTTAGTCCTGAAGATTTTGCAGATCGGTGAGTCGTCAGCAGCCGTTTGTTGCGTGTTAATCCTGGTATAACTGCACTAATTCACTTTATCACAGATGTACACTACACTTGACATATTGATTATACATATCTTGGTCACTATTCCAGACTAACCCATCAACTATCACAACATATACTTACGTATTAAGGAGAAGGGAGAGAAGAGGACAGATAAACTCAACAATACTCACCACATTACTAGATTCCACTTAGGAGATCAGGTCTTGTTAAGGGCATATCCGATGTCGGATTTAAATAAAAAGATTATAGGAAAATTCTGTAACATATTCGAGTGTCCATATAAGGTGATTAAAGAAATCGGAACAGCGACCTACCAGTTGGAAGATCCACAAAGACCAGGACATATCCGCGGGAATTTCAATGTACGACAACTAAAGCCTTATTACGAGAAAGGAACCCAAATTTTACACACACACACACACACACACACACACACACACACACACACACACACACACACACACACACACACAGAAACCTCACATGAAATTTGAGAAATAAAATGTAATAGCACACATCCGAATATTGATGTAGTAGTCGTAAGTATCAAATTAAATGTAAGGGTATTCAATGTAATAAAGTATAATGAATGTTAGTCACGTAAGAAATTACGAATGTTTAGAAAAATAAGTAAATGAGAAATGTAACAAAAATGTTGAAAGGGAAATTGCTGTAGCTAAACAGTTGTTATTGAAAGGGAAAGTGGGCCAGCCACATTTAAAAGTAGTTTGACAAGTCAGGCAGAGGGGACGGATAGTGTATGTTTGTAAACAAACCATAAACCGGCTACCAACCCTGATGTCTAGCATTCAGTAGTAACTGAGTGATGTTGTAAAAATGTACTCACCAAGTTAGACTAGCAAGCAATTAAATTGAATACATTGTCAATCTTATTTATAATGAATGAATTTATAATTATGTCAATTTATTAAAATATATGAACAAGGTACTTATAATTATAATAACTTTAGGGACGCATCAATAGAACTAGTTTCCAATTTTGATAAAATTGTAACACTACTTCTATGGGGGGACTTATATAACGAAAAATTTGAGCAATTGCTAATTTTACTCAATCAACTATGCTGAACGCAAAGAAATGGGTGTGTTTTAGAAAGCGTAGAGGTATTGAGACGCCTGAACCGTTAGGCGGCATTACTTGAAAGAAATTAATTTGTAAAAAAGCTGTAGAGTAGAGCGGTAGGTTAATAACGCCGGCCTTGGGGCTGACGACTATAATGAAGGTAATTTTAGGCTAAGTCACGTTTTGAGACAGAACAGTCATAAAATGTATTATTCGCTAAGATAGTAAGGGTGTTCGCCAACGTTGTAAACTTAAGTGCATGTAACAATAGATACCGTTAGACGAGAGAGAGCGATGTGTGAGGGAGATAACTATAGACGCTAGTTTTTTAAGCACGTGGAACACGGAAAAACGTTGGGTGAATCAGAAAAAGCGTCATGTGTTGCGCGGGAGGTTTTAGTTAAGCAGATTGGGCGAATTTGTATTTAGCGGTAGTTTAAACCTATAGGAACGTTTTTCTGTAGATCGTAGGTAAGGGAAATTCAAAGCAAGTATACATTATGAACTTAGAGAGAAATAAGTTAGTCTTCTTTATATCGGCGGAATTACACGAAAAGACTCGCGTACGCTGTTTTGCGTTAACTATATATTTTAATAAGTAATGTAAAGAAAAAGTAAATTCGCAGAAGTAACAGAGTACGGGAACGCGATAATTACTAATACTAAAGTTATAGTTTCATAAACCGTAATAAGTAAATGAGTGGATGATCGGAGTAATAACAAACAACAAGAAGTAATAATACATATAAAGTTCCATTAATTCAATACGTTGTGGTAAATCACAGAAGAAGGCGAATTAGTTCGGATTAAAGTCACGACGGTGTGAGATAGTCGAGCCGCACGCGACGCGAACTGTGTTAGATGCACTTAAGGTAAATTCAATAATCTTTGTGTCCAGAGTGTATAATTATATGACACACTCTGGAATTTGAAAATACATATCTTGGTCAATGTATTTTATCCAATCTCGCTCTGGTTTCTTTCCCCACTGCGCTTCAAAAGGGGTGGTCTCAATTGTCTCCTGATAGGTCTGGTTTATACACGCCTCAATGAGTTTAAGAAACTGCACCCATTTGGTGTGCTTATCGGAGGTCATTGCCCTGAACATATTACCCAATTGTCTGTTTATTTTCTCTGCCAGATTTGTATTTGGATTACGGATTGCGGTGTATTTTGCCTTAATACCCATGACTGTCAATGCGGTAGTCCATCTATTGCTGGTGAACTGTGTACCATTATCAGATAAAATCGCTATTGGTTTTCCTATCTCCTCACAATACAATTGGATTCTTTTAATGGTGGCAGTTGTTGTGGCTTGCCTCAGTTTATATAATTTGACATATTTTGTAAAGTTATCAATTATAGTCAAAATATACTTCACTTTCCCTGTGGAAATCGGCAGCGGTCCATGTCGACGCTGATCAGTTCGCCCTTCTTCTTTGGTATGACTGGTCTCGTCTCTCCTAACATCATTTTAAAATGGTCCTTACTCTTCTGGCAAGTGATGCAAGTTTTTGTAACTGTTTTTGTGATTTTATTGATGGCATCTCCGGTGAAATCCTCCTTAAACAACTGATATGTCCTCCGGTTCCCAACGTGACTGTATGCCTCGTGTAGCTCCGTGATCATGCTGTAGCACAATTCCTCCGGCAACATTAACTTCCATACTCCCTTATCCTTCCGGTATAGTTTTCCATTATGCCAAGTGTATTTCCTGGCAAGTTTATGTTGCTCATTTGATCGAATGGATTCAATAATCTTCTTCAGTTTGGTGTCGGCTAATTGATAACTCTGTATGTTTTTCAGTTGTTTCTTGATATCTTTAGTGATGCGTACACTGATAAGGTTAATTTCAAATTCTTCATTTTGGTCTATTGTCTGCTCCTTCATTGATGTCCTCTGGATGTCTGCTTAAGATGTCGGCTACAATGTTATCACGACCCTTACAATGCATAATCTCGAAGTCGTATTCTTGTATGGCGAGGATCCAACGTGTTATACGAGAGTTATGCAAATGACATCTCTTGATAAAAATTAACGCCTTGTTATCGTTGATGATGGTCAAGGGCTTTCCTAGCACGTACTTTCTGAACTTTTGTAAACAATGGACGATACTCAGCAGTTCCAGCTCCGTAGTAAAGTAGTTCCGTTCCGCTCCTGATAGTGATGATCGGAGTAATAACAAACAACAAGAAGTAATAACACATATAAAGTTCCATTAATTCAATACGTTGTGGTAAATCACGGAAGAAGGCGAATTAGTTCGGATTAAAGTCACGACGGTGTGAGATAGTCGAGCCGCACGCGACGCGAACTGTGTTAGATGCACTTAAGGTCAATTCAATAATCTTTGTGTCCAGAGTGTATAATTATATGACATAGTTATATGTATAATCAATATGTCAAGTGTAGTGTACATCTGTGATAAAGTGAATTAGTGCAGTTATACCAGGATTAACACGCAACAAACGGCTGCTGACGACTCACCGATCTGCAAAATCTTCAGGACTAAGCACTTCAGAAGGATTCTTACGCAAGTAACAAATAAATGAACATTTGATTCTATATTGTTTGATAAATACATATGTTTGTATTCAATATAGTGACTCAATTTGTCAGAAAAGAACTCATAGCTATTTAATAATATTCAAATTGTAAGATAAAACGATCCAAGTCATATTAAGAAATTTTGTAATACATAATGCAAAGGATTCATTAAAAGTTGATTGAATATTTTAATTTGTGTTTATTATTACTGGCGCCCTGAGGTACAATCAAGAGTCGGTACACTGGAGTAAGTGTTGTAGACTATTAAGTAAATATTAATATTACCAGTGATTAAAATAGTTTGTAAAACTTACTTCTCACATGCTCGTAGGCCAACATAATATGCAAATGATTAATTTAACTCTTTCATAAAGGCCTATCAAGAAGTGTATTACATTCTGTCGCCCGGAACATGGGACAATTGAGTCACTATTAAACAAGTTATAAATTAAGACTAAGTAGAAGTTAAGAATAGAAATAGTAAAAAACATAGTTTATGATTACGCGAAGTAGGAGTAGGAGAGACAAAGACATACAAAACAACAGTCACAACCTATACAATAACATAAGCACAAATACAGATACCCAAAGCAACGCTATAGAACCTGAAATAAATAATCAGTTAGGCGATCCAGACACGCTCGCAGACATTTCAGAGGAGGATCAAGCGTCAGGGACGCGGGGACAAAACGGACAGAACGATGAAAACGCAGACACACAACAATTTACACCAACAATAGTAGCAGAAATTCGAGAAAGACTGATATGTCAGACACCACTAGAGACAGGAAAAAACACGGATATATACACAATACTACAACAATTACTAGAACAACAGTCGAGAAATACAAAAGAACAACTGTCACTTCAAACAAAACAGCTCTCACAACAAATACAAGAAGAATCGAGAATTACAAAAGAACAACTCGCACAGCAAACACAACAAATACAAGAATTATCACAACAGTCGAGAAAAACCGAAAAACAATTATCACTTCAAACAGAACAAATACAAAGACAAGCAGAATAGCTAGCAAAAACACAAGCACAGATAGAACAAAATGAATTAAGACTAGAACAAGCAGTACAACAAATGAAAAAACAAATCCATAAACAACACATAGAAATAAGAAACGAAGTCGCCATACAATTAGAACAAGAGAGAACAAACAACAAAAAACTGTTCCAAGACTGCCAAGTAGAGACTAACAACAAAATACAAGATAGTACTGATAAGATTACTGAGCTTAGTATTAATACTAAACAGCAGCTTATAGAGTTGGACGAACGGCATAGCAATAACATTCAAATCATAAGCGAAAAAATCGAAGTACACAACAAGAGATGCGAAGACATACGGTAGCAATCAAAGAGTTACGAGCCGAAAAGCTGGAAGAAATGAAGAAAGTGAGCGAAAATATAAATGTAACTGTGCAGTAGCGCGATAATTTTATTTTATAGGTTGGCTAATCTGCTTCCTACTTTTGTTCTATTCTGATTACGCATGTCAAAGCTCAGTACGTCAAAAACGCTCGTAGCGGCGGTCGGCTCGCCTGCAGTCTTACTGCTTTAAATACTTGTAGGAAAGTATTAATTTCCGCGTACTAACGCAGGTCGTACTCTTTACGACCTTTATTGTAGGCCTTAGGCCACACTTCATATGGCCCATTAGGCCCTTTCATCGTAATCTAAATTTGATACGTATACGTCAAACTATATGTCTTACGTATACGTCATGCTCATTAGCCAACCTTTTATTCAAATAACTGCTAACTACATATGTAATGTAAATTTGAATGTCAATTAAAATGAATTTAATACAGTCCACAATTTTCATCATTTCTGCTACCTGGTGATTCATCAATGCACGCATTTACAAGCTACATTCTTTTACTAAACATTTTTTGGTCCACTCGGACCGGATTCTCCACATTTTTTGGTCCTCACAGTACGGATCACTCATATCACTAACCATTTTTTGGTCACTCCGGACCTGGATTTTCCATGCGTCATTACCATTTAATATTTTTCTGCCACTATTTCTGGCCATCACGGGCGAATTAGCACATCAGCTGATACGACCGTGGCGTGATTTCCATCAGCATTTCGCTCGTCACCTTTGAGCCTTCTGATAACATCTTCGCAAGAGCCTGCTAGCTACAGTGCTTTACACAAGGCGGTCATCTCTACGAGCTGTGTTTGCCATCTTCACCAAGGCGTCGACGCTGCAGGACATCGCCTACAAGGTATCACCTCAATAACAGCGTAACAAGGTTCGTACAATGGCTGAAGAAGGCCTCAAAGTGTTAACCAGAAAAAGAGGCGGCTTAAAGTCCGCAATAGTGCGAATACAATCTGCCATAAATAACTTTGATATAACTTCAAACACAAAACATTTTTTAACTGTAAGGCTAGAAAGTCTCAAAAGCTTGGCGTCGAAGTACGACGAGGTGCAGTCTGAAATAGAGCTTATTAGTAAAGACACGAGCGCGGCTCAAGAAGACCGAATTGAGGTCGAAGAAATGCTATATTCGACTGAAGCAAATATTTTGCAATTACTTGATACATTTAATGGTCAGACTGTACCTCCCGTATTATCGACACCCATGCAATTAAAACCAATAAGTTTGCCCTGCTTCTCAGGCAACATATTGGAATGGCAACATTTTTATTCAATTTTTACGGACTTAGTGCATACAAGATCCGATTTAACACCAGTACAGAAATTACATTATTTACATTCTTCTTTAAAAGGTGAACCTTTAGATTTAATTAAGTCATTACCCATCTGTAAGGAAAATTATTCAATAGCGTTGAGTTTGCTGTCCGAAAGGTATGACAACAAGCTCATACTAGCCAAATACTATGTTCAAAACTTACTGCAAGTCAAGTCGACAATTAAGGACTCTGTCCAAAGTTTGGCAGAATTCACAAACACAATAACGTCTTCCGTTAATTCACTGGCGGCAATGAAGCTGTCAGTGAATTCATTTGAGTTTATTATTATACAATTACTATCCACTAAACTCGACCCTATTACTTTTAAACTATGGAAGGAGTCAATAGACCCTAACAATTTGCCTAACTTTCAAGATTTCACGCATTTTAAACTCACGTAGACAGCTGTTGGAAAATACACTGCCTATCAAACTCGGACAGCAACTCAACAAACCTAATGTAAGACTTGACAATAAATATGATAAATATAACTCAAGAAACACTGCTGGCAGCACTACATTTAAGAGTTATCACTCAGCGGCAAACCATTATTCATGTTTGTGTTGTAAATCCAATCACCCGCTTTATTCATGTGATAAATTTTGTACATTAAGCACCGCTGAGCGGGGACAATTTGTTTCAAGTCATAAATGTTGTAGCAATTGTCTTAGATCAGATCACCTTGTATCTAGCTGTAAGAATAAGCAGGTGTGTAAAATCTGTTCAAAACGACACCACACATTGTTGCACGCAAATAACGTGCCGAACTCAATAGCTGCCAGCAGTAACTATTGCTCGCTCAAATTATAATGCAAGAACAATGTTCTCTTATCCACAGCAGTTGTATTTGTCATTGATCAGGCTGGCAACAGACATAGGGCGAGAGTTCTTCTAGACGCCGGTTCCCAAATAAATTTTTGTACAAAATCATTTGCAAGGAAATTACAGCTTAAATTAACTAAATCCAACATACCAATCACGGGCATAAACAATACAGCGTGTTACGCAACTGATCTTGCGTCTATACGCATTATTTCCCGTTATCAGAGATATAGCTTCGAGGCGAAATGTGGTGTCTTATCTACGTTAACTCACAATCTGCCTGCAAATTCGTTTGATATAAATCAATTCCACATTCCGAACAAGATTTTCCTGGCTTACCCAGATTTTAACATATCGTCGCAAATCGACATACTATTAGGAGCACAATTTTACCTGGACTTGATCTTAACTAATAAATACATACGCGGCCCTAATTTTCCCATCATTCAGGAAACAAAGCTAGGCTACATTTTAGCTGGCAACTTGCCCAAACACTGCCGCAACGAGGGTCCTGCTGTTTCGTTCCTAGCAAGGAACAACGACAGTCAAATTCTGCAATCTCTCGAAAGATTTTGGGAAGCAGAAACTATCCCTGACAACACCCCTGATAACGAGTCAGCCTGTGAAGAGCATTTCGTGCGCTCTACCCAGCGCAACCACGAGGGTAGATTCGTGGTTTCACTTCCATTTAAGCCCGATAATCTCCACTTGGGGGAATCTTACACTAGTGCTGAAGCAAGATTCTTAAGCTTAGAGCGCCGATTTAGGCGAGATGCTAAGCTCGCGCGTGACTACGCAGACTTTATTAAAGAATATAAGGATCTTGGGCACATGACGCTTATCGATGATGGCGCTATCAACTCAGGAGCGTCAAATATTTACTACCTGCCTCACCATGCCGTATTTAAACAGTCTAGCTTGACCACAAAACTGCGCGTCGTTTTTGATGGTTCGTCCAAGACTACCAATGGCCTTTCTCTAAATGACATATTGTTGGTAGGCCCGAATGTTCAACAAGACCTTTTTTCCATTATTTTGCGTTTCCGCATGCATAAATATGTTCTCATCGCCGACATCGAGAAGATGTATCGAGAAATTCGCGTGGCTGAAAGGGATTGTCACTATCAACGCATTCTGTGGCGTGATTCTCCTCTCGAACCATTTAAACATTTTGCATTGCGAACGGTAACCTACGGCACGGCTAGTGCTTCGTTTTTGGCCACTCGCTGTCTTGTACAAATTGGTAGGGACCATCAAGCTTCCTTTCCTGAAGCGGCGTTAGCTATAACGAACGATTTTTATGTCGACGATCTGCTTACCGGTTCGGACACCATCCCTGATCTGACCAAGCTGAAATCCGATCTAGGTGCGTTATTAAGTCAATATGGTTTCACGTTGCATAAATGGGCATCAAATGAACCCACAGCGGTCGCAAATCATGACAATTTTTCACGCCCTCTAAACAAACAGGACAATGTGCGTACCCTAGGCATTCTTTGGAATAATACTGCCGATTCATTTTTGTTCGACATCAAATCATTTCCCGTTGATTCAAGCATTTCCAAGAGAAAAATTCTTTCGATTATTGCTGGAATATACGATCCTCTTGGTCTAATCGGTCCAGTTGTCTTTTTGTACAAACATTTTATGCAGCAACTTTGGCTTTGCAAGCTTGGTTGGGATGAACCGATCTCCGGACAATCACGTTCGGATTGGCATTCTTTGTCTGACAAATTGGGTCTGATTAGCAAAATTGTGGTCCCACGGTCTATTCGTTGCAAGCGTGAGGCAAGTACAGTTGTTTTGCATGGTTTTTCGGATGCTTCGGAAAGGGGGTTTGGCTGTTGTATTTACGTCAGAGTCATTTATCAAGATTCTTTTGCCTCCTGTCATCTCCTGTGTGCCAAATCTCGCGTAGCTCCCTTACGACAGGTGTCATTACCTCGCATCGAACTCTGCGCTTGCTTGTTGTTATCGCGACTCGTATTTAAGGTCATTCCTGCTCTTTATTCGTTTATTGATAATGTTCATTTGTATTCTGACTCTATGGTGTCTCTTTACTGGATTCATGCCCAGTCTACGCGGTGGAAAACATACGTCGCTAATCGTGTTGCTGAAATTCAGCGTCTTACGCAAACTTATACTTGGCATCACATCAATTCTAGACACAATCCTGCTGATATTATCTCCAGGGGGTGTCTCCCTGACGTTTTGCGCGATTGCTCGCTTTGGTGGCACGGTCCCAGCTGTCTGTCTCAATCGTCAGAGTCCAATCCTTTTCCATCCTTCGTACCGTCCACTCCGTCGTCTTCTGAAGTCACTGCGGAAGAGAAACATACCCATAACCTTTCTCTAATGTCTACCCTGGCTATCGACCTTTCTTTGGACTTTTCCTCGTTGCATCGTCTAACGCGCGTATACGCTTACTGTTTTCGGTTCATCAGAAATATTAGACTCTCAAGTGCTGACAAATGTACGGGCGATCTTACCCCTGTAGAAATTCATCATGCTCTCAATTTCTTCATAAAACAATCTCAGTCGATCCACTTCGCAGCCGAAATTAATTGTCTTCGTAACGGATCTTCTGTTTCCATTAGGAGTAAGTTGGCTTCTCTCGACCCGTTTCTTGATGATTCTGGAGTGATACGCGTAGGCGGGCGATTACAGCATTCTCAATTACTTTACGACTCTAAACATCCTATTGTATTACCCCCATCGGCGCATATTACTCGCCTTATCATTGAACGTGAACACAGTCGTTTACTTCACGCTGGTGCTCAACTCGTGCATCATTCACTGCGCCAACGTTGGTGGATTGTTAATGCAAGGTTAGTCATTCGCTCCATCATTCGAAAATGTGTAAAGTGTCTCAGGTTTAGTGCCATACAGCAGGTACAGAGGCTTGGTATTTTACCATCTCCTAGAGTCACTCCTTCAAGGCCGTTTCTATTTTGCGCGGTTGATTATGGTGGTCCCTTCATGATCCGTCATGGCGGGCAGAAATCCAGAACTCTTTCTAAGGCATACGTATCTTTGTTTATTTGCTTAGCGACTAGGGCTATTCACATGGAATTGGTTTCCGACCTTACGGCCAGTGCGTTTATAGCTGCATTACGTCGTTTCATGGCCCGTAGGGGCATACCCAGTCAATTATACTCCGATAATGGCACAAACTTTAGGAAGGCCAGCAATATCTTACATGATATCTACAACTTTTGGCATAATAAGGATGCCATCTCATCGATCAAGTCATTCGCGTCCTCTCAGGGGATATCATGGTCATTTATTCCGCCCTCCTCACCCCATTTCGGTGGCCTTTGGGAGAGCGGCATAAAGAGTTTGAAATTTCATCTGCGCCGTGTGGTAGGCAAATCTATACTCACCTTCGAGGAGTTCACGACAGTTTTGTCTCAGATAGAGGCATGTCTGAACTCTCGACCTTTATTTGCCATCTCTTCAGATGTAAACGACCCGGTGCCACTCACACCTGGCCATTTTTTGATTTGCGCACCCTTAACGGCGATACCGGACCCAGACTTATCTCACATTCCTATTTCTCGTCTTGGGCGTTGGCAACTTCTACAAAGGTTTGTCCAAGGCATATGGAAGGCATGGTCTCGCGACTATTTGCACCAGTTGCAGCAGCGTCACAAATGGAAGTTCGCTAAGGATAATGTTTCCATTGGTGACCTAGTTTTGCTTATTGAGAATAATTTACCCCCATTAGCCTGGAAATTTGGTGTAATTACCGCCACATTTCCCGGCCCAGATAACTTAATTCGTGTCGTAGACATTCGCACACCTACTGGTGTTCTGCGAAGACCAATCCACAAATTATGTTTGGTCCCTACTAGGGACGAACAATAAAGAAAAAGGATTTATTCCCTTTGTATAATTTTAAAGACACATAAGTCAAATGTTCCAGAAGACTTGTTAGTTATAAGCACTTGTTTTAGCATAAGCTTTAATTATTTTTTTGAGTCAGCAACTGTTTGTTTTACTCAAGCAAGTGTTAGTTTAGTTAATATGCAAGGCTTTCATTATTATTTTGTATTTTCGTATATGCAACATTTGATTTATGCCTCATGTCTTACTCACTACTGTGTAAAAATTTTGTTATTTTCTGAACTCATTTTCAATTGTTTAACTTATGTACTATGTTTGTAATCACAGTATCGTATTTGTTATTTATGACATTGCAATTATTCATATTGTAATTAACTAAATTGTTGTTATTGTATTCATTATAACTTGCGTTTATGTAAAACCTATCGTTTTTGCGTCTACTGCATGTAACTATGCCACGTCTAGATTTATTTTATATTGTATTGTTATATTGTATTTATATTTTGTGATTAAGCATGCACAATTATTATTTTTATTTAAATTATGGCATACATGTCATCATATTTGTGCTTGCATTCAGTCAGCTATCTAGCTTGTTCATACATTATTACATATTGTAAGTTCCTGAAACTTCAGGAACAGCATGACTTGGTCAATACATGACGCCATGCTAAATATATGCTTAAACATGTAATTGTGACAATTTTGTTCATGTAATTAATTCTCTGTACAGGTCTACTGGCCTCAACTAATTTTACGGTAACCATCTATGACATGCATAGGGTTACAAACTATCGGTCCATCATGTGATGAGCTTCCGATCACACATTATTAAGCATTGTCTAATTATGTATTTTTTCATGTTTTATAATGTTCTATACTGTACACATACATTATGTGACGGCAACATTTGCCAAAGCAGACATTCACGTTCATGTCTGAAATCAGCTGTTCGCCAACCTTGGCTTACAAACGCTTATCTTTAGGCTTATCTTATGCATGCTTATCTCTAAACCATTAACGTACAGTTTTTATCTAATCTCATAACTCAAGGTTCAACTTAGCCTTGAAACTAACTCTCATTATTAAGAACACTGTATGTTTTTAAATTAAGTTACAAGATGTATAATAATTTACTAAAAAACGGTAAAAAATCGATTGATTTTGACGGGCAGTATGTGCAGCAGCGCGATAATTTTATTTTATAGGTTGGCTAATCTGCTTCCTACTTTTGTTCTATTCTGATTACGCATGTCAAAGCTCAGTACGTCAAAAACGCTCGTAGCGGCGGTCGGCTCGCCTGCAGTCTTACTGCTTTAAATACTTGTACGAAAGTATTTATTTCCGCGTACTAACGCAGGTCGTACTCTTTACGACCTTTATCGTAGGCCTTAGGCCACACTTCATATGGCCCATTAGGCCTCTTCATCGTAATCTAAATTTGATACGTATACGTCAAACTATATGTCTTACGTATACGTCATGCTCATTAGCCAACCTTTTATTCAAATAACTGCTAACTACATATGTAATGTAAATTTGAACGTCAATTAAAATGAATTTAATACAGTCCACAATTTTCATCATTTCTGCTACCTGGTGATTCATCAATGCACGCATTTACAAGCTACATTCTTTTACTAAACATTTTTTGGTCCTCACAGTACGGATCACTCATATCACTAACCAGTAACTGACCGGCAAATACGACAGATACAAGAAGAAGTTAGGAATAAATTAGCCTCAATTAGCAACCAATCGAGCAGCCGTAACATTACGCACGAACAAGTCAAAGATATCAAGTACAACGGGACTGGAGACTTCCCAATGGAATTTATGAAGGAGATGGAAGATATCTACATGGAACATTACCAAGATAACAGCAACGTCGCATGGATCGGAAGGCACCTAGAAGAAAAGGCCGCAGTGTGGTGGAGGTTGATCAAGAATAGCGTGACCAACTTCGCAGAGTTTAAGGAAGCCTTCATGAACAAATACTGGAGTGACATGATCCAAGAAAGGTCAGAAACGAGCTCGAGTTTGGACGATATCAGATGGAGAGTGGTATGAGCATGATACAATACCTAGAACGGAAGTTGTTGGAGAACAGGCAGTTAATTCCACCGATACCTGATCAATACCTGATCAGAAAAATTGCTAAACATTACTCTCAAGGGGAACAGATCGCCATTATTACTCGTGGGGTTACGACTATTAATGAGTTCGAGCAAGTGTTATCAGAATTCATGGATTTGAGAAGTGAAACAAGGACAATGACTCGGACACATTGTGACAATCGACGTGAACATAAGCCATGGGGAAGAGATAAAGAGGAGAGTGGGAGAAGGGGCGAGCAAGGACGAGCACACGAAAGTGAAAGCCGGCCAGTTACCCAACATTACAATAGACGACCGAATAAGTTTAAAAATGAACCCGAGCCGATCCCTTCGACTAGCGGTACGCAACATAACAAAAGCGCCACTGCAATGTCAAAAAACTAGGTCAGTTTTGTACATACGAATTAGATTTAAGCACCATAAATAAGTATATTAATAACACTTTTGTAGATATAAGAGAAGATTTATTGTGTAATGATGATATTAATGTAACTCATCGTGTAAACAAGTGCCCGGAGACCAGGATATCATTAAATGGGGTGCCCATCTGCGCGTTAATTGATACCGGAAGCCAAGTAAACGCTATATCTGAACAATGGTTTAAGAATAAAAAGAAGGAATTGGGTAACGTAGAAACCTTGAGGCTTTCCAATACTGTCATCAAAGGAGCAACTGAAAATAAATCAAAAAGGGTGACGCAGCAGGTATTGTTAACATCCAGGATCGGAGATGTGGAAGTTGACAGCGTATTCGTCGTAGTACCAGAGTTAGTAAAGGATTGTATCGTAGGTATGGGGTTACTATAAGAATATGGGTGCGTTATCGACTCACCCAACAAACAATTAATAATTCCAGAAAAGGGGGACCAAAAGGAAGCCACGGCAGAGATATTCCACGTAGAAATCACGTCTGGGGAAGAAGATATTGAAGAAACAACCAAACAAAAGGTGAGATCAATCGACAGAATCACCGAGGCCGAAAAAGGTGAAGTACAGCAAATCTTAATGGACAACAAAACAATATTCCGAAATACTCCCGGTAGGATTCAAGAGTACCAGCACAAATTTGAAGTTACAGATCGGACGCCGTACTGCCAGAAAGGGTGGCCGATTCCACTGAACTATCAGGATACAGTTAAGGCCCTTATAAATTTAATTTACTTATGATAGAAAGCCCGATTTTAGCACGTGAGTAAGAGGTCACAGGAACTAGCTGCATCTGTCGGGAGAGCCGGTAAACTCCGGTGTTTCCGATCCCACTGGAGACGTGAGTAACGCGAATACTCCTCGGTTTCTACCGCCGGCTAACGCAGGCCTGAGAGGGTGTCGCACTTGTTGACTAACGCGCACTGTTTCTACCGCCGGCTAACGCAGGCCTGAGGCGGTGTCACACTTGGTGACTAACGCGCACTGTTTCAGTGTTCGATACGCGCAGCAACAGAAACGCAGGCCTGAGGGGGTGTCACACTTGGTGACTAACGCGCACTGTTTCAGTTATCGAGATGTCTTCTTTGAGTGAAGCTGGTGTGTTACTCGCAGTTGCTGTGAGAAGTTATTTAAAAAAGAAGAAAAAGAGGAGATTTGGTGTACACCCGGTTAATGCTATACGTTTGACGCGCGGCCAGATTTATACGTTAGTTAGTCTGACTCTAACATTTTCAGACTATCTGTCTTGTATAAAAAATTAATGAACAAAACACTTAATTTACCTGACAGTAAACCATTACCTAACTTTGGAATAATACTCCAGTTCCACACGTTATTGTGGCTGATGAAGCCTTTGCCATGAGCCATCATGTTATCAGACCATATTCGAGACAGAACCTTGATAACAAGAAACAAGTTTTTAACTATAGGCTGTCAAGAGCTCGTCGTTTTGTGAAATGTGCTTTTGGCATACTTGGCAACAAGTGGAGAGTGTTTCACACGTCTATTTTTTTGGATCCAGATTTTGTTAAAGAAATTCTTTTAGCTGCCTGTGTGTTGCACACTTTGTGCTTTACACTTCTTAATTCTAACGCGGCGACAGAAACGCTAAGTGTGACCGTAGGCATGTAATCAAATGGAGCCGGTCACACTAGGCGTACGACGTTTGCGACAGCGTTCCGAACGCAGGACAGAGCGTTTTTCCTACGCGGCGACAGATACGCTCACCGTGTTAACTTATGGAGCGGGACATACTTGGCGTTCCTGTCGCTCCTTCTCCTCCCCACTCTTCTACTCACGTGGCATTCCGCATTCACTCTTCGTTGATGGTTGATCTAAGTTATATTGATTACTGAATTAAATTCATTATTTTTGTTACTTGTTATTATTGTTATTACTGTTATTATATAGTCCAAATTTCGTGTTCTGTTTGGAAATATCACCCTCAGTATATGACAACAATTCATTAAACGACGAAACACTCATTCGAAAATAAGAAAAAAATTCGTCTTCTTCATTTTTGAGTAAACCAACTAACGTATAAAACTGGCCGTGCGTCAGACGTATAGCATTGACTGGGTGTACACCAAATCTCCTCTTTTTCTTCTTTTTTAAATAAGTTCTCACAGCAACTGCGAGTAACACATCAGCTTCACTCAAAGAAGACATATCGAACACTGAAACAGTGCGCGTTAGTACCCAAGTGTGACACCCCCTCAGGCCTGCGTTTCTGTTGCTGCGCGTATCGAACACTGAAACAGTGCGCGTTAGTCGCCAAGTGTGACACTCCCTCAGGCCTGCGTTTCTGTCGCTGCGCGTATCGAACACTAAAACAGTGCGGGTTAGTCGTCAAGTGCGACACCCCCTCAGGCCTGCGTTTCTGTTGCTGCGCGTATCGAAAACTGAAACAGTGCGCGTTAGTCGCCAAGTGTGACACTCCCTCAGGCCTGCGTTTCTGTCGCTGCGCGTATCGAACACTAAAACAGTGCGGGTTAGTCGTCAAGTGCGACACCCCCTCAGGCCTGCGTTTCTGTCGCTGCGCGTGGAACACTGAAACAGTGCGCGTTAGTCGTCAAGTGTGACGCCCCCTCAGGCCTGCGTTTCTGTCGCTGCGCGTATCGAACGCCAAGTGTGACCGTAGACTTAAGACTATGGTGCAAATTAAGGTAGCGAGACATACAGGGTCCGCCAGTGAAGCGTGAAATTTTGAAAGTCCAATAGTTCATTTTCTGCTCACGAGAGGGCGTGGAGGTTTTCGATTGTTGTTTTACATTTAATGCCATTTGTTATTATATGTTTTAAAACATGGAGCAGTGGTCCGGTGCACAGCGTGTTTTCTGCGTAAAATCGTTTTATAAGAATGGTGACTGTGTGACTTCTGTACAACGATTGTTTCGTAATCATTTCAATATTCCACGACATGGAAGAGTGCCGTCCGCTCATGCAATTATGTCATGGTGAAAAAGTTTGAAGAAACTGGTTCCACATTAAACTTAAAGCATAGAGGAGCAACAAGGTCTGTAAGAACAGAGGAAAACATTGAAAGAGTTCGAGTAGCATTGACGCGTAGTCCACAACGTTCTGCAATGAAACATGCATCCGCACTAAACATTAGTGACAAATCGTTACGACGAATTTTGCATAAAGACTTATCTTAACATAACATCCTTACAAAATTCAAGTAATCCAGGAGTTGAAAGATGGCGATATGCTGGCTCGCAGGATTTTCAGCGAAGAAATATTGCGACGTGTAAATGATGATGAAAACTTTATTCATCGCATGTTTATGTCAGATGAAGCACATTTTCATTTGAATGGATATGTAAACAAACAAAATAGTCGATATTGGAATGATGACAACCCAGGTGAGTTGCATGAAAAGCCATTACATAGTCCGAAAGTTACGGTGTGGTGTGCAGTTTCATCATCTGGCATTATTGGGCCATATTTTTTCCAAGACGATAGAGAAAACACCACAACTGTCAATGCATACCGCTACACACATACGGTCAGAACATTTTTGATGTAACAGCTCCCTAGGTTTCCGGAAATTAATTTTTTCCAGCAGGATGGGGCCACAAGTCATACTGCTCGTGTGTCCATGGCTGCTTTAAGAAAACTCTTCCCGGACGGACTCATATCCAAATATGGCGACATCTCGTGGCCTGCAAGATCCCCAGATTTGTCCGCATGCGACTTTTTTCTTTGGGGATTTCTGAAGAGCAGGGTGTACATTGATAGACCGCACACCATACCGGAATTAAAAACGAATATCAGACAAGAAATTGCACGGATTCAACCTGACCTGCTTCGTCGAGTGATGGAAAATTTTCGGTCAAGATTGGAAGAATTTTTACACAGAAATGGCTCTCACTTGAGCGGCGTTATTTTTAAAAAGTAAAATAATGGCATACTTTACTCAACTCAAATCTGTAAAAAAAAAATCTGATAATAAATGTTTCATGAAAAAATTGGGTACTTTTAATTTTCCCGCTTCACTGGCGGACCCTGTACTAATGCTTTTTATTTTATTTAATGTTCCGTAGAAATATACATACGGCACGCCACTGGTAATAATGATCTTGTCTAAGTAGAGATAATGAATGTTGCGAAAATATGACATCGCGTAGGGGAGATCCGAAAAGTCACAGTGAAATTATAATAATAAATGATCGACTTTCGGGTTGTGTGTAAAATATCTGAGATTATTAGTGGAAAAATTATCGAATTAGATGACGCGATTTGGAACTTCCCCTCAATAAATTAGCATTTTTCAAGTTTGGTCCCATTTAGATGACGGGATGTAGAAAGGAGAATCTCGAATACAAAGATCTGTAAAGATACGGATATACTCTAAAGATCAACTGGCAGACAACCGAAGGTGTTTCAAATCCAAGAATTTGAAAAATGCATCTCATCATTCAGTGTAACTCTAATGAAAACGAAGCCTAATTTAAAGTAAAAACAATCAAAATTAATTACAACGTTGGTTATCCAGTTTTATCTTATGTCTTTACACAAGATATATAATAGGCCTCACGTACAATGTTTTTACGTAGGTATTACATATATCTTTTTTTCTATATGGCATATTTTACCAGTTTGAGGTCATATTTTGGTGGTTTTTAAGGCCATGTTTATTTTCAGATTTTTTTTTTGTCATATGAATCCGAGACCTAATAATGTACTATATGCATAAATTTCTTAGATTTTAAAACCTCAGTCGGTTTGTTGATGCGTTGTTGAC
The DNA here is from genome assembly GCA_034769895.1 of Magicicada septendecula. Classification (NCBI taxonomy): domain Eukaryota; kingdom Metazoa; phylum Arthropoda; class Insecta; order Hemiptera; family Cicadidae; genus Magicicada; species Magicicada septendecula. Next base: position 453,989,604 of record CM068367.1, read on the forward strand.
TTGCAGAGTGGATAGCGTTAGATATGTTATCTTTGCAATTATGCATAGATAACTGTCTGTGTCAACCTACTCACTGTTTTGTGTCAGCAAGTAAGAAATCAAAACAGGAAACAGATATACGAGAACGCGTAGGCCCAGCAGTATCTTTTCATCGTAACTGTCGCCCATCCCGCAGCGCGATAATATTTCATTCGTTTAACCTTTTGAACTTCAAGCAAGTCATGACTTATTACATACTTCACGTTTATGACATGTGTTAAGCATTATTTACTCGTCACGTAAATTTTTATGTGTAAATATTGTTCAACATGCCGTTCCCCTAGACTCGATACAGCTTCTAACATTGATTGGCTGGCGTGTTTGTTTCTTTGGTTTCGAATAAGAAGAACGTATGCAATTACTTATGCCGTACAAATATTAAGGTAAGCCTATTCTGTACACATGAAATTGTATAGTCAATCAAGAGTCAACCAACAAGAGCTGATAAAGAGTAGGATGTGAAGGGCAAGAGGATGGAATTACATAATGGTTTTTGAGTTGTATTAAATTAATCTAATGTTTTAGAAAAGTAAATTAGTAAATTAATACAAATAAAAACAATTTTCATAAGTAATGAAAAGCAACGTCATAGGTGATAGTCATAAGTAATGACTATATTTTACTTTAGTGTGTATGTAGTCTACATGTTAGTCCCTAAATTTCTGTTATTTATGTTCAAATTGTAACATATTTTTTCCAGCGGACAGTAACTCCCGCATCCCTGATGTGATTTTTTTTTTAAATATTACATACTGACCACAGAGTCCTAGACATTCAGGTCTAGCATTTTCCCCAACAGCTGAGGAAAATAAAAAAACTAGGACTATTCCGATTTCTCCAGGGTATCTGGTCCGTGGTGGATCAACTTATCTTAAAAAAATGTTAAATGTCCTTAAAAAAATACCACTGTGCAACAATAAGTAATTATTTTAAAAGTGAAGTGTTAATAAATGTTCAGAAATGGCTCGTAACAAATAAACATTTGGGTCTTACGCGATAAGAAAGTTATTAATCACTTATTCAACTCAATATCAAAACTGCAGATTGTTAATCGGTTTCAAGATTTTTTTTAATAGATATTTTTTTACGTTTACCACTGCATCTAGTTGTCCTCACACCACTTCCCAGAGTGTCCAATAAATGTCAGCGTCAAAAAGAGATTTCGAAACAAGTAACCCAGCCTTTTTTTTTAACTTATTATGATCTGACGCATGAATTGCAAGTTGGATAATATGTAAATACAAACAGACAAAAAAGTTATATCTCACTATATGAAAAGTTTTAATTATGTTTGATTTACCCGCTTGTATATATTCAGCAGTAGATGGTAATTTACGCATGTTTATTTGCGTACATAGCTAAACATATCGTAACAAACAAACCACAATTCTGGAGAAAGTTCTTAATATTTATTTGTAGGATACGAGAGTACACTCCGTGTGAAAATTGATATTTCTTTCACAATTTGGAAGTGCATTATGTACTCTTTGTGGTAAAGGCATAACGGAAAACCACTTCCTTATGTTCTGCAGGCCTACTTAACGGTGTTGTTTACATTTTTAGAAACATATTCATCAAGAAATATTTCGAAAAAGTTTCTGTATAAATTACACCTTGATTGCTAACAGAAGATTGTTTTATATTATAGGTAATGCACATAAGACTTATGTTTAAGATGTCCATTTATGCAGGTCGCCATTGAGTGTTTGGAAAAAAGAAAACATTATTAAATCTATCGAAAAACGAATTACATTATTGTACTGTCGACAACTTTTAATTTGTTTAAAGACAGTTTTAGTTTTAAAGGCATTTCAGTACAACAACCAATGTAACAATTTATATTGTGATTCAAACAGCTGATCTGTTTGGCCCGTAAATTGAAAGTTCATTTGAGTCATTACTCGTGAGGCTAATAATAGGTGATTTCAATAAAAGCAACTTATAACCATTAAAATATATTTATTATTCTTAAAAAACCAATTCCAATGTCAAATTGGCCTTTCAGTTACCTCAATGGGAGCAAAGGCTTCATCTTTGATAGCAGACGGGTCAAACGGGTATATACCGGTCGCTTTGAAACCAGCTATTATATTTGAAGGTGTTGGTGCTTTTGCCCATGCCCGTGAGAAGATTTTTCCGAATTTGCTTTTTCTTATCACTCGGTCGGCACCTATCTCGTCACTAGCTTCAGCTGAATTGCGAGCCTGTTGGGTCAAAAGTAGCAACACTTCATCGTCCCAGTAAGTTTCATATGCGCGGAACACACTTTTATCCATTGGTTGTAGCTCATGAGTTGTATTACTTGGGAGACAAAACAGTGTAACTTCATGAGCATCTGCAGCTGCAACACTGTTTGCATCCAGGAGAGAAAATACGCCATCAAAAATAAGAAGTGCAGGACCTGGTGCTTTATACTTTGCAAAGTGATCTAGCCACTTTACAAAGGTCTGAGTATTCATTGAACCTTTAGGTGTCATAAATATTTGACTGCCAGGTGGTAAGTCTTCAGCCCATTCTGGTCTCATACGTTCTCCTTTGAAGAGAATAATGGGAGGAATAACCTGTCCCAAGGCATTTCCACATGAAACAATTGTCACATTTTGTCCATGTTCTGAAGCAATGTTGTGGACTCGTTTAGCCCCTTTTCGAGCCAAAACAACTGGAGCCTTATGCAAGCACAGACGATTGCCTTTTTCACCCACATTGTAAATAGACTGAGGTTTTTGCATGACACCTATTTCGAGCTTTACACTCTTCAATTTATCAAAATAATCCTTTACAATGAATCTGTTTAATTTTTGGGCTCTTGCAGGGTTTAAATGTTGAGCCTTTCTCTTGCTGATGTCAGGGTGCCTTTGCATAAAAATCTCAAACCATTTTCTTCCTCCGGCTCCTAATTCATCATTAAACGGGTGTTTAATACTGTTCATGCCACAAAAAGTCTACACAGTACGTTTGATAAACTTTGGTGTAACAGGCATTCCTACATCAGCTAAACGATGAATTCTCTTACACAATTCAAGCTCTTGTTCTAGTGATAAAACAGGATTCCTTCCTGTTACCTTAGTAAAATTATTAGAGGCTATATGGTTCCGTAGAGTTCTGGGTATACCAAAAGTAGCTGCTGCTCTTCTTACAGCCCACTTCTCAGTCAACACAGCATTCATCGCTCGTGTCAGCTGGTCTTGAGTCTATTTTCCCAAAATTCGACCCACATTTCTGTAAAATAATAAAATATATGCCTGTAGATTTTTGCACTGAAATATCTAAAATGCATTTTAAACACTTGTTACTTAATATCATCAACTTCCGTAGTCTTAAATAAAAGTTAAAAAATTGTTTTTACTAGCTCGGTTTATATCTTAGTGAATTTTCCACTTTTAAAATTTTAATTTGTTTTTATAGTGCAGTTTTTTATATTGATTATAAAGTATTACAAAGTGTAATAACAAAAATAACCTTTCATTCATTATAACATACACAGGTTCCTAAGGTGGCCCACTATAGCCATCTTGGGAACCACGCCAATGACTGTATTTTCAAAAGTTTTTACACATAAAACTATTTCCCTGAATAGTTAAATTTTTGTATAGTCACATAATCAAAAAGAGCGTTAAATAAGCTTCAAGAATATGTATCACAAACATCATTTACTTTACTATTCTCTAAATAAATAAGGTAACTCTGCTTACCGTAATATAATAGTCGCCAACGCCAGATCGCCTCGTGGTAAACAATCACAAAATGGCTGTGGCTTCTTCAAGGCTAATTAGTTCATATATATTGCGCTAGGATGGGACACTGTCTAAGGAGCTGCTGCCGCCTGTGGAGTTCTAGTGTAACTAGTACCAGAAATCACTAATGGGCCACCTTAGGAACCCAGGCTACCTTTGGCGCACCTACCTTATAGTTTTATTTTTTTCTCACGTATTGTCGCTAGGCCTATAGTGTTTTTGTTGGTATCCAATACTCACAGTTAGGAAGACTTTCAGTACTGATTAATAACTGCCGCTTATTAGAAGCAGGTGATGATTTCAGTAATTGATTCAATTTTGTGGATGATTTGCTGAAGTGGAGACAAAAATTTAATGGTATTTGGGATCAGAGAATCTGATCCAATTAACTAGTGATTCAAATATTTTTGATGTGATTCAAAACTAGTGACGTTTTATATTTTTGCATTGAAGTGGCTATATATGTAAATGTTACTAATATACTGATCTCTTTCTATATTTCTACTATATTTTAATGTAGAATTTACAACTCTAATTTATTGTACTCATTGTATTAAGTACTCATTGTACAATTATTGTACTTTATTCAGTAACAATGCTGATGTGATAATCCTATGATACTAATGATTAGTATTATTCCTATTCAGTATCATTTATACTGATGTGCCTATGATACTAATGATCAGTATTATTCCTATTCAGTATCATTTATACTGATGTGATGTTGACAACTTACTTAATTTCAAAATATTAAGAAATAGTAGTAACCACTATGCTAGCTGTAGATGTGCTTAGCACTACCTTGTGCTAGCTGTTTGTGATTATAAAAAATATCATAAATTTTAACTACATTAGGGTATGTTCATGTATTTTTATTATCTTTAAAAGTCGGTATTTCATCACTGTAAAACTGTTTTTTCTTTCATATATTTAAAATTCTTCTATTTAATATTTTACCTTGAAATAGGCTAAGTAAATGTTCCAAATTATTTTAATCATTCAAATGAGTGTAAATAAATTACCATCTGCCTATATTAGGCCTACTTGTCATAATATTAGTAACTTTAGAAGTAGATACATATATAAAGAATTTAGTGAAAACAGCAAAACATTAATGCTCATTAATAAAATGAAACAGATACCAAAGGAAATTACAATTTAAGATTTGTCTAAGTCTATGAACACCTCTGTTCCCTCCTATCTAAAAAGTGAATACGGGAGACTAAAATAGTAATCATTTTCAAAATAAAGACTAAATATGTCTGGAATAAGTATAAGAGAGAGAAATAACAGTAGAAAAAACTAGACTAGACTAGACATGTCAAAACGCTTATTTAAATGTTGTGAAAGTTGTGTCTACTTATTGACTAACACTCACATAACCTTACATTATTTATTAATTCACAAACACTACTAAAGTAATGATTCCTGTTTAAGTTGTTAAAATGGTTCAGAAAAGAGCCCAATGCTCTCCCTCTCCTATGTGGAGTATTATGATGGAGGTATCATCCACATATCTGAGCGACACAGTAAATTGTAGAAAAGTTTATCAAAGTATTTGTTTGTTTTAACTCTTCAATGAACAAGCTGGCTACTGTACATGAAAGGGGTGTCCATGGATATAGGTATGCAACTATGTTTAGTTTCATGTGCCTTTATTATATTTACTTACAGTGATCTTGATACAAACTCTTATATTAATTTAATAAATGGCTTTTTCAAGAACTTAAGACACACCAAGGACCAGTGGTTGTCTAAGCACTGTGGAGAGGTAACATCAGTTCTTGAAAGTATTTTGCACAGAATTAAACAAAGTTCTTGGAATGCTAACACATGCACACACCAATTTAAAATGGAAAGCATAATAAAAATGCACAAATTGCATAGGCTTGTTATATTATTGTCTAAGACTTTTTATTTCTATTCTGCTAGGGTGTCATAGAACAGCAAAATAAACATTTGAAGAGAATAGTGCACCCACACATACACATACACATACACCCACAGGCATTTAAACATGCATACCCAGTGACATGTAAACATAAATCATTATTTAAAAGGTAATAAAGACAAATCTTTATTACTTTAAAGTAATAATTTAGTTTTTAAATTATTCAAAACATACCGGTACTGACAATTTTGTAATATTTTATTATTGCATTTAATAATGCTTATATCGCTATAAATAAAAGCTCTTGTTCAAAATATTTAGAAAATATTAACATTCATAAAATGTTAATTGTTAGTGTAACAGTGTACATATAAAATGTTAATTGTTAGTGTAACAGTGTACACACAAACATATGATAAAATATTAAGTGCCGTACATTATTGGCTGTTAAACAAGTGCACAAATAATTGGCAGTGGCTCTCCAAGAGCAGTAGAGCAGAGAGAGAGAGAGAGAGAGAGAGAGAGAAGAAGAAAGAGGGAGGGAGGTATACATAGGTTCAAATGGAATATACTGTTCTATTGGGTGTTGACTGCTTCTGATATGGATTAATTTCCAAATTACCAAATTCGTTGACAAAATGTGTTCTGAGATCAAGTATCATAACAATACCTCAAACATAACGTGTAAAATATTATATAACTACTTCATGTATGCCTCAACATATGAAGGAAATTGTGGTTGCTATTTGTAGAGAGTATTTGTAGCAATTATAAGTCTTAAAATACTTTACAAACAGTATTTTCATTCTTTTGATTGTTAAGTCACACACTGGCAACGATGAGAAAAGTATTCTTCACTGTTAGGATTAACCCCCTTGTACATATGATCATAGAACTATGAAAATGTTATTCTGTAAATGCTATAAGTACGTATTTTGTCAGACATCCAATTACAGATTATTAGTACAGTAGCGCATGAGGAAAGAGAAGTGAATTTTGTAAATACACAGAGCAAGTGTATGGCCATGCTTTTTTGTACAGTTTCAACTGTATGGGTAGTTTTTTTTTTCTTAAAGCAGGGCTAGTATTTTCATCTTTCTAAATCATACTTTAGTTTAGTTTATAGTGTTGCAAATTCTTCTAAGATTAATTTACTATATCCAGCGTTTTGTGATAATAATTCTTTATGCATTACATTACTAATAGCTGGTAGTCAATTTCTACTTTAAAATGGAAAATTTTCTGAAGAAATTTCTAGTTGCAATTTAGTTTAATATTCTTAACTCAGTTATCATTTAACTCAGTATTATTGGTTTAACTTATAAATAAAAATGTTAAAATAAATTAAAAAATAATAATACTGTTGGGCTACATATAAACACTTGAATGTAAATACCATGTTTACATTTTTGATTCCATGATTTTTACACAATTTTTATTTCTAACTAAATGACATTCACAATAACAAAGTGAAGTGAACTCTTTATAATTTTGACAAAACTGATTATAGATTCTTTAGCTTATTATTTTATAATCATCAGCAGTAGCAGTTTTCATTTCTTACATGTGAAATTTTAATTATTTTGTATTTGATCTACATATTACAATTTCACATAATGTTTATCAAATATATTTAAAAGTGCCTGTACAATGTACTGTATTGTAGTGGTGTCATGTTAATACATATTGTAACGGTACATAACCCGGTCCAAATAAATTAACTCATGTAATAACATAAAGGTCAGAAATGGGTAAGCTATAACGAGCTCAAAATTTAATTATATCACTAAACATTATAAACAATTCGAGTGATATACAGTGACAAGCGAGTTATAGTGTACCCATTGAGGTAAAAAAGTGAAAGTGAGGGGAACTTCTTACAGAATTGTGTTGTAGGTGGGAGAATTAGAAACGATGATAGTAGACTATAATGCTACTAACCGATTATGTATTTTGTTAATTTATTGTAGTGTTTATATTGTATAGACAACCAATTTTAATACCTAAGTTAATTTTATATTTTTTCAAATATTTGTGTTATAATATAAGATAACCCAGGGTTCGTTTTAAAAAACATAAAAGATTTAAATATCAAATGATAATAAAAAATTAAAATAATACTATATGAGGGAAATGGCAGAAGGAAGTAGTGCAGTGTAGGAATACTATGAGAGACTAATAAATAATATATAAATTCATTTAAAGATAATAAATATATTAAATACTTATATACAAGGTCATAAGAAAATGAACAGAAACCTATTATGTAAACCAAATTGAGAAAGAAACCGGAATTAAAAAGAATTATTTTTCGGTAAATAAAATATAAATTTATAATAATTACAAACTGCCTGTATACTAAAAAATTATGGGTTACTAAGAGTGACGAAATAACAAGTATTGTTAATCGAATTTAAAAATTAAACCTGGAGAGTTGACAAAAATGATGAGGCCACAATTTTATTAAAAATATCCTTTTAGAAACCTTATAGAAGTGCAAAATTGGTACAAAATTAAAAAACAATACGAACATTATATAATCCTACCTTACATATCAAACTTAAATGGTTATACTCCATAATAAACAGTGAAAGAAAACCATTCTGATGATCCGGCCTAGTTTCGATATGTTTCAAGTTGACGATATAATAAGGGCCAGACGGTAATGAAATTACAACCCAAGACGGACATCACTAGAGAAAAGGCTTCATTCCAGTAAGAACTATAAGAAGAGAGGTAATATAAACATTTCGTTTAATAGTTAACGAAGAAAACGCATTCCGAATGATTAAATAGAACACAAAACTAGTCAAAATTAATCACATGTTCTAAAGTAAACAAACGCACGCTGCTCTCTTACGGACATTTCTGGAACTACGTACTAAATGAAAAATAAACAAAAATTTTTAATATTTTTCGGTATTTGTAAAGCGTAGTATAATTATCCATTTCTGACCATCTCATAACAAAAAGAACTTACCCTAACCCTGGGGAAATAAAAGAATTATATCTTGATTGATGTTTTAAAAATAGTATAAAATTTGGTAAACAAAACCATATATGTTTTTTTCTTTTGACAATTCCATGTTTATTCGATGAAGTCGATATTATGTTTTAATTGAGGAAATATCGATTGTGATATTTGTATTTGGGCGGCAGAAACAAAAACTAATAATATAAATAATAAATATTATTGGAAAATGTTATTGAATAATAAAAATGTGTTATATTTTTTGTAGTGGGTAGTTGTAATAGATTTCAGCACAAAATAGAAGAGATCGATTCACCGGGTCATATTTTGCCATAGTGTAGTCTGGTGGAACTATGTGTGGAGACTCGTCTCACAATCAGCTGATTTAAATCATGGCGAACAATTTGAAAAAATTCAGAAATCGTCTAAACCGAGTGTAATCAATCGGTACCTACTCTCTCTTCAACATAAGGCTGAACAACTTCCCTGCTTGACCCCAAATCACACACTCTCGATTTCGGCTTTTGATTGAGTAACCTTACCAAACACTTTATTTTTAAACTTCAGTCATTATAATTCATAAGTGGCGACTGCGGAGAGGCGGAAACATTAAAACCTATACAAAACCGTTACGTTACAGAATTGGCGCTTACAACAGTGGGGCCTAATTAAATAAGACGTTTCGCTAATACCTCTAAGAAAAACCGCTACGTTACAGATTGGCGCTCAACGTAAAAGGGCTGTAATTAGAAAAGAATTTTGATATTTAATAAATTAATATACCAAAAAATCTAATTATCGTCGGCAGTTATGAGAAAACAAGAAATGCATAGTACTAGAGGCAGATCGAAGAAGAGGGCAGAAGAAAAGGAGAAGGAAGAAGGTGGACAGGAACAAGAAATAGAATTAGTCACGGACAGTGAAATGGACCAACAGACAGGTGATAAAGAAGAAACTGAAGTAGTTATGGACCCGGAAACGGAAATAGTGGAAGAGGATGCCCAAGGGGACCAACCAGACAAAGCGGTAACCAGAGAAGAACCTAATTGGCAAGACATGATGAAATTTATGGCAGAACAATTTAAGGAACAGAATAAACAAACTAATGAACAATTTAGAAAACAGGAGGAAGCCTTGAAACAAACCAATGAGGAAAATAAGGAGAATTTTAAGAAACAGGAGGAACAAAATAGACAGACCAATGAGAAAATAGATAGCATTCAGGAAAGTTTAATCAAACAACTAAATGAAAAAATAGAGACCATTCATGGAAATATCAAACAAACCATGAATGAACAATACCATGAACTGAAAGAAACTGTTGAAGGACAAAGAGAAGAGATGAATGCAAAATTTGAAGAGAATAATGAGAATTTAAAACAATTTGAGGGTAAGATGGAGAAGTTCAATAAGGAGATATGGGAAACTTTTGGAGAGAAGTTTGAAAATGTTAATACGCTTATCCAAAAAGCAGATACATACCCAGAGGAGATAAATAAGGAAATGGACAGTGGTTTTAAGAATTTGGATGAAACATCAGACAGCACTTCAGAAGGTATTAAAGTAAGTCCGAATACAGAAGAGAGGAGGAAGGAAATAGAAATTACAGAATACCAAGGTGTAATGCCATCGGAAAATAAAAATAGCCACAATAAAGAGGATAATCAATACCTGGAAAAGAAGACCAAGAAAATAAGAAAAACATGTAGAAAGAAAATACTAAATACAAGGGAAGAATGGGAGATGATTACAGATGGATTAATTAATGTATTTAACCTCCCAATTAATGAACAGAGGGAATTAATTAAGTTTAGATCTCAATTAAATATGTCGACGATTGAAGTGTATCAGACAATATCAGTCATATTTTCAAGACGGAATATAACATTCAAATATTTGGTAAATAATCCAGAGGTAAAAGGGAATGAAATGAGATTAAAAATGAGCAACTATGTTATGTCAGAGGAGGTGCAATACCTGTTAGTTGAAAAAGAACTAACAATGACGGAAAACCGTGACTTCAATGAAGACTTTGTATCAGCTGAGTTACGATGCCAGGTGAAAGAGAGGTATTTAACAAATACCAAAATCATTATGAATACCCCAGTAATCCGAGTAAAGGGAGTACCTGAATTAATGGACCATGGTTAAACGAAACAATAACCAACCAGAAAAGGGGACTGATTTTCTGAAAACCAACCCAGCAACCCATTGAAAATGAAGAGACTAAAACCCCAAAATTCTAAAAGCATGTAAGGACATCTTACTCAAGTTATTTTAAAACCATATAATTTAAAGTGAAGAGACTACAAAAAAAAAAAAAAAAATGTAAGAACAACTTACTCAACAATTTATCTAGGAACAAGACGATTTAATAAAAACTATGTAAGGACAACTTACTTAATTTATTCAGAAATAATACGATTTAAGATATTTTGAAACCATGTGATTTAACAAAAAATAAGAACTGATTAGTAAATAAGAGTTATAAAGAATTGATTTAAAATGAAATAATAGGAAAAAGTAATATTTTTAATGGTAACAAACAGAAGAAAAATTAAATGAACAAAAACAATTGATGGTAATGTGCTCAGACAAGAAGAATAAAGAGTAATTTAATGACTCCAATGAAACTGAAGGAGGATGATAATTAATACAATAATTAGAATTTCTCGGAATTGAAGATTATATAAGAAGAAATGATACGGAGAAATATGTCACATGAAGTAAAGTCAAAAGAATTTTAAAATAATGCCTATCAATAATGTTATATGCTATTAGTTAATGGAAAAGAAGAAGGAATCAAGGAGAAGAAGAAATATATAAATAAATGCAAACAGCTGCAGTATGAAGAATCCCAAAAGTGTTTAGTACTAGTCGCTAATTGACTACTACTTATAAGTTTTTTATTTTTATGTATTGACCGTAGAAATGTTCCGGCAATAATTTTTATGAGCAGGGATGATGTTCCCCTGGTCTCAGAAGGTGTAAGGATGGACAGCGGAGTATGGACCCAAAAGTGGCCACCCGACTGGTACCACCGCACAAGATAGGGAAAAATGTTAGGGAAATTGAATATTTAAGGGATAATAATTATAAAATAGCTGAAAAGAGTGATATTGGATTCCAGAAGTATAGATGAAGAAAATAGAAGGAAGATAGCAGACCGAAGCTTAATTGATAAAGATAAGTTATAGAAGTAAATAGAAATGAGTGTTAAAACAAGTTTAATATGATTAGTGTGACCAGTCCTTATCAAATAAAATGTGGAAGTACCACTACCCAGAGAAATAAATAATTGATGAATTTGCCTCCAAGAGAGAGAGAGTAGAGTAAGAAAACAGCAATTACCACCAGTCTGAATTACCAATCAGTTTACAACCAGTTTGAAAGAAATGAAACACTATTATGAAGAATAAAACCAAGACTATTAGGAGAATTGAAACAATCAACAATTTATTTTAATAGACGAGTAACCAAAATAAATTTGTTCTAGTGGGGGGGCTTTATGTAACGGTACATAACCCGGTCCAAATAAATTAACTCATGTAATAACATAAAGGTCAGAAATGGGTAAGCTATAACGAGCTCAAAATTTAATTATATCACTAAACATTATAAACAATTCGAGTGATATACAGTGACAAGCGAGTTATAGTGTACCCATTGAGGTAAAAAAGTGAAAGTGAGGGGAACTTCTTACAGAATTGTGTTGTAGGTGGGAGAATTAGAAACGATGATAGTAGACTATAATGCTACTAACCGATTATGTATTTTGTTAATTTATTGTAGTGTTTATATTGTATAGACAACCAATTTTAATACCTAAGTTAATTTTATATTTTTTCAAATATTTGTGTTATAATATAAGATAACCCAGGGTTCGTTTTAAAAAACATAAAAGATTTAAATATCAAATGATAATAAAAAATTAAAATAATACTATATGAGGGAAATGGCAGAAGGAAGTAGTGCAGTGTAGGAATACTATGAGAGACTAATAAATAATATATAAATTCATTTAAAGATAATAAATATATTAAATACTTATATACAAGGTCATAAGAAAATGAACAGAAACCTATTATGTAAACCAAATTGAGAAAGAAACCGGAATTAAAAAGAATTATTTTTCGGTAAATAAAATATAAATTTATAATAATTACAAACTGCCTGTATACTAAAAAATTATGGGTTACTAAGAGTGACGAAATAACAAGTATTGTTAATCGAATTTAAAAATTAAACCTGGAGAGTTGACAAAAATGATGAGGCCACAATTTTATTAAAAATATCCTTTTAGAAACCTTATAGAAGTGCAAAATTGGTACAAAATTAAAAAAACAATACGAACATTATATAATCCTACCTTACATATCAAACTTAAATGGTTATACTCCATAATAAACAGTGAAAGAAAACCATTCTGATGATCCGGCCTAGTTTCGATATGTTTCAAGTTGACGATATAATAAGGGCCAGACGGTAATGAAATTACAACCCAAGACGGACATCACTAGAGAAAAGGCTTCATTCCAGTAAGAACTATAAGAAGAGAGGTAATATAAACATTTCGTTTAATAGTTAACGAAGAAAACGCATTCCGAATGATTAAATAGAACAAAAAACTAGTCAAAATTAATCACATGTTCTAAAGTAAACAAACGCATGTTGCTCTCTTACGGACATTTCTGGAACTACGTACTAAACGAAAAATAAACAAAAATTTTTAATATTTTTCGGTATTTGTAAAGCGTAGTATAATTATCCATTTCTGACCATCTCATAACAAAAAGAACTTACCCTTAACCCTGGGGAAATAAAAGAATTATATCTTGATTGATGTTTTAAAAATAGTATAAAATTTGGTAAACAAAACCATATATGTTTTTTTCTTTTGACAATTCCATGTTTATTCGATGAAGTCGATATTATGTTTTAATTGAGGAAATATCGATTGTGATATTTGTATTTGGGCGGCAGAAACAAAAACTAATAATATAAATAATAAATATTATTGGAAAATGTTATTGAATAATAAAAATGAGTTATATTTTTTGTAGTGGGTAGTTGTAATAGATTTCAGCACAAAATAGAAGAGATCGATTCACCGGGTCATATTTTGCCATAGTGTAGTCTGGTGGAACTATGTGTGGAGACTCGTCTCACAATCAGCTGATTTAAATCACGGCGAACAATTTGAAAAAATTCAGAAATCGTCTAAACCGAGTGTAATCAATCAGTACCTACTCTCTCTTCAACATAAGGCTGAACAACTTCCCTGCTTGACCCCAAATCACACACTCTCGATTTCGGCTTTTGATTGAGTAACCTTACCAAACACTTTATTTTTAAACTTCAGTCATTATAATTCATAAGTGGCGACTGCGGAGAGGCGGAAACATTAAAACCTATACAAAACCGTTACGTTACAGAATTGGCGCTTACAACAGTGGGGCCTAATTAAATAAGACGTTTCGCTAATACGTCTAAGAAAAACCGCTACGTTACAATATTCATAGTACAGTGGAACCTCACTAATTTGTCTCCTTCTGTAATTCGTCACCCACTCAAGCTTTTTTTTCTTTTCCTTTATTAACAATGAGGAACATATACGCTCTAATTATAGCTGGGGTAAACCAAAAATGTGCTGATTGTGGCCAGGGTTCTAATAATAGCCAGGAGAATGGATTGTGGAAGGTATTGGTTCCGATAATGGGTATTTTGTACTTTTGTACACGGCACACAATTGTTTCCAAAAATTCAGTCGGATTGCTGATGCCTGGCAAAATATTCTGGAAAAAACTCTAAAATCTGCCTGGAATAAGTTACAGCATCTGAATTACAACCAGCGTTTACAAAACCAGAAGGTCTTTTCCCCACATCAGAATGGTGTGAAATAGACTTACCGGATGTAGGCTACAAAATGTTTAGTGATGATGTAATTGTTAGGTATCCACAAAACCTACAGATGAAGAAGATGACCAGACAATAAAACCAGCAATCTCTCATAAGGGGGCCATTCAATCAATGACTACAGCAATCAAATGGTGTGAAGGCCTGGATGAATCAGAACTGCCTAAAATAATTTCAATGTGCCAGATACATAATTTGGCTCTTGAAAAGTATGATCAACAGAAAAAAAACAGAAGAAATTTTTTTCTACATTTACATATTTTTTCACAATCATTAAACAAATATTTTTGCAATTACAGTGCTTTTGTTTGAGTTTGAAAATTTCTAGCAACAAATATGTTTGAGCACAACATTAGTAGGCTACTGTACATTGATAGTGTTGTAATAAAGCATTTTAGATTGTCTTTAATGGGTTTGTTTCTTACTCCCTCACTAATTGGTCTGTTTCACTAATTAGTCACCCCTTCGGTCCCGTAGGTGATGAATTAGTGAGGTTCTACTGTATGTATATCTCATAATGATTATCTCATGTCTGACCACTGCCATCTTCTCATTCAGCCAGTGTTCCATCCACCTCCATTTCATTTTCCTAATCCTATAAATAATATCATCTATTATAGTTTGCTTACTGCCTACTTAACTGTCTTCCTATATGTTGTTCCTGCCATATATCTTTGAATATTTCTGAGTTTACTTATTATACTCCTGGATACTGTCCATGTTTCTGATCCACACCATTATAATAATAGTTCATTTCAGGAAAAACATATTTATTAATAATTTTCTTCTTTAAATATAAAGGCAGTCTGTTAGTTGGTCTACCTTGATGTTATTCAAATTGTAATTTCAGGCACTGTATATTCACTGTTTGTGATTATTCTATCCAAATATACAATTCACATTCAGAACTTTAACATCAAATTTAAACTCCTCAGCCAGTGCAACCTTATAAAACATTATAGTTTGTCATTCATGTAATTTCCAGATTAAACTTTATACTTTCCTTGTTAAAGTTAATGATCATTCTCTCCACATGGACAGAATTTTAATCCCTTTGTTTCCTTATCTAATTGAGTGGACAGATTTATTGAGTAGATATAACCTGAAAGAATATCTTTAGTAAAGGTTATCTCTGGATCATATATCCTTTTTTGTTTACATTATGTGCAGATTTATTTAAACTGTTAAGTTATTATGTATACCAAGCAGAATAGGAAAATATCCCTTTGTTCTTCAAAACTGAATTAGAAATTTCTTATAATTCACAAATGTCATACAAAATCAATTTCATACTCGTTTCAGTGTTAAGTTCATTTAATGTTTTGTATACAATAACAGTTGGTTCTGATCAGGAAATAATTTACTATTATATGTTTCCATTATCCAAGAAGTGAGAATCTTGTAGACTTTGCATACATATAAGAGCAATAAAATTGGTGTGTAGACTATTCATAATATTCAGCCCATCACCTTTTACTGTATCTGTACTGCTTACTGACTTCTATTCTGTGAATATCTTTTTGCATTTTGATGGATTTATTAGAAATCTTTTAGTATTTCCATGTTTGCAAAACCTTACTTCAATAGCACCTCTGCTATTTTTTTCATTACATAGTGACTTCTCTTTAAAATCCTCTGGTATAGGCTTCTTGTTACAAGCATCCAGCATTACACAATGGTGACGATACATTGCATACAGCAGCAATGATCAGTAAAGTTGTGGTCTTTGCTGCAATCAAACAGAATGTGTCCACCCGTATCCTCTTGCAGTGTTTGCAGTACAGAGAATCTGCAAGGCCAAAGGAGTGCAAACATTCCTCAGTGACCAAATTACCAAATATGATTCATGCAAGAAACTTTCATACCTTCCAACGTTTGCACCTAATGGGTTCTACATTGTGTTATATTTTTATAAAACTCTTTCACAGATTTTATGATCTTCTTTTTTATCTCTTATTATCTTCTATTTCTTCCATTTCTAATGGTTGTTCTCATTTGACATCTATATAAAATCTCTCACCTTCTATGCACATATATTTGTACTGTCGTATATTTTTAGCTGTGTGTATTGGTATGTTAGTTGTTTCTTTCATTTACACCTTTTCTTGCCAAAGATTTTATTACTGACGTTTTTTATGTGTGTTTTATTGATCTTGAAGAATTTGTTATTCATTCTTTATTTTTTTTTTAATAATTCATATTTTTGTCTTCAATACAATGTAATAGCTTGACATTTCATTTGTGTCTTTCTTTTAATCCTGATCATATATATATATATATATATATATATATATATATATATATATATATATTTCAATTACTTTCTGCTACAGTCCGTTTCTTGATGTATATAATACTATAATACTTATAACTATTTTACCTCAAGATATATTTTTTCCTTTAGGAACATGTTTCGGGAGATCCTGTTCTCCCATCTTCAGCCTTCGCCATCTTGCTTCTGGTGCAGTATTTGTGTGTTAACATCCAGAAGCCAACACACAAATACTGCACCAGAAGCAAGATGGCGAAGGCTGAAGATGGGAGAACAGGATCTCCCGAAACATGTTCCTAAAGGAAAAAATATATCTTGAGGTAAAATAGTTATAAGTATTATAGTAATATATATATATATCCCTCTGTCCTTGATGTTTATTGACGTCTTTGGTATACCAAGTGTACACACTTTTATAAGTGTAAGTCTTTGCTTTAAAGTGTATGATCACTAACAGTGTTAGATTTTTTTATTCAGTGACACTCAGTGGTATGACAAGACTCTCACAGAAATGAATGCAAATAATTTTAAATTTGACCTTCTATTCACTTGCTAACAGAATATGATAAGTAAAATCAATCTTACAAAATGTATTAGACCCATGTAATTGCTGCAATTTGATAACTAACAAAATTTATTATGACGCCAAAAAGAAAGTTCACTTTTACCCAAGTGGCTGGTTACACAAATTAAGCAAAAAACCAGTTCTTTCCACTTGATGTTGTTTATTACGTTTCCTTCCTTGATTTTGAACAGCTCATGTACGGAATATTCATGCCTGGTTTGCCCATGCAATTCAAGCACAAAGTGGTAAGTAACATGACTTTGTGAAAGTTCATGTCATTTCTACAAATTAGATAGGTTTTTTAAATTAGGAACACCCAAATTATTGCACAAATCATTTGCTCTTGTGAGAAAAGGAAATATGGCCAACAGCCCAATTTTTTTCTTTTTTTATATCCACTTAATCAGGATGTGGTTTTAGGAATCTTGTGTATGGTTTTGTGTTAAATGTCAATTTTGGGACTGATAGTGTCCACTGGCCATATTATATACATCTGTAAAATTCGTAGCATCTAATAATTTTACAAACAAATCCTCAGCATCATAACTGCATTCATTTCACTTGTGATGAAGGCTTACCTAGCACTGGCAACACACTCATGACAATGTATATGATTGCAGAGTAGCCTTCCTTACTTTGCTACTTTGCATGAAAGCCTCACACAGACACTGTATGATAGCATTTGTTCTCTTAAACTTAATAAATATAAATAATTATTGCACACCTCTTATCCTATCCCTCCATCACTGTTTACAGTCAGATCCTAAACTCAGATTATTCTTATTTTTATTTGTGACTATCAGTGGCGAAGCTAGTAGTTAATGAATGGGTAGGCAAAAATCTTATCTTAAATTTGTTTTAAGGAATCGCTAAAAGGACGATGGTTCAAATCGGACGCTGAGGTAGAGTTTGGTGTAACCGAATGGTTCCACAAACAGCCATAAGAATTTTACTAGCAGGGAATCTACAGGTTAGCGCAACAGTGGAACTCATGTCTTAATGTTAATGGAGACTTCTTTTAAAATCGTTGAATAAAAAATGCTTTACAGCTCTATACGTGTTTCTATTAAACAATCCTTGTATTAGTCATACACAATAATACAACTAATTGAACTTCAAAATTTTAAACTTGATTAGTTTCTATATATATGTTTAATGCTACAAATAATTCAAATAACAATCTTGATCATCTGTTAGTTCAGCGGAGTAACAGGGACACTTTTAATAACCGCATAAAATAAACAAACTTATAAACAACACAGCGCGCTTTAACTTGAATGTTTGGACCACATAAGTGAGGCATGCCTCAACGCTCTATGTGTACAGCGCGGGACAATCCCCCCTCCCTTCACTTCCCTGTCAAACCCATAATACATTGCTTACATACGATGTATACAAAAAACACTGAAGCAAGTTCAGGTTGCCTCATTCGCTTTAAACGAGCTATGCCGAATCTCACCTGTCACCATCTAGCGGTCACTCAGTAAAGCACATTTCGGTTTAATAAATTTGACAGTCGCGATAACAATGTATAATCTTTACGTTATGTAGTTCATACGAATTTATAATTTTTATTCTACAGAATTTTTTAGGGTAGGCATTGCCTCCATGTAACTTCGCTACTGGTGACTATACAACCATTTTCTGCAGTTCTTTTCTACAATATGTTCCAGAAGGTACATGCCAAAATTAAATATATATATTTCTCTGAAAAAATTAATGGCAAATGTCCCAATTATAAACTTAGGTCCCAAAACACTTTGTTTTCAAGTTTTGACTACTCAATTTTTGTCTTTTTTGGCCTCAAAAGTGGTATTGTATTTATGTAAACACAATTTATAAATATAAATTTGTGATTTATGTTTAATTTTACATAACATTTTTTTCCTTAACTGGTCCAGTGTTAGCCAGTGAACACTTTTTAAGAAATTCCAACAAAATAATTATAAATGTAATTTTCATATTTTTGTGAATAAAATTACAAAATTACAGAAAACAAGGTGTTAACCACCTTGTAGAGGATTTAATTACAAATAAAATGTCTGAAAAAAGTCACCAGAAAATACAGCACAAAGTTAAATAAATAGTATTTTCAGTACAATAATGATACAGAAAAATTATGCTGAATACAGAATTTGCACTGAAAGCAATTACAACAAAATAATTTTATGGAATAACAACATTATTATTTCATACTTTAATTAATTCGTTCACAAAATTAAATTTTTGTATCAAACATGCTAATTGTTTACCAAGAATCTGAATAAATATTCCAGATTAGTGATTTACAGATGAGGTCGCATTCTTGGGTTCATGTTCATTTCTTTGCCAGCAAACATGTTGTTTTTAAATGTGTATTTAAATTCCCTGGCTTTTGAACACAGATGTTTTCACATACCCAGCATAAAGAAATCAAGTTGACTCATGTCAGATGATCTAGCTGGCCATGCATGTAGTCCAACTCAATCAATCCATCAGTTGGTAACTGTTCTGTTCCAATAACACCACTCTGCGACATATTTGATGTTTCACATATTTATGTTTCTGGCAAGTTTTAAGTGGTGATTTCAGATCTGCAATCCACATTCACCTATCATTTCTGCTTGTTTACAAATCAATAAAGAGCATATTCCATTTTTGCTCCCATTTTTCCTATTGAATTAGCAAGCAGTTGGTACCTCTGCTAAATCAATCAGCAGATTTCCTCCAAACACCAGATGGGATACAGCTTGATCTGGTCTCTTTAAGGATATGTTTATGCACACTTAAACTAGTGCAACAGTGCTATTAATTTTGTATCGTTTTTGGTCCGGGTGTTAACAAAATGAGTTTACATAAGTGCTTAAATAATACACATACAAGTTATATTCTGTTATATTCTATTACATTTGTGGAAATTATGTTATTGTAAAACAGAGACAAGACATTTTAAGATTTGTTAAGCAAGCCTACTTTGTATATTTTGGTATTAACATCAGGAACCAAGACAAAAGTGGACCTCTCATAAAGTTATCAAACTTGTGTGAAAGTACTGAGATTATGGGAAGAAAAAATCAATGCCTTTTGTCATTCTCATGGTGTGGAGAGAGCTAAAAAATCATTTGGATGATCTGTTACTTTTGTATGAGTAATGTTGAAGGCTATAATGCAAAAAAGCAAGAAAAATATTGTGTATTCAATTATCCCTTCAGCTATTACACTGGTAGCACATGACAATGCTCTCCCAGTGCTTACTCCACCTCCACATATAGAAGAAACAGTCGTGCACAGCAGCTCTGATCCTGAATCAGATGAGTATTATCCAAGTGATGATTCCACTTCTACGACAGTCAATCAACTTGAACTCGGTAACCTATAGTTGTTTTGATTGTTCATCATCTTACGTGACATAATCATAGACACAGAAAACAGCTGTACAAAACACGCACATTAACGACCAGGACCCAATACGTCACGACATAAAACGGAAACTCCAACGCACACATATACAACCAAAAAGACACAACAACGAAATAAAAACGCTTAATAATGTAAAACAAAAGTTGCTTGAACACAACATAACAATATTAAAAGCTGATAAAGGGAACATAAACGTCATAATGGACAAACATCAACTAAACACTAAAATTGAGAATTTCTTCAACGAAAATAATGTAACGGAAATAAATAAAGACCCCACACTAAAATTTCAAAAACAGATTAAAAAATTTATAAATAACACAAAACATATAATCAAACCAGAAAGCACCAAATACCTTAAACAAATCAAACCTAACCCCCCAAAACTAAATGCATTACTGAAAATACACAAACCTAACATTCCCATCAAACCATTAATAAACAACATACAAGCTCCCTCCCACAAAATCGCAAAACACCTACACAAAATAATCAGAGAAAACATTAATCACAGTAACAATACTTCTATCAAAAATAACATCGAACTAGTCAAGAAAACTGAACACATCCACATCCCACACAATTCAACACTAGCATCTATTGATATAACCAATTGATACACCAATGTCCCAATTCAAGAAACCATACACACACTAGAACATTTACTCAGACAAAACAACACGCCCGAAACACACATACAAGAGATCATCACACTCACCAAAATAATAACTGAGCAAAATTACTTTACATACAATAACAAGACATACACACAAACAGATGGTCTCCCGATGGGATCCCCCATATCAGGAATACTGGCAGAAATATATATACACAACATAGAACAGAACCACATAATAAACAACAACAGATACACCAACAAAATCATTTACTGGCACACGTATGATATATTATATATATATGATGATATATTACTTTTATTCAAAGGCAACACAAGACAGGTTGAAAACTTCCACAAATACATAAACACAATACACCACAAACTAAAATTTACACTGAAAATTGAACAAAACAATAGTATAAATTTTCTGGACCTAACAATTAACAAAACTAACAATACACACACGTACAAAATATACAGAAAACCAACCACAACCGACATTGTTATACACAACACATCAAACCACCCAACACAACATAAACATGCGGCCTTCAACCATATGCTCCATAGACTAACTAAAATACCATTAAGTAAACAGGACTATACTGACGAACTCAACACAATCAAATACATAGCAATGAAAAACGGATACAACCCTAATTTAATAAACAAACTACACAAACACATCATAAACAAAAACAACAAAACACAAAATACCAACAACACACTACAAACTAAATACATCACACTCACATACCATAACTCCAACACACACAAACTCGCCAACACATTCAGAAAACACAAGTACAAAATAGCATACAGAACAAACAATACCATCAAAAAACACATCAATGATACAAACACGGACATAGACAAATACAACAAAACAGATGTTTACAAATTAAATTGTAATAACTGCAATAGTTTCTACATAGGCCAGACGGGAAGATCTTTTTCATCCCGTTACTCTGAACACCTAAAAGCTTTATCCAACAACAATATACATTCCGCATTTGCCACAAACATACACACAAAAAACCACAGCTACACCAACATAGATACTAATCTTGAAATATTACACTACTTACCCAAAGGTCGAAAACTTAACACAGCAGAACAATATGAAATATACAAACACCACACAACACAACCAAACAACATACTTAACGACCAATTACAGTATAAATCACATACACTTTTTGACACAATTATACAAAAAACTAACAATAATTTGGATCCCCGCGCCAATCCCCTTCCTCCACACACCACCCCCACTATACCTTCCAAACAAAAACCGTTACAAATTAATGGCAGTCTGTCTCAAAGCTGACGAAGGCGAACACCATGCCAAAACGCGTACGAGATGAAAAGACAAGTAAGTTTCACAAGTTGAAAGTTTCATTATTATATAAAATCAGTAACCTAACTTGAGACTTACTCTTTCTAAGGAAGCAGCTGAGCTACTTGGTTCAAAACTCAAAGCTACAAATCTCATAGCTCCAAACACATCATTTTCATGGTAAAGGCATAGGAAGAAGGACTTGCTTCAGTTTTTCCAACAGGAAGAGTCTATAGGCAATTTTGAAAAAAACATGACTAAGACAAAGAGAAATAAATGCTTGGGTTACTTTAACACGTTCTCTGCCATGTCGGCCATAATGACTGAAAATGGGTCCAATGCTGTCATGGGTGTCAGCCATTATGACCGAAGAATCGGCTATGTTTTATGCCATATATCACACCGTCAGTCACATACATAACGTTACCACTGATAATGCATGACCAACAAGGCGTGTATGGTTGAATGCACATTAGAACTTTTTAATTTTTTTTATATTTACTTTTTAAATTTGTTTCATTTTTCTATATTTTGTTTTTTGTTTTTGTTGAGGATACAAATTTTATTTCAAAAATAATACAAACTATTAATAGATAGTTAGATGTAAAACAAAGTAGTAAACTCTAGTTATTATAATACAAAACCTTTCAAAAAATTACAAAAATTAAATTATTCTATGCAAGGTATTAAAACACGTTACTAGGAGGAAAGGCTCTTTTGGACACTCTGAACAAAAACAGTAACTTTTTTTACTTTTCTTCTTTCTCGAGGCTCTTTTCCTTCTTGTGGAGCTTTCTTGCAACATCCTTTACAGTGCTTCCTCATATGCACTGCTCTTCCTTCCCTTTTGACCAACTCATAGTGGAACAGTAATGACTGAAAGCATGACCGACACAGCATGGGATGACAAACATAACCACACCACACTACATCATTGACCGAAAGCTCTTAAGATCACAATTCTTGCAACCTCAATTTAATAGCATAATAGACACAAAAATCATTTGAAAACATTATGGCCTAGGGGGACGGAATTGGCTAAATATGATGGCAGAGAATGTGTTACAGAAGCTACAGAGTTCTTGGAAAACTGTACAGACCCAAACTATATGACAATAATTAAAAATATGTTGGACATGGGAAGAAATCAGGTTGCAATATGAGTATAAAGATCCAGTTCCTCCATTCTCACATGGAGTATTTCCTAGTTAACCTTAGAGATTTAAGTTATAAGCAAGGAGAAAGGTTTCAGTAAGACTAAAGGATATGGAGAAAAGATACCAAGGAAGGTGGAACATAAGGGTGATGGCAGACTATTGTTTCATGTTGAAACGTGATTGTAAAATGGCAGGGAATGCTTGAAAATCAAGAAAGAGAAGTTTCAACCCACCAGAGAAAAATATTAAAGAAACTTACTGCTATAGAAAATAATGAATATAAACATTATGTGCTTGTATCCTTAAAATGTTTTATTTATATTTTTGATGTCCAGAGGATTTGCAAAACTATTTTAGTTCAAATGCGTCAATAAATTATTCAATTTTTTAAAAATATTTTGCCTAATATTGACCTATTTATGAATAGTTGTTTAAATTATATTAAATATTATTCCTTATACTTATTTGACTATATTTACAAAATAAAACATAATAAGGGCCTCAATAAACCTTTTTTTAAATAAAATGTTTGTACATATCACAATTTATTTATTTATATCACAACTAGTTTATTGAATGCAATTTAAATATAATATTTTGACATTAAATTGTAAAAAAAACATGACATAATTTCAGGAAAACATCATTCAAAAATTTTCTAATTCAAACTGGTATAACCAATAATAATACAGCAAAAAAATGAGCTGGTTAAAGAATGAGGTCAAATTTAGGTAAAAATAAAAACACTGCCTGTTATTTCACACCAGTTATTGATACATGACATTAAAGCATAATTTCAGCAGTTACATGAGGACTGCCATTGCTTAAAAATGTGTTTCTTGTTAATATGTGTTAATATTAATAAACGTGTCTTCTGTAAAGAGTGCATGGGTAAACCATTATATTCTATTATTATGTGAGACGTATCAAAATAAGCTTGGAGGCGATTGCGGTATTGCCATGTCGCTTCACTCCCCGCCTTTGCTATGCATAACCAAGTGTAACGTGCGACAACGCTGTTGGGCGAGGGGCGGGGAAGAGCTGTTACTATTGCGCAACCTCGAAGCTTATAATGCTAAGTCCCATACAATAACCACTGACGATCTTAATGACATAACACTTGTTAAGGAAAAGTATCAAACTTATATAGGAGCTTAACTCAGCCTGCAGTAACTTATTACAGTGAAGCCTGGGCCTTGACAGCTGTTGAGGACTTATGAAGGGAAAATGTGTGTCAGTTTGAGATACAGACAGTTCTTGGAGAATGATGATAAACCACAAGTTGAACCAGTCATAGGGAATTAAGGTAACATATGATTCACTCCATGACAAAGACTCACATGGTTGGTCAGATGTCAGTTATTAAGATAAAAATTAAATTAAATTTACTTTCTTTAAGATAAATATAAGGTGAATGATAATGATACAGTTGTCACTGTATAATGTTTAAATTTATATTCTTACTTATAATTAGCAAATATGTATATAATCTTTGACACTAACAGTTTGACTTCACTGAATCATACACACATATCATACGGTATCTTATTCATGATCACGTATTTCCTTTTCCTATGTTACTATAAATTATTCTGTTTCCTATAGTTCCCTCTGAGTATTCATAAATACCGGTCTATTAGGAATCTTTCAGTTAGGAAACTATCAATGATATTTTTCAACAGCTTTGTACCACTACCATTAATTATAGATGAACAGAATATCTCTGTACTCCTCATTTATGAAATATGGGATTGGTTTTTTACTGTATCCCATTAATGACAATTCAATGAACAAATTGCTAATGCACATTCTTCAAATTATTTCATACTCATATACAATTTTACACTGAAATTTAGTGTATCAATAAAAACCAATTGCATACACTAACACAATATTATCAATTGCTACCACAATACATTTTCATTTATTGAACTTCGTGTTCATATAATTAAATTATATCTAAAATCATGGATTTAGTTTTGTAATTTGGGTTTGCATTAATATTGCACCATATTGTTTTGCCTCTGAGCCCAAAAAGAGGAAAATCTTAGACTGCTTGTAATTCAAACCAAGACGTTCATGGTAACATATTTATACAGATTTTTTTCATTGTCTGATAAGAGAACATACCTTAAAGTTTTTTAAGAACCTCCTGCTAACGTCTAGTATTTATTTACAAGCAAATTCTAGTGGACAAACAAGCAATTACTTGCCGACTGCCTGTCAAGGGCATGTGAGCAGCTTGTGGGTGTGGCAGTGAGCTACTGACGGGTAGAATGCCATGTGCAGTTGCTTCTCGGCTGGAATGGAAAATGACAGCATTTACTTGTAAATGAGTACACTTCGAAGAGCAGATGTGCATGCTATCAGACCAGCTTGCCATCTACTATAGCAGTAGTAGTTCTTGGAGGGAATTATCATCAACTGGAACTGACTCTAAACAGTCACAGACAATTATCTGTAATATTCACAAATATGTTAGAGACAAAATTGATAGAGGGGCAATTGGTCAGACCTCAAAGGCAGTAGGAGTATTTAGGCAAGTAAGTAAAATTAAAATAGAGGAGCTAAAACACCACAGAACATAGAAAAAAATGGCTTTAGTTATAGAAAATTGACAAATTTATGTGTGATGTAGTTTGTTGAGAGTTGTGCAATTTTTATAAAAGAGGAGTAAGAAAGCACATGAGATTCCACTTTCTCATTCTTAAAAAGAGACATGTGATAATGGAGGCATGTAGACACCGTTACCTGAACAGGGTAAATTTTTTGAAAACTGAGGAATATGAAAGAATATTTTTTTATGAGATCTGGGTAGACACATACGACATTTTTATGAAGGGATGGGATGGTGGAAGTTATTCTTTTTATTTAAAACCACCCGCGTCCTGTGGTCAAATTATGGTGCTGCACGGAGGAAGTCGTGAAGGTTGGGTTCCTAATTGTCTATATCTCTTCAAAAACTATTGGTGATGCTAAAGCCAAGTCCCTTAATAAAAAGAACTCTGTTGTTTTTTATAAATGGTTTGGAAAAACGTTAAGAATTCCTCACCAAATAAAAAATACACTATTGTTTTGGATAACACTAGTTACCGTTGTAGGTTAAAACACAGAGCACCAAATACGTCCACTACAAAACACAACATTATAACATTTATGAAAGACCACAGTTTAAAGATCCCTGACCCACTTTTCATTAAAGCTATGTTGCTGCAAATTATTAAATATTTTAATATAAAGAGAGAGTTCACTATTGACAAAATTGCAAAACAACATGGGCAAGAAATGTTACGAGTGGATCCCTACCATTACAACTTAAATCCTATCGAGCTGGTATGGGCACCCTTAAGGGGTATAGTGAGAAAATGGAATATCACTCCGTCTATAACTTCTGGTGTCTGCCAGATTTTGCAGGAATGTGTACTTGAAGTAGACGCAAATTTTGGTGGAAAGTGTGAGAGATCTGCAATGTCAATATAAAGAGAGTATTTACAGTGGGATGTGGAGGGCAATAATAATAGATCATTCGTTTTAAATCTGCAAAGCCTTGGAAGCAAAGAGGAAACCAGTTCACATGAAAACTAAGGTATGTGTCCATTTCAGAATAATTATATTATTAAACTAAACAGACGTATGGTAAGGCACCTTCTTTTTTCTTGAATTATAAGTTTAAAATATATTTATTTGTTTTGGTTGTTTATTTTAATTTAGTGTGAAAATTCCCATGTGTAGTCACAAAGTGGCAAAGAACATAGTTATTATTTTTCTTAGTAACTTATAATAAACAGTAACAAACAAAATTAGACAGTGTAACAATACTTTTAAACATATACTGCAGACTACTATATGCGTCACCTGCTGCTAAGAATCTAAGGCCAAAAACAAACTGAATTGTCAGTGATATTGACCTCCTACATCTACAGTCCTCTTTGGCTATACGTGGTCCTACAAACTCCAGCAGTTATTCAAAGTCCAAAGCAGTCATTCTAATAAAAATTCCAAAGTCTGATGCATCCCCAAACTATTGCTCGCAAGCAGATTCTCATAAATGAATACTAGGCCTAAACCATGTGTGTCCTTTTGGTACAATTCCTTTGTACTACAAGATGTTTCCACATTTTGTAACGGGACAGACCAGGGGGGTTTATTTTAATTCCATCATAAGTGTAATAATCTGTAGTCACTCACGCCAAGCAACAGTTTTGATCACGAAAGCTTGACTTTTTTGAACACCTTGTAGGCAGTGCAGTACCAAGCTGTATGAGGCACGAAAGCTATTAGCGTCTGGGAATGTGTACGAGTGCTCGGGTGTGCCGCCTTTTCCCAACATGAAAATCACGTACAGAAATTCCATTGCCGAACATGCGATGGAAAAGCCAATCAGCGTTCGAATTTATGACCACGTGGCCAGCGATACGGGCTGTAGAGCGTACCCACGCTTCGCTTGACGCGGGGCAGTTCGCCACAACTAATCACACAGTACAGTTGTAAATATAACGCAGCCTCAGAATTTCAGTAGACCGACGTGAATTGAGTAGCAGAGGTCTACCGAAACTGGTGTAAATATAAAGAAGCAAACCCGGAAGAAAAGTGGCAGTAAAGTCTACATAATACGTAAACGGGCAGAATTAGAACAGTGTTTAGTGATGGAGTGAAAGTGCGGTAAAGGAAGATGGCGGGATTTGGTAGATAAGTCGGACAGGTACAATAAAGAAAACAATCAGTTTGATCTGAAATAAAGTAAATATTAAAGAGCTCATAAATAAAACGAGGGGTAAAGATAAGTAAACGAGTGAGAGAGTGTGTGTACATGAAAATAACAGGGGAAAACAAAACGTAATAGTACTGGTTTATAAGTAGGGGTTATTATAATAAGATACTACATAAAGAACGCAGATAGGGAAAGAGAGTATGTTAAAGTTATTTCAATAAACGAGTTTGTTGAAAGGTGATAAATGAGAGTTGAGAATTATTTTATAACAAAACCCAATAACCACTCTTACAGGTCACGAGTTCGCATATAGGACCCTGGACCCACGTGAAGGTAAGAACTATAAGTAAATGTGGGAAGTTGAATTTTTGGGTGGTTTTGAGTTTTTAAATATTTATTAAATAAATCAAAATGTTATAAATGGCGCCGCGAACTTAGGGACGGTTTGTATAAATTTATTGTATACAGACTATGCCTACTTGTGCATGTAAGAGAGGTTAATTGAGGTTAAGGCATATTACGCGTAAATTACGAGTGCAAGTAAATGACGAAAGTTTGTTATGTTATGTTATATTTAAGTGATTGAATATTACTGAATACACTTAAGATTATGATTTTGTAATGTATATGAAAATTTTATAATTTAAAAAGATGGAAGAAAATAATGAAATTGATGTAACTGCCGTGAATGAGTCAGCCGTTATGAGCGGGCTGGAGATTCATTCAACTCCAATTGTAGTTCTAAATAGTAAATTGAACGAGTCAGATACTACAGACGACTCGGGAATTCAGTTAACCCCAACTTCAACTAGTAAAAATAAGAAATCTGATACGTTACAATGAGTGAAACAAAAGCAGAAACGACTCCTGTAACAAAAATAAAAGAAAAAGAATGGTCAATGGACGATATGAGGCGTTTAGTATCCAAAACCAGCTCAATCCATTTTCAAAAATTTTACAGGAGGCATGAAAAAGTCTCACAGTTAGGCATTTTAATTTACGTAAATGGGTTAGGGGTTGTTTGAAAGAACTTTGGTCCAAGATTGTTTTGGTATGCTTTTGGTTTTTACAACCCTTATAGTTATTTTAAATTAATTTTAATTTTGGATTAAGCTGGGTTTGATGTAAAATTTGAAATTTTTTTTGGAAAACTTATAAAATATTTACTTAATTGTTTAGTTTCCAGTTTGCTAAGATCAATAAATTAATTTTTTCAAATAAATTGAGAGAAAACTGATTATCTACTATGTTCATAAGGTATAAAAAATGAAATAAAAACCCAGCAATTAAAATGCAATTTTTTATTATAATATTTTAAAAAACAGTTTATTATCACACACAACAGTTTAAAATATTAATAAGGAACTTTGCTCATCACCATGGACTTTTATAAAAAAAATTTAAATGAAACATCTTCAAGAGAGGTAGCGTTTTCGCAATCCCCTCCGTCTCTTGGCATCTCTGCCCTGTTGCAGTGGTCCTGCCCGTCAATCACATTCTTGTAATATGACAAGAATTCAATTTCCCTCCAGTCATCACCATAATGTTTTTGCAGCAAATTTTGAACATCAGACAGTTTTGCTGGTGGCACAGGGACGCCTACAAGAATCGGATTTGGTGAGATGTCCATGAACGTTTTGTTTTTCTTGGGGATCCCCATGAACCTACCAATGCTCGAGTAGTAAATGTTGCTCTCCTTTCACTTCAATATTATCATCTCCTGAGCTAGTGCGTCTCAACAAAAACCGCTTAGCCGAAGAAAACTTGAAGTGCCATTAACCAGGAGCACGCAAAACTGTAGCAATGGACGTTTTGAAGTCGTGGACTTTACCAGCGAGTGAAATCGGTCTGCCTTGCTTCTCAAAAATCCTTGTATACTCGTCCGGATCCACGATGGTGTTTTTCTTCCTATCTTTTTTGAATTCTACCGAACACCCTATCTGATGGGAGGAACGAATGGTCAACCATCGGAAAAATAACTTCAATTTCCTTTATGCGATTTGGTGCCATTTTGAGGAGCCAAAAACCCAGCATTCCTATCATAGTGGAATTTTTGTTCTGGCCACCACAACCATCACAAAATTTTAACCTTTTCAGTTATTTGTGGGATGTTCACGAAGTTGACCAGGAAATCGTAAACAGCTGATGAAACTTCATTCAACCCTTTATTTTGTTCGTCCTCACACCAGTGATAACAGAAAACGTTGTTACACGTTTGATTTGCTTTGGAATCACCTACTACAATCGTCAGATTGTATTTATATAACTGCTTCGAATAATACGCTGATTGATCTTGAACACGAAGCAGCGTTTGATTTTTTTGGCAATCAAAGGAAACCAATAGGTTTTTTCATTTTTTTGTTTGAGGAGACGGTAGAAGGCCTTGGCTTTCAAAATGTGAACTTCTTTTTCAGTCAAAAGTTGATTTCTTAGGACATCATTGTTTGCGCACTTGATGCGTTCAGCTAGAGAGAGAGACACTTCAAACATTCGTCTGTCTTGGGACTCCCAAAACCGATATTGAACCTTGTGCGAAAAATTTTTCTGAAGAAAGAACTCGTCACTTTGAGACCACCATCTCCATTTTCTTCACAATACAGCTTCCACATTTTGTGTATATTTAAATCAGACTGCATGTAAATTCTTTTTGATGATTTTCCCCGGCAATAATGACTCTCAATGCACTTGAATTTCTTGATGAATTGAATCACAGAATTCTTTTTGTCAGCATACAGATGCGATTTTCTGTCACCCCCTCTTCTCTCTTTGGCACTTGTTCTGCTTATAATGTTCCTGCACAATTTGACAGACCCGCATTTTCCTCCCGTCAATCAACATGAAGTAATTGTATGTAAACTGGGTTTTCTCACGATTATTGTTGACAAACCGATTCCTCTTTGTTGGCTCAGCCTCAGTGAATTTCAGCAGGAAGTTATCCTGTGCAAGCTTGGACTTCTTTGTCATAAAACATCTTGTGGAACTTCGTGATATTTCGAGGTGTTATCAGTTCACATGAGTATGCTTTGTTCATGGTTAGGTGCTTACAGTCCACATTCCGTGGAGGCAACCCTGGACTGGCATATCTGTAATGTAAGCAAGAAAAAGTACTGTTACCTTTCTATATCAAAATAATGTTTACCGTCTACTAATTACAAATTTGTAAATTACTTAGTTATCACAATATCAATTACTAAGAATCAGTGAGATTTGTCTCACAAAATTCTTACCTTTAACTTACAGAATCAAATTTTTCAGAAATTTAAATTATGTTTTTATCAGTAAAACAAATTAATAGATTGATCTAATAATATAACAATTGATACAAATGATAATGTATAAATAATGAATAACTAGGAAACAAAATAATAATATAGTAGCAAAAAGGTTATGTATCAATCAAAACATTGGAAAGAATTATTTGGGTAGGCTTACCTTTGTTGGTTTTCTCTACATGTTTTCCAAGATGATCTGTTGCCAGACCTTTTTCTTGGCCTTTCTGTCTCTTCTTCTGGATATTTTTCCATTATTATTCAAGAACACTAATAAAACAAACAAAAGGAACACTCTGTTATTCACTGGAAAAACTGATGAATCACTGCCACAGAGGCGCGCCAAGTGGCACTTTGAGGAAGCTTGGATTGAGCACTTTTAATGTGAGGCGCACTTTTGAAGCTATTTTTCAATGGGATTGAGCTGTTTTAGTTCAGAACTGACTTAGGAGGTTATAGAATGGACCTAGGACTTTAAAAAACGCAAAAAATGTATTTTCAAAAAAATTGGATTGAGCTGGTTTTGATACTAAACGCCTCATATAATGAATTTTATGAGTAGATGCTTTGATAATGGTGATGAAAAGTTCGATAAAATAAATAGTCGTTTAGACGTAAATGATACCAAATTTGATGAAGTAAATGGTAAATTTGACGAACTCAAGATTGATATCAATGCCGTAAATGTTAGACGTGAAAGTAAGTTTAACGAGTTAGAACGAAATATTGAGAAAATGAAAGAGTGGAGAACAGATATAAGTAAGTGTGATATAAATGAAAATAACGAAGTGACAGATGGCAATCGTGTCAATATAGGTGAGAATAATGGTGATAAAATAACGAAAAATAATGAAAAAATAATTAACGAGGTAAGTGATAATTCTAATAACGAGTTAACAAGTAGTAGTGGTAAGATAGTTGAAAATGAGATATCTATGGGTGATACATTAAATAATGGTGGTGAAAATGAGAGTAGAAAGTCAGTTTGGGTTAGTAATGGAGTGTTAGTGAGTGTTGATGAATTAGAGAAAGAATGGAGAGAGAATTTAAAGGTAGAGTGTGTGCAAAGGGGCGATTTCCCCGGTGTAATAGGTGAAGCAGAGACTTCACATGTGTTTAAAGTGTATTTGATAGACAAAGGTCTACAAATAAGTCCCCTGTGTATTATGATTTCCCTGGAAAAGCCAGGATGTGTTATAATAATGTTGTGTTGCCCTTTGTGTGGAATGGGAGAGAGAAAGTTAGATGTGGTTGTGGAAGTGATTTTGAGAGAGTGAGAGAGATAGAGTTGTTTAAGTTAAAAAGATGTTATGGAGAGTTGATAGAGAAAATAAATATGGAGAGAATTAGTAATATTCAGTACTTACCTTATGAAGTAATTAGCATGGTAGTAAACGATGATTATATTGATGTTGATGATGTATACACTTACCTGTTAGGAGAAGTAGCGTACTGGTAACAGCTGATTACTATGATGATGATAGTAGAAACTATTTAAGTGTGACAAAGATTACTAATGGAGACAGTAACATACCTAATGTAGACAGATTTTATGATAGAATAATATGGAGTAATACAGGGGGTTATTATTCTGGTGTAATGGAACAATTTGAGAAATGGAAGGGTTATTATATTAATGGTAATAATATAATGTACTTAATTAAAAATGAATTGTGTATAAGTAAGACAAGATTATTGTTTGATGATGGAGGGTAAATAGTATTGTTCATGAACATTTAATTATGTGAGTGTAGTGGTTTTTGAAATGGACTGAATTAGGAAATGATTTGTGGTAAACAATAACAGATAATAATGTAGATTGTATATACTTTTGTGTTGATGTTAAATGTACTTGTGTAGCAAGGTTATGTTGTTGTAATGATAAGGTAACAGAAAATACAATATGTTGTATGAAGTATACTCAACTTTAATGATTGACAGTCGGTCATTATGAATTGTGATAAAGTAATTAAAGCAATTTGATAAGTAAAGCAATTAAAATGATTTGATAAAATAGTTTAATTAATTTAAGATGAATTAATTTAAAATGTTGGATAGATGAATTTTGGTAATAAATTTAAATGATTTTTCTGAGAGTTATACTTTATAATAAATAGTAAATGATTAAACGTAAAATGTTTTTAGGTATTGAGTCATATTGTTATTATAATGTATCAGAAAGTACATATGACGTATATTGTAAATAATTTTGTATTTGGTTTACATGTGTTAAAGGTACTTAGAGTAAGGTTATGTTGATATTATGGTGAGGTGTCAGCTGATATGATGTTGATACATATATTGTATTTTGTGTGACCAATGTTTCCAGTTATGAGGGAGTTGATAACAATAATGTTTTAGTTTGAAGTGAATAATTAACAGTATATAATCCTGAAACTTTATAACGAAAAATTAAATCAATGTAAAATGTTTAAAAGATAGGAATTTGGCAGTCACTTTGAAAGTTTGATTTGAAGGTTACAAAAATGATAAATGAATTTTATTATGAAAGTAAATAAATGCATGATGAAATTAAATGAATTGAAATGGTTTTGAATAATGTAATTGAAGTAACCTAGTGTTTTAATTATAGTGTAATTAAAATTTATGTGAGATGATTTAATTAACGTAAAATGTTTTAAGTAATGCAATTAAATTAATTGATTTAAAAGATGGAAATATGTGTAATAAATTTGAATAATTTATTTTTGATTTGAAATGGATAAGAAATAGTAAACAATTAAATTTAAATGATTAAAATAAGGTCATTAAAGTTGAAGTGATAATGCAAGATGAACAATTAAAATATTTAATCAAAAGAATTGAAATTAAAAGTTGTGTAATGTTGATGAATTTTATTTAAATTCAGAGAAGAATGTTTTATGTTAACCTGAAGTTAGCAATGTTTATTTTGAGTCTAGGTTTTTGTGAAATATAAATGTTTATTTGTTAAGGGTGTAATTAGGTATACATGTGAAACAAATGTTATATATTTTAAACATGTGATTCCCCACTTTCGGAGTCACCGAACCCTGACCGTGGATTTGGATTATTAGTAACAAGGTGTGGTTAGGCTTATTGTATACCCTAACCATACTTGTTATTATTTTCAAAATTGGTGAATTTAGAAATTAACTGGGGGGGGGGGGGTGAATCAGGGGAATCAATATATCTATGGAACAGCGGCTATCCATCGAATGGGATGGTAGACCGTATAAGGGCATGTAACTAATTTTTAGTAGGATTACTGGTGCCCTCGGATACCAGTAATGCCGAATGTTTTATAACGCCGAAGCACGAACAGTGTAGGCAGCGTCTACACCCTAAAAAACTTCAGTTCTTGTGGAAGCAACTGGGCGCTACAGTCCACAGGGGGGCAATAGAGTATGTGGAAGGGTGCTGGCCATATTACAAGTCAGGGCATTAATGTAGCAGTTTTGCAAGTAATGTTGCAAAAGTTGAATTTTGGATAATGAATTTAAATTTTGGTTGAGATTTGAATTGAATAACCAATGGTAGATGATTAAAATGTTGAATGGAAAAGCAGAGATGACATGATGATATAACAATTGGAAGATTTAAATTTAAAATTGAAATTAAAGTTGTAATGTTGGTAATTTTATGCAAATTGAGATGTTATATTAGGTTGAATTGTGTTTATCATATATGTGAAACTTAAAATGTTTAACTGAATATAAGTAAGTATGTGTAGTGTATATTTTAAATAGAATACATTGAGATAAAAAACCAGTACTTTGCAAAAGGCAAACCAGTACGGGCTAAGAGAAAACCAAATCAGTTGGGGGATCATTGTTGAAAAGCCATTGATTGATATTTTTTATTGAATGTTACAGAGTTTGGTGATACTGTGGTGGCATGCCTGTCTGACTTTATGGTGTTGGGATCTCGACAAGGGAAGTCCAGTAAGGTCATGCAGGTGCAGCTGCAGTCATCGGACTAGGGGGGTAAGTCACCCATGATTTTAATAAGGAATTAGGGGGGTTGTGACGCCATATACTGGTTGGTCCTCTTAGGTTTTTAGGCAATGAGAGTTTTTCTGTTTCTACAGAAAACCTCTCATTGGGGGGGGGGGTATAGTAACGGGACAGACCAGGGGGGTTTATTTTAATTCCATCATAAGTGTAATAATCTGTAGTCACTCATGCCAAACAACAGTCTTGATCACGAAAGCTTGACTTTTTTTAACACCTTGTAGGCAGTGCAGTACCAAGCCGTATGAGGCACGAAAGCTATTAGCGTCTGGGAATGTGTACGAGCGCGCGGGTGTACCACCTTTTCCCAACGTGAAAATCATGTACAGAAATTCCATAGCCAAACATGCGATGGACAGAGCCAATCAGCGTTCGAATTTACGACCATGTGGCCAGCAAGACGGGCTGTAGAGCGTACCCATGCTTCGCTTGACGCGGGGCAGTTCGCCACACAGTACAGTTGTAAATATAACGCAGCCTCGGAATTTCGGTAGACCGACGTGAATTGAGTAGCCGAGGTCTACCGAAACTGGTGTAAATATAAAGAAGCAAACCCGGAAGAAAAGT
This sequence comes from Magicicada septendecula, assembly GCA_034769895.1. NCBI lineage: Eukaryota > Metazoa > Arthropoda > Insecta > Hemiptera > Cicadidae > Magicicada > Magicicada septendecula. The sequence continues at coordinate 454,026,045 of CM068367.1, forward strand.
GGCAGTAAAGTCTACATAATACGTAAACGGGCAGAATTAGAACAGTGTTTAGTGATGGAGTGAAAGTGTGGTAAAGGAAGATGGCGGGATTTGGTGGATAACTCGGACAGGTGCAATAAAGAAAACAATCAGTTTGATCTGAAATAAAGTAAATATTAAAGAGCTTATAAATAAAACGGGGGGTAAAGTTAAGTAAAAGAGTGAGAGTGTGTGTGTGTACATGAAGATAACAGGGGAAAATAAAACGTAATAGTACTGGTTTATAAGTAGGGGTTATTATAATAAGATACTATGTAAAGAACGCAGATAGAGAAAGAGAGTATGTTAAAGGTTATTTCAATAAACGAGTTTTTGAAAGGTGATAAATGAGAGTTGAGAATTATTATGTAACAAAACCCAATAACTACTCTTACAGGTCACGAGTTCCCATATAGGACCCTGGACCCATGTGAAGGTAAGAACTATAAGTAAATGTGGGAAGTTGAATTTTTGGATGGTTTTGTGTTTTTAAATATTTATTAAATAAATCGAAAAGTTACAATTTTAATTCAAACAGGTTTCTCCTTTCTACAAACATGAAGTTGTTCTATATTGTTTGAATTTCTCTTGCAGTTTCTGAAAAAATGTGCATGTGTCTGTTGGTAGCAGCCCTATGATTAAATATGCTTGACTTTTTCTAAAGCAGTAACAAAAAAAATATACAACATGGAGTAACACTCTATTTCTAGTCAGTTACCTTGAATCTGCAGGTATTAACATACACATCTACTTATTATAGTTGTAACGGGACAAAAGGGGTAGAATCATTTTTAATATTGTGCAATAATTCACGATCAATGTAACCCTTGGTAAAATACAAATTTAGACATCTGAATGGTATGACTAAGCAAGTATGATGTAGGCATTGCCGTCTCAAACTAAATAAATCGAACCTTATAAGGTAAGGAATTTTTGTGGTCAGTCTGACATCACGATAGTACCATGAGCGGAACACGCGTTTTCCAGTATTGAAACGCAATTCTGGCTTTTACAAACTTCTAGACTCTTCGATGGGTCCAGATGAGGGAGGAAGCGGGGATCGAGGGGAACCACGTGACCGGCCCGGTTAGTATACATTGTCCAGTTGCCATTCGCCCCAGTCAACGAACACCAAAAAGCCGTACAATTGTGTTGAACCGAGTCCGCGGACAGATTTAAGTGTAGGCCTACAAACATCATGAAAATGTATCTAAAGCAGTTATAAATAAATTGTTTCAAGAAGAAAGTTCAATTGGAATTTTTAATTAACAGTGTGGAACAGTTGTGAGTGTTGGAGCAAAAAGTGAACTGAACGACTAGTGATGTAAAATTTGGAATAGCACCCACAGCTAAGTACTAGTAAAATTAGATCGACTGGCCAACTTTAATAACTAGTTGCCTATTATTAAAATACTCCATTCAGAAAGAATAATGAGATGGCAAATTTGGGGGGTTTAAGAGAGTGAGAGGGAGAGAGTGAATGCGAAGTACTGGTTTGCCTTAATATATCAATTTTAGTTTTGTTCAAATAATGATTATGAATGTTCACTAGTGAGTGATTTGTTAATCAAAAGATGAATAGGGTTAGCAATCTTTGTATTGCTAACTGAAAATAAAGTCAGATTTCACTATAACCATAACCATGTGGTCAGTGTAGTTATTGCACCGAAACCTAACCTATTGTCTGCATCAAAATCTCGCCTAGACAAGCCTGTGAGAACTTCCGAGTCAAGGGAATATAAATTATCTAAATTCTTTAACGGATAAAGTGTAACAAGGTTTCCATATTTTCCTTTTAAAAATGTTGGTGGCGACCTTGAGTAATTTGGATCTTCTGTTTTGGTTAAAGTAAGTGCGAAGTAAAAAGTTCCATCAGAACCGGGTACGTAATCGTTTTATATATTCTCAATCACTGTACATAGTTAGATACGACTTTCTTGAAGTGTACAATGATGCATTAGGTACATTTTAAAAGTAAATCATAGCTGTCTCATAAATTATTGCAGATTGTGATGTTCATACTTCGTTCCTTTTACCCAGTTACAAAAACAAACAAGATTATTATTGTGCGAGGGTACTGATTAACTACTGCTGATTTACTTCTTTCAAGGCTAATTTAATGTATACTTTATATTACTTATATAATCTTCTTGGTTAATCTATGGAATTTTATAAATAAATCATAAATAGAGAATTAAAATTTTTAATTAGAGACAATCTCAAGTTGTTTAATGGGTCACGTTTTCACTGTTGACAAAAAGAGGAATAATCTAGACCAATGAAATGAAATGTCTTGAAGCTGAGTGGGCTTACTCTCTGTGGAATAAACTGGAAGAAAGAAGATGTAGGTAGTACACCACACAGCACTTTATAAATCCACAAAAATCAACACAAGACAGAATGGAAGAAAAATATCACTCTAAATATCACAGGTGACTCCCATTGACTACAACCATGTTAGTACATCAACCAGCAGAGTACGAACAGTACATAGATTGAAGCACACAAATGTATAAAAGAAGCCATCATCTGGTCTTTGAATTAAAATAAAATTTTCAAATTTCCATGACTTCATCTGTGTACTGTTTCTATTTAACATATTTTGAGACATACATCATCTTATATTCTGCTTATATAAAAAAAGGAAGCATACAAATGTTGTTTAAAAAACTGGATGTGTAAAGGGAATTCAAAAATAAACAAATACTAAGAATTCTTACCATCCAGATGCTTTATTACATCTTAATTGACTGAAAATCAGTCTAATTGTTTATATAAGATAAGAAACAATATAAACATAAGAGTCCATAAATATGCAACATTGTTATAATGCATGCCTACAATCCTACACACATTCTGGAAATTTATGTGTATGTATTATTTTTTTATTTGTTGTAGCTTTTGGTTTTTGATGAATAATGACCTCCAAAGGAGTGGAAGCTCTCAAGATGCAATGTCTCAAAACATGCAAAAATAAAATAACACAACATAAAATCCATGCAAAGATGAAATAACAGAATAGATAAATTTGTTGTTTTACTTTTTAAGAGCTAATTTTCTAAAAATCGAATACACTTACTTTATAGTAAAGACTGTTTACAGAGTATGTAAAGAATCCTAACCCATCAAATCTTATGTTGAACCCTTACTGCCTGCATTTAATTCTATGCAATTATTTGCTTTGTATGAACAGGTTACAGCTTCATCCATACCACAATCTCATAACGTTTATCTAATTCTGTCATTCTACAACTTTCACGGATGTCATTTATTTCTTATTGATGATAACAATTCTTGGATTTTGTTGTCCATGACGTGTCTGAGTGTTATCAATAACCAAAATATCCATTACTACAGATGTGGAACAAGGAAATTATAGATACAAAATTTTACTTTATTGCCTGAACCAGTTTTTTCTCATTACAAGTGTCATCAGAGGCTGCCATTAGGAGTGCTGTCCATATTGCTTTTGGTGACGATGCTGTTGTTCAAAAAATCATTGTTGTGTAAATTGTACAAAAATTATGTGTGATTTAATCGTGTCTGTTTAAGATGTTTCCATAATATGTTTTTACGTGTTTGTATATTTCTAGTTGTTTGAGTATGTCTAGTTTTCGGCCTTTCATGTATTAGAATTTCCATATTGTTGTTAATGTTTGTGCATGAGTTCTGTGTCATAATAGATATTCTGCTTCTTGATAACAAGTTACATGATAAAACAAAAAGTAAGGATTATGAATTTATAAATAATAAAGCATGCAGATTACAGAAGAATGAGACAAGAAAGACATATAAGAAAAGAATCCAATGGAAAAGTTGAGGAAGAGTTTACAAATATAACTGTGATAATGGCAACACAAATTTGTGGAGCACTTTAAGAACCAAATAAACAAGAGCAAACTTTATGCTGGAGCAAAGAAATAAACCAGCAAGTAAAGAGTAAAAACAAAATGATAAAGAAAATACCTATACAGAAGACATTGTTACTGTTTTGACTGTTCATCTCTTCTTTGTTTACAGCACTTAATAATTATTAGTGTTGATGGAACTTTCACTTGTAAACTTACTTGTTGTTTTCACTCATACGGTCGTTTCGGAGTGGTGTGCTCCTTCGTCAGCGAGTTTTTTGGATACAGAATGTACAAGCTGTCAGTAATTCTATATATAACGGTATTGGTTAACAGGTTGTGTGTGGTTAGAGGTGGAGGGGATTGGCGCAGGAGTTTGAATTGTTGTAGGTGTTGTTTATTACTGTGTCAAATAGTGTAAAGGCAATTAACATGCAATGATTGCAACAAATTCTACACAGGCCAGACAGGAAGATCTTTTTCATCCATATTTTATGAACACACCAAAGCACTAACCAATAATTACATACAATCCACATTTGCCACACATATCCAGACAGAAAACCACAGCTACACCAACATAAAAAACAACCTTAAAATTTTACACTTCCTACCCAAAAGTCGTAAACTTAACACCACAGAACAATTTGAAATATACAAACACAACCCAACAACATATTCAATGACCAATTACAATTTAAATCAAACACACTATTTGACACAGTAATAAACAACACCTACAACAATTCAAACTCCTGCGCCAATCCCCTCCACCTCCACCCACAAACAACCTGTTAACCAATACCGTTATACATAGAATTACCGACAGCTTGTACATTCTGTATCCAAAAAACTCACTGACGAAGGAGCACACCACTCCGAAACGACCGTATGAGTGAAAACAAGTAAGTTTACAAGTGAAAGTTCCATCAACACTAATAATTAAGAAGACATTGATAAAAACACAGGATTTTATCATGACTACAAAATCACTTACCAGGGATCAGGCCAAGGGAATGATTAGAAAAGCAAAATCTAGAAAGTGGGCAGAATTTGGCAAGATAATGAAAAGGGATTTGCTTTATTACATCTTAATCTTACGGTCGAGAAAGGGGAAAATTATATGCATATAAACATTCTACACATATTTACAAACAATTAAAAAAGAAATTTTACCAAAATCAGTGTCAGGAATAGAGAGAAAATCAACCCTACCTTACACAAAAAGCAATTTAAATTAAGAATTACATATACCATACTTTAAATTGTAATGGTTTGATTTAATAAAAAATAAGTCAACAAAAAAAGGTATACTCGAAAATAACAAACCTAGCAACCACTGTTTTTTGCATATTTGAATTGTCACATACTTGTCATACCATTTCTCTATGGTACAATATTTCAAATTTACCTTACCCAAAATTCAAAAAGAACACTCTTCAAAGTATGTCACCGACATATCTTCATCGGCATAGTAGCCTACAAGATAACAATAACAATAACTTAAAACTTGCAGACTTTCTGCCTATTTGGTCCTTAGGAGTTGAAATACTAAAATTAAAAGAAAATTCTCTTCTCAAATGCACTGCATAAATATCATTAACTTATAAAATGTAGTTTCATGGACTGTTTATGTGGCATCACCCCTCTTGTTCAGAGTAAGACAAAATTTTCCCAACTTAGTAATTTGATCTGCTGCAACTTCTATGAAATACATTTGGATCTCAGTAGTTTTTTTTTTTTGTAATTCTGATTAGTTTCAGTGTTTTTTTAAAAGTAATTACAGAAACGGCATACAACGTAGAAAAAATGTAGTTTTTTGTGCAAGTTTAGGTCCCTTTTTGGATTGGCATAATAAATTTATTAATATATAAAATATATATTACAATACTAATATGTAAGTAATATTAAGTCATTTTTTATTTGTGTCAATTATACATTATTTTCAGGATGAAAATTAATTTGTACAACATATTAAAAAATATATTATGAAACACTTTATAGTAATAATGTACATTTCTTTCCTGTCTAAATAATAAAACAATAAATATGTTATCACACTGATTTGTATTATCTTTGGATGTTTACTGCTTTTTGAACTGACTTGGCTTTAGAACAGCGGACATAATACAAACTGGGCATTGGATGGTTTGTGCAACTTGGTAAAGAATCCTGGCATTGGGTTGTTTTGATTTCTCTAATATCTGTTTATTACTCCATCAGGACTAGCAAACAGGGTCAATTCCAAGAGTCACCTGGCCTGGGACGATAGTTCAGCAATCAGAGCCACCCGTGCATACAACCTACATGCACATATGGAAACAGCAGAGACATGAAACACCATAGTATCAAATAAAATATACCAACTCTCAACCTAAAATGCCTCTCTGGAACCCTATTAACAATGACAGCTGTAGATTCCTGCATTATGCCTCATATTCTAATGTGAATGCAAGTGGTGTACAAATATTCCAAGAAACAACTGGCAGGTATATGCATCTCTAAAAAGATGTCAGTCGTAGATATACTTATATCTTACAAAAGAAAGTCAAAGTGGAACAGAAAATTTTTAAACATAGATTTCTAAATCTCATATTTAAGACTGGTAAAAAAGTCCATTTTAGTAAAATTTCTGGTGTACACAGTACTTTATTTAGAAAATCACTACTTCTGATCCTACAGAACAGTATAATTCTACAATTTCACTGATATAAAACAGTTTTAATCTTAATTTTTGTACATTTAATTTAGCTGTCATTATTATGTTTTCCTCTTAAACATATGGTTGCATCCATATTAAATGAAAAATTGTTATCACATTTAATATACCCCGTAGGTAAGAACATGTGGTTTAACACACACTTCTCTTATACACGAAGCTCAAAGCCTATATTACTGTCAACTATAAACCCATTATGGACAATCTAATTGTTCTGTATTGACTATACTGTATGTCTGCCATCACAGGTTGCTACCCTTTTCTTGTCACACAATAATTTATTTCCATCTTGAAAATTCTCTTGCTGAAATAACCTATTTATCTTTCCTTGTCATTATATATTTGGACTAGGCTGCACCTTAGAGTGGTATTCTTACGTCTGTATCTATGATACAGTTCCCATTATACATTTCAAAAAAGGCTCTGTCTAATACAACTTGTAATATCAAAAAGCTGTCCAATTGCCTTTACTGTAGAAAAATTTATTCTCTGTGAATTCATGTAATAACTGGCCATATGTGTTGAGCCACATTCCACGAATCAGAATTATGTCCTTGGATCAACACATCCAACAGAAGTGATACATAAACTAATGTGTATATACTATATCTCGTCTCAAAGAATTACAGTACTTCGTAATTAAAGTTACACAATTTCAAGCATCACGATGGCTTTTCCCTGCTTTTTCTCAGGTCTCCCCTGGAACTTGTAAAGTACAAGAACGCCAAATAGGTAAGGTGTACTCGTTACATCAAATATTGGATATTAGTCACTGATGGCCAAGATTTTCTTCAGTAAATCTATTACCAACCAAGCTTTTGCTTCTTTTTGGTAGTGCAGAAAGGTAGTTACGTAGTCTAGAGGTCTTATTTCTACAGTCGGAATATGTGCTACTGTCCGCATTATTGCGTGTATCCCTATTGGATGCTTGGTTTCACAATATACTGGCAATTTCTTTGCGTATGTCCAAGGTTTCTACATTCTTTCATTCTTGTATTACTTGGCCCTTTATACAAAAGTGGCAATTGCGATTTTATTTTATTTCTTTATTCTATAAGCATAGAGGACATTATGGCCGAATGCTTTAAAAGAACGAGAGGAGTTTGCTTAGGAGGAAGGAGGATTGAATGTATAAGATTTGCTGACGATATGGTAATATTAGGTGAAAGTGAAGAAGTATGTACGATGCTAGATGACTTAAGCAGTAAGTGTGAACAGTACGGAACGAGGATTAATGAGAAAAAGACAAAATGTATGGTAGTTGGTGGAAAAGGGGAAAGAATAAATATTAGACTGAATAATGAACAAATAGAACAAGTAAACAGTTTCAAATACTTGGGAAGCATAGTTACAGATGACATAAAAAGCACGAAAGAAATAAAAACTAGGATTGCAATAGCAAAAGAAGCATTCAATAAAAAGAAAAATTTTTATTTAAACGGCCCATTAAACAAAGAATTAAGGAAAAGGTTAGCAAAGTGTTATATATGGAGTGTGGCATTGTATGGAGTGGAGACGTGGACTTTAAGGAAGGAAGATGAAAAAAGGATTGAAGCTTTTGAAATGTGGATGTGGAGAAGAATGGAAGGAGTTAAATGGGAAGACGGAGTACGGAATGAGGAAGTATTAAGAAGAGTGAGAGAGAAAAGAGAAATATTAAAAACAATAAGGAAAAGAAAGAAGAACTGGATAGGACACTCTTTAAGAAGAAATTCTATTATAAAACAGTCTAGAAGGCATGGTTAGCGGAAAGAGAAGAAGAGGAAGAAAGAGACGACAGTTGATGGACATCAAGGTAGAAAACTACATTACCACGAAAAGGCTGGCAGAAGACAGAGAACAGTGGAGGAGTTCATAAATAAAACCTGCTATACAGTAGATGAACCTATGATGATGATTCTATACGCAGTTGCAAGTTGTTACTAAATATGCTTCATCTTTGGGGCATCTGGGCACTGACATAGCAGCTTCAAATTGGAGTGGGTGAATAAGAGCACCTTCACTATAGATTGCAAACCATAATCATTTCAGCATGGACATTTCAGAAAATCTATGTTGGTCTTTCTGGATATCACACATAGGTGTAGAGTTGCAACAGTGTTGTGTACACACATGCCATAAATATCTAATGTTACGCATTGATGGTGAAGCTGTCAAATTTTTCAAAAATATTCATGTAGAAATGTTCATGAAGGAAACCATAATTTTGTTTTAGCAAAATTGGTAAGCTTATAATTTGACAGTCCATCATACTTCACAAAGTTATTACATGGTTAACTTGTATACAGGTTCATAAATTCATTTCTACATTAGTAAAAAACTTGTTACAGTGAAGTCATAAAAAACAAGAATGTAAAGATCTTCACATGTATTGAGCAAGAGCTGACTTACAAATTTTGTTACAGGAAATCAAGGGTTGTCAAAAGAAGTGCCTGCCTGAACTTCTCTACATGTTTTCCAAAATAAACTAACATGTCACAGTCCCGGTATATTATAAGAACAAAGTAGTGTAATCCAGTATAATGATAAAAGACTTTCAACATTAGGAGCCATAATCCCTCCTGAACCTATGCCCATGGTATAACAGTGTATGCTGGTAACTACTATAACAGTTCAACTAACTGTTCACCTTTGATTAACATGCTTTTCTTTAATATTTACACTTTATTCTTTCATATTTGATTTCTACTCATCCTCTCACATATTGTTTGTTCAAATTGCCACACTGCACAACACCCTCCTCTGCACTAGTATATGTATTTGTTTCTGTTCTCGAATTAGAGCTTAATTGATTCTATTTTCACCTTGCCAGTTTTCACTTCTTCTGTATCACTCTGCCATCCTTTTTGCAACATTATTCTTATTTCTGCTTTCCACTCAAGTTTTCTTTTCCTTGTTCTTACACTACTGTTTGGAAACCAACTATATAGTACAATTTCAATCTGTCATCTGTTTTTTATAATTCAATATCATTTAAAAAATTAAAGTAAATTCTTTTATGATATTAAGAGGATTATTGTTCCTCTGATAACTCCACTTTCTGACATCAATTTTTATATGGGCAGCATGTGACAATATTGATTTTAAAGATAGATTCCAAGTCAGGGTCCATAGTAGTCATCAGTTTGATTATTAATGATCTTAATTGAACTTACCATACTATTGAGCAAAGAGGGTCCCACTTTCAACACATTCACTGCCGACGACATGCCGTCCATTTACCACAGTAGCTGAGCTCAAGACTAAACCAATGCATTTTGCATACCACAGGTACTCAAAAACTAGTACCACACTCCTGTTGTGAGACCCTAGCTACTTCAATCTACGTAAAATTAGCAATGAATGTCTTAATAGACACTAGTCCTATTATGATAAATTGAAGTCTATGTTTCCAGACAAATCTATGCAACTTCTACATCAACCAGTATTTTTCTTATTGCTCTGAACTGTATACGGTACACATGCATGTCTCTGTATCTAACTCCTGAAGCTCACTAAAATTTGGTTCTAAGGAAAATTGTAGGGGTGCCATCTTGTATGTGTAGCATAAAATATTTTTCTGTATCTGTTCATTTGGCTATTACAAAAGAAAATGGAAAAGAATGTTCTAGAAATTGTTTTCTTTCTATTTGCACTATTTCATCCTTTTAGTTTTATACGACAGAATATTATTGGTTCGTACTGAATAGACTAGAAGTCTGTTACAGTTTTTCCAACCAAAATTGTTTGCTATAAAATTTAATGGTACATCATAATTTATATTCACATTCCAACACTGATACAATGTAAATAACACACACAGACCCTATATAATTCTTGACATATATTATTGCACAATCGTGAAGATGAGGCAGCGTTCTCGAGGTGCATAGTGATGTCTAAAAAGTCTAGCTGCGGTTGCAAATTCTTCATATTACACAACTGTTGTACACTGTGGCACTTTCTTGTCAACACTGGATCAGACAGGCGACCTTGGTTAATGTAACTACATGTAGCATGCAGCTGTATTTAGCAACAGACAGAACAAATTTTTGTGAAAGTGTTCAGTGTTTAATTATTTGTTGTTGACTATTGTAATATTCAAAATGGTGAGTTTATTATTATTTGTGTATATTGAAAAACTGTATTACTAGTTGGTCTACTGTAATACAAATGTCACTGTTTCACACTTGTGATAATAAAATTTGTATCAATTATTCTGGTGCTAAATCATTAATTCCTCTGTTTACAAACACAATCGAGTGATATTTATAACAATACATATTACATTTTCAAGATCATCCTCATCAAAATAAAAAATCTGAACAATTTGAGACACTGGATATATTTTCCAAAACATTACTGCGATCACCTTAAATAAAACTGTAATATGGGCACCTGTGGTCTGTGAATTGAATCTAGATAAGTAGCAATCTAGAATGCTACTAAAAAATATAAATGAATAAACATATTATGTCATTATAGTGAATAATAGTTTATTATCTGAAGAGGCACTATAAAAAAATATTACTGAGACAAAAACAGGTGAACAAAATACTTTTATATTTCTACATACAAGTTAATGTCATTTGTTAAATGTACTTGTAGTCATTTTTTCAATTGCAAATATGGAAAAAATATTTCTGAAAATACTATTTCAACATAATATATTTACATATATTATTATGGATCAGCATACTGAAGATTAAAAATTATTTGTACTTGTGTATATAAACAGAGACTGAAGATTCAACCAGCTGTACTTAGCCTGCTTACTGTTATACCAGAAACAATATATTAAAATTCTGTGGGCTGTTAACCCTGACCTATGGCATGCTTCTTGCAGGCAGACATTTCAACTGTGCCACAGTAGTCATTTTCAGTGAAACAGATGAGACTTTTGTGTCTCCAGTTCACATCTTGAAAAAATTGGTGGTGACAATTTCACAGAAAGAGATGTTCTGCTTTTATATTTATTCAATGATCGGCACTGTCTTCAATAGGTTGGAGTGGTCAAATGTCCCACCAACAAATTTACCTTCTACAATAGACCAATTGCCCAAGTTTTTCTATACAACTGTTATCCAGGTTAAAGTTGTTTCATACTTCCAGATTTCAAGTGTCTCTTTGTGTAGAAAACCAAAGTAGGGTCACACTGACTGAATATGACTGATACAGGTACAGTCAAAGCATCTGCCTGTGAGAAGAATTAGTATTATGTTTCAGCTACCTATTATTACTCCACTTATTGTCTTATGTACTCATTTTCATAGACTGAATTAACCATGTTTTAATGCAACCTGAATTTGTGTGCTGCTGGGACACAAAAATATTAAATTATCAAAAATTGTTTATATTTTGATATAAAAACTGCAATAAAACTTTTATGCAGATTTTTCTGGACCATATTATTTTAAAAGATATCTTACTGAGTGGGTACTGCTGCTAGAGTTCAGTATGTCACAACTACAAGTACACTTTCAGATGTACACACCTTCACTTCAATGAGTCTACTTTCCTGGAGCTCAGGCCTCATTGGATTCAATGTAGCACACAATTTTACATAATTAAAATTATTTATGTTTGTTATTTGGTACAATTAGTACATTACATTTAGCACAAAATTTTACTGAACTTGAAATGCGAAGGACACACTACATAAATAGCAATTCAAAGTTGTTGCAATTTAAAGAAGTAGCAATTTTTATAACACAATTTCTTGTTTTTATTTACTTAATATACAATTTCTTAGTATTCATCATGTAACAAAGCTGAAAGTTGTTCTTTTGTAGTTAGCTGAGTAAATTGTAATTATTTAGAGTAATTTACATAAAACAAAATTGTTTTATTTTACTTATTTAAATGGCATTCAAATTATTTAAAACAAGTACCATTCAGACAATTCAACATTCTGAAATTTGACAGGAACAAGTGCTGCTATACAAGTGACAGTACATATTTTCTATATTTCTATTCTACTCTACCAGTCCATTGGAATCCAGCTTTATTTCTTAGAAACACAAGTTCTATATATAGACTAATGGTTTCTTTGCACAGTTACAACAAAATTAAAGACACTTTTTTTTAATTGACACGCACACACTTTTCTATAGGTGTGCTTAATATCTTTTTTAAACATTTTTTTCTATATGTATCATCATTAGGCGGAGCTGTATTGTTCATGTCTATTTGTAGATATATAAATATCTCAAGTAATTCAAAAATTAAATCGAGTAAAATATAAACATTTTAACACATTATAGTATACAACATGCAATTTGACAAATGAATAAATTATCGATTATTATGATTTGGGCAATTTAGAATTGGCAAGTGTTGACTATTCACTATTGTGAACGTAAAGTCAATAGTACTTAATATGGGCTAATACAAATCTCTTCTTCCTACCGCATTATAATTGATACACCTACAACTTGCAGCTGCTTAGTGTACATTGATTACATCAATTAGTGCTACAATTTAGTTCCATTATTGTAATTTCATGTTCTAATGATAGTACTGTGACAGAACGGATAGGACAGAAATGTAAATTCATCATGAGGACACAAAACTTTACATCTGAAATTATCTTAATAAACTTACTGTGTTTTACTGTATCATCATACAGTACCTACACTTATATTACATTTTTCTGAAGAAAGCCTTGGTTCATATTAACAGTCCATAATTTATTCATCAATAACTACAACAGTGATTATATGAAAAAACTGATGGAGCTATGATACTTCACAGCATCTTAGATTAGATGCTCGCTCTGATCACAGAGCAGAAAGATTAGATGTGTGTAGATAACCACATCTAGATCTTCCTTGCAGATTTTATGGGAATTAATTCTGTTTATACTATGATATTCAATGACACTCATAATTTCATATTGTAACAATATAATTTAATTTGAATCTGTACCTACAGATAATATAATTTCCATACAAAAAGGCGAAGTGTAAATCAATACAAAGACCTCTCCTCAGATTACAGATCATACACCCATAATTTCTCTCCTTGATGTGTTGAAACATTAGTTTGAATAAGGTTATAACCTGAAAAGCTTGACACAAATACCATACATGTAATCCCCCACCCCTAATTCTATACAGTATCAAGTATGTACAGTAGGGTGGAACGAAAAAATCAAGTTTGGATTTTTAATTTGTAATACCGCGGAAAAGTTGCCTTTTGGTGTAGATAAGATAAAAAAAAGATCTGAAAAATATTGATTGAAGCACGTCTTGAGGTGCCGCAAGGACGATAAATTTTCATAAAATTGCAATTTTCGCTACATTTTTAAGTTTTTTTTAAGAAGTTGTCAAAATTTTTTTTTTCAAATACTGTCAAAAAAGCAGTTTTTATATCGAAAAAGACATACAATTTTTTTTTTAACTTTTTGGATTATGTCTTGAGGTGCCGCAAGAGCGGTAAAATTTTATAAAAACACACTTTTTGTAACTTTTTCAAAGAATTTTACGTGCCTCGATTATGCAATAAAAAGTTTCAAAAAGTAAAGAACTGCAGAGAACAGTTAAGTTTAATCAAGAACGGACAAAAAATACTAGTGTATCAGAAACGGTTACTGACGACAATGACAGCGCTGAAGAGGCAAACCAACCAGGTCCTTCAAATATACAAGAAGAGATAAATCTACCAGGCCCTTCAAAACTGAAAAAAGAGAAAAAGATAAGCACTCAAATGCGTATTAAATTGCCATCTGTAGCTTCCATTTGTGACCGTACCGGAATATCAGATAGAGCTGCTGCAGCTATAGCTAGTGCTGCTTTACAGGACTTGGGTGTAATCACAGGGGAAGACAAAACCAAAGTAATAGACAGGATGAAAATTAGACGAGCAAGATCAAAAAATCGAAGAGATCTCATTAATGACAGTCTTTATGATCAGATAACCGAAAATAGAGGATTGTTTTTTGATGAAGAAGGGACAAAACAATTGTTCAAGAAAAGAAAGGAATTAAGTTGTACAAAAAAGTTATTTCAGAAGAGCACGTTTCACTAATAGAGGAACCAAACTCAAAGTTTTTAGGCCACGTAACACCTAAATCTGGCACTGGAAAAGACATAGCAGACAGTATACTGGAGTTTCTTGAAGATAGAGAACACAACGAACAACTTTTGAACTTTACTGCTATTGGGTGTGATGGAACCGTTGTAAACACTGGACATAATAATGGTGTGATTTCTTTGATGGAAAATGAAATAGGAAGACCTTTACAATGGTTAGTTTGTTTGTTCCATGGAAATGAGCTACCTTTGCGACATCTTTTTTGTCATTTAGATGGTAAAACGAAGAGACCCAATGAGTTTAAAGGCGAAATAGGTCAGCAGCTGGAAAACTGTGCTAATCTTCCTGTGGTTACTTTCTTGCCAATTGAAAATAACCTTCCTCTTTTGGAGAACATAAATGATTTAAGTACAGATCAGAAGTATTTATTGGATATGTGTATCGCTGTATCAAGTGGAAATTGCTCACTAGATTTATCTTTAAGAAACCCTGGAAAACTTGCTCACTCCAGGTGGCTTACATTAGCAAAGCATATACTTAGATTGTATGTGGGAACTGAAAATCCAACTGAAAACCTTAAGACTCTGGCTGAGTACATTGTGAAAGTGTATGCACCTGTGTGGTTTAACATTAAGTTAAAACCTTCATGTACTTATGGTTCCAAACATCTGTTTAAGCTTATCTCATATTCACGCTATCTCTCTGATGATTTCAAGAACGTTCTAGACCCAGTTATTCAAAGAAATGGGTACTTTGCTGCTGCAGAAAATCTCCTTTTGTCCATGCTATGTGATGAGCACAAAAATGTAAGAGAACTTGGTTTACGACGTGCTTTAAAAGCAAGAACAGAAAGCACAGGCGGAGTCAGGAAGTTAAAGTTCCAAAGATAAACTTTGACGCAAAGGATTACATCGACATGATCTCATGGGCTGAAAATGACGTAACTGAACCCCCCTTGGTAAAACATGTTTCCATTGACTCTCTCAAAGACTTTATACAGAAGACATCTGAAGCTCAACCAAATAGTAAAGTGGACCCGCTTATCGACTTTCCCCGGCTTCCTTGTCACACGCAAGCAGTGGAAAGAGCTGTGAAACTGGTGACCGAATCGGCTCAAAATGTCTGTGGTTCAATCGCAAGAGAAGGATATATAAGAGCAAAAATTGACTCACGTGAGAACATGCCAAAATTTGATACAAAAAAACAGTTTAATGTGTCAATGAAGTAGAAACAAACATTTTGCAGCTGTAACATTTGTAATTATTAAGGGTTTTTTAAATCATAAAAAATGAACTTTCAATGTCTTTAAAAGTGTATTATGATATTTTTTTACGTGTGCTCTAATAAAAAAAATATATATAATTGATTTGACGAGCTTTTATTTCAACCTTATTTACTACTATTTGTAACAACCAAAATGTTCGCAAAAGTTTCAAAATTAGCAAAAATACAAACTTTTTGACATTAAAAAATATTTTTTATTATTATTATATTTTGTAATTAATAATTTTTTCCAATTCTAATGCTTATATATGTATTTACAACTATCTTTTGTAACATTATATGTACGAGAAAACCATAAAAAATAATTTATCAAAGTTTATAATTTTTCAATTTTTTTAATTTTTTTACAAACTTTAAGCTCTTTGCGGCACCTCAAGATGTTGTAGTATAGCAACCAAATTTTTTTTTCTTCTTTTTGAACCTAAAAGGCAACTTTTCCCCACTATTAAAAAACTAAAAAAAAAAAAATTAAAAAAGGCCATTTTCATTCCACGCTAATGTACAGCACTTTTTCACATACAGCCTGTATATTTCTCTAATGTATTGGACAATATGCTAACTGATCTAATATTAATGTTCATGTTATAGGTTTTTAACCTGGTATAAAGGTTGAATAATTACTTGTAGATAGAAATTTACAACGTTTCCAGTAGAATTTGGAATTTACGTTTTGTTTTATACAGGTTTCTGCAGACTTCCACATGAGATGAAAAATCTGTAATGGCTCATTGAATATTATTTTGATAATGCTAAGAAAGAATGATGGTTAGCACTAACATGGTAATAATCTTAATTACAATTTGTACAGTGGTGAAAGAATCAACACTTTACAATGCATACATTCACTGTATGTTCAATGAAGACTCATACAATCATACAATTATAGCCTATTACAAACCGTTACATTTTGTATTCATTCACTAAAATGGCAAATGGTAGATATTATTTTGCCTGATAAAACTACACTTATTTTTATTAATCTGTTTCAGATTTGAACAATTACAAACAAAATTCCATAAGTCACCATCATCACCACTGTTGTTAGCGTTTGTCTGCAGACTACTGAATGAATAATGCCGTCCTAAAAGTCCCCATGAATTCCCTTCAGAGGAAATACTGTATAACTTCCTCATTTAAACAGTTACCTGTTTGCATAAAGCAATTATTATCAGTCGTAATTTATTTCCTATTTCACATCAGTGTAGTTATGTTGTTGACATCCATCTTACATATCATTAAACAATTTCAATTCCAACAGCATACTGTTGCTGACATGATGGGTTGGCTCTAATAAAGATGATAATCTGTGGCTGGATGAATACTAATTACATCAAAGGCTTCCAATTCCATCCTTTTGGCAGATGCAGTATTAACATAAAACTAAACCATGTCATCATCCATCTTGTAAAAGGTTGATATCTCTAAGCTTATGTTTATAATGTGAAGAGGAAGTCATCTGCAGTAGTGTATTTGGAAAACAATATTAACAGTAATATCAATTTTTTGTATGATTTAAAACATACGTGTTATCTTATTTATTTAATGATAAAAAGGGGACTGAGATTTGGTCCATTAAAAAAAAACAATAATGGAATCTGTATATTGCTCTTGATGCTACAGATAACATCATTTGCTTCCCCAATTGTTTTTAGTTAAAAATAACTGGATTGTAAAATTTGAATGACTTTTACAATTGTGTGACCTTAAACCAAAATATCTATTTACCAAACTCATGGTAATAAGTTTATTTTCATTTCTGGAAGTTTATTAACACAAAATGCTGAAAAAAGTCTTCATAACAAAAAATAAAGAAATTGTCTCCATTAAAGAAGGAAGTGTTCGAATAAATGCATTAAAAATGTTTATAGAGGTGCCTAGTGTATTTATTTATTTATTTACATTTTATATTTACTATATAATTTTATATTTATATTTACTCTTTTATATTCAGTAAAATATAATCAATAATATTTGACTAACTTTTAGATAATAAACTTTATCCTAAAACATAATTTATACAAAAATATTCTGTTTATTCAAAAAGTACATTACAAAACAAGCATCTATCTTATGTCATGTTTGTACATATAGGAAATAAGTAAGAAGTAACCAACTTCATTAAATCTTTAGTTGATCACAAAAGAAATAAAACTAATGGGCTATTAAACCAATGTATCATAACATGTGACATGCTGTCAAATTTTTGTAGTAAAAAATGTACACTGCAGCCGATAGTTCATTCGCATGCTCATATATTCCCATAATATAACCATACTGTACTTTGCAACATTAACACACCTGACAAAATTAAAACTAACACAACAAAGAAAATTTCAGTAAAAAAAAATTTACTTTAACTAACCCTTCCATAAAACTTTTTCTCTTAAAATGTCAAACAGACCAAAATTTCTCCTTACTATACTTATTAAGACATGAAATTCAATAGTTTTAAATACATGTGGATCTGACCTTTATAGTTTATTTAGTTCTGACAAAAACTTGACTTTTCAAGCTGTCATTAAGACTATTTTAAACAAACAGTTTTATAATACTGTAACGCAATTACAGAACACTCTAGGACAGTTAAGGGTGTCGTTCTACGTGTTTCTCGACTAGCCCAGCATGCCTTGTCTGTATCAAGGCCGTTCACTCACGTAACACTGCAGTACCTTCCAGAATGTTCAAGAGCACTTGAAATACACATTATGCTGGCAATGCAGTAAGCATGGGAAATTACTCTGGAACACGCGCTACTTATAAAAGGGACAGAGGTTGGTGTTGTCAATCAAGTTATAAGTGGCGATTTATTCAAGTGGCAAAGTATATGTGTTATAATTAGTGTGGAACTCTATTGCTCAACATTATTATTGCATGTAGACAAATTTAAATTGAATTATTGTACGAGCTGATTAAGAACTGTTATTTGTGATTAATTAAAGCTGGTTATTAGTGACTTCACTGATGTCTGTATTTGTTTCCACTGTACCATACAACGATCAGTGAGACCGTCATAGCAGTGGTGTCAGAAATAGGATAGAACCGCCAACAGTCTCTTGTGTAACTTCATCTTCATCAACTTTTTCTCCGGGCACTTCCATTGACTCAGGAATAAGCAAGGGGCTTTCCTTGATACCTATAGTTAGCTTTCCAATCACTTTGATGGGGCTTCCAGTACACAGTACACAGTCTGTATTGTACACGAGCTAAATTGAGGCTGGTGGTTGCTGACTAAGTCTGGGTGCACAATGGTCACTTTAGCGTCCGTGCCAACTGTAAATACTGCAGGTTTGTCTTTAATTAATCATTTGACAATCAGGTTACCTGTGGTTTTATGAAGTGTGGAGACTGTGTGCAGTTCCGTATCTTTACATCTCCAATTTTTCATCTGCCAACAATCTGCTTGAAGATGACCACTTTTCCCATAATTGTAACACTTAGGTCTTCTGTCTTTATCCGTTGGTTCGAAAGATCGTTGTGGTGCTACTGACTTCTTAAACTGATGTTCATGAATCGCCTCTTTATTTTGTCCGTTATGGCGATGCTGTGATACTGGATCCGTTTGGCTACAAAGTGATGACATACTTTGATTAATACATTGCTGACTTGGCAGCTTCAAAACGGAGAGCATGAACAAGAGCGTCTGAGCTATTATGATGCTATGCCATTCTTAACATTTGTTGTAACTGACTGTCTCTGATACCGTCAATAAAGACAATGTGAGCAATCCACGTTCAGAAGTCCTCCAATCCTTCAGGATAAGCCAATCTCATCAGTAGGTAGACATTTGCTTCAAACTCTTGAAGGCTCTCCCCTTAACGCTGTCAACTCACTTTAAGTTGAATACGGTACACTTTGCACAAATGCTGCTCACCGTACCGCAATTCCAGAGCTACTGTTAATTCGGCATAAGATCTTCTGGCTGTCAGATGGTATTTTCTGTATAAAGTGTGGCAGGTCCTTTTAAAGTAAGATTGAGTAAAAGACCAAACTAGAAGCAGGGGAAACATGAGGCAGTATAACGTTGGACTGCCATTCGAGAGAATTGCCATAAACATTGCTGGACCTTTCCCAGTTACTGGCGATAGAAACTGGTACACTATGGTTATAGGTGACTATTTTACTAAGTGGTCGGAAGCTTATGCAATTCCAAATCAGGAGGTTACCACTGTGGCAAAGGCGTTAGTTCACAACTTCTGTTGCCGTTATGGAGTCCCTACGGAAATCCTACAGAACAAGGGAGGAATTTCGAGTCAGGAGTGTTTAAAGAATTATCCCATGTACTCGGAATTTGAAAGACCAGGACAACGCCTCTCCACCCTTAGTCAGAATGGTTGAGAGGTTCAATAGGACACTTGAGCAGCATCTTTCGAAGCTTGTTGACGAGAACCAAACAGACTGGAACCAATGTATACCACTATTCCTCATGGCCTATAGGTCATCAGTACACGACACAACCGGCATGACTCCAGCAAAATTGGTGTTTGGGCGGGAGATTCGTCTTCCTGGGGACTTGATGTTCGGATCACCTGAGACTCAGTCCCAAGAGCCACAGAACTATTCTTCGCAATTAAAAAACCAACTGCGAGAAATGAATCGCTTGATAAGAGGACAGCTGAAGATTGCCAGTGATAAAATGAAAACTCTGTATGACATTCACAGCAATAGTGTGGGTTTCCAAGAAGGAGATTATGTATGGTTGTACAACCCGAAACGCCTAAACTTTAAACTAACTGGGAAGGACCTTTCACTGAGAGAAAGAGAATCAACAATGCTGTTTATTGGATTCAACAGGAAGGTCAGCAGAAATTCTATGTCGTCCACCTAGATCGCCTGGCCAAGTATTACTTCAGAGACAGTTTGCCAGTTCGGGACAAAGACGCTTAAGGAGGGGGCAATGTAACGCAATTACAGAACACTATAGGAGGGTGTCGTTCTACATGCTTCCCAACTAGCCCAGCATGCCTTGTCTGTATCAAGGCCGTCCACTCACGTAACACATCAGTACCTTCCAGAATGTTCAAGAGCACTTGAAATACGCATTATGCTGATCTGTGAGACTGTCGTAGTCGTAACAATACAAAATTAACTAATCACTTTTCCTAGATGAATCAAAAGCAATGTTATGTGTCCCAATGACAAGACGAACTTACTGGTTAGTGTTCTATCAGGTCACCCTGTGTACATGTTAGATTCAAATATTTCATCACTCCCTCGTAAGCCCCCACAATCACTATAAACACAATAACATGTCACCTTTATATAATGAGATCTTCAGTGAAGTACTTTTATAAGATGCTGTGTCTGCATCTGTTATATGTAGGATGACAGACACTTTCTAACTGTAAATTAGATACATAAATAAGCAGTAATATTTTACAGTGATTGTACTTATATCTGCTGACATCCTTATATAGAAACCAAACTTAAGAATCAAAAATAACTATAATAACTTTCATTATGTTCATATTTTCAAGTAGTCGGTAATATATTCAAGTAAAATTTATGTAGTAATGACAGAACATGAATGCAATTTTGTTGTACTCATTAAATTGATATCCTGTCACACAGCTGGTAAATTACTTCAAGCCTGTCTGTTAAATATACATGTCCTGTCAATTGTAAGCACACTTAACTAACTATATAAGGATATATACATCTCTCTCACACATAACACACACATTCACAAGTGCATGCACACACAATTTAAAAATCTATTATAGTAATATTAATTTAATTTTCTTTGGTTTGAACATTACTACAACAGTCTAACTCTTACCTCACAAAAATAGTATGTTGGGCAACTTCTACAACATGCTAGAAGTCAACAACTGTTAACTAATATATGTTTCTGTAAATAACGTATCTACGCAATGTCTACAACTTCAATTTTTTCTATTTATTTCACTTCTGATAAAATCAGTCATACTAATACTTCTTATAAAAAATATCACTTGTTTACTCACATTAACACAATTAATTATAAACAACATAATTATCAGATAGGCTACATTAATACTAAACAAATCAGACTCGAAACAATACCTAACACACTATCTGGTGGGTAAATGCAGTCAATTATATATTACTTTTACTACAAACTAATATGTTTATGTATGTTTTGTCAGGTCTCCAAATACTGAACATAAAAACTAATATTTATGTATGTTCTGTCAGGTCTCCAAAACATAAGTTATCACTTTACTGCTGTGAAAGAAGAGATGAACAATCAAGACAACATAAGTTATACATGATGGGAAATGAAATACTACTATTCTACAGGTTTTCACTGTATAGTAGTTGAGTTTTTCATAAATGCACTTTAACTTATATAGGTATGTATCTACTACTGTTTTACATAGCTCTTTTAGCGTTATTAGCTCAGTAATACAAACTGGCATGGGATTCATCAATTTTTTTGTACAAGATCAAACTGTTGCTTGCATAACACCAGTATCTACTCCAAAATACTACCAACACTGACTTTCTTAAAATAATAAGAAATGTAAATTATTTATGTGTGTACACTATTAAAGTAACTATTACCTCTATTAAATGCTAAATGATTTGGTCTACATAAGTGATATTCACAAGAACAATACACTGCACTTAAGTTGGTAAGTTTAGTATACAGCCTAATACAACAAACACCTATCACTTAGCATTTACAAACAGTTGTACAGTGGGAGCTTTATTATAGCATACTTAAGCTGAGTTTAGCTATTATGTATTCACATAAATGCACAACGTACATCCTGAATTAAATTTCTATATAAATGAAAAATTGATATTCTCAATTTACATGTCGTTTGCAGTAGTTATTAAACTATTCCACTCAGACCCGTTATTGGCACAGACTGGTCTCATGACCTATTTTAATAATATACAAAACATACGCCATTTAAAACAAAAATAATTAATACATTACACAACAGATCAATACCTCCATATGCTGTATTAAATTGTATAGCTGTGTGTAATACTGGCTGGTAAACTAAACATTCTTAATCTGTAAGAATACCTAATAAGGGTGACTATGAAATTACTTTTTCTCATCAGTCACTGCACTTGTTATATTATCACAACTATAACTGTTTTTAAGTACTCAAAAAAAATTCAGGCATATCGTTTTAAGTGCAACAAGAGCAACCCTTATATGAACACTATCTATAATTTGACCAATATCGTGTCCATGTTGCACTCATGGGTACTGTCTGTGTCACAGGAGATAAATTTACCATTTTCCATAATCTGTGAAAATGCTCAACTGGCAGCAAGCTAAACAGAAATTCACTAATAACACCACTATTCATCATGTTAATAGCATCTTCTTCCAGCAAACGTAATGGACCCAGATTAGTATGAGTGTAGTTAAAACGAGATAACAGTGTACCCGTAACATGAACATCATCAATCCAAAAGTAACTACTACGTTGTGCCTCCCGGTACAACTGAAAAACAACATCAGGTGAATAAAGAATACTCCATCCAGAGCAATAATCAGGATACCATCTACCCTGATACTCTGCAGGTGACACTCTCCATTTGGAGCGGTAAGTTCTTTTTACTATGGGTTTATACAAAACATCACAGAGGATCAATCTACGCGCTCCCAGTGGTGACATCTCATTTACTAAAAACTCCTGGAAATATGGTGTGTTAACAAAAACATCGTCATCAGTCTTTAAGACATACTTTGCTCCTGGGCAATGATACGTTGCCCATTTAAGTGCCATTACATGTTTGTAAGTTAGGTTTCTATATGAATCCTTAAAATTTCCTTGTACTATATCATGGGTCTGGCCATTTTCTGTTTCTATTGATGCCTGAAGGTCAGTCGAGTTTGTTTCTCCAACAAGAAAAACAAGATGAAGACCCTGGCCCCAAGTTTCACGTATAATGTGCCTACTTTCAACATTCTGTGGAGCCGAATGTATGATCACTACAAAAAGTGGTGGTGATGAAGAATTACAAACTGGATCATTCATAAGAAATGTGAAATTACAAAGATCAATCAGCATTTCTTCATCTCCGGGAGGAAGAATATTCATAGCATATGGTGTGGTAGATGATGCATTACCAGGAACCAGAAGAAGAAAACTAGATGGTTCATAAAAACAGAAAGGTGGTCCAGGACAACCTGACAGTCTCCATATAGAAATAGAAACAATGGCTGCAGTCAGGACAACACCAAGTAAAGGGTAAACCCGCTTCTCCAGCACCATGATTCTTTTGTATCCTCTGTTATCGATGAACTCTGCAACAAACACAAATATATGTAATCTTTATAACATCAACAACAAAAAATTAAACAATTTGTAAATATATATATTTTATATTAAAAATAGTTGGAAATTCAGGTAAAGCCAGATTATACTCATTAATACCATCTATATACGAACTAATTAACCCTTAAAAATTTTGAAAGAAAACCCTGTAATAATAACCATAAAAAAGTGATAAACTTTGGTAAATGAATCTATTAAATACTACTTTATAGAAATTATTTTCAGACAATCTACATATAATGA
The DNA here is from genome assembly GCA_034769895.1 of Magicicada septendecula. NCBI lineage: Eukaryota > Metazoa > Arthropoda > Insecta > Hemiptera > Cicadidae > Magicicada > Magicicada septendecula. Next base: position 454,050,455 of record CM068367.1, read on the forward strand.
TTTGCATTGACAAAGTGTTATTTTCTAATAGTGCTAATTAGCAATTTAAAAAATTGCTAGTGGAAAAATTTTCATTTCCTATCTGAAATGAGGATATTCTAGTAAACACTTTTATGAAGTTTTAAAAATTATGTTTGATATGTTAAATATAAATTAGTAACTCACTTTATACAGTAATATACTATTTATTAAATAATGGATTCAACTACTTGCATCTAATGTGTCCTTGTGCAGTTATCAAGGACATGTCGCCTTGATACCAAATCATGTTGCCTGTCATCACTTTCATTTTAATTTTTTATCTGATATATATTCAGTTTTATCTAATTATAAGTGATCTTTCAGTTTTATCATTTTTGCAACATCATTGAACCAAGATAGTAAATACAAATAATGAAAAACACACTGGTAAATATGAATACCAAATAACAGATTTTATACCAATGTAGGTGAAGTGGTTATCATAAAAAAAGTCCATTATCATTAGTAAATCATGCACAAATCAATCGTTTAATTTTCACATTATAAATGATGGTGTTTATATTATATAAATCTTTACAGTTAAATAAATTTAATGTAAAAATAAACTTTGTTTATTATTTATTCATTATAAATTTAGGAAACCATTTTTTCTGTTTGATTAAACTGCATGATGTTTTTAAATTTATGTTACAATTGCAACAGAAATTGCAATTCTATAATTTAAGGCTATTCAAAAAAATAAATATATAAAAAAGAACAAATTTGATGAAGTAAAACTATAAAGTGTGTTTAATTTGTAATGGTAAAGTAAAAAAATCTTCTGGGTAGAACTTTCATACGTTGACAACTTTTAGATTAATAATGCCATCCAATAATTACATTTTTTTACAGAAAAATCAATCCCCTGATGGGAAATAATTTTTTATTACACAAAATCTATTTAAAATGACACACAGAACTAAAGTTTTACATTATTACAAAAACCCTGCCTATAATATGGATTGCAGCCATATATGTGTGTACAGTTAAAACAATAGGAAAAAAGGAGTTAACAAGTGAGAAAGATGCTTTGGCATGACAGACAAAGTTAATATACACCTGAATATATTATACCTGTATTTGAAAGCTGAAATAACCAGTAAATGCTGTTCACACATTGTACAAAACTGAATAACAATAGCCAACCAAGTCACCTATTACAAAAAATCCATCAGATACTAAAGGCCTTTGTGGACCAGAAGTAACTCACAAAGTAATTTAAAAAAATGTTGCTCCATGTGGAGCAGTTAGTCAAAGCCTACCAGCAGTCTGCTGAGATGTTTGAAAGGAGAGACAAGAAGAATACAGTTAATAGGCTACAGCTGATTCTTATATCAGTCCTCCCTTGTAAAAAAAAAAAATTGGTCTGACAACACCTTTGAAAGCATTCTGCTCTGTTTCTAATAGCCAATGATAAATAACTAACCATGATGATGGATATCCTATAACTAATAACTAATTATACATCTGAATATGGATACAACTAATCATTTGAATGGATTTGCGCCAAACGTATTATTAAAGCATACATCCAGTTTGATGGAAGACAACCATCACCACAGATAAAAAAAAGAAAAGTAGAAAAGTGGATCATAGTAATATTTCCAGGTCTTTTATTTTATATCGCTGCTCACCATAATGCAACTGTGTGAACTTTGCCACATTTATGCTTCGTAAAATATTGCACAGTCGACATAGTTAACACCACAGTTATATGAAACAAATTACATTAATCAAAATTTAAAAATGTTTTGTTGAAATCAAGATACTGGGACATATAACTGTATTCAAAGCAGCCGTTCAGACGCCAAGCAGAGTTGCGAGTTGCAGCGGTCCTTTCAGCCGCCCCATCACCGCTTCTCTCTGGCGTTATGTCTACACTTACTGTAGAATGTTTACCACCTGAATTAAATTCAATAAAAAAAGACATAAGTTACTAATAAAATAAGACAAGGCTGCGGGAATGACTACTTTTAAAACGAAGATCTGCGTGTTACTTGTCAAATAACGTTTTGTAACGATAAAAGATCACGGGGATGGATTACTGGGATCGTTGGTGAAACTGTCAGCAGTGGTTTGATGCTGAAAAAATTAAGCAACTTGTTATGAATTCGTAGTTGATAAATTTACTGCATTAACAAAAACTTTCATGTCGCACACAGATAGCCGAAGTTATCGGCATTTCCTGAATGATCAACATAAAGAAAACATAAATTTTTACACAAGCACTGACGTACTTAATATAAAACCTGAGTTTCGTTCAACGATCTTGTATCTTAAGCACTGACGTGATAGTAACACTAGGTACTTCCAAGTTAAGTAAAAGTTACGATTTTTCAACTTTTTATAAAAAAAAAAAAAAAAAAAAAAAGGTTAAACCGTGTTTTTCGAGCCCCTAGTAGTCCACCAACCACCAACGGCATGCACAATTGGAGCACACAAATTCCGCCATAGCGTGGGCGAATTCTAATTGTTCATATGAACAAATGCACGTAGCCTATCGCCTAAATACTTGTACCGCCGTTCATGTATATGTTGTCAATTCATCGTGTGTGTTTAAAATAATATATATATATATATACACACAATTTATTACATCTGTCAGAAGTAGCATCAACAATTATGACAGAGTAGTCGATTAAACGAGCATTTACAAACCGGGTCCAAGTGCGTGTTAGTATCTTAACGGATGTTAAGGTAACAAACGTTAGAAACTTTAACGGCATTTAAAAACGGTCCATTTGGAAGAAAATTAACGCACATTCCTGAAACAGGGCGTTATTAAGCCTACAGAAACTGCACAAAATTGTTTAAATCCTATTTTATGTCCCCGTTTTGCGTTTGAAATTGACAATAAAAGTGTGTTGTGTAATAATGTTAAATATGAAAATGAATGCCAAATTTTCGTTTAACGTTTTTAAAATTATATAAATTATAACTTACTAAAATATACATATTTATATTGTAGTATCACAAGATGATACAAAACAAAAAACTCAATGGAATTATCAAAATATTTAGGGAACTTAATCAAATAAACAAATAATAGGTAACTGAATGAGGAATGCAATCAATAGAGGATGAGTGATCTAATGAGAACAATCAAAAAATAATTATATAAGGAAGAATTATAATAACTAATTCAATAAACTATGAATAAATAAAGAATAATTGTTACAGATGCATGAATAGATTAAAAACATAAATTAGCCTTGTAAACAAACATGATAAATAACTTGACAAAACAGAGATAAAAAAGGACTAGACTAGACTATATTTTTTACATAATAAATTACCCAATAGATTAGAGGAGTGAGTGTATCAGGGGGGGGGCGTGTTGGTTGCGCAGTATGCGTTCTGAATCCACGCTACTGAGCATGACGTCACCATCGATGCGGAATTCCGCGCCTTACTGCTTGCTTAGTATTGTTATATAGGTGTTATCCGAGTGTTATAAATTGTGAAGTTAATCACTGTTAATTTACGCGTTTGTTCGTATGTACAGCAATACAGATTTAGAACAAATACGTGTAGTGTTTTGCAAAAAAAAAGTGGTACAGAACTGTTTAAATTCTGTGGTAAACACTTCAGTTATTGTTGGTGTATTTCTGTGAGCTGAGTGTTTGTTTTATCTCGTGACGTTTCACAAGAACGTTTCGACAGTAACAGTGTTAGGTTACCAATACGTTTGTATCGGTGTTTACGAAAATTTAATTATTTTAAATTACCTTTCTTAATTTTCTATTTATTCTTTTGTTTGTTGACATAATTTTGGGTTTTTTAATACGTGTACGTTTTTTGTTGTGACAGCGAGGTAAACGTTGTTTTATCATGTTTTTTTTTTTTGCCGTTGTTTTGTTGTTTGTTCAACATAGCTATTACTTTAGTTGTACTTTTATTCTTGTACAGTTACTTTCTCTTAATTTTCTATGTATTATTAGATTTCTTGTTGCTTGTTGTTGCGATAGTTTTTAGTTTTCAAGGCGTATTTGTTTTTTGTTGTGACACCAAGGTAAACTTTGTTGTTCGTCTCATTTTGATTTTTCGTTGTTGAACATAGCTATTATATCGGTTGTTTGATCTTACTCTTGTCCTTATTTTACTGCCAATATGCCTTCGTGTGCTGTAGCCGGTTGTAATTCACACAACAAAAGAACGAAGGGGGCAGATATTAAATATCATTAATTTACAAAAGACCCCAAAGTACAAAAAATATGGATATCGAAGTGCTACAGAAAAGATAATATTAATATTTCAAATGCTACGGTTTGCTCAAAACACTTTTCTACAACAGATTATGTTCGTGACTTACGTGGTGAGTTAATGAATATACCATCAAGAAGAGTTCTCAGAGAAGATGCTGTCCCCCATATGAATCTTCCCGTCGTCATCACTGCTTGTAATGACGGTATGCCTTGCCGCAGTGATGATAATACAGGGGTATCAGGCGTTCTTGAAAGTAATAAAGTCAGTGGCAGAAGAGAGAGATGTCATGCGAGAGAGGTCAGGAAAAGAGCCTTAAAACTCATATCGGCTTTGTCACCCAAAAAAATTAAAATTGACCAAAGCACTATTACAAACTGCGATATTGAGCTCGAGGATGTACAATCACTTAAGAAGCACGTAAAAAAATTGGAAAGTGAAAACCGTATTTTGAAATCTATGTGCGGGACTTTGAAGCTGAGAAACACACTTCTGAAGGAACAAAGAAAGGTTGCTCTTGAAAATTTAAAACGTCAAGACGAGAATCTGAAAAAACTTGTAGATAAGATAAAAAAAGTTTTAGGACAAATTTTTACTGAAACACAAATTAGTTGCTTAAATAAAAAAACCGTCAAATAAAAACCGTGCAAAATGGAACTCTGAAGACATCGCAAAGGCAATTACACTACGCACTGTATCAAGAAAATGTTACTTATTCTTGAGAAATAAATGTGGTTTTCTCTTGCCAGGACTATCGACTTTGAAGAGATGGACATCTGCTTCATTTTGCTGTCAGCCGGGCGTACTCCGTGATGTTCTGTGTTTCATGAAGGCCCAGGTGAACACACTGACCACTGCTGAAAGGATGTGTGTTATTTCTTTTGACGAAATGAATGTGGATAGTAGCGTCAGTTACGATCAGAAGGAAGATCGTGTTGTAGGGCCTCACAGCAATTGTCAGATTGCCATACTTCGTGGCCTCGTAGCTGGTTGGAAGCACCCAATATATTATGATTTCGATGTCCAAATGTCGGCTGAATTGTTAAAAAACATTATTTGTTGCGTGGAAAACGTAGGGTACAATGTTGTTGCCACTGTAGCACATCTAAGGACAAAAAATCGAGGAGTGTGGAATGAACTAAATGTAACGTATACAAATTCGTGCTTCCCAGACCCACACGACGTAGAAAAAGTCATATGGGTTTTCGCAGATGTTCCCCACCTTTACAAGTTTTTACGAAACCATTTTCTAAATGACGGTCTGACATTCTCCGACAACAAACACATCACAAAGACGACCGTTGAAAAATTGTTGACATTGGATAATGGTGAATTCAAATTGTGCCCTAAGCTCTCACATGTCCATCTCACCGTCAAAGGTAGGGAACGTCAGCGCGTGTTTTTGGCGACGCAGTTATTCTCAAACACAACGGCTGAAGCCGTGTAGGCCTATATATCTTATTGTAATATTGAAAAAAGTAATGTTTGAGTATATAAGCAAAAAATGTATTTAGGGTTAAGAAAAATCATTTATGTAACAAGCCTAACAATCAATCCAGGTCTCAGACCTAAGATTGCATTTGGAATTAGCATCGTATATAGAGTAATAGTAAAGACCAGATAATTATTGTCATAATTATGGGTATTAAAAAGGAAAAGTAATAAATAGTGATAAGTAAACAGTGCCAATGACACAGTATAAACCATAATAAAAATATAAAGTATTGTGAACTAAGTATAACCAGTAACTGGGAACATGGCAACATAACCTAGAGAAAATGTAAGAAAAAACTATAAACCTAGATTCAGTATAATATATACTGTAAGTTTAGATTCAGTATAATATATACTGTAAGTATAGATTCAGTTATATCTGAGTGTAACTAATAGACACTTAGACAATTCAATAGATTTCATTATGTTATAAAAATGTTGCAAAGTTTTAATTTTGTATAATAATGTTGTAGTGTGTGGTAGGAAGGAAAGATTACTATTGTATATTAAAGAATGATAGAAATGTAAGGGAGAATGTAATGTAAATAAACTAGTAGTATAAAGTGGGACAAATAAACTGACTACTAGCCAATGAAATAAGAAATAACTATTGCTGGTTATGGACTAATAATAATGTAGTTAGTAAGAAATAAATGTTAAACAAAACCTACATCTACTTGGTAGATAAAAAGAGACAATATAATGTATAAAAATTGTAATAGCCAATGTCCAATATATAAAGAAATGGTATATGTTACTAGACTAAAGTATAAGTAATCTTAAATGTCTGTAATATACTAATAAGAACATAATTAACCAGATGTCTACTTGAACAAAACCCCTACATCTACTGTAGAAGGTAGACAGGGACATACAAGGTACAAAGCATGTCATAACAATCATAATGTGTTTAGTAAAAGACCATGTTGTTTATTAGGATTAAATACCAAATGTTACAATGTATTAGAAGTAAGCAATTTTATTGTAAGAAACCAGAATAGCCCAATGTACACAGGACATTTTTAGGCCTATTATATAAGCCAAGAGTTTTATAGAAAGTTAAGGTTCATAATTATGATTACTAGTATTAAAATGTTTGTTAATAGCATAAAATCATATATACAACCGAGAAAACAAAAAATGTAATGAAAAGATAACTTTTAACAAATACTGTAATGTATTAGCATAAGCCAAACATTAAAATTGTTCATTTTTAGAAATACTGTATGGAAACCTATCATATGAGATCTTAAAATGATCAGCAGAAAGAAAGCAATTCAATGGTAATAATATATTGACAGTTGTCATTAGCATAAGGAAATTATGTTAATTTTAAGAATTTTGATCTCAGAAAAGAAAAGTGCATCAACCCAAAAAACGACGCTATCAACGACAATACGAGAAATTTCAACCAATCGGAATTTTTATAATTTGCTGTATTAACCCAAAAGTCCACGCTAAACTAGCAAAAAAGTGACGCTTAGCGAGGGAGTCTAGTGTGAGAATTCATAGAGTACAGAACGTCTCTTCCGCGACAGTCGTAGCCGCGAATTTAACATCAGAGTCGAACCTCGGCTAGGTTAGGGGAAACATAAACATACAAACATAACCAAAAAGTGTAAAGAGTGTCGTGAGAGTTCATACTAACAAAAGCAGAGTTAAAGTGCATTAATAATTAACAGTGAATAATAAAGTGTCTTTTAAAAGAAAAGTACAGTATAGTATACATCTAGTGTACATACTTAACGTTATAATCGACTTATAACAAATTACTATAATATAACACTTGTGTACACTTGAACTATTTATTCCACCATAACTAAACAAAAACACTATAAATATTATAAGTTTTCACTTTTAAACCATTATTTCTTTGTTTTTTAATGTTAAAACGGTATAACCGATTGAAATAAGTTAACCTCAAAAATCGACATCGATCGACATACGAAATAATTGTTATTCTAGATCTAAGATATTGTTCTGTTTTATTGTAGTCACTCTTATATTGTGAGGTTTTGTATTTTGTAAAAGACATTTTCGTTTAGTATTATTGTAGTCAAAAGAACCCTAATTTATATTTAAATAACGTAAATAATCTGTAGGCTACACTAGGCTTGAATTAGATCATACTGCCAACTTCTGAGCGAAGAATTTTAACCAGCCTGGACCATTGCTTAAAAAGAAAAGTTTGTCACTTTATTTTAAAAGGTAAAGAAACAAATATAACAAAGAATAAAAGAAATTTAAGAGAATTAATTGAGTACGGAATTATTTTTAATACAGTACTTAACAATTTTTTATCAGTTTCGGAATAATAGTGTTTGTTTACATTCGAAGAAAAGTTGGTAGTATACACACATCAATTTAGGAAGTTGCCTGGTTAGCGCATGCGCAATGAATGAGCGTCTCCCACCATAAGTGTGACTGTAAGTGTGGTGTTGTTTACACGTACAGTCTGCAAGCATTCCAAAAGTTACTGAGTTGCTGTTGTGTTTTGTGTTTTGCAATCTGTGCTGTGATTTTGTATTTTAATAGCTATCTTAGTAATTAGGTTTACCTTTCTGTGACGTTATTTAAAACTAATTTGTTTGTATTGTTTTTCGTCGCGATACATTTTATATCTTTAATTTTTGTTATTAGTGATTGCTTAACAATGAGTAAGTTGTCGGGAAAGGTGCTTAAAAGCCAAACTCGCGAAGTTATATACAATGTGATGGAGTTTATGAAGAAGGAAGCAGATCATGGAGGGTTTTTAATAGACTGTAAAAAAGTTAGAGAAAGAGTGTCGGCTGCAGTTGGTGTAAGTCGGATGACACTAGCGAGAATAAACCAGGAAGCGAAGAGGCAGAGAAGCGAAGGGCAACCATTATTTGAAACGCCAAATAAGAAAAGGAAGAGGGAAAAGCCTGTGACAGATTTGGACGATTTTGATAAATCTGTTATACGCCGAATGATCAACGGCTTTTACCTCGTCGAAAAATGTCTACCTACACTACCAAAATTACATTCAAAATTAGTGAAAGATATAGGGTTTAATGGAGGGAAGACAAGTTTAAGGACAGTAATCAAACAGTTGGGTTTTAAATGGAAAAAGGCGAGTAACAACAGACATGTACTTATTGAACAATAACACATAGCCTTCCACAGACACGAATATTTAAAAAACATTAGGAAATACAGAGAAGAAGGGCGACCAGTAGTTTACATGTACGAGACTTATATTCACTCGTCACATGTGAGCCAGAAATCGTGGGCAGACAATAACAATGATGGTGTCGCTATACCCCTCACTAAAGGAGCAAGACTTATAATAATTCATGCGGGAGGAGAGATGGGTTTTATTGAAAACTGCTTCACCATGTGGAAATCAAGTCTGTGTTCAGGAGACTATCACAGTTCAATGAACTTTGAAAACTACCAAAAGTGGTTGACGGAAAAATTAATACCAAACCTGCCAGAAAAAAGTGTACTTGTCATTGACAATGCACCGTACCATAATGTGCAGTCAAAAAAGTGTCCAACCTCCGCTTCAACTAAAAGTAAAATGCAAGAGTGGCTTCGAAGTAACCGAATACCTTTCGATGATTCGATGCTGAAGGTACAGTTACTGCAGTTGATTTCGTTACATAAACCGAGGATCAAAGAATATGTAATCGATTCGCTCCTTCAACAACACGGCCACACTGTATTGCGCTTACCTCCATACCATCCGGAGCTCAACCCAATAAAACTTATTTGGGCCGAGGTGAAGAACTGGGTAGCAACCAACAATTCAACGTTTACAATTGAAGACGTGAAGCAGCTAACAGTACAAAAATTCGGGGAAATCACCAGAGAATCCTGGCAAAAAAAATGTGACCATGTAAAAAAGGTTGAAGAAGACTACGTTACATCTCAACCACAAATAGAAAACGCTGTTGAAAATTTCATCATTCAACTTGGAGGGGAAACCAGTGACACAGATGAGGATGACGCCAGCGGATGTAGTCAAATGGACACGGACAGTGAAGAAACTCTATCAGGAATTGAAGACTTAATGTGAAGTGTGGTTTACCTGCTGTCATAGCTGTTAACTTAGTTGAAAATTTTTTTGTTACAAAAAAGTACATTACTATAAAAAAAGTCATATTACTATATGACTTGCACAGTAAAAATTTTATTATTTTCTATTTGAACAGTTAGCAATTATTTGTGACCATAGGACTGCATATTACTGATCGTCTACTGACATGAAACGAAAAAGAGTCCTGAAGATGACCTTGGAATCATGAAAGGTAATTTGTATAAACATAATTCCATTTTTCATTTTTGTTGTCTTGTGTAGGCCTACTTCTATAGTACGTAGTTCCAATGATCTATTTTACTGCATAAATAGGAGCAAGTGGGGTGAGGTGATGAATGGATTAATTTGATAATGTCGGCATATTTATAGGCCTACAATAATTTTACAATAATTTTCGGTATGCTTTGTTAGTGTTCTGTGTTTAATTTGTAGTACGTTAACGATTATAAATGTTGTTCTTTAGATCCAAAAACATTAAATAGAAAATAATTTGCATTACAAAATTTAGAAATTACAGTAGCACATAATTATCAGTAGTATTTGCATTTCGTTGTTTGGTTCTATTTTTAAAGTGACAGTGGATATTTTTCTTAAGACATAAAAATATAAGGCATATTTGTTACCACCTGGGGGCTATGAGTGCACGAGTGTGCAATTTTTATATTTAAAACAGCTCTTAAATTATTGAAATTTAAACTATAGTATACACGCGTACTCACGTAGTAGTGGGAAGTTTGTCAGCGGAGGGGAAATTTCCCCTCTGTGGGTTTCCAGCTACGTTGATGTATGTGTACCTATTGCCCGGGTAACATGTGCGATTCGAATTAAAGTAGGTAAATGAGTTCAATCAGCCTCCAGGAAGGAATTAAAAGAAGTTAAATCATTTAAATCTATTAAACCATTAAATATATTAATTCATGGAAAATAACATCAAAACTAATGATAATGTGATGTATTTATAATATACACACACTTATTGTTTACTAAGTGTAAATTTTTCAAACATCAAAACTGGAACATTATAGGTACAAATCAACAAGTAAAGGTATAAATATAACCACCACTCAAGTCGAATACAACACTCAGTTCTCAATTAATAATTTTTTTATTAATGGGAAAGTTTAATTGTTTATCTACAGAACCATAACTCATATTGGTAATTATATTACAAATGAGTGCAAACAACTAGTGAGGTCTAAGAAAACATAATTAAGAAGATTTCATTATTAAAATAGCAACAACAACAACATACTGAAAAAGAGATATTGCAAGCTCTTACTATTATTTAATTAACCATAACAATAAAAGAACGTTACATAATGGCGCACCAACTCTGGGGCATAAAGGAATTAACCGTTATATTATTATATATTTCAACGTAAGCAAAGAACAAATAACGTTACAATATAAGTATAAATAATGTAGGTCTATTATTGATGTACAGTATCTATATATTAATACGTGAAGAGAAAACTTTGTACCCCTTTTTAAGCATATTGCGCCCACGGAGGAGTGTGAGATTTGGCATAGTTAAAGTTTATATGGAGAAGGAGTGCAGAAAGCTAAAATTTATATATAATATGTGTTACAAATACATTAAATAAAATAAAATAAAACATTCATTTGCACTTGAAAATTCATTTAAACTTTTTCAAACAATGGTAATTGTTAAAAATAAAATAATTTTGTTGCCAGGCAATAAAATTATAATTTTTTCATTTTAGTGTACGTTCATACTGCCAATGTCAAACACATAATAGTCTGTCGTTTGTTTACGTTCATACTGCCAATGTCAAACACATAATAGTCTGTGGTCAAACAGTCGCACAGAGTAGAGATTGTCGCCAAAGAATTTTAAAATGTTGCCAACAAATAATTACTGACAGATTGACTGAATGAGCTGTGAATTTTGTGTGATTTCAAATGTTCCTTTTTCAATAGTCTGTGGAGTGTATGTCAAGGCAAAAAAGCGTTTTATTTTATATTTTGTATATTAGATATCTGTGTTTTATATATTAATGTGCAGTTGAAAGTGAAATACAGCTTGCTTAATATACACCTGTTGCAAAAGGAAAATTTTGTAGCAGCAATTTGAATTGACATACTCTCGCCTAATTATTATTGGTGGTTTCAAAAAAGTGAGTACATTTTATTATTTTTAAATTAAACCCTGTCTAATCTTAGTTTCAGTAATTTCATTACATGTTTTTTTTTACATTCAGATATTCGCACCTACTTCCATTATGCCTCGACATAGAACATTGACGGGTCGGAGTGAGAGACAAAGAAGAAGGAATATATATTCGCGTGAAAGTCAAAATGATAATAGACCAAATGCAAATTTAAATAGTGTAAATAGTATAACATTGACGGGTCGGAGTGAGAGACAAAGAAGAAGGAATATATATTCGCGTGAAAGTCAAAATGATAATAGACCAAATGCAAATTTAAATAGTGTAAATAGTATACAAAATGATGAAATTATTTTGAGGGATACATTTAAATGCGCACTGAATGTCATTCCAAGAAATTTTAATACTTTTGATTGTGGATTAATGCATTTACAATGCAGGTTTTGCAATGCAAAACATTTCGAATCTGAAGTCACTTTAGGTGAAAGGACTGCATTCACTTCATGTTGTCATAAGGGTAAAGCAATATTACCGGCCTTAAGTCAAAATGAATACTTTAAATCATTGTATGATGGACTTACTTCAAATGAACCTTCAATAAAAAGAAAGTCAAAAAATTATTTTGAAAACATTCGTAAATACAATTCATCATTTGCTATGGTTAGCTCAGAAGCTAAAATTTCGGATACAGTTACGCGTGGAGTGTATCATTTTAAAATATATGATGTTTTTTATCACAGATCAGATCCAATGACTGCTGGATATGGTCGCTCACCATGTTATGCGCAATTATATTTTTATGATGTTGACACTGCTGTCAATTATAGATTACGTGAACACTATAATCAAACATGCAATAACAATATAATGCGCGAAATCTCTCTTGAATTGGAACGCATTAATCCTTTCGTTCGGTCATTCATTGCAATGAAAGATCATTGTCAGAGAGTTGAAAATTAAAATAAAGAAATTTGTATGCTCATTAAAGTAAATCGTGATTTAGATCTACGCCGTTATAATGATGCAGTTCAAACTGATGTAGCAGTAATATTTAGTACAGTTGATGGTGAGCCACCCTTTGAACGAAATATGGTTTCGTTTTCAAAAGTTAATGGTACCATTAAAAATATCTCTGTTTTGGATTCATCATTGGACCCTTTAGCGTATCCATTACTTTTTCCAAATGGTGATACTGGGTGGCATATCAATATTAGTAGAGGGATATTGGGGGTTCAAAGCCACAAAGGAATGCCGCCTTCTTAAAAAACAATAAAAAACACTAAAAAACATGATCTAAGAGATGACGCCGCCACCGCTGGATCCGCAGCATCCCGATGGACCACAGCACCGCGAATTTCCGCGAATAAATTTTTTTATTTTTTTTATTTTATTTTTTTATTTTTTTAATTAAATTGATTTGGTGGGATGAGGTTCAATGGACCACCAGCATCCGTGAATATAATTTTTTATTTTTTTAAGAAAGTCGATTTGCATATCAGTGGGTGGCGTTGGGTGGGTGGTTTTTTTATTTCATATCAGTGGGTGGTGGTGGGTGGGGGTGGTTCCAACTCGATGCATTATAGTGTATATTAAAATATATGATCAGGTGTACCAACCTTTGCATGAGTTCAAATTTGTTGTGTGTTATAATGTATATTAAATCTATATGATCAGGTGTACCAACCTCTGTATTATTATTATAGTGTATAGATATTTTATATGAGCAGGGTTGTCAACATTTTCTGCGGTGTGGGGGAGGGAAATTCAAATATGTGTTATATAGTGTATATATTAAAATATATGATCAGGGTTACCAATCTTACATTATTGTGTGCGTGTATAGAGCAGATCTGCCAACATTTTTTTCTCTTCTGTGGTGGGAAATTCAAACTATATATGATCATAATTGTTACTCTCTCTCTCTCTCTCTCTCTCTCTCTCTCTCTCTCTCTCTCTCTCTCTCTCCCTCACATTGAATGTAAGTAAAACTATCTCTCTCTTGTTGTCAAACCGTTTTCTCCTGGGTGGGGGGTGGTTCCAACTCGATGCATTATAGTGTATATTAAAATATATGATTAGGTGTACCAACCTTTACATGAGTTCAAATTTGTCGTGTGTTATAATGTATATTAAATCTATATGATCAGATGTACCAACCTCTGTATTATTCGTCCTCTCTCTCTCTCTCTCGTTGTCAAACGTTATGCTCAAACTGTTCTCCTCTCTCTGTGGTCAGTACCGCACGCATGTATATGAAATTAGAAAGTTTATATTTATTCGACAAATATTAACGCCCTCTCTCTCTCTCTCTCACTCTCACTTGTTTCAACTGTGTCAACAAATAGTAACGTCCTCTCTCTCTCTCTCTCTCTCTCTCTCTCTCTCTCTCTCTCTCTCTCACTCTCACGCGTTTCAACTATGCAAGCTCTCTCTCTCTTTCTCTTACCGTGTACATTGAGTAGTCGGTGTGATGAGTAAATAATTTTTAGCTCTCCCTCTCGTTGTCAAACGTCGTCTTCATTTTCAATGTATTAAATAATTAATTAATAGTTTTATAATGCAGTCAGTGTGATTGATCCTTGTTAGAAATATGAATAAATAATTTTAGCTCTCTCTCTCTAGGTTCAGTGGTGTATAGCGAAATAAATTAAAATTATACACACACATGAAAACGGTGGTTGAAATTCATAAATAATTTTAGCTCTCTCTCTCTTGTTGTCAAACGACGTCTTCATTTTTCATGTATCAAATAATTAATTAATAGTTTATAATGCAGTCAGTGTGGCTGAATTGTAAGCGTGCGAGCCTTCAGTGTGCATACAACGTCTGGCATTTAAGGGTACGTGTGTGGACAACGCTCACTAGTATGTTTGTTGCAAGTAAGTATACATTATGGTGGGTGGGTTATACAAATAATAATAATAAAGTGTGTACTATATACATTTATTAAAATACATACACAGCTCCAAGATTATATTAAACTAGTTTTACAATTAAAATACATACACAACTCAATATTATATTGTTACACGTATTAAAATATATCTAAACTAGTTTTACAATTAAAAACACACACACACACACACACACAGCTCCAATATTATAATGTTACAAATATGAAAAATATATATATTTAAAACTAGTATTTACAAAATGTGTATAAAATAAGACTTAAACACGTCTATGTACTGCGTTGGACAATGGTGTATATTCTACAAGCGTATCATGTAGTATCATACAGTAGGCAGTCGTCTGTGCAGGAAAATTCATTGACGATTCAAATTCTAAACGTACATCAACTGCTGAAGACTTAAGCGCATCGTCCTGTTTGCTACAATCGAATACAAACAGCGGGGCTTTTGATTTGAATAATTCTGGTGTCAGTACTGGGCTGACGTCTAAACGGTGGTAATACGAACTTTGAAAACTGACGTACATATTGTACAATAATGCAAAACGGTCTTTCCCAATATCCAAGTTTAAATTATCGTAAGGATAATACTTGTCGTTTAGAAACAGTCTCGCATTGATTACATTACAATGATCAAATTCATCAGCGTGTGCCGTCAGTACATTCTTTCTTGCTGTCTGAAACGCTAACACAACAAAGCGTGGTTTTTCTAGCTGACTCGAGGTCTTGACAATCCAATTCTGCCTTTTAGTCTGTGGTAAGGCAGGATACTCATGCAACTCCCAGGTCCTAAAAGGCATAGTTATCGGGTGGTCATTCTCTATGAGTCGTAACAGTGGTAATCTGTACGCATTAGCTACATGTACATAAGGCATTTTCCAGTAAACTTTATCTAGTTCAAGAACACAATTAGCAGTCGTTTGTCCGCTTGTTAAAACCATAGCGTTTATGTCGGTAGATGTGCGTAGGAGTATAAGTTCTTGTTTCACGTTCAGCACGATGCGTGTATAGTCTTCTGCGAATCCCATTAGCATTTTCAGTGGAATACAAAAGTTGAATTCCCCGTCATCATTCACTTTTAATACGTTTGTGGTCGGCGCCACCCAACCTGCGTTTTTCATTGCGTCACGTGTGTTGTTGTTGAGTGATAGAAAAGTTTTAATAGTTGACGTAACACCGACGTTTCGAGTATGGTCCACTACCACACCGGCCAACTCGTAACGAATCTCTTCAAAGAGAAATGCTATAGCATTGTTCACCAGTTCCACATTCAACGCAGTATCTGCAGCCACACTAGGGTTTTTAACCAACTTGCCTTCGATGTAGAGGAAACTTTCCGACGGTAGTGTAAAGACGTCCTGTTGTTGTATCGGCACACGTATTTCATCATTGTTTCCATATCTTGTTGTTGCGTACGGTGCGTGTGAATGAAATGAAAAGTGTGTGATACTGTCTTCAAAGAACGGTTGCTGCTCCACAGATAATATTCCACTCGCCATGTTACTTGTTTACAACAAAACCCAATGAAATCAGAAAACGACGGTTAACTGATGTTAATCGTTTCAGTTTCGAACGAGTACTGATGCGTTTCCTAGCCGATCTTTCTTCTTCTTCTTCTTTTATTGTCGACGACTGTGGTAGCAGCGGTGGCGAAGAAACAAAGTACAAGCCCATGTCTATAGTCGTTTTAGATGTAAACGCACAGTGATGACTTCGCCGCGAAAATCTATTACGTCACCGTCCTGGTCGTGTAAAGATAATGTTATGTTGTCCAAACGACTCACATTCACAGGTAGGTATATGACGTTTGTAGGTGATTCAATTATTTTGAATCCTGGCTCGACTGACGGATAGAATGAGTGCAGAGTGTGCTCGTTTTTACCGTTCTTGTATGATCCGTGCGCTATATTACACCTTATCAATATACTGTTCACTTTTATAATGTTAACTGTAGCGTCAGACGTATGAGTTTTATTCGCTTCAAGCAGACGCTTTTCCTTGAAACCCAACATATCACCAATACCGTACACTGTTTGTTGAAAGTCAATATCCAGTGCACAAGTCAGTTCACATTTCAGTGTATTATTGTTAGGACGTAGACTAATCTGTGAGTCTCCTAACTGCTTTTTGAGGAAGGCTTCTATGTCACCGATTTCATAAGCACCTGTAGGTAAAGTTATCAAGTCCCACGTTGTTCCGTCTCGTAGTACTGGAAACACATTGTTTTTCCCCTCAACCACGTTCGGTATACTGTTGTATGTAGTAAAGTCCAATAGACCTACATACCATTCCCCGTTTGTTAGTTCGAGAGGTGGGAAAAAGTCACATACAAGAGCAGCAGCATTCGTACCTGTTAAGGTGACCGACAGCGAAGACATCTTGTCGCTTACTGATCACTCACGCGTTAAGAAGTCCAAACATAAATGCCCACAGATGACTGTGTGTGACGACTGTTCACGCTCGTAATTGTAGTAAATGGCAGTGTCGGTTCCAAAATACTGTGTCAGCTCAAGAGGTGGTCGCATATTACCATACGCATCATAGTAGTAAACTCGATTGTTTCGCTTCTTGTAGCAAACCCAGTGCGTACCGAGTCCTTCTGCACTGTCCAGATTAACAACTGCACTCTCATTCTTCCATGGTCGTCTGCGCGGTAAAGTGTTACGCATAAAAACACCTCTGAAATAAGGTATTTTCAAAAGTTTTGCGTACACATACAAATCACTATCGGACAATGCACGCACTGGTATGCAAATTAGTTTTTTTGTCTGTAAGGACGTAGGTATAGACCTGACGCTATTTTTGTATTGTTACGTTTATGTCTTGAGACTGTTTTGCGTTTGCCCACGGATTGATGTTTAATTCCTGAACCCTTCTTCTTTTTTCTACAACCACTACGCGAACCCCCTCCACCCACTGCTGATTTCGCTTTCATTGCAGCGGCTACAGCTGCAGCATACGCTCTTTCACTAACACCGGAATTCCAACCTTTCACTAGTTCCCACGCTTTGTCGGCAAGAACGCGATCAGCTATACGTCTTCGACTGTTGTCTGTGTACCTTGCGTAGGCGATATCGTGTTCGCGACAGGCTTCGTCCAACTCGTTGATTCCACGCTCGCCACGTGCCAATCTCTCTTTGAGTTTTGTTCCGGTTCCACAGAATCGGTAGCCGGGTAGGTGTAATTCTACCGGTAATGCGTCCACCGCTCGATTAATCAAAGTAGGTACTGACGAAACGATAGCGGGCACAGTGTTTTTAAGTATTTTTCCAATTACACCGCGCCCCATTCTTTTCTTACGAAGTACGTGCATTCTTGTAAACAGATCTCCAATCCTTGATTTCCGTTTCCGTATCGAGAACGTCTATTAAACGTCCCACCTCTTCAATATATTCAGCCAGAACTGAACGCTGTGTCGCGCTGTCTTGATATTTATAGACAAACTTTATTAGATTGATTATATGAGCGTGAAATACCTGAGTGACCTTGTACAATTCGGTCTTTATATGTAATTTTAATTCGTGCATTTGTCGTACAGTGACTGCGTCTTTGTCATTGACACCGTTCGCTATATTCGTAATTTTTCTTCCGGCAGCGTAGAAAGCATCGCTTTGCAAACTGATTGTGTGTGCATGTAAAAATTCCAAATTCACTGCGTCTTTGAAGTCAACAGGCGCTTGCACACGTGTTAGTCGGCAGTCATTAACGATTACGTTACCTGCACGATCTTTTTTCAAACTCTTCTCGTCTACGTATCGTTTTGTGGCTGCATCTCTTGATTTAAGCGGATCGTTTAGCATTATTATTCGATGATCTTTTGCGTCTACGGTAGCGTCGTCGTTCTTGTACTGTAAGCATGCGTCCTTTACGTACTGTAAAGAAACAACATCGTGCAGCTCTTCAGGATCACCCAAGTTGCGTATCTTTTTGTTTTTTACATCAAAGTGACCGTCGTTAGTCACTCCTAAACCGATATCCTCACGCAGACTTCGATGAGTTTCTTTTCGCACTCTTACAGCGCTGTCGTGTCTACCGAACTTGTCTACACTCATATTTATGAAGAAGAACTGGTGGTTGTAGAACGGTGCGTCTGCTTTTATATGATAATGCCGGCTTCACGTAATTCCTCCAATATCGACATGATTTCATTCCTATGACCAGTATGTCCACTATTTTGAGAAGCCATTAACAGTCTCAATCTATTAACTAACTCGTTAGGATCATCCCAATGCACGTAATCGATTGTAGTGTTCGGTTTCATCTCCATATACCCACTCCCTGTACGTTTTCGTGCACTCGATGCAAACAATTTAGATATTACTAGTCGGTACTTGACGCCACTGTTACTGTTTATTCGTGTATTGTGTTTATATTTTTGTTTGTGTCCGTTGGTTGCTAGTAGTATGGACTTATATTTCCTCATATCGTCCTTATTGTATTTTTTCGGTAGTTTCATAAACAAAAGTTCATACAGACCAGGCGTACCCTCGTAAATTTTTCCTTTGACATGAAAGTTGTCGTTATCATCGATTTTTACATTTGAATCACCTATCATAAATTTACCGCCTTCGTATCGAACACCATACATACGATCTATAATCCGTTTACAGTCCGTCGATTCGCACAAACGCACATATTTGTTTGCTAATGAATCGTCACTGAAATGTGAAGTGTTAGGGTTCCATGCGTCCTCGTCACTGAAATGAGAAGCGCTATGACTCTGCACGTCACTTTCGTTTTCTGTTATTACGTGTTGACTCTGCATGTCACCTTCGTTTTCTGTTATTACGTGTTGTGTAGGCTCTTCTTGTTTTATCTGCTGCTTCTTCTCCTCCTTCTCCTCCTCCATTATATCACCACTTAACTTTCGTGAAATAGCTTCTAACGGTTCCAGAATTGGTTTGTAATTTTTTCTAAACTTCTCGTCGCTTTCTATGATACCGTGTTGTAATGCATGATATTTTTTCCTTATGTTGTCACTTATCGTATCTATATCATACACAAGTCGTTCCTCCTTATTCATCGCCATCGTGTGTTAGCAAGAGGACTGATGACATTACTACAGTGCAACCACTTTTATACCTCGCCGGAAACAATTATGAATCGATCAAAGCCGATTCTATATCTACCTTCATTTATTGACGAGTCTTTGTCTATGACTAGAAATCCATAACGATCCTTCCACGCTTCCATGCAGACGTCTTTGAAAGCATCATATTTCATATCTATGTTAACGTGATCATTGTATGCATGTCGTAAATTTAGATCGTCTTGTTTGAACAATATCAACAAGTTAGCGTTGTCACGTACCAATTGTTTCGGTATCTGGCTATATGTCTGGCATAGATAGAATGTGTCCACACCGCTATGTCTCCCCATAGCAAAATACTTTCGAACATTGTTTTGTCTTTCACACGATACGTCATCGAATACGATAACAGAGTCGAGACCAGTGATTTCACTCGGTAGCAGGACTTCTTCGTTCTCGCTGTATGCATGATAACATAAACCTTCATCAGCGAGTGATTTCATCACTGTTTCTAGCATTCTGTATTTTGGTTGAAATAATGATTTTGAAAACACGTATACGTTGCGGAAACGTAGTCCGTTGGCATCAAACAGTAGGTTGAATAGCACATTTGATTTCCCACAGGAACTTGGGCCTGTAACGATACAGCGAATACTGTTCGGTAATAGCGGGCCATGTTTACGTTTAGCACTGTCTTCGTCACCAGCCAAAAAGTCCATATCCTTTATTGGTAATTTGTTTGCTTGCTGTACAATCTTCATCTTTGTGAATACCGAAAGCATACTGTTTTCATCACGTGCTGTCACCTTTTTTATATTAGATCTTTCTTATGTATCCATGCATCGTGTTTACCATCGAAACCAAGCCAACGAACACGCACTCTGTCACCTTTGCGTTGTAACACCTTTTCCACTAGGTATACGTCGCCGACTTTGGACTTACTAATCTCGTGCTCGTAAAAACCACCTTTCAACACTTTGTTTAGATGGTCTTTTAGCAGATAAGTGACTGGGATGGTCGTGGATTGTACTTTATCCACAGTGAATATTTCGTTAGTCCAATTCGGCGTATAACCTTTGGCGAACGTCATTTTGTGCTTACTTATACGAACACGGTCACCGACTTTAAATTTGGGTGGTTTCGTTGGACTGATTTTAGGCGCTGTGTTCTTCCTTATTCGTTCCAACACTATATGTTCGTTGGCGTCATTCACTTCACTAGGTTTCATACCAATGGTTCTGTGTGTTGTATTGTTGTACGATTTCAGTAATGTAGGTAGTAGATCCAACCAGCGGTAGTGTCCTTGTTCGCTGAAAGCTCGATACATGTGTGTCTTCAGTGTGCGATTAAAACGTTCCACTATGGAAGCTTTTTTCTCACTGTAGGTTGAGTAATGTTTCACATTATACTTTTTTAGCAACGCTTGTACTGTGCTGTTGTAATACTCCTTCCCGTTGTCTGTCTGTAAATACTTCATTCGGTTAGCGGCTAGTATAGGCTTCAACGCGTTCGTCACTTCTTTCCCGGTCTTCGTTTTCAATGGTACAGCGTACGCGTACTTGGTAAACGCATTGATTACAGTCATCATATACTTGTACCCTTTGTTCACTCGAGCGTATGGTATCATTTCCACAAGATCCGCTTGGTACAAATCGTGCATACCCTTCAGTTCAACCGCGCGTCTAACGAAATTCCTTCTCGCCGCTCTGTGTAGCTCTTGCGCAATATTCTTGCGTACGTTGTTCATGGTTTAAGATACACTAACATAATACATGCGGTTAAATAAAAACTATGTATATATATATATATGTATAACAGTTCCTTTGTTTTCGTTATTCATTTTCTCTCTCTCTCTTGCAGATCATGGCCAACCTTCAGCAGGTACGTGGGCTGATAAGCACTATATACTAGACAACTGCTGTGATACATTCGTGTACAGCCATTATCGGATACGTGACAAATTAATTGTCGACAACTCTGCTCTCCCCGCCTGCTAACATTCCGTGTTACACCACCCCCCACCACATGTTAAAAACAAAAACAAAACAACAAATTCCCACCGTGATATCTACATACACTTTGTTTTCTACCGTTAGTTATTGTCACTCCACACTTCGATTCGGACGGCAGTAAACGTAAGTTTGTGTATTATTATTGTAACGATCTTTGTGTTTATAAATATTAGTTTGTAATGTATGGTTTCTTTTTTTATAGTATAATGGAAAACGCTGCTGTAATAATTGACTTTCACTGCTTTTATGATGACAACGGCAATTATATAGTAAAGGAGTTGTCGGTTATGGACGTAACACGTTTTGCATGCAGACATTGGATTTTCGCCCCGCCTGCTACAGTCGTTACGAATTCGAAATACACTAGAACCAACTGCTGGTTAACGACAAACTATCATGGCCTAAGATGGGATGAAGGAGAGACACCGTACGACAATCTTGTTTCAGTGTTAACAACGTATACAAACATATATAAATATGTGTTTGTGAAGGGTCTTGAGAAAAAACGTTTTTTAGAATCGAAAATAATTCATCGTCATATAATAAATCTTGATGACATTGGTTGCCCTAAAGACGTACCATATCTATTTCCTGGGGCGTTATGTCTTACACATTGCAATTCTTCTTCTACACTATGTACAAACCATAAGGTGTACGCACTTAGAGAGTGGATAATTAATGATTTTTCTGTTATACGAACATTTTTAATGTGAGTGTCTCATAGCATTGTTAATTTCGTTAGGTAAACTTGTATATGGCTGCAGGCGATAACTATTTCTGTGGACTTTCCTAATATATATATATATTTTGTAACAGCGCTAATTCTGCCTGTGTGTATGTACATGCAAAGCTTCAGGCGATGAAAGTGAACTTTCCTGATGGTCACACCATTACTTTCACTAGTCTTCTTTGTAGCGAATATTCTGACATTGTTTGGTTCCACCTCGTTTGATACAGACGTCTTCACTTCTAATAATGTCGTTTATCACAAAATTCAACGCAGTTTCTGCTATTGAGTACAAACGTTGTGCAGAATTAACAGTGGACAAACAGTATCCGATCGTTAACATGTTGCATGTGGACACGCGATATGGGAAGTCTGTGCTTGTAACGTTGGAAGATTGTGAGCGCCGCTATCGTGTATATCTACCTAAGAGGTATGCTGACGTCTTTACAGATGAAGAACTCCGTCATATAAATCCCAGCGACCTACATCTTGTGTTTCGAGGGATGAAGAACCAGACAGCGCATGTGGAAATTGTATCTCGTTAAGGTGACAAACTACTTTTAATAAACAATTTTTTAAATTTATTTCACTATACGCCTCTGAACCTATATGCAATTATTTGTAAACTGCGTTACCTGTTGCAGCAAACGATAACACTAGAACGATTATATTATTATTATTCAGTGATATATATACAATTTACTTATTAAACACTTCAAGGATTGTAACGTCTTACAATGACTATAGCATATTTAAATCTGTTATCTGTTTTATTGGACCTACATGTACATGATTCAAGCCAAACGTATGCACGTTGTCTGTATGTATGTATGTGTGTGCGTGTGCGTCTGTGTGCGTGTACGTCTGTGTGTGTGCGTGCACGTGTGGTGTAACCCAAACGTGTGTACGTTGTATGTATGTATGGGTGTGATTACGTTGCGTATGCGTATGTGTGTGCGTGTGCATATGTGTGGTGTAACCCAAACGTGTGTACGTTGTATGTATGTATGTGTGTGATTACGTTACGTATGCGTGTGCGTGCGTGCGTGCGTGCGTGCGTGCGTGCGTGCGTGCGTGTGTGTGTGTGTGTGTGTGTGTGTGTGTGTGTGTGTGTGTGTGATATTTAACATGATTTTAATGTTGTTGTATTGTTATGTTGCAGGTTGCTTCTTCTACAAGTACGACACACAATTATATATAAACTTTCGAAAAATATCAATTTCTAATGTATTTATTTAATTGTGAATTTTATATTGTGAATGTTAAAATATATTTAATCATTAAACAAATTATGACTTTATTTTATTTCACTCTACACCTCTGAACATGTGTACAATTAATTTATTTTTGTGAACTGTTACATCAGAAGATTTGTATGAATTTCAACCACCGTTTTCATGTGTGTGTATAATTTTAATTTATTTCGCTATACAACACTGAACCTAGAGAGAGAGAGAGCTAAAATTATTTATTCATATTTCTAACAAGGATCAATCACACTGACTGCATTATAAAACTATTAATTAATTATTCAATACATTGAAAATGAAGGCGACGTTTGACAACGAGAGGGAGAGCTAAAAATTATTTACTCATCACACCGACTACTCAATGTACACGGTAAGAGAGAGAGAGCGCTTGCATAGTTGAAACGTGTGAGAGTGAGAGTGAGAGAGAGAGAGAGAGAGAGAGAGAGAGAGAGAGAGAGAGAGAGAGAGAGAGAGAGAGAGAGAGAGAGAGAGAGAGGACGTTACTATTTGTTGACACAGTTGAAACAAGTGAGAGTGAGAGAGAGAAGACGGCGTTTGACAACGAGTGAGAGAGAGTTAAAATTATTTACTCATCACACCGACTACTCTACTCAATGTACACAGTAAGAGAGAGAGAGAGAGAGAGAGAGAGAGAGAGAGAGAGAGAGAGAGAGAGAGAGAGAGAGAGAGAGAGAGAGAGAGAGAGAGAGAGAGAGAGAGAGAGAGAGAGAGAGAGAGAGAGAGAGAGAGAGAGAGGAGAAACGGTATGAAACCTTCCACAGTTGAAACCTGCTCTACAAAACGCTTCACACGAAGCGTTATGTTAAGAGAGAGAACGCGCATGTAAGTAGTTGACAACACACACGCACACATAGTTAAAGCGTTATGTTAAGAGAGAGAACGCGCATGTAAGTAGTTGACAACACACATGCACACATAGTTAATATTTGTTAATTATTTAATACAATGAAAAATGAAGTCAACGTTTTGACGACGAGTGAGAGAGAGAGAGAGAGCGAGAGAGAGCGGGCGTTGTAAGTACGTACACAGTTAATATTTGTCGAATATATATAAACTTTCTAAAATCATATACATGTACGGTAATGACCGCAGAGAGGAGAAACGGTTTGAACATAACGTTTGACAACGAGAGGGGGAGAGAGAGAGAGAGAGAGAGAGAGAGAGAGAGAGAGAGAGAGAGAGAGAGAGAGAGAGAGAGAGAGAGAGAGAGAGAGAGAGAGAGAGAGAGAGAGAGAGAGAAAATTATTTAACCATCACACACCGACTACTCTACTCATGTACATAGTGAGAGAGAGAGAGAGAGAGAGAGCGAGAGAGAGAGAGAGAGAGAGAGAGGGTGAGAGAGGGGAAACGGTTTGAACATAACGTTTTGACAACGAGAGAGAGAGAGAGAGAGAGAGAGAGAGTTTTACTTACATTCAAATGTAAGAGAGAGAGAGAGAGAGAGTAACAATTATGATCATATAGTTTGAATTTCCCACCACAGAAGAGAAAAAAATGTTGGCAGATCTGCTCTATACACACACACACACAATAATGTAAGATTGGTAACCCTGATCATATATTTTAATATATACACTATATAACACATATTTGAATTTCCCTCCCCCCACCGCAGAAAATGTTGACAACCCTGCTCATATAAAATATCTATACACTATAATAATACTACAGAGGTTGGTACACCTGATCATATAGATTTAATATACATTATAACACACGACAAATTTGAACTCATGCAAAGGTTGGTACACCTGATCATATATTTTAATATACACTATAATGCATCGAGTTGGAACCACCCCCCACCCACCACCACCCACTGATATGAAATAAAAAAACCACCCACCCAACGCCACCCCCTGATATGCAAATCAGCTTTCTTAAAAAAATAAAAAATTATATTCACGGATGCTGGTGGTCCATTGAACCTCATCCCACCAAATCAATTTAATTAAAAAAATAAAATTAAAAAAATAAAAAATTTATTCGCGGAAATTCGCGGATGCTGTGGTCCATCGGGATGCTGCGGTCCAGCGGTGGCGGGGAGAGCGTGGGAAAAAATCTCTGGCCGTGGGAAAGGCGGCATTCCTTTGTGGCTTTGAACCCCCAATATCCCTCTATACATATGTACCAACTACATCTAATTCAAGAGCGCCCAGAAATAAATTAACCATGCTTCAGTATGCAGCCTATCGACTTGCAATTAGAGAAGATTTTAGCATGTTGCACCATTCACAAAAATTATTTCTGCAGTGGATAGTTGATATGTATGTGAGAATAGAGGGCACAAGGTTACATTTCATTCCACAAAATCAAACAAGTCTTAGGTCTGAAGTTGACAACAATTTAACAGATTATTTAGAATTGAACCCCAATGCCAATAATGTTGGCCGTAGAGTAATTTTACCATCTTAATTCAATGGATCTCCAAGAAATATGTATCAGAATTATTTAGATGCAATGTCAATTGTACAACATTTCGGAAAGCCTTCTTTGTTTATTACAATGACTTGCAATCCAAGTTGGCCTGAAATAGTTAGCAATATTGGTGTAGGTGAGTCAGCTAATTTTCGACCTGATATTGTTGTGCGTGTATTCAAGTCCAAACTGAAAGGATTAATTGAGGGCCTTACACTAAAAAAAATCTTCGGTAAAGTTGAAGCACTCATTTATACAATTGAGTTTCAAAAGAGAGGATTGCCTCATGCTCACATTTTACTCGCTTTAAATGAGCAAGATAAAATTGTTAACGCTACCGATATTGATAAAGTTGTATCTGCGGAGATTCCTAACATTCAAACACATCCTACATTACATGAATATGTTGTAAAACACATGATGCATGGTCCATGCGGTGTACTTAATCCAAATTCTGTATGTATGAGAGATGGAAAATGCGCAAAAGATTATCCAAAACGATTTAATGAATTTACATGTGAATCATTAAATGGATATCCATTATACAGAAGGCATGATAATGGTATTAATGCTGAAGTTCGCGGTAGTTGCCTCGACAATCGTTATGTTGTACCATACAATCCGTATTTACTTGCCAAATTTAATTGCCATATAAATGTTGAAGTATGCACTACAGTTAAAAGTGTTAAATACATTTAAAAATACGTGTATAAAGGCTATGACAGTGCATCTGTTGAATTAGGTTCAGAGAGAAATGAACCAGGTCAAGAAATACAAATTGATGAAGTTAAAAATTTTTTAAATGGCCGTTATGTCGGATCAACTGAAGCTGTATGGCGCATCTATGAATTACCAATGCATTTTCAATCACATGTCATCGTTAGACTTGACATTCATTTACCGCGTAGACAGAATGTTTACTTTCGAGAAGGGCAAGAACGTCAAGCAATTGAAAATGCAAGACAAACAAAATTATTAGCATTTTTTTGTATTGAATCGATCAGATTCATCAGCGCATGAATATAAGTATATTGAAATTCCTTTGCATTATGTGTGGGAAGATTCCCGAAAAATGGAAGAAGAGAAGGCGTGGAGGTGATAAAATCATTACACGCATATATATAGTATCACCAAAAGACATCGAACTTTTCCATTTACGATTGCTTTTATTACATGTCTGTGGTCCAAAATCATTTGAGGATGTTAGAACATACAATGGAATTATACACACTTCTTTTGTTGAAGCGTGCCATGCTCGCGGCATTGCTTCAAATGATAATGAATGGCGCGAATGTTTAAATGAAGCAAAAGAATTACATTCACCAAAACAAATGCGAAATTTATTTGGTTACATTTGTGCATTAAATGTGCCAGCCAATGCATTGGCGTTATGGAATGAATTTAAAGTATATCTTAGTGAAGATTATTGAGAGATTACAACGAAGAAGTATCCTTTAACACAGCTCTATTAGAAATTGAAGATATTTTGAATGTTCATAATTTGTCATGTCAAGAACTTGGTTTACCAGTTCCCATGTATTCGCAGAGAACAGACGAAGCAAATGCTATTGATCCAATAGAACAAGAGTTTCTGTTTTGTGAGCATTATGAAACTGCAAATATTGAACAGCGTAATCTAATTGATCGTGTGATTCGTGAAGTTTTGCACCATGATACTGGATCTAATGTTTTTTGTTTAACCGCTCATGCAGGTTGTGGAAAAACATTCACACAAACAGCACTCATTCACAAATTAAATTCGCTTAATCTTAGTTGCATTGCAACAGCGTTCAGTGGCATAGCTTCAACTCTATTACTTGGAGGTAGAACTTTACACAATGTGTTTAAATTGCCTATACCCATTTTGGAAAATTCTGTAGCGAATATTACCGCAAATAGTAGCTATGGACGTTACATAAATTCATCATCATTGATAATTATTGATGAAATTTCTATATGCCCACTGCAAGTGTTGAAAATCATAGATAGATTATTGCAGGATCAACGACTAGTTAATAAACTGCTGGGCGACCACTAGTTATAATAAATATATAATAATTTTAATATATAAGAATTCATATATTAAAATATTTATACTATACTCTACATATAATTACAATTTAGCCTGTATAAATTATAATATTTATAATTCCTGTATTATTATAGTAATTTAAATAATTATTTACTTTAACTTATGTGTGTATATGTATGTTTTATTTTATTTTTTATACAGAAATAATTATATTTACTTTACGAATAAATAAATACGCACCCATACGCATGGGAGTTTCCATTGTAAATTTACTGAACCCATCCCGCTTTTTATAACTATGTATCATCTTTACCCGCAAATTGCACTTAAATCCACTATTTTTCAAAAGCAAAGAGTTTAGTACCATTAGCAAAATATTTTAATTTTCGTCGAATAATTCAGGAGGAAAGTAACTGTGAGATGTAACTTGTCTTTCTTTCTCATTCTTGCAACCACATCTATTCGTACAATTAAATGCAGCACAGGATTGCACAATTCTGATTATTTACTGCAATAATATCAATATGAAATTCACACTAAAAAGTTTGTTGTCCATACAATGGCGGAATCTACACTACCTGAAATTAAACTATATTAGTAGTATTTGATCAATAAATATACCTACAAAAGCATTACACTTTTGAAAGAAGTCATGCCCCGAAACGTTTATCTGACTACATCCCAGAATTGTGCATATCATCACATTAACGTGCAAACATTATTAACGGAAGCATCAAGACAATGATGATTGTATAATGTATATATATGTCAATAGTATGGTTACTAATCTAAGAAATAGCGGGTTCGACTCCCTGGACCGCACCATAAAATCGAGGTGCGTCTTCCACCCTCCAGGTCGATTCAGCCTGTGGAAATGAGGACCTGAGATAACAACGTGAGGTAATAATGGGCGGCTGAAGGGTAGTGCTAAACCACCACACTACCTTTCTTGTATGCCGAACTCCTAGACTGCTCAGGTGGTAAAAAAGCCATTATTATTATTATTATTATTATAAGAAAAGTCTCACATTTTTATAACCATTCCTTCCGGTCGAAAACTAAGTGTCTTCGGTATCCTGTTTCTGTGACTACAGTTTCTTTTTATTTTTTATTAAGTCTTAACTTTAATTCTGAACGGTAAATAGATTTATATTTTTCAACTTCTTGTACCATCGTTCATCGTATCACCATTTACTACACTTGGTGACGTAAAATTAAATTTTGCTATCTCGCTAAACAAAACTAATATAAAACCCAAAACTTTTCCTTAAAATATGCGCTTTCACAAGCATAGCCTACAATTACAGCTAGGCTTTATTAATTTGACGATCTAAATATATGCGACAGAAATTCTTTATTAATTTATTCAAAACCTTAAACTTCGTGTTGCATAACTGACGATAATGGACAAGTATTTCGCATTGGAGATCTGACACAACCAGGCATACACATGCGCATGCTCACAGTAAAATCATAAAAGCCTTTCAAGACTGGTTTATACAATTTTTGGTACGAAGAAATTTACACTGCGATTACAAAATTAGAGTAAAAAATAGATATTCGCATGAACAACATAAATTTTTAAAGTCGACGGCAATTTTTTTAAAAATCGACGGTGGCAGATCAAAATTTAATAAAAGGCAGCATCACTATATACAATACAACAAAACTAGAACTACACAGATACATTTATAGGAAAACTTAAATAGTTTTGACAACACGAGAAAATATAAGTCGATAGGTGTAGTTACAAAAAAATTGTAATTACGCCACACGACCGCTACCAGTAAGACCGTGGTGGATATAAAACAGTAATTCCTCTGCCTTGCCTTCTGTTTACAGCTAAGATACCACATTAGGCATTATTCTAACTACATGTCATTATTCCTGGATATTGTTTTCTGGAATAAGCTATGAGATATCTAAGCTATACATATATTTTTAATGGAATTTTTCTTTTGTTAAAGAAATGTCCTGAATACTTGCCCAAATAACTGACCACAGGTGGAAGAACATTAAGAATGTATTAAATTGAAAATAAAAATCGTTCATTCAAATTTGAATTAATTTTTTTAATCACCGGTAAGTTATTACAACTATATAATTTTTTACCCAGAACAAGGTTAAACACGTTAAAAAAAGCAAGAATGTGTGAAAAGAAATGCAAGGCAATAACTTGGGTGTGGTAAACTTGACAGTAGCTAGTTGGATGAGGAACTGTACATTCATACCGAGCAGCGTACACAGCACAAAAACGCATTGAGTTAAACTGCAGCCTGAAATAATATACGTAGAATGTTAAACCTACACACGTAGCCTAAATTATATACCTAATACCCCGATACACTGTGTTATGAAAATAGACATTCAGACCCACAACAGTGTTCCAGATTTATGCCACGCTGTACTATCAGAGCCGCTGAAGCAGCGGACTGGTCTAAAAATGACTTTAGAACTGACTTTAAGGACTATACTATACACGCGCCAGCAGCGCCAAAGGCTGGTATCGCGCGTTCCCGACTGCAGCTTACTTCAGTCGAGACCGTTCATGCTTATCAGCTCGCACAACGCATATCATACCAGAAACAAACTATGCACTCTGTAAGTTTAGGATCAATCGGTAACCATACTATGGTATATAATATCGGTATATTATAACTATGTCTCAGTCACGATATTCTTACAATATAAATTATATTAATAGTATGCGCGCCCGTTTGGATTAATTACATTATATTAAATACATTAAATAATATGACATTATATTATTACATGGACTAATGAACTGTTATTACTACGCTCGCAAGGTCACACAATATAAGTTTATAAACAAACTGAGATGGAGGCATAAATGTCTCCGACATGACAGCGTATTGCTCGGTAAGCTGGTGGAACGGCAAAGCCAGGAGACGGCATAAAAAGTACGTACTGTACTAAGAACATGGTGTAACGGTCTGCTACATAACCACTTTAACACAAAGCTTCTGTCCCTGCTGTACTGTACAGAAACGCAGTAACAAACTCCATAGGTGCGATTTTCTTAATGTGTTCATGAACAATCGAAAACAAATTACTCTGGATACACGAGCGGAATGTATGGCCACGTTTTATATTTTCGAAAGAATTTTTATTAAATTGTTGTGTAGTGAAATTAATATTACATATACAATACACTTTATTTTTTCACTATTTTAGAAGAAAATATTTAGACTAAATGACTCAATAAATGCTAAGAAACTGTTGTATAACAACTACAAGAATGTCTTACTTTTACCCATCCTGCTCTGTTGTAATTTAATCTAGTGAAGGCCAGTTAAAATCTCATCTTCTTCCACGGCTCCGTCCTCTTTGTCATCGTCAGTTTCTTCACTAAACCTTTCGTCGTCAGTTATTCTTATCAACGCTAATCACTAAACTGTCCGCAGCGTCTTCTATTACTGCGACTTTTATCCAATGGCCCCTTTTATGCACTCACGCGACAAGGTTTTCTGCCGCGCGTTATTTTGCGGCGCGTTTTATAATCCAATGACGTGTGACTTTGCCTATATACAACCCAGTCAGCAGCTTTTGCGTTTTTCATAGTCCCTGTAACAAAGGTCTGTAACTTTTCTACAGAGTGACACAACTGCTCGTGCTATCTCGAACGAACCTCTGAACTTTACTCCAGGTCAGTTCGACTGCGTTGTCACACATATATGCTGGCAAACGAATGGGACAGCAATCCGTGAATTTCAAGTTAACTTATCAACACGGAAAACCTTGAGCTTAGATTTCTGTTTGTTCTGCTTGATTTAAATAATCGAAATTGGAGTCGTAATCGATTTATCACAAAAACACCATTTCTTCTCAAATAATCTGTTACACATATCTTTAAAGACATAGAGGTTTAGCCACTTTTTTCCATAAAAAGGCGCGTTGTCGAAAATGATAACAGAGAGTTCATCGGTTTCGTATCACCTTTCCTCGATTTATTAAAAAAAAGTCCATTTCTTTTCACGTAATCTATTATAAATATTTAAGGACATTTACATTGAGGTTTACCCACTTTTTCGTGACAAGGTGCGCTGTCGAAAATGATAACAGAAACAGTTCACAGGTTTGGTATCACCTTTCCTCTAATCCACTTTACAAAATTAACGATCATTTGTCCATGAAAGTCACCCTCAATAATACCAGCCTTATGGATTAATTTGCAACCGGCCAACTAACCAATATGAAGAAGTCTGAAAACGTTTCCAGTTTCTAAAAACATTCGAAAAACATTTCAGCTTTGTCTCCTTTCTGACTTTATTTTTGAAAATACTACGAAACGTTAAATCAGCGTCAACCTACATTTAAAATGAAACCTACAAAATTAGGTATTGGTTAAGCTCGTTTTCTGATTTCTTTTAATCTTTTATTTTTGAAAATATGCACATCTCAAGTTAAAATGTCAAACTTTTCAATTAGAATTTTCCGTTCTGACACATACCTCTTCCTCTTAAAATCGGGATCCTGTGGTATACGAACAATTTATTTTTGTTTTTCTCTTAACCCTGGTAACAATTTAGTGCAATATGGTATGCTTTGAAATTCTAATACTGCTTATACAAAATTTGATGGACGTCGTCTGCGACTCATTATTTTCTGGTACTCCGCAGGTTTCTACCAGGTGTTACTAGCACCCTAATTGGGCTTTAAGTGTTCTGCTATTTAGTTTTGCTGGTATACTCCGTAGCAGTTATCTCTGTTACATAAGCCTAATGTGATAAGCCAAATGCGCTGCTTTTAAACCGTTAATTTAGACAGTTTTGCCATTGAAACAAAAATTTGCATTAGGTTTACAGGATGGAAGGTTTATTAACTAATATGACTCATCATACATTTTCATTTGCCATTTACGCTTAGCCTGGTACAAAAATTAACTAATTTACTTTTTTATCAGATTTTTCTTCGCAAAACACTTGGTGACATGGACGATTAAATTTATTTTGGTACTCCGTAGAACTGAATTTCGTTCCCTTGAACATTCCATTCTTTTTAATTAAAAAACAATTATGTTATGGAGAAAATTACTTACGACATTTTTGAGAGACCGTAAAATTTTTCTGTGTCCATTTTAAGTTCTTGTAATAAACGGTACTCTACAGTTGCTGTATCATTTCAGTAACTGGATGAGCACTGTGTTGCCTAAGCGTTAACAGTTTTACTTGTATGTACAGGTTTGCTGATACTGATATGCTATCAATACCATTTCCATGTGTCACTTTTTGTTATTACCCCAGAAATACCTTGCACACCCGCCTACTATCCCGTTTCTCGCAATGCACGCAGTCGGAATTCGCTAATTTTCGTGAGCGTTGTGCGACGTACGCTCTGCTCAAGTTCAAATACACACACTCGTCACTAAAGTTTCCTGACGCACCACGGACAGACATCAACGACAGTGTAAGCGGAATAGTGTAAACTACAGAATTAAATTAGGTACTTCGGGAAGGCACACAAACCGAAACATCGAAGCATGATAATGTTTTGTAAACAAAAGATTTCTTTAGACTGTGGGGAAGCGGAAGTGTGGAAGCGTTACATTTTTCGATGACGCATTTTGTGGAATGACCCCCAGCCTAAAAACATTACCATGTTAAAAGGAGATGTTGTCTCCTAAAACAATGAAACTACTTACGTTTATTTCTTCAACATTTCCTGTATTAAGCATTACTGCCTCATGTAGTAGTAGTTTGGCTTAAAGTCTATTGCTGAACGATCAAGTTATTTTCGTCAATTTATATCGCTACAACCACTAACAGCATTCGCAACCTACGTATATGCTTGTTTCGTCCAGCTTAAACGTTAGTTATTTTAGTGATGTTACTTACTTCACGCAGTTAAAATCACCACTTGTCATTAAGGAGATGTTGTCTCCTAAAACAATGAAACTACTTACGTTTATTTCTTCAACATTTCCTATATTAAGCATTACTGCCTCATGTAGTAGTAGTTTAGCTTAAAGTCTATTGCTGAACGATCAAGTTATTTTCGTCAATTTATATCGCTACAACCACTAACAGCATTCGCAACCTACGTATATGCTTGTTTCGTCCAGCTTAAAAGTTAGTTATTTTAGTGATGTTAGTTACTTCATGCAGTTAAAATCACCACTTGTCATTATTTTTGTAATTATCATTACGAAAACGCACTGATTTGTTTTGAAAATATTACGTTAAATGTTGATATTTTTAGACAATATTATTTAGTCACGTGATACTATTTTATTTTAAGGATTGACGTTTATTCCCATGACGTGAGGTACTAAAGTTTACATACATACACTGATATTAATCTTTTACAAGGGTGGAAATAAAAACATTCACGTCCTTCACAGAAATGCTTGACAAATAGTTGAAAAAAACGTGAGTAACTAACCAACACAACCAGTGTACTCCGATCGATCTTCTGTTGGAAAAAATGTTGTGCTACTATCTTCTTTCCTTCCTCTGCTTAAATGCGCGAAGAATATACATATAAGTTGCCCCAATGACCTGTGGAATTGTTCTCACCCATACTATTATTATTACAATCGACGAACGTCGAACGTGGAACACTCCAGACAACGACAATGTGAATACCACCAAATATCAGTATACGTACGGGTTTTCAAATAATTATTTCAGTGTTTTACAGTATAATTTTATTTATAATAATGCTTCGATTGCATTTGAAAGTGAAGTTTCGTGCCAAGTAGTGATACCGCCTTGCCTGCCACCGAGTAATAGGTGACGTCGGGGCTGTATGATACGGTCTTAATTGCAACAAGTTTCTTTTGGTGTTTTCAGTTGTAAGCGACCATTGACTCATACAAGTTCACATTTTCCCTGTTCTTTGTGTTAGTAAAATATTAAACAGTTCATTTTTCACCCCAGTTTTAATCTGAGCTTGGTTGGTGTTTGGAGCGTTGAGTTTTAACATATTCTGTAAAAACAAGGTAGAGTCCTCTCTTAAAACAAAAATTGTTTAAAAAAAAATGAAACTTTTACTATTCAAATAAAAAAGGAATCATAATAAAGTCTCCCGAAAAATCTCGACAGCCATCAACTGTTACGTTACGTTATAATTCGCAAATACGGAAAGACTGATTACAGAAAGTATTAGATGCAAAATGTCTAATCCATGACGTTAGTCCGTGAAGAGGCAGTGAAGTGGTTACGACTTCCAAAATAGTAAACCTCAAAAGTTTCAGGAGTTTGAGTAGACAAACTCGCACCGCAGTAAAGGTGCATCTGTAAAGAAAACGTTTCAGACTGTGAAGAAATGTTACACAGTTTATGTAATGACGTTAACGGAGATATTTGTAATTCCGATGAAACAGCTCTTTATATCAAGCTTTCCAACATAGAATGAAGCGATACAAATAAAGTATTAGAAGACGATTACGATACAACAAGAGACTTAATACTTTATTGTATGCAGACAATGTGGAGATTATTCGATTACTGAAAATGGATCACATAAAATTTATTTTTAACAAGTTACCATAAACATAATAAACTCGGAAATAAATATATATTGTTTAATCTCCCCATTCTCCTGTCTCTATAAATATTCATTTAAGTTCGCTTCAATTTTGACAACAAAACTAATGACACGGTCCCGCCTGTGCGCGCCTAATCACAAGAACGGTATCAAGACTTGCGGACGAGTCTGTCAACTACGACGTTGGTCAATACGAGAGCTGACAGTAAGACAGTAATAGTTTAAACTTGAAAAGATAAAACGTGTTTTGTATTTTCATGATTCAGGATCATGGTCTTAAATTTTTGTTGTATTAAGTAGCCCTAAATACATTTGAGTGTTAAGTTCGTTACTGAAATTTCCTGATTTATAAGTAATTGTAGGCTTATGTGTTTTAAATTATTAGTTAATAAAACATTTATAAGTACTGGTGGTGGTAGTTGTGATTTTAATTATACATTAATATTAGCATAATAATTATAAATAATTATGTTATGCATACATGGTATAATTACACTATGCAACATTTTAAAACTTTTGGTACGATGTTTTAAGACTGTAAGATGATTTTAAAAGTATTTTTCATGCTGATTTCAAATCTGGTTTTAGTTTTTCTGTATCACGTAAGGTTTTTATACAATTCAATTTCGAAGTTTTAAAAAATCGAATTTTGTGAACAGGGAAAATTATTATTATTTGATTGTGATTTCAAAATTGTTTATGTTTTAATCCTGCATAAAATCACAACACATGGCGGTGCAGTAGACAATGGTATACACTCACTTAAAAATGTTATAATTATTACGAAAACACAACACATATATGACAATTTAATTCCTCTTCTTCGCTGAATTCACTGCTTCAAGATCTTTCTGACGTGGGTTGAAACTTCTCTTCCGTGATTGTCTCCCTTCACCAGTCCCGTCTCTTTTTACCATAAAACAGTAGTCGGCCATCATGTTGGCATTCCACCTTCCCTGGTATCTCTTTTCCATGTCCTTGATATCCTGGTGGAAACGTTCGCCTTGTTCTTCACTGACATCGCCGAGTTTCGCAGGGGAAATTCAACATGTGAGTGTAGGAAGTGAAGCTTTACACTCATGTTACATCCTAATTTCATGAAACTCTGCAACATTCTTTAACCATGGTTTTGTACTCTGGATGTTTGTGGTTGCCTAAAAAGTTGACAACAACTTCTTTAAACGAAACCCAGGCCCTTTTTTCCACTGGATTCATTGTACTTTCAACCAAATTGTCTTTCATTAACTTTCTTATCTGCGGTCCCACGAAGATCCCTTCTTTAAGTTTCTCATAAGATACTTTCGGAAATCTTGTTACCAAGTACTGGAAACAGTCACCATCTTTTGGAAGAGCTTTAGTGAACTGTTTCATTAATCCGAGTTTGAAGTGCAGAGGAGGTAATAGTATCTTGCTTCGTTGAACAAGTGGTACATTTATTATGTTCTGTGAACCGGGTTGGAGGGTTTTTCTTTTGGGCCAGTCTGTCTTCTTCCAATGTTTGTCTCTGGCTCGACTATCCCATTCACAAATGAAACAAGGCATTTTTGTGTAGCCGGATTGTTGACCAAGTAACATACCTACTACTTTTAAATCCCCACAAATTGTCCAAGAATGTTTTTCATAATTCACGTATTTTAGCAGAGCTTTGAGATTTACATACGTCTCCTTGAGATGAACTGAATGTGCAATGGGTACTGAACCAAACAAATTTCCATTGTGTAAAAGTACACCTTTGAGGCTAGTTTTGGACAAGTCTATAAATAACCTCCACTCACTTGGATTGTAAGTGACGTTAAAGAAATTCAATAAACCCTCAATATCACAACAATAAACCAGAGAGTCTTCTTCTTTAAAGAATTTCATTAATTCCTTCTATCTGGACCTATACCAAGAAAACGTAACTCCGGGCAGTAGAAGATTTTTTGCATTCAATCTTGACCCAAGCAATTGGGCGGCATCTTTTGTCAGGTTCAAGTCACGAGTAATATCATTAAGTTCATTTTGACTGAATAATTTTGGTGCAGAATCTTCTTCCGGGTTGTAATCATCAGCATTATCGCTTTCATTTTCTGAGCTGCTCGCCAGTGGCACATCTTCAAGAACGGGAGGTGGAACTGGGATAGGGAGAGAATTACAATGCGTAACTGGTCGTAAGGCCGAAGGAATGTTCGGATATTGTATATCCTTCTTACTTTTTGCGGTATGACCTTGAATTTTAACCATACAAAAATAGCAATCGTTAACATGATTTTGTGGCTCCCTCCAAACCATTGGGATTGCAAAAGGCATTGATTTTTTTGCACCATTTTTCCACAGTCTCAGTCCCTCAACACATGTACGACATACCTTGTGTGGTGCCCAGCTTTTGTCTTCATCACCAAGCCTTATGCCGAAGTACGCGTAATACACGTTCCTCACAAAACTATTAATGTCCTGTCTTTGTTTACCAATTACGTAGCTACCATAAATATAACAGAACACGTTTGGGTTATTCAAACACTTCCGGGAACTCATTTCTACAGAAAGTTCACAAACTATATATGACAGCACAAATATAACCTCACAGCACTATAGCATGTAAACAATGAACTACTGTTTCCCGCCTAACAGCCAGCTGGGTGTAACAAGTGTGGCTAACTAATCCCTCCCCCACAATAAAATTTCCCCTTGTGAAACTTACGTGTAAATAAAAGATGAGTTCATTTGATTTGCAAAAAAACTGTACGTGATAGAAAGAAACGGATTGCAGATCTGGAATCAGCGCAAAAAAATGCTTTAGGAACACCTAAGACTACAGAAACATAGAAAATCATGTTGCATAGTGTTATTGGACACGTGCATTTACATGACTCATAGAATTGCACTTGATTAATTTTATACATAATCTTCTTCTTATCTGGCGTTACAGCCTTTGCTGGCCTTTAGCCTCCTCAAAAATACTCCTCCATGCTTCCCTATTATCTGCCCTTCCTCTCCACTCTCTGATTCCCATGCAAGCAAGATCTTCTGTTACGACATCCAACTGTCTCATCCTTGTTCTGCCTGTACGTCTAGAGATATACATACAATCTTCCCTTCAGCATTCTTTCCTCAGACATTCTTTTCACATGTCCCAGCCAACGCAATCTCTGTGATTTGATGAATTTCACTATGTCCTTTACATGCATGAGCGCCTGTAATTTATTGTTATTGCATATCCTCCAACTGCCTTCTTATCTTACTGCGTCATACATTTTACGCAATACTTTGCGCTCAAATGATTTGAAAGCAGTTTTGTCATTCTCTGTTAAAGTCCACACCTCAGATCCATATGTAACAACTGGTCGCACCAGAGAATAGTATACTTTAAATTTTATGCCTCTTGCAACAAGATTGCTTTTAAAGATGTTAATATTTGTAAAGTAGACTCTATTTCCTGCTGGCATCCTTTCTCTTATACTCATCCTAATGTGACTGTCTTTTGATACCAAGGTACCTAGATAACTAAAGCTGGTCACTCCTTTCAAACAATTCCCATTCACATTGAAATCTCTAGGAGCCCTTCTGGTCTCCGAGTTGGACACTACCAAGATACACAATACTTCATATTTACTTACAGAATATAAGTAATTTAATTCAAATATTTACTTGACACAATATTTATTTAAAATGTTTTATACTTTTGTACTTAGTTAAAAAGTTTTTCCTTTTACACAGGAAAAACACAAACCAACATCCACTTTCTAAACTGCAAAAGTATAGCGGAAATTTAGTGGCTTATTCCGAAAAACCTACTTTACCGACGTGGACGCATCAATAACCACTGTGTTCTCTGATGTATAGCGAGGAGCCTTCAACTAAACTACACAATTCGAAACTGCAATTTTAATAAGCATATGGACTGCCAGAAACTCAGCGACGCCAAAGATAACTGAAAACGTTTCCACAGAGTGACAAATTCCACAGATCAATTTCTTAACTTATATCTGCGCTAAGTCATACAGCTTTAGAAGGAATGTACACCGTAAACACGGACAAGAGTAATACTGATTTAGGTGCTAGATACAGTATATGCAAGTCAGTGACCAGAGGGATACAGCTTACTACAGGAAGAGACTTTGCATGGTAAAAATAAATTATTATATCACAAGGAAAAAGTTGTTGGTTTCCATTACAGCTTAGGTTGACTTCAAAGGTATATAAACAATAGGTAGCCTATCGTAAGACAATCAGGAGCGATTGGAACCAATCCAAAGAGCTAACTGGAAACTGAGAAGCCACAATTGTTAAGTCCAGCTTTATTTTACTGAGCACATTCAGAATCAGTAAGTTTGTGTTGGGAAAGTATAAATGGGCAAGATACACAGAACCGAGGTATATGACTGCAAAATCTGAAAGCACTCGTTGGAAAAGACAACAATTTTCCAGCTTTTATACTGATAACTATGAAAGTTACCACAGACGCGCCGATAGAGACGACATAATGGTTACTTATGTGACTGAGTTGACAGTGACAGTGTTCCGTTATTACAGAAGTAAGTATTACGACTTGTTACTGTATTCCTGATGAACTATTGCATCACGTGTGCAACGTTTTACTGTGGTGTGGATTTGTTGAAACGCTGAAGATAATAGGAAGTCGCCCAGTTGTCTTTCCTGAGACTCGTCTTTTAGTTGAACCAAATGTTTACTGTTAACATGCGAACGCACCGAACAAAATATTTTACACTGAAAGAATTGATTACGGGTGACAAAATTGATTTTAAAAAAAACCTACGAAATTGCTATTAAATTTTTGTAGGTACGTTTCTCGAGTGCGGTATTTTAATTTACATAATTATAATCAACATTCCGGTGCGAGAATAAATCCTGAAATGAAATTACGACAAAGATTTTATGAAGATAACAGTTATTATCACATTACTGTGTTACCACTATACCACATTAATACTAGCGAGTCAATGAATAAAGCATGTGATTAATGTAGGTTTCTCGGATCAACTGGTCAAGACTGAGTGACAAATGATTGCTCCATCATCATCATCATCTATATGTGCGTTAGTGTAATTACAATACTGTACTCGTGGTTATAAGTATACAAATTTATAGCCACGGTATAATCTCCACCCAATATGATTCTTATTCTACAAATTCTATAAAAAAAATCTTGTTAAAGTTGAATTTACTATGTGATTACCATCTCGTTATTATGAGTAAATACAGATGGGTGAATATGTCCTTAAAATTAAATTTTCACATCTCAAACTATTAAAATTATTACTTACACTGCTCGCTATTTATTAATCGTTACTTACGTTTGTCCGACAACGTATAAAAATTAACTTTCAAATATTCCATTGTTCACTGACAAATAAAGTTGAAATCCGCAGTTAGCCATATTATTTTAAATCGATTAACAATGGAACGTGAGGAATTACGTTTTTTCGTTCAGTACGGTGTCTTTGTTTTATTACCTTTAAATTTCTGGAAGCTACGTTTTTGGACGATCAAATTATAGACTTGCCGCTACTGAACACTATCAAACTTCCCAATTCGTAACATAATAATTGAATGTTTGACAGACCAAATTATCATGTCATGCATTAACGCCCCAACATACACCGCCCCTCATCCATTAACACAATTTACCATTCGTAACTAATCACTTATGAGTATTAAAATTATAACGTATTTACACGCTCCTGTGTATTGTGATAGATTACAAAAGGCTGTTTTAAAAGGAGGCAGTCCAATTTAACTAATTACTATTCCAGGTACTGGACAAGCAGTTTTGTCAAGCGAACAATTTGTTATATTTATAGACGTGTAATACTACTTAACCAGAACGCTAATGCAAATGTAAAGAACATAAAAAATTCAAGAAGACACCAATCAATCGCCTATAATAATATACAAGCTTGAACGTATCGACCGGATGATGGCAAACAGGCACGTTTAAACTTTTGTTCTCTATTGTAACGACACGCACGGGGGAGAGAGAATAAGTCCAAGTCAGTTAAATGCTTTAAACCCGTCTAAGCGAAACAAATTTCCTGTATACACTGTTTCACACAATGAAAGAGAACTGTGGAAACGTGGATACTGCGCAAGTACAGGTACACGACGAAACTTGAACTGTTCATGAATCCAATTATTTAGCCTAATGAGACCTGCACTCTATTGTACTAGACTCTGGATTCGTTTAACGCACTTATAACATTTGGTCACAGCATATCATTTAGCCGACAATTAAATCATTCCCTCTCCCTCTCCGACACCGGCTTACTGCATAAATCTTATACAGTTTTAAAGACGGGCATACACATTTTGTTTTGTCCATACCATGGATTTAAGTGTCAAGAACAGCAATACTTACTTTTATTTATTATTTTTATTTTTTTTTAATACCTGTCGTTCGAACCCGTACAGCTTACTCGCCTCACTTGTTTCCATTATTATTTTACTTTTAACGTCGTGTTCCGATCACGAACGTGGGTATTCCCTATTATCTGCTACCCCTTGCAACGTAATCCTATTGTATCCACATTCCTATTAATGCCTGCATCTAATTCCTTAAGACATTAAATGTAGATGCCAACCCATGTTTCTCTTCCTATCAAACCAACCCATACGTAAACTTCCACATACTTAGAAACCTAGCTATGATGTGAGCCTCCGTATAC
This sequence comes from Magicicada septendecula, assembly GCA_034769895.1. Lineage (NCBI taxonomy): Eukaryota > Metazoa > Arthropoda > Insecta > Hemiptera > Cicadidae > Magicicada > Magicicada septendecula. Next base: position 454,092,942 of record CM068367.1, read on the forward strand.
GTGCTCTATCCGTTTTTGGTGTCTTACTTCACATAAATAATACGCCTTTTCATAGAAGTTAATTGATACTCCCTGTTTGATTGTATTCTTACGGTCCTGTTGAGTAACGATTTGTATAACTAATTTTGCATGTGTTTTTAAGACTGAACATGACAGCCTACATCCCAATGAGTAAAAATAGTCCATTTGTTTTACTTGTTATTGGTTAAAGAAACTTCTGTTCTTGATACAGACACAGGCAGAGCAAAATTTCCTTGTGAATTTACCAAGTGCATATTACGCTTTCGTCAAAGTATGATGTTCCTACTCATTGTCAGCAAAACAATTCCAAACGCTAGTATTGGGAAGACTCCAGGTCTAGAGACAGACAGAGATAGACATAGGCGGGGGGGGGGATAACCAGACGCGGAAATACAAACGTAGGTCAAATTCCAAGTAAAACGGAATGATTGATGTAAGGGCGTTTACGTCATCGCCAGCCTTGTATACTATACATTCACCGGTAACAGACAGTTCTACACCTACAGTTCGTTCCGTTCTGATTCCCGTTCTGACTTTTCACGTGTTTCGCGTTTCACCTCATATCGTATTCTACATTACAAAGTACCTTACAGACGCTTTCACTTACACGTTTTGGCCACTCGTACGTTAATATGAGACTGTACAGCAAGCTGTGTCTGCTATTTGTACAGGGTCAGTGTAACAGATATTCGCTTCAAAATTCAGAAACATTCTTGTGAACTAAAAATGTACCCAACTCGACTAGAAAGTTAAAAACATTGCTAATGTGAACTCAGGGATTTATTTGAAATCAAAATAAGGGAGCACAATTCCCCACAAGTCATTAAGTGTGTAAAATAATTAGGCACAATAGAAAACTGTTTCACCTATCAAGTAGTAGATGAACCAAGCAAGAAACGAAATGTCGATTTGCCGGTCGCTATACTACAAAATTTCCCAATTCCGTTAGTATTTAAAGCGACCCTGTGACGAATGAAGTTTTCCTAACTTCTCCCTCTTTTCATAATTTGGAATTTTTTTAAACTCGATAATTTAGCTTTTGAAAAGTAATATAACGTTCGATACCCCCTTCTTACGAAACGAATTTAGTTCCTTGTAAATATATAGAGCGTGTCGTTCTCTTTATAATATTACTAAACTTACCTCAATTTAGTCTTTTTAATTATACATTTTACCTTAATGATATAATTTCTTTTTATTTATGAAATCGGTATTGTGATAACCAGGTTAGTCCAAAAACACTGTCACTTTCATTAACAGCCAACACATTCTCGCTTACTGTCCACATCCACAACTGCCCCGTTCCAGTCATTTAGTATTTTGATAAGTAATTTAAATTTCCTTTTGTATTAAAACTAATTCCACGCAACTGCAGAAAAACTTTAAGAACATATTCACTTTCTTTAGTAAACCGTCTACGACAGGTTACAACTGGATGCTCTCCATGTTTCTCTGTCCTGTGCGTTTGTCTTCATCTGAACATACCTCCTCCGTTTTTGATGTCATCAAGCGTTCCACCAACCTTTCTTCATACCCAACCTCTCTTTCCTTCCTATGACCTTTAGCTGGAGACAGCTTCTACGCTATCTATCCCCCATGTTTTTCTCTATCTTATTACTTTCATCAGTTTTCTTTCCTCTCCTATTCTCGTCAGTACTTTATCGTTTCTCACTCTATCAGTCCATTCAACCTTAATCATGATTCGCACAACATTTCGAAGCTCCCTAGGTACCTTTCTTCTTTCTTTTTGACGAACAGATTCTGTATCACACAAAAAAATAAAGTTTTCACGTTTTGTTCTCTGTACAATTTAAAAGAGGTACACAAAAATATTGTAATTTTAAATTTCTTTGTGGGTAACAACAAGGAAAATTTCATAAATCGTGTTTCCAAACTGTAGATTATGTTTACTTACAACATATTTATTTCTTTTTCCTTGAAACATTTGTGTATATTGCAGGAATACGTGCAAAAAAGTATAGAATATTGCAAGCAGTATTTCAAAGTCGTAACAAGGTATGAATAAGTGTTAATTCGTGATGACGGCTATGCCAAACGTATTTGTTCAGGTTGCCAATAATACACTGCATCGCTGTTTACGTCAGATTGAAGTCATAAGGAAAATACTGTCCTATTGTGCAATCCCATGTGCTGTTCTCGACACGAAGGTATACAGCTGTCTACCTGTAAACGGAGAAAGGTTACACAGGCGACACGTGGCTCTTGCAACTGTTCTCAAACAAATAACAAATAATCTTCGTTTGCAGTCTTCTTTGACTTCCGTAAAAATCTGAAAAATTAAGTCAAGTGTGTGTGTTTTGCGTTAACTTTTCAAAATTCAACGTACAAAAACGTACGCTGTATTGCAAAACATACAGCATAGTGTGTGTTGCAGAGACAAACGTTGTTTGCATTCAGTTTACCAATTTAAATTAAATTACTTAGGCTACTTGACGCACGCTTCACAATTCGTACGTTGTAAACACATACGCGTACTCAGATTAGTTTAGTTTAAATGCGACTCCGCACTTATAGCAAACACATGGCCTGAATCCGTGGAGTCCATCCTAATATTTTACGATCAAATTTCTGTCCGTAATCGCGCATCTGTATCGCTTATGATGGTCACAAAATCGTGCAACCGCCACGTTCCGCTGTCCACAGCTGGTACGTGGTCCGTAATAATGCCCACTGACTATGCCCAATGTAAACTCATGACAAGTAAACTGAAAATCTGCAACTATTTGAAGAAATTATTATTAAAAAATAAACGTCTTCCATAAACGATTATTTATAAGTAAAAATTACACACAAACATTTTACTACTCAAAATCATACTATAAATCATTATTTAGGGCATAAGCCGTAAATGATAAATTCTAGAGAGAAAAAAGAGAGAGAGAGGGGGGGGCTTGGAACCCTGGGGCGTAGTTTATTGGCCGGAGATTCGAAATCGAAACTGTTTCATGGGTTTACTACACAGATGGCAATATATAACAACGTACTCATAAGAGGTCTCGGTAAAGAAATCAGTAAATATTGATAGTATAGGACTACAATCAAGAAGTTAAGACACTTACTAGGGCTCAAATTTAACATCCAAGTATAAGCGCGCATACAATTGCTAGTTACATATATATGTTTAAAGATCGTAGTAAGTTGACTACTACTTAACGCCGTACACAATATCATCCACGAACTAATTCCAAGTTCCGTGTTCCTTGTTACACGCTGCTAACTCCTTATATTTCACTGGCTCAACTTATACTTATGGACGACAGGCAAATTCGAAACTGAGCTGCTTGCCTGATTGTTCTTTAACGGTAGGCCTCCAGTACGTTAAAAAAATTATTAACATTACTCTTATTAAGTGTGACATTGTAGTCGAATGAAGCGCTCGCGGTAAAATTATATGTGCGTGTGTTTATATTTGGGGAAGATTAAAATTTACTGCCAAGACATATTTACTTATACCTACAAAGAAAGACTGATTAGAAGGAAGTATAGGAAAAATCTAAGGCGTGCTGAACTCATGTTAAACGTACTTAGCTCATTGTTCTGACTGGCAGACAGACAAACAATCAGACAGAAGTTGTGCGAGGCGTCTTGGCGCCTGTGTGCGCGCTGTATGCGAAAGCCAGATTGTAGGGTGTGGTGGAGCACACGATGATTAGGATGTGTGTCTTTGCAAAGGCGTGCAAGTGAGGACTTTCGTATTTTTGTAGGTCTGTTCCGACCTGCCTCCACGCGTGGAGTGCAGCTCCGTGACTTTCCTTAAGGATTCACCCTCAGGAGATATGACGACAGGCACAGTCGCCATAACACGGATGGCTCCCATAAGGAGGCACTTACACATTTCGCGGTTTTCCCCTATCAAGGACGACAGACCAGCATGGCGGCTCGATCTGTTTCTGTAATGTCTGTATTGAATCTTTGACGCAGACGCTGAGCTAGCCACGCGTAGCGGAACCGCCGCCATAGGACCCGGCAATGGATAACAGCAGATTACGAATGTAATGGGCGATGCAGACAGGGTGTATGCGAAGAATGGCTTACGATGGATCGTCAAGTAGTGCACGAGAGCACAGAGCGTGTCGGGGACGGTGCGTTCTCTGTCCTATCTGGCTGTCGGATATGCGGAAAGATTTTCTGGCATTATGAACAAATCAACTGCCAGGGATCGGATAAAATCTTCCAGGGAAGGAACTCGGAAACCCCGATATACAATATTTCTGATATACCACGGGGTCCCGGACAGGAGCTGGAGCGTATGATATTGGAATATCTGCTGGCCTACGCATTATTATGTTAGCCTGCCGCAGGAGCAGAAAACTGTAATAGAACATCGCAACGTCAGCGAAGAGGTACAACATGACTCCGGGATAAACTGTAAGGTCGCTCGTTTATGTAAGGTACAGAACGTCTAATCTTTCATGGAACAGCGGCGGTGACTGGGCGAACCCGACAGCTCGGTCCCCCATCGACGCTTGCCTTGAACGTTCGGTCGGTGAGATGCACAATGGACGGTGGTATTGGGCCAGTTTGTAGAGTCGAAGTCTTCCGGACTTTGTCGAACGTTTGGCTCACGTCCGGCAGGATAGTGCCTGTGGCTGATACATGTTACTGGTGGCTGTTAGTCAGATAAGGATGCTTACTAGATGAAGAATGGTGGAGTCCAATACCAGAACCCGAACTGCTCCTCGCGGATGATGTCTTCCACCAGGGGCCCACCAAGTCCAACAGGCGTCGATCGAATCGGGTGGTAGCTTAAGGGAAAAGTTGGCGGTTTCTTGGGTTTTGAATCATGATATCTGATTGGCAAAAGTACAGTATCCTTCAACAACGCACCGGCGCCGATACATCGAGTTTTCCTTTTGTTTTGTCGTTCGAGGCATCCAGGGGGAGTCAGTAAGACTAACTGGCTCTCCACACGGAGGCGTGGTAGACTTCCAGAGATAACAGTTAGGAATCCTACTGACTGTGTTTACAAGCAGAAGCTGCGTGACGTGTTGCGATTGAGCTTGAAAACGCTGATAAACAGCGGAGTCTCAGGTGTGTTGCCATCTGCGACGGAGCTTGCGCTGGAATCGGATAGCATGGTGGAAGAGCTGAGCTGTTACTCTCCGGAACAGTGTACATGTGTCTGTCCATAACAGACTGGACGAGTTCCTGGAGTTGGGTCACTCGGAGATCCACGTGACCACAAGTGGCAGCGGAATCCGTCGGGAAGGATTGTAACGGCTTTGCCAGATCGTCGTGATAAGAGCGCCAGGTGATTCTTTTTTGACCGGACGATCGGAATATCGGGCTGAGACCAACTCTGGACGAACAGTTACAAGCAATGGGTTGTGATCAAACGAGAGATCCGCCACCCCACTGGTTTGTAGTTGAAAGGAGATAACCTTGGAAATGATTACGCCAATGACGTCAGGGCGATCCCCGTTCGGAGAAGTGGGCCGATGACGAAGATACTGACGTCGTCTTCGACAGCCCTACAGAATGACACACATTCGATTCCAGATGTGTCACTACTGAACGCTTTACGATACGTTACAGGACTCGTGTCGCGACGCATACGGTACTGTATACAGTAAAGTCGTAAAAAACCACGGACCTGTACAATATGGCAGTCACTGAGCCGAATTGAATCAAGTGGAATCGTACTTATGTGGTATTGCAGAAATGAATAACGCTCAGCTCTATACCATTTAGTTAGTTCGCGGCAAATGTTTTGAAATGGTGGCCCGCGGTACACATCGCAAGAATCAATACGCCTAATAGTTAAAAATATAAACTATAATGGATGGACGGTATGGTTATTAAAATTAAAAGGCTGAACACCCTAGTGGGGAAAAATAAACTATATATTCAGTAAAATCAACTGTTTTAAGAATGTTATAATTTTTTGTTACGAAATAAAAACATATTTCGTTTTCAAACTTCGTTCAGCGTTTTCAAAAGACATAAATTCGAATTTTTTTGCAAGACATTATACGAAAATACAGTTTTATTATTTTAGAAAGCTAATATTAATTTAACTAATCTATTTCAAGCCAGTTTATAGGTTTTAATTTTAAAAATTCGATTTAAAATTTTACCCGTGGAAAACCCCTTGTATTTACACCTACCGGGTTATACACTTCGAACAAAAAGCTTCCGTTCCCCACAAAAAAATTATAGGAGCGGAAGGTCTCCAAAACAATACGTGTTTAACAAGGTAAATGATAATTTGTAAACGTTTTTCTACAATACGCTGTCGACTCGAGCCAAACAGCTAGCAGCGCGTCTGAATAACGTACAGAACTACATAGTCTACACACGTTCATATCAATCACAATTATTTACAGATGACACCAAAGGAAACAAGAGAGTAGCAATTGCGCCTTAAAAATTTCTCAAGTTAAATACACGTCTATAAATTAATTTATTGAAGAATTTGACGTTATTAATTATGTTGTCCTCAGAACAAAGGTAGGTGTCGAAATCGATATAGCTGGATTCATATTATGCAGTAACAAGGGTCGGTGTGCGTGGGTTTCGCAGCTGGCAAACATAAGCAACGTCTGCTACACCCAGCCGTGGCTATTATTACTTTCGACAAAAACCGATACGCGCGCGGTAATTATTTTTATGCACAGTATTGACTAACTAATACATAATAAATCATAATTTGTCACGCTTATTCGAAACGTGTACTGAATCACATTGTCAACAACACTGACGTGCTCGTTTCTTCCGGTGCGTCATGGCTTCTGCCGTTCCTTGACCTCTACTACGCTAACACGTAACTGCATACCAAACCATAACTTTATAAAACATATTACTTAATAATGACGCGCTCTTAATTACGTAATGTGATGTAACATGTACGGAATACTGCTGACATGCCTCCAAACCTATATGTCCTCAGACTCATGGGCATATGTAGATTTCATTTCGGGCTAGGAGATTCAATTATAAGTTGAGGTCATAAATATTTTGGTCACCTAGCCTCTAACAACATTTCTCTAGGTAAAAAGAATTAATTATTATTGCATACTATAAAATAAGATTTAGCACTAGCTTAAAAGACGATAAATTAATACAATATTATAGTGTTTTAGCTGGATGGGAAATGTTTGGGGGGGGAGGGTTGAACCCCTCACCATCCATGCTCAGATTTAACAATAATATTACTATAATATTACATAATTTACAATAATATTACATAAATATCTAATAAATAAAACTTATATGAACATTGTACATAAATATTCTCTTACTGCCTGTAATAAAGTCTATTACGCTTTCGTATAGGGTACATTAGTAAGTGTACGTCGATGAAATGAATTTCTCCACCATCCGCACCAAATAGTGTCGATTAACCCATTACAATTTATATATTATCAATCTATAGTTAATAAGGATATCATTGGTCCTGCGCGCAGTAGGCTACTGTGCGAACTCGTTATGTGAAACCTTTTATGAAAATATTAACCCGTTCCATATGACATATGTTTATGACACAAGTCAATTTAATATAAATTTTATTGAGGACGATGCGTACCAGCGCCAGCATTACCAGCAGCCCCAAACTAGGTTCCAGCGCTTATGAATATTAGAACCTGGTTTTACGTTAGCAAACAATGCCGAACGGTTTTCTTCCTTAGATAGTGATTTTTTGGGCGCCTAAGGAATGTGAAGCGAATAAATGCTTCACTGAAGAGAAAGCACTTATCCTCTTGCCTCAACTTTATTCTCATCTCTTTGGCCGGGCGCTTCGTTGAGTAGAGCAATATATCTAAAATCGTAAACTGACGTGGTAGGAACGATCCTGCTAAGATAGGTTAGGATTGAAGTGGGATTAACCTTTGCCTAACAAGTTGGGGCAACAATCTGTGAATCTGATAACCGTGTTGACGGTATTCTCCCAAAATCAAGCCTCCGATCCTACTGTCTGGACATTGTACACTGTACCGGCTTTCTACGATGGTTATGGAAACTCGGATACATATCGTTGGAAGTGTTACAGGCCCCGGACACTTCCGTGCGCCTGCTGCACCAGAAAAGTGTGCAACGTTAAATATGTAGTAAGCGATTCTTTTCAAACTGAAATTGTTCAAACGATTCAAATTGATTCTGAAACGGCTGAATAATGGTCATTTTGTCTGTAACCTCTGTCAATACAAGATTGACCTTATGCACAATTTATTACGTGATATTTGTAACAAGCGCTATCTTCCAACACACTGTAGTATACAGAAATATCCTATACTATTAAGAGAGCAATAATTGTATGTAGCTGTTTTTTTCTCTCGAAAACGGCTCTAACGATTTTCTCGGAAGTTGGTACTTAAGGGTATTTTGACACCAGGAATCGATTGGACTCGGTCTCATTTTCCGCAAAATTCGTCTAAGGGCAAAATCATACCGTGCGACAATTAATTATTGCTAGGCAACTGCAATTTCTAACCAGCCGTCGATAAATGCAAACGGCGCAGTATCGATATGTTTATATATGAAGAAAATAAATAGCTGTTGCAATCAATGTAAATAAACAAAATAAGAGTTGAGAAGAACAATAATTGTATACCCTATCTAATAATATTTAGCGAGCAATAACGTATTTAATTTATAACGTGTTCCCTGTACGCTGTTCCGTTTTCTGTGTTCTCTGAGGTAAGCATTAATACACGGACATGTCATGAACAAAAAATTCAAGGATTGTATTGAAACGTTCGTAAAAGTTTGTTAGCAAGCTAAAGTTAATAATTTATGAGTTTTTTGAAACGGTTGCTTTCGCTTCTTTGTGACTTACAACAGAAAGGTACGTTTTATTATAGAGTAAAACGCTCGGGTTGGTGCGTGGGGTATGTTACCTAAATATGTATTACACAATATGGATCAACTACTTCGTTCTATAGGAAATCCTAATATAGCCTTTGGTGGAAAGATTGTTGTCTTAGGAGGAGATATCCGGCGATGTTTGCCCGTTCAACCTTGTGCTAACCGCAGTGAGTTGGTAGACCTTTCGATTAAGAAAAACAGTCTTTGGCGTCATTTTAACTTCTTTTCACTGACAGAAAATATGCGTGTGAATCCAGAGCAAAGAGACTTTGCTGAATATTTATTAAAAGTTGGCAATGTAGACTTGCCAGTAAATGCTATGTATGAGATTGAACTACCAGAGGATATTCTTTCCAACGGCAATCTTACTGAAGAAGTATTCGGAGACTGTCTGGCTAAAAACAGATATGAAGATACGAAGGACAGGGCTATACTAGAACCAATAATAAAGATGTTAATAAAATTAATGCAGAAATTATTGAAAAGCTTCCTGGAGAGTGCAAAGTTTACAACAGTTATGATTCTGTCAAAGATCAACCAGAGGGAGGTCTCGAATTTACTTCTGAATTCCTGAATTCCGTTGAAATGGCTGATCTACCACCACATGAACTGAAATTTGTAAAAAATACAATAATAATACTCTTGCGAAACTTGGATGTCTCCGAAGGACTATGCAATGGAACAAGGTTAATAGTTACCGAGTTGTGTAACAATATTATTAAATCAAAGATTATCACTGGAGAGAATGCAGGCCGAGAAGTCCATATCCCAAGAATCACATTAGATTCTAGCAAAAATCAACTTGGACGTACTATGCAACGGCATCAGTTCCCCATAAGACCTGCTTTTGCTATGACCATCCACAAAGCTCAAGGACAAACATTTGAATTCGTTGGTATCTACTTACTTATATCAGTTTTTATGCATGGAATGTTGTATGTAGCATTTTCTAGAGTAAAAAGACGAAGCAGCTTAAAAGTTCTTTTGCCACCAGAAAATCCTCACCATACACGAAATGCTGTATTTAAGAAATACTAAATGCTAGAAGCCTTTACTACAACTTTCCAATAATTTTGTATTATTTTTGTATTATACTGTATTTTGTATTATTCTGTTTACTTGTATTTTTTATATGTGTATAATGCAATTGCTATTATTTTAAATGTTTATACAATACACGTATAGTTTCTGTTTACGTTTACAAATGACTGCTTATGTTTACAAATCCTAGACAATTTAATGTAAAAATAATCTGTAGGTATATATATAAATAAATATCAAAACCGAGCAAAGCTCGGTCCCCCGATATTTATTTATTAAGCCTATATATTACACATTTTAATTTTCACATCTATAATTAGTTTACTTTGGTACATACCAGACGTAAATCTCAAAAGATCTGAATTGCACTATTTAGGAAAACAAAAATACTCAAGTATCATATCAAATAATGTGAGAGAGACATGGGCGCCAGCAGATTTACTTGCAAGGGGTGCGTCTAAGAGATTTCTTCCCAGTTTATAATCATGTTTTTGTTAACTTCGACTACGCTGTTTGTTGAAATATAATGAATATTTATTAATACTTGTAAAATTCCAATTTCATCATTGCAGACTTGTTAAAATTTATCATTTCATTACTTATGCTGTGTATTGAGTACGTTTTTCTTTAAAAAAAATATTTAAAATGAAAAAATAATTCACATTATAGAACGTATTCTTTCACTTATACCTTTACAGCGACAGTTTACTGAATTTTATCATCGAGGCTATCACATAGTATGAGAAATGAACAGACTAAAGTCATAAAATTGTCTGCCATAATATATCCTCAGACTCATGGGCATATGCAGAATTTCATTTCAGAGTGGGATCGGAGTAAAAAAGTAGGGGGGGATAAATATTATGGTCATTCATCCCGTAACAACATTTCTGTGGGTAAATACTAATAATTATTACTCCTTATTATAAAAAAGGGCAATAAAATGACACAATATCACAGTTTGTTACCTGGATAGGAAATTTTTTCGGGAGTTAAACTCCCCCCCCTCCCAAATACACCTCTGCCCACACAAGCTCAAACTTAATAATATGTCAAGCGATGCTCTACACTGGATTGTCAACATTGGCGTGAATATACTATGGCACGTGAACACTTGGAATGGGTCTACGTTGGGAGAAGACAGACCAAGTGGATCATAGGAAAGGAAAACAGGACACTGAATTAATTGACAATGTGACGAACAAATTAGGACAACAACCACGACGGTTCAGATTTTGTTCCAACATTACTTTTCTAAAGTCAGTTTCTCAATGTTCTATTGCAAACGTTAATCACTATTTAAATATTGAATTTCTCTTAGTTTTCCTCTAGATTTGTGAATTATTATCCCCCCCCCAAATTATAAATATCCCTTTCGTGGGCTCATGAAGTGAGAGACTATATGATTATACACAAATAAACTGCCTACAGACTGTTGGGTAATACCGGTGAAGTGCGTCGTTTAAAAAGAAATCATCAAACGAATTTCTCCAGAAGATGAAGATTTGACGTATAGGCCCAAGTACAGTTAACCTCAATGTTATAAATAATTTATGTTAAGTGTTTACAGTTCAATAGAAATCACAGTTCTATGTGTGATTATTTGTCAGAACACTCACTTTTTCTGTAATTTATAAAGATAGTAAGTTTAAATAAAGTAAAACAAAAGCACATTTCTTAAATTCAGTGTTCAACTGCAAAACAAGAACACGATGACCAAAAGCAAATGTTTTACTACGTTTGAACAAAATCGGTAGATGAAGTTTACTACATTGTACCGCGATGCATAAGTTACAAGGCAATTTGGTTTTTATCAGATAAATTATAATTTTACTGTTAAAAGAGATAATGAAGTGCCACAATTAATTTTATATTTCTCAGTTCTATCGTTCATCACTATTTGTTTAGCAAGTCAAAACTGAAACCGTTACGCTTCCGAAGGGTTTCATTTTGCCGTCATGTAATACAAAAATATAATTATTTCCATTAAAAACACATATTCTCTTAAAAAAACTTCTTACTAGCTATCATTCACATTACCAAAGAATATATATTTCAAAAAATAAAAAATGCTAATGTTACCCGTATTCTAATTTACATGTAATTTGACCAAAGCGGATCCCTAATAATTCCTTGAGAAGCTTATACAGATTCTGTCTACAAAAAAACGCCTGATAACTAACGCGTCGAAACATTTCACTATTTTGGCTACCAACTAATCTCAAGTTGTAGGCAATTACGGGCGCCCTGTCGGTAAACACTTCATAATCACGTGTGTCTATTCAAGTATACACTCAAACACTTATCTATTTTCGCGTCTCATGACGAACAAATGTCAAAATATGTCTGTTTAGAAGATAATCGTTACGCATGTGGTCACTCAGAGTGGCTTTTGCATATTCTATTGAAACACTTGAGTCCACGTAACCGCCATCAATCAAATTAACAAAAAATTAAAAAACCTCTTTATCAGTATTAAGGTGTGTTTTCTCCACTTTAATATTTATCCCTCTACTTTTTATTTAACCTCTCGAAACGAAATTCTGCATTTTCCCATTCAGATTTTTTAATAAGAACTCTATTTTTTGTTAGCGATATACAATCACGTTTTATTAATGATAAGGCCAAATGTTTCATCCATTCTATGACGTGGCGTTCTCGCGGTAAAGCTGAGACTAATAGTTGAGTTACCACTATACAAATAGCTCAGTTAAACAACAAAGTTTGTATAATAATATCAGCAGAAAAGTGGTTGTCAACAGAAAAAAAAGAAAAATTATTTATTTTTAAGACTTAAACTGATCGTACACGCATGGTCCACTTGTGTGTGTGTGTGTGTGTGTGTGTGTGTGTGTGTGTGTGTGTGTGTGTGTGTGTGTGTGTGTGTGTGTGTGTGTGTGTGTGTGTGTGTGTGTGTGTGTGTGTGTGTGTGTGTGTGTGTGTGTGTGCATTAACGTCACTTAAATATGCCTAATGACGTAGTGTCGTTAGCAAGAAAACAGAATTGACAACGTACAAAGATGAGATACAATTCCCGAGTAAACAAGGCGCTTGATTGTAAAATCCTTCAGCAAGGTCTCGACACAGACGGGAAATGCATTGACATAGACGAAAATTAAAAAATACATGAATGGTGAAATTTTTTTAACGTATTATAGTTCAAAATATAGCCTAGCTCTAAATTAAATTTAGTCCATCGGGTACGTTATACAGTCATATAAAAAAGTGAAATAAGTTAACAAGAAAAACTTTTAAAAATGTAATGAAATATTAAGCTCACCGGAAAAGTAAAACAAAGAATAAATTTTTAAACGGATGTAAACAACATACAGTTTTGACACATCAAAAGCGTTGTAAACTATATTACCTATCCACCAGCATACATATTGTATTAGTATTACCTTGTATAAAACAGAAAATCTACCCATATAAACAATAAGTAAATGTAACTTATTATATAAATACCATTTATAAATAAATAAGTAGGCTATATGTTAACACAACACTGTTTAAAACGGGCGTCTTCTCCACTTCAGTCATTAGGTTTGGAACCTGTTAAAGTACCCACCTCCTCCGTGTTCGGCTGATATGCTTCGACTTCTATCTGGTTTATATTTTTTGGTCTTATTCACCTCTCTTTTGATTTTCTCTTCATTTATTCATTCATCCTCACTGCGTACATATTCCAACGACTTCATTTTGTTGAATATATTCCTTTTATTGCGCGCGCGCGGAAATAGTGAAACAGTCTACTGAAAAGGGTAGAAGTCATCTACATTATATATCATCTTTACAAACACGAAACTATACATGAAGAGACATTATATTTTTCTAAGTCCAAAGTATCGTTTTGTAAGATAGGTTTCTCCCTCCTCTGCCGTTTGCGTGTAGACATACGTAGGTCCTGCTTCGAAATGAAACTAACCGTCTGTAATCTAAAATATCCCATATCATAATTCTGTTTGCTTTAGCCAACACGTCTCCGTAAGGCTTAAACATCTGTGAACTATAAACTTAACATCTTGTCGCTTTTCAGTTACTGACCTTCACGTTTGATAGAGAACGGAATACAAACACATGCAACACAACCATTCAAGAATAATGAAAGCTAAAGTAAAAAGCATGACGATAATTAAGGTTAAGATACCTCAGGTCCTGTCCTGTAAGTTTGTAATCCATTTTGGCGTTTATGTGTCAGCGCAAATTCGCACGTATTCTCCCATTTTAACGACAATCGAAAGAACTAAAAAATTTGAAAAGAACGTATGATATTTTAAAATTATTTGATACAGAAAATTAATTTGAAATTGATTTTTACACTAATCTGAGAAGGAAATTTTTGCCCACACCTTTCACATTTTATCGTTATAAAATCATCTTATATTTTTATGAAAACAGAAACTGTTGAAAGTAGTACACGTTTTCTTGTTTAAGTAGACACGTTTGTACTAAATGTGAGTCAAGAGGAAAGCAACTTCGTAAGATTACAGCACATGTCGAGTCGAAGTGTTTCTCATCAGAAATGGAAATATCGGTATGGAGAACCATACATGACTTCCATGTTCTAAGATTTATATTTAAAATAATTTTCGAAATGAAATGTTTCCATAGAAACTACTTCTTTCTACTTATTGATTCAGCCTTAACCACAGTACTGTGGTCACTAACGTATACCACCTCACGTTATCGCACTCGATTTTCACTGTTGATGGCAGTCGATGGCACTGCCGAAACGTCTGGTTTTAGAGAAAATATTGGACTACGGCCAAACAGCCCGGGAAGTAATTTTAGCAACAAACTACTTCTTTGTTGCCGATAACGTAGTACACATACAAAATTATCCCCTTACCCTTCAACTATAAATTTAATTTATAGAAAATTACCCACACCCCGTTCAACTAGCCTCTTCATTTATAGATATTTCATCTACGTTTCTACAGTGGATTATTATGATGTTCTTATCAGGATACTTTATTTATCAAAAGTAAGTACTTTACTCTTGTTAAAACATAAAATGTTGCGGGTAAACTACCCTTTCCCCGTAACCGATCTTTACCAATCAATAGGCCTTGAGTCCTCTACAACTCAGGCAGATATGTAAAAAATTATTTGATTCTGTTTGAATTTATGGCAGTTATTGTTTGTCAAGAAAAAATTACTCTTGTTAAAACAAAATGTTGCAGATAACCTACCCCTTTCTCTTACCCGATCTTCACCAAAATCAAAAGGCCTTGAGTCCTCTACAATTCAGGAACGTATGCAAAAAATTATTTGATTCTGTTTGAATGTGCGGCAGTTATCGTTCGTCATAGAAAAAATTATCCTTGCTAAAACATAAAACGTTGCAGGTAAACTACCCCTTTCTCTTACCCGATCTTTACCAAAATCAAAAGGCCTTGAGTCCTCTACAGTTCAGGCAAAAAATTATTTGATTCTGTTTGAATTTGCGGGTGTTATCGTTTGCCATAGAACAAATTCTCCACACAGACACTTTTCGAAAAATGACTTTTCTTCATATTTTGATGGTAGTACAATCAGAATCAGCCGTTATCTCGAACACAATTTTTTTCGCCATGACCATACTTCCATTTCCTCTAAAGAAATGCTATTAGACTTTGGAACAGACCATTGAAATTGTAATTCAACAGATATAGTAATAGTAAATCAACAACTGTTACAAAGTAATTCAACAAATAATTAAAACTGGACGAGAAATATTAGGAGTGCCAAACAGCCAAACATACTTCGTTGACAAGGAAATGCATAAGGCCGAAAGAGGGATGGTTGAGAAAAGATGAAAGAGCAGACATGAAATAAGTATATATATGACAAGATAAATAAGAGGGATTAGGCAATGTCATTTACAAAAACATTAATGAAGCTGAAAAGGAAATTAATTGTGAAAGTCAGAATTTGATAGAGCACTGTGATACCACAATGACGCAAGCAAACGTTTAAGGCATGCCTGAACAACAAAGAATGAACGAAAGACCTACAGCTAGAGTAAAACTGCAGCGGGAAACAAAGATTGGAGTATATACGGCAAAAATGAGATGTGGATCAGTATAGAAGTTAGCAGTAATTGATGATGATCAACCAAAATGGTAGGAATAGCTGAGAATAGGCAAGATTAACTTCAAACCAGTCAAGAAATAATGGAAGAAAAGTCATTACACAAATAGAAAAGTTTTAATCATTTTTTTTTTTTACTGTATGTGATTTGTATCATATTCAATTAGCTTTAATATTTACTGCGGCATTTGAATTAAATGTAAATCTATTATTAATATGTGCTGCAATGCATAAAAGAAATATACTATTTCTAATATTACCTGTCATGTCACATTCCAATAACAAGAGCTGTCTTAAAGGGTTTTTCAAAGAACTAATATTGTTTTACTGTAGTTAAACTGATGGGCAATTAGATCATGCCTCTTCAATTGTATGTCTTATGTTTAATGTTTATAATATGATTTAATTGGCAACCACGGGTTCTCATTGAAAACACTGACAAAATTTTAAGAGCATACCCTTTAACACCAAATCATCTTGTTCTTTTTTGCTTTTAAATGGACAAACTGTCCTATCAGAACACTGAGTACAATTAAAGTTTTTTTCATACAACACCAAAACAACTTTGATATGAATGAAAAATTTTACACTGCTAAGGTTGTTGAATCACAAAACCATTCAGTTAGCACATAACAGGTAGTGCTCATGATCAAATAAGATCACTCTTCTCTCTTCACTGACAAGATCTATATCCCATGGATCACATCTAGAAAAAAGTTTTTCAAATACTGGTCCATAATGTATCCCTGCTGCACTTCATACATTCCTGGGAACCATTGCTCAATTATTCTCACACCAATTATATACATAATATATTACAATTACAATAATATAATACGCTCCTATACTCCACAACTTAATATATTTCCTTCCTCCAACCATGTACCAGGTCTGTCCGGAAAGTATCCATCCATGTTGTAGTTTGAGAAAAATAGCTTACCTAACACAATGAGGCTTTAGTTCCCCCTTGGGTCTCACACATTTATCCCACTGTTTGTTCCACTTCTCAAACCAATTTGCAAAATTCTATTTCATAATCACCACCAACTGAGCATCAAATGTTCCTGTATCGTATCCACCATCTGAAATCTCCTACCTTTCAGTGTTGATTTTAACTTTGGAAAGAGCCAGAAATCAGAGGGATTCATATCAGGTCTGTAGAATAGGTGAGCAACCTGTGTAATATGATATTTTACCAAGAAATCCTGTACGAGGAGAACAAAGAATGTGCAGGTGCATTACTGTAGTGAAGAAGCCAGTAACCACTTGCCCACAGCTACTTCCATTTTTTCTTCACTCCATTCTTTACCCCGTGAAGAACTTTTGTGTAGAACTACTTATTTATTGACCTGGATTCAAAAAACATGGCCATGTCCTACATGGTTTTTTAATATCATGGTCAAAAAAACATTCAACACTGGTCTTGACATTGCTTCCAGAATGTGGATCGCTTTCTATACATTCCTGGTCTTCTTGAAAATGTCAATACCACACTTTAAGCATCACTCATGAAATCCTCTTTGAGGGCACTTAACATTAATTATTCAAATGGTTTCCGTGGACGAATGTCCATGCTGATGAAGTAGAACTTGACACAGATTTTCTGATCTGCTCTACTTGCTGACTCACTGAGACAGCTCACACAAAACACAAGCTTTCTTAAAGGCATCTTCCCACCCAAAGAGGGATCCAATGGATGCCTGACTTGTGCACGCTTGTGCAGTAAGATCTCCTGTAACTGACTATGCAGTTTTATGAAGAATCCATGGCACATTATCAAGATACTCGAAATGACTGTATATTTTGCAGATAGCCTCATATACATATTTAGAAACATAAATGCCAATATATTATGAATGGATGTGTGCGTGCTAAACTTTATTATATATAGTCACATTTTTTGTCATATGGTTTTTAATCTTGTTTTGTCATCATTAGCTGTTGCCATTTCCTGCTCTCAATAAATATTCAGTGAAGTATAACGATTTCCACACGTACTTCTGTGAGTGACTTATTGCATAACAACTGTAATAAATGTTATTTGTAATAACTGTATGTGTCAACACAGAATATGTAGCTAAAGCAATATGCTGTACACATTGCCTACTTCAATGGATCATATATTACACCATATACGTTGTTTGTATCACAATTTATCAAAATTAAAAGATCCGAAGACAAAAAAAAATCAACGTACTTTCACTATGTCCATACATTGTCATGTATGTTTTATTATTAAAACAGTTTTGGTTAGTACCAGTTATTAATGTAAATTGTGTCTCTATTACACAGACATTATCGTGTCTGTTAATGTAAACAAAGTCACACTCTTAAAAGTTGAAACAGATAATTAGCACCTGTAACCATATTTCACTACAAACCAGTCACTTTCTGCTACAATTATGATGTCAGTGAAGCCTTTTAATTGACTTCTACATAGAAAAGTTTAGTAACTAGAAAGTTAACTATGTTTTGTTCATAATCCTGAAAACTTTTTTCTCATGTAAATCACTATATCCACATCCCCATCAAATCTACGAATAAAAGTACATCATATTTCAAAGAAAATATTATCTGGATGAAAAATTAATTATCACATAGTTTTGTTCTGCTTTGCTTTTCCAATCTCAGTTGTTCTCACTCAGTAGTACGGAAAGATCTACCTGTTAACGTAATAATAGCAAATCATTTATGTTGCCATGCTTCTCCTTTCTGGAGTTACAGATTCACAAATGGCAACCCTAACTGCTGAAAGAACAACATTAATCACATGTGGAGTTTTTTAAAACCTGGACTTTTTAGAATAATAAGTTTTTTATTAAGTAGTAAGGAAAGATCTGGCTGTTAATGTAATAAGAAATCAAAAGCAACATTCCTCTTCTTCTTCACTGGTGCAATACATACATGTACCTGCCCATAATTTGCTTGACCAGTCACCCATCTATCCCAATTCTAAGCATGGGCGATATATGGGTATCTATTCATCTACAAATCATGTGTAGAGGGGAGAGGGGCATAGTATACATTTTTAAATGAGAATGCCAACTTTTAGATGGTACAGAGGACACTTGGTAGGAAAAATCTGTTTCTTTCAGTACACACTGTCAACCATGGAAAACCTGTTATAGAATTAAATCTTGTTCATTATCATGTTTGACTTTCTCTTACTATTTTTTAGTTTACAAAGGTCAGTGTTAACTTTTAGTTTTCAGCTAGCATCACTGCCTGAAATCACTTTAAGGAAGAAATTTACCTAAATCTGGCACACTTTCATCGGTGATGCTGAATACTTTGTAATTCACACACATATACTGTTTGTATACAGTTATTAAAACTGTACATACAAACAATTCTTTGTTTCACAAACAACGTATCAAAAGATGTGGTACACAAACGCACAAAAAATAAAAAATATGCTCCAGAAGAGGTGGAACTGCATGTACATAGTAAATTATTAATACTTTGCAAAAAGACCAAGGAAACAAGGCTCTTTACAGGTGACAGCAAAATACAATTAAACTGTAGTCACAACACACAAAGTACGGTTTCTGTGCTTGCCCATTATACCACTTCCCACAATAGAAAACAGCAAGCACTGTATAGGTTTATGTCAAGCCAGTCTGGTGCTATGAGCAGCTGGATACAAAAGAATGGAAGGAGGACGATAACATTTCATGGAATATGAGAAAATACCTGAATGTGATGCACTTGAATAATACAAAATTCTGGACTATATATTATGTGCAACTTATATCTAACAAATATAAAATTGAAGCCATCACCCAAATAAAATAAAACACAACAGTAGTGAAATTAAGCATTCGCAATTTTTCTTTACAATCTGGAGTGAGAGACACTCTGTGTGTGTGTGTGGGGGGGGGTGAGAGAGAGAGAGAGAGAGAGAGAGAGAGAGAGAGAGAGAGAGAGAGAGAGAGAGAGAGAGATCACAGAAGTAGTAAAATACTGTGACAAGTCAAACCACCAGCATCGATCACAAAGTAAGAACTACTCCTCAGTGTCCGAAACAAACAAATAAAAATGGCTTTGTTCTGGACAACAAAAATATCTTTAATTGTGTGCACACGAAATGATCATTCTAATAAAACACAAGACATAACATTTGACAAAATGTATAACTAAACCACATCACATATTATACACAATGTCAAATAAGAATGAACAAAATAATCTCATACCAACTAAAAAGCTGCTGACATACTCAATTACATGGGCTATGAAAAACACTCATCGAGTCCAGAAGGAAAAGAGATTGGACCACTGGCATATGTTCCTGTGACTTAATAGAATTAAATTTATGATAAGACTATCCCATTTTAAAATATATCCATAAAGCTCTTCAAATGACCCAAAATCTACAAACAATATCAGAGTACATGAATAAAAAAAAATACTCCCTAACAGCAACATGCTTCACACACAGCAACAAAAAAATTTACAAAGACATGTAACTAAATTGATACTTGGATAGGAGATTGCACACAGGTCTGAAATCTTAATGCTATATGTGCATGAACACCTTCATCAAATTTGTCACCATTCACAACAGACATAGAACAAGATTACAAAATACCCTTCCTGAGTCACCTTACCCATGAGGGGACACACAATTTTTTGGTTCTAATGAACAGCAAGATACTTCAATCTTAAAAAATTACAAAACCAGGAATAAAAGTATGAAACGTAAATGTAAACAGAAAAATAAATTACTCTCAAATCTCAAATATAAGACACATTATAAACAAGTCCAAATACCAAATAACTCTATGTTGAAAATTTTTTTAAAGAAAATAAATAGGCCTAAACAGCATATTACATAAACAATGCACACAACTCCCATACGAAATATCCTACAAATATTAAAGTCAGAACACGTGGAAACATTTACAAGATAAAAACTGCATATACGGTATACTATACTGGTATAGTGGAGCACATGTGTACATTGGTTACACACACGTTAGAATATGATAGTATAAAGTAAGCTGCTGTGTACTGCCCAAGGACTATATAAATATAAAATCACGTTTCTCTACTGTTTAGTTTCGCAAAGTGTTTAAAATAATTTTTGCCTCCACAAACCCCTTTTATTAAAATCAATATAATCTTTAAGCCCTACATCAAAATCAAAAATTGTTTGACATCTTAAAATAATTTGTAGTAGTTTTCAAACATAAGATTAAAAATGTTTCCGTCCTAACATCAGTGACAATTGTATCAACTAAGCCAGCAAGTAAGTGTCCTTAATTTGATTAGTGATCGATCATTTGTAAACAATTTACAATTTGGAGGGTGGCCGGTTTGTGATTGGTATGTATGTATGTATGTACAGTCTACATTCTGCTGTATGTTGTAGTGATCTGCCAACTTTGCCATATACCTGTTATGTGCACCATGGCAAGTGGCTTACCTTCTTTAGTTAGGCTAACTTATTTATTTTTAGCTCAATCTTTGATATTAACCATTTGGCCTGTTTTTGTTCAGACAGCGCCAATTCAAATGTTTTGTATCCACATAATTCTTACTGACTCATACATTTCTCATCACTGTACACGTTTACTGCGTTCATAATTACATGTGTTTATTCATTAAAAATATGTTGATTCAACTAATTAGTAGCACAGAATATTAACGATTCTATAGTTGTCATGGAAGCCATAGTTTAGTTTTTATATTAAAAACAGAAATGATCACATTCTGACAGAAGTCATTAGTAACTGACAATGCCAGTTTATTTACTACAGTGATACAATTAAAAAAAATAAAAGCAAATTCCATTAAAAACCGCCAACACTACAAAAAGAACATATGTAGACTTGTCAGACATGTACTGTACCTATCTGACAGACCAGACTCAAATACATAAGTCTATCTCTATGGACTACAATACACACCATGATAAGCTATTTTTGTTCTTACTTCAAAAGTTTACAAAACATTTTAAAAACCCCTGACTTTCTGATTTTCCTCAACAGAACGAGACCATTCTGACCAAATGAACAACAAAAAATTTTTAATTAAGCTGTTTACACGTGGCATGCTTACTTACAAGTAAATGCAATTTCCTAATTCATATAGCATTAAGTAATTTCTAACTATATATGAAAGTCTGGTATTCATCTGTAATCAGATGAGACTGATCCTTTTTCCTAAATAGTTAAATGCACATGTAACTCAACACTTTTACAACAGAAACTGCCAAAAAAAAAAGTATCACTTATTTCATGAACACTACAGGAACAGTCACTGCCAGAAAACAACCTTCACATATTATGTTTACCCTGAAAATTATACAACTGGTTCAGTTTACTGAAAACTTTAAAACATAAGTTTAGCCTTTTGGTTAACTATTTCTTAAATTTGACTACACAAGAAATTAAAATCAAAAATTTTTTAATTTACCATAGTCATCGGCCAAAAATTTAAGTTTTAAGCCTTTGATGTAATAGTGTTTTCTTAAAACCTTAATTTCTCACTTTCTCTCTTGCCAATCAGATTGTCCTGCCCATTAATAAAACAACACTGTCCCATTCAGTCCAAATAGCCACTGATTCCACAATTAATATTCATCAACTGCAACTTATCACCTTCGTTGAACACCTGCCACTTATCCCTAATATCATCATCATTCTGCTCTCAGTGTAGGCCTTAGTTAAATGACACACAGAAACATGACAACAAAGCACCACATGGGTGGAGGTAAAAAATAATGTCTGATAACAACTGCTTTGATTGCCAGTATTATTAGTTAAAGGGAGGCTGTAATACACTTGATTTTTGTAATCTTACTCAAAAATGCCAATTCACTATCTGTAATACACTTGATTTTTGTAATCTTACTCAAAAATGCCAATTCACTATCAGTTTTTCAAATTTCAATCAAAGTGAACCAACGGATATTTAGATTTTGTCTTAAGTGAACCAGTGCAGCCACATTCTGGTCTTAATGAGCATTCCACTGTAATTTATAACATGTTCTTGTCCATACTTTAAAATTTTTCCTCATGTACACATTTAGCAATGAACTGTTATAATTCTTATTATAAAAACCAAAGGGGAGCGGTCAACCATCACAACATACCAAACTGCACTTTATTTCATTAATAAATATAATATTTATTTACAATAATTGTATCATTTGCATCACATTTTTTTATAGCACTATTCCTATTATAATATACAGTTCTATAGATTCAAGAGGAATTATAAGGACTTTCACTTACAAGCAAAATATCACAGTAGTATACTTTACATTTGTTTAATGAGTGTTACTTAAATTCTGTACAATATTAAGAATATGTTCTATGTATTTAGAATATAACAAACTAACAAAAATTTGTACTGGAAATTATTTTTACATGTATGGCACTACTGAAGTAACAAAAGTATCAACGGTATTTGAGCTCTTGCATGGTTCAAGATGCAACAGCATGGCATGAAGTAACCATCACTTGCTGCTCAATTAACTCAAGACCTTGAGAAATATTGCCTTTTACTCAATACCGACACTCAATTACTCATGATTTTTAAAAAACATGAAGTTCACATTTGTGTCTACTCGAATACCTTTCTCTACAACTGCTTATACTTCTCAAAATAAAAGGCCAAACCTAATGACATTTCCCTCCAAATAAAATATGTTTAAATTTCAAAACGAATCTTATTAAAGAAGAAAACTCTACTCATAAAATAAAAAATTACACTTCTACTAACAAATGGAATGTTACAGAAAAGATGTATAATTCATAAAAAACAGAACTACAGACCACTTACTCAGGTGATCTGAAGTCCACTGACAGTGTATGAAAATTTCCTGCTTTCATTGTTAGTAACACAAAGTGTACATACTGGCAATTGAGGCAACTCTATGAAAAGAGTTCCGTAGACTATATTCAATACAAACACCATATACCATGTTTAACACTGTTTAGAACTTTAGTATTACATAATTTACCTCAGCAAATCCTGATTCACACATTTATGTATTATTCTAAATTGCTGCATCATTTTACTTTTAATTTATAAGTGTTTGAATCCAATAATTCAATTTAGCCTAGTAAAAATAAGTTTACTGCTTTTAAAATTCCTGAATAGGACTTTCACTTCCTTCAATAGGCTGCGGCTATCAATTAACATAAAAAATCAATATGACTTCTTGTAATGACTCCTTACTTCCTGATTCATAGTTTTTACCTTCATAGAATCACTCTCCCATTTTTAATATATTGAACACAAGAGACGTGCATATGAAATGTGTTGAACCAAAAACTGAAATTTGGTCATAAGTAATATTCTCAAGTGCCATACACTAAAAAAGACTATTTTTGACAATTTTAGGTGCAATGATATACAAAAATGTAGCTCTGTATTATTATACTCAAGAATAAAGCTGCAGAAGCCAGCCTTTAAGGGGGAGCCTCTTCCTTTCTTATCATTCTTGCCTATTGTATGACCATTTCCTTCTGTTATATCATATTACTTACTTATTGATCTTTCTTTTAAGTGAATTCTTTAATACTGTCAATCTGTTTTATATTTCTGGTGTTAGTTATGGTTTGAAAGAATTTCAGTCTTGCGCTATTCGTTTTATTTTTCATTACCCCTTGGCAATGGAAAATAAAACTGATTATAGAATTGAGATATATGATCAGTATAGTTATTGCTATTATTTTAGCATAACTTTACACTGATCTCATTCTTTATTTTTCTCTCAAATGTCTACAAACAACATGCTTAAACTCAAGTTCCTATAGCCCTACTTGAAAAAAAAAGTTATTTTATTTAACGTTGTTTAATAATTTAAAAATGTAATTACTTAATGTTATGTTAACTTTTAAAGACAGAAAAGTTTCAGATATTTCATGTTATGATAAAAAGAAAAATGTTTAATGATAAGCTTCAAACAAATAAATGAATAAATGTGGAATACAACCAGAA
The DNA here is from genome assembly GCA_034769895.1 of Magicicada septendecula. NCBI lineage: Eukaryota > Metazoa > Arthropoda > Insecta > Hemiptera > Cicadidae > Magicicada > Magicicada septendecula. The sequence continues at coordinate 454,117,857 of CM068367.1, forward strand.
ACACCTTCCTCTGTAGTATCAAAATAATCATAGATGGTTTTCAAAACAGCTGGTCAGTTAGTCAGTTGGCTGGTCAGTAGAACTGTACCTCTGTAGCTTAAGTGAAACCAGTTGTAAGCTTCGAAGATTTTTTATGTGTGACTTTTATAAAATTAATGTGAATGATTAATATACTTCTCATTAATATATAGCAGGGCTTGTGTGGTATTGAGTATCACTTGAGATTACAATCTTTTAAATACAACTATGGACAACATATACAATCATGGACAACGAAATCCAAGAACAATCTTTTAATCTTAATTGTAGGACTGTTCAATCACAAATAATTCCTAATAATGAGACATCATTTTCAAGTATCATTAAATCACTGATACAAATCAGAGAAGACTAAGACTATACACATTTGGGGTAATCCACTTAGCTCAACTAGCAAGGAAGTGGTGTACCATTATCCATTAATCTGGCGAAAATTCTATGCGTTGAAGCATACACTTAAGACAGTGATTCCATTAAGTTTGAAAATAACAATGATGGATCCACAGTTCTGTTTATGGTTTACAGAACTCAGAATTGACCTTCTCCAGATGAGATCACTTGGCAAAAAGAATAAGAACAGAAGTATTTTAGGTCTAACACAAGATCACTGGTATTTCACAATCAAATGAGATAAGATACAAATACAGAATACACTACCATTTCCAATAATATTAAAATGGAATGGGGTTATAAATGGATGCTAAACTGATACATAGAACAACGTGGAAGACGGAAGGAAGGAATGGAAAAACAAAATCATTAATTTTTCTAGTCCAAGTGGACAGAACTAGTACAGAACAGAGGTGTTGGAGAAGATGGGAGCGGTTTTTATGCAGCGCTACGGTATCTGACAACAGTGGTTGGGTGGTACTGTTGTGAAGTCACTGTTGTTTGCTTTTGCAAAATAACAAAAACCATGATGGGAAAAATATTAGTAAATCCCCTCAATGTTAAGTCATGGGAAACTATGTGTAAATCTCCTCAATGGCAAGTCACTATGCGGACTTTAGTCTGTCAGGTCTGAATCTAGGACAGGCCTTTTCCTAACTTTGTGACGTTTGCTAATAATAATACTAACAACCCATCATTTTAGTTACTAAGCTGTTCTTGTAACTTCACCTGCTTTGATAGATAGATTACATTAGATTCACATTTTTAAAAAAAACTGATGAAAAATGTAGACAATGCTTTTGACAACATTACAAACATTAATTATGTGCACACAACTTGAATTATAATTACACAATTTGAATGAAAGGATTACTTGAAAAAAAGTTATATGCATTCCGAATTCTGCATGCATATTTCTTAACTCTAACTGATCCAATTGTAACAACAGATCATGTAAAAACGTTCAACAGGAAACTTAAACTTTAACTTTAACTTAAACCAGCTGCCATGCTGGAACTGGACCACTGAAATTTTAACTTTTACAGTTAACTCTGATCAAAAACATTATAAATTAATATCATAAGCGTTACCAGTGTTATAATTGTACAAAAGTAAGGCAAAGTACATCATGGCCTTACAGATATCTGATATATATGTCAGTTTGAAACGTACTTGTGCCGAGAGCCTATAGACCTTTTCACTACACTTTTATAATAACAAAAATGACAGACTGTTATATTTTCATTTAAAAATTAAAAAATGTTTGTGCCTGATGAAGGAATTAAGCGGCAACTCTGTAATATTTCTATTTTGTAAATGTTTATGTTGTTCTTCGAAACTGAATAACGCATTTGTTACAAAGTGTACCCAGTTATTCAACAACGCCGGAACCACAAAGGTTTCATGACCACACATGAAGCCTAGGATGTAGCTTCATAAGCACACTGACCTTGCCCTCCGCAAACAGCTGGCGGAGGTATCGCATCAGTGAAAGTGCGTTACTGCACGCACCTACAAGGAATTTCCACATCAAACAAGGAGCAAATTTATGGGGGTGCGCTAAGTTTGCACAAGCAGCTCTTCACGATTACTGTCAAGTAAATACTTAGCGGATCATATACTGCAACCCGCATACATAAACAGTAGACGGAGTTTTGAAATTCAACTAATGTTTTACTTCATCGCTGAATATTCCACAAACGCCTTGGAAATCGATCAAACCGGTTCTACATGCAGTTCAACGCCATGAAATATAGCGCAAATACAATTTCTTCACAACACTCAATAAGTGAATTACATTTACTCGAAGTGAATTATATTTATGTAGTGTACACGAGCGTAAACAATGGGTACCCCACACACTTGCAGTAAGGTACACGGTAATTAATATTCAATACCTTGGCTATAAATACTGAAAAACATAACTAGCTTTTACTATCGGACAAACTTCATAGACGCACAGGAACCTTGACTGTACCAAAATAACTACAGTTATTTGTTTGTTTGTTTCCTAGAATAAGCTCAAATAATAACTTGCCACGCCCACAAATCGAGTAAATTTTGAATTAAAATTGTGGTAAATTCTTTACCTGTGTGAAGTAAATTCACTTATATTTTGATTTCAAGTTAAATCTACAACTTTTTAAGACTATAATTTAAATTCATATACATATTTCTTTTATTTCCACCCTCACAAACACATCCGTTACAGGTCGGTAGGCTGATGCTAATATTTTTTAATTATCATATGCTACACTTCCAAATTATACTACAATCACACGCTGTAAGATTTATTACCTTTTTGAAAAATCGTCTAAAACGTAGTGTAGTTGCAATGTCGAATGCAGTCTTTCTGCCGGCCGGTATTGATTGCTGCTCCTGAGACCAGATGCTGCATGATGCTATTCAAATATATCCGCTTGTTCTCAATGCACAGCACAGACACTGAACAACTTAAATATGCTATTCTAATGACCAAAACAAGTCGCGCAAATGAAGAACAGAAAGGAAGTTTGGTTGTAAAGCCATTGCTGTATAAACAGAACAAACCCGACTACATAATTTTGGCAGGGCAACGAAGCCACAACGAATGACCAAAGTGACAAACTGAGCCACTGCCAGCCAGCCTCCCCCCACTACAAGAACCCAAGCTTGCCAACTCTGTACTCCACACCAACAGTGAAATAATGATTGTTGGGCGCTGCTTCTTATTAACAATAACGTTCACAAATAAATTAACAATTACCATCCTTAACTATTCATCACATTTCAGGGTTGCAAATAATCGCGTATACTCTCAGTTCTTAAGAATTACACTAAATATTTATGTTATATCAATAATAAGCAATATTTAATTTAGAAATAAAAAGAAAGACAGACATACATAACAGGACACAGAATAAAATAGAAATAAATGTAGAGACACGAATAAAAATAAAGATACATATATTTACAGTAAAATTAGATTGCAATTTATAAGATACAGTTAAAGTCAAAAAGTTTACGAATCCAGTCTGCTTTATTATGAATTATTTTATATAATATTGAAACTTTCTCTTGTGAAAACTTACTTGTCTTTTTCGTCGAACGCGTTTCGGCGTCGTATTCGCCTTCGTCAGCTTAGAACAAACAAGTAAGTTTTCACAAGAGAAAGTTTCAATATTATATAAAGTGTAGTGCTGTGAAAGAAGATGATGAACAAACAAGACAACTATGAATTATTGTTTAATGTCTCACATTATCGTAACCTACATTACTTATTTTCGTATGTTCAAGATTTTGATTTTATATACCTCTTTATACGAATAAATAACTTAAGTGACACGAACTGTTTGGGTATCCGTTGTTAATATTACATAGCCTTACCATTAATAATTTATATCTATATAATAAATCTCTAGGGGGTCTACGTTTGTCCCCGGTAATCTCAGAATCTACTGAACCGATTTCAATGAAACTTTGCACGCTGATAGCAGGTACCCAACGGAAGGTTTTCCACTGTATCTGATAACGATAGGTTAAAAAGAACCGAAGTTATTGCAAAAAAACGCATTTTTTAAACCCGCGGCTTCGATCGCGAATAACGATAGGTTAAAAAGAACCGAAGTTATAGCAAAAAAAAACTCATTATTTTAAACCCGCGGCTTCGATCGCGAATATTTGTATATGATTGTTGTGGTAACTGTCGAGTTGGTAAATTGCTAATGGTACATCTGTATTAATAATATTCTTATGGAATTCTTATCAGCATATGGAATTCGTATAAACAATACAATAATTCATTGTTTGATTATATTGTAACATTGATTATATAGTACACGTTGATTCTGACAAACCATACTCTTCGACATTTGAATATTCAGTAGGCCTATGTGCAGTAGGAATAAAATTGTCGAGAATTATACTTAACCTACTTCATCGAGAATTATGCGATGTGCGTCAGTAATGTAGTATCAGTGCCTTTTTTCGTTAATTTTACGTCATCGGTAAGTAATATGTGCAATATGTATTGTATTGTATAAATTATTAATTGCCCCCTAGAGATTTATTAGTATAGATCAAATAAATAAATTTCCCTTTTTTTTAGCTTTGCAATGCCAAAAAAACGATCATGTTTAGGAAGATCTATTGCTGCTGCGGAAAGAAAAAGGCGTCTTAGAGCATCTGAAAATGACGTCGAAGGAGTCGAAATGCAATCAGCTCCTGGAAACTCTTCAGAAAGATCTGAATTAGAAGAAGTCTCACGGGTTGAAAGTCCTACGATTCGTGAAAATAGATTAGCGGCACAAAGACGCAGGCAAGCGACTCTCAGATCACGAGGTCCTACTTTACGATGGAATGCAAAATTAAATAGTGGTTTCAATTATAATCCACTTATTAACTACGCGAATTAAACAGATATCGGGTTACCGAGTATGGTTTGCCCTCATTGCAAAGCTTTAAATTTGGAAAAATGAATCACATGGATTATGTTGCTCTGCAGGAAAAATGCGATTAGATCCCATACTTCCTCCTCCAGAACCGTTAAAATCATTATTAAATGGAGAACATCTTTTATCGAACAAATTTTTGAATGCATTAAGATCGTACAATTCAGCTTTTCAATTTACATCTTCGGAGTCAATGAAATAGTCGACGGGAGCTTCATGCCTACTTTCAAACTTCAAGGGCAAGTAGGCCTATATCACCTCATGGGATCATTAGGCTACTCCCCACACAAAACGAAGTACCAAAATTTCTACAGGTGTATTTCATAGCTGATTATTTACAGCAATCTGAAACAAGAATGGATCATATTCGTAACTTGGATAAGCCATTAGTAACAGAACGTCAAAATTTACTTCACGCAATCAACCCATATGTTAGTGAACTGAAAAATGCGTTTGAATTTGTAACATCTGCGAATAATAATCAGTACAATATTGTGATTCATGCTGATCGAACAGAAAATAATGAAGAGCACAGGGGTCGCTACAATGCACCGACAACTAATGAGGTGGCAGTAGTTTTAGTTAACCAGGAATGCGATAAACTCGATATAATAATCCGTGCGAGGGATTATACGCTACATCGAATTGCAGAAACACATTGAGCTTATGATGGTTTACAGAACCCTTTAATGTTTTGCAGAGGAGAAGATGGTTATCATTTTACATTAAAATTAGTCGATCCTCAGATTGGGTTATAAACTACTAACTCGACAGTTACCACAACAATCATATACAAATATTCGCGTGCGAAGCCGCGGGTACCTGCTAGTATATTAATAATATTACAGGTATAATGACATTCATATTAATAACATAAGATCATTTTAACTGTTATTATGTATTAAACAAAAAATGTATATTACATTAAATTTCAAAAGAGAATAACAGACACTAGGCCTATGCATAGAATATAATCTTTGCTGTCAATTAATGACGTACCCGAATAATTCAAAGACCAAACAAAACATCAGATTACGCGATGAATTATGCATATGCTGATTACGTCTTTGTTCTTACATTAAACAATAAATAATAATTGTTCGAAAAAATTGGTCTTATTTCTTGCAAAATTCCGTCGCCAGAACCGACTCTGCCAAGTAAAGAATTACCGCAAAAACTACCTAATAACGCTAACTCGTGGAGACACGCTTCCTGTGTGTCCATTCTTAGATACAATATTGGTACACAATTTCAGCTTCAACATTTGACTCAAGTTGATTTCGTGTGGGCCTATATCCCCGATCCCTTTCATGGAAAATCCACAAGGCAGTATCCCTGCAATTGGTAGTCTCCCAGACATTCGGAAACCAAGCCAAAAAAAATTGCTTGACAAACGCTGACTAATTGCTAGGCCACCTCGCCGTTGTCCTCCAGGCCTGAGTTTCTGTGAGGTTGTGCAAGTGCCACGACATCAACCCCTAATTGCTAGGCCACCTCGTCGTTGTCCTCCAGGCCTGAGTTTCTGTGAGGTTGTGCAAGTGCCACGACATCAACCCCTAAAGCGGCCGCACCTACGGCTCACGTCAGTTTCCGTGGATCAACTCCTGATGAAGCTGTGCCTGAGACATAGAGCAGTTAGCTTTGCAATATACTTGTAAAAGTCCAAGTCCCTCTTTGCGAACGCTTTTGGCCTAGGGTACGGCACCACACGGAAACGGCCCCGATGTCAGTACGGCTCTAAGCTTATGTGGATCAATTTCTGATAAATCCACAGAGCAATGATTTAGGAATGGATTCAAGTTGGTGCACTTACCACCCAAGAATAAGGAAAAACAGTCTACTGCGTTGTTGTCCAAATACGGGATTCCGTGAGGTCGTGCAACGAAAGCTGTCGGCCTCGATCACAACACCCCACCGTAGTGGCTAACATCCCACAGTGATTGGTTTAACATCCACGCCAGCTATGCCTCTGTGGATCAGATCTTGAAGAGTCACGGAGCCGTGCCTTAGACACAACTCAACCTCACGGTTACATTTTCAGTCTTCCCCAACTTTCATTCTAGTTCGTGCAGCAGGGACCGACATCCTAACTTGCTTGTGCTGTAAGCACGTGAAGGATGACAGCACTGCCAGAAGAAACTAGCTCTTATTGGTCAGCGACCTAAGACCTCTTTCACACACAACGGTTTCGTCCTTATGGAAAAAACCGTACGGCAGTTTGTACACAGTGGGACGAAAAGTGACAGCATCTTTCGCATGAGACGGACACGGCACGGCAGCCGTCCACTGCCACTGAGAGGGACAGCAGCCGTGTCGTTGCTATGAACACAGTGGTGTATTTTTGCCGTACAGTAGAGTTGCCTTCACGTACTTTCTTCTACGACCGCAGTTCAGTTTTCTGTTTTCGGCTTACAAGTTTTTAGTTTATATGTAGCAACAAATGTTTTATACATATTATAAAATATACAAATGTAGCCCCATATGTTATAAAAAGACCTATTATATACACATATAATATTGTTCATTCTTTTACACACTTCAACTGCTTTCATTTGTGTAAACCTATTATTTTGTATTGTAATCGGTAATAATTTTTTGTAGTTATCAATCCATCGAAAATCTGTGTGTGTGGGCGCGCGCGTGTGTGGACGTGTGTATGGGGGAGGCAACACTATACTACTGTAAACTTTTTATACAGATTTATTCTTTATCCGAGTACGTTATCTTTCTTTTTTACAATTTTAACTGTAATTTGAAAAATTATTAATAAAATGCAATAGAAAACATATTTTTTCATACGCCCTTTACAACGTGTAATTAATTAACGTATGAATTAATTAATTACTGAACTTAATTACGTATTGATTAATGACGTATATCCTTCATAAGCCAATTATACAGTGTAATTAAGATGCAAATCTTTTAATTACTCAGGTTGCTTACTTTATGATTAATATGATTATTTATGTTTATTGATCAATCAATAATATAGATCGATTCGTGCGTTAGTTGCCATATACGACGGTGTAATTAAAATGCTAATATAAGATTCTAGAATTCTCAAGAGTGTTCACTCAATACACATTAAATTTGTGTCATTATAATAGTGAATTGAATTGTAGATTATACATTAAGATTTCTGATAATGATGAACGCATTATTTGATCTGCTTACGTACTACTTTATTATACGTTTAAACAATTGTATTCAATAACAAATATATATATTCCTGGTACCTGTAAATACATCAAAACATCGAACATATATATATCAAAATATAATTTCCTTCTAAATCGCTCTCTGAAATACATATAACATATATGAAATATTACATACAATAAAATCAAATAGTATTTACTTTATTAATGCGTTCAGTCATCCAGATGGATTAGCTTTTAATAGAGCATGATTATATTTTAAATGCAACCTTCATTTAATACTTTTACTAGAATTACTCAGGGTAGATTCTTTGAAAGAGACAGGACAGTAGTTTGATTATACTACTAAAATCATAAAGTGTTACTTGACAATAGTTTATCCATTATCTCCATCGGTGCTAGATTCCAGGTGGTGACGATTCTTTGAAGACGATGCTCCATTGAATGATGATGATGATGATCACTTACACTGGCTATTCACTTATGCACACGCGTCGTCAACAGAATAGTGTAGGTGTGTTATGTTTATTCACGACTGTCCGCACAATTCATCTCGTCTCCGCGTACAACCATCATTAAGTAATAAATGCTTACTCAAGTGTTCAATGTGGTTCTTTGTGTGTCTACACTAGTATTAGTGTGTGGTTGTAGAATAGTTCTTTTTAAATAAGTGTGTCTTGATTATTGTAAATTATGAACATTACTGTGTCGTTCACGCACATTGTAAATTGTTGTTCGTCATACTGTTTATTAAGCCGCGAAACGATTCTAATTTTCTAAGTTCAATAAAGTTCAGTCCTAATTTCACTATGTCCGTTTAGTTCTCCATATCGCGTACCTCAAGATTTCACGGCTGATCGATATACCGATTCACTGTTCGAAATTCACGTGACTGTTCTTGATACTAGTACTGCACTTAATAAACTTACGAAACTGTCTGCAACATTATAAGATTGATCACGAGAGTTATGTGTCTCTCTAAACTATTACAGTCACAAATATTATAAGACTCTGTCGCGAACTGCTCGAAAAATTATGTAATACTCCGTCGCGAACTCCTCGAAAATTATTATAAGACTCCCAAAAATTACTATTAGACTGCCTCGTCCCGTATCGGACACTTAGTTTTTATCAACGTCTCCCTACTAGAATTTGGTCTCTGGCTTGTCCACGCCTAAGATCACCATGATAGGCTGAATAACTACCCTCTCTCGAAATCTTTTCCCACCATTTCGAAGTCTTCTAGTCTTCTTCCCTCTGATTTGTTCTTCTCCTGGTTACTATGGAAACTGCCTTCTCCTTCGCTCTCTTCGTAAAATACTCTGTTCTGATAGGTGGCTAGATATGTCCTTTGAATCGGCTGTCCAGGCGTCACTCTCGTTCGGAGAAATGCAAGACATTGCGCGCCTGTCAGTCAACTTATTGTCTAGAGTTTTAAACAAGTGTTGCCCTAACATCCTGGAGCATTGTTATGTTTGTAACCCCGCGTTCTGGCAATTAACCATTTTCCGTCAAGTGTCAGCAGCTGCAACCACCACGCTTTCTCGTTGTAAATCTCAGTATGTCACTTAGACGTTACATCCCGCTGTGCGACATCGTTGCTTCCATTCACAATTTGTTGCTCGGATCGTTTCTATAGACTGCTACGCTTCTTCAAGCCTTTGTACCTCGCCTCGTTTTTGTCGTGATCTCGTTTCTTAGCTAAACCCTTAAATGTATCCTCGCTTCGATTCTGCGTAAACGTATGAATGAGCCCAAGTACATTGTTTGGTTTGTTTTGGTGTCATAATTCTCAGTTGGTCCTCTCCTGTCAACTTGAGTCGTCGTTCCTTTTGTTACATCGTGCTGAACACACTTCCATTGTCTGATATTGGCGTTGGTTGTCGTCTTTCCCAATTAACTTTGTTTATGGCCCTGTTCTTGGAGTCGTTGCCACAGCTGCGTGTAAACAGACTGGTCGAGAATGAAAATTAAATTTTTTAATTTTTTGATCGCTATACCTTGTTCTCGGGTGCTGGGACACCTCGAGGACCTTCTGTTCAATTTGTACGCTTGCAATTGATGATCAATCAAGCTTAGCCCGCACCGTGTGTCAAATTCGTTCCAATGTGGGACGCATGGTTTGACACACGATCCTGTATAAGAAAACCGCAACAGCCAAAATGTACCTGAGCTTCAACGTTGGAGACTAGACCCTCGGTTACTAAAGCCTCATGCACTCAAGACAGTATGGCCCAGGCTTTCATGTTCCGGCACAAATCTTGCAGAGGCTTTAATCTGATAACTACTATAATGAGTTATAAGACTGTTGTTTCTCTACTATACTACTCCTTGTAAATGTAACCGAATCGTTAACGATGATCCCTAGCGTGTATGGTCGAATAAGAGCGAATCTGTAATTTTGTGGACTCACTGCTGCTAGTACCAATGTCTGAAGACGGCTGTTATAGATAATATCCAGATAAATTTTATTTTTAAATGGTTGGTGTTTATTCGGGTCCTTTACAGTAATATAAATGCATACGCGAGTACGAAGAATGTTTTGAAAATAGTTTATATTAAGTTATTTATTTGTTATAGCTTACTATTTCCAAGTATCTTGCGAGGTGATATGTCATGATAGGTAGCTTACATTGAATTTGACGTTGGTACATTAAAGTGACAGTAATTAGCAGTGGCGCAGGGAGTGAGCTTATGGGGGGATTAATCCCCCCCTCCAGAAGGATAATGAAACAAGAAACGTGTGTTTACATAAATATAAACTGAATTAAATAATTAGGTTAACTAGTTGTGTGAGCATGAACATTTTTAACTACGGTAAACTACAGCTGTCTTGCTATGTAATCAATTCGTACCTCTCGTCGTTTCAAATTTTTATTCTAGTTTGTGAGGTTATGTACCTTCAGCGAGTAGGAGAGAAGTAGCTTTCGAAAGTTTATTCAGGCCTCAGTTTATAGAACTCGGTTTACGATATTTATAGTACAGTAATTTACTGCACAGGAACTTAAAATTTTCTAATTAAACAGTTTTTTTTTGCTACTAGAATTTTATAGCCTACACGGTATACTATATTGATTGTTGTACACGGTTTCCCTACCTGTATTTAACAATTTCTTCGTATTTTTAATTTAGTACTTTATTACTATTTCGAAAACAAATAAACATTTAAATCCTGTCCAAAAGGAATCTTTAAAGCATGTCAATTATTTCGTAGATACGGAGACGTAAGACGTTCGGTGTTTGAACGGTAAGTTCAACAAAACGTGCGGCCAACCACGTATTAACACGACACTGAAATGTTTGTTTTTGAGGGCGTGTACGCTCATTTTAAAAAAATCTTGAATTCATTTCTGCGGCATAACGAGCAGTCCGATCTCATTCCATTTGCTGCCAATATTTATAGACATATTCACTAAGGTGAAGTTTAATATAAAAAAAAGGTACAAAAAAGTGTTTCAAAAGCGAAGTTTTAAAAAATTCGTACAAAACATACATTAACAGAGGCAGGAGACTAGAAGAAGAGAACGTACGTTGTTATCTCAATAACAAAGCAAAGTAACTATATTGAGAGCACATAGTGTGATTGAGGCAAGAGTAGGCCTAACTCTAAGGCCTCTATTACACTAGGCAACATGTGGCGGGCAACTAGTTGACGAGGGCTAAAATGCTCTCGGCCACATGTTGATGATTAGTCGAGAAAATGGCGTCAAGGAATGAAGAGCTTCTGCTACTCGCTTTGTTATTAAAGAAAAGAAGACGCAGAGCTCGGAGAAGACGTATGTACATACACCCTATGTTATCAACAAGGATGGATAAAGGATTGTACTACACACTGTTCGATGATCTGTGCGCGGACGAAAATAAGTTTTTTAACTATTTTCGTATGTCAAAACAATCATTTGATGAATTGTTGGACTTGGTCAAAGCAGACATAACTGGCACTGATACCAAAATGAAGAGAAGCATACCACCAGAAGAAAAGTTAGTCGTAACCCTGAGGTAAGTGATCTGTACAATTAATTAATCAAATTAAATACAATTAAATTTTATTGTAACGTTTTCCACTTTATACAAAAAAATTAACAAACTACATTTTAAGATATTAAAAAGTCTTGGATGAAAAAAACAAACATTAAAATAATCTGTAAACAGTTGAATTCTTACAAAAATACAATGTTACATAACTAATTATTTTAAAAGTAAACAGAAAGAAAATTAAAATAGTAAAAAATCACTTATTTGGGTGCTGCTACTGTCGGACTCTGCAGGCGAAGCCACTGGTGATTGTCCGTTGGAGCTGCTTGCTACGGATAGGCAAGATTGATTTTGACTTTGGTATTCCAATAGTTGCTGTGAATTTCTGGTTGAACTTTGGATTGCCTTTGGTGTTGATGTATGTTGCAGGGGGTTTGGATTTCGACATTGTTTTATTTGATTGGAAAATCCTGTAGGATTTAGGTATGATGGTGATGGTGATGGATGTTGCTGATGGTTTGGACTTTGGTAATGTTGAGCTTGATAGGAATATCCTGCGGAATTTGGAAATGATTGTGGTTGTAACGAATACTGTTGATATCCAAACTGGCCTGTATTTGGCATTGGTGCCCATTGTTGAGTGATGGGGGTTTGAGCAGCAGCAATGGCTGCAATAATGTCACTTCTAAGCTTTAACCTCCTTTCTGGAGGGACTTTATTTATTTCTGAGACAAGTGACAGTAAAAACAACTTATCCTCATGTTTTTCATCATGTGTTTCTTCTTCAGTAACAATTTTTTTCTTCAAAATTTCAATAAGGTTATCTTCGTCCTTTCTTAATTTCTTGTTGCTTTTACTTTTAGATTTTGAAATACCTTCAACCTCTAGCGAGCCAGTCGCGTCAGTATTATCATTGTTTCCCTCGACACTGTTTTCTCTGTCATTGTCGTGATCCAATGAACTAGCAGTTTTCTTACATAACGTTTCTAAAAAACTCAACTGCTCAAAATAGACATACTGCTTATGGGCCTTCGCCCCTGATCCACTTTTTACTTCCTTCTTTTTCTGAATTTCTCTCGCATAGCAAGTACGAATGGACTTCCACCTTTTCTGAATGATTGTCACTGAAAATAAACCAAAATGTATAGGCAACAAAAAATTACTAAAATGCAGTAGGGTTTTTTTGTTTTAACCTTAGAAATAATAATTATAATTAATTTAAGAATTTTACCTTATATAATCCACTAGGCGATCTCAGTTTCTCAAATACATGTTTCAGGGACTAAATCCCCATCCTCAGGTACAGTAAAATGCTATTCCCCTAATACATAGGGGTCGTCGAAAAGATTAAAACGTTTATACACATAAACACCACACGCACAAAACTCACTATGAATAAATTAACATATATACATAAACATATGAAAACGTTATAAGTGACTCGGTGCAACAAATTAATCAGTTTGAATGCGAAATGACAACTGGGCCTCTCGTCTGTCGTCCCAGACACAGTTAAGGTGGTGTCTGGGGCGAAGTGCGCATGCGCGGAAGCGAGAGTGGCGCGCCACATGTTGCCCAGTGTAATAGCTCCCATCTGAAACAATGCCCCACGTCCAGCGTCAGCAACTTCCGAGTGGTCGGGAAGTTGCCGATCTCGTCCACCGTCATCCACTAGTTGTCGACCCATATCAACTAGTGGCTTAGTATAATAGGCTCCCATATAAACAATGTTACTAGACGACCCCGGCAACAAGTTGCCCGCCACATGTTGCCTAGTGTAATAGAGGGCTAATTACGCAAATGCTCTCAATGAAGTGTTGTTTGTTTTAACGCCATTATTCATGACCCAGGCAGCACTTGTTTACGTCAAACAATTTGTGACTCACTAATTAGCACCGTCTTCTTAACGACTATCTCCTTAACACTGTCATCGTTGACAAGGTTGGCTAGGAAATACGAAAGTGAAACTACAAAATAATCAACACACGTAGTTGTCAAACAATCTGTCCTCCAACCGTCAAATTTATAGCAAAGGAGTTCAATAACGGTGAATTCAGGATATCTTAAAGAAATACATAACTATGTTTTTAAGAGTTTTGGGAAAGCATTTCAGAGTTTATAAATAATTTTCTGCTCTAAGCAATCTTGCAGAGGGCATAAAACGACCAGAATAAGACACATTATATAATCGAAATCAGTGTGTCCGACCGAGAAAGGAAAAGGAAAAGAAACTTCTACGCACTTATTTGCAAAGGTAAGAAATAGACTGAAAACAGCAATCCCTGTGTGTGCATATGTTTTAATGAAAAAATATTATGATCAGAAGGGAACTGTTAAATGAACTGTCATGTCCAAATAAAGTTAGCTTAGTTTTCTGTTATCTGTACAGATTATTTCACTTAATATAGTAACCAATGAAAACTACATTTATTATTGGATAAATATCCAAAATTAGTGTTTTTTTCTGGGCACTATTATACTATAACATAAAACGTTATAAATTATTTGTTCTTTATTATTAATCAAATAATGCTTTAAATTTGTTTTAATTATGAAGGCCTATTATTAAAATTTGACCTTTTTTAATAACTGTTCTCAAACAGGAAGCCCAATTATTTCAGGCATTAAGCATTAACTGTTCTCTACGTTATTGAATTAGGCGTATCGTTACTCGGTACTGTTTAAGTAGGAACACATCCTTTCTCTCATGCCGATTTATTTTTCTCAGTTCCTAGAATAAAATCCTATTAATTGCATTTAATTTACTATTCAATTTTCCTACACGGTTTGTAGAATTAATTATGTACGCAAGCGGAGGACTTTCTGTAGTAACGCTTTCTTTGAAAACACTTTTCCGCAGCGAGTAAGAGCTACGTGTTGTTCTGCTCTACATATCTAATTTCCGTGAGTAGAAAATGTGAAGAGTTATGTTCTTCATCTTCAGTGAATTGTCTTGTTTCTAATCATCTCACTAATATCTGTTGAAAACCTAATGCTGTAACATTGATTATTAAAGACAAATCCTCTGGACATGCAACAGTGTCGAACAGTTACAAGTATAAGTGGGCCGATATACCTATAACAGGTATTTTGGAACGATATTTTTGTGGAACGGATATAACAGTGACCGGAAAGTTGAAATACCTGTTCCGATTCAACAATAACTGAAAACTGAAAGTCGAAATACCCGTTCTGATTACTCGCGGTTCCGAGTCGCGGGACCCCCCCCCCCCAACACAACTAACGAATAAACAAGTAAACGAGTTACTACGAGTATACGAGTACAAAGCCACTTTTTGGTGCTGAATACTTAATTCTGCGCATGTGCCGATTCTCATACAAGTACGAAACGAAGCAAAACAGCGAGGTTCAGAATATCTCTATGAGGTTTATATCTCTAGCTGTTTTTAATAAACGAAAAAATCATACTGATGTTACATTTATTCTCGTGTTTTATGTAGGTATATAATACAGATTATAATAACAAATTATATATTATACTAGTCACCAACTTGGTAAAACTTGAATAAGCGAATTATATTGTGTTATAACCTACAGAGTGGCTGATAGGCTACATAGTACTTTTTGTTAATGTGATTTCGGAGTTGATTTTAACTTCACTGCACATCTGACGTAAATTTTTTTGACAATCTTTGTTGTGCTATTACGTGCACTCTAAATTTCATTGCCTGAGTTTCACAACTGATTTGTCTAACCAAAATGGAATCAATTATTTAATATTAAATCAATGTCAGTTTGTTTACTCCTAGAGAAAACTTAATTATCTTTAAATCTAATAAATTATATGATACCGCGTTGATGATAAGCAATGAAGCGCGAATACAGGCTAGTTGACGATCGGAGGTCGACCGGTGCACCGAGTCACTTATAACGTTTTCATATGTTTATGTTATATGTTAATTTATTCATAGTGAGTTTTGTGCGTGTGGTGGTTATGTGTATAAACGTTTTAATCTTTTCGACGACCCCTATGTATTAGGGGAATAACTTTTTACTGTACCTGAGGATGGGGATTTAGTCCCTGAAACATGTCGTATTTGAAAAACTGAGATCGCCTAGTGGATTATACAAAGTAAAAATTCTTAAGTTAATTCTTAAGATCGTTTTCTTTAACCCGTTACATTTATTTACTTCTAATTTTTATATTTGTAGAGACATAGTGGTATGTCTTGTTGAGTCAGTGCCGTTACCCACATTTTGTTGGTGAATAGTAAGGGTATTGTCCTATTTAACTTCGTCACGAACTTACCCTGCAGTCGGCCGTTGACACTTTAAGAATTTATGACCTGTCCCTCTCTCTCTTTGTGAGGGTGTGTTGAAAGTAGTTCACGCCACCCTTTGTGACAACTTTCCCCAGGCACATTACTATTACTTATGTACGCGCTGAGTTGTTTTTGACGTTTCTTCCAAACCCTCTTACAAATACGTTCTTTGACTGCTTGTGGCGCGTTAATTACTTTCGTTTTCCTGTCCGCGTACTCACGTACTAATGTTTTGTTTTCAAGACTTCTAAGAAATCTCATCTCGATCGCTTGAACTCTTCCTTTCGTTCTCGTACCAATCTTCACAATATTCTTGAATGGTCCAGCAAATTTCATCCTTTTTCTCTTCCGTGCTAACGCAGTTCGCCCTTGATAATCATCAGAACGGTTTTTCATCTTCTTAATCTCAGGTGTGGTTCCAAAATTTTTACGCACTTCCCCAATCCTACTTCCAATTTTTCTATCAGTACTGGTAATATTAACTGTAGTACTCAATTTTTTCTTTTTAGTTCTCTGCTTTGCTTCAGCCTCTGTGTTAGCTAAATCAATTCTCAGGTGGTAACCCTCATACACATTACCATTTGCTTCCAAAGCACGATGTGCATTGTGTCTTTATGGAACTCTTTCTTAATGACAGTACGTCTTTTGGGAAATCGTGGATAAGATACTGCAGCATATCGCAATCTCATATTTACAACCGTACCAAATTCCTGAAATATTTGATAATTTTCTTTTTTGTAATTGTGTTTGGTAAGTTGTCAACAAACACAGTACAAGTGTCTTTATCACCTTCATATCTACCATTAATAATTGTAGATCTTTCTTTTGATCTTGAAACATGATGTGCAGACAATGCTTTAGTTGTTGAAGATTGATACTCGGTGTCAATTTGATCCATAGTATTTCCACCTAATTTGTTAACTTCCATTTTTTCTGATTGTTTTTGTAAATCAGCATTTACTTGGTGGGTTTGACCTTGTAGATCCCCTCTAAGTAATTCTATCTCTTCGTCTAATTTCGTGGTGATTTGTTTACCCAATTCTTCTATATGTTTTCTTTGTTTTTCATCCCTCTCATCATTCTGTCTTATCATTTCTTCATTATGCTTTCTCAATTCTTCAGTCAGGCTTCTCAATTCTTCATTCTGTTGCTTTCTTGTTTCTTCATTCTGATTTCTTATTAATTCTATCAACATATTGAGGTTAATCTCACTCGGTTCCAAATTCGGTCCCCACGCCCTTTTTTGGCTATCTCTCGCGCTGCAGGTTGCATTTTCTCCACTTTCACTTGCATTTATTTCTGATCCTTCAACCCCCAATTGATTATAGAACTCTTGGTTCTCCGAATTTGCCTCATTTGTTGCCATTTTTGCCCGCCTTCGCGTTATCATTCAGGCACTTAGCGACTTATTACTATATTATCTTATTCTTCTTAATTCTAAAGAAATTAATGATCACTCTGTCTGTCCTCTGCCTTAGCCTAACGACACTAAATATTATTTTGCCTATTAAGCTGTGCGTTAGGGCGCCAATTTAACAATAATCAATTTGTATGTGTTACAAGCCACACGTTGGTTGCGTCAATTTATAACGTTAATTACCGCTCTTTTAAATTATCACTATACTAATACAACATTATCTTTAATGGGTGTTAATTAGTCACTTGTTTGTGTCTAAAATATGATATTAAGACAGTGTTAGTTAATAAATTATAGGATTTATATCCAGCAACGGTAATTAATGTTAACATGAATTCTACTGAAGCTCCAAATAATTTTATATGTTTACATATGCTTGATGATTATGCATACTATGTCATTCTGTCGAATAATGATATTTGTTCCCTATCTCAGGTACGTATTAAATAAATAAACGCATACACAAATTTCTGTATACTTGAGGCATTTATTATTATCATACTAGTTCTTATTTAACATATTATGCTCAGTCGAAATATTAAATACTCTCTACTTCAATAGCAATTCATCTTACGAGCTCTATCTCAAGGTTTTAATTTGAGTTTCAACGTCAATAGTCATTAACTTTACTACTTACACAAAATTTATTTAAAATTGGATTCATGTTTTTCCGATATAAGAATTATCTTTACATGTGTGATTTAGCATGCCAAAGCTTTTACGTGAGTTCTTTTCATAGGACAGACAGGTGTTTGTTAAGTACTAATTAATACATACAATTTTACTTTTGGTAAGTTATTCCTCTCTACGGCGTCTGAACTGCGTAGGGTTCATCGCTCACTACTTCGATTGATGATGTCATTGAAGGTACGTATCTCATCTCGTGGTTTATCCTTGTACACACACTTCACTTAGAATATCACACCCCGGCATCTTCCGATATTGCAATAGAATACTGACAGGTAACCAGTTATAGTGTTAGATTTTTTGAAGTTCAATTTACGGTTTTCACTAGACTGTTATAGACACATATTGCGATCTTATTCATTTTATAAGTTATGTACTACTATATTCTTAGTTCGCACTTGTTAATCTCGATCGTATTGCATACGTTGTTGTCAACTTTGTTCTATGAAATAACGTATAAGTGACACTGCTTTACAATCATTTATACATATCGGATTTTAGTACGTTTTCAGTTAATTCGCGGACTTTCACTATCAACGAATTCTGAACTTCCGTCACGACTCCTAACTGTTAAGTTACGCTTTTAAGAAACTTATATCATACTTCGTCAACACTTCTGATCGTCACTCCGAAAATTTACTATTAGACTTCTGACTCTCTCACTTTTTCGAAAATGTATCTTAGACTCCTTGTTTGCGTTCTCGGCTTATTTTATATACTCAATCCACCGAATTCCCACTCTAGATTCTCTTCGCCCATCGGTTCCTTCCCATTGGTTATCGTTTGTCTCTGCCACGGTAATACCCTCCTATTTTCCCTCACTTGATAATTTGTCAAATTCTCATTCGTTTCCGTTCTAGCTTTCTTAGAAACTTGCTATTAAAAACCCGCCTCCGTTGAGCTCTGGCTTCTGATAGGATATTTCATTTCCTACCCCCATCGGCTTCCTTTTTGGATACACCCTTCGTCCCTGGCGGTAGTCAGATTTCACGCATGTCAATCATCCTGACCTTTGTTCTTCTGTTCCTTTCAGACAAATTTCTCTAATTTCCACAGCTGCATCTGCTTAACAAGTACACTTAACGTCGCTATAAATTTCCCAGTCTTCCCTTGTCATGCCCCTGCTGACTTCTACTACTCACAAGCGTGACCAATTTCTGCATTGTCTTATTCTGTCCATCTGCGTCCTTGTTAGTTCACACGCTATTGGTGTGGTCGTTTCTAAGTAACGTCACCTCTGCTACTGTTTCTCTGTGTCTTAGCTAGAAACCTCTCGCTTTACTTCGCTCCCCGCCGTCATTGTTAATTGGTTCACCCATTGTACCCGTATCTCACCGGATATGTCCTTTGTTCGTAATACATCTGGTCGATCTCTTCCTTTCATTGAGAACAGTGTCTCGTTGCGTCGTTGATGGGTTCAGACATGTGGTGTGGAATGTTTTTCGTTATTCTGTATCTGCTTCCCGCGACGATAGCTTTCTCAGTAATACTCCTGTGACTCTGATGTCTTTCTTTTCTTAGTTTACAGCTCGACACCCCTTAATTTCTTTAGGTGACCATCTGCTATCTCGGATTTATGGCCTGTCCAGAAACCATGCTCGGCCGTAGCTAAAGGATTTTACCCTCCTTTTGTCCTAACTGCATCTGGTAATGTCCTTTCATTCGATATTGTCAAATCAACAGCTGCTAGGTGGCTCCTATCTTCTAAAAAAAAAATTTTTATTTTTCCTACGTTTTGGCGTTACATATTGTCCCCAATTTGGGTCCGTTGATATGGTCTTTAGGCTCCAAAGGATCCCAAATTTACGCCCTTTATATGATGCTTTAAATGATACCTTAAGTGTTCATTATCCTATGAATGTGGTGTAGTATGTGTGTCTAACCCCAGTATGACCTACATTCCGGTTACATAGCAATTTTGATGGTTTTTATACCGTTATTTATTTTATTGCTCTCATTTTATAATCACGAATCCAATTTTTTCAATTTAATTACTAATTTACACATTTATGATAGCATTCATAGATAAAATCTTACATCTACTCCTGTCTATGCTTACCTATGATTTTATTGCCACTTGTTACAATCGTCAATTTCAATTGGTACTCGATAATATATGCTTATGCAAAGTTTAATTAACATTACAATTAGTAATAATAATAATTATAATCGTACTAATATTAGTAGTCTTGAAAATTAGATTATCTATACACACTTAATGTATTATGTCAAATACTACCTAACAATTTAGTATTAAATTGACACAAATATATTATATTTTTGAATAGATAGCTATTCACGAATTAAGGAAATACTAATTAAACAAAATTTTCTACCTATTCATGAACATACAATTTAATGCTTACAACTTAATAATAGGCTAATGTATTTACTTCACTAATTTATACATTCTTCAAATTTAAGATTGCTACTAATGTTCTTTTCTGTTTGTTTCTCAGTTTATGTGTTAACTCTTAACTAACACTTCACTACAACCTTAAACTAAATATTTTGTGAGAATATAAATTAATGTTTCATACTAGTAAGCTTCATAAATATTATACTACAAACAAAATTTTGGACATTTTAGTACAATCTATACATTTACCTTAACAAATAACTCCCAAATGTTTGACTAAAATTTGTTAACAGGATTTCACTACAAAATTTACAAATTTTATCATATAACATTTCATTACTAAGACAAAAAATTATTACCTCAAACTTCCATTTAACATCATATAGTTAGTTATCTTTATCATAATATTTGACACATACTTTAGTTTGCTATAAAACTTTACTAATCGTTATTTCAGTGTTATAAAATTTTACATTTAATTTTATACAATTCAATTGTCATTTACAAGTTATCTTAGGCGTCAACTAAGTGGTCTGCTAAGTGTTCTGAATGATAAACCTTTTAAAATTACACATCCCTTTTTTCTTGTGTATTGAAAACGATTTACCTTCCAGGCGTCTAGACAAAATCGCATATTCCCGTCCCTTTTTATAGCAGTTCCCAGATTGGATGTAGGGGCTTTGGGTATTTTGATTATCCCATTTTCAAGCATTCCCTAATCGCAGCTAATTCAGCCTTCTGGAACATACTGGGCGAGGAAATCCCATTTTTTCGGGTTCATTATGTTGTCATGCCCTGGTGGTGATCTTCGTTTCAATCCGTATCAATTATTTCCTGGATATGCATATCTCTCCTTGGTTTATCCATTCGTGACCTTCATTCCTTAATGATCAATTTCCTTTCACTTTTTCGTATTACTTTTCTTACATCTTCATTCGCTATTAATTTCATTCATTAATATTCCGTATTTTCACGGCAGTGTTCGTTTAACATTTATTTTATTCTATTCATATTATATTCGTATTTATTTTCTTCGGTTAATGTATTCTTACACAACCAATTTTAATTAAGGTATGCTAACCTAATATTATCTAACTTAATTACTAAATTTTCGGACATTCTTAAGATCATTTTGTGCAGTCTCCAGATCTCTATTATGATTAACTTAAGAATTTTTACCTTGTATAATCCACTAGGCGATCTCAGTTTTTCAAATACGACATGTTTCAGGGACTAAATCCCCATCCTCAGACACAGTAAAAAGTTATTCCCCTAATACATAGGGGTCGTCGAAAAGATTAAAACGTTTATACACATAACCACCACACGCACAAAACTCACTATGAATAAATTAACATATAACATAAACATATGAAAACGTTATAAGTGACTCGGTGCACCGGTCGATCTCCGATCGTCAACTAGCCTGTATTCGCGCTTCATTGTTTATCATCAACGCGGTATCATATAATTTATTGGATTTAAATATCAGCTGATCGTTGAGTAACTGTTCTTTATTTACTTTGGATGCCTTGTATATTTCAAACTCTTCTAAAGCGTTCAGGAAATGACCTTTATTACAAACGTGTATCGGCTCCATGTTTTCTTTGAATCCGGTGTAATTATGGTTTTCGTTTATGAGGTGGAGTAAATAAAGAACAGTTACTCAACGATCAGCTGATATTTAAATCCAATAAATTATATGATACCGCGTTGATGATAAGCAATGAAGCGCGAATGCAGGCTAGTTGACGATCGGAGGTCGACCGGTGCACCGAGTCACTTATAACGTTTTCATATGTTTACGTTATATGTTAATTTATTCATAGTGAGTTTTGTGCGTGTGGTGGTTATGTGTATAAACGTTTTAATCTTTTCGACGACCCCTATGTATTAGGGGAATAACTTTTTACTGTACCTGAGGATGGGGATTTAGTCCCTGAAACATGTCGTATTTGAAAAACTGAGATCGCCTAGTGGATTATACAAAGTAAAAATTCTTAAGTTAATTCTTAAGATCGTTTTCTTTAACCCGTTACATTTATTTACTTCTAATTTTTATATTTGTAGAGACATAGTGGTATGTCTTGTTGAGTCAGTGCCGTTACCCACATTTTGTTGGTGAATAGTAAGGGTATTGTCCTATTTAACTTCGTCACGAACTTACCCTGCAGTCGGCCGTTGACACTTTAAGAATTTATGACCTGTCCCTCTCTCTCTTTGTGAGGGTGTGTTGAAAGTAGTTCACGCCACCCTTTGTGACAACTTTCCCCAGGCACATTACTATTACTTATGTACGCGCTGAGTTGTTTTTGACGTTTCTTCCAAACCCTCTTACAAATACGTTCTTTGACTGCTTGTGGCGCGTTAATTACTTTCGTTTTCCTGTCCGCGTACTCACGTACTAATGTTTTGTTTTCAAGACTTCTAAGAAATCTCATCTCGATCGCTTGAACTCTTCCTTTCGTTCTCGTACCAATCTTCACAATATTCTTGAATGGTCCAGCAAATTTCATCCTTTTTCTCTTCCGTGCTAACGCAGTTCGCCCTTGATAATCATCAGAACGGTTTTTCATCTTCTTAATCTCAGGTGTGGTTCCAAAATTTTTACGCACTTCCCCAATCCTACTTCCAATTTTTCTATCAGTACTGGTAATATTAACTGTAGTACTCAATTTTTTCTTTTTAGTTCTCTGCTTTGCTTCAGCCTCTGTGTTAGCTAAATCAATTCTCAGGTGGTAACCCTCATACACATTACCATTTGCTTCCAAAGCACGATGTGCATTGTGTCTTTATGGAACTCTTTCTTAATGACAGTACGTCTTTTGGGAAATCGTGGATCAGATACTGCAGCATATCGCAATCTCGTATTTACAACCGTACCAAACTTCCTGAAATATTTGATAATTTTCTTTTTTGTAATTGTGTTTGGTAAGTTGTCAACAAACACAGTACAAGTGTCTTTATCACCTTCATATCTACCATTAATAATTGTAGATCTTTCTTTTGATCTTGAAACATGATGTGCAGACAATGCTTTAGTTGTTGAAGATTGATACTCGGTGTCAATTTGATCCATAGTATTTCCACCTAATTTGTTAACTTCCATTTTTTCTGATTGTTTTTGTAAATCAGCATTTACTTGGTGGGTTTGACCTTGTAGATCCCCTCTAAGTAATTCTATCTCTTCGTCTAATTTCGTGGTGATTTGTTTACCCAATTCTTCTATATGTTTTCTTTGTTTTTCATCCCTCTCATCATTCTGTCTTATCATTTCTTCATTATGCTTTCTCAATTCTTCAGTCAGGCTTCTCAATTCTTCATTCTGTTGCTTTCTTGTTTCTTCATTCTGATTTCTTATTAATTCTATCAACATATTGAGGTTAATCTCACTCGGTTCCAAATTCGGTCCCCACGCCCTTTTTTGGCTATCTCTCGCGCTGCAGGTTGCATTTTCTCCACTTTCACTTGCATTTATTTCTGATCCTTCAACCCCCAATTGATTATAGAACTCTTGGTTCTCCGAATTTGCCTCATTTGTTGCCATTTTTGCCCGCCTTCGCGTTATCATTCAGGCACTTAGCGACTTATTACTATATTATCTTATTCTTCTTAATTCTAAAGAAATTAATGATCACTCTGTCTGTCCTCTGCCTTAGCCTAACGACACTAAATATTATTTTGCCTATTAAGCTGTGCGTTAGGGCGCCAATTTAACAATAATCAATTTGTATGTGTTACAAGCCACACGTTGGTTGCGTCAATTTATAACGTTAATTACCGCTCTTTTAAATTATCACTATACTAATACAACATTATCTTTAATGGGTGTTAATTAGTCACTTGTTTGTGTCTAAAATATGATATTAAGACAGTGTTAGTTAATAAATTATAGGATTTATATTCAGCAACGGTAATTAATGTTAACATGAATTCTACTGAAGCTCCAAATAATTTTATATGTTTACATATGCTTGATGATTATGCATACTATGTCATTCTGTCGAATAATGATATTTGTTCCCTATCTCAGGTACGTATTAAATAAATAAACGCATACACAAATTTCTGTATACTTGAGGCATTTATTATTATCATACTAGTTCTTATTTAACATATTATGCTCAGTCGAAATATTAAATACTCTCTACTTCAATAGCAATTCATCTTACGAGCTCTATCTCAAGGTTTTAATTTGAGTTTCAACGTCAATAGTCATTAACTTTACTACTTACACAAAATTTATTTAAAATTGGATTCATGTTTTTCCGATATAAGAATTATTCTTGGATTTCGTTGTCCATGACGTGTCCGTTACTTAACTAAATATCACTATAATATTGACGACTCGGAACACAAAGTTTTTTATAAGTAAAAACGTAATGTTTTACCTTACAGCCTAAACCGGCTTTCACCTATAGAAGGCTTCATCAGAGGCTGTCGTTAGTAGCGCTGCTCGTCTTGTTGTTGGCGACGAGAAAGTGTTTCGAAAGATTGAAGCTGTGTGTGTGTGGTGAGATGTGTTCGAATAATGCGTGCGATTTGAATTGTGTCTGTTCGTTTAGGATGTCGTTTTTATTTGTTTTTGTGTGTTTGTATATTTCTAATTGTTCTAGAGTGTCTAGTTTTCGGCCTTTTGTGTGTACGTGTAGTATGTTCATGTTATTGTCGATGTTTTTATATGTGTGGTTTGCTTCAATGAGGTGGTTTGCGAAGGTAGATTCTGTAGTGGTGTGGAGTGCTTTTGTGTGTTCAATGTATCTCTGTTTGAAGCTACGTCCTGTCTGGCCTATGTAGAATTTACTGCAATTTGAACAATTTAGTTTATATACACCGGGTAGATCGAATTTGTTTTGTGCTTTGGGCATGCGTTTTGATAGTGTGTGTTCTGTTTTGTTAGTAGTTTTGTAAGCGATTCTGTATCCTGCTTTTTTGAATTTGTGGGCAATTTTTTCTGTTTGTTTGTTGATGTATGTTAGTGTTATGAATTTGTTGTTTTCTGTCTTTGTCTGTTGTTTGTTTTGTGTTTTGTGTAGGAGTTTACTGACTATTGTTCTGTCATAACCGTTAGATTCTGCTAGATATTTTATCGTGTTTAGTTCGTCTTTGTAGTCTATTTCATCTAAGGGGATGTTGTTAAGTCTATGTATCATGGTTCTAAAAGCAGCTAGTTTGTGTTGTATTGGGTGATTGGAGGTGTTGTGTATTAGTGTGTCAGTTGTAGTTGGTTTTCTGTATATACTGTACTATACTATGTTTTCTATAGTACTATATACTATGTTTTCTATACTTCAAATCGCACGCATTATTCGAACACATCTCACCACACACACACAGCTTCAATCTTTCGAAACACTTTCTCGTCGCCAACAACAAGACGAGCAGCGCTACTAACGACAGCCTCTGATGAAGCCTTCTATAGGTGAGAGCCGGTTTAGGCTGTAAGGTAAAACTTTACGTTTTTACTTATAAAAAACTTTGTGTTCCGAGTCGTCAATATTATAGTGATATTTAGATAAGAATTATCTTTACATGAGTGTTTTAGCATGCCAAAGCTTTTACGTGAGTTCTTTTCATAGGACAGACAGGTGTTTGTTAAGTACTAATTAATACATACAATTTTACTTTTGGTAAGTTATTCCTTTCTACGGCGTCTGAACTGCGTAGGGTTCATCGCTCACTCCTTCGATTGATGATGTCATTGAAGGTACGTATCTCATCTCGTGGTTTATCCTTGTACACACACTTCACTTAGAATATAACACCCCGGCATCTTCCGATATTGCAATAGAATACTGACAGGTAACCAGTTATAGTGTTAGATTTTTTGAAGTTCAATTTACGGTTTTCACTAGACTGTTATAGACACATATTGCGATCTTATTCATTTTATAAGTTATGTACTACTATATTCTTAGTTCGCACTTGTTAATCTCGATCGTATTGCATACGTTGTTGTTAACTTTGTTCTATGAAATAACGTATAAGTGACACTGCTTTACAATCATTTATACATATCGGATTTTAGTACGTTTTCAGTTAATTCGCGGACTTTCACTATCAACGAATTCTGAACTTCCGTCACGACTCCTAACTGTTAAGTTACGCTTTTAAGAAACTTATATCATACTTCGTCAACACTTCTGATCGTCACTCCGAAAATTTACTATTAGACGTCTGACTCTCTCACTCTATCGAAAATGTATCTTAGACTCCTTGTTTGCGTTCTCGGCTTATTTTATATACTCAATCCACCGAATTCCCACTCTGGATTCTCTTCGCCCATCGGTTCCTTCCCATTGGTTATCGTTTGTCTCTGCCACGGTAATACCCTCCTATTTTCCCTCACTTGATAATTTGTCAAATTCTCATTCGTTTCCGTTCTAGCTTTCTTAGAAACTTGCTATTAAAAACCCGCCTCCGTTGAGCTCTGGCTTCTGATAGGATATTTCATTTCCTACCCCCATCGGCTTCCTTTTTGGATACACCCTTCGTCCCTGGCGGTAGTCAGATTTCACGCATGTCAATCATCCTGACCTTTGTTCTTCTGTTCCTTTCAGACAAATTTCTCTAATTGCCACAGCTGCATCTGCTTAACAAGTACACTTAACGTCGCTATAAATTTCCCAGTCTTCCCTTGTCATGCCCCTGCTGACTTCTACTACTCACAAGCGTGACCAATTTCTGCATTGTCTTATTCTGTCCATCTGCGTCCTTGTTAGTTCACACGCTATTGGTGTGGTCGTTTCTAAGTAACGTCACCTCTGCTACTGTTTCTCTGTGTCTTAGCTAGAAACCTCTCGCTTTACTTCGCTCCCCGCCGTCTTTGTTAATTGGTTCACCCATTGTACCCGTATCTCACCGGATATGTCCTTTGTTCGTAATACATCTGGTCGATCTCTTCCTTTCATTGAGAACAGTGTCTCGTTGCGTCGTTGATGGGTTCAGACATGTGGTGTGGAATGTTTTTCGTTATTCTGTATCTGCTTCCCGCGACGATAGCTTTCTCAGTAATACTCCTGTGACTCTGATGTCTTTCTTTTCTTAGTTTACAGCTCGACACCCCTTAATTTCTTTAGGTGACCATCTGCTATCTCGGATTTATGGCCTGTCCAGAAACCATGCTCGGCCGTAGCTAAAGGATTTTACCCTCCTTTTGTCCTAACTGCATCTGGTAATGTCCTTTCATTCGATATTGTCAAATCAACAGCTGCTAGGTGGCTCCTATCTTCTAAAAAAAAATTTTTATTTTTCCTACGTTTTGGCGTTACATATTGTCCCCAATTTGGGTCCGTTGATATGGTCTTTAGGCTCCAAAGGATCCCAAATTTACGCCCTTTATATGATGCTTTAAATGATACCTTAAGTGTTCATTATCCTATGAATGTGGTGTAGTATGTGTGTCTAACCCCAGTATGACCTACATTCCGGTTACATAGCAATTTCGATGGTTTTTATACCGTTATTTATTTTATTGCTCTCATTTTATAATCACGAATCCAATTTTTTCAATTTAATTACTAATTTACACATTTATGATAGCATTCATAGATAAAATCTTACATCTACTCCTGTCTATGCTTACCTATGATTTTATTGCCACTTGTTACAATCGTCAATTTCAATTGGTACTCGATAATATATGCTTATGCAAAGTTTAATTAACATTACAATTAGTAATAATAATAATTATAATCGTACTAATATTAGTAGTCTTGAAAATTAGATTATCTATACACACTTAATATATTATGTCAAATACTACCTAACAATTTAGTATTAAATTGACACAAATATATTATATTTTTGAATAGATAGCTATTTACGAATTAAGGAAATACTAATTAAACAAAATTTTCTACCTATTCATGAACATACAATTTAATGCTTACAACTTAATAATAGGCTAATGTATTTACTTCACTAATTTATACATTCTTCAAATTTAAGATTGCTACTAATGTTCTTTTCTGTTTGTTTCTCAGTTTATGTGTTAACTCTTAACTAACACTTCACTACAACCTTAAACTAAATATTTTGTGAGAATATAAATTAATGTTTCATACTAGTAAGCTTCATAAATATTATACTACAAACAAAATTTTGGACATTTTAGTACAATCTATACATTTACCTTAACAAATAACTCCCAAATGTTTGACTAAAATTTGTTAACAGGATTTCACTACAAAATTTACAAATTTTATCATATAACATTTCATTACTAAGACAAAAAATTATTACCTCAAACTTCCATTTAACATCATATAGTTAGTTATCTTTATCATAATATTTGACACATACTTTAGTTTGCTGGAAAACTTTACTAATCGTTATTTCAGTGTTATAAAATTTTACATTTAATTTTATACAATTCAATTGTCATTTACAAGTTATCTTAGGCGTCAACTAAGTGGTCTGCTAAGTGTTCTGAATGATAAACCTTTTAAAATTACACATCCCTTTTTTCTTTTGTATTGAAAACGATTTACCTTCCAGGCGTCTAGACAAAATCGCATATTCCCGTCCCTTTTTATAGCAGTTCCCAGATTGGATGTAGGGGCTTTGGGTATTTTGATTATCCCATTTTCAAGCATTCCCTAATCGCAGCTAATTCAGCCTTCTGGAACATACTGGGCGAGGAAATCCCATTTTTTCGGGTTCATTATGTTGTCATGCCCTGGTGGTGATCTTCGTTTCAATCCGTATCAATTATATCCTGGATATGCATATCTCTCCTTGGTTTATCCATTCGTGACCTTCATTCCTTAATGATCAATTTCCTTTCACTTTTTCGTATTATTTTCTTACATCTTCATTCGCTATTAATTTCATTCATTAATATTCCGTATTTTCACGGCAGTGTTCGTTTAACATTTATTTTATTCTATTCATATTATATTCGTATTTATTTTCTTCGGTTAATGTATTCTTACACAACCAATTTTAATTAAGGTATGCTAACCTAATATTATCTAACTTAATTACTAAATTTTCGGACATTCTTAAGATCATTTTGTGCAGTCTCCAGATCTCTATTATGATTAACTTAAGAATTTTTACCTTGTATAATCCACTAGGCGATCTCAGTTTTTCAAATACGACATGTTTCAGGGACTAAATCCCCATCCTCAGACACAGTAAAAAGTTATTCCCCTAATACATAGGGGTCGTCGAAAAGATTAAAACGTTTATACACATAACCACCACACGCACAAAACTCACTATGAATAAATTAACATATAACATAAACATATGAAAACGTTATAAGTGACTCGGTGCACCGGTCGATCTCCGATCGTCAACTAGCCTGTATTCGCGCTTCATTGTTTATCATCAACGCGGTATCATATAATTTATTGGATTTAAATATCAGCTGATCGTTGAGTAACTGTTCTTTATTTACTTTGGATGCCTTGTATATTTCAAACTCTTCTAAAGCGTTCAGGAAATGACCTTTATTACAAACGTGTATCGGCTCCATGTTTTCTTTGAATCCGGTGTAATTATGGTTTTCGTTTATGAGGTGGAGTAAATAAAGAACAGTTACTCAACGATCAGCTGATATTTAAATCCAATAAATTATATGATACCGCGTTGATGATAAGCAATGAAGCGCGAATACAGGCTAGTTGACGATCGGAGGTCGACCGGTGCACCGAGTCACTTATAACGTTTTCATATGTTTATGTTATATGTTAATTTATTCATAGTGAGTTTTGTGCGTGTGGTGGTTATGTGTATAAACGTTTTAATCTTTTCGACGACCCCTATGTATTAGGGGAATAACTTTTTACTGTACCTGAGGATGGGGATTTAGTCCCTGAAACATGTCGTATTTGAAAAACTGAGATCGCCTAGTGGATTATACAAGGTAAAAATTCTTAAGTTAATTCTTAAGATCGTTTTCTTTAACCCGTTACATTTATTTACTTCTAATTTTTATATTTGTAGAGACATAGTGGTATGTCTTGTTGAGTCAGTGCCGTTACCCACATTTTGTTGGTGAATAGTAAGGGTATTGTCCTATTTAACTTCGTCACGAACTTACCCTGCAGTCGGCCGTTGACACTTTAAGAATTTATGACCTGTCCCTCTCTCTCTTTGTGAAGGTGTGTTGAAAGTAGTTCACGCCACCCTTTGTGACAACTTTCCCCAGGCACATTACTATTACTTATGTACGCGCTGAGTTGTTTTTGACGTTTCTTCCAAACCCTCTTACAAATACGTTCTTTGACTGCTTGTGGCGCGTTAATTACTTTCGTTTTCCTGTCCGCGTACTCACGTACTAATGTTTTGTTTTCAAGACTTCTAAGAAATCTCATTTCGATCGCTTGAACTCTTCCTTTCGTTCTCGTACCAATCTTCACAATATTCTTGAATGGTCCAGCAAATTTCATCCTTTTTCTCTTCCGTGCTAACGCAGTTCGCCCTTGATAATCATCAGAACGGTTTTTCATCTTCTTAATCTCAGGTGTGGTTCCAAAATTTTTACGCACTTCCCCAATCCTACTTCCAATTTTTCTATCAGTACTGGTAATATTAACTGTAGTACTCAATTTTTTCTTTTTAGTTCTCTGCTTTGCTTCAGCCTCTGTGTTAGCTAAATCAATTCTCAGGTGGTAAAGCTCATACACATTACCATTTGCTTCCAAAGCACGATGTGCACTATTTTCATCAGTAAAACGTACACATGCATGGATATTTGTTCTGTCTTTATGGAACTCTTTCTTAATGACAGTACGTCTTTTGGGAAATCGTGGATCAGATACTGCAGCATATCGCATCTCGTATTTACAACCGTACCAAACTTCCTGAAATATTTGATAATTTTCTTTTTTGTAATTGTGTTTGGTAAGTTGTCAACAAACACAGTACAAGTGTCTTTATCACCTTCATATCTACCATTAATAATTGTAGATCTTTCTTTTGATCTTGAAACATGATGTGCAGACAATGCTTTAGTTGTTGAAGATTGATACTCGGTGTCAATTTGATCCATAGTATTTCCACCTAATTTGTTAACTTCCATTTTTTCTGATTGTTTTTGTAAATCATCATTTACTTGGTGGGTTTGACCTTGTAGATCCCCTCTAAGTAATTCTATCTCTTCGTCTAATTTCGTGGTGATTTGTTTACCCAATTCTTCTATATGTTTTCTTTGTTTTTCATCCCTCTCATCATTCTGTCTTATCATTTCTTCATTATGCTTTCTCAATTCTTCAGTCAGGCTTCTCAATTCTTCATTCTGTTGCTTTCTTGTTTCTTCATTCTGATTTCTTATTAATTCTATCAACATATTGAGGTTAATCTCACTCGGTTCCAAATTCGGTCCCCACGCCCTTTTTTGGCTATCTCTCGCGCTGCAGGTTGCATTTTCTCCACTTTCACTTGCATTTATTTCTGATCCTTCAACCCCCAATTGATTATCGAACTCTTGGTTCTCCGAATTTGCCTCATTTGTTGCCATTTTTGCCCGCCTTCGCGTTATCATTCAGGCACTTAGCGACTTATTACTATATTATCTTATTCTTCTTAATTCTAAAGAAATTAATGATCACTCTGTCTGTCCTCTGCCTTAGCCTAACGACACTAAATATTATTTTGCCTATTAAGCTGTGCGTTAGGGCGCCAATTTAACAATAATCAATTTGTATGTGTTACAAGCCACACGTTGGTTGCGTCAATTTATAACATTAATTACCGCTCTTTTAAATTATCACTATACTAATACAACATTATCTTTAATGGGTGTTAATTAGTCACTTGTTTGTGTCTAAAATATGATATTAAGACAGTGTTAGTTAATAAATTATGTAACATCACAAGATGTCACCTAACCTAAGTGTATGTTATTAGATTTCATAAAACAAAATAAACATGTAAATAGGTATAGACTAGTCAAAATAAACAAGAAAGAAGAAACCAAGAGAGAAGAATAAAGCAGAAGTGCCATGGGAAACAGTAACGCAATAGCTGTTTGACACTACAACTAGACTGAGACTAAAACGAACTAATGGACAGAATAGATTTAAATTCAACTGTCAATTCAGTAAATAGTTAATGTAAACCGAATGTCATTTATAAACAAAAAACAGACGAATTAGCAGTTAAATACTGTGAAAGCAAAATCAGCATTTTTCTGATAATAAATGTGACTATGAACAGTAGATAATGAAGGCCAAAACCAATGTTAACAATGGCTATATTGTAGGAACTAAGATGTATTTCTGCATCAAATATACCTGTCAGAAAAGAGAGCTGACTATATAAGAGAATCTTATACCAATAAGATGTCTCTGTAATTTACCAAATTGAGAACCCATAGGCATTATAAAGGCCAAATTTCAGTGTAGGCGATATTCTACACTTAACAAACTTAGACCAAACATCAGTCAATAAAGTAACTATTAATAATCATCACCAGTGCAAAATAAAATGCACCAGAACAATGGTTATGCATT
This sequence comes from Magicicada septendecula, assembly GCA_034769895.1. NCBI lineage: Eukaryota > Metazoa > Arthropoda > Insecta > Hemiptera > Cicadidae > Magicicada > Magicicada septendecula. The sequence continues at coordinate 454,151,059 of CM068367.1, forward strand.
AACATAACGAAAAATGATATTAAAACGATAGGTTTAGCCACGATTTTATTTGTAAATAGTAGTTCAAAACTAACTAACAGTAAACAAAATGTCATTAGTCAGTAGGTTCATTTATTACTATGTATAGAATTAAGGTGTAAAAGTAAAGTTCAGTGAAAAAAAAACGTCAGTACAGTATTAATGGAGTCCACACATAAACATTTGTTTAATAAAATGTTATGTGGAAACGAGAAAGGTTAACTAAAAAGTGTAAAATCGGCGACTCATAAAGAGCAGACGACAGTAAGAATAGTGTACCCGAACATTGATTTCCTAACAATGTCGGTTAAGGTGAAGATAATCCGAGATCGAGTGATATCAATTTAAAGGAAACAAAACAATCTTTAATTTGATAATAATATCAACTCAATCGTGACGGTATTAAGTGTATGACAACTGTTAGCATCATTTTATAAATGTATATCAGGAATCTTGTACCAATAATAATAACAATGACAACAGACGCGACCTGTCAATCATCTCAACATTCGACGGTTGGAAAACCGTTACCAACCGCCAAAAAGTGATACGTCATTTTTCGTCTTACCTGTCTGGACCAATAGGAAAATTAGTTATAAAATGATAATTTTACCTAAGCCCAATCCAACAGGTGGGTATAAAAAGACAGACCGGCGAATTTTGAGGGAGACCTTTATCATCTAACGAGCTGAACAGACGTACGCTCGTCTCCGTCATGTTTCATCTTATAACATAGCGTCAGTTACCTTGTACTCTGGAACCAATAGTTAACAACGGGAAACTTTACTTCAAGTGCATCATCAATCATCTACAGTGTTCAAGTGCAGTTTATTTTAATTTTGTGCGGGAATAACGAACAGAAAAGAATTTATTGTCAGTATTCACGATCCATTTTTATCAGAAGAGGATCGAATTTCTGTTCTTGTGCGAATTCGTGCTGAAAGAAAGTAATCTCTATAATCCGATTACTTAAGTGATAAAAGGTTTTAATTAAAATAATTAAAACCACGAAGGTAAAAGTGCAATCATTATTATACTTGATCTGAGCGCAATAACTTGTATTTTGCTACCATAACCTGTACTGACGCAAAACACAAAAACAGTATCTACGATTACACCACGTTTCAATTTTTTATTCAAATTTGTTATTAGTAAGTAAGCTATATGTTAGTGGTAAGGGTCCTCAATTGAATAATATTGTCATTAGAAAAGCAAGCGTTAAAGAAACGCACGATCTTACAATAGATCGTTTTTTTATTTTAATTACTTGGTCAAAGTAACTTCAACTTTTTTGATCAATTGTATCATTGGATACTGTGTAGGCATAATTGTTTTCTTTCGTGTCTCAAAGAATTCACTACTGAGATAATAATAATAATAATATCGATAATAATAACAATAATACTAATAGTAATAATTGTAATAATTTTATATTACAATAAATAGTATCTTGACTTAACCAAATTTATAACTCATGTTCTGAGCCAGCCGTATGAGGCATATAATAATTAAGTTTTCATTGTACAACTTTATATGTTATATTATGTGTATTTTTTGAATTCACTAGAAGGGTGCAAATAAACCCATTATTAACAGCATCACCTGATTTGATTTATTTTATTTTTTCTGAATAATTAAATAGTTTCTTTTAGTAAACTTAAACAACCTTCTGTTGTGTTTGACACATTGGAATAGCATAGCCAAAAAGTGGTATTCAACTATTTTAAATTTTCAATTCATCTATTAATTTTTATGAACGGGTTTTACACGGGATTTTCCCTAAATAAATCCGTGTGGCGCCCATTAATTTAATAAACAAGGTGACATAACCTTGCAACTAAAGGGAGTTGATGAATGTAAGCTGAGTTGACAGTTTAGTGAGCTTCAAGTAAACGCAATCAGGTACGTAAAGGTATATGTTTGTTTATGATTGTCCAGACTTTACAGGACTTGACTTACTCAGACTACCTGTAATCAGAAGAAGTTTCTACAACCAGTTCAACCAGACGAGATCTACTATCAAGCAATCAACTGCCATACTTCATGTTTTAATTTAAGATAATCTAACATTTAAATATAATCAACTTTATTATTTTTTGTTTAATACAAGGGAATTCTTTAAAAACAAGAGTATTTAAACCATTGTAAACACTGTGAGTAACTTGAATGTTGTATGGTAAAATATTTTACTACATTGGTCACCTTCAAGTAGAAACAACCATTCTCAACATTGAGTTATCTCCAAGGAACACTTCACCCATAGATGACTTTTGTTTTAATGAGACTTTTAATACTTTAACCACAAATTTAAATTTAAACAATAACCACTCTTTTATTTATTTTGGTTCAAGTTAATTAAACGTAACGTAAATTCGATTATAATAATAAACATAATAATAACTTTTAAGATAACACCCCGAAGAAGAATAATACGTTATAAATTGACGCATCCAACGGGTGGCAGAATTAAAACCACGAAACACACACAAGTTATTCGTAAGGAGGATTACAATTATAGGATTTATATCCAGCAACGGTAATTAATGTTAACATGAATTCTACTGAAGCTCCAAATAATTTTATATGTTTACATATGCTTGATGATTATGCATACTATGTCATTCTGTCGAATAATGATATTTGTTCCCTATCTCAGGTACGTATTAAATAAATAAACGCATACACAAATTTCTGTATACTTGAGGCATTTATTATTATCATACTAGTTCTTATTTAACATATTATGCTCAGTCGAAATATTAAATACTCTCTACTTCAATAGCAATTCATCTTACGAGCTCTATCTCAAGGTTTTAATTTGAGTTTCAACGTCAATAGTCATTAACTTTACTACTTACACAAAATTTATTTAAAATTGGATTCATGTTTTTCCGATATAAGAATTATTCTTGGATTTCGTTGTCCATGACGTGTCCGTTACTTAACTAAATATCACTATAATATTGACGACTCGGAACACAAAGTTTTTTATAAGTAAAAACGTAATGTTTTACCTTACAGCCTAAACCGGCTTTCACCTATAGAAGGCTTCATCAGAGGCTGTCGTTAGTAGCGCTGCTCGTCTTGTTGTTGGCGACGAGAAAGTGTTTCGAAAGATTGAAGCTGTGTGTGTGTGGTGAGATGTGTTCGAATAATGCGTGCGATTTGAATTGTGTCTGTTCGTTTAGGATGTCGTTTTTATTTGTTTTTGTGTGTTTGTATATTTCTAATTGTTCTAGAGTGTCTAGTTTTCGGCCTTTTGTGTGTACGTGTAGTATGTTCATGTTATTGTCGATGTTTTTATATGTGTGGTTTGCTTCAATGAGGTGGTTTGCGAAGGTAGATTCTGTAGTGGTGTGGAGTGCTTTTGTGTGTTCAATGTATCTCTGTTTGAAGCTACGTCCTGTCTGGCCTATGTAGAATTTACTGCAATTTGAACAATTTAGTTTATATACACCGGGTAGATCGAATTTGTTTTGTGCTTTGGGCATGCGTTTTGATAGTGTGTGTTCTGTTTTGTTAGTAGTTTTGTAAGCGATTCTGTATCCTGCTTTTTTGAATTTGTGGGCAATTTTTTCTGTTTGTTTGTTGATGTATGTTAGTGTTATGAATTTGTTGTTTTCTGTCTTTGTCTGTTGTTTGTTTTGTGTTTTGTGTTGGAGTTTACTGACTATTGTTCTGTCATAACCGTTAGATTCTGCTAGATATTTTATCGTGTTTAGTTCGTCTTTGTAGTCTATTTCATCTAAGGGGATGTTGTTAAGTCTATGTATCATGGTTCTAAAAGCAGCTAGTTTGTGTTGTATTGGGTGATTGGAGGTGTTGTGTATTAGAGTGTCAGTTGTAGTTGGTTTTCTGTATATACTGTACTATACTATGTTTTCTATAGTACTATATACTATGTTTTCTATACTTCAAATCGCACGCATTATTCGAACACATCTCACCACACACACACAGCTTCAATCTTTCGAAACACTTTCTCGTCGCCAACAACAAGACGAGCAGCGCTACTAACGACAGCCTCTGATGAAGCCTTCTATAGGTGAAAGCCAGTTTAGGCTGTAAGGTAAAACTTTACGTTTTTACTTATAAAAAACTTTGTGTTCCGAGTCGTCAATATTATAGTGATATTTAGATAAGAATTATCTTTACATGAGTGTTTTAGCATGCCAAAGCTTTTACGTGAGTTCTTTTCATAGGACAGACAGGTGTTTGTTAAGTACTAATTAATACATACAATTTTACTTTTGGTAAGTTATTCCTTTCTACGGCGTCTGAACTGCGTAGGGTTCATCGCTCACTCCTTCGATTGATGATGTCATTGAAGGTACGTATCTCATCTCGTGGTTTATCCTTGTACACACACTTCACTTAGAATATCACATCCCGGCATCTTCCGATATTGCAATAGAATACTGACATGCAACCAGTTATAGTGTTAGATTTTTTGAAGTTCAATTTACGGTTTTCACTAGACTGTTATAGACACATATTGCGATCTTATTCATTTTATAAGTTATGTACTACTATATTCTTAGTTCGCACTTGTTAATCTCGATCGTATTGCATACGTTGTTGTCAACTTTGTTCTATGAAATAACGTATAAGTGACACTGCTTTACAATCATTTATACATATCGGATTTTAGTACGTTTTCAGTTAATTCGCGGACTTTCACTATCAACGAATTCTGAACTTCCGTCACGACTCCTAACTGTTAAGTTACGCTTTTAAGAAACTTATATCATACTTCGTCAACACTTCTGATCGTCACTCCGAAAATTTACTATTAGACGTCTGACTCTCTCACTCTATCGAAAATGTATCTTAGACTCCTTGTTTGCGTTCTCGGCTTATTTTATATACTCAATCCACCGAATTCCCACTCTAGATTCTCTTCGCCCATCGGTTCCTTCCCATTGGTTATCGTTTGTCTCTGCCACGGTAATACCCTCCTATTTTCCCTCACTTGATAATTTGTCAAATTCTCATTCGTTTCCGTTCTAGCTTTCTTAGAAACTTGCTATTAAAAACCCGCCTCCGTTGAGCTCTGGCTTCTGATAGGATATTTCATTTCCTACCCCCATCGGCTTCCTTTTTGGATACACCCTTCGTCCCTGGCGGTAGTCAGATTTCACGCATGTCAATCATCCTGACCTTTGTTCTTCTGTTCCTTTCAGACAAATTTCTCTAATTGCCACAGCTGCATCTGCTTAACAAGTACACTTAACGTCGCTATAAATTTCCCAGTCTTCCCTTGTCATGCCCCTGCTGACTTCTACTACTCACAAGCGTGACCAATTTCTGCATTGTCTTATTCTGTCCATCTGCGTTCTTGTTAGTTCACACGCTATTGGTGTGGTCGTTTCTAAGTAACGTCACCTCTGCTACTGTTTCTCTGTGTCTTAGCTAGAAACCTCTCGCTTTACTTCGCTCCCCGCCGTCTTTGTTAATTGGTTCACCCATTGTACCCGTATCTCACCGGATATGTCCTTTGTTCGTAATACATCTGGTCGATCTCTTCCTTTCATTGAGAACAGTGTCTCGTTGCGTCGTTGATGGGTTCAGACATGTGGTGTGGAATGTTTTTCGTTATTCTGTATCTGCTTCCCGCGACGATAGCTTTCTCAGTAATACTCCTGTGACTGATGTCTTTCTTTTCTTAGTTTACAGCTCGACACCCCTTAATTTCTTTAGGTGACCATCTGCTATCTCGGATTTATGGCCTGTCCAGAAACCATGCTCGGCCGTAGCTAAAGGATTTTACCCTCCTTTTGTCCTAACTGCATCTGGTAATGTCCTTTCATTCGATATTGTCAAATCAACAGCTGCTAGGTGGCTCCTATCTTCTAAAAAAAAATTTTTATTTTTCCTACGTTTTGGCGTTACATATTGTCCCCAATTTGGGTCCGTTGATATGGTCTTTAGGCTCCAAAGGATCCCAAATTTACGCCCTTTATATGATGCTTTAAATGATACCTTAAGTGTTCATTATCCTATGAATGTGGTGTAGTATGTGTGTCTAACCCCAGTATGACCTACATTCCGGTTACATAGCAATTTCGATGGTTTTTATACCGTTATTTATTTTATTGCTCTCATTTTATAATCACGAATCCAATTTTTTCAATTTAATTACTAATTTACACATTTATGATAGCATTCATAGATAAAATCTTACATCTACTCCTGTCTATGCTTACCTATGATTTTATTGCCACTTGTTACAATCGTCAATTTCAATTGGTACTCGATAATATATGCTTATGCAAAGTTTAATTAACATTACAATTAGTAATAATAATAATTATAATCGTACTAATATTAGTAGTCTTGAAAATTAGATTATCTATACACACTTAATATATTATGTCAAATACTACCTAACAATTTAGTATTAAATTGACACAAATATATTATATTTTTGAATAGATAGCTATTTACGAATTAAGGAAATACTAATTAAACAAAATTTTCTACCTATTCATGAACATACAATTTAATGCTTACAACTTAATAATAGGCTAATGTATTTACTTCACTAATTTATACATTCTTCAAATTTAAGATTGCTACTAATGTTCTTTTCTGTTTGTTTCTCAGTTTATGTGTTAACTCTTAACTAACACTTCACTACAACCTTAAACTAAATATTTTGTGAGAATATAAATTAATGTTTCATACTAGTAAGCTTCATAAATATTATACTACAAACAAAATTTTGGACATTTTAGTACAATCTATACATTTACCTTAACAAATAACTCCCAAATGTTTGACTAAAATTTGTTAACAGGATTTCACTACAAAATTTACAAATTTTATCATATAACATTTCATTACTAAGACAAAAAATTATTACCTCAAACTTCCATTTAACATCATATAGTTAGTTATCTTTATCATAATATTTGACACATACTTTAGTTTGCTGGAAAACTTTACTAATCGTTATTTCAGTGTTATAAAATTTTACATTTAATTTTATACAATTCAATTGTCATTTACAAGTTATCTTAGGCGTCAACTAAGTGGTCTGCTAAGTGTTCTGAATGATAAACCTTTTAAAATTACACATCCCTTTTTTCTTTTGTATTGAAAACGATTTACCTTCCAGGCGTCTAGACAAAATCGCATATTCCCGTCCCTTTTTATAGCAGTTCCCAGATTGGATGTAGGGGCTTTGGGTATTTTGATTATCCCATTTTCAAGCATTCCCTAATCGCAGCTAATTCAGCCTTCTGGAACATACTGGGCGAGGAAATCCCATTTTTTCGGGTTCATTATGTTGTCATGCCCTGGTGGTGATCTTCGTTTCAATCCGTATCAATTATATCCTGGATATGCATATCTCTCCTTGGTTTATCCATTCGTGACCTTCATTCCTTAATGATCAATTTCCTTTCACTTTTTCGTATTATTTTCTTACATCTTCATTCGCTATTAATTTCATTCATTAATATTCCGTATTTTCACGGCAGTGTTCGTTTAACATTTATTTTATTCTATTCATATTATATTCGTATTTATTTTCTTCGGTTAATGTATTCTTACACAACCAATTTTAATTAAGGTATGCTAACCTAATATTATCTAACTTAATTACTAAATTTTCGGACATTCTTAAGATCATTTTGTGCAGTCTCCAGATCTCTATTATGATTAACTTAAGAATTTTTACCTTGTATAATCCACTAGGCGATCTCAGTTTTTCAAATACGACATGTTTCAGGGACTAAATCCCCATCCTCAGACACAGTAAAAAGTTATTCCCCTAATACATAGGGGTCGTCGAAAAGATTAAAACGTTTATACACATAACCACCACACGCACAAAACTCACTATGAATAAATTAACATATAACATAAACATATGAAAACGTTATAAGTGACTCGGTGCACCGGTCGACCTCCGATCGTCAACTAGCCTGTATTCGCGCTTCATTGTTTATCATCAACGCGGTATCATATAATTTATTGGATTTAAATATCAGCTGATCGTTGAGTAACTGTTCTTTATTTACTTTGGATGCCTTGTATATTTCAAACTCTTCTAAAGCGTTCAGGAAATGACCTTTATTACAAACGTGTATCGGCTCCATGTTTTCTTTGAATCCGGTGTAATTATGGTTTTCGTTTATGAGGTGGAGTAAATAAAGAACAGTTACTCAACGATCAGCTGATATTTAAATCCAATAAATTATATGATACCGCGTTGATGATAAGCAATGAAGCGCGAATACAGGCTAGTTGACGATCGGAGGTCGACCGGTGCACCGAGTCACTTATAACGTTTTCATATGTTTATGTTATATGTTAATTTATTCATAGTGAGTTTTGTGCGTGTGGTGGTTACGTGTATAAACGTTTTAATCTTTTCGACGACCCCTATGTATTAGGGGAATAACTTTTTACTGTACCTGAGGATGGGGATTTAGTCCCTGAAACATGTCGTATTTGAAAAACTGAGATCGCCTAGTGGATTATACAAGGTAAAAATTCTTAAGTTAATTCTTAAGATCGTTTTCTTTAACCCGTTACATTTATTTACTTCTAATTTTTATATTTGTAGAGACATAGTGGTATGTCTTGTTGAGTCAGTGCCGTTACCCACATTTTGTTGGTGAATAGTAAGGGTATTGTCCTATTTAACTTCGTCACGAACTTACCCTGCAGTCGGCCGTTGACACTTTAAGAATTTATGACCTGTCCCTCTCTCTCTTTGTGAAGGTGTGTTGAAAGTAGTTCACGCCACCCTTTGTGACAACTTTCCCCAGGCACATTACTATTACTTATGTACGCGCTGAGTTGTTTTTGACGTTTCTTCCAAACCCTCTTACAAATACGTTCTTTGACTGCTTGTGGCGCGTTAATTACTTTCGTTTTCCTGTCCGCGTACTCACGTACTAATGTTTTGTTTTCAAGACTTCTAAGAAATCTCATTTCGATCGCTTGAACTCTTCCTTTCGTTCTCGTACCAATCTTCACAATATTCTTGAATGGTCCAGCAAATTTCATCCTTTTTCTCTTCCGTGCTAACGCAGTTCGCCCTTGATAATCATCAGAACGGTTTTTCATCTTCTTAATCTCAGGTGTGGTTCCAAAATTTTTACGCACTTCCCCAATCCTACTTCCAATTTTTCTATCAGTACTGGTAATATTAACTGTAGTACTCAATTTTTTCTTTTTAGTTCTCTGCTTTGCTTCAGCCTCTGTGTTAGCTAAATCAATTCTCAGGTGGTAAAGCTCATACACATTACCATTTGCTTCCAAAGCACGATGTGCACTATTTTCATCAGTAAAACGTACACATGCATGGATATTTGTTCTGTCTTTATGGAACTCTTTCTTAATGACAGTACGTCTTTTGGGAAATCGTGGATCAGATACTGCAGCATATCGCAATCTCGTATTTACAACCGTACCAAACTTCCTGAAATATTTGATAATTTTCTTTTTTGTAATTGTGTTTGGTAAGTTGTCAACAAACACAGTACAAGTGTCTTTATCACCTTCATATCTACCATTAATAATTGTAGATCTTTCTTTTGATCTTGAAACATGATGTGCAGACAATGCTTTAGTTGTTGAAGATTGATACTCGGTGTCAATTTGATCCATAGTATTTCCACCTAATTTGTTAACTTCCATTTTTTCTGATTGTTTTTGTAAATCAGCATTTACTTGGTGGGTTTGACCTTGTAGATCCCCTCTAAGTAATTCTATCTCTTCGTCTAATTTCGTGGTGATTTGTTTACCCAATTCTTCTATATGTTTTCTTTGTTTTTCATCCCTCTCATCATTCTGTCTTATCATTTCTTCATTATGCTTTCTCAATTCTTCAGTCAGGCTTCTCAATTCTTCATTCTGTTGCTTTCTTGTTTCTTCATTCTGATTTCTTATTAATTCTATCAACATATTGAGGTTAATCTCACTCGGTTCCAAATTCGGTCCCCACGCCCTTTTTTGGCTATCTCTCGCGCTGCAGGTTGCATTTTCTCCACTTTCACTTGCATTTATTTCTGATCCTTCAACCCCCAATTGATTATCGAACTCTTGGTTCTCCGAATTTGCCTCATTTGTTGCCATTTTTGCCCGCCTTCGCGTTATCATTCAGGCACTTAGCGACTTATTACTATATTATCTTATTCTTCTTAATTCTAAAGAAATTAATGATCACTCTGTCTGTCCTCTGCCTTAGCCTAACGACACTAAATATTATTTTGCCTATTAAGCTGTGCGTTAGGGCGCCAATTTAACAATAATCAATTTGTATGTGTTACAAGCCACACGTTGGTTGCGTCAATTTTTTAACATTAATTACCGCTCTTTTAAATTATCACTATACTAATACAACATTATCTTTAATGGGTGTTAATTAGTCACTTGTTTGTGTCTAAAATATGATATTAAGACAGTGTTAGTTAATAAATTATGTAACATCACAAGATGTCACCTAACCTAAGTGTATGTTATTAGATTTCATAAAACAAAATAAACATGTAAATAGGTATAGACTAGTCAAAATAAACAAGAAAGAAGAAACCAAGAGAGAAGAATAAAGCAGAAGTGCCATGGGAAACAGTAACGCAATAGCTGTTTGACACTACAACTAGACTGAGACTAAAACGAACTAATGGACAGAATAGATTTAAATTCAACTGTCAATTCAGTAAATAGTTAATGTAAACCGAATGTCATTTATAAACAAAAAACAGACGAATTAGCAGTTAAATACTGTGAAAGCAAAATCAGCATTTTTCTGATAATAAATGTGACTATGAACAGTAGATAATGAAGGCCAAAACCAATGTTAACAATGGCTATATTGTAGGAACTAAGATGTATTTCTGCATCAAATATACCTGTCAGAAAAGAGAGCTGACTATATAAGAGAATCTTATACCAATAAGATGTCTCTGTAATTTACCAAATTGAGAACCCATAGGCATTATAAAGGCCAAATTTCAGTGTAGGCGATATTCTACACTTAACAAACTTAGACCAAACATCAGTCAATAAAGTGACTATTAATAATCATCACCAGTGCAAAATAAAATGCACCAGAACAATGGTTATGCATTAACATAACGAAAAATGATATTAAAACGATAGGTTTAGCCACGATTTTATTTGTAAATAGTAGTTCAAAACTAACTAACAGTAAACAAAATGTCATTAGTCAGTAGGTTCATTTATTACTATGTATAGAATTAAGGTGTAAAAGTAAAGTTCAGTGAAAAAAAAACGTCAGTACAGTATTAATGGAGTCCACACATAAACATTTGTTTAATAAAATGTTATGTGGAAACGAGAAAGGTTAACTAAAAAGTGTAAAATCGGCGACTCATAAAGAGCAGACGACAGTAAGAATAGTGTACCCGAACATTGATTTCCTAACAATGTCGGTTAAGGTGAAGATAATCCGAGATCGAGTGATATCAATTTAAAGGAAACAAAACAATCTTTAATTTGATAATAATATCAACTCAATCGTGACGGTATTAAGTGTATGACAACTGTTAGCATCATTTTATAAATGTATATCAGGAATCTTGTACCAATAATAATAACAATGACAACAGACGCGACCTGTCAATCATCTCAACATTCGACGGTTGGAAAACCGTTACCAACCGCCAAAAAGTGATACGTCATTTTTCGTCTTACCTGTCTGGACCAATAGGAAAATTAGTTATAAAATGATAATTTTACCTAAGCCCAATCCAACAGGTGGGTATAAAAAGACAGACCGGCGAATTTTGAGGGAGACCTTTATCATCTAACGAGCTGAACAGACGTACGCTCGTCTCCGTCATGTTTCATCTTATAACATAGCGTCAGTTACCTTGTACTCTGGAACCAATAGTTAACAACGGGAAACTTTACTTCAAGTGCATCATCAATCATCTACAGTGTTCAAGTGCAGTTTATTTTAATTTTGTGCGGGAATAACGAACAGAAAAGAATTTATTGTCAGTATTCACGATCCATTTTTATCAGAAGAGGATCGAATTTCTGTTCTTGTGCGAATTCGTGCTGAAAGAAAGTAATCTCTATAATCCGATTACTTAAGTGATAAAAGGTTTTAATTAAAATAATTAAAACCACGAAGGTAAAAGTGCAATCATTATTATACTTGATCTGAGCGCAATAACTTGTATTTTGCTACCATAACCTGTACTGACGCAAAACACAAAAACAGTATCTACGATTACACCACGTTTCAATTTTTTATTCAAATTTGTTATTAGTAAGTAAGCTATATGTTAGTGGTAAGGGTCCTCAATTGAATAATATTGTCATTAGAAAAGCAAGCGTTAAAGAAACGCACGATCTTACAATAGATCGTTTTTTTATTTTAATTACTTGGTCAAAGTAACTTCAACTTTTTTGATCAATTGTATCATTGGATACTGTGTAGGCATAATTGTTTTCTTTCGTGTCTCAAAGAATTCACTACTGAGATAATAATAATAATAATATCGATAATAATAACAATAATACTAATAGTAATAATTGTAATAATTTTATATTACAATAAATAGTATCTTGACTTAACCAAATTTATAACTCATGTTCTGAGCCAGCCGTATGAGGCATATAATAATTAAGTTTTCATTGTACAACTTTATATGTTATATTATGTGTATTTTTTGAATTCACTAGAAGGGTGCAAATAAACCCATTATTAACAGCATCACCTGATTTGATTTATTTTATTTTTTCTGAATAATTAAATAGTTTCTTTTAGTAAACTTAAACAACCTTCTGTTGTGTTTGACACATTGGAATAGCATAGCCAAAAAGTGGTATTCAACTATTTTAAATTTTCAATTCATCTATTAATTTTTATGAACGGGTTTTACACGGGATTTTCCCTAAATAAATCCGTGTGGCGCCCATTAATTTAATAAACAAGGTGACATAACCTTGCAACTAAAGGGAGTTGATGAATGTAAGCTGAGTTGACAGTTTAGTGAGCTTCAAGTAAACGCAATCAGGTACGTAAAGGTATATGTTTGTTTATGATTGTCCAGACTTTACAGGACTTGACTTACTCAGACTACCTGTAATCAGAAGAAGTTTCTACAACCAGTTCAACCAGACGAGATCTACTATCAAGCAATCAACTGCCATACTTCATGTTTTAATTTAAGATAATCTAACATTTAAATATAATCAACTTTATTATTTTTTGTTTAATACAAGGGAATTCTTTAAAAACAAGAGTATTTAAACCATTGTAAACACTGTGAGTAACTTGAATGTTGTATGGTAAAATATTTTACTACATTGGTCACCTTCAAGTAGAAACAACCATTCTCAACATTGAGTTATCTCCAAGGAACACTTCACCCATAGATGACTTTTGTTTTAATGAGACTTTTAATACTTTAACCACAAATTTAAATTTAAACAATAACCACTCTTTTATTTATTTTGGTTCAAGTTAATTAAACGTAACGTAAATTCGATTATAATAATAAACATAATAATAACTTTTAAGATAACACCCCGAAGAAGAATAATACGTTATAAATTGACGCATCCAACGGGTGGCAGAATTAAAACCACGAAACACACACAAGTTATTCGTAAGGAGGATTACAATTATAGGATTTATATCCAGCAACGGTAATTAATGTTAACATGAATTCTACTGAAGCTCCAAATAATTTTATATGTTTACATATGCTTGATGATTATGCATACTATGTCATTCTGTCGAATAATGATATTTGTTCCCTATCTCAGGTACGTATTAAATAAATAAACGCATACACAAATTTCTGTATACTTGAGGCATTTATTATTATCATACTAGTTCTTATTTAACATATTATGCTCAGTCGAAATATTAAATACTCTCTACTTCAATAGCAATTCATCTTACGAGCTCTATCTCAAGGTTTTAATTTGAGTTTCAACGTCAATAGTCATTAACTTTACTACTTACACAAAATTTATTTAAAATTGGATTCATGTTTTTCCGATATAAGAATTATTCTTGGATTTCGTTGTCCATGACGTGTCCGTTACTTAACTAAATATCACTATAATATTGACGACTCGGAACACAAAGTTTTTTATAAGTAAAAACGTAATGTTTTACCTTACAGCCTAAACCGGCTTTCACCTATAGAAGGCTTCATCAGAGGCTGTCGTTAGTAGCGCTGCTCGTCTTGTTGTTGGCGACGAGAAAGTGTTTCGAAAGATTGAAGCTGTGTGTGTGTGGTGAGATGTGTTCGAATAATGCGTGCGATTTGAATTGTGTCTGTTCGTTTAGGATGTCGTTTTTATTTGTTTTTGTGTGTTTGTATATTTCTAATTGTTCTAGAGTGTCTAGTTTTCGGCCTTTTGTGTGTACGTGTAGTATGTTCATGTTATTGTCGATGTTTTTATATGTGTGGTTTGCTTCAATGAGGTGGTTTGCGAAGGTAGATTCTGTAGTGGTGTGGAGTGCTTTTGTGTGTTCAATGTATCTCTGTTTGAAGCTACGTCCTGTCTGGCCTATGTAGAATTTACTGCAATTTGAACAATTTAGTTTATATACACCGGGTAGATCGAATTTGTTTTGTGCTTTGGGCATGCGTTTTGATAGTGTGTGTTCTGTTTTGTTAGTAGTTTTGTAAGCGATTCTGTATCCTGCTTTTTTGAATTTGTGGGCAATTTTTTCTGTTTGTTTGTTGATGTATGTTAGTGTTATGAATTTGTTGTTTTCTGTCTTTGTCTGTTGTTTGTTTTGTGTTTTGTGTTGGAGTTTACTGACTATTGTTCTGTCATAACCGTTAGATTCTGCTAGATATTTTATCGTGTTTAGTTCGTCTTTGTAGTCTATTTCATCTAAGGGGATGTTGTTAAGTCTATGTATCATGGTTCTAAAAGCAGCTAGTTTGTGTTGTATTGGGTGATTGGAGGTGTTGTGTATTAGAGTGTCAGTTGTAGTTGGTTTTCTGTATATACTGTACTATACTATGTTTTCTATAGTACTATATACTATGTTTTCTATACTTCAAATCGCACGCATTATTCGAACACATCTCACCACACACACACAGCTTCAATCTTTCGAAACACTTTCTCGTCGCCAACAACAAGACGAGCAGCGCTACTAACGACAGCCTCTGATGAAGCCTTCTATAGGTGAAAGCCAGTTTAGGCTGTAAGGTAAAACTTTACGTTTTTACTTATAAAAAACTTTGTGTTCCGAGTCGTCAATATTATAGTGATATTTAGATAAGAATTATCTTTACATGAGTGTTTTAGCATGCCAAAGCTTTTACGTGAGTTCTTTTCATAGGACAGACAGGTGTTTGTTAAGTACTAATTAATACATACAATTTTACTTTTGGTAAGTTATTCCTTTCTACGGCGTCTGAACTGCGTAGGGTTCATCGCTCACTCCTTCGATTGATGATGTCATTGAAGGTACGTATCTCATCTCGTGGTTTATCCTTGTACACACACTTCACTTAGAATATCACATCCCGGCATCTTCCGATATTGCAATAGAATACTGACATGCAACCAGTTATAGTGTTAGATTTTTTGAAGTTCAATTTACGGTTTTCACTAGACTGTTATAGACACATATTGCGATCTTATTCATTTTATAAGTTATGTACTACTATATTCTTAGTTCGCACTTGTTAATCTCGATCGTATTGCATACGTTGTTGTCAACTTTGTTCTATGAAATAACGTATAAGTGACACTGCTTTACAATCATTTATACATATCGGATTTTAGTACGTTTTCAGTTAATTCGCGGACTTTCACTATCAACGAATTCTGAACTTCCGTCACGACTCCTAACTGTTAAGTTACGCTTTTAAGAAACTTATATCATACTTCGTCAACACTTCTGATCGTCACTCCGAAAATTTACTATTAGACGTCTGACTCTCTCACTCTATCGAAAATGTATCTTAGACTCCTTGTTTGCGTTCTCGGCTTATTTTATATACTCAATCCACCGAATTCCCACTTTAGATTCTCTTCGCCCATCGGTTCCTTCCCATTGGTTATCGTTTGTCTCTGCCACGGTAATACCCTCCTATTTTCCCTCACTTGATAATTTGTCAAATTCTCATTCGTTTCCGTTCTAGCTTTCTTAGAAACTTGCTATTAAAAACCCGCCTCCGTTGAGCTCTGGCTTCTGATAGGATATTTCATTTCCTACCCCCATCGGCTTCCTTTTTGGATACACCCTTCGTCCCTGGCGGTAGTCAGATTTCACGCATGTCAATCATCCTGACCTTTGTTCTTCTGTTCCTTTCAGACAAATTTCTCTAATTGCCACAGCTGCATCTGCTTAACAAGTACACTTAACGTCGCTATAAATTTCCCAGTCTTCCCTTGTCATGCCCCTGCTGACTTCTACTACTCACAAGCGTGACCAATTTCTGCATTGTCTTATTCTGTCCATCTGCGTCCTTGTTAGTTCACACGCTATTGGTGTGGTCGTTTCTAAGTAACGTCACCTCTGCTACTGTTTCTCTGTGTCTTAGCTAGAAACCTCTCGCTTTACTTCGCTCCCCGCCGTCTTTGTTAATTGGTTCACCCATTGTACCCGTATCTCACCGGATATGTCCTTTGTTCGTAATACATCTGGTCGATCTCTTCCTTTCATTGAGAACAGTGTCTCGTTGCGTCGTTGATGGGTTCAGACATGTGGTGTGGAATGTTTTTCGTTATTCTGTATCTGCTTCCCGCGACGATAGCTTTCTCAGTAATACTCCTGTGACTCTGATGTCTTTCTTTTCTTAGTTTACAGCTCGACACCCCTTAATTTCTTTAGGTGACCATCTGCTATCTCGGATTTATGGCCTGTCCAGAAACCATGCTCGGCCGTAGCTAAAGGATTTTACGCTCCTTTTGTCCTAACTGCATCTGGTAATGTCTTTTCATTCGATATTGTCAAATCAACAGCTGCTAGGTGGCTCCTATCTTCTAAAAAAAAATTTTTATGTTTCCTACGTTTTGGCGTTACATATTGTTCCCAATTTGGGTCCGTTGATATGGTCTTTAGGCTCCAAAGGATCCCAAATTTACGCCCTTTATATGATGCTTTAAATGATACCTTAAGTGTTCATTATCCTATGAATGTGGTGTAGTATGTGTGTCTAACCCCAGTATGACCTACATTCCGGTTACATAGCAATTTCGATGGTTTTTATACCGTTATTTATTTTATTGCTCTCATTTTATAATCACGAATCCAATTTTTTCAATTTAATTACTAATTTACACATTTATGATAGCATTCATAGATAAAATCTTACATCTACTCCTGTCTATGCTTACCTATGATTTTATTGCCACTTGTTACAATCGTCAATTTCAATTGGTACTCGATAATATATGCTTATGCAAAGTTTAATGAACATTACAATTAGTAATAATAATAATTACAATCGTACTAATATTAGTAGTCTTGAAAATTAGATTATCTATACACACTTAATATATTATGTCAAATACTACCTAACAATTTAGTATTAAATTGACACAAATATATTATATTTTTGAATAGATAGCTATTTACGAATTAAGGAAATACTAATTAAACAAAATTTTCTACCTATTCATGAACATACAATTTAATGCTTACATCTTAATAATAGGCTAAAGTATTTAAATCACTAATTTATACATTCTTCAAATTTAAGATTGCTACTAATGTTCTTTTCTCTTTGTTTCTCAGTTTATGTGTTAACTCTTAACTAACACTTCACTACAACCTTAAACTAAATATTTTGTGAGAATATAAATTAATGTTTCATACTAGTAAGCTTCATAAATATTATACTACAAACAAAATTTTGGACATTTTAGTACAATCTATACATTTACCTTAACAAATAACTCCAAAATGTTTGACTAAAATTTGTTAACAGGATTTCACTACAAAATTTACAAATTTTATCATATAACATTTCATTACTAAGACAAAAAATTGTTACCTCAAACTTCCATTTAACATCATATAGTTAGTTATCTTTATCATAATATTTGACACATACTTTAGTTTGCTAGAAAACTTTACTAATCGTTATTTCAGTGTTATAAAATTTTACATTTAATTTTATACAATTCAATTGTCATTTACAAGTTATCTTAGGCGTCAACTAAGTGGTCTGCTAAGTGTTCTGAATGATAAACCTTTTAAAATTACACATCCCTTTTTTCTTTTGTATTGAAAACGATTTACCTTCCAGGCGTCTAGACAAAATCGCATATTCCCGTCCCTTTTTATAGCAGTTCCCAGATTGGATGTAGGGGCTTTGGGTATTTTGATTATCCCATTTTCAAGCATTCCCTAATCGCAGCTAATTCAGCCTTCTGGAACATACTGGGCGAGGAAATCCCATTTTTTCGGGTTCATTATGTTGTCATGCCCTGGTGGTGATCTTCGTTTCAATCCGTATCAATTATTTCCTGGATATGCATATCTCTCCTTGGTTTATCCATTCGTGACCTTCATTCCTTAATGATCAATTTCCTTTCACTTTTTCGTATTACTTTTCTTACATCTTCATTCGCTATTAATTTCATACATTAATATTCCGTATTTTCACGGCAGTGTTCGTTTAACATTTATTTTATTCTATTCATATTATATTCGTATTTATTTTCTTCGGTTAATGTATTCTTACACAACCAATTTTAATTAAGGTATGCTAACCTAATATTATCTAACTTAATTACTAAATTTTCGGACATTCTTAAGATCATTTTGTGCAGTCTCCAGATCTCTATTATGATTAACTTAAGAATTTTTACCTTGTATAATCCACTAGGCGATCTCAGTTTTTCAAATACGACATGTTTCAGGGACTAAATCCCCATCCTCAGACACAGTAAAAAGTTATTCCCCTAATACATAGGGGTCGTCGAAAAGATTAAAACGTTTATACACATAACCACCACACGCACAAAACTCACTATGAATAAATTAACATATAACATAAACATATGAAAACGTTATAAGTGACTCGGTGCACCGGTCGACCTCCGATCGTCAACTAGCCTGTATTCGCGCTTCATTGCTTATCATCAACGCGGTATCATATAATTTATTGGATTTAAATATCAGCTGATCGTTGAGTAACTGTTCTTTATTTACTTTGGATGCCTTGTATATTTCAAACTCTTCTAAAGCGTTCAGGAAATGACCTTTATTACAAACGTGTATCGGCTCCATGTTTTCTTTGAATCCGGTGTAATTATGGTTTTCGTTTATGAGGTGGAGTAAATAAAGAACAGTTACTCAACGATCAGCTGATATTTAAATCCAATAAATTATATGATACCGCGTTGATGATAAGCAATGAAGCGCGAATACAGGCTAGTTGACGATCGGAGGTCGACCGGTGCACCGAGTCACTTATAACGTTTTCATATGTTTATGTTATATGTTAATTTATTCATAGTGAGTTTTGTGCGTGTGGTGGTTATGTGTATAAACGTTTTAATCTTTTCGACGACCCCTATGTATTAGGGGAATAACTTTTTACTGTACCTGAGGATGGGGATTTAGTCCCTAAAACATGTCGTATTTGAAAAACTGAGATCGCCTAGTGGATTATACAAGGTAAAAATTCTTAAGTTAATTCTTAAGATCGTTTTCTTTAACCCGTTACATTTATTTACTTCTAATTTTTATATTTGTAGAGACATAGTGGTATGTCTTGTTGAGTCAGTGGCGTTACCCACATTTTGTTGGTGAATAGTAAGGGTATTGTCCTATTTAACTTCGTCACGAACTTACCCTGCAGTCGGCCGTTGACACTTTAAGAATTTATGACCTGTCCCTCTCTCTCTTTGTGAAGGTGTGTTGAAAGTAGTTCACGCCACCCTTTGTGACAACTTTCCCCAGGCACATTACTATTACTTATGTACGCGCTGAGTTGTTTTTGACGTTTCTTCCAAACCCTCTTACAAATACGTTCTTTGACTGCTTGTGGCGCGTTAATTACTTTCGTTTTCCTGTCCGCGTACTCACGTACTAATGTTTTGTTTTCAAGACTTCTAAGAAATCTCATCTCGATCGCTTGAACTCTTCCTTTCGTTCTCGTACCAATCTTCACAATATTCTTGAATGGTCCAGCAAATTTCATCCTTTTTCTCTTCCGTGCTAACGCAGTTCGCCCTTGATAATCATCAGAACGGTTTTTCATCTTCTTAATCTCAGGTGTGGTTCCAAAATTTTTACGCACTTCCCCAATCCTACTTCCAATTTTTCTATCAGTACTGGTAATATTAACTGTAGTACTCAATTTTTTCTTTTTAGTTCACTGCTTTGCTTCAGCCTCTGTGTTAGCTAAATCAATTCTCAGGTGCTAACCCTCATACACATTACCATTTGCTTCCAAAGCACGATGTGCACTATTTTCATCAGTAAAACGTACACATGCATGGATATTTGTTCTGTCTTTATGGAACTCTTTCTTAATGACAGTACGTCTTTTGGGAAATCGTGGATCAGATACTGCAGCATATCGCAATCTCGTATTTACAACCGTACCAAACTTCCTGAAATATTTGATAATTTTCTTTTTTGTAATTGTGTTTGGTAAGTTGTCAACAAACACAGTACAAGTGTCTTTATCACCTTCATATCTACCATTAATAATTGTAGATCTTTCTTTTGATCTTGAAATATGATGTGCAGACAATGCTTTAATTGTTGAAGATTGATACTCGGTGTCAATTTGATCCATAGTATTTCCACCTAATTTGTTAACTTCCATTTTTTCTGATTGTTTTTGTAAATCAGCATTTACTTGGTGGGTTTGACCTTGTAGATCCCCTCTAAGTAATTCTATCTCTTCGTCTAATTTCGTGGTGATTTGTTTACCCAATTCTTCTATATGTTTTCTTTGTTTTTCATCCCTCTCATCATTCTGTCTTATCATTTCTTCATTATGCTTTCTCAATTCTTCAGTCAGGCTTCTCAATTCTTCATTCTGTTGCTTTCTTGTTTCTTTATTCTGATTTCTTATTAATTCTATCAACATATTGAGGTTAATCTCACTCGGTTCCAAATTCGGTCCCCACGCCCTTTTTTGGCTATCTCTCGCGCTGCAGGTTGCATTTTCTCCACTTTCACTTGCATTTATTTCTGATCCTTCAACCCCCAATTGATTATCGAACTCTTGGTTCTCCGAATTTGCCTCATTTGTTGCCACTTTTGCCCGCCTTCGCGTTATCATTCAGGCACTTAGCGACTTATTACTATATTATCTTATTCTTCTTAATTCTAAAGAAATTAATGATCACTCTGTCTGTCCTCTGCCTTAGCCTAACGACACTAAATATTATTTTGCCTATTAAGCTGTGCGTTAGGGCGCCAATTTAACAATAATCAATTTGTATGTGTTACAAGCCACACGTTGGTTGCGTCAATTTATAACGTTAATTACCGCTCTTTTAAATTATCACTATACTAATACAACATTATCTTTAATGGGTGTTAATTAGTCACTTGTTTGTGTCTAAAATATGATATTAAGACAGTGTTAGTTAATAAATTATAGGATTTATATCCAGCAACGGTAATTAATGTTAACATGAATTCTACTGAAGCTCCAAATAATTTTATATGTTTACATATGCTTGATGATTATGCATACTATGTCATTCTGTCGAATAATGATATTTGTTCCCTATCTCAGGTACGTATTAAATAAATAAACGCATACACAAATTTCTGTATACTTGAGGCATTTATTATTATCATACTAGTTCTTATTTAACATATTATGCTCAGTCGAAATATTAAATACTCTCTACTTCAATAGCAATTCATCTTACGAGCTCTATCTCAAGGTTTTAATTTGAGTTTCAACGTCAATAGTCATTAACTTTACTACTTACACAAAATTTATTTAAAATTGGATTCATGTTTTTCCGATATAAGAATTATCTTTACATGTGTGATTTAGCATGCCAAAGCTTTTACGTGAGTTCTTTTCATAGGACAGACAGGTGTTTGTTAAGTACTAATTAATACATACAATTTTACTTTTGGTAAGTTATTCCTCTCTACGGCGTCTGAACTGCGTAGGGTTCATCGCTCACTCCTTCGATTGATGATGTCATTGAAGGTACGTATCTCATCTCGTGGTTTATCCTTGTACACACACTTCACTTAGAATATCACATCCCGGCATCTTCCGATATTGCAATAGAATACTGACATGCAACCAGTTATAGTGTTAGATTTTTTGAAGTTCAATTTACGGTTTTCACTAGACTGTTATAGACACATATTGCGATCTTATTCATTTTATAAGTTATGTACTACTATATTCTTAGTTCGCACTTGTTAATCTCGATCGTATTGCATACGTTGTTGTCAACTTTGTTCTATGAAATAACGTATAAGTGACACTGCTTTACAATCATTTATACATATCGGATTTTAGTACGTTTTCAGTTAATTCGCGGACTTTCACTATCAACGAATTCTGAACTTCCGTCACGACTCCTAACTGTTAAGTTACGCTTTTAAGAAACTTATATCATACTTCGTCAACACTTCTGATCGTCACTCCGAAAATTTACTATTAGACTTCTGACTCTCTCACTCTTTCGAAAATGTATCTTAGACTCCTTGTTTGCGTTCTCGGCTTATTTTATATACTCAATCCACCGAATTCCCACTCTAGATTCTCTTCGTCCATCGGTTCCTTCCCATTGGTTATCGTTTGTCTCTGCCACGGTAATACCCTCCTATTTTCCCTCACTTGATAATCTGTCAAATTCTCATTCGTTTCCGTTCTAGCTTTCTTAGAAACTTGCTATTAAAAACCCGCCTCCGTTGAGCTCTGGCTTCTGATAGGATATTTCATTTCCTACCCCCATCGGCTTCCTTTTTGGATACACCCTTCGTCCCTGGCGGTAGTCAGATTTCACGCATGTCAATCATCCTGACCTTTGTTCTTCTGTTCCTTTCAGACAAATTTCTCTAATTGCCACAGCTGCATCTGCTTAACAATTACACTTAACGTCGCTATAAATTTCCCGGTCTTCCCTTGTCATGCCCCTGCTGACTTCTACTACTCACAAGCGTGACCAATTTCTGCATTGTCTTATTCTGTCCATCTGCGTCCTTGTTAGTTCACACGCTATTGGTGTGGTCGTTTCTAAGTAACGTCACCTCTGCTACTGTTTCTCTGTGTCTTAGCTAGAAACCTCTCGCTTTACTTCGCTCCCCGCCGTCTTTGTTAATTGGTTCACCCATTGTACCCGTATCTCACCGGATATGTCCTTTGTTCGTAATACATCTGGTCGATCTCTTCCTTTCATTGAGAACAGTGTCTCGTTGCGTCGTTGATGGGTTCAGACATGTGGTGTGGAATGTTTTTCGTTATTCTGTATCTGCTTCCCGCGACGATAGCTTTCTCAGTAATACTCCTGTGACTCTGATGTCTTTCTTTTCTTAGTTTACAGCTCGACACCCCTTAATTTCTTTAGGTGACCATCTGCTATCTCGGATTTATGGCCTGTCCAGAAACCATGCTCGGCCGTAGCTAAAGGATTTTACGCTCCTTTTGTCCTAACTGCATCTGGTAATGTCTTTTCATTCGATATTGTCAAATCAACAGCTGCTAGGTGGCTCCTATCTTCTAAAAAAAAATTTTTATGTTTCCTACGTTTTGGCGTTACATATTGTTCCCAATTTGGGTCCGTTGATATGGTCTTTAGGCTCCAAAGGATCCCAAATTTACGCCCTTTATATGATGCTTTAAATGATACCTTAAGTGTTCATTATCCTATGAATGTGGTGTAGTATGTGTGTCTAACCCCAGTATGACCTACATTCCGGTTACATAGCAATTTCGATGGTTTTTATACCGTTATTTATTTTATTGCTCTCATTTTATAATCACGAATCCAATTTTTTCAATTTAATTACTAATTTACACATTTATGATAGCATTCATAGATAAAATCTTACATCTACTCCTGTCTATGCTTACCTATGATTTTATTGCCACTTGTTACAATCGTCAATTTCAATTGGTACTCGATAATATATGCTTATGCAAAGTTTAATGAACATTACAATTAGTAATAATAATAATTACAATCGTACTAATATTAGTAGTCTTGAAAATTAGATTATCTATACACACTTAATATATTATGTCAAATACTACCTAACAATTTAGTATTAAATTGACACAAATATATTATATTTTTGAATAGATAGCTATTTACGAATTAAGGAAATACTAATTAAACAAAATTTTCTACCTATTCATGAACATACAATTTAATGCTTACATCTTAATAATAGGCTAAAGTATTTAAATCACTAATTTATACATTCTTCAAATTTAAGATTGCTACTAATGTTCTTTTCTCTTTGTTTCTCAGTTTATGTGTTAACTCTTAACTAACACTTCACTACAACCTTAAACTAAATATTTTGTGAGAATATAAATTAATGTTTCATACTAGTAAGCTTCATAAATATTATACTACAAACAAAATTTTGGACATTTTAGTACAATCTATACATTTACCTTAACAAATAACTCCAAAATGTTTGACTAAAATTTGTTAACAGGATTTCACTACAAAATTTACAAATTTTATCATATAACATTTCATTACTAAGACAAAAAATTGTTACCTCAAACTTCCATTTAACATCATATAGTTAGTTATCTTTATCATAATATTTGACACATACTTTAGTTTGCTAGAAAACTTTACTAATCGTTATTTCAGTGTTATAAAATTTTACATTTAATTTTATACAATTCAATTGTCATTTACAAGTTATCTTAGGCGTCAACTAAGTGGTCTGCTAAGTGTTCTGAATGATAAACCTTTTAAAATTACACATCCCTTTTTTCTTTTGTATTGAAAACGATTTACCTTCCAGGCGTCTAGACAAAATCGCATATTCCCGTCCCTTTTTATAGCAGTTCCCAGATTGGATGTAGGGGCTTTGGGTATTTTGATTATCCCATTTTCAAGCATTCCCTAATCGCAGCTAATTCAGCCTTCTGGAACATACTGGGCGAGGAAATCCCATTTTTTCGGGTTCATTATGTTGTCATGCCCTGGTGGTGATCTTCGTTTCAATCCGTATCAATTATTTCCTGGATATGCATATCTCTCCTTGGTTTATCCATTCGTGACCTTCATTCCTTAATGATCAATTTCCTTTCACTTTTTCGTATTACTTTTCTTACATCTTCATTCGCTATTAATTTCATACATTAATATTCCGTATTTTCACGGCAGTGTTCGTTTAACATTTATTTTATTCTATTCATATTATATTCGTATTTATTTTCTTCGGTTAATGTATTCTTACACAACCAATTTTAATTAAGGTATGCTAACCTAATATTATCTAACTTAATTACTAAATTTTCGGACATTCTTAAGATCATTTTGTGCAGTCTCCAGATCTCTATTATGATTAACTTAAGAATTTTTACCTTGTATAATCCACTAGGCGATCTCAGTTTTTCAAATACGACATGTTTCAGGGACTAAATCCCCATCCTCAGACACAGTAAAAAGTTATTCCCCTAATACATAGGGGTCGTCGAAAAGATTAAAACGTTTATACACATAACCACCACACGCACAAAACTCACTATGAATAAATTAACATATAACATAAACATATGAAAACGTTATAAGTGACTCGGTGCACCGGTCGACCTCCGATCGTCAACTAGCCTGTATTCGCGCTTCATTGCTTATCATCAACGCGGTATCATATAATTTATTGGATTTAAATATCAGCTGATCGTTGAGTAACTGTTCTTTATTTACTTTGGATGCCTTGTATATTTCAAACTCTTCTAAAGCGTTCAGGAAATGACCTTTATTACAAACGTGTATCGGCTCCATGTTTTCTTTGAATCCGGTGTAATTATGGTTTTCGTTTATGAGGTGGAGTAAATAAAGAACAGTTACTCAACGATCAGCTGATATTTAAATCCAATAAATTATATGATACCGCGTTGATGATAAGCAATGAAGCGCGAATACAGGCTAGTTGACGATCGGAGGTCGACCGGTGCACCGAGTCACTTATAACGTTTTCATATGTTTATGTTATATGTTAATTTATTCATAGTGAGTTTTGTGCGTGTGGTGGTTATGTGTATAAACGTTTTAATCTTTTCGACGACCCCTATGTATTAGGGGAATAACTTTTTACTGTACCTGAGGATGGGGATTTAGTCCCTAAAACATGTCGTATTTGAAAAACTGAGATCGCCTAGTGGATTATACAAGGTAAAAATTCTTAAGTTAATTCTTAAGATCGTTTTCTTTAACCCGTTACATTTATTTACTTCTAATTTTTATATTTGTAGAGACATAGTGGTATGTCTTGTTGAGTCAGTGGCGTTACCCACATTTTGTTGGTGAATAGTAAGGGTATTGTCCTATTTAACTTCGTCACGAACTTACCCTGCAGTCGGCCGTTGACACTTTAAGAATTTATGACCTGTCCCTCTCTCTCTTTGTGAAGGTGTGTTGAAAGTAGTTCACGCCACCCTTTGTGACAACTTTCCCCAGGCACATTACTATTACTTATGTACGCGCTGAGTTGTTTTTGACGTTTCTTCCAAACCCTCTTACAAATACGTTCTTTGACTGCTTGTGGCGCGTTAATTACTTTCGTTTTCCTGTCCGCGTACTCACGTACTAATGTTTTGTTTTCAAGACTTCTAAGAAATCTCATCTCGATCGCTTGAACTCTTCCTTTCGTTCTCGTACCAATCTTCACAATATTCTTGAATGGTCCAGCAAATTTCATCCTTTTTCTCTTCCGTGCTAACGCAGTTCGCCCTTGATAATCATCAGAACGGTTTTTCATCTTCTTAATCTCAGGTGTGGTTCCAAAATTTTTACGCACTTCCCCAATCCTACTTCCAATTTTTCTATCAGTACTGGTAATATTAACTGTAGTACTCAATTTTTTCTTTTTAGTTCACTGCTTTGCTTCAGCCTCTGTGTTAGCTAAATCAATTCTCAGGTGCTAACCCTCATACACATTACCATTTGCTTCCAAAGCACGATGTGCACTATTTTCATCAGTAAAACGTACACATGCATGGATATTTGTTCTGTCTTTATGGAACTCTTTCTTAATGACAGTACGTCTTTTGGGAAATCGTGGATCAGATACTGCAGCATATCGCAATCTCGTATTTACAACCGTACCAAACTTCCTGAAATATTTGATAATTTTCTTTTTTGTAATTGTGTTTGGTAAGTTGTCAACAAACACAGTACAAGTGTCTTTATCACCTTCATATCTACCATTAATAATTGTAGATCTTTCTTTTGATCTTGAAATATGATGTGCAGACAATGCTTTAATTGTTGAAGATTGATACTCGGTGTCAATTTGATCCATAGTATTTCCACCTAATTTGTTAACTTCCATTTTTTCTGATTGTTTTTGTAAATCAGCATTTACTTGGTGGGTTTGACCTTGTAGATCCCCTCTAAGTAATTCTATCTCTTCGTCTAATTTCGTGGTGATTTGTTTACCCAATTCTTCTATATGTTTTCTTTGTTTTTCATCCCTCTCATCATTCTGTCTTATCATTTCTTCATTATGCTTTCTCAATTCTTCAGTCAGGCTTCTCAATTCTTCATTCTGTTGCTTTCTTGTTTCTTTATTCTGATTTCTTATTAATTCTATCAACATATTGAGGTTAATCTCACTCGGTTCCAAATTCGGTCCCCACGCCCTTTTTTGGCTATCTCTCGCGCTGCAGGTTGCATTTTCTCCACTTTCACTTGCATTTATTTCTGATCCTTCAACCCCCAATTGATTATCGAACTCTTGGTTCTCCGAATTTGCCTCATTTGTTGCCACTTTTGCCCGCCTTCGCGTTATCATTCAGGCACTTAGCGACTTATTACTATATTATCTTATTCTTCTTAATTCTAAAGAAATTAATGATCACTCTGTCTGTCCTCTGCCTTAGCCTAACGACACTAAATATTATTTTGCCTATTAAGCTGTGCGTTAGGGCGCCAATTTAACAATAATCAATTTGTATGTGTTACAAGCCACACGTTGGTTGCGTCAATTTATAACGTTAATTACCGCTCTTTTAAATTATCACTATACTAATACAACATTATCTTTAATGGGTGTTAATTAGTCACTTGTTTGTGTCTAAAATATGATATTAAGACAGTGTTAGTTAATAAATTATAGGATTTATATCCAGCAACGGTAATTAATGTTAACATGAATTCTACTGAAGCTCCAAATAATTTTATATGTTTACATATGCTTGATGATTATGCATACTATGTCATTCTGTCGAATAATGATATTTGTTCCCTATCTCAGGTACGTATTAAATAAATAAACGCATACACAAATTTCTGTATACTTGAGGCATTTATTATTATCATACTAGTTCTTATTTAACATATTATGCTCAGTCGAAATATTAAATACTCTCTACTTCAATAGCAATTCATCTTACGAGCTCTATCTCAAGGTTTTAATTTGAGTTTCAACGTCAATAGTCATTAACTTTACTACTTACACAAAATTTATTTAAAATTGGATTCATGTTTTTCCGATATAAGAATTATCTTTACATGTGTGATTTAGCATGCCAAAGCTTTTACGTGAGTTCTTTTCATAGGACAGACAGGTGTTTGTTAAGTACTAATTAATACATACAATTTTACTTTTGGTAAGTTATTCCTCTCTACGGCGTCTGAACTGCGTAGGGTTCATCGCTCACTCCTTCGATTGATGATGTCATTGAAGGTACGTATCTCATCTCGTGGTTTATCCTTGTACACACACTTCACTTAGAATATCACATCCCGGCATCTTCCGATATTGCAATAGAATACTGACATGCAACCAGTTATAGTGTTAGATTTTTTGAAGTTCAATTTACGGTTTTCACTAGACTGTTATAGACACATATTGCGATCTTATTCATTTTATAAGTTATGTACTACTATATTCTTAGTTCGCACTTGTTAATCTCGATCGTATTGCATACGTTGTTGTCAACTTTGTTCTATGAAATAACGTATAAGTGACACTGCTTTACAATCATTTATACATATCGGATTTTAGTACGTTTTCAGTTAATTCGCGGACTTTCACTATCAACGAATTCTGAACTTCCGTCACGACTCCTAACTGTTAAGTTACGCTTTTAAGAAACTTATATCATACTTCGTCAACACTTCTGATCGTCACTCCGAAAATTTACTATTAGACTTCTGACTCTCTCACTCTTTCGAAAATGTATCTTAGACTCCTTGTTTGCGTTCTCGGCTTATTTTATATACTCAATCCACCGAATTCCCACTCTAGATTCTCTTCGTCCATCGGTTCCTTCCCATTGGTTATCGTTTGTCTCTGCCACGGTAATACCCTCCTATTTTCCCTCACTTGATAATCTGTCAAATTCTCATTCGTTTCCGTTCTAGCTTTCTTAGAAACTTGCTATTAAAAACCCGCCTCCGTTGAGCTCTGGCTTCTGATAGGATATTTCATTTCCTACCCCCATCGGCTTCCTTTTTGGATACACCCTTCGTCCCTGGCGGTAGTCAGATTTCACGCATGTCAATCATCCTGACCTTTGTTCTTCTGTTCCTTTCAGACAAATTTCTCTAATTGCCACAGCTGCATCTGCTTAACAATTACACTTAACGTCGCTATAAATTTCCCGGTCTTCCCTTGTCATGCCCCTGCTGACTTCTACTACTCACAAGCGTGACCAATTTCTGCATTGTCTTATTCTGTCCATCTGCGTCCTTGTTAGTTCACACGCTATTGGTGTGGTCGTTTCTAAGTAACGTCACCTCTGCTACTGTTTCTCTGTGTCTTAGCTAGAAACCTCTCGCTTTACTTCGCTCCCCGCCGTCTTTGTTAATTGGTTCACCCATTGTACCCGTATCTCACCGGATATGTCCTTTGTTCGTAATACATCTGGTCGATCTCTTCCTTTCATTGAGAACAGTGTCTCGTTGCGTCGTTGATGGGTTCAGACATGTGGTGTGGAATGTTTTTCGTTATTCTGTATCTGCTTCCCGCGACGATAGCTTTCTCAGTAATACTCCTGTGACTCTGATGTCTTTCTTTTCTTAGTTTACAGCTCGACACCCCTTAATTTCTTTAGGTGACCATCTGCTATCTCGGATTTATGGCCTGTCCATAAACCATGCTCGGCCGTAGCTAAAGGATTTTACGCTCCTTTTGTCCTAACTGCATCTGGTAATGTCCTTTCATTCGATATTGTCAAATCAACAGCTGCTAGGTGGCTCCTATCTTCTAAAAAAAAATTTTTATTTTTCCTACGTTTTGGCTTTACATTTCTTATAACAAATTATATAATACAGGTAGGTGTATGTATAATACGTTATAATAACAGGTATTTGTACGTCTTATTTTTTTGAAACGGTTTCGTTCGTACCTGTTATTTTCAAATACTAGTTTAGCACACCTCTAGTTACAAGTAATACGAATTGAATAGAGACGTCATCTAGATGCGTGACCCTCTGAACGGAGCAAGTAACAGCTGTCGTATGTCACTGAGAAACACGCAGAATTAGGCTTAATCAGAGACATATTTACTGATGACGATAAAGCTTCTTATTGAACTAATCAGGCCCACAAACAAAACTGATATGCACAGGTTATATAATAAGTGTTATTCAAAGCGTCTACCATAATTCATAGACAGTTGCTGAGGCGACTCTACCTTTAACAAAGTTACGTAAACTTATAAAACAGCGAAACGTTCTTTCGCCAAAACTAATAACGCATACAGAGATGATATCCGTAGCGTGTGGAATGACAGATTCAAATGGTTAGTATTTTAATATGAAATAGACCTACAGATTCGTTGTTATCTTCAATTATAATTTTATAAGGAAAGAAGCCTAAAAGGCAGGTTTTGCATGCGTGTAATGTGATAACAATGGCCGTATCGGTTAATATACGCTGAACATTGTCATTCCATGAGAATTTCAAAGTTAAAACAAAAATTGTAAAGTACAGCAAATTGTCCATTACCAGTACCGAGTGTTACATTTTCTAATAATGTAGAAGAACATCAGTAATAAACCATGTTTTTTATAACTGTTAACATTCCAATCCGATGAACGTTTAAACGAGACGCGCGAGTTCACGTCACACACATTACGTGCTCTACAAACTTCACATATCCAATACAACTTTACATAAGAGAGACCATGAACATTGTGTAGGCTAGTGTAGACATCACTGAATCCCATAGCGCCTCTGTATATCTCATTAAGTAAAACGTCGGATGCACCCGTGTTACCTTTTCACACAACTTGCGCACATGTATATTTGTAATCAGGCCCGGTGACAGGATTCTCGGGCCCCTGGGCAACTGAGGGGTCCGGGCCCCTAAATCCCGGTACACCCCACCCACCCCCTCACTTAATTTAGACCAGAACTGCGAACTTGTAGGTTATTTTATAACCAAGACTTACCTGATTATCAGCTTTTTCTGCAGAAGAAATGTGCACTGTCATGCATTATCTTTTGATGTACTATAAATTGTACTTATAAATTTTTTATGTTAAATAAACATATGTCAGTGGAAAGGGATGGGGAAACATTTTCGAAATAAAAACTTGTCGCTGAGTGGCGAATGTTCGCGGCAAAGGGAGGGGAGGTGAGTCACAGCGCCCGCGCTTCTCGCTCTATTGTCCCCATCACCCGCGCCACAACCCTCGATGACCACAACAACAACGCTAACGTCATACTTCTCTACTGCACACTGACACGCTCTACCTTGATTTGTTTTTTCACTTTTTAAACAACAAAAGTTTGTATTCTTGTTGGCATTTAAATTTATTTAAACTTTAAATTTTTATTTTTAATTAATTTTTTTGGGCCCGGGCCCCTGCGGGCCCGGTCCCCTGGGCATTTGCCCCCTCTGTCCCCCCTTGTCGCCGGCCCTGTTTGTAATTACTTAGTGTAAGTGTAAATTTATCCCCACGCTCAGGGCCGATTTTGACGTCAACAGCGCCCTGGGCACTCCAAACGAGAGCGCCCCCCCCACCATCAACTCAACCCCCTACTCCCACCCGCAATTATAACGACTTAGTTGTTGACTTGCCAGTTTTGGTTCGGGAGGGATTTTGGTTCCCTTAACTCTCCTTTTATTTGGAGTGTCTTTCCATTATCCACCACCTATGGACCCGCCGTGTCCCGGACTGGCAACCGGCAGCCGTAAGGAATGACATGGGCTTTACGTGTAACCTGGTGATCAGTGGTTACAACAATAAAAACCTCATTTCATTTCTTACGGCATCACGGACCTCCCACCCACCCTTTGTAAATATATTGTGTGCATAATAAGTCATAGGCCTCCTTTATGTTTTTACCGTTTTCATTTATTTAATCACGCCTTTCCTTGATCAGAGTGTCTCTTATAACATTGGCTTTTTTCTAGCCTTGACTCTTGCGAAATTAGTAATTTTATGTAATGACTAAGCGATTGCAGGAACCTTTACAGATTTACTAAAAAAATTATTTAGGTAGACACTTTTATAGATTGGAAAATTAAAATTTTCATTTGTTTTTTTTTTTATTTGGCGCCCTCAAACATCTTGCGCCCCCAAATCTCATGCGCCCCTGGGCACGTGCCCAACGTGCCCATTTACTAAATCGGCCCTGCCCATGCTTTGTACTATGGCTAGGTCTTTAACTGAACCCACGACATAAGTCGGCAAGTATACACCCAAGAGAGGTTACAGTGGGTAACAACCTCCCGCTCCCCATTGGGTAGGTCGCCATTGCAGGACTTATAGATAAACTCTGCTGGCAGACAGGCAGAGTGCTACTCCTCAGCATATAACAAACACTAGGCTATAATTGGCGAATCACCACCTACTACCATCAACACCCCTCCTCGGTTTATTATCAGGCACCCGCCTGATGGAAAAGTCTTCGTCTACAATGCCATGGACAAATAACTCAGTATCTCCCCCACCATAAAAAATTTGAGTTACGCCACCGGAACGCAGTCAATCGGAATTTAACAAACAGAACCATTGAGGTAAATTTACGCAATTAAATTTATTATCAAATTTAATTAAATAAACTTTTATTGCTACCTTTAATGTGAAAAATATATAATTTGTATTGTATGGTCCTACATACCTTCACTATTCACTTGGGCTTCTAAAGGTGAATAAGGAGGATCATCCCTTACCTTCCTCTAGATATCAACGATGACAAAGTAGCCTATATTACTCCAGAGTAAGATCAGCACATAAGAACAACGAACTTGTTCAGAAACACGCTGACACAAATACCTCGGAAAACGCTGCCGGTAATATGGAATCCGAAGTAAAACCCCACAGTTGTTACAGTATGGTCTTATAATGTCTAACTTATACTGAGTTATTACGTTTATATACGCACTTTTGTACTAGGCGTATGGCATCAAATATGAAATTGCGTTTGAAATTCTCGGCACCGGCTGGTTGTGGGGTTGGGTAAATCGTACAACTAAAACCTGCAGGCAAGCAGTGCCAGCTCGCTAGCAGCCGCGACACTATTGGCTATATAACAGATGAATCTCCTACCCCAACAACTCTCCCCTTGCTCACCCCCAATAACCAGTCACTACACGAAATTCCTGGTATAACTTGGCGAATAACACCTCAGTGGAAAAATCCTCGTTACAGTACTGTATTCCCAGGCAGAGGCGTAGCTAGGGGGGGGGGCAAGGGGGCAGCTGCCCCCGGCGGCATAGCCAGTAGGGCGGAAAAGTGAGCATTGACTTGAAAAAATTATTTTCAGTTTATAAAACTACAAACAACTTGTTTATTTAATATATATACTATTCCTTACGAACCACAGGAATATGAAATTTTCTTAATATAAGATTAAGAACTACAAGTTCTAAAGAGTTTATGAAGTCTTTTATTCAAGGAAAATCGAACCCTGAGTGTCAAAATATTACAATTAACAAGGAATCAACTTGCGATCATTAAATGGATGTTATTAGCGACGAGGCTGTTCATAAATACAGTAAAGTTAACGACGTGAATACTTCAAACTGTGGAAGTGTCAAAGTTCAGTTACAAGATTCAGTTGGTTCTAGTACCATGGATGATGTTGCATCGTGCAGTCTTGAAATTACAGGCGATGAAGGACAGAACATTACTAACAACAATATAGACCGTGTTCCCGGTACTTCTCTACAAGATATGGGAGCTTGGCCAAGCGAGAAATCTCAATCCTTTCGAGATATAGTGGTGAATAGAAGAACATGTCAGTTGCAGAACAAGGACAGCCATTTTCCTGAAGATGAAGCTGGACGATCCTTAAACAACTATTGGTTTTATAAAACCTTACAAAATGGCGAAAAGGTAACACTTGGGTGTGTTTTTCTCCAACTAAAAATCTCTATTTTGCTTTTGTTGCACTTTATTTTCACAAAAAAAAAAAAAAAACTATCACAGAAGCCATTTCAATAGTAAAAATGGGTTTTCGTCGTGGCGAAAGTTACATCCCCATATTCAGGGTCATGAAAATAGTCCTGCTTATCGCTCTACGTTTTTTGAATGGAAGGAATTGGAACGTTCTTTAAACAAAGGGGGACTTATTGATAATCTACTTCAGGAACAAATGAGTAAAGCAGTTACGACATGGAAAGAAATCCTCGAAGGGTCATTGCCACAGTACAAACTCTTGCAGAACAAAATCTGACTCTGATAGGGCTGATAGGAGTCAATTACTAACGATCCAAATCCTGGAAACTTTCTGGCTTTGTTAAAATACTTGGATAAATTTTAACGTATAAAAATATACTTTGTGCATAACGTGTTAAAATACTTTATTGTGCTGTGGAAAAATAAACCATTGCACTTCTGGGGACGCTAACGGACAAATTAAAAGTGTGGAGGAATGAGCTGTGTGACAATGTCGTTACTAAGGCAGAGCAGGTATGTAATGAATGGAGTGTCAGTATAACAAAAAGGATAAGAAGGAAGCGCACGATGCCAGGGGAGTATACGGATGATTCTCCATTAACCGTTCGGCAAGAAATGCGACGTTCTCTAACAGAAATTTGGACAAACTGTCAGTTGAAATTTCAAGCCGTTTCTATAACACAAAAGAGTTAGAAAAACGCTTTTGGTTCCTCTGTAAATTTGAGGCGTACGTAAATGATGGGGATATACATTTTAAGGAACAGCTTTCCTAGATCAATATTAAGTGCACAGTGCTTACAAAACTGTATCCACATGACCTAAACAGTAAAGAATTGTTCAGTGACTTGAAAGACGCCATACTTTTATTTAAAAGGGAAAAAGTTAACGGAGAACAAAAAGACTTTACACCTCAGGCAATACTGCAATAGGCCTACATTCCTTCAATGAGATTAGAAGCCTACAAAACACTAGCAAAAGCTTTAAAATTTTTCTTACTTTACCAGTGCATGTGTCTTCTTGTGAAAGATCGTTTAGTAAGCTTAAATTGATTAAATGATACCTACGATCAACAATTTCTCAAGACAGGGTATCAAATCTAGCGATACTTTCAATTGAAAACGACATTCCATCGTCTTTAGATTATCGTGATTTAATAACCCACTTTGAAGCAATTAAGACCAGGAAAGTTACATTTTAAAATGTCTCGTTTTAAATATTTAATGTTTATTAATAGAAGACGCTACCTGTAATGGTAAGTGATTTATTTTTATTACTTTTAATGTAATTCTTTGTTTAACTTTATGTTGCTTTAGGATATTGTTTTGACATGCGCTTTAGACCTACAAGAAATTTGCATGTTTATTAGAACATTTTTTCGTTAAATTTTGTTATATTACTACATTTTTTATAGTCTGCATTTGTTAAGAGTAAATGTATACAAACTGAATACCGGTAATATTATAATATGTAATTTCTTAAGTTTGACTTAACAAATATTGTTAAGACGTTTGCTGGACGTTCTTTCATACAAAAATGAACACATCTGCATTTATTAAGTACTTTGTTCACCGAATGATTCTTCATTTTTGCTCTTTTGTCCCCCTTTAATTGTGAAGGTGAGGCGCCCGACGATCTCCTTGTCCCGGGCGCCAAAAAGCCTAGCCACGCCACTGGAGACCAATACTCACACTTAATTAAATTAACTCCTTTAGTTTTAGATTCCCCGTTAACACACTTTCGAACTCGGTGCGGAAATAATTTTCCATTGTTCAGGCTACTACTGCTGTATAGTCCAGTTGAGCATAGGTAATATTATTTACTAGCAAGTTACCCATACCAGCAGTTTCTACACAGTAGGCCTACTTTAAGCTCTGTTTAAAGTATTTCTTAATTAGAAACAGAACACATTTGGTCTTGGCTAATTCAATCTCCATCTTGTTTCTAAACGCGTGTTGTCAATAAATATTCTAGTGTTGTATTATTGTGATGTGGATATGACACTACAGTAATCGAAACTTCATAGTACTTTCTGTTGACGTTTTCAATTAGGTCTAAATGTATTTCGACTGGAAAATCATATTGTTCATCCTTTCTGATACTGTATATCACTATTACTGCAACCGTATCGTTATCAATGTTGTATCATTAGATTACTTTATTTGATGGTGAATATTATTTTATTACTAGAAATAGTACAGTTATTATTATTATTTTGGTTGTTTTATGCTTTATCATTAAAGTATCAAGCATACTAATATTAGGCTATAATTATAACTGTGTTTCATCTTTAATTTGACAGACATGAAGTAAATACTGTGTAGCGAACTCAGAAACAAAATTTATACGAGATACAAGAACATTAGGCTATTTATTTATCTTCAATGAACAGATAATTTAAAACATTTGGCGTGAATGATACGGATGTAATGCAAAACCTGTGTTTGTTGTGTTTATTTAAGCACTGGACATGTCGAATTTTGTTATCTGAAACCCCATATGTAGCTGAATAGTATCTATTTCCCGAATTAGCTTATCAAATTCCAGGTTCCGAATTCCAAGCAAATGACGCCAATGATGATAGATGAGAGACATAATTTATTAAATCCACCAACACATTATTGCATGTTGCAAGAAATATTTTTCTCATATTAAGAAAATTACAAAAAAAAAACTTGGTAGCTTTACAAAATTAATTATTTTATCAAATTCTAACAATTTTTTCAGCCCGATAGGGAATTTATAAAATTAAATTTACAACAGCATCATTGAAACAACTGCCACAATTTGATATCACAATTTTGTGAATTTATCACGTGTTTTTTTTTAATAATTTTCTTACTACTTTACAGTGCTTCACTGTTTGCGAAACGGTAATTCAGTTAATATTTACTCTGCTTGAGGTTGTAATTTTTCTCAAATTTTGCAATTTTTGTATTTACTCGAGATACAAATTGCATTACAATACTCAAAATTCTGTATTTAATACTAATGAAAGAATTAAATATATACATTGTATTGTAAATTTGAGCTTCTAGAATCAACGAAAATCGACTGAAATGTTATTTACAAGGAAAGTTATGGACAGATTAGACAATAATGTAGTAAGAAATTGGGGTATAAAAATTACGTATTGACAGAACTTGCGACTTCGGACTATTTAAAACGTTAATCCCATAAGCAAACAGGACTGTTTCTAGTCTACTAAAATTTATAACGTAAACGAGTTAGTAAATTGTAAGTTACAAAAATTATAAAATTGAGTGCATTAAAAAATGTGTTATGTTTAAGTTAACCGCCCATGAAACACGTAATAATTGCTTGTACCGGTGCTATATACAATTTATACTTAAATGTATGTATCTATATATATATATATATATACACACAGTGGTACATTTCTAAAATTATAGGTGCCGGAAGGCATAAATTCAAAAGTTGTACAGACACAAATACACTTATATTTTATATTAGCGTATAAGTTTATATCAGTTTATTACAAAGGAAGTCTACATTTTTAAAGCCTTATAAAATATGTTACATACGTATAAACTTGTGTCTAAAAAGAAAATAAAGTTTACTGATATTTCTAAAGAGCTTCATCGTCAGGTTAGCCGCACGACAATCGAAAACATGTTACTGGCGCCATCCCGGAGCCTCAATCAAACTCTAAGTGATGGTTTCGGTGGTTCGGACATTTTTAAAAAGTTTCTATAGTTTCATCATTGAGTCGTCAACGTGAATTGCCAGAAATGTGAATTTCATTAATGTGATGACCAGAAATCAACCCTCCCACATTCACTTGAAGATATTGTTATTGAGTCAATAGCATATTTCAAGTTAGAAAGACTCTCCGGGAAAATTCTGGAATGCACATACTGTATTCTCGAAAGCTCCCAATCAGTTGCCTTTCATGTAGTTTTAATTCTGAAGCAAGTTTTTTTATTTATTTTCTCCATAGATTATTGGGACATTTTTTGAACGATGGTAGTTAAGATAAAGATTAGTGCTGGTTTTGTGATTTTGACAAATGTTTAGTTTTGTAGTAGGGCTGATGAGGGGCACAATTTAAAAAGTAGTAGTAAATTTTTGTAATAATTAGGTTTTTTTTCATATATTTTTTTCGGTAACGTATTTTTGGATCCAAGAGGTTCCGGAACGCCTTCCGGCGCATTCCTCCTGAAATCAAGGCCTGTATATATTCATAAGTAACCACTAATAAATAACCTTCTGTAGGTCTAAAATTCTGTTACTCCCTGAAGTTGAAACACTGATTATGAAGTATCTGTAAACCTATACTAAATCTGTTTCATTATATTCGTAAACAAAGTAAAACCTGTAACAGTAGTGGAGCTTGACTGTAGAAACAGGCTGCAACTACACTGCACTACACTACACTTGGAAGTGACAAGTTTTTAGTTAATGGTAGGCGGAAGACTTCTATTATATACCTCACACTAGGACTGCACTTAATGGCGACTTAGTCCTTAACATATGTATATTATAATGTATGAACTTTATCTTAAAAACGATAAACGATATTATAGTTTTGTATTCGTCTATCTGATTAGGGCATGTCTTTGTGTATACTCAGAAAAAATAACATTACCACAACATTTATATTTGTTTTAATTTTTTTCAGATCCTGAAATTTATTTTTAAATTTGGCAAAAACAACTTTACATACAAGTGTCATACCATATTTTTTGTGTATTTCCAACGATTGAGCACTGTATAACGAACATAGTTTTAAAAAAAATTGATTAATTTAAATTGTATTACAATATACCCAGCGCGGATAATCAGTAATATATGACTGAGAAATGGCATGAAGGAATACAAACAAGTGCTACATCAAATACAGTTTATAAATTACATATTATTTTTCAACAGTCACCACATCCTAATAAAATCTATCATCTACGTCAATGGATTTTGAAACGTTCCAGTCAATCCACTACACAAATCGCTAGAGTGACACTTTTTGGTTGGTGAGGACGTTGGGATGGGTTTTCAGCGAGTCGCTGAAATTGGCTTTTTCTACTTTATCTCTTCTACGACGTCTCAAGGCATTTTTGAATATCTCTTGATTATTCGTTTGGGCACACGGGCGTTTGTGATGCCTTTCCGTACTTTGTTCTGGAAGCGCTGCAGTATTCATAGTTTGGAGTTTTCGGTGGTAACTCTCCCAAGATGAGTTATTGCTATTTCCAGTGTCACCTGCCAGTTAGCCAGTATATTTCTTAAATCGTATACCAAGGTAACTCCGCTTCATAAAAATGTGTTTTCACCAAGTGAGTCGTCGACAGTCGTCCTCGTTTACCTGTGGCGGTACGCAGCTGCCAAAAGAAACAGGTGGACAGTCATATTTACCTGCGTCGGTACGCAGCTGCCAAAACAAACAGCTGGACAGTCATATTTACCTGCGGCGGTACGCAGCTGCCAAAACAAACAGCTGGACAGTCATATTTACCTGCAGCGGTACGCAGATGCCAACAGAAACAGCTGGACAGTCATATTTACCTGCGGCGGTACGCAGCTGCCAACAGAAACAGGTGGACAGTCATATTTACTTGCGGCGGTACGCAGCTGCCAAAAGAAACAGGTGGACAGTCATATTTACCTGCGTCGGTACGCAGCTGCCAAAACAAACAGCTGGACAGTCATATTTACCTGCAGCGGTACGCAGATGCCAACAGAAACAGCTGGACAGTCATATTTACCTGCGGCGGTACGCAGCTGCCAACAGAAACAGGTGGACAGTCATATTTACTTGCGGCGGTACGCAGCTGCCAACATTATTTACCTGCGGCGGTACGCAGCTACCAACAGAAACAGCTCGACAGTCATATTTACCTACGGCGGTACGTAGCTCCCAACAGAAACAGCTGGACAGTTATATTTACCTGCGGCGGTACCCAGCTGCCAACAGAAACAGGCGGACAGACATATTTTCCACAGTAAAAAAAATTACACGGTCTGATTTGGCTACGTTGCCTTTAATATTTAAAAATTAAAAGGAATGTCTTTCCTTGATGCCTAGAAAAGGTTATGCAAGTGCTGGAGACGTGACTTTCAGGAAACCAAGAAAACGTAGTAGGCCTGCTATAGATGTTCATTCACTATAAGTAATACTGATGTATTGGTACGTATACTAGTACTTATAATAAAAAATAATAATAACAGTAATTTTACGTTCAAACAAAAATTGAAACCACTCAGAAAGCTACTTTACAAAAAACGTGTTTAGGCTCAATTCATTAACTTAGACGTATAAACTATAAAGATATACACCACTTTAAACAATAGATTGGTAAGGTTAATAAATTTAAAAAGAAAATAGATTTTTTCTGTTTTTCGAAAGTAGGAATTAAAACTATTATCACTTAATTAGGGACAATATTAAACGTGTTAGTAGCTTAAATCATTTAACGTTTTCCCCTGTAGACTGTAGTTTCTATACTCCAGAAAGTGTGAAAAATTTCTTTTAACTGTTAATTACTTTTTATGGTAACT
This sequence comes from Magicicada septendecula, assembly GCA_034769895.1. Classification (NCBI taxonomy): domain Eukaryota; kingdom Metazoa; phylum Arthropoda; class Insecta; order Hemiptera; family Cicadidae; genus Magicicada; species Magicicada septendecula. The sequence continues at coordinate 454,192,063 of CM068367.1, forward strand.
TATAATATTTTTTAAGGTCAAGAGAGGCAGGCTTCGTTAGATTAGTGACGACATCTGAAGAATGGATTGTACTTTGGAAAACATTGATATTTTTGCAACTGAACAATTTTTACTAATGGACTTGAGAAGAACATTAATTTTAGTTAATGAATATGTTAAAGGATATAAGTGGTGGACAATTAACTGAGCGATAGATCAAATATAAAAGGGTTTTATTAGAAATTACCAACGCATCAGCTGTGCTCACACAATACACACGCACTAACAACTACAATGACCTAGTTACATCTTACGTTTTTCAAGTTGGCACTAGTGAACATATAACTTCATTTTTATAATCACAAAGTATATAATATTCGAATCATTCTTTATATTTCATAAACATCACTTTTAACTGATACTTAATGTTTATTCAACACTTCCCTTGTTTATGTAATATATATAAAAAGTCTCTGCATAAAAATTATTTAAAACTTTTACAAATGATTGACCGATGTAACTCAAAAACTGGACGTGGAAGTGGCTTGGTGAGGATATCTGCTGTCTGATCCTTGGTGTTGACATACTCTAGATTGAAGACCTTCTCTTCAAACTTTTCTCTTATATAGTGGTATTGGACGTCAATGTGCTTAGTCCTCTCGTGAAAGACTGGATTCTTGATCAGTTTAATTGCACTTTTATTGTCCATGTACAGAGTTGTTTTTGTGCTTTTCAAGATGCATAAGTCGTTCATAAGTTTCCTTAGCCACATTATGTATTTAACAGCTTGGCACGCTGCCATATATTCAGCATCGGTTGTAGACAATGCTGTTGTGGCTTGTCGTTGAGAACTCCAGGTAAGTACATTCGATCCTAGTTTGATTAAATATCCAGAAGTTGACTTGCGAGTTTCAATTTCTCTAGCAAAGTCTGCATCACTATAGACTTGCAAATGAGTATTAATATCTGCTTCGAACTTTAGACCGTAGTCCAGAGTTCCCTTTAGGTATTTGAGGATTCGTTTCACAGTATTCCAATGAAGCTTGGTAGGTTTTTGAAGATAGCGACTTGCCTTATTAACAGCAAAAGACAAATCTGGCCTGGTACCATTTGATAGGTAAAGCAAGCTTCCAACAGCTTCTGCATAAGGTGCATTGACTATTCCAGTGTTCAGATTTTTATGAGCATCAGTGCATGTCTCTTCATGAGGATCTGCAGGGATTGTCACTGGATTTGCATTCTGCATCCTTAACCTTTTGATTACCTTTTCTGCATACGCAGTTTGATGGAGGAATATTGATCCATCCTGGTGTCTTTCAATTTGCAACCCAAGGAATATATTTGCCTGGTCATCAGTAACCTCAAATTCCTTTTTTAGTCCATGGATTAGATTGTTAATATCATCTTGGTTTTTAGCCGCAATTAGTCCATCATCAATATAGACGGCCAAAATCAGCCTTCGATCTTTATTATTGCTAGTGAAGATACATGGATCTGCCTTGGTAGATTCAAGTCCGTACTTCTTTAGAAATTTGGTAAACCTCTGGTTCCAACATCTGGAGGATTGTTTGAGTCCGTATATGCTCCGAAGCAGCTTGCAGACTTGATTTGTTCCATTTGAAAAACCTTCTGGTTGCTTCATATATACATTCTCTTCAATCTCACCATTTAGAAAAGCAGTTTTGATATCAAACTGCTTCAGTTTGAGTTTTTCTTTTGCTGCAATAGATAAAATCATTCGAATTGAATCAAATCTTACTACGGGACTGAAAGTTTCCTTGAAATCAATTCCAGCCTTTTCATCAAAGCCTTTGGCAACTAGTCTTGCCTTGTACCTTTGAATATTTCCATTTGGATTCTTTTTAATCTTGAAGACCCAGAGATTTCCCATGACATTGGCCCCAGGTGGTGGTTCAACTAGATCCCATACGTGATTTTTAAAAAGAGATTCGATTTCTTCATTCATAGCAATACTCCAGTTTTCAGCATCATCACTGTTTACAGCTTCTTGGTAATTGAGAGGTTCAGTACCTTCTGCAATAAAACAGTCATCAATGTTAACATAATCAGCATATCTCGCTGGAGGTTTGATTGTCGATGATTGGCGCAGTCTGCTTCTGTAGTTTGTAGTCTGGTCATTCTCAGTACCAGCTATTTCAGATTCTTCACATTGCACTTGATCCTCAGAAGTTATATCATTTTGAACGATATCATGATCTTCAACAAAACAGTTGTTTTGATCAACTTCAGGAACTTTATCTTTCTTTTCATCGGGTAAGAATAATGATGTGTATTCTTCCCTGTTTTCATCATTTTCTTCTTCATTTTCAAATGTATTTGTTAAAATGACGTCACGCACTACATTTACTTGTTTTTTGTGAGGAAACCAAACTCGAAATCCTTTAATATGGTCTTCATATTGTAACATCACAAGATGTCACCTAACCTAAGTGTATGTTATTAGATTTCATAAAACAAAATAAACATGTAAATAGGTATAGACTAGTCAAAATAAACAAGAAAGAAGAAACCAAGAGAGAAGAATAAAGCAGAAGTGCCATGGGAAACAGTAACGCAATAGCTGTTTGACACTACAACTAGACTGAGACTAAAACGAACTAATGGACAGAATAGATTTAAATTCAACTGTCAATTCAGTAAATAGTTAATGTAAACTGAATGTCATTTATAAACAAAAAACAGACGAATTAGCAGTTAAATACTGTGAAAGCAAAATCAGCAATTTTCTGATAATAAATGTGACTATGAACAAGTAGATAATGAAGGCCAAAACCAATGTTAACAATGGCTATATTGTAGGAACTAAGATGTATTTCTGCATCAAATATACCTGTCAGAAAAGAGAGCTAACTATATAAGAGAATCTTATACCAATAAGATGTCTCTGTAATTTACCAAATTGAGAACCCATAGGCATTATAAAGGCCAAATTTCAGTGTAGGCGATATTCTACACTTAACAAACTTAGACCAAACACTAGTCAATAAAGTGACTATTAATAATTATCACCAGTGCAAAATAAAATGCACCAGAACAATGGTTATGCATTAACATAACGAAAAATGATATTAAAACGATAGGTTTAGCCACGATTTTATTTGTAAATAGTAGTTCAAAACTAACTAACAGTAAACAAAATGTCATTAGTCAGTAGGTTCATTTGTTACTATGTATAGAATTAAGGTGTAAAAGTAAAGTTCAGTGAAAAAAACGTCAGTACAGTATTAATGGAGTCCACACATAAACATTTGTTTAATAAAATGTTATGTGGAAACGAGAAAGGTTAACTAAAAAGTGTAAAATCGGCGACTCATAAAGAGCAGACGACAGTAAGAATAGTGTACCCGAACATTGATTTCCTAACAATGTCGGTTAAGGTGAAGATAATCCGAGATCGAGTGATATCAATTTAAAGGAAACAAAACAATCTTTAATTTGATAATAATATCAACTCAATCGTGACGGTATTAAGTGTATGACAACTGTTAGCATCATTTTATAAATGTATATCAGGAATCTTGTACCAATAATAATAACAATGACAACAGACGCGACCTGTCAATCATCTCAACATTCGACGGTTAGAAAACCGTTACCAACCGCCAAAAAGTGATACGTCATTTTTCGTCTTACCTGTCTGGACCAATAGGAAAATTAGTTATAAAATGATAATTTTACCTAAGCCCAATCCAACAGGTGGGTATAAAAAGACAGACCGGCGAATTTTGAGGGAGACCTTTATCATCTAACGAGCTGAACAGACGTACGCTCGTCTCCGTCATGTTTCATCTTATAACATAGCGTCAGTTACCTTGTACTCTGGAACCAATAGTTAACAACGGGAAACTTTACTTCAAGTGCATCATCAATCATCTACAGTGTTCAAGTGCAGTTTATTTTAATTTTGTGCGGGAATAACGAACAGAAAAGAATTTATTGTCAGTATTCACGATCCATTTTTATCAGAAGAGGATCGAATTTCTGTTCTTGTGCGAATTAGTGCTGAAAGAAAGTAATCTCTATAATCCGATTACTTAAGTGATAAAAGGTTTTAATTAAAATAATTAAAACCACGAAGGTAAAAGTGCAATCATTATTATACTTGATCTGAGCGCAATAACTTGTATTTTGCTACCATAACCTGTACTGACGCAAAACACAAAAACAGTATCTACGATTACACCACGTTTCAATTTTTTATTCAAATTTGTTATTAGTAAGTAAGCTATATGTTAGTGGTAAGGGTCCTCAATTGAATAATATTGTCATTAGAAAAGCAAGCGTTAAAGAAACGCACGATCTTACAATAGATCGTTTTTTTTATTTTAATTACTTGGTCAAAGTAACTTCAACTTTTTTGATCAATTGTATCATTGGATACTGTGTAGGCATAATTGTTTTCTTTCGTGTCTCAAAGAATTCACTACTGAGATGATAATAATAATAATAATATCGATAATAATAACAATAATACTAATAGTAATAATTGTAATAATTTTATATTACAATAAATAGTATCTTGACTTAACCAAATTTATAACTCATGTTCTGAGCCAGCCGTATGAGGCATATAATAATTAAGTTTTCATTGTACAACTTTATATGTTATATTATGTGTATTTTTTGAATTCACTAGAAGGGTGCAAATAAACCCATTATTAACAGCATTACCTGATTTGATTTATTTTATTTTTTCTGAATAATTAAATAGTTTCTTTTATTAAACTTAAACAACCTTCTGTTGTGTTTGACACATTGGAATAACATAGCCAAAAAGTGGTATTCAACTATTTTAAATTTTCAATTCATCTATTAATTTTTATGAACGGGTTTTACATGGGATTTTCCCTGAATAAATCTGTGTGGCGCCCATTAATTTAATAAACAAGGTGACATAACCTTGCAACTAAAGGGAGTTGATGAATGTAAGCTGAGTTGACAGTTTAGTGAGCTTCAAGTAAACGCAATCAGGTACGTAAAAGTATATGTTTGTTTATGATATTGTCCAGACTTTACAGGACTTGACTTACTCAGACTACCTGTAATCAGAAGAAGTTTCTACAACCAGTTTCAACCAGACGAGATCTACTATCAAGTAATCAACTGCCATATTTCATGTTTTAATTTAAGATAATCTAACATTTAAAAAATAACCAACTTTATTATTTTTTGTTTAATACAAGGGAATTCTTTAAAAACAAGAGTATTCAAACCATTGTAAACACTGTGAGTAACTTGAATGTTGTATGGTAAAATATTTAACGACACTGGTCACCTTCAAGTAGAAACAACCATTCTCAACATTGAGTTATCTCCAAGGAACACTTCACCCATAGATGACTTTTGTTTTAATGAGACTTTTAATACTTTAACCACAAATTTAAATTTAAACAATAACCACGCTTTTATTTATTTTGGTTCAAGTTAATTAAACGTAACGTAAATTCGATTATAATAATAAACATAATAATAACTTTTAAGATAACACCCCGAAGAAGAATAATACGTTATAAATTGACGCATCCAACGGGTGGCAGAAGTAACCACGAAACACACACACGTTATTCGTTTAGATTACAAGTTGGTGCACCAACTAGTGTGGCTTAAAAAATATTAAATAAATATATTTTTTATATTTTATATTAGCACGGTAGACACGAAAAAATTAACATGCCGCACACCCATCAGTACGATACAAGATATAAGGACAGTAGGGTAGGAGAGATGCAACGGGAGGTAGATACATACGAAGCGCAACCCACAGACGAGATGGAGGTTATTACAATCAATAACATCGAAACTAGTAACGACGAAACACCTCACGTAGCACCAGAGATAGAAGTGACTGTTGACAACCAACCCAGACGGTCTGAAGAACTCCCACAACCAAACAGACCATCCGAAGAGGCAAAATGGGATCAAATGATGAGAATGATGATGGAACAATTCGGACAGGTGAAGGAAGATAGTCGATCAATGAATAAAAATATGGAATCACTTAGTAAGAATATGGAATCACTGAAGGAGGACCTAAATAAAAGGATTGACAATACTCATAAGTCTATGGACGCACTGAACAATAAAATCGACAATAACTGCCAAGCCATTAGAAAAGAATTGAACACCACCTTAATGAAAATTAGCCGAAAAATGGATGACATGAATAACCGGAAGTGGGGAGAAGAACGGAAGGTATCCGAGGACAAAAACATGGAACAAATGGCTCCAGAGCCTGAGAATAGTGAAGAAGGAAAGGACGACAATGACTCAGAGATAGAAGAAGTACCAAATGATGAAACCATGGAAGAATTAAGTCTACAATCCGAAGACACTGATAACCAAACTGAGGATAAAGAAGACTCGAAAGCATTGGTGCCTGAGGATACACACCATAGGAATGAAGGGAACATTCAGCATAAAGAAACTATCATTAAAAATGTAAGGAACAAGATAATAAAGAAAACAGGAGAGAAAGAGACAAAGATAAAAAGAATAATACGCTCTAAGAAAACGAGGATTACAAAGGAAATATTAGAAATGACTAGGAGTGGATTAATTAACTTCGTGGACAACCCAAGTATTCGTTATAGAGCAAGGACCAACGGTAAGAAGTATAAACCAGACTACATAAAAATGTTAAAAATAAATCACCGTAAAACCGTGGGTAAAAAATTAAGTACGAATCCAATTAAATTAAAAATACCACCAAATAAAATACACCAAACAAAATCAATCGATTCCTTAGTGCATAACCGATCATTAAACCATTTAAGTAATGACCCAGATGACAGAACGATTAAAACAATGTTACATGCCATTGACTATGTTATGACGGAGAAGGTCATAAACAACGAGGTATTTAAGGTGAATACTCCTAGAAGAAAGAGGCTTCACAGGGAGAAGGAAAATGATCAAGAACGACTGGACCAGCTTATTGAAAGGTACGCCCAAAGAATAAGGGAAATACAGAAAAAGAGGGACCAAGCGATGGAAGAGTCCAACCAGGAGAACAAAGATCAACCCGGATTAGAAGATGGGCCAGACATCAATAATAGCCAAGGCCCGGAGTACAATGAACACAATAATACCAAAGATGATGAGAGGAAGAAGGCAAGGAAACGGGGAGCCAATGACTATCTGGTAGCCGCCAAGTGGAAGAACCGCATGATAGGAATAGAGTGGAAGAGCACAAATAACCCCATGAATATCGGCGAATAAGCAATGATGAATATTAAGGAGAAATAATATGTAATAGGAAGCAACATTCCTCACCCAAACGTTTATGTTGTAAAAAAGTAAAATATCTATATTGGAAAAAACCACTACTATAAACAAACTCATTTGTTGTTAAATTACCAAAAATATTGAAGGTAACCAATTAGCTATAACTAGTCAATCTACCTTACCAAGTTACAAAAGTGTGTAGGTTTAAGATGTAAACCAAACCATTTGTTAATGATGAAAATGTACAAAACCTATTACCCTAGGGGATAGAATATTAGATAAGGTCAATCAAATGATTTAATAAGAAAATGCAATTACTGTACTATACCTAGAAAAAATATGTATCCAGATGAATATTCTATATGACATAATGTTTATAAAATGATTATAGTATACCTCTCATAAAACTCAAGTATAAAGTGTATAAAATCGTCCAGAATAAAGGTTCACCCAACTAACCTTTGAAGGAGTAGAGAGGCAGTATAACAAAGTGTGTAAAATAAAAAGAAGGACATTATTATGGAATGTAAGGAAAGAGAAATTAATATTTGTGAAACAAACCATGAAAACCCCAAGCATGTCTATGAAATTAGATATTAGATATTAGAATATTGTTAAATAAAATTGTAATTACAGTATAGTATATAGTGTATAAAATCATCCAGAATAAGTGAAAACCACCATCACTTGAAGGAGTAGAGAAGAAAAATAACAAAGAGTATTAATTGTAAGAATAACTATTGTTATAATGAAATGAAAGGAAAGAAAAATGTGTGTCAATTATCAAATATTATACATCATAAGAATATGTCAGAGAACATCAGAAAAAAAAAAGAAAACCATTTAGTATACAAACAATGTAAGCCTGATAGTTCAGGAGGAATATAACTCGTTAAGAAAGATTTAATAGACTATAGTGAAAACAGAAATATATTGTGAACTCTAGATAGAACAAACAGATGCATAAGATTATAAGCATCCAAACAAGTGTATAATCTTAAAAAATATTTAAATGAACCATAACAAATTGTTAACTAGTAAATAAGTAACTATATAGCTGATAAAGGCATAGCTAAAAAACACCAAGTCTAAAGGAAGTAATTACCTGTAAAAAAGAAGGTATGTTAGCAAGTATACAGATAGAAATGTGATCTAAATGAAAACCTCTGATAGCTTGTATATTATAGGGAATATATTATATTATTGAATACGAATGATATGTGATATTTTTTTTGAGTTGTGATAGTGCAACTATTGCCAGGTGCAATGTTTATTTTTACTCAGACAGAGAAGAGTAATGCCTCTGAATCTGAGAATGTGTAGGGAGGAACGGCAGAGGATGTTAGCCATAGTGAGCCACCCTGATTCCAGAACCTCTACTACAGTTAGGGAATTATATTGTTTTATTATATCAAGGAATATTATAAAAGAATCTGCGAGGTATAAATTATTATAACCATCAAATGATCACGAATGCAAAGATATGTAGTGAGAAAGTAGAATGTAAATAAAACAGGGAATAATTAACTTGAGAAACAAGATCCATCATAGTTAAATGATTTAGAGAGTACGCAGCTTGAAATTACTAGTAAATTAAGAATTGTACTATTGTATAAAAAGCCAACCTAGAGTAAGACACCAATAATATGTTTAAAAAATCTAGGAATACAAGAGAAAATATCTTTATTGAAGTATACTAAGAAACTGACATGAATTGATAATTTTACAAAATATAAATTTTTCAAATGATCAATTTTAAAGAGGGTGTATTATGTAACATCACAAGATGTCACCTAACCTAAGTGTATGTTATTAGATTTCATAAAACAAAATAAACATGTAAATAGGTATAGACTAGTCAAAATAAACAAGAAAGAAGAAACCAAGAGAGAAGAATAAAGCAGAAGTGCCATGGGAAACAGTAACGCAATAGCTGTTTGACACTACAACTAGACTGAGACTAAAACGAACTAATGGACAGAATAGATTTAAATTCAACTGTCAATTCAGTAAATAGTTAATGTAAACTGAATGTCATTTATAAACAAAAAACAGACGAATTAGCAGTTAAATACTGTGAAAGCAAAATCAGCAATTTTCTGATAATAAATGTGACTATGAACAAGTAGATAATGAAGGCCAAAACCAATGTTAACAATGGCTATATTGTAGGAACTAAGATGTATTTCTGCATCAAATATACCTGTCAGAAAAGAGAGCTAACTATATAAGAGAATCTTATACCAATAAGATGTCTCTGTAATTTACCAAATTGAGAACCCATAGGCATTATAAAGGCCAAATTTCAGTGTAGGCGATATTCTACACTTAACAAACTTAGACCAAACACTAGTCAATAAAGTGACTATTAATAATTATCACCAGTGCAAAATAAAATGCACCAGAACAATGGTTATGCATTAACATAACGAAAAATGATATTAAAACGATAGGTTTAGCCACGATTTTATTTGTAAATAGTAGTTCAAAACTAACTAACAGTAAACAAAATGTCATTAGTCAGTAGGTTCATTTGTTACTATGTATAGAATTAAGGTGTAAAAGTAAAGTTCAGTGAAAAAAACGTCAGTACAGTATTAATGGAGTCCACACATAAACATTTGTTTAATAAAATGTTATGTGGAAACGAGAAAGGTTAACTAAAAAGTGTAAAATCGGCGACTCATAAAGAGCAGACGACAGTAAGAATAGTGTACCCGAACATTGATTTCCTAACAATGTCGGTTAAGGTGAAGATAATCCGAGATCGAGTGATATCAATTTAAAGGAAACAAAACAATCTTTAATTTGATAATAATATCAACTCAATCGTGACGGTATTAAGTGTATGACAACTGTTAGCATCATTTTATAAATGTATATCAGGAATCTTGTACCAATAATAATAACAATGACAACAGACGCGACCTGTCAATCATCTCAACATTCGACGGTTAGAAAACCGTTACCAACCGCCAAAAAGTGATACGTCATTTTTCGTCTTACCTGTCTGGACCAATAGGAAAATTAGTTATAAAATGATAATTTTACCTAAGCCCAATCCAACAGGTGGGTATAAAAAGACAGACCGGCGAATTTTGAGGGAGACCTTTATCATCTAACGAGCTGAACAGACGTACGCTCGTCTCCGTCATGTTTCATCTTATAACATAGCGTCAGTTACCTTGTACTCTGGAACCAATAGTTAACAACGGGAAACTTTACTTCAAGTGCATCATCAATCATCTACAGTGTTCAAGTGCAGTTTATTTTAATTTTGTGCGGGAATAACGAACAGAAAAGAATTTATTGTCAGTATTCACGATCCATTTTTATCAGAAGAGGATCGAATTTCTGTTCTTGTGCGAATTAGTGCTGAAAGAAAGTAATCTCTATAATCCGATTACTTAAGTGATAAAAGGTTTTAATTAAAATAATTAAAACCACGAAGGTAAAAGTGCAATCATTATTATACTTGATCTGAGCGCAATAACTTGTATTTTGCTACCATAACCTGTACTGACGCAAAACACAAAAACAGTATCTACGATTACACCACGTTTCAATTTTTTATTCAAATTTGTTATTAGTAAGTAAGCTATATGTTAGTGGTAAGGGTCCTCAATTGAATAATATTGTCATTAGAAAAGCAAGCGTTAAAGAAACGCACGATCTTACAATAGATCGTTTTTTTTATTTTAATTACTTGGTCAAAGTAACTTCAACTTTTTTGATCAATTGTATCATTGGATACTGTGTAGGCATAATTGTTTTCTTTCGTGTCTCAAAGAATTCACTACTGAGATGATAATAATAATAATAATATCGATAATAATAACAATAATACTAATAGTAATAATTGTAATAATTTTATATTACAATAAATAGTATCTTGACTTAACCAAATTTATAACTCATGTTCTGAGCCAGCCGTATGAGGCATATAATAATTAAGTTTTCATTGTACAACTTTATATGTTATATTATGTGTATTTTTTGAATTCACTAGAAGGGTGCAAATAAACCCATTATTAACAGCATCACCTGATTTGATTTATTTTATTTTTTCTGAATAATTAAATAGTTTCTTTTAGTAAACTTAAACAACCTTCTGTTGTGTTTGACACATTGGAATAACATAGCCAAAAAGTGGTATTCAACTATTTTAAATTTTCAATTCATCTATTAATTTTTATGAACGGGTTTTACACGGGATTTTCCCTGAATAAATCTGTGTGGCGCCCATTAATTTAATAAACAAGGTGACATAACCTTGCAACTAAAGGGAGTTGATGAATGTAAGCTGAGTTGACAGTTTAGTGAGCTTCAAGTAAACGCAATCAGGTACGTAAAAGTATATGTTTGTTTATGATATTGTCCAGACTTTACAGGACTTGACTTACTCAGACTACCTGTAATCAGAAGAAGTTTCTACAACCAGTTTCAACCAGACGAGATCTACTATCAAGTAATCAACTGCCATATTTCATGTTTTAATTTAAGATAATCTAACATTTAAAAAATAACCAACTTTATTATTTTTTGTTTAATACAAGGGAATTCTTTAAAAACAAGAGTATTCAAACCATTGTAAACACTGTGAGTAACTTGAATGTTGTATGGTAAAATATTTTACGACACTGGTCACCTTCAAGTAGAAACAACCATTCTCAACATTGAGTTATCTCCAAGGAACAGTTCACCCATAGATGACTTTTGTTTTAATGAGACTTTTAATACTTTAACCACAAATTTAAATTTAAACAATAACCACGCTTTTATTTATTTTGGTTCAAGTTAATTAAACGTAACGTAAATTCAATTATAATAATAAACATAATAATAACTTTTAAGATAACACCCCGAAGAAGAATAATACGTTATAAATTGACGCATCCAACGGGTGGCAGAAGTAACCACGAAACACACACACGTTATTCGTAGGATTACAATATCCAATAAAATATCCCTTTTCAGATTTAGCGTCCCACTTCTTCCTTTTGATCTTGGGAATGTGTGAGTACACTTCTTCTCCAAATATATGTAGATCTTTTAAATTTGGTTTACGACCATGCCAAAGTTCATAAAGAGTGAAATCCTTTAATGAACTTGTACTTGTGCGATTTAATACATACACCACTGTATTGACCGCTTCAGCCCAAAAAGTCTGTTTGAACTTTCTTGCGTGCAGAATAGTACGTGCTGCTTCAACTACTGTTCTGTTCTCCCTCTCGGCTGATCCATTTTGTTCTGGTGTATATGCCACTGAACGCTGGTGCGTGATTCCATGGTTACTGAGCAACTTGGAAACATTTTCACAGTCAAATTCCAATCCGTTGTCAGTTCTCATGATTTTTATCCCATTAGAACAGTGTTTTTCTGTTTTTTTAACAAAGTCAGTCATGCAAGCAAGAGCTTCAGACTTTGTATTAATAAAATACACATATCTATAATGAGAAAAATCATCTTTTAGGAGGAGAAAGTATCTTGATCCACCTAAAGAATTTTGTGACATTGGACCACACAAATCTGCATGAATAATCTCACCAATAGCACTGGTTTCGGAAGTACTCATTGGAAAGGGTAGGCGATGAGCTTTTCCAATTGCACATGCATTACAAAAACATATGTCATTGTTTTTAACTTTAACACCAAAATGTTCAAGTAACTTTTTAACTCTAGGATAGTTTTGATGCACTAGTTTTTGATGCCATGTTTCCAAAGTATCTGCAATATTAGCACAGTTAGTGTTCAATTCTTCATGTTTTTTGCTCGGAGGCTCAATTTCAAATTGCATCTCGAATAAACTATGTCTTTTGCGTAACCCCATAGCTATGACTTGACCATTTTTCAAAAATTTGCACACTTTATTATCTGCAATTTGTTTTAGACCTTTGTCTAAAGCAACACAGCTCGAGAAAAGATTGTAACTAAGATCTGAAACGTATAATACATCTGCTAAATGATTTTTATTCCATTTTTCGCCATCAAATGTATTCACCTTTATATTGCCTTTTCCACAGGCTTTTAGAAAATCACCATTTCCAATACGCACCAAGATTTCTTGATTTAATGGTTTATAATCTACAAACCAATCTCGATGATGAGTCATGTGGTCAGTTGCACCTGAATCTTTATACCACATGTCAACCTTTTTAGAGCCTTGTAAAATAGATGCTAAGGCCTCACTTATAAGTGCAGTTCCCTGTGTTGTATCATGTTTTTTGCTTGTGTCATTTTTATCACTTTTATTATTGTATTTTCTGAATCTACAATTTCGAGCCCAATGGCCTGACTTGCCACAAACAAAACAATCCCCTTTTGGTTTAAACACATTATTAGAATTGTTTTTATACATACCCTGTTTTGCACCTTTGCCTTTATATTGAGATTTTGACGCAAAAGCTTTACTTTCAGCCTTTTCAGTATCATTCACTCGCATTTCTTCAACTCTTAATCTATTAATGAGGTTCGTTTTTGTACGATCAGCCTCAGCTGTTGACTCCCATGCACACAGAAAATTACTAAAACTCTTTGGCAATGTAAGCAGAATTTTTGACACTATCATCTTGTCATCAACAGTTTCACCCATGCTTTTAAGTCGATAGGCTAAATCTTCAATCTTTGAAATGTGTGTGGCCATATCATCAGCTAAATCCTTGACAAATGAGTGCCACTGCTGTTGAAGAATGTGCAGAGATGCTTCGCATTTTTGCTCATACACAGACACAAGTTTTTCCCACATTTCTTTGGCATTTTCTAGATGCACACGATGAATCATGGTTTTTTTCAGTCAGAGTTGTCACAATTACTCTCTGAGCTGTCCCGTCTGCCTTTTCGAAATCAGATTTCTTCTTTTCATGTTCTTTTTTCTCGGCTACAGATGCATTATTATCTAACATAGTGGGCATAACTTGTGCACCTTTGACTACATTCCATAATCTGTAGGATTTCAATATAACTATAATCTGAAATTTCCATACATACCAGTTCTCGCTACCTTGTAACTTGTTAATACGTAGTAATTCACTTTCCATGTTTATGTGTAGAGGTTAATTTTCACTTTTACACACGCGGTCGGAATAACCTTTTTATTTGCACGTAAACACGTTTTAAACTATCACTGAATTGATTCACTTTCCATGTTTATGGCGTTGAGGTTAATTTTCACTTTACCACGTGGTCGGAATAACCTATTTGCACGTAAACACGTTTTGGACTATCACTGCTCAATTTCACATAAATATTGCCCTTTGCATGCACCTGGGCCCATAACCTGTTAAAGGATATAAGTGGTGGACAATTAACTGAGCGATAGATCAAATATAAAAGGGTTTTATTAGAAATTACCAACGCATCAGCTGTGCTCACACAATACACACGCACTAACAACTACAATGACCTAGTTACATCTTACGTTTTTCAAGTTGGCACTAGTGAACATATAACTTCATTTTTATAATCACAAAGTATATAATATTCGAATCATTCTTTATATTTCATAAACATCACTTTTAACTGATACTTAATGTTTATTCAACAGAATAAATGTTTATACTGTATATTTTAATTACAAGTGTTCCAACTTATGCTTTTGTTCGTTCATGTGCTGGTTCTGTCTCCAGTTTATAATTCTCTTTGCAACGAGCCGAGCTGTAAGTGAATTCTTGGATAGAATTATTCGATTCCAAGAAGATTTCACGCAGGCCTTGATGACGCAAGGAATGAAAAAACAAGTGAAAACATGCTGACTACAAAAGATGCAATGTAGGGGAGAGTGTTGTACCTTGGAACACTTTTTAAACTCTAGCTTTTAATTTAAAAACCTAAAATGTTTTATTAGAGTCAATGTTATTTAAAAAAACTACGTTATCTCCTCTACCAAATGGGATACTTATTTAAGCTAATTCTTTGACAACAACAATAAAACAATGAAAAAATTGAAAGGCTTACAAGTGTTCCTAGGTACAACATGGTGATGTACCTTGGAACGCTACCTCTTGTACCTTGGAACACTCAAATCTTTTGGAGAAATAACAACTAACAACTCAAAGTGTTACAATATAGTGTATTTAATGTACAAAATGAATAAAAAACGAATATGGCTTCTTGAATGAATACAATAGAATTAAAAATAGCAAAACATTTGGGCCTGTACCAGTCGCAGACATAAGATAACAAATGAAAACAGTTTCTTGAATGAAAGCAATGGAATTAAAAATGTCAACACTTCAATGTCTGCACCAGTCACAAAGATAACATAAATGAAAAGTCTTTTGATTGAATACAATGGAATTAGAAATGTCAACACCTCACGGCCTGCACAAATCACAAACATAACTTTTCCATCCTTTCTTTTCTGACCCTGCACATCATTCATGAGTCCATCGCTTGCATGCTGTGCAGCGGATCCATTGTTCACCACTGCGGTCTTGATTAAAGGGTTGATGACAGAACATGCACTCCTCATCTGCACTGTCTTCATCATCCGCGTCGACTAGTGGGGCTATGCCATCCTCAGATGAAGATGAAGAAATGTCTCGCTCCCTTTTCTTCACTTGTTTTATTTTCTTTAGTTTAGCTGGGTGCTTTTCAGATCTAGTCAATTCAGATGTTTTTATATCAAAGTCAATTTCTCTACGTGTCTTTCTTCCTTGCGATTGTAGGCCTACTAGCTTTCTTTCTTTTTCCATCCGTTTCTTTTCTTTTTCTTGGCGAATTCTTTCTTTTTCAGGAGTGTCTGTGGGAATTAAAGTCCTGCCTTGTTTCCTTCCTCTTTTATTTGATTTTCTTTTGTTTGCTTTCGGATATGGTTGTATCTCTTCTGGAGTTATCACACTCTGAGCCTAATAAACCACACCATAAGATGGGCTCAGATTGTTAGGCACTGGTAACTTTATTATTTCAGCATGGTTAGGGCTAACTTCTGCACTGCAGATGGGAACAGGAGCTCCTCCTAGCGTTGGATCACGTGAGCTGGTTGAAGGCTGTGGATCAGAAAAAGCTGCATTTGAATTAGGCCTGCTTGTTGGAAGACTAATTCCATTCCCTGACATTGAACGATCAGTTACTGAAGAACACAAGAAATCGTCATCAGTAAACACATTTCGATCTAGGGGAAATATCCCAGCGGCTTTGAAACCACTAACAATGTTTTTGGTTGATAAAGCACGTGGAAAAACTGTCCCAACCACCTCTGCGACTGAATAGATATTGAATGTTTTCCCTGGATTGTTCAAATGCCAGTCATCAAGTGCTTGGTTATAAAATGTTTTTAGACATTTTAGGTACACTGTCAGGTCAAGGGGCTGGAGCTTGTTAGAACAATGGGGAGGGAATGTAACCATTATAATTCCAGAATCAGAAGCTCGGTCAAGGGCTTCTATTGATAAATGTGTTTCGTGGTTGTCAAGCAGTAAAATAACGCGCTCTTCCTTTGAACACTTGACATGGGCAATGAAATAATCCAAGAATCTTAAAAACATTTCTTCATTTGACCACCCTGTCGGGGTAGCTGCGCCGATTGTTCCTGGAGGTGCACCAAATATCATTCTGTCTTTAAAGTAAACACGTGGGAAAATCAGCATCGGAGGAGTATGATTTCCTATTGCGTTAATGGCAACAATCAACGTAATTAATGTGCCTCTCTCTGCATAAGCACAACCTCCTACCTGTTTAACTCCCTTAGGAGCAACGATGGGACCTGGTGTTTGCACTGTTGACAGTCCTGTCTCATCGAGATTCCAAATTCTGTGAGCAGGAATTGGACCAAAGCGTTTGTGAACATCAGCAAGGTTGTTAAAGAAACAGTCAACATTAGTTTTATTAAAACTGGTCGACCTAGAAAGGCTTGTGGCTTCTGGTTTGCGGATAGATAGTGTGTCGCTGTGCCTTTTCAAAAAGAGTCTCATCCATTGTTCACCTGCAATTTTTCCCGCTTCCCAGTTGTCAGGAATTTTCTTCTTATTTGCAATGGCAAACTTAAATGCTAAAAGCCTCACACCTTTTTTAGAAAGGCAATATTTCATGTTCGCAATTTTTTTTATGTAATCTACCAACAAAGATTCTTCTTCTTCTGGAAAAACTCGATTTATGTCATAGTTTGATATGTATTTGAAAGTTGTTTGATCAGATTCTTTGAACTTAGCTAAATTTCGTGACAGAGTAGCTAATTTTACATTATAGACTTTGCAAGCTTCGCGAATAGAAATTTTTGTTAGGACAAAGGAACGTCCTAGAGTACTTGCACGGAATCACTCAAAACTTTCAACTTCAAACCTCTGGAACAAATCAGATATGTAAAACCTGTATACATTTCAGGTAGTGCAAAAGAGATAGAGTAAAAAGAAAAAACAAAACAGTTATTTAAAATATTAAAATAATGACACATATTAATGCAGACTGGCTTGATCAGAAGAAAATTAAAAACTTTTTTTTTTTAATCGCCAAACACTTATTAAAAAAGTACTTAAAAGCCTGCAGTGATTAAGCGAAGGCAGTCATAACATCACAAACGTAGAGAGGCATTTTTTGCCTATAAATAAATTTATTTCAACGTGAGGAACAGAGGCAAAATAAAGTCAACACTCTGAAGAGCTAAAATCTCACAGCATTCATGGGGGAGGGGGCAATTGTCCAAGGAGCAATTGTCTGGAGTCCAGTTGTATGGGGGGGGGTAATTGTGTGGGGACCAATTGTCTGGGATGCAATTGTTGTGACACAGTCAGAGGGATAGACAAAGGGAGTTACTGGGGCCACAATTTCCCCCATTGCGTAGGTCGTCTGTACCACAACACTCTTGGCCTGCATAACATACACAGTAGCTCACAACAGGTGAATCTCCTAATACCATTACATGTCTTTCCCGTGCCCCAATCAGTAAATGCAATTCATCTCCCCCTTTTTTTTTTTAATGTAAGCAAGTCAGCAAATGCATAAGATTTATTAAGCTTACTTATGGGTAAGACGCTTTGTCTGTGTGCCTGGCTCTCATACACATAGGAAACAACATCGGTTTGATTTGAAATGTTTCACTTGACATAACTTTGTCAGTTATAACATTATACTTAATGCAAACACAAAATATAGTGATAGCAGACATTTTTTAACAACTACATGTGTATACAACAACTTTCTAACAACAGAGTCTTACGTGGGTGACGGATTTGGTAAAATTATTGGCTTTTCTAATAGTTGTTACAATATAGTATAAATAAAAGATTTCAGAAACTGATTTTGAAAAAATCAGATTGGGAACTTTCAGTATGAGAGTTGATTACATGCTTGTAGACATGTACAGGGTCCGCCAGTGAAGCGGGAAAATTGAAAGTACCCAATGTTTTCATGAAACATTTATTATCAGAATTTTTTTTTACAGATTTGAGTTGAGTAAAGTATGCCATTATTTTATTTTTTTAAAATAACACCGCTCAAGTGAGAGCCATTTCTGTGTAAACATTCTTCTAATCTTGACCAAAAATTTTCCATCACTCGACGAAGCAGGTCAGGTTGAATCCATGCAATTTCTTGTCTGATATTTGTTTTTAATTCCGGTATGGTGTGCGGTCTATCAATGTACACCCTGCTCTTCAGAAATCCCCAAAGAAAAAAGTTGCATGCGGACAAATCTGGGGATCTTGCAGGCCACGAGATGTCGCCATATCTGGATATGAGTCCGTCCGGAAAGAGTTCTCTTAAAGCACCCATGGACACACGAGCAGTATGACTTGTGGCCCCATCCTGCTGGAAAAAATTAATTTCCGGAAACCTAGGGAGCTGTTGCATCAAAAATGTTCTGACCATGTGTGTGTAGCGGTCTGCATTGACAGTTGTGGTGTTTCCTCTATCGTCTTAGAAAAAATATGGCCCAATAATGCCAGATGATGAAACTGCACACCACACCATAACTTTCGGACTATGTAATGGCTTTTCATACAACTCACCTGGGTTTTCATCATTCCAATATCGACTATTTTGTTTGTTTACATATCCATTCAAATGAAAATGTGCTTCATCTGACATAAACATGCGGTGAATAAAGTTTTCATCATCATTTACACGTCGCAATATTTCTTCGCTGAAAATCCTGCGAGCCAGCATATCGCCATCTTTCAACTCCTGGATTACTTGAATTTTGTAAGGATGTTATGTTAAGATAAGTCTTTATGCAAAATTCGTCGTAACGATGTGTCACTAATGTTTAGTGCGGATGTATGTTTCATTGCAGAACGTTGTGGACTACGCGTCAATGCTACTCGAACTCTTTCAATGTTTTCCTCTGTTCTTACAGACCTTGTTGCTCCTCTATGCTTTAAGTTTAATGTGGAACCAGTTTCTTCAAACTTTTTCACCCATGACATAATTGCATAAGCGGACGGCACTCTTCCATGTCGTGGAATATTGAAATGATTATGAAACAATCGTACAGAAGTCACACAGTCACCATTCTTATAAAACAATTTTACGCAGAAAGCACGCTGTGGACCGGACCACTGCTCCATGTTTAACAAATGGCATTAAATGTAAAACAACAATTGAAAACCTCCACGCCCTCTCGTGAGCAGAAAATGAACTATTGGACTTTCAAAATTTCCCGCTTCACTGGCGGACCCTGTATTTTAACCCATCACTAATAAACGCAGTTAGGATAACTGTTTCTATAAAAACAAATTATGTATTGTACCAGTAGATAATTATGCTTTGTTGCAACTTTCAGAACATACTGTTTCTCTAGATAATATGGTTCCATGAAACACAAAAGTATATGAAATGTCTTGCTGATGACAGCAACTGCCTTAGTTGCATGTCCACGGGTGACCGCATGAACTTTACAAAGCTAAAACAGCTATAAATTGCTGTTCCTTCTAGTTTTCTTAAATATAATGTTCTGCCACACATTTGTGGAATGCACGTTAACAGAGGAGCATATAATAAAATTAAAATCCTTTGATATGCAGACAACCCGAAAAATGTTATAAATTGGGCAAAGAAGGTAGACAATTAAGACAGATTATGTATTGTTTTTGTTGCTGCTTTTAAATATGGCCTCTATTTTTCCTTTATCATGTAAGTTTTTTTTCTGAAAAGGATTTTTAATAACAAAGAAAAACTCAAAAATTACATTTTATTACATAAAATTTATGGAATCGTTTACAAAATATATTTTATACAGAATCTTCAATAAAGGAAGTGAAGAAACTCACTTCTTCATGGAAACTGACTTTTAAGTTGTTGGTTTCATTTTCCTTTTTTTCATTGTAGCTTCTTTTGGTGCTTTTACACTCTTTGGAGTGGATTGTATAGGCTCACCAGCCTTTCCTGAACAGCCGACCCAATGCACGAATTACCCCCACTTTCAAGTTTCGCTAAGTTATCTAGAGAGAAGAGAGAGGAAACGTCGCTATAATGTTCACTGTCCTACTTCCATATTATTTCCCTCTCTGTCACACACATTCTGCCATTGTTCTCACCAGTCTTGTTGCAGCCGATGTTCACGCTATGAAACACTGTACAAGACTGTTGTGCACATGTACGAAATAAATAAAAATTTTGTTAGCCTCGCAACGAGGTGTTTGTCTACTGCGCATCGAGACCTGAGTGTTCAATTTACATCGTCTTGCCTCTATCTTTTCAGCTACCAGCATTGGTGTTTTCAGCCATGTGGATATTCCATTTCCCCTGACATCTTTATTTCATTTAAGTGATATCCTGGTGAAATCTTTCAGCCTTCTCTTCACTAACTGCACCAAGATTTTCTAGAAAATAACCCACATGTGAATCTAGAAAATTCAATTCTAAAGAATTTGATAACCTAGGTTTAAAAATCTCTTCACACATTTCCATATTTTTACAGCCTGTATTGCAACTGAAGAGTGTATTTTAAAAAGGGAAAATGCAGTGAGTGGTGGGAAGAGGGAAAGGTGATGAGAGAAAGGCAGACATGCAGGCACACAAAAGCAGTCTGGTTAAAACTAGTTTACCATTTTGCTTAAACTCATTTTTACTGTTTTACTTAAGACATTTACTTTTTATGCTTAATCCCATTCCTTGTATTACAATACTTTATACCCTGATTAACGAAAGAAAGTGACTGGCGGAGCGGCCGCGCGGCGACCGAGTTTGTAGTAAAAACATTCCAATTAATAACCTCGTGGAAACGTAAAATACGGGGCTAGAAATGTCTAATGAACTGTATTTTAATCATCAATTAAAGACGTTTTTAACAAACTTTTCTAATTTTTTAAATCTTTTTTCAATTAATTTATATAGAGAGTTAAATAAAAAAATACACGAATTTGAATTAAAAATTTAGGGTTTATCATTTTTATTAGGTAAGAACTCAGAGGTTAAGCATCGGAAAAACATTTCTTATAGATAAATGGTAGTCCACCTTCTTTAGTACAATATATCAAAAATTGAGATTCCTACGATTAAAATTAACGACGTTATTAATTTTTTTCTAATGTCCTGTTAACTCAGTTGTTAAAAGTTGTACATGAATGAGATTTGCGTGACGCTCTCTTTAGATAACTAAGTGTAGAAGACATATACAACTTACACCTCGTACGTGATAGGAATACTACAATGGATTAATATGTAAAGTGAATTTCACAGAGAGCAGTGCGTGGCGCTCTGCAGCGGAAGTACAGTCAGACCCTAGTGGACCCATTTTATTCGCGGCGCTACCGTCTTCGTTTGAAGACTACTAACTCACAGCTATAAGTGTTTTAATAAGTGTTTTTATAGAGTGTTTTAATAGTGTATTTTTATGATTTATAAACATATTTTATGAGCGGATTCCATAAAAGCTGAAGATACTTGTAAGTACCTTACTGTCTTTATTATTTATTTGTCAATGCTAATAACAAGTAATTTACTAATTGTTTTTTACATTTCAATACATTATAACAGTAAAATACTGTTATAATTATGCAATATCTGGTAGACCGAGCTTTGCTCGGTAGTTTTAAACTGTAAACTGTATTTAATAGTTAAATAATTAGTTGTTGAGAAATTTGAATGGCATTAACAATTTCCCAGTAATTATATTGCACTTCAATTAGTATTATTAAAGCTGATCACAAAACAAAAATAGTTCATTAACAAGAAAACAATAAATACCATACCGCAAAAGAGTGATAAACAATCATTCAAGACCATCTGTTATAAAAAGCATGTAGTTCAACTAAACCACAAAAGTCTGGTCAGATGTAAGTTTTTGACAGATCTCCAGGTAGATAGATTAGATTAAATAAGTAGACAGATAACTAAAATCTCTGTATATTTATATGAGAGGTTGGTGACTCGTAGCAAGTTGGCTGTGTCAATGCGTGAGCCGTGAGCGTATGCACCACTTTCTTTGGGCTGTTACTGTACCTTGACTCGATGGCGCGCCGTTGAGCGATGTTAGTTCTAATTTTCCTATATTAACTGATTGCGGTTATATTTCGTAATATTTGAAGGTTACATACCACTTTTTATTGATGAATACAATTTTGTTATGCTTACTGTTAAAAAACTCAATGAAAAAAATTATTAATAACGGAGTTAACAGTACATTTGGAAAAAATTAATAACGTCGTTAATATTATTCGTAGAAATCTCAATTTTTGATATATTGTACTAAAGAAGGTGGACTACCATTTGTCTACAAGAAATGTTTTTCCGATGCTTAACCTCTGAGTTCTTACGTAATAAAAACGATAAACCCTAAATTTTTAATTCAAATTCGTGTATTTTTTTATTTAACTCTCAATGTAAATTAATTAAAAAAAGATTTTAAAAATTAGAAAAGTTTGTTAAAAACGTCTTTAATTCATGATTAAAATACAGTTCATTAGACATTTCTAGCCCTGTATTTTACGTTTCCACGAGGTTATTAAGTGGAATGTTTTTACTACAAACTCGGTCGCCGCGCGGCCGCTCCGCCAGTCACTTTCTTTCGTTAATCAGGGTATAGGAAAATCCTCATGTTGATTACAGTAGAGTCTCGCTTATCCGACATAAACGGGCCGGCAGAACGTCGGATAAGCGAAAATGTCGGATAATAGGGAGGTGTTAAGAAAAAGCCTATTAAACGTCAAACTATGTTATAAGTTTACACATTACGAACCTAATAATCATATTTTACAACAGACAAAATTAACTGAAAAAATGAACTTACAGTTACAGAATTGTCTGAAGTTAAATACACTTAAAAAGTTCAGTCCTGTGATGATTTAAAGAAATTTTTGATCGTAGTCTGTTTTCCTGACGAGTGCCGTTTCTTCACTGCCAAGTCTCGCCATTTTTGCAGCATCATTATGTCGATTCCTGTAGCTTCTTCTTGTTGCTCAATGTATTTAATTGTAGTTTCTAGAGCCTTAACTCCGTCGTTATGTGAAATTGTGAGAGGCTCAACAGTTGGTGCTTGATCTTGATCTTCAATTTCGTTGTCATCGGAATTGACAAGAGCGACAATTTCTCCATCAGTTACATACTGTTACGACGGTCTACTCGATCGTCATAGGTACAGTGGAAACAAAATAAGTACAAGACACCAATTAAGTCACTAATCACCAGTGGCGAAGTTACATGGAGGCAATTGAGGCAATGCCTACCCTAAAAAATTCTGTAGAATAAAAATTATAAATACGTATGAACTACATAACGTAAAGATTATACATTGTTACAGCGACTGTCGAATTTATTAGGCCGAAACGTGCTTTACTGAGCGACCGCTAGATGGTGACAGGTGAGACTCGGCATAAAGCGAATGAGGCAACCTGAACTTGCCTCAGCGTTTTTTGTATACATCGTATGTAAGCAATGTGCTGGAGTGAAAGGGAAGTGAAGGGAGGGGGGATTGTCCCGTGCTGTACACATAGAGCGTTGAGGCATGCCTCACTTATGTGGTCCAAACATTCAAGTTAAAGCGCGCTGTGTTGTTTATAAGTGTGTTTATTTTATGCGGTTATTAGAAGTGTCCCTGTTATTCCGCTGAACTAACAGATGATCAAGATTGTTATTTTAATTATTTGTAACATTAAACATATATATAGAAACTAATCAAGTTTAAAAATTTGAAGTTCAATCAGTAGTATTATTGTGTATGACTAATACAAGGATTGTTCAATAGAAACACGTATAGAGCTGTAAAGCATTTTTTATTCAACGATTTTAAAAGAAGTCTCCATTAACATTAAAACATGAGTTCCACTGTTACACCAACCTGTAGATTCCCTGCTAGTAAAATTCTTACGGCTGTTTGTGGAACCATTCGCTTACAGCAAACTCTACCTCAGCGTCCGATTTGAACCACCATCCTTTTAGTGATTCCTTAAAAAAAATTTAAGATAAGATTTTTGCCTACCCATTCATTAACTACTAGCTTCGCCACTGCTAATCACCAGGTTTAATGTTTACAGTAAAACAGTTCGTAATTAACAACACAGTCTCTACAACAAATCAAATAAAAATTGTTCACACGCAATAAAATGTGACTAATATTAACACAATTGTATTACAATAAATTGTAATTATACCGCCCGATTATAAAATGCAACACTTCACTAATAACTACTTGAACGTACACAGTAATCTCGCTACTATAACTCTCGAACCGCTCTGTAAATATCTCGCACTACAACTGAAAACTAAGGCCACTACCGCCATGTATTTATAAACTGCGTCTTATCTCTCGTGTGAACTACGTAATTAACTGCAGCCTTGACACAGGCCGAGCGCCCGAGCGAACCCCGGCACAGTCGAGAAGATTCTCGCAAAATGCGTCTAGCAGCACGTACACCACACGCTTACATTCTGGATCTCTCTGGAACGTTCAATAAACACGTAAATTGTTCTGTGACGTCGTAGCAATACTGATCATCATCCTTCATCCAACTTTCGATTTCTTGCAAAGATGCATCCTCACATCCAGGGATACGTTGCACTAAAGGTAGAATGGTTTCTTCGGTTTCATCTGTGCTTTCTGTTTCCATACTTTCATCATCGCCTAGCAGCTTCTTCCATGATTTGGAAATTGTTGGAGCCCTTACGTCAGCCCAGGCCCTTGCAACCCAATAAGCAACATCCTTTACATTGATGCGTTTCAATTTTTCAATCATGTCTTGTCCTTCTTCAATTTCTTCTATCACTGTGGACAGTAGCTTCCTGCGATAGTTCCTTTTTATCGTTTCCAAAACGCCCTGATCCATAGGTTGGCATATGGCGGTTACATTGGGGGGCAGAAACATTGCCTTAATATCACCATCTTGAAGCTCCCCTGCATCAGGGTGCGTTGGAGCATTATCTACCAACAAAACTGCTTTTCTGGGTAAATTATTTTCTTTCAAAGACTTCTCTGTTGAAGGAATGAATTTCTTAAAAAATCAGTCTTTGAAAATTTCACTGCTCATCCATGCGCTTTTCTGACTGTAGTATTTTACAGGAAGAGCGTTTTTTGAAACTGTTTTAAAGACTCTAGGATTTTTCGACTTTCCAATCATTGCAAGGTCCATTTTGAGGTTTGCTGTAGCATTGCTGCATGCTAAAATTGTCAGCCTTTCCTTACTACGCTTGTAGCCAGGGGCTGCCGCTTCAGTTCTGGCTGCAAGACTCTTACTAGGTAACATTTTGTAATTAAGGCCTGACTCATCACAGTTAAATATCTGATCAACCGTTAGGCTTTCAGTTTCAATAAATTCCTGAAATCTTTTCTTGAATGCGTCTATTTCTTCAAAATTAGATGATAGTTTTTCACCACAAACACTTAACTGACGGATACCGTGGCGTTTCTTCCATCGGTCGAGCCAACCGACACTTGCTGTGAAATCTGGGTCCCCTTCATTGAATTCATTACAAAAATGCAACGCCTTTTGCTGTAAAATAGGCCCCGAAATAGGCACACTTTTGTCCCTGAACTGTGTAAACCAAACATACAAAGCTTCACTAACTTTTTCATAGTCACATTTTTTCATAGTTTTTCTTTCTTTTAATGCACCCTCCGTAACTCTTGATGCACACCATTTTTCTATTTCTATTAGTTTTTTTCCAGTCTCCTACTGTTACCCGTCCAACGCCAAAGTCATCAGCTACCTTCTGCATTGTCTCTCCCTTGTCCAGTCTCTTGATTGCCTCAAGTTTTTGTTCCATCGATATAACAACTTTCTTTCTTTTCGTCGCCATATTTGCGTAAATTTCAACTTTTAAACAACACAACAACGTTTGTCAAATTAACACACACAGACACATACGCATGTAACAGACGATAAACCGACACGCATACAATGATAAACTGCACTGCACTGAGTAGTGAGTTGTGACAGTGAGTGAGTGAGGGTGGGGTGAATGACAGACACGAGTCATAGTGTAGACTGTACAGTCGGGGTAACTAATTAGCTGCAGTAGAGTCGGGAGCAACAAAAAATAGATTACGTTCACGCTCGCAATTTGCAGTTCTTGTTGCCGATTAATGCGTTTTGTTGTTGTTGTTTTTTTGCAGTGGGACGTCGGATAATACGGAATGTCGGATAAGCGAAGGTCGGATAAACGAGACTCTACTGTATGTATTATTTAAGAATTTTAAAAATTTAAATGGTTTTCTTATTTTATGTTTTATGCGAAATAAACAAATGTACTTTGTAAAAAAATTGTACCTGTTAGAATTTTAAACTAATTTTTTTGTAATCAGGACCCAAAGAAATATAAAAACACAGATTAGTTTTAAGACAATTTTATCACTGCAGATTTGTGTTAATCCTTACAGTATAGTGAACTGCTGCAGCATATTAAACCACTGAAGGGATATGAATTGACTTCTTTCTGCACTAAGTCTCTATGCAGCAGGGAATAATGAACTCTGTAGACACTTGATACGTGCAGTCAGGCAGTGTACATGGACAAGTAGCATTTACACCTACTCTAACTTATAAACACCCTCCAATGATCACTGATTAATATTATCTCATTGTTTATACAGAACGCTTTTAGGATTCATCACTGATTAGAGAAGTTAATGGACTTAACGAAACAACGTTTTTAATGTTGTAAGGAACGCTTATAGCATGTATGGATGCTTCACCTCTACATATTGCACCCTTCAGATAGGCTATAGTATGTTTACAAATAAAAACTATAAATCAATTGTGTATAATATATGTATATTATCTTAAAACTGTTAAAGCTTATTATTATGCTAAATGATATTAACTGCTTTTATTAGATGTAAAAATTGATGACTACAAATTTTCTGTTGATATCTAATTAGTCTTGAATCTTCAGATGCTGATTCTACCCACTCCTTTGGACACATTTTTCCTTACATTGTCTTATCTGGTAAATATGCCCCCAAAACATTTTAGGTAACTTTGGAAAGTAGTCTACTTTTAATAACAAGTGAAGAGAAAAAAAAAATCTTCATAATGTTTTATAATTATAATACTGTACTGCAATTTGTATATTTCCTTGCCCTGGGACAATAATACCCATAAAGTGTACTTTGGTATCAACACTGATTAAATAATTCACTGCCAAATGAGTAGATAATACTTGAGTCTGAAAAGGTAAAAAAGTGTTTAAAGTCTATAATATTAATATAACATTGCTTGTGAATGAAAAATTTGACCGCTTTTGGCAAATTTCAAGATTGTTCGTATATTGAAGAGTAGTCTGATTCATACTTCAAAAAAAATATGGATAGGCCTACTTCTCTGTTGACTCAAATGTTCTGTTTTTCGAACTGTAGAATGCTTACCAGTAGAAAATTAGAGCAAATTAAGACTATGGGTCACATAGTTCAGTTTCTGAAGAACATGAAGTTCTTTTGAATGATGTCTTTTTACTTCATATCTGAATTACTGTGCAATCTGGAAGAGGGTAAATGTAGATGGTTTATTTTTACATCTGTTTTCTAATGTCTGTGTTAATAACATTTCTTGTTATATCTTTTATTTATTTTTTTTATTACATTCACTTGGTTGTAATGTTTTATCACAACTTCTTTAAATGATGATAGTGACAAATTTTGTATATTGGAATTCAGTGAACAGTCTTTCATCGTCATTAAAATACTGTATTTAAAAACTGACATTTCAGTTACCAAACAGGCAATTGACACGGAACAGACTTTTGGTAGTTGTCCTCATTTTAACAAATTAAAATGTTACAGCTGAAATATAATAATAAATACTGTCACTCAAGTGATAATCAATTTTTTATAAAGTATTTACAAAATGTACGTTATTTTACTAATGTACTATAATATACTATAATCATTCCTTGATGTATTGGTTAGTTGAGAGGACACATGTCAATATGATAATATTCAGGAACATGGAACCAATACAGTCTTGGAAGTGCCAACCATACAGGTAACACAAAAATGGAAATCATCTGAGTTAGCCTTCATTCCTTTAGATGAGTGCTGAAATTATGGTATTATATGCCGATATTTTCAACTATTTCCAGGCTAATGGCTATTCCAAAAAAGCTCATTAAAAAGTGTGTCAGTGCCATTAAAAGTGTAATAAGCATGAAGTGGAAGTTAGGTCAACATAATTATCCCTAATGTTGTAGCATGACAGATAATCCACTAAGTAATAATTCCATTCTGATCATAAATAAATTTAAATTACATTAACTCGAAAGAAAATTCAAAGGAAAAATAATTAAATATCGAAGGAAAATAACACCATAAAGGGAAAAGTAAAATTAAATCATAAAAATGCAACTAAATGTATCAAGAAAATTAAATCCGAAGAAACTAAAATAAAATCAGGATAATACCCAGGTAGGATAGGAGCAGGTAATAAAGAAGATTTTTTAAAAGTGCGTTCCTGGAGGAGGATGGCTGCTGACAGAGGAGAATGGGGGGAAAAGTTGAAGGAGGCCAGGGCCCAACAAGGGCTGTAGTGCCATAGAAAGAAGAAGAAGAAAGAATAAAGAAGATACCCCAAACCAACCAATGGACACAAAATAAAACCAACTTACCTTGGAAAACCCAAGAAGGAAGAAGTGAAGAAAAGAAGATGTAGGATGGGAGAACTACGAGGAATACCCATGAAAAACCTATTACTAACAATAACAAACCCCAAACCAAATTTTAATGTCACCCCAGAAAGTATAACACCCCAAAACCTCATAGAAATGTAAAATAATTATAAACAAAAGTGTTTAGTAGTGTAAATAGAAGTGCACCAACTAAAGTTATTATGTAATAAAATAAACAAATCTTCACAGTCCCTTATAACTAAAGGTACGGTCTTAGAATATTGTAAAACTCAAATATAAATCAGACCCAACAGTGTAAGTGAACCAGTGCAAGTGATTTAAATATAATAAGTAAAGGTGTAAATGATACTTTAACTATGTACAATTAAATAACTTTAATGTTTTATATAAATACAGAGATGACATATCATGAAGTATTATTATGAAAATATTTCTAATGTTTCATAGAAGAGGCCACCTGTTATCAAAAAACATTCTTTGAAATGTAAATAATAAAGAGAGCAGATGGGGAATAATTACTGTGACAAGGATTAAAATGTAATACACCATATAAACAGAAAGGACTGCAATCAAATTAAGTTTAAGAAAAAATTAAAATTAAATGGCTAATTATGTTTGTGTTTAAAGCCTATGAACTCCACATTTCAAGGTGGGGTATAGAATAAGAATTATAATTAATATAAGAATGTTTATGATGTATAACAGTGTTCATACAGACTAAAATGTCTCTGTATGTATACCATACTAGTTTATAAAATGTGTGTTATGTATTTCTAAAAATAGTTAAAACTAAAATGTCTAACTTTAAAGACTAGTAATTAATTTTCAATATTGTTTTTGTATTATGAGCATGAATACAATGCTACATGTTCCAATAGTTATATAAGGAGATTTTATTTAATATTGTGTTAACTTTAGAAAGTCAGAAGGGGTATAGAATTAGTATTATTCAAAAACCAGTAATTGTAAAACCATAAAATCTAGGCCAAATAGGAAATTCCAATAACATAATAATTGAGTAAGAAAGTTAAATAAACCAAGTAAACTAATGAGATTTATATAAGGTGAATCAATCACCAACTACTATAACTGAAACTATACTTTAAAAGAATAATATAAAAAGAGGTATAAAATTATTAAAAAATTTGCAAATGTAATACCTAACAATTTCAGAGGAGGAATAGTAAATTCATGAATTATAACTAAAAGAATGATCAATTAATAAATTTGTAAGAAATTAAGGAAGGATAAAGATTTATATCAATCTGAGATTTATTATAATCATATTTATAACACATAAGATGGCTGAAATTTTGGACAAGAACAGGAAACAGATATTGAGCCTATATTTCCAAAATGACAGAAATATAGCAATTTTAACAAAAAAACTTGATAAAGATGGACTATTGTATGTCAAATTAAGCAGAAGGAGTTAAAGAAACCAATTATGTATTTACTAGTTCATGAAAGTAATCAATAACCAAAATATATTCTGAATATAATGTACTGTAATCACATGCATAGGAAGTGAATAATAATTGAAACAATACTTTTCTAAAATTAACTTGGCAAGATATTTCAGAAGACGAAGGAAGTAAAACTGTTCTTAATTAACATTCGAAGCGAACGGTTGATTTAAGCTCGCGCTAAGAACCTATATAGCGAATACTTTAATGGCGTATACAAATTAAGCCTATCATGCAGTGAAAAACCAAGAGTTACCGAAATTAGTACATTAAACTTAAAATCAATGAACACAACCACCACAAACAGTGAAAACAATTAATACGGAACAGAATATAAGTGAAATAAACTAATAAAACTATAAAACATGAAATATAACATAACCAAACGAACTTCACATTTTTCGACAGACACGTAAACAAAGTGAACACACCTAATACAAAACATTTAAAGTCAGTGAACACAGAACACTTAACCAGGACACCTATAACAACCCAATAGACATTCTTCAATATTGCGGACACAAGGAAGCAATTGTAAAAGCATCTTTATTGTAAGAAAATTTCACTACGCCGATTCCAGTTTTACCGAGCAGCAAACAAGCAGCCATTTTGAGAAATCCCATCATGCAAAGCGTCCACCAGGAATGAGATCTGTCGTCACAGCATTGGTTTGACTTTTCAATTTTATAAACATTATATATAATAAACTAATTTTGTAATTATTAATTATTAAGATTTATTTTGTGAATGTTATACTTTCTATACTTGTCCCTTCTCTGACTATTATAATTATAACCGTTCAAAGAACCATTCGAAAATATTCATACAATATAACATGTATTGATAATCGATTACCCCTGTGAAAGAGTCGAGATTTATCTAATAATCGATTTTAAATCGATATTCTAATAAATAATTGTCAATAATAATAATAATTCAACTATCTGGTTTTAATTTTATTTCACACGTTAATATAAGAGTTTTAAATAACCACAGGACTAACAGAAAGGCGACCATTACTCAAGGGGAGTAATATACTTGAGAAAGAAGAAAATCGCCAATTGATTAGTGAAGTGAGACAATCTTATTAACTCCAGATTTATTTACAGTGAATCAGAAGAGAATTTATTGACACAAATAACTTAAAGAACTTTAAAATTTCAACAAAACCTCATTACAAGAATTATTTATTAAATATTTACATTAAAAAGAAACATTAAAATTTTTTTTTTGAAAATTTTTAAAATCAAATTAAAATTTTTTTTTTTACTTTTGTACAAGACAAAAGTTATATTTGTAACCGCGTATAGTGGCTAGTTACAATGTCCATGGTGAACATTGGAAATTGGTTAGAAAAAATTTGGAAGATAACCACTGTGTTTGGTGTATGTACTGTGTTTTACTCTCAGCAACTGTTAGGTAAATTATTATCTGTTAGGAAACCTTCTGTTTATGTGTTTGGTACAAAAAAATTATTTATAATATACCCTGTGAATGTGCGTGTGAATACACTAGTGAATTTTGTCAGCCTTTGCAGGTTTCTGTGAATTAACATAGAGTGAATGTTCATAGAAGCAATACTTTGCAATCAAGGTTGGCTTTGGGCAGGGCAATGTGGGGACCAGGACCATATTTAGTTACACAGTAGTTATTTATAGCCCCAATATAACACAGCCTCAGTTACCCAATATTCTGCTTTACCCAACACCATTATGAACAAATGAACAAAAATTTAATATTAAAAAAAATTTTAAATTTTCATTCTTCGTATTGTTTAAATTAGCAGCCGTCCTTACTTTTCTTTTATAAAATTGCTAAACTGCTACAATTGTTATTTTTTAGACAAAGCTTTTCGTCATCACTGACATCTTCAGGTCTTAAACAACCTTAAGATAAGACCTTCGTTGTTTAAGACCTGAAGATGTCAGTGATGACGAAAAGCTTTGTCTAAAAAATAACAATTGTAGCAGTTTAGCAATTTTATAAAAGAAAATTAAAATTTTCAACTTTCTCAGTATGTGGAGAAAATGACACAGGCCTGACTGGAAGGTAGAACTTGTGCTGTGGACTGGTGCTTGGACTGCATAAATTAGCACCATTTTGGTGCATGCAAGGGAAGTTGACAATGCATATTACAGCGTAGCCAGCAGTTTCAAGTAACTTACTGTCATGTAAGTGTATTTGATCATTGAATAGCCTATACTTCTGTAATGCCGTTAATAGCTTCTTTGTTTGCTGGTGAGTGAAAGCAAGTGTGCTTTAGAATTATACCTGATTGAGACATTAAGAAAAAGAGGAAGAAGGCAACTGTATCAATAGAACACAAACTGAAGCCTTTAAGAAAACTCTATAACGGTACAACTTTATTGAACTTTGGAAGGAGTATGGCATTGACAAGACAGCCATTAGAGACTGGAAAAGGCAGCAAGTTGAAATGGAACATTGGTATTCTGCTCAAGTTTCAACTTCAGGACTTCAAGAATATAAGACAGTGAAGAAAGGAGACTATGATCAGGTCACTTTTTCTGTTGATTACAAGGGAAAGAAAAAAATCAGTCCCAATTACAGGATGTCTTTTTATAGGAAAAACTTTAGCACTTAACAGAAGTATTGATGTTGACAGGATGGGTGATTTTATGGCTGGCATGGGATGGTTAGATCCTTGAAAAAAGTGCTATGGAGTGAGACAGTTGACAATTTCCAGTGAGTCCAAATGGTCACACTAGCCAGATGTCAGAAGTTCAGGCTAAAACTTCACAAACTAATTAAGAATGAAGGCTATAGTAGAGAATGGCTCTACAATGATGATGAATCACTACAGGATGCTTCGAAATAAAACATTGGCCTCCTGAGTGGAAAAGTCTGCTGCCGGCTTTAAGAAAAATATAGAAAGAATAACCTTCCTCAATTGTTGCAACTCCACTGGAAACCATACATTGAAACTGTGTCATTGGAAAGTATGATAATCCTCAACCACTGAACCATGTGTCAAGGAATGCTCTGCCTCTTTGGTACACATCGCAAAAACAAGTGTGGGCAATCTGTGCTGAGGATATCATCCATTGCTGATTCAAACAGAGGTTTGTGCCTGGGGTGAAAAAAAATTTTCAACTCACAGATCGTTCCAGTAAAAACTCTTTTAATTCTCAACAATACTGGAGCACATCCAGATGAAGAAGTATTAAGAGAAGAAGAAATCAGAACAATCAGATGCAAACATGGCATCTCTTGTGTCAACCAGTTGAACAAAACGTGCTATAATCCATCAAGGTTAAATTATCTTAAAAACTTCTTTCACACTTGCTTGATTCTCTGGAAGAAACTATAACAATTCCTGAAGCAACAAAGAATATGACGATAAAGGATTCGATCTAATGGACAGCACAATCATGGGAAGAACTTGGCACTTCAACTGTCCACTGCCAGTTGTCACTGGAAGTTGAAAATGAAATAGCAGAACAGGAGAAAAAAAACTGATGCCTCCATAAGATAATCAGCCATATGGAACCACTCAAAGCTATGGAGAAGTCACCTGCCTGTATACATTGGGTGTTGTATTGGGTGATTGGATAACTTCACTGCTGAATATGAGTACAACAATAGCATAAACTTCCTAGACGTCTCCATCACCAAAGTTGAACACAGACACAAATTCAGTATATACAGAAAACCCACTACAACTGACACACTAATACACAACTCCTCCAATCACCCAATACAACACAAACTAGCTGCCTTCAGAACTATGATACACAGACTAAACAACATCCCACTAGATGAAAAAGACTACAAAGACAAACTGAACACGATAAAATATCTAGCAGAATCCAACGGATACAACAGAACAATAGTCAATAAACTCTTACACAAAACAAACAACAGACAAAGACAGAAAATAATAAATGTATCACACTAACATACATCAACAACCACACTGAAAAAATATCCCAAATTTAAAAAAGCAGGATACAGAATCGCATACAAAACCACAAACAAAACAAAACACACACAAAGAACAAAACAAATTTGATCTACCTGGTGTTTACAAACTAATTGCTCAGATTGCAACAAATTCTATATAGGCCAGACAGGACATTGCTTCAAACAAAGATACATTGAACACACAAAGGCACTACACTCCACTATCGAATCCACCTTTGCAAAGCACCTCATTGAAGCAAGCCACACATACACAAACATCGACAACAACATGGATATTCTACATGTACACACAAAAAAACTAGACACTCATGAACAATTGGAAATATACAAACATGCAAAAACACATAAAAACGACATCCTAAACAAATAGACACAATTCAAATCATACGTATGATTCAAACATATCACACCCCACACACACAACACTGATCCTTCAAAAGTCGATGCCATCACCAAGAAAAAGACGGACAGCACTCCCAGTGTCATCCTCTAATGAAGCTTATAATAAGCTAAAACTGGTTCAGGCTATAAGCTAAAACTTTTACGATTTTACCAATAAAAAACTTTGTGTTCTGAGTCGGTAGTGATATCTTGTTAATCAACGACATGATATTTCGTTAATCAACGGACACGTCATGGACAACAAAATCCAAGATGTTGGCTATGTTTGAATTTTTATTTGTGAGTAATATAATATGACATTTGATTGTTTGTTAATAATAATTGTGGTGACAGTATTAACATTCATTATGTATCTATTCAAAGTGAGTGATAAAAGGGTCTTGAAACCATTTTATTTGTAGTATTGTTGACATTTTGTCATAAATTACATTTAACATTGTGATGAAAACACTGTTCATAATTAACTAGTCACTTCATATTACAGATTCAAAGAATAAGTTTACTTTTTTGTTGTTACAGAACCAGTTAGTGGTAAAACTAATTGTTCCAAGGATGTTGTTGGATAGGTTTGAATTTTTAATTTGTGTATAGTATATGATATATGACTCATTATTAACAGTTATTGATGTGAATGACAAAAATAATTCAAATTCATCAAATTGTCTATTTAAAGTGAATGACAGAACGACACTGAAATCATTTTTCTTTTTAATGTTGCTAACAGTTTGTCATAAACTGCTTTTAATATTTTGATGAAAATCTTGTTCATAAGCAGAAAGTTATTGTTGAATTTATAAGTGATGTTATTTTAAGTTTAAAAGTTAGAAATAAACGAGGAAAGAGGTTTTTATATTTTTGTTTGTGTATTTTGATCATGACCATAATATAATTTCAACAAGAATACAACATTTTACATAATTTGTTGTAATTATTTACCTTTTCTATAATGCGCGCGCGCGCTTTTGTATTTAATCTGAATTATGAATATCGGTACCAGTAATAATTGTAGACGCCTCACAATATCGATTATCAAAACATACGCATGTGCTGCGTGTGTAATCGTATTAAATATATTAAATTAAATATTTAGTTTAACACGATTAATTCAAATTGTGTGGTATGTCTGTATAGACTAAACTGATTAGGTTTATTCGAGCTTTATTAGGTTATAGGGTTAGAGCGCGAAAACAACGATCGCAATACGATGTAACCCGCAATACGTGTTTATCCAAAAAATTCAATTAATTTATGTTTTCTGCGCTTTATTAGAGCTAATACTATGTAACAAACATAAAATAGATGCGGTATACTAGAGCCGGCCATGGATATATGCGTTAAAATATAGGCCCCTAGACTGAAAATGAAGGCTTTATGGGTGGCGTTTAGCAATTTTACGCATTGGCAACACTGGTCAACAGTCAACATTGGAAAGTGGAAGTGAAAATGTCGCTTATAGAAAACGTGAATCCGAAATTGTATAAAAAATGTAGCACTAGGTTAATACAACCAGACGAAGAAAGTGATGACACTGTTGACGCCTTCGATTCTCGCGAAGTGTTTGGTATCCTTTTGTTATATGACAATATAAACTTTGTAGTAAAGTTATTTTATCAAAACGACAGATTAGGTTAACATACAGTTCTATCTGGAAAGCACAAATATACTGCTTGTCATGATCCGAATTAAAATACGTGAATGACGTATTACAGTCCGGTAGAATGCCAGTACCTTTAGCTTAACTGGTAATATACCAATAGTGAATCTGGTAATTGTATACACTGTGTACTTATTTATTATTTTTCTTTTACATTTTCGTGCACATAATGTGAATAAAACGGCGTTTTTGCAAACAAATGTA
Source organism: Magicicada septendecula (assembly GCA_034769895.1). Classification (NCBI taxonomy): domain Eukaryota; kingdom Metazoa; phylum Arthropoda; class Insecta; order Hemiptera; family Cicadidae; genus Magicicada; species Magicicada septendecula. The sequence continues at coordinate 454,228,942 of CM068367.1, forward strand.
GACCAGCTAAAAGGTCTCCAAATTATAATGACGTTTACACTTATTATCTGGTAGCCATTGCCTTACATACACGAAAACATTTAGAAGTTCACCCAGAAACTGAAATTATTAATTCTTGGCCGACAATTTCTCACTTGAGTTACTGTGATCATAGTTGTATGCTATTCCTTGTACTTTCATTCTTTTGGTTGGATTTTTCATTTTTAATTTTATTGTAATCATAATTTCAGTTCCATTAAAAATTTGTTTAATAAAATCTTCCGTTATATTCATAATATACTTTATGAACACATCACTATTTTGAGTTAGTAAAAGGAGGTGTAAACTTTATGAAAATAATATGAGTAAGGGCGTGTGAAGTGTGTAATGTTTATATTTATTTCACATCTATGAAAGTATACCATTGTCATATTTTACAAACTGAATCCAATTTGTTGTACACACCAAGTTTACCCAACTTTTGTTTTGCGAAAAAAAAATTTCAAACACTTTTTGCTACAGTCCGTTTCTTGATGTAAATAATATATATTTTATAATGATTTTACCTCAAGATGTTTTCTCCCTATTTGGAACATGTTTCGGGAAGCCTTGTGTTCCCATCTTCAGCCTTCCTGATTTTGAGCCTTGTGATTTAACCAAACATAACCTAACCTTATTAAAATATATATATATAATTTTGTTTATACTATTTTTTGTAATTGAATCAGAAATTTTCTAAGTTAACTACGTTAACCATTTCGTTTTTTGTAATGATAACCGTGGGAAAAAACTTAAGTCAAGTAGTTTCATGGAAGTAAGCTAGCATTTCAATAAAGTTCATTAATAGCGTGTGGATAAGTGATAACACTCATAAAGAAAAATACCAGTAATAATAGTTGGAATGCAGAACTGAAACAGGTAAATTAGTTTTATGTTTATATATTGGTTGTGCTGCTAAATTAGTGCACCATGGCCAATTATTTTTAGATTGTTTTTGTAAATTACTTTGGTAATTATTTCCTTATTTAAAAATTAGGTAATTGTCTCATTACAGAATATAGAAGTATGGTCCTATTTCTGTGCGCGCATACATATACGGGTATATATTCTTAAGTAAATGCGTATATTTCTTAAAGTATTTCATTCTGTGTCCAGGTTTTCTATAGTTCTACTTTGCCTGTAATTACAGAATATTTTGGGTAGGCCTAGTCTTGTTTCTTCTATGCTATTCACATATTCCTTCACTTTTCTTGACAGTTTCAAATTGTGTATTCTATTAGGTGATCTCGCCACCAGTGCATATCTTATCTCTATATTAGTTTCTGAATCTACTTACCTCAGAAACTTCATTTTAGCACTTCATGTCATGGAGGAACCTTTTTTGTGACCTATGGGTTGCTGGCAGATGTGCTTCCTTTTCTGTTAGTCATTTTTGTAGAATTTCTTATGTTATTTCTCATTTTCCCCACATTTTCTTATTTCACATTTTGTATATAAAAATAGCCTATCATGACATACTGTAAAAAGAAAACACACATTCCCTGATTCAGCATTAAAATTATATAAACAATACTAAAAACTGAAAAAAAGAGGTATCCAATATATATTTTCGACTGTGATATATTCTGAAAAATATGTTTTAACTATCCCAGAAAACACTATATTTTTACAATGTAGACTTTTTATTACTTATAATTCTGTGTTAATAATGCCATTAGCAGAGGAGGTTTTTGAGTTTTGGATGTAAAGAATGTATTGGTTGTGTACAATATTTCATATTATAATTCAGCATCTCGAAGAATACAGATTATGTATTCAGAATTAATGCTTAAACCCAGTTTTTACCATAGACATAAAATAGAAGTGTGACATGCCAGAGGTTGTATGTACTTGTCAAAGCCTGAGTTGAAAGGTTATATTCAATAACACAGCTGTTTTCCTTCCTACATTCGCAAGGACTTGCTAGTCACACTTTTTATACAAAACAGCAACTGGTCCTCCGTGTAACCATTTGTAACTTTGGAACACACACACACACACACACACGCACATAAGTACTTTGATATAAAGGCAACTCTTATCTGTCTTGACGGACAATATCTTGATATAATTTATAATATTTTTAAATATTTGAGGGAACTAAAATATTACACTATTTTTTTAATAAAACGTTTATTTACTTAAAATAAGAATGGGTTAGGGAAAAAATGGTGCCTCATATTGATAATACTGAAATGTACCTATATCAGGTAATAATTATGCAAAATAGTGTGTATATATTCTCTGAGTGAGTTTTCCTTAACATATGTCAGATTTGATCCGTAATATTTGTGACCCAGAGCATCCCCTGACGTTGGAAGAACTGAATGTTGTTGAGCAGAGTCATATTTATGTAAGTTTAGTTACGGTATTTATTAAAGTTAAGTGGAAAAGAAATAATGTTGATTCTGATCATGTTGATCTGAATGAAAAAAGAGTAAAATAAAACTTTTTATCACTGTTATCAAAATAGTAATCAGTATTTAACACTGTGTTACTGCAAGTACTTAAAATTATCCATATGTGTGTGAAGTTACTGCCAGTTTTGCTTTACCCATATTGTCTTTTGGGCTAGAATCCAGCAGTTAACTAATTGTGTATTAACTAAAAGCTATCGTTGCCTTAACAAAGATGTTTTGAGGTGCCCCAAAGCAGAATGTTTTTCATCTTTCTGCAACGGATTTTAAGAAAACCAAATACTTTCTGCAAGCATTTCAGTAGTAACGTAGTTAAAATTGTTTGATGCAACGGCTCTCTCCATTTTATATAAATATTAAAATAATAATCCTTAAAATTTCAGGAGACAAAAATTGAGATATTTTTAGATTTAGGTTTTAGGAAATATAAGGTCTATCAGGATTTATTTGAATAAATTTGTACATTACATTTAAATGTACTGATATTATAGGATATTGATTTTAGGTTGATATAAAAAATCAGTCCAGAAATACACAACTTTTTTTAATAGGTACTGAAAACATGTAGACACACACTTACTTCATTTGAAGTTTTCTTATATTTTAAAACATGGCAAGGATTTATTTAAGTCCTCTTGGATCCTTCTTATAACTTTGGATGTTACCAATTCAGACATTAATTTGCTTTTTGAAACTGGCTTGAAATGGTTGTAGTACTGAGTCCCATACTTCTTGCAAAGACCCAATTTTAAAAATTGCAATTGCAACAATTTATTATTTTTTTAAATTTTACTGCAGCAAATTTTTTACGCGTTTTTCGTTAACGCGGTGGACGATCTTTCTGCAGGCCTCGTTTCCTTTCTGCGACAATGTCGCATGTTGTTCTGCTTTGGGGTTGAGGTGTACTGACTAACTCAAGATAAACAAAATTGTTGTTTTATTATTATGCTTAGTAAACAGTATTTAAACAAATGAAAGAGGAGAACCAGACTGAAGAGGTATCAGTAATTCAAAATAGAAGTTGTAAAAGTAACTATATTGGGTTCAGCTAGAAAAAAACCAGACTGATTTTTCTCCTGCTGTGAGCATGGCAAAGTTGATTAGAGTGGGGAATTGACCTGTTCTGTCCCCTCCATCTACTGTTACATTTGCAAGGCCGTGCAACTCTCAGTTCAGCTATAGTGTTTGTTTGAAACAGACTGTGCACCTGTGCTCTGTTGAAAAAGTGTTCCGTGCATTAATGTGAAGCAATATGTTAATATGAAATTCTTTATTAAACTTGGAAATTTGCTAAAGGCACATACAATTTACTGAAAAAAAGTTATGCTGGCGAGTCATATTATATACTCAAGTTTTTGAGTAATTCAAAAAAATGTAAAGATAGAAGAGATATGATTGCAGATGATCCATGCACTGGTTGCCCTCCCACATTAAAAACAGATGATAATATTGAAAAAGTTAGCTAAATTATTTACAGTGTGGTTATAAAGAGGTCCTGACTACCTTTTGTAAGTGGGTGGAAAGAAAAGACCTGAGTTATGGAAGAGTGGCTCATGGATTCTTCACCAAGAAAACTCTCCAGCATAATAACACATTGTCCATCAAGACGTTTCTGGCAAAGCATGCAATTCCAGTGCTAGAGCATCCACAAAACTCACCTGATTTTGCCTCATGTGATTTCTTTTTGTTTCCAAACATAAGTCTGCATTAAAAGGAACCTATTTTGAATCCATATATGCAGTTAAGGCATACGTGATAGAGGTCATGAAGAAGATATCAGAAAATGACCTCCAGCATTCCTTTCAGGAGTGGAAAATTCACATGGGGAGGAGAGGACATTGAAGGGAAAAATATTTTAATTGTAAGACGTTATGGAATAAAAAATGTTATGTCAGGTTGGTTATTTTATAGCCACACCTCATAATTTCATTTCCCTATGAAGCTTACTTTATCTTCAGTGCTACCATCGTGGGTAGACCCTGGCTTCCTGTCCATTTCACCTCCATTCTTTTGTATCCTCCACTTCTGTTCCACCAACTGCCAAATCTCATCTTCTTGGTGTTCCTTTCTTTCTATTACAATCCATTCTTCCCTGAAACAACATTCTTGACTAACCTTTCGTCTGACTTTTTTTTTTAATATGACACAATCATGGAAGTCCTTGAGTTCTGATGATGCATGTGTGTCTTCATTGTTGATAAATTGTGCTAATTCTTCACTGATCATCCTCTCTCACTGGTCCATTATTCTTCTAATTACTTTCATTTCAAAGACCCTCAACATATTGTCTTTAGCTACAGTCAAGGTACAGGTTTCTGAGCACTGGTCTTACTATTGTCATATAAGGCATTAAATTTTATTATAATTTTAGTCCAAGAAACTACCAGATTTTCACCATTCTTCAGTATTGTAAAATCTAAATAATTGGGTGCGCATGTATCCCTACTGTATTTTGATATTCCGATGTACTTTTTCATTTGGTGTAAAAATTATCTGGTGGCAGGTATATAAAATTCCACATTACATAGTAGAAAGAGGAGGCAAGAGAAAGAATTTTGAGCAAGAATTGAGACATGGTAATAGAAGAGAATCAGTAAATTTTACAGAAGGATAAAGTGTTTCAGATAATTCATGTCAAAAATTTGTGGAAAAGTCTCATCAGAAGGAAATGCCTAGGTTGTTGTGGAAATGGAGGTCAGTTAGTAGATAACCTGATGTCTTAAGTGTATAGTCACTCACCAGTCTCCAGATTAAAAATGCATAAAGAAGTGTGTTTAATATTGGTTTTTAATGAAATGTAAATATTACTCTGTCCATATGGCATATCATTGTTTCTAATTTGAACCTGTATATTCACTTATAATGTAGTGATATATAGATACATGATGGAACATTGTATACACAGGACTATGAAGACCCATTTCAGCAGGTTTTAGCTCTTTATTAGTTATGGTCTATATTTGGTTGTTCACAGGTTCCTTCTGCAGAGTTTTAAAATCTGAAATTAATTACTGTATTTACTCAAATACCTCCTGCACTTTCTCCTTCTAAAGTGGATATAAAAATAACATGTTGTCTTACTCAACTCATACATCTGCTGAGTCATCATAAGGTTTTATATTACAGTATAAAACTTGTATAAATTTAAAAAATTGCAAACTATCATACAAAAAACAAGAAAATAGTACGATAAATAAAACGTAAATGCAGGTCATTGTCATATTCTGCTTCAAATATTCATAAAAAATTAAAATATATAATGTTTCCTTTGATGAAATTAAGTTGCATTAGTCCTACTCTTCTTGTTGATGATAGCATTGTTAACATGAATTAAAGGCAGGCTAACAGTTACTGATAAATATAGTATGATTGCAGTTGGCTACTTTGAAGACAGTTATATTTGTAATTCTTCTTCCATATTTATTTTTTTCTTTATAGAAACTAAGCTACAGATTAACTGAAAGTCGATGTTGCTGTGATGATTAATATTCTGACATTAGAGCAAGCCAACTGTAATGACTGTACCAGGGCAGTTGATAAGTGTTTCTGAGCACGAACAGTAAATTATTCCTAAACTGAGTATATTGTACCATCAAGCATGAAATAATTATATTACATCACAAAGTTAAGCAGTACTCATGTATGTTTTTTACCAGTATTTTTTAAAAACAATTAGGAAAACAGAGCCCTTCAGAGATGTAAAACATTGCATATGTTATCTCACACACATAACTGTGTCCAGTTACTCTGATGATTTTTGATAAACACACTATGCTAAGTAGGAAAAACCTTAATTTTTTGCTTCCAAGAACTGTATGAATGCTTGTACTAGTTGGTGCTCATAGTAGGTTATCGCAAGTCAAAAGTAAAAGAATGTCAGTGACAAACATAAAGCCTTTTCCTCAGCAGTATTTGTGTAAGCATACCGTAACATTGGGGATGTGTAGTTTATATGATATCTGCTGGTTCTCCCCTTCCACAAAACTGACTGGTTGCGACCACCAAACAGTAGTATGTTTCCAATATAGCCTGTTTTAATAATCGATTTTACTTCCATGTCCATAAGGAAATGGAAGTATGGTGATAGGGAAAAAAATCGTGTTCAAGGTAAGGGGTTGATTCTGATTACACTACCCTCAAAACATGAAGAAAAGTCATTTTCTGAAAAGTGTCTGTGTAGAATTTTTTCTATGGCAAACGATAACTGCCACAAATTCAAACAGAATCAAATAATAGTTTGCATATGTGCCTGAGTTGTAGAGGACTCAAGGCCTATTGATTTTAGTGAAGATTGGTTAACGGGAAGGGGTAGTTTACCTGCAAAAATTTGTTTTAACACGAGTAAAGTACTTAATTTTGATAATTAAAGTATACTGAAAAGAAGGACATAATAATCCACTATAGAAAGGTAGATGAAATATCTATAAATGAAAAGGGTAGTTGAAGGTGGAGGGGGTAATTTTCTATAAATGAAAATGATAGTTGAAGGGGGAGGGGATAATTTTTTATATGTGTACTGTGTTATCGGCAACAAAGAAGTAGTTTGTTGTTAAAATTCCTTCCCAGGCTGTTTGGCCGTGGTCCAATGTTTTCTGCAAAATCAGAGTTTCGGCAGTGCCATCGACTGCCATCATCAGTGAAAATCGAGTGCGCTAACATGAGGTGGTATACGTTAGTGACCATAGTACTGTGGTTAAGGCTAAAGAAAGAAGTAGTTTCTATGTAAATACTTCATTTCGAAAATGATTTTAAATATAGAACATGGAAGTCATGTATGGTTCTCCATGCCGATATTTTTTCACGCTCACCATACTTCCATTTCTTTATGGAACATGGGAGTAAAAATGTTAAATTCCAATATATTAAATTAATTAGTGTCTCCATATTCACTGTAAACAGATAAGGATGTCGTGGAATCTGAAGAACAGTTTAATTAAAAATATTAATAAGTAAGTGTGAGAACAAAAACGCTATTCTTCAAGACAGTGTAATAGATAATACTTTCCAATCTACAAAAAATTTCAAAATAACCAAATTATAAGTTTTCTGAAAAATAATAAATTTTATACCTTTTATTTGTTATTAATATGACTCGTTATGTAATGTTACTAATAAATTTCTAAAGATAGAATTTTGAGAATCAATCTTTATTTCTTGTAGTATAATATAACGTGTGTTGTAGGTCGACAATGAAAATAATGAGATTAGAATGACATATACACCAACTATACCACATTGCACTATGGCCACATTAATTGGTTTATCAATTCGTGTACAGTTACTAAGAACTTTACCATCAAGATTTAAAGTAAGTATTGAAGTATCACCAGGAACACATTCATCAGAGGCTGCCATTAATAAACAGTTAGCAGACAAGGAAAGAGTGGCTGCTGCACTTGAAAATAACAACCTAATTCAAGTTATAAATCAGTGTATTACACCAAGAGAAATACTATACTCATGAAATCAATATCACTGTTTGTATATGTAAATTTTGTTATGCACAGATGTAAATTTGTACATTTACAAAAATGTAAATTATAAATAAATTTATATTACAGATAAATTGGATTTTGATGTAATTGGATTTTTTTTATTATTTAAATTTTGAATTAATGAAAATTTAACATAAAGAAGTATAGGGTACTGTTACTATTTATAAAGCACACTATAGGAACAACATGTTTGTAATTATACCAACTAATAAGTTACTTCTGGCACAAAATGTCATGGCACTAAAAGCAGATGTATGAGACTCCCTGCTCTTCTGCAGTTCAGTAAAACCTTTTTATATATTATTACTTACTTGTTGGTTGGTTTTGACTAAAATAGTACAACAGAAAGTCAAAATAATTCAACCAGTGAAAGGTGATTAATACTCTTAATGAGTTTTGAATAATATGTTACGATGGTCTAACTGATCGTCGTATGGTACAGTGGAAAACAAAATATAAGACACCAATTAAGTCACTAATCACCAGCTTTAATTATCACAATAAAACAGTTTGTAATCAACAAGATAGTCTCTTACAATAAATCAAATAAAAATTGTTCACATGTAATAAATGTCAACTAATGTAAAACACAATTGTATTGCAATTGTCCCGCACAATTATAAAACACATAACACTTCGCCACAATAATTACTTTTCACTTGAACGCACAGAGTAATCGCCTGACAATAACTAACTTAACCGTCGCTGAATGGCTGTATTTATACCCCGCCAAAAATTCAGAACATTCCATGTACTACACATCAGCAATAAAGGAAAACATTAGAGCGTAATTCATTTCGGTTTAACACAGTGCACGCAGCCGCGCGAATTCTGGCATAGTCTAGCTAATGCATTTAGAATCACATATGCACACAACATTACAGCAGGAATATTTGAGAAACTTGTAGAACGTTCTGTATTACGTAAAACTTTTTTATGCATTACGTAACACTGCCCCCTCCTTAAGCTTGTTCGTCCCGAAGTGGCAAACCGTCTCTGAAGTAATACTTAGCCAGGTGATCTAGGTGGACGACCTTGAACTTTTGCTGTGCTTCCTTTTGACTTTGACATCGTCTAAATAAACAAGGCAAATTTTCCATGTCAGGCCTTGTAGTACTTGGTCCATCAATCTTTCAAATGTTGCCGGTGCATTACAGAATCCAAATGACATGACATTAAATTGGAATAAGCGACTTGGGGTTAGAAAGCAGTCTTTTCCTTGTCTTCTTGATGAAGACCCACTTGCCAATATCCACTCTTCAGGTCCAATGTGGAAAACCACTGTGCTCCAGACAGTGTGTCGAGTGTATCGTCAACGCGAGGTAATGGATAGCGTCTTTCTTTGTAATGTCATTCAACCTCCGGTAGTCTACGCAGAAACACAATCCACCATCCTTCTTCGGTACCAGCACTACCGGAGAAGACTAAGCAATTGACGAAGACTCGATTACTCCCTCTGTCAACATGTCCTGTACTAACCGAGACATTTCCTCTTGCTTATATAATGGAGGCCTTTGTCCATCATCTGACTGGCATCCATTGTTTACCGATTAATTACAAATTATACAGTCTTGTACAAAGTGTCCACTGTTTCCATTGTGAATGGTTCTGTCACACTTATGACACCATTGTTATGACGGTCAAACTGATCGTTGTATGATACAGTGGAAAACAAAATATAAGACACCAATTAAGTCACTAATCACCAGCTTTAATTATCACAATAAAACAGTTTGTAATCAACAAGATAGTCTCTTACAATAAATCAAATAAAAATTGTTCACACACAATAAATGTCAACTAAGATAAAACACAATTGTATTACAATTGTCCCGCAGGATTATAAAACACATAACACTTCGCCACAATAATTACTTTTCACTTGAATGCACAGAGTAATCATCCGACAATAACTAACTTGACCATCGCTGAATGGCTCTATTTATACCCCGCTGAAAATCCAGAACATTCCATATACTACGCATCACCAATGAAGGAAAACATTAAAGTTCATTGCGGCCTTGACACAGTGCGCGCACCGCGCGAATTCTGGTGCAGTCTAGCTAATGCGTTGATTACGCACACATTACAGCAGGAATATTCGAGAAACTTGGAGAACGGTTCCGTATTACATAACACTTTTTCAACATTACGTAACAATATAGTTTGATAAATATACGTTTGTGATTGAGTTAAATCTCACTTCATGTATAAGGAACATGAAAAAAAAACACTTTGTATCCCTAGCCCAAGTGTGAGAGTCTGGTTCATTCTGTTGTATACTTTGTACATGATCCTGGTAGAATTATTTGAGTGGAATGTATCTAGTTTGAAGCTCTAGGAACGCGCACTACTTTCTGAAGCAGTTTGTTGGACAGGTTACAAGGTAAATATTCTGAATGCTTTTTTTGTGAACTAAACATGTGAATTCAAAGTATATTGTGAACATATTTGTTCACATAATTGTTCATATAGTGGCAAGATACTGTTAGTGAAAAATATGGCCTGGATAGTGAAATATACGTAGTTAATTTAAAAAAACGTAGTTATTTAAAATTAAGTGTAATTATGTAGTTATTTTAAAAGTGTAAAATAGATCGTATTACTTAATTTTTATATGGAAAAGATAATTCATAGTAAAGAAGCAGGTTGTCAAAATTTTTGAAAGTCAAAAACATTGTCTTTTGTACAATCAGCATGCTTTGTGATTTTTAAACACTACATCTATAGATACATTTTACTTACATATAGTTCAATGGACATTCTAATGCATATGGAATGTAGCAGGTAAAGCTATACGTGTAAGTAGAGATTCTAGGTTTGAACATTGTAAATTAGTTGACAAGGAACATTGTGAAATCAGATTACAAGAAATTAAGTTGAAGAAAAAACTGGATGTATAGATCAGTCTCACTTTGGAATCGATAACAAGTAAAAACGCTGCTCTGGTCCATGACGCTTGGTCTGCCAGTCGCAACGAACGCAAGTTAGAAAATTCATGGTGAGTTACTGCAATAGTTATTATAATTGTGTACTATCCGTGAAAGTGTAAGATATTCCATTTGTGGTATATAGACACTTCTTACTGGAAAGGTGTAAGCCTAATACACCAGTTAAACAGTAACAGTATCGGTTTGTGATGTGAAATTGTATGTAACCAAGCCAGCAAGAGATATCTACATGCCTGAAAGTGACCCTGAAGCCGGACAGAGTAATTTGACCAACGTATTCTCCCAGATAGGATCAACCCGTCGTTTGAAGGATCTGCAGTTGACATTAAAGGGAAGTGAACTTATTTATACACACCTATAAAAACTTATTTAAAAGGAAGGCTCAATACAAGTTATATAAGTAAAGACTTTGTGGTTTAAATAGGACAAAAAGAACTTTGAAGTTGTGCAGAAAAAATTGTACAGAAATTAAATTTAGTCTGTCTTATGAAGGTCAACAGAGACAAATTAATTGTTTTTTATCAACTGCATTAAAGGCACAGTAGACTGTCGGACAAATCAATAGCATCATTAATAAACCTATTTCATTGCAATATATAAAAAAATATGTACTTTAGTATTAAAATAATTTAAGTCAGATTTGTAGAAAGTCACTAAATGAGTGAAGCAAATTCTCGGTTAAAAATGGAAAGTCAAAATTTTGAAAAAATTATAAAATTAAAGTTACAATTATTTTATTCAAAAAGCGAACTCCATACCTTTACTAATAATTTGACAAAATAAATGTCTATCAACATTCCTTACAAATTTTGGATCATCTTCAAAACTTTGTGAGCTAAGCTTAAAAAACTTTACACATGTTATCAGTTATGTGTGTGTGTGTGTGTGTGTGTGTGAAACTTATTAGATATATGCCTGTAGATATCTATGGAAACATAAACTTATTATAAGCTATGCCTAAATTATTTGTCATATTAGTATTATACATTCGACTAAAAAAAGTGTGACGAAACTGAGCAGTACACTAGTAAACATCCAAATGCATAAATATTTTTTTAAGTTAATTATCTGAAGTATACCTACCTACTGCTAAACTGATGGATACATGGATTTGCTATACATTTTAGAACATCACAAAAACACACATTTTACAACATTTCGTTGTTATTTTTATAATACCATAAGGCAGATGTAATAAGTATTGTGCTGGTATTAAATTTGTTAAATCTGCTAGTTGTAGACAGTTTTTGCTTAATTTAAAAACATTATATACGATACCACGTATATTAGGCACGTAACAAGTTTATATTTTGAGTCCATGTTAGACAGCAAAGAACACACTACAGTGTGTTCACATAGTCTTTTATTTCATTCTACAGCAAGAAATTTCAACAAAAAATGCTTTCTTTTGAATTTAAGTAAACATTAAATTCCATAACTACCACCAGTCGGAGCAGCCATTTCTTGAATACACTAGTGACAAAGCCTCCATAGCACTAATGTGGCTGTTCTACAACATTTATTTCTTTTATTTCAACAGACACTTTCATCATTTTCTGAAAATTCGAAAGGTCTCAAAATGTATATACCTTACTACTTTTATATTTGTAAACTGCGATCATTGATTTTTTTTATTAGTTGAGCTTCCAAGTAAAAATCATCATATACACAGGGTGCTATATTAGCATGTTTACTGAACACAGTGAGGAGACACTAATAAAACAAATTTTGTTTGTATTATAATGAACAAAATTTATTTTGTAATTCTAATTAATACTTCAATAATTACAAATTATCTGATCTCCTGTACATTAATTTTATTATGCCCAAAATATTCTCAAACTACAAATATTACTGTTTTTTCGCTTGAACAGTGGAAGAGGGCAGTCGAGGTTGTGTTGGATCATACTTATATGTCTTTTTTACAGCACCCCTTCCGGCCTGCATAAACTGAACTTGGTCTACTCTTTCTCTCTCTTCTAGTTCTTTTGAAATTTTCAAATTTGTCCAAGCTAAAAGAAGTTGTTTACAATTATTTATTGTCATTACGTTTAAAATTATAGGTGTGTGTGTATATATATACACACATATGCCTTACTGATATATAAAATTTGGTCACAATAAAAATCATAATAAATCAAAGTTCTATAAGAGAAAAGTGTTCTCAGATGTTCAATTGAAATAAAATGTATTCCTACAATAATATGACAAAGCACTGAAAAATGTTACATTAGGACAGCTTAGTCATTTATTTGCAAATGAGGAAAAGTATACTTTTATGGATAAATGAATAATAAAAATGCTTAAAATTTTGCATAATTAGTACAACATGAGGAAAGAAAATACTATATTAATATAAATACTAAAATAATCATTTGTATTAAAGTGTACACAATGAACAATTTTTTAGACCCACGTTGGGAAATATAGTATTCTGCCAATGCAACATAAATAATATGTAGAGCCTCAGTCAGCAAGTAGAACAATGTTCAGTACAGTCTGGTGTAGGCACCCTGGTTAACATTGTAACAGAACAGAAATAGGAGGAGAATGGAATAACAAAACATCAACATGTGTGACAACAGAACGGGGTATTCGAAAGTTAACAATGGTTATCACAGAGAGGCCTATGCTTGTTCCTCAGTTGGATGAGGAATCCATGGTTGAAGCTTCTGAAGAGGAAGAATTGGCTTCAATTAAATAAATGTTAAGACCAGAAAGAAATGATGTACTGGAAGTACACCTAACAGAAGGGTAGTGGCTAGTTGTAGGAAAGACAAATTATGCTGAAGAGGGCATTGATTAGGGGTGAGCTATGAAGGCATACTGACATTAAAGAGATGTTTCCCAGACTTGAAGAAAGTGTTCTGGAAATAGAAAAAAATGTTTTAAGAGCCAACTGAAACCAAAGCATCCTGTACAAATCTGCCAGTTTAGGATGACCAGATTTAAGGATGAGGGCATTGTTGTACCGATACAACATTAAAGGCATGTGTAGCCTACATGAAACCTGTCACACACTTGGTGGGCCAGGAATTAGACAGAGCGCCCGGCAAAGAGTAGTTTGATGCTTGGCACATTCCAGAGATGTTCTGATTAACCCATTAATGCCTAAAGTTTCTAGGTAACAGTATAAATCTTGGCTGGAGTGTAGAAATAGAATGGAGTTCCTGTGACTGTGCAGAACATGGTCAGTTTTGCACACAGTCTCTTTTGATAACAGAGTGTGCATAATTTGTATGTAAGCAATGCGCTATTATGTGGGTTAATAAAATTTATTTAACCCTGTGTATTTTTTTATTGGTTGGACACAAGGCATACTGTTTAACTATAACTATATAATTACAAGAACTATTACAGTATGTGTAGGAGTGTTGATAAAAGCAGAACCTTATTGGTTAAATATTCTGGTTTTCAGTAACTTATTCCACCATTTAAGATAATGGTCTGTGTAACAGTGGTGTCATATTTGGCTACTTTATTGGTGGAAACTACAGAATGGCTGTATCATATATCAATGTATGTACTGTACCAGAGAAACTGCAAGTGCACATACTACAGAATTCTGTCTACTACAAAGTGAGATGACTAAATAAATTGATAAAATATTTTAACAGAACACATGACATATATGAAAGAATTAATTTCAAATATCAAATTAAAACTGAAGTGAAACATTTAATAAAATTATATGAAGTAAAGAGATTTATGTCAAAACCAACAATAAATTATATTTGAACAGACAATAGAAATTATGAAATTTTAAAACCTCTGAAAACATGAGTATTGTGTAGGAAGCCTTAAAAGATGAAAATAAAATATTTTCTAAAACAGGAGTCGGGGAAAGTACATAAATATTTAGTTCTAAATCAAATGTATTGAACGCCATTTTAAATTAAATTAGAATTTAAAATAATTTAGAATGCTTAAAAGTTGGCCCAAAATATGTACATTTTTATGTCTTCTTTTTATCTGTAATCCTTTAAAAAAATTTGTATACATGAGAAATTTTTTTAAATCATAAATATCACAACCGAAAGTATATGTAAGAGGCCGTGGTATGAATGTTCAATGTGACAAACTGGTAAAAAATTACTGAAAATTTCCATGATACAATTAGTGGGCAGATGCTCACACTTGTAGATTAAAAAAATAGTAAGGTTTTATGTATCATTTTATTAAAACATTCAAGTAACATTATAACATTCAAAACATTCATTTCAGAATTATTTAAAATGTTTATATCCCCTTAAATATTTCAGTGGTATCAGAATGTTTTGCTTACTAAGAACCGTTTTAATACAAGTTGAAAATATATACCATACATGCAATTCCTTCTTATTCTGTACAAAATACAGATTCTGTACAATTTAACTACACTGTTAAATTTTGACCGCACCCTTATCCAAATGGTTATACTTTACATATTGTACAAATCTGACATTAACTACCTCTTTCATCATTATCACAATGTTAAGTTGTTTTTAATTGTACAGTGTTTCACACTGTGTATATATTACATGATGTGGTATTTACATGTTTGTATAATATACAGAATTGAAATGAAATGAAATCTATTTTGAAATAAAAATAAAATTGGCATAGTATAACGTACTGTATACAATCACATTTGTTTAGCCTATGTATAACCATAATTTTATATGAATGAAACTAAAGATTTGCTTGCAACATTCTTATCATACTTTGATCTGACGTTCTTAAAACAAGACCATGAAACAATCTGCTTTAATATTCTTGGGCAATGAGAATTATATAATTCTAAATTATTATAAATTATAAAATATAATATTTACACAAAATGTTTGTCTTTATTCAACTATTTTACATATATGAAATTCATTAAGTGAAACAACGATGTTCATTAAGCTAAAAGAAAATGTTCTAAGTAACTGTTACTGCAGTTGTTTCAGTGATAAGTGCAAAATATTCACAAATTCATATCAAGGTGCCAGGTCATTACCAGACGTTCAAATACTAAACAGCATATTCTGCTGAACCCTGATCTACTTCAAAATCAAGATATTAACTGAAACAAGTACAAGAATCAGTAATAACAGTGGAATACTTACATTCTGATACACCCTTAACAAATCCTTTGTCCTTAATTGGCAGAGCATTAACATCATGTTTCACTAACTGCTCGATCTTGAAAAATTCTCTAACTTTGGGGAGCCGAAGGAACCCAACTTGCATAAGTGAAATCAAATTAGACGATGCCCAGTATACCAGAATAGCCTTCAGAAACAATGAATAAACTTGTAAACTGCTGTAAAGTATATACTACATAAATAGTACATAAATTACATAAAAACTTATTATTAACTGAAAATTAATGAAAATAACTAAAACCAATGTATTAGTGCATTAACTGCCCATCAATTTTCATTGTATGTGTATTGGAATGCTCCTGCATCCTACAGTGAATAACTTTTGTTTCGAGACCCTTCAGGAATTTTGGGAGATTCTGAGAGTCTATAAATAAAAGAATGGTTCAAAACTAATCCAACTTTGATTATTAAAAACTGGAAGATCAACAACTATCAAAAATGTTGTTTTCAGTGACACCATGCACAATACAATCACAGAAGACCACTGGCTAATTATTCATGAAACTGCTAATGACGCTGGAATTATCAAACATATACACAAAATGTTAACATATAATTTAGCATGCAGAAGTATGTCAAAACGGCACTTTTCTGTGTCCACTGTTACATAAGGTATACTTGAAGAAGAACAAAAACTGTGCAATTTATATTCTGAAAGCTGGTCTTGAAACTGAGTGGGGAAGTGTTAGATTCTCCTAAGCCAAAGACGGTGACATTAAAAGCATAGTTAAAGATATAAAACATGTACATCAGAATAATTCCCAGGAAAATCAAAATATTATCACGAGGTTTTCAGACTGTATAACTTTAACTGATAACTGTGTCGCAACACCACCACAGCCCAATATTTCTGCCTAATCTGTAATTCTTTAATCATCATGAGATTCTCTGGCTCCTCCACCTTAATCTTGAACACGCACTTCATATGAAGTTTGATGATTTGAAGTCATTGTAGAATCTTCATGCACGCACGCGCGCGCGCGCACACACACACACACAGTTAGTTAGTTATAATATTACTCGGTAACTACAAAAGGAAGTTGGTAGAAATTATCAATTACCTGTAATTATCTGATGTTACCTGAAATTATCAATTACCTATTCAGTAGAAATGATTAATGTAATTTATACTTTACAAAGTAATAATTATTATATAACTAAAACTAATCATTATTTGTATTTATTACATAATCAATTTCAATTTACGATTTCCTAAATGCTGCAGACGAGATTTACTGTTTTAAGTCTTAAATTACAACAAATGTATTTCTAGTGATTTCTGTAAGAGTATAATGCATTAATTAAAATACATCGTGATTAACACAGTATGAGAAGCACAGGTAACAGACATGCAGCAGTACACAGCATGACTACTGAAATGTATTTGTACGATTCGCTCAATAATTTTGAAACCAATAAAGATAGAACATTGGGAGTGAGATCAAAATTAATCTGAATCTTTCTGTACAATTCACTCATTTAATGTATTAGTATATCTTGAATAGGGAAAAAAAGTTCTCACAGGCGTACTTTTTATGCCTCGACTGAAAAAAATTGACATGAAATTTTAATTTTTATTTTGTTATGACAAGGAGATTATTAAATTTAAATGGCATGTACATCATGTACGTGATCTGGACTACATGTACAAAAAAAAGTATTATTAAGGAGCAAGAACATCGTGTGTAAGGACAGTTTATATTTTAATGTGTAATACGTTGAGTGAGTTGGTTTTATTATGTTTTTACAGACTCAGTTTTGGGCTAAATTTACTTAAAATATACCAAAATATGAAGAATTAAAATACTGTTACTACTGTGTCCATTTTGTAGACTTATCTAGTCCTTCATTTTTATCGGTCGAGGTTTTCAAGTCGCTTAATAGTGGCCAACATAAAACCCATAAGCTCAGTGTATTTCCTTATCTCACCCAAGTAAAATGTATTTCCTTGTCTCGTCCGATATAGGTTTTAAATTTGTGATACAATATGCATACATTATTCACGTTCACAAACTGCACCAATAAAAGTATAATAAAACATACAGCGTATAATTGTACACTTGACCTGCTCCAATTTAAAGTAAATAATTGGGATAGTTTTAGTTTCATTTGAAAAAAAAGTAAAAGTTGTCTTATAGTTATTGTGTTATTATGTAATGTTTATAATCTTGTGGATGAAGAATGAGAATGGTTTTATTGACAGCTCATACAATTGATTTACTGCAATCTTAGAGGCATGACAACTATTTTTAAGAAAACTCAAAAAAATATACTGCCAATTAAATTAACAAATGGAGCAACCATCTGCCAAGCCAAATTCCATAATTTGTAATGGCGATTATATATGAAGTATGCAGAAGTGTATGACAGAAAAACATGAAGTGGTAAACATAGTATATTTAATATACTTACTGCTGGAAAGTTCATTGTAATTGGAAAGACAACAATCGGCAGAACACGGAGTACATACTTCATCAACATCATATTTGAATCTCTAAGCCGAACTGAATCAGTTCCAACCTGTGAAGCATCAATTCTTACTTAATAACTTTTCAGAATTAACCAATAATATGATATTGATTAATGACTTGTTGAGCACTTGGTGAAATATATTAATAGAAAGGGTTTAAAAAATTGTACTGTGTTTGTATATTTTTTTAAACTTTGTATTTGTAATGTTAGGTTCTATAATTAATAACCTTAATTTGAAATAAAGGAATAAACATGATTTATTCAGTACAACGATTACAAACATGAAGTGGTTGCCATGGGCTACATCAAAACCAGGTCTATACGTCACATTTCCCTTTCTTTATAAATAAAATAAGAACATTGGTTTATACTTAAATAATACTTATGATCGTACACTCAAATTATATAATAAGTATCACAAATCGAGTATATTTATTGGTTTTATTACTCTTCCAAATCTTGATGATCGCTGGGTTGGTTGATTACTAGTGTTTGACTGCTGTGAATGGTTCTCTTGCTGATCGAGGCAGGACTTTGAAGTATCCCTGTTGACATTATGCTTTGGTGATGTAGGAGTGGATGCAGTGAGTGACTTATGGGCAGCAGGTGATTGAGCTTGTGCTTGAACCTGTACTTCTGCTGGTTTGTCAGCATATTTGGTTTCAGGAAGTACAACTCTGTTACTGCTGGCCAGGTCTGCTTGTGTTTTGTGCAGATGACTGAAGTTTCTTCTTAAAATTTGGCCTTGATCTGTTTGGATGATTACGGATCTGGCAGACTTTCAGGCTTTTCTATCACCCTTGCTCCCTCCCATTGGCGGTGAGCAACTCTGTGTCTGACTTTATCATTAAGTTCATAATTAACTGGTTGTTTAGTGTGTTTGTTTCTGTAGTTAGCTTGCTTCTTTCGTAGACGTTCAAGTTCGTATGTGACTCCTTGAACTATTTTTGGTTTTAAATTGCTGTCTGTTGTGGGTATCGATGATCTGGTGATTCTGCTAAAAAGGCGTTGATTTGGAGAACCTAAGCTGTCGTTTCTTGTTGTATTTCTCCAATTTAAGAGAGCAAGTTGGACATCAGACTTGTCAATACTGCATTTTTTTAGTAGATTCTTCGCAGTTTGAACTGTTTTTTCAGCTAGACCATTGCCTTGATGGTCATGTGGACTGGACGTGACATGGTTAAAATGCCACTCTTTTTGAAAGTCCTTGAATTCTTTGGACATGTATTGTGTGTCATTATCTGTTTCAAGCACTTCTGGTATACCATGTGCGGAGAACCATTTTTTAAACTGTTCGATAACTTCACAGGGTGATTGACTTTTTAGTTGTTGAAAGTCTAAGTATCCTGAATAACTATCGCAGATCACCAAATAAGTTTTTCCTTTCAGTTCAAATAGATCTGATGCAACTATTTGCCAAGAAAGTGTGGGGATCCTTTTAACTGGCACTGTACCTTTGGTATTGTCTCTTTGTGTTTGTTCGCAACAGAACAGCCACTGACTAGTTTTACAATATCATCATATTGTCCTCTCCAGTAAAGTGATTGACGAGCTCTCCTTAAGCAGCTCTGGATTCCTAGATGTCCTTGGTGGATACTGCGTAACATTCTGGGTATTTGTGTTTTTGGTACTATAATTTTTTCACCTTTAAAAATTAGTCCTTTAAGATATGTCAATTCCTCTTTGACGTTGAAGTAATGTCGCAGTTCTGCAGGAAGTTCATCGGCTCTTTCTGGAAACCCGTGCATTATTGTTTTAAGTAGCAACTATAAATGTGGATCCTCTTCTGTTGCTTGAATTAACTCCCATTTAACATCCAATGAAATTGGTAGAATGACTGCTACTTTGAGGTTCTCTTCTTGGTCATATCTTAACTTAGAAGCATCACAGTCATAACTTAAGAAATCTGCCAGAGGTATTTCTGTGCCCTTTTTAAACATAACATTTGGTGAATATGGTGCAAGATTAAGCATTATACGTTGCAGTCTTGCTGGAGCTGATTGTATATTTTTCTTGAAGATTGTCTCAAGCGGTTTGTGATCTGATTCCACTGTTAGTGCTTTACCGTATACATACTCGTGAAACTTTTTGCATCCAAATAGTATAGCGAGTTTTTCTTTCTCAATCTGAGAATAATTCTGCTCAGATTTAGTCAGTGCTCTGGCTCCATAAGCTACTGGCTGGCCTTCTTGAAGAAGTGCTGCCCCAAGGTTTTTTGAGCTTGCGTCAACTGTTAGAGTTACAGGTTTGTTTACATCATATAATCTTAGTACTGGTGGACTCAGTAGTACTTGTTTTAACTTGCTGAGTGCCTCTTCATGATGGAATTCCCAGGTAAAACTTGTGTCTTTATGTAACAAATCTCTTAGTGGATTTGTTAGGTCTGACATGTTAGGAATAAACTTGTTTAGGTAGGTTATCATTCCTAAGAGTCTCTGTAACTCTTTTTTATTCGTTGGTGTTTTCATGGCTTGTATGTCTTCTAATTTTTCTGGGTCTGCTTCTAGTCCTTTGGCCGAAACAATGGGTCTCAAAAATTTTAGCTTTTTTGCTTCAAAAATACACTTGTTTTTATTCAGTTTAAAGCCTGAAATTTTTAGCACTTCGATGACTTCGCTAACTGTTTTGTGTAACTCTTTTCTGTTTTTTGCATGTATAAAGATGTCGTCGATCGACACTCTTACATTTTTGAATTTACTAAGTAAATTTGTTAAAATTTCTTGAAATATTTCAGGCGCTGAGGATACGCCAAAAGGAAGTCTCTTGAAAGAATATCTTCCCCATGGTGTGGCAAATGTTAATATCTTTTGTGTTCTTTTTGACAGTTTAATTTGCCAGAATCCTTTCGTGCAATCTAGTAATGCAAAAAATTCTGATCCTTTGATATCAGCTGATATCTCTTCTATTGTAGAAAGAGGAAAATGCCGCCTCAAAATGTTTTTGTTCACGTCTGACGGATCTATGCAGATTCTTAATTTACCTTTTTGTCTAACTACCACCATTGGACTCACTGCAGGTGTAGGCTCTGTTTCAGGTTTGATGACATCTAACTTTACCATCCTGTCGAGTTCTTGCTTTACCTCGTCTCTTATTGCATGTGGAACTCTCCTTGAGGGTTTTATCTCGAATTTAGGGTTCTCGATCAGGTCAATGTCATATTCATAATCCTTGTAACAGCCTAACCCTTCAAATATATCATCTGTAGATTTACTTTTTTTTTAAGTTTTTACTCTTGCAATAAGTCCTAATCTTTCACAAGTTTGGAGTCCTAGGATTGGTGTAACTTTTCCTTGTACTACTTTAAATAAGACTTTTGCTTCTTCGTTTTTTAATTTACACTGTAGTTTTACTTCACCTAGAACTGTCATTCTGTCGTCTGTATAACTTATTAAGTTTTTTGTACGACTTGGTTGTAAACTAGCTTTGGTTTTATCCACTAGATGCCTAGGTAATACACTGCATTCTGCAACAGTATCAAGTTTGACAGAAAACTTTACGTTGCCAACTTGAATTATTTCAGTCCAGTCTTTCCTTTCACCAGCACTTATGTATATTTCATCTTCAGAGTTTGAACTTTCTTCTAATATGTTCACTTCGTTTTTGCGCTTGGAATCACAGTTATTCTTACTGCGACACATTTTGGCAAAATGACCAGTCTTACTGCACTTAGCACATTTTTTATTGAAAGCTGGGCATTCTTTGCTTTTGTGATTTGAACCATATCTTTTGCAGTCAAAACTCTGATTTTGATCTTTATTTTTGGTACTCTTGCCTTTGACTGCTAAAATTTTATCTGCTTTACTTTTGCCTTCAAACTCATCCAGTTGTTTAGAAGCTTGTTCGCTAGTTTTGCAGATAGCTATAGCTTTTGTCAAGTCGAGTTTGTCCTCAGTTAGTAGTTTTTCTCTTACTTGACTAGATTTAATTCCAAATACTATTTTGTCTTTTAACATTTCATCAAGTAGCGTGCCAAATTCACATTTGCTTGCTTGTGTTTTTATTCTTGTTAAAAATTCGTTGAACTGTTCATCTTCATTTTGTTCAATCTTAAAAAATATATATCTTTCAAAAGAAATGTTTATTTTTGGTGCGAAATACTCTTTAAACTTTTCTTTGATGACTTCCAACCTATTTTTGTCAGCATCGCTAAGGTTGAAATTATTGTAAATTTCGATTGCGTCTGGCCCTATAATCACCATAAAAATTGCAGCCTGGACTTCAGCAGGCTTCTTGTCTAGCTGGATGACAGTTGCATACCATTCGAACTGCTGTAACCACTTTTTCCAGTTCGTAGATTTGTCAGGCTCGATTTGTAGGTTACCTGGCGGTTTGATTCCAGTTACTGCTTCGTTTGCGTTTGTTGTTGTCATCTTGCAACTTTTTTACTCCTTTTTCGGTTAATTTTGTGATTTTAACCACTTCTGACACCATGTAATGTTCGGTTCTATAATTAATAACCTTAATTTGAAAAAAAGGAGTAAACGTAATTTATTCAGTACAACGATTACAAACATGAAGTGGTTGCCATGGGCTACGTCAAAACCAGGTCTATACATCACAGTATTACAAATGTTTAAAAACATATTGTTACAACAATATGTAAAAACATATTGTTTGTATTGTAAACTTTGTGTTTAAAAATGTTGAGTATACAGCAATACACAAAGTGAAACCTAACTCAATGTTAAAATCTTTGCCATTCCTTAATTTCAAATCTTTTTGTAATATAGTAAAATGAATTTCAAAGTCCAATCATATTAACCAATCATATTAACAAAGTTCAATCATTGTCATCTGGAAAATATCATTTATAATACCCACAATCTACCATCAAATAAAAATACAAAAAATCTCTAACTGTCTGAAGCAATTCAACATAAAAAAATTGCTAATGTCAAAATCGTATCCATTTCCCTGTTTCTGCCTTCGTGGAAGTCATGTATACTAAGATAGTAATGTGAGATTCATATTGTACTTTCATAAGTTATCTAAAGCAACTATCATACAGTTCTAATTTATAACATCTCAAATTTGCTGTCACCCCAGAGATGGTGCTGGTAGAGGATATCATCGCTAATATGAAAGCTGGGGTCCACCTTACAACCCAGCCCTCACACAAAGCAAATATCACCTTTTCAAGCATGAGAAATCTTTTGTTGGTGACCAACAATGTCAAACAAGCTGTTAATATATGGTTCACATCACAGGTGGGGAAATTTCTACGACGAAGGTATACAACATCTGGTGCCTCGCCATGAGAAGTGTTTAAAAAATGACGGAAACTATACAGAAAAGTAGTTTAAGGTGTGTACTTCCAATAGCAATATAAATATATTCTTAGTTTCCTTTAATACCCTATCGGAAGTTACTTTCTGAATAGCCCTCATAGATGTTGATAACTATATATTTTAATTTTATGAGCAAGACAGTGAGAAAATTAAGAATACTAAAACTACCAAGTCTCAAAAATTTCAAACCAGACACATGTGCCAGGACACTTGATCTGCTAAACTCCAGACAGTAATATTAGCACAAGAAAAAATGAAATAACAGTAATCTTCCATCGACAAGAGTAGTCCGACAAATTCTCTTCTGTGCTTGACATTCAGTGGCAGACATTAAGAACTGATTATGTACGTCTGTATCTTTGAGCATTGTAAGAATTAGACACAACAACCCATACCCATACCTACTTAGGAAATAAGTACATCAAGTATTTTACGCACCAGTTTTCCGTCTCTACAGTATTAACTGTGTATGTTCTCACTATCCTTATGTTTCGTTTGTTACTCATAAAAATGTGATAAAAATAAAACACTCTTACTAATTTCACATAAAGAAGGATGATAGAAACATTTGTAAACTATAAAATATTATCATTAATTAAATCTGAAAGACATTTAGCAAATATTGATTACACTATCTAAACTGTGTACTTTCACTTATAACAGTATCATGAAACAGCAGCTGAAGTCTAGATTTATTTTACTTACACTATAAAACATTTTTAAAAACTAACCTCAATTGTGATCCAGAGTGTTGTGCTTGTAATTAATGACAGCAGATAATATTGATCTGGTAGAGTCAGATCTAAAAACCAAAGCATTCCTCCTGTCCTCATACTGTCTACCGGTATGTTAGTCATGCCTCGTAAGCCCATGAAAAATGAAATAAAAACTGGAGCCTATATAATAAAAGTTTGAACATCAAATTACTTTACTTCATTCAAGCATCTAAGATAAGAAGTTTATTATATTTGTACCATAGTTATTAGTGACCATTACTTGTCTCCAAAACACAGAGCTATGGATGATGCTAAAAAACAATATTATGACAGTAGAG
Organism: Magicicada septendecula; assembly: GCA_034769895.1. Lineage (NCBI taxonomy): Eukaryota > Metazoa > Arthropoda > Insecta > Hemiptera > Cicadidae > Magicicada > Magicicada septendecula. The sequence goes on from CM068367.1 coordinate 454,253,766, forward strand.
TAAGCTGGCTAGTAAGTCTTGAGTTTCTTTATCTGTTGTGGCATAAAGAACCCGAGGAGGATGAGTAAAAGGAGAATAATTCAACAGGTGTGGTGATGGCTGCTGCTGTTGCTTGAACAGTTGTTTAACTGGGTTTATATTTACAGGTGAAACATAACATACCCAGATGGATGATCAGAGCTGTACCAGGCATTCTAGGCATCGATGGTCAATGTTTGATCCTAAAGAAGCGCTTTTCAGTTGATATTTGTTTGGTGGTAATTCCTGTTGTTGTTGCCACTGGAACTCTCAGTGTAGCCCCTCTCACTTCCTAGTTTGGTGTTTGCAGTTGCAAGCTTAGTCTGGATGTAGTATGGTGATGGGAGATGTGCATTCATTAGTGCCCATTGGCTCATGAAGGAGCAGAAAATCCACCATACCTCTTCTTACTCTTATGTAGTTAACATGCAGTCTCTGGGTCATAAAAAAGTATACCAAAATGGCTGATATACTTTCTCAAAAACAACCTCACTCCTGTTGTAAAAAAGTAGAAGACAAAGATAAGCCTTGGACTCCTAAAATATGTTGTAGCACATATGCACCAATTTAAGAAATTAGCTTGAAGGTACTTGACCATCAATGCCATACCTATGATATGGAGAGAACAGAAAGACCATGATGTAGATTCTTATTTTTGCCTTACTAAAGTACGGGACATAGCATTATAAGCTTCGAGGTTACGCAATAGTAGCAGCTCTTCCCCGCCCATCGCCCAACAGCGTTGTCGCGCGTTACACTTGGTAAGCATAGGCAAAGGGGGGAGGGGAGGGGAGTGAAGCGACACGGCAATACCGCAGTCGCCTCCAAGCTTATTTTGATACATCCTATATAATAGTGTGAAAGGTTTCTCCGTTAAATCAAAGCACACAACTAACTATCCGAATTTAGATGCTGCATTATGATCTGTGGCTCATAATAGAAGTCTACCAGTTCCTACACCTCCAGTAACCCGGACATTTGATGATAATGAAGATGACAACACCTAACAAGCTGACTGTGACCAAAATAATGATCCTGACTTTGCAACTTCTATGTCATCTATGCCTCATCTTATAACTCAAGAAGAATTACATGATTCGGTGAGAGACCTAAACCTCTCAAAATCCCAGCCAGAGCTATTAGATTGAAATCTTCTGGATAAAAAGATAACAATGACCCCATGTCAACAAAGATAACAGATTTAGAATTTTGTTTTCTTTTAGTGACAGTATAGTGTACTGTTGCAATGTGGGTGATTTATTTTTAGCTTTAGAGCAGATGCACATCCATCAGAATGGAGTTTGTTTCTTGACTCTTCAAAGTCTAATTTAAAAGTGATACTTCTGCAGAAAGGTAACATCTACCGTTCAATGCCCTGGTCCATTCTGCACATATGAAGGAGTAGTATGAAAATATGCACCAGTTGTTGTGAACAATAAAAATCACATATGGCATACATGTGGAGATTTAAAGTGATAGGGCTTCTACAAGAAATGCAACGACACTACAAGTTTTCCTTCTTTTATGTGAATGGAACAGTCCCGACAGAACCAACCACTTCCATTAGTAAAGACTGACCTCAAAGGAGCAATCTTATTACAGGTTTAAAAAATATTTCCCATAGACCATTAGTCAATGCCTCCTCAACTAGGTATCAAACTGGGGTAGATGGAAATTGACAATTTTTGGTGTGTTTGCCAATTTTAAAAAAATCGGATACATCAAGAGTTATCATGAGATACACCCCAAAAAGTAAAGTTAAAACTCACTTTGCTCGTCTGATTACTTTCTGAAATTATACTACAATGGTTTTTTATTTATTCACCAAATAACAGTGATACTCCACTACTCACTTAAAATTTTAATATTATATATGTGTTGTAACTGTAGGAAAAAATATAAAGAAGAAATTAAGCCCCGATTATTACTAATCTTTTCGTCTTACCTTTTAAAGATCGGAAGATTCCCAAAGTCCCAAGGTCGCCACCACATTTGTTATTTTATTTTAATAACAAACCTTAATAGTTTCTTTGTAATGTTATAATTATGGAATGTAATAGTTCAAACACAAAAATATATATATGACAGAAGAAAGTTTTTTATCTGCAAATCAGTACTTAGTAATTCGTGAAATTTCCCCCCTCCCTTTTATCTCTCACTCACGCTTACCCCCACCCTACTGAGATCTCATCATTTTGATATTTTTTATATTTTAAAGTAATTTTATGGTAAAAACAAATTTTGAATAATTCTGACAAATTGTTTTCGTCCTTTGTGGTTACTTATCTCTTTAGTTGTGGAGTCTTCGAGTTGTTGCACCACCAGCCGTAATTCGCTTTAAAAATCACAAAAAAATATTCTAAACGTCCAATTTGTATTCACATGTTTTTGTTTCGAGTAAGTTCACACTTTACATGTTTATTACCATTTTCAACATTTTAGTACAAAAAGCTCGGTAGGCCTACCGTGATTATTCACGCGCACTGTGAACTACATCTGTCCTATTTGGTTGCGGGCTGGAGACTTCGCCACTTTGCTGGCGTTCCTACGCCACAATTCCGTTTAACTACACCTTGAAAACCAGTTTTCGTCAGTTTTCTCCACCTGTCCCATCCTGGTCACTTATTTTTCCATTGTCCAGCGTGACACCATTTGGCTGGCCACACCTAGACATTGAACTATTTCGTCGTACACAAATGCCCAACTGGTGACTAATCATGACTTCACCAGCTAAAAATATAACTTGTTGCATAAAATTATGTCCTGTAAAACTTTGTCTATAAAATTTGTAGCCCAAATTTTGCCCTGTTACAAGACCCCCCCCCCCAATGAGAGGTTTTATGTCAAAAAGACATAAAAACTCTTCACTGCCTAAACCTAGGAGGACCAGTGAGGATATGGTGCCACGACCCCCCTTACTTCCTGATTAAAAGTTGGGTACTTACCCCCCTAATCCAGTGGCTGTGGCCGCACCTGCATGACTTTACTGGACTTCCTTCATCCGGATCCCAACACCGTAAAGCCAGACAGGCACTTGGCGACCCTGCCCTGACGAGCTGGCCAGCACAGGTTCGCCCCCACAGTTCCACACAGATTCTGTAACAACACAAGTAAAATATTATTAAATGGTCTTTCATTAATCCATATCCTTGCACTGACTTGGGTTCCTCCTAGAAGTACTGATTTGCATTAACCAAAGTACTGATTTGTGGTATCTTTAGCATCTTAACACTCAAATAACATATTACAATTCTAAAATAACACACATTATATAACCCACGTAACATATCAACGTACACAAGTATATATATATCAAAATACAATTGTAAACCATATTAAAAAAAAATAAAAAATACTCAAATTCAATGTCTCAACTTTTTAAAGATTACACTTTGTGCTCATTGTCACCTTAACAGAAGCAATCAATTGTCCACAATTCATTAACATAATCTGTCACAATATTTTATAACTTCTCAAAGGTTCAGATTTGCTACATTGTTTTTTGAAATTTCACTGTTACAATTTTACAACATAATCAATAGTTGTAATTAACTTTACTCACATCAAATTATAACAAGCAATATTGTTTTTACAAGGACAAACATTTTATACGTAGCTAGAGTTGTAGCTACCCCCTCCTCAATACAATATCTCACTTCTCCATTATAAACCATATAACACATATTTTATAACTACTCACAAATACATCATATTAAAATAACCATACAACTCTGAATTTCACATTATAACTTCAGCTCTGATTTTCTATTAAACATTTTAATTATCAAATTCTGATCATTTATAATTTATTACAAAATCCAAATCCAAATTTTTTGAAATCAATTTAATTGCATAATAAAAATTTAGTAATATCAATTATTATTCAATCAAAATTATAAACATTACAACACAAAATACAATACGCACACACAATACAATGTATCCTCAGATACCCTACCATAACAATAACATAACCTAATACATAATACATTTAACCCCAATACAAATTTATATACAAAATACTTCATATAAAATATCATTGTTCCCCAAACTCATTATATTATCAAGCCAAGAAACAAAACCATTAAATCAAATAATCAAATGTCCATCATTAACATGTGTTTAACCCCCATCATCATAGATCAACCTAATACTGTACATGCACACTTCAGTATTGTCTAATTTAATCTTACCTCTTTCAATATAATAACCATTTAAATTTGTATACTCTACTATAACAGAATAATCAAAAGCAGGATTATTTCATAATATTATATCATATACCTTGTCAACATCGAGTACAGTCAAGTCGCCCTTGGGATTATTTGTCACAACCAGGTAAGTCAAAATATCATCATCATCTAATGCACCAGTTACCCCAGTCTCATTACTAGGTAAGTCAATTTTCTCAACTCTCTCAATATGTAAAATCTGCATTAACATTTTATAACCTCTATTAACATTAAAAACCTCTATCTCTCTTTTTCCCCACCTCTCATCATAATACCTATCACAACCCCCCTGAACTACCTCACTCCTCGCAAAGGGCACCACAAAATCACTAAAACACCGCCTGGCTTTTACCAGGTATACCACAAAAAATTAAGGGACCACTTGGAGACACAATGTCTCCCACATAACCTCTGGAGGAACCTTTGTCCTCAAAAACCACATGTGGAGTCCTTACTTTGTGGAGATGGAACATGTGGAGATCGGAAGATTCCTAAAGTCCCAAGGTTGCCACCACATTTTTATGGAGGATATGTGGAAACCATTTCACACCTCCCAAAGAAACAATTTAGTAAATTAATTGAATAAATATACTCCCTCACAGAAAAAACTCCAGGGCCGTCTAGGGGAACTTATTGACACAGAGATAAGGTTATGGATAGAGTGGCATAATAATTAAATTAACACATTATTATGTCAAAATCTTATTTTATTTTAATAACAAACCTTAATAGTTTCTTTGTAATGTTAAATTATTATTATTATGTAATGTAATAGTTCAAACACAAAATATATACTATAAAAAGACCACTTGCATAATAAACAATTTAATTTGGGTTTCAGGTGTATCTGTAATAAGAACTCTATATAACTTGTAACGGTATTTCAAATTTATTTGATATTAATAAAATTTTGCACCTAGCACTTACTTCGACTTAAAACATTCGTTATTATTTGTTATTATGCTGTAAGGCTTATGCTATATATATCCTTACTGACTAAATATTCTATTCTACTAATTATTGTATTAAAGGAAAATCTCCTTTCCAGACTACTCAGTCAATTAATGTGTTTCAAAATATCAATATTTAAATATCTTTTTATATATTGTAAGTACTCAAAATATTAATAGTTATTGAATTTATCTTTTGTTTCTCAGTACTGATTTATATCAAACACTAATTGTTTTCATTTAAATGCTTTGTATTCGTTTTATTTCAATACTAATTTGAGCTCTTGTTACGTTAATCGTATTTCTAAAACATCTATGATTTTAATTCTACTTTACAATCAACATTGGCTCTTACTTTTAAATAGATCAAAAATGTCTTAAATTGTCTCTGAGTTCATTGCTCGATTAAGAGATAAATAAGTTGTTTATCACCTTACTGTCGTCAATCATACTCGATCATTTGATCCATCTGTAGTCGTCCTCGTCTTGCACTCCAGCGTCCTCTTGTCCAGCGTCGACTCGCTTTTTGTCCAGCATCGCCTCGTTCTTCTCTTGTCCTGCGTTGACTCGCTCCTCTTGTCCAGCGTCGACTCGCTCCTCTTGTCCAGCGTCGTATCACTCTCTGGAACTTCTCCTCGTGCTGTTTCTGACGTCAATGGATCTTCTTATGTAATTTTGTTATTATTTAAAAACAGTTTGTTTGACAATCGAGTTACATAACTGTATGTAACTGGAAGGATGAAACTATTTACAAAAATTTATATTATTCTGTGCGGACGGGTATAAGCTCCCGCTGTACTGTGGATGATTTAAGAAAGAGAACCACTGTAGCTTGCGTGTTCTATTTATACTCATGTCTTGGTCAACACCTGCAGTGGTATGAAATCGACATGTCAGAAACTGTCTCTGGGTTCAGTTCCCCCACTCCTTGTCAATTTCGCTATTTCTTATATTTCTGCGAATTGCAGAGTCCTGTAAGTATACTCTTATAGTTATCTTATAACTATTTTCACTACACATGTTCACTGTAATTTTGGACATTCCAACTTAACCCTTTCGATTTGTACACAGTTATTTCACTATTACACTCGTACGGTGTGTCACTTTCACGTGGTTTTTGTACACAGTATTTATTAAATTTTATTACATTTTATTGTGGTTTTGGATTTTACTCCTTAATTATAGTTTATGAATAATTGCAGAAAAACAGTAATTATGCAATTATTCATCTTGGGGTGGTAAACCCGCCTGCATAGACCTGCGTTCACACACACATGCAAGATACTGGTGTACACACTTTCAGTTACACTTGTGTGTGAGTGCACGTCGATTCAGGTCAAAACACCTGTTCATTTTTTTGTCTGAGCCAAGCTTGCAATCCCTGATATGCTTATTTATAATACATTATTAATTATTTACAGTTTATTAGGTATATTTAAATTTTTATATTCAATGCTCAGTACATCAGTTATTTGTACTGTTGCATTATCCCTCTGCTTGGTAACAAAAAAAATTTAATAAATTTATTTATTAAAATTTTTTTTATTATTATTATTACACTTGAAAAAATGTAACAAATAATAAAGAATAATATTCGTCATTTCACCCTTAATTGGAGTGTATACAAATGTCTTACCTCCCCTCCTTATACGCTCACTGCTCGTGACCTTGTAGTAGGGTGGCTTCAACAAACAGCTGATCTGACTGGTTTCATTGACCTCGTTGTTTTCATGTGTAGAACTTCCTAAATGACGCGTGGAATTTACCAATTTCTTTCTTCTGTATCTCATCATATACGATGAAAGTGTGTTGTCCTACTCACTGTCTTAACGTATACGGTCCATTATAAAGTCTGAAGAATTACTTCGCCGTATTATCACTCCGTTTTCCCACTGGATTAGCTTTGAGTAGTACACTTTCTCCCATGTTGAATTGTTGTAGCTTGTGAGTTAGATTAAATCTTTCTACTCTCTTGTTACCTCTTTCTCTTATCCGTTGCTTTGCGTATTCAATTTTCACACTTATTGGTACAGGTACATTCTGGTTATTAGGTTTGTTTATATACTTAGTCCAAAATCTGTTTGGCTTCTTATCTTCTTCTAATTCCATTGGAGTATATCCTGTTGCTTCACTATAATTTTCGTTGATGGCTTTTTCAAGAAATGGTAAATATTCTGCCCATTTATTGTGTTGATCATGGCAATATATTCGTAAATATTTACTTAATTCTTTGTTAACTCTCTCAGCAAGGTTTCCTTGAGGATGTCTTATGGATGTGAGTACAGGTTGTATTCCATTTTCCTTTAACGTCCTCTCCCATTTTTTACTTTGGAATTGTACACCTTGATCACTGAGTACCTTCTTCATTTTTCCATATGATGGAATATATTTCTGCAGTAGTATCTTTAGAACAACTTTGGTTGTGGGTCGCATAATTGGGTACAGTCGGACTGCCTTGGAAAACACATCGATACATACCAATATGTGCTTCACACCTCGACTTGATCGTGGTAGTGGTCCCAGAAAATCCACTGCAATTAGCTCTCCCTTGTTCTCCTTCTGTATGCTTTGCATTTCTACGTATGTGTATAAATTCGGTCCTTAATTTTACATTATCTTACTCATAGATTCTTACCTTCGCTTCTAATCTTCCTTAACTCTTTTCTTAACATGACATTACTTTATCTAATACATTACTTATACAATACATTAACATTCATTACCTTTTATTACATTTCTTTAACATTACCTTTCTGATCGCTGCTACTTTCCTGAAATACACTTCCGTAACAGAATACTCTTTTAGCTTTGTAGTGTGTCGCATGATCGGTTACAGAGGAACTGTCTTGGAAAACAACGATATTTTTCTCGAAGTCCTTAATCCTAAGTAGTCTCTGCCCTTTTGACTTTTCACTCTTGCTTTCTTCTGTGTCCTTGTATCTCCATCAAGTGTTCGCTTGATCAGCCTTCTGACAATTATAGCAATTATTTTCCATTCCTAACCCTTTCTTCATATTAATAACAACAATAACATCTTTTACCATTACTTTCTTAAATATTTCTCTACACTTCATTCCTTACCATTAATAATACATTTCTTAATTAACCCTTCAAAATAATATTCCTTATTTCTTTTCACTAATATTCCTTTTTATTTGCTATCATATCCTTAATAAATAACATTTCTTAATTATACTCTCTTATATTATTATTAATAATTAATAGTAATATTATTTTTCTCATTTAAAAATAATTATTTATTTTTGGGTATTGAGTTCAGTTCGGTGTGTCGTTTGAACTGACACCCCTCATTATAACAACTGGTTGTTGTACACAGGAAATTCATTGTGCTCACCCTCGCGACAACATTCCATTTGGTTACCCCCTCGTTACCTTTCCATTGCATTGCTGCGACGTTTGTGTGCGTACTTACCGTGTGAACGTTTACTTTGATCGTGTAAGTCACCTGTTTATAGGGTGAAAACTTTATTCTCCCTTTCTTTCTCTCGTAACGAATGCTTCGCTCTTTCTCAATTCTCTCAGCACGTTCCACAATTCTCTCATCACTAATGAATTGTGTAAGGTCAGTGCGTTTGAAGCCTATATAAACAGCTGTCGACGGTTTTTTCGTTCGTCTTTTATGATAATATTCATTGTACTTACTATAATTATAGTTATAATTATCGTTCACTTTATAATTATCATACGTATACCTACCGTCATATTTACCACAATTTTGTGTAGTGTTTCGTCTAGATAAATTACTACGTTTCTTTTTGTACCTACAGTGATATTTATCTCCGTAAGTGTGGTGTCCTAAGTGTTTCACATGTGTCATCTTGTGTGACTTACTATTGTGTGTGTGTCTCACACTTGGAATATCGCTATTAATAAGGTACGTTTTAATAACCTTAATTTGCTTCTCTTCCTTAATGTTAATTACTTTATAATTATCGTTAGTAATTACACACGTATTTTCAACTACTATGAATTCTTCACATATTAGCTCCGTTTGTTTATTAATTATTCCACAGACATTTTCTGCGATCGTGTCAATACATAAATTTGTATTAACAATTTTTTCGGTTAACTGTGCAGTACCGTTTATTATACTTTGTTTTACTTCAAGATTATCAATTTTTAACTCTTCTAGACTTTCTGTAATTTTTATGGTGTCCTGTCTAAAATTTTCAGACTGTAGCTCTAATTTATTTTCTAAACTTTCTGTTTGTTTCTTATTAGATTCTTTTAATTCGTCTATTCTAGCATTTAAATTTTCTGTCTGTTTATTTAAATTTTCTGTCTGTTTTGTGCTTAATTCATCGACCCAGGCACGCATCATCGTCTGGAATGCCTCAACGTCTAAATTTCCTGTAGTCGTCATGTTGAAGTATTATTAAAATATTTATTTAGTAGTAATTCTTTAATAATTATTATTGATAACCGTTCCCTACTTATTTATTTATTTCTTTATTTTTATTAATAGTTATTATTAATACTCATTACAGTTACACCTGTTACACAGACAAACAATATCATTCGTGGGCGCCAGCTGTGTGATTACACAACAATTAACATTACATTCAGTTACTGTTTAATATAAATAATAATTACATATTATACATTTTTCATTTATCACACTCTTTATATTTTAGAGCAACCATTTAGCTACATAAAAAATTTTAATAGTTAAATGATGGGGATCGGGTAACACGTTCATGGGCTACAATTTATGTAACAAAATTTTTTTTTTTTGCACATAAATTTAGGCATGCCGTGCCCCACGTCCAGGGCGACATTTTATTATAACAAGACCACCTGCATAATAAACAATTTAATTTGGGTTTCAGGTGTATCTGTAATAAGAACTCTATGTAACTTGTAACGGTATTTCAAATTTATTTGATATTAATAAAATTTTGCACCTAGCACTTACTTCGACTTAAAACATTCGTTATTATTTGTTATTATGCCGTAAGGCTTATGCTATATATATCCTTACTGACTAAATATTCTATTCTACTAATTATTGTATTAAAGGAAAATCTCCTTTCCAGACTACTCAGTCAATTAATGTGTTTCAAAATATCAATATTTAAATATCTTTTTATATATTGTAATGTCCTCAAAATATTAATAGTTATTGAATTTATCTTTTGTTTCTCAGTACTGATTTATATCAAACACTAATTGTTTTCATTTAAATGCTTTGTATTCGTTTTATTTCAATACTAATTTGAGCTCTTGTTACGTTAATCGTATTTCTAAAACATCTATGATTTTAATTCTACTTTACAATCAACATTGGCTCTTACTTTTAAATAGATCAAAAATGTCTTAAATTGTCTTTTGAGTTCATTGTTCGATTAAGAGATAAATAAGTTGTTTATCACCTTATTGTCGTCAATCATACTCGATCATTTGATCCATCTGTAGTCGTCCTCGTCTCGCACTCCAACGTCCTCTTGTCCAGCGTCGACTCGCTCCTCTTGTCCAGCGTCGACTCGCTTTTTGTCCAGCGTCACCTCGCTCTTCTCTTGTCCTGCGTCGACTCGCTCCTCTTGTCCAGCGTCGACTCGCTCCTCTTGTCCAGCGTCGAATCACTCCCTGGAACTTCTCCTCGTGCTGTTTCTGACGTCAATGGATCTTCTTATGTAATTTTGTTATTATTTAAAAACAGTTTGTTTGACAATCGAGTTACATAACTGTATGTAACTGGAAGGATGAAACTATTTACAAAAATTTATATTATTCTGTGCGGACGGGCATAAGCTCCCGCTGCACTGTGGATGATTTAAGAAAGAGAACCACTGTAGCTTGCGTGTTCTATTTATACCCATGTCTTGGTCAACACCTGCAGTGGTACGAAATCGACATGTCAGAAACTGTCTCTGGGTTCAGTTCCCCCACTCCTTGTCAATTCCGCTATTTCTTATATTTCTGCGAATTGCAGAGTCCTGTAAGTATACTCTTATAGTTATCTTATAACTATTTTTACTACACATGTTCACTGTAATTTTGGACATTGCAACTTAACCCTTTCGATTTGTACACAGTTATTTCACTATTACACTCGTACGGTGTGTCACTTTCACGTGGTTTTTGTACACAGTATTTATTAAACTTTATTACATTTTATTGTGGTTTTGGATTTTACTCCTTAATTATAGTTTATGAATAATTACGGAAAATTAGTAATTATGCAATTATTCATCTTGGGGTGGTAAACTCGCCTGCATAGACCTGCGTTCACACACACATGCAAGATACTGGTGTACACACTTTCAGTTACATTTGTGTGTGTGTGCACGTCGATTCAGGTCGAAACACCTGTTCATTTTTTTGTCTGAGCCAAGCTTGCAATCCCTGACATGCTTATTTATAATACATTATTAATTATTTACAGTTTATTAGGTATATTTAAATTTTTATATTCAATGCTCAGTACATCAGTTATTTGTACTGTTGCAATACATGACACAAGAAAGTTTTTTATCTGCAAATCAGTACTTAGTAATTCGTGAAATTTTCCCCCTCCCTTTTATCTCTCACTCACGCTTACCCACCCTATTGAGATCTCATCATTTTCATATATTTTATATTTTAAAGTAATTTTATGGTAAAAACAAATTTGAATAATTTTGACAAATTGTTTTCATCCTTTGTGGTTACTTATCTCTTTAGTTGTGGAGTCTTCGAGTTGTTGTACCACCAGCCGTAATTCGCTTTCAAAATCACAAAAAAATATTCTAAACGTCCAATTTGTATTCACATGTTTTTGTTTCGAGTAAGTTCACACTTTACATGTTTATTACCATTTTCAACATTTTAGTACAAAAAGCTCGGTAGGCCTACCATGATTGTTCACGCGCGCTGTGAACTACATCTGTCCTATTTGGTTGCGGGCTGGAGACTGCACCACTTTGCTGGCGTTCCTATGCCACAATTCCATTTAACTACGCCTTTGAAACCAGTTTTCGTCAGTTTTCTCCACCCGTCCCATCCTGGTCACTTATTTTTCCATTGCCCATCGTGACACCATTTGGCTGGCCACACCTAGACATCGAACTATTTCGTCGTTCATGACTAATCATGACTTCACCAGCTAAAAATATAACTTGTTGCATAAAATTATATGTCCTGTAAAACTTTGTCTATAAAATGTAGCCCAAATTTTGCCCCGTTACAGTGTGTGTGTGTGTGTGTGTGTGTGTGTGTGTGTGTGTGTGTGTGTGTGTGTGTGTGTGTGTGTGTGTGTGTGTGTGTGTGTGTGTGTGTGTGTGTGTGTGTGTGTGTGTGTGTGTGTGTGTGTGTGTGTGTGTGTAAAAATATTAGTTTCATTTTGTGGTATTTTACAAATGACATGTATAATCTTACAAATTGTAAGAAAAACATTCTAAATGTTTTAGTTTATTAGAGAATACATGACTATATATAAGTACTTTATTATTTAGGATATATAATGAAATGGCACTACTTTTATCCTTTGAAACTTCATTTTACAGTTAATTTTGTTGGCATTGATTTTATAAACCAGGTCAGTTATAAACAAATATTTTTTTTGTTTTGCTCATATTTACTTTTATTTTAAAACAACTTTTAATAAGTACAAATAAATGATCCAGTTCATCCAATTATCAACTTCACTCAGGGTGTCCACAGAAATTCTGTTTTAATTTTCCCTGACTTTCCCTGACCTACTTACAGAAATTTCCCTGACTCACTAAAATGCATAGTATGTTAATTCTTTGAGCATTATATTTTACAAGGAAGAAAAAAGAAAACCCAGCCTCCACCTTCCCCATAGCTGGCCTAATTCTCTCTCCACTTTCTTTTTTCTTCCTCTTTTATTTTATTTATTTTTTATTATTTATTTATTTCAATCACTTTCTGCTACAGTCCGTTTCTTGATGTATATAATCTATAATACTTATAACTAATTTACCTCAAGATATACTTTTTCCTTTAGGAACATGTTTCGGGAGAACATGAAGATGGGAGAACAAGATCTCCCGAAACATGTTCCTAAAGGAAAAAGTATATCTTGAGGTAAATTAGTTATAAGTATTATATTTATTTATTGAAAAATACAAATACATTGATGGCATTTTAAAAATAAATATTTCCATTATTACCTTAGGTAACATAAGAATGAGAGTATTTTCACTAGAACTTAATAAAATAATATATGAACAAGATAAAATGGACTAATTAATAGAACAACTTACATGGTAACAAATAATTATAATAATCAGCTATAGCTTTCAAAATTGAAAATGAACCAGTCCGACAGGATGAGAATGAAAAAGAAAAATATGCACTCCTAGTGTGATCTCTTCATGTTCTCCAGCAGTTTTTTCTTTTCCCCAATTTCTACAGCCTCCATTTCTCTTTCAAGTTTCAACTTTTTTCTTTTTTCTTCCAACTCTTTCAACTGTAATTCAATTTTCCTTTTCTCTATTTTCTTTTTTTCCTCTTCTGACTGCATTTCTTTTTTCTTTTCCAAATATGATTGATATCTTCTTCTTGAAGATCTGACCGAGGTAAGCATACTTCTGTTGATAGTCACATTCCTCAAACCACCTAGATGCTTTATGCTATCACAAATAACTCTTTGGGACACAAGGGATTCTTCTAGAAGATTTTCAACTAGTAAATGCTTATTGACAGAAAAGCCAGATTCAACTGATGCATTACCATGGGACAAAATGAAACACAGCTTCATTACAGACCAAAGCTCTTCATATTTCTTATCTTCTCCTAAAAGGCCGTAGTAAAATTCGTCCAATCCCATGTCATCAGATGTTTTGGAAATGAAATCATTAGCTTCTTCAGTTAGCAAAGATTACTGTCGTTTGGCCTTTTCAGCACTTTTATCACATATTCTTCTATGGTTGTGCAGGTTTTCTAGAACAACATCAATCCTTTTTATTGCCAAACTGGGTTTGAGCATTATCATTTTAGGGTCTAAGGCAGTGAGGCCTCGTGCTAAATGTGATTTCAAAGGACTTTTCTCTCTGAGTTTTTCTATCATGGTGGTAAGGAGATTTTTGAACTCATTTTTAAAAACAAGTTTCTCTTTTTCTGAGCATTTAATTTGTTTCATTAAGCTTTCTGCAGCATAACCAACGTCCACCTTTTCTACTGAAACCAGATTGGCACTGTCTTGCAAGTCCAAGTTCATTAATTTTTTAGTAGTACTTGCTTCAGCTATTTTTTCATATTTTACAAATCTCATCATTAGGTTTTTCATAAGTTGTTCAAGTGAAGTAAAGAGATAAGGGACCATAGGCTTCTGACTTTGGAACCTTCTCAGGAACGGCTCAACGTCTGACAATATGCTTCTGAAAGCACTTAGTTTTGCCTTAAAAAATGGATTTTTCATAGCTTCTCTAAGGTATTGCAGGTTTTTGTTGTATTCTTTTACAAATTTATCGACATGATCAAATATTTTGAGAGCTTGATCTACACAGCGACCATTTTCCAGCCATCTTACTGCTGTGAACTTAAAAGGGAAAGAGGTGCTGGTTGTAATATCTGAGTATTTTGCTCGCCGAGCTGGGCTATCTTTGAAAAGACTGTAGAGAGATCTAAAAAAGTGAAAAAGTTCCCAACCAGTTTTGGAGATCCCAGTCTTCAGGGCTCCATTAACTGTATGCAAACTGCATATGCCAATATCAAGAAGGGACTTTCCCTCTGGATTTACGACTTGCAAATGGCTCTCGAGTTTTTTCATAAAACTGAGGTTAACATTCGGCCCGTCCATTGAGATTTGCAAAATATTTCCTAAAGGTAAGGAGAGCCCTTGAATAAACCCATCTAACAAGTGATCTGCAGTTGCCCTGCCTAAAAATACACTATTCCAATATCGTGTTGAAACTTTCTGAAGGTTTACTTCCCAAAACCTTACACACAAGTCCATTTGTCCTCTTTGAACAAATTTGTTCAGAGATTCATCAAAACAAACAACATAGTCAGAGCACTGTTTCATGTTATTTTGCAACATTTCTTGAAAATATGGGGCTAACCCATGATTTATTACATAGGAAGCCTTAGTCTTGCCCATAGAAAAGCTCCGAGTGATTTTACTGTCTGGAAACATATTGTTGAAGGCTGCAGAGGTTTCATCACAAGAGTAGAGAGACATTTTCCCAGTGATGACGTGGAGAGCCCATATTGCTTCGACTGACGTAACATCATCTTCATTCACACTGAAACTCTTTAAACTTGTTTGACTTGTTCCTGGCACTACTAATAATTCTTTTGTAGCTGAAGTTGAAGGTGTTGGCTGCACATCTTTTAATGGAGATGGAGTAGTAAAAAAAGAAATTGCTGGCTGGGAAGCCTTTGCTCTCATGTTTTTTACATGAGTTGGTCCCTTAGCATGAGAAACAATTGCTTGTTTCCCCATATTGCTTAGTTTAAAAGATTTGAGACACACTTGACAATAAGCCGAATTTGCATCACTAACCACCAAGTCCAACCAACCACTAAATTCCGGAAACACTTTACTGTCCAGCCAAAGTTTATTAAACAAACATTTCTTGTTAGCCATTGTAATGAGTGTAAGTCAGCAGCCTAAAAAAACTTAAAATAGAAAAAGAATTAGCTAAATCGGTTGAAAAAAGGACACAAGGGCACAACAAAAAATATATAATTGTTGTGCACTTCTTGTGAAAAATATCTGGAAAAAATGCTACAATAGTCTGGGTTACGGCAGACTAGAGCATTCAAAATTCCCCTCAAATCCATCATCAGGGAAGATTTCCCTGACTTTTCAGATTTTTCACGGGTTGCGGCAGACTAGAGTAAAAAATTACCCTCAAGTCTGTCATCGGGGAAGATTTCCCTGACTTTCCAGATTTTTTGTTTATTTCCCTGACTTTCCCTGACCAACTTTTTTTTCCCTGACTTTCCCTGACTCTCCCTGACTTTCCAGAATGTGGACACCCTGTCACTTCACTTAGTCTACTTCGTGTAAATTTCTTCAATTCACTCAGGTGAATGTCTACACCACATATTTGTTGTTTATTCAAACTAATACACATGAAATGGAATTTTAGTAATAAAAAATGAAATAATTATATTAATGTTATTTTTCATTCTACCCATGATTAATTAGGGCAATCTTGCTATTATAAAATAATAATTATAAAATTACTAATTGTTAACTAATTATTCTATGATTATTACCATTGCATAAAATTTAATACAATTAAATATAATTTCATAAAAATTTAATATAATTTTATTTGAATACAAAAATTATTTTTAATTTTAACAATAACATAAATATTATTAACCAGATAAAGTTTCTGTTACAACTTTCTAACTTTTAACTTTTTCATTTGTGTAATAGATGATTTGTGTCTCATGTAACAGATCGTGGATGTGTGTCTCATAGTATGGTCAATAAATAACATCATAGGCAGAACAATTTTGAATCAGCTTATCATTTTCTAAATATTAAAAAAAGGAAAGATGTTTACACTATATAAACACAAATATATTTTAATATTTGGCACAGGAAGGAAGAAATTCCTAAAAAACCTAAAGAATGAATGAAGTGTGTTTGTGTTTTGAGAATCACTAATATTCATTCATAAGTTAATTCAACAATATATTATATTATCAGAAAGAGTGGATGGATAATCATCTTTAAACACTGGAATAAATAACAGAATGGCAAAGAAATTGTTTTTCATAACTTTAATAATTGTTTAATAAACAAAAACACTTATATGCACCATTTCCATAGCAACAAATAATAAAAACCACAGTTTTTAAATGTCTCCATACAATAATTAACAGTTAACACCTTACAGTTATACTCTGTCAAGTAACACACTGAATCACAGCTCATTACAACTACTAATAACATGCCCTACTACTTCAGTTCACAACACTCAACTATTGGCCAGCCACTGAAACATTACTGTGAACCTGTGTATTAATTTAATATGTATATAAACACATAATAATAAATCAACTATTAATGGTAACTATAACAATATATAATAATATAAAGCATTGTAATGTACATAGATGTAAGTAAAATATAAATGAAAATTTGAATCAAAAGAGGCTCGACTATGCGACAGTCAGGCGCCGACAAAATAAGTTACAATAGACCCAAAACACCCTTACAAGTCATAAAAGCATAAAATGTTTTGTAGAGTAAATACAGCAAAAAAATGCCCATGTACCGTTAGGTTAATGGTACTGTGTCCTTCAACAGACAATAGATGACACGCCAATAAGTATGACTATTTTAGAAAGTAGCGTCACTTTTTAGGAGTCTAACGAACGTCCGCGTAAGTTTATCGCCCGCTCTCTGGCAACCAATCATGGATAGCGTCGGTAGTGAGCGCAAAAAAGATACAGCACCGGAATGGGTACGTTCGAATTTACTGGCAAATATTTCAAATTCAGGCCAATGGAAGTATGATCAACCAGAGCTGTAGTGAGGGAAGGACTCGGAAAACTATAAAAAACAAGTGAAGCAATCGAAAAAGGGGAAGTCTAAGTTTAAATATCACGCAAAACACGGGAAACCTGTGTCACTCAATGTGAGCATTTTAATACTATAATTCGAAGTTCACATCAATAGATTAACTCGGTTAAATAGTTAAGAAAGAATTACAGTCATCAAGAAGTTTATTTTATATGTGTGCGCGATAGTATGTACAGACCAGAAGATGTTTGACTAGTGCGCATAGATTGCAGCAAGAAGTACACTTATTTATATGTGCACGACGTTTAGTACTAACGCGAGCGAGTGAAGTAAATAAAGAAGGTTTAATCAAGAGTGATTATTGCAAAGTGTAGTGCGATGTTCAACGCAGGATTACAGTTCATCATTCTTTTACTTGGAATCCAGCAACAAGTAACAGTATATCATTTATGATTCACAACTCAATAAATTAACATAGAATTTGCATCTAAAAAAATAACTCATCTCATTCTCAAAAGACCCACGAGTTCAGATACTAACTATTACAATTTATGCTATATGACATGTTAGGAGAGTTATTGTATAGTAAAGTAAGGAAACAAATTATAATAATTATAGAAATGTGTGAAGCTACTAACTTGTGTCACATAAACTTTGTGATGGTACAATTCTGGTGCAATATTAAATTTATAAAAACATGGTATAAAAGACCATAATTATTGTATTCATTTATTTGGTAATAATTATTTAAATATTTCATAATCCCTGTAAAGTTTCGGTGAGTGGACTATATAACTATTTTATAAAACGCAGATGTGAATTGACAGGATTCTGACCGTTTTTCATTGCAAAAGGACAAACACAGCAAAAAATGTATGTAACGTATAGCGATAAAGTGCCTAGCCCTGATGACGTCAGTGGTAAGGAATGCATATTTCCGTAAACAACTCAAGGCTTGGCTATATGAACAAAAGCCTGATGACGTCGCTTTTACCCCACCTACGCAATGTGAAACAAAGACTCTGGGTCATTTCATCCGGAAGGGTGAACGTAGCCGGCCGGCAAAAAGTTCACCAAGAGTGAATTTTAACTTTTACACCACCAAAAGTGGATTAAAAACAGTGTTGTGGTAAATCTAATACTTCAAGATGTGACCAGTAGCAATCGGCGAACTCGCGGTGTGCGACGTTCGTAAAACGGTAGCTAAGTATTAGCTATCCAAAATCTATTCAAATTCATAATGACCAATTCAAAATCTTTAAAAGAGCTCATTTATTAAAATTGTACCAGAGAATGAGAGAGAGAGAGAGAGAGTGCGAGGGAGAGAGTGACTTAAATCATGCTGGGTTGTGCGAACTATATATATGTTTAATTTTTAATAATCACATATCAAATGTTTCATGTTTAATGTGTAGGTATTTTGGAGGGTCTGATGTTTGCTAAATGCCCCATGGCGTAATATGTACGTAGAGTCTTTTGGAAAATAAATTGGGTAATATCATTTGGTAAAAATTTTAACAAGGTATTATTATTTCACATAACAATTTCCGCTACTCAAGAGTTCGCTTAAACGAATTCCTGCCATATAGTAACTTTTAAAGGTAAGTAAAACTACCAGTCATTTACGTCTATATTTACTTTCTTGGAAATCAAGATGGCGCCCAACCTTTGAAATTATTGGTTAAGTAAAGACGTTATATCGTATATTTTATTATCAGCAATAAACGTAGAATAACAAATTGCGCCCGAAAGAACAGGGACTGTAGAATAACAAATGACGCTTTCCGACCAGGGACTCTACATAAAATTTTTATGTGGGTAAGCCTACAAAGAGAGCGGAAAAGTTATCTGAGGTAATAAACATAATTTTAAATACGTAAACATAACCCAACTTTTATGAGGTTATGTTATAAGATTGTATGCATGCGTGTATTATAAAAAAGCAAAAATGAGTACTACAGCTGCTTTGATGCAGCTATTATTAAATAAATTTGATGAACAGAGTGTAAAATTCGATGAAAAATTTACTAATTTGAATGACAAATTTGATAAACAGAGTGTAAGATTTGATAATTTTGATATCAAGTTTAACGAAATAAAAGACGAAATTAAAAACCGTAACACTAATCTTATTAAGCAATGTGATATAGTAATTTCAAAGTTGGATGAGCAATTAATCCAAATAGAAAATCAGAAGGTGAGTAGTAGTGAAAATATGACGAAAAACGAAGTACTGATTAATAAAGTAAGTAACAGCGAAAACTTGAATAATGAGTTTACAGGTAGTAAGAATGATATGATATTAGAAAAAGATAATGAGAGTATTATGAGTGAAAATGAAGTGTTTGAGTGTATTGAGTCAGAGAGAGAGCTTGGAGAAAGTATTTTTGTTAAAGGGGTGCAGGGGTTAGAATTTTCCTTTGATGTTGTGTTAGGGGTGAAGAAAAGTCTTCACGTATTTTTAATAAGGACGAGAGTTCCGTAAATGTATATTTGGGAGACGATAGGTCTACAAATAAAGTTCCTTGGTGTTTTGTGTACCTCATAAGTGGTGCAGTAATTTTGAGTTAGTGACCCCTGCATATTTGGAGAGAGAGAGAGAGTGTAACTTGGTGTTATGGTGAGAAATATATAAAGAGAGAAAGTGTAGAGAGGTATGGTGAGAGAAAGTGTAGAGAGGTATGGTGAGAGAAAGAGAGTAATAACAATTTTTAAAGTAAATAGAAAGTACAGAGTATTGGTAGAAAGGTTAGGAATAGAGATAGTATATGATTATGACGAATACAAACCTTATAATGAAATTGAAATAACAATAGATAATGAGAATAATGGTATCAAGTACTTACCTGTGGTAGTAATGGATGTAGCAGGAGATAATTACGATAATAACAAAATTATAACATATGATCTTACTGATGTAGACAAAACCATACTCGATCGTGACTTGATATATGATATTGAAATTGTGGATAATATGAAATGTTTAATAATTATTATGATTATAATGTTTCCAATAATAAAATTTATTCACTAAAAAATAAGATAAATAGACCTAAGATTAGAATGCTATTCAACGATGGAGGATAGACTGTTTTAATTGTGTAATGAACATTTAATATATGTGAACAGTGGTTTAGAACTGGACTGCATATGGACTGATTTTGATTAATGACAAAATAATGTGTTTGGATTGTATAATTTTCATTGTTTTATATGTTTTATATATCAATGTATTTATGTATTTTGATGTTGTGTATTGCAGGTAGCTTTTATATATTTATTTACACCATGTAGGTAACAGCTAGTTTAATTGTGTTAATAATTAACAATTAACATGTTTTTGTTTAACTAAACAAGTTTAAATAGTTGAATAATAATTAAAGATTATTACTCTTAATTACTGAGTTGATATGGTACAAAAGAAAGTTGTACTAACTTTGTAACAGAAGTTGTACATTATTAATTGTCATAGAAGTTTCTAATAAAGTTAAATTATTAATCAATTTGTAATGAGGCAATTTCTAATGAATAATAATGTAATAAGTAAGAATATATATTTGAAAAGTGAGATGTACTGTTATGAGTAGGTGAGAGATGAATTTTATAAGACAATTGTCAACAATTACAGTAAGGTAGAAAGTGTTTAAACAGGGATAGAGCCTGGGTATAGATAAAAGCATGTGAGTTATTTAATTGAAGTTAATGGGAGTTAAATAGTTAAGAATTTTAAAGAAAATAATACAAAGAAAGTATTAGATATTTAGGGACACAGTAGTTAGTGATTATTTGTAGAGGTGAGTAAAGTAAAGGCTAAACATTTATTTGTTGTTGATGATATTTTGTAGTGGGGGTGAGGTGATAAGGAGTAGCCAACGTATAGCGTTGTGGCAGGTAATAGCATTGTTTAAGGGAGTGTTTGCCGAATTTTTTGGAAGGGCAAAATATTATGAATGTATATAGCCAGTTAGGGAACACCCATCTCTGTACAAAGATGCGCGGTGCTATAGGATTTATCGTCGGAATGAAATTAGTAAAGGTGTTTATAATTGAGAAATTGGTGTCATGATAGGTAAATCTGGTTGTTAGTTAGAAGAAGGTGAGTAAGATTAAACTAAGTAAAAGCATAGGGAATATAGGAGTCACCCAGACCCAAACAATGGTAGAATGTGAAAGGTTAGGTAGTTAGGTAGGTAGAAAGTTCAGAGTAGAGAGGTAATAAGAAAGGAATGATGAAATAATAAGAACGTAATATGAATATTAATAATAAATTTGAAATAAATATTATAATAAATAATATGATAAATAATTGATGGCTAATTAATGAAAGTTTAGAATTAATTAATTAATTAGTTGAAATTGTAACTTAAATATTTTAAATGCAAACTTAAATAGATAGAATATGCAAATCTTAATCAGATTAAATATGAATTAACCATTTCAATGTATTAAATGTATCAGTGTTAATTATCAATGTTGATTACTATGTATTATGTTTTATGTATTATGTTATGAAATTTTAACATGTATAGGAAATAGTGTGTGTGGAGGAGAAAGAGGGGTAAATATTGTTAACAGCGCCAATTATTACCTGTTAATAATAATAATAATTTTAATAATAATTTTAATTTCAATACGATTTTATTAATTATTTTTTTTCTATAATTTGTTTTTCTCCATGTTTGAGTAATATTGGGGATTTATATGGGGATTTCCATGTTTTCTTTTATAATTAAATTAAATTCTTTTTTATATAAATACTAGCAAAATACCCGTGCTTCGCTACGGAGTTTCACGTTGTACGTAATTGTACAATTATTGCTCGCTTAATAGTATAGGATTAGATAGATTGTACAAATTCTCAACTCTTAGTTTGTCTATTTACATTTATAGCAACAGCTATTTATTATTTATTTTGAGAAAATCGTTAGAGCCGTTTCCGAGAACAAAAAGGACATACATTTATTAATTAATTGAACTTCGAAATTTTCTCGACTATAAGAACCTGCAAACAACGAAGTTTTTTCAATTTAAAACAATGATTAAAAACTCAGGACTAAATGTATTCGGGGTTTCCAGTAAACTGAGATGTCAACCACTTTATTTACCAAGTATGCATTTCCCGCTATAAATTTCAGTATTTGGTTTTTTGCCCCATAGGAGTGAAAGTTTTTAAAACCGTTTCTTAGTGAGCACCTAAGACCTATGATGAAGCTATGTTCAAAGTTTCACTGATATCCATTCAGTGGTTTCAGAGATATCGTGATCAGTGAGTCAGTCAGTGGTATTTGGCTTATATAGATATCTATATCTAGCCGATTTACCCAGCGTTGCTCGGGTTCATAATTTATTCGTAGGCTCATAGGCACCTATTCTTGTTCTAACGTTATATTACTTGTATACTGTATAATCTTCCTTATATTGTTACGTTCGCATTCTCGCTGGAGGAATACTCTGTAGCGCACCTGTTTAAGAACATGTCATAAACTGTATTCTTATATCTGGAGAAGAATTCTGTTGCGCGTGATGCTCCTGCTCGATTTCTAACTCTGGGAGAGGGCGAACAGCTAAATTAGTTTTCAATAAAATGTCTACAGTACTTGCACGCGCTGCGTATTTAACTGTCGTTTTATAATTCATTGTGTTAATGTTGAAATAAGGCATTTGTTAAATTAGTGTCTCCTAAACTTATTCTAACAATACAATACCTCTATAGATTTCAGCTTATCAATTTTTAAATTAAAACTGAAGCAAGTGCATTTATATTGTCTGAGCTCTATGGTCTGAATACATTCGCTATCAAAACTTTGTTTTTTGTACTCGCTTATAACTTACTTCGATCTTAACTCTTAAACACTTTACACACTTTTTAACACTTTTAAATTCAAACTGAAACAACTCTGAATTCACACACTATTAAGACGTTTCTTAAGATGCATACACCACCTTTGATATCATAACCTATATCTTTATTTATAAGAACCGTGGACTCTGGCCCCGCTGTCTTTAGCGGGATCCGACCTAAGACTCCCCGGGTTCCGTGGATGAACTCCGGGGAAGGCCCGTCGGACGACTCCTGCGCTATTTCCTACGCGGGAGACTTCCACCGATGCTATGGTAACAAGAATCTATTCTATTTTGGTTGCCATAGTAACCAGATCTAATAGTTGTTTAAGACCCAAAGGACCCCCCAGAGGATCGTATCGAAAAAAAAAAACACCTGTCCTATGTTGGTTCTCCTGTTGCGTAAAATATTTGTGCCACGTTTGGTTGAAATCGGTCCACTGGTTTAGGAGGAGATGTGGAAGACTCCAAAGGACCCCCCAAAGGATCGTATCAAAAAAACACTTGTCCTATGTTGGTTCTCCCGTTGCGTAAAATATTTGTGCCAAGTTTGGTTGAAATAGGTCCAGTGGTTTAGGAGGAGATGTGGAAGACCCCAAAGGACCCCCCGAAGGATCGTATTGAAAAAACACCTATCTTATGTTGGTTCTTCCGTTGCATAAAATATTTGTGCCAAGTTTGGTTGAAGTCGGTCCAGTGGTTTAGGAGGAGATGTGGAAGACCCCAAAGAACCCCCAAAGGACCCCATCGAAGAAAACACATATCCTATGTTGATTCTCCCGCTGCGTAAAATATTTGTCCCAAGTTTGGTTGAAATCGGTCCAGTGGTTTAGGAGGAGATGTGAAAAACCCCAAAGAACCCCCCAAAGGACCCCATCGAAAAAAACACCTGTCCTGTTGGTTCTCCCGTCGCGTAAAATATTTGTGCCAAGTTTGGTTGAAATCGGTCCAGTGGTTTAGGAGGAGATGTGGAACATACATACATAGATACAATGGGGGGGGGGTTTGCCCCTTAGGAGTGAAAGTTTTTAAAACCGTTTCTTAGTGAGCACCTAAGACCTATGATGAAGCTATGTTCAAAGTTTCATTGATATCCATTCAGTAGTTTTGCTCTACGTTGATTCTATGTCAGTCAGTCAGGCAAACGTTCCTCCCCTTTTTCCCCCTTAAAGGTCGAATTTCCAAAAATCCCTTCTTAGCGGATACCTACATCACATAAGGAACCTACATGCCAAATTTCAAGTTTCTAGGTGTTATAGTTTCGGAGATTTCGTGATGAGTCAGTGGTATTTCTCTTTTATATGTATAGATTTGTTTCTTTTATAATTACATTAATTATGAAACAGAAAGAGTTAATTATTATCGATGGGAATCGAAACAATTTTTACAATTCAGGGTAGTCCATGAAGAGAATGGCAATTCTATGTAATTCTTGTATGTTACATTTTTTGTATTTATATTTTTAGTAGCTCAAGCAAACCCAGTGCTTATTAACACAAACCAGCACATAGCTAAGGGGAAACAGATGAGTTAAGGATAGAGTAATATACCAAGCCACTATTTTGATATTTTAATTTATTGTTTCAGTGTTTGGTGATGTTATGACGGCGGTCCTGAGCTGGCCAGGACGTCAGAGCAGGGGCGTTACGCGCCTAATTGGCCTTATGGTGTTGGGATCTCGAAGGAGAAGTCCAGTAAGGTCATGCAGGTACTGTCATCGTCATCAGACCACGGGTGAGTTATTGATTTTCTTTTATATAAATTGTAAGGGGGTTGTGGCGACATATCCTGGCTGATCCCTTTAGGAAGTATGAATGGGTCAATGAAAGTTTTTATGCTTCGGCACAAAATCTTTCATTGAGGGGGTTTTGTGATGGTACAATTCTGGTGCAATATTAAATTTATAAAAACATGGTATAAAAGACCATAATTATTGTATTCATTTATTTGGTAATAATTATTTAAATATTTCATAATCCCTGTAAAGTTTCGGTGAGTGGACTATATAACTATTTTATAAAACGCAGATGTGAATTGACAGGATTCTGACCGTTTTTCATTGCAAAACAACAAACACAGCAAAAAACGTATGTAACGTATAGCGATAAAGTGCCTAGCCCTGATGACGTCAGTGGTAAGGAATGCATATTTCCATAAACAACTCAAGGCTTGGCTATATGAACAAAAGCCTGATGACGTCGCTTTTACCCCACCTACGCAATGTGAAACAAAGACTCTGGGTCATTTCATCCGGAAGCGTGAACGTAGCCGGCCGGCAAAAAGTTCACCAAGAGTGAATTTTAACTTTTACACCACCAAAAGTGGATTAAAAACAGTGTTGTGGTAAATCTAATACTTCAAGATGTGACCGGTAGCAATCGGCGAACTCGCGGTGTGCGACGTTCGTAAAACGGCAGCTAAGTATTAGCTATCCAAAATCTATTCAAATTCATAATGACCAATTCAAAATCTTTAAAAGAGCTCATTTATTAAAATTGTACCAGAGAATGAGAGAGAGAGAGAGAGAGAGAGAGAGAGAGAGCGAGGAAGAGAGTGACTTAAATCATGCTGGGTTGTGCGAACTATATATATGTTTAATGTTTAATAATCACATATCAAATGTTTCATGTTAAATGTGTAGGTATTTTGGAGGGTCTGATGTTTGCTAAACGCCCCATGGCGTAATATGTACGTAGAATCTTTTGGAAAATAAATTGGGTAATATCATTTGGTAAAAATTTTAACAAGGTATTATTATTTCACATAACAATTTCCGCTACTCAAGAGTTCGCTTAAACGAATTCCTGCCCTATAGTAACTTTTAAAGGTAAGTAAAACTACCAGTCATTTACGTCTATATTTACTTTCTTGCAAATCAAGATGGCGCCCAACCTTTGAAATTATTGTTTAAGTAAAGACGTTATATCGTATATTTTATTATCAGCCATAAACGTAGAATAACAAATTGTGCCCGAAAGAACAGGGACTGTAGAATAACAACTTAACTAATTTACTAATAAACCTTGAATAATTAATGGGCGCCATGTTGCCAGATTGTGCAACAACATAGATATTAGGCTTACCTTTCGGTCCAGTATTCGTGTTCACGAACCAGTAATTGCGAAATATACCTGAAATAACTCACTCGTACTTGTATTTTTTACCAATGACATTACCTTTTATTATCAAAAAGACTCTAAGTACATATGAAATGATTCTATTGAACTATGTGCCAAACACGCATGTTACTATGCCTCGGGGCGTAGTCCATTTATTTTGTAAACATTAATAAGAAATAAACATTGTAAACATAATAAACATAGTATAATATAGTATAATACCTGCACAACCCAGCACTTAAAAGATTTAGGTCACTCTCTCTCTCTCTCTCTCTCTCTCTCTCCCTCATTCATTCTCTGGTACAATTTATTTTATTCTGAGCTCATTTAAATTTTGAATTGGTTTAACATTGGTCATTATAATAATATTGAATGAATTTTGAATTGGTCATTATTACACAATGATGTTGATTTACTTGAAATAATAAAAAGAATATTGGAACGTTCTCACCAAATTATATTGGACAGGTCTCACCGCACTGCTAAGATTCGTCGATCGTGCACAATCTGTTCCTTCTTTACATCGATTTCGGGCCCACACCATCGTGTCTACCCATGAAAACACTTTGGGCAGATTCTATACGCACGCAGTTTTTGACGATCCATCGGCCGATGACACCTGTTCAATCCCTTACCGCCCCAACATTTCTGATATTTTAAATAGTTATTTAACCACTTTTGGTGGTGTAAAAGTTAAAATTCACATGGTGAACCTCTTGCCGGCCGGCTGCGTTCACAATCCAGAAGGAAATGACCCAGAGTCTTTGTTTAGCATTGCGTAGGTGGGGCAAAAACTACGTCACCAGGCTTTTGTTTGTTGTTTACAGCTTCGAGTTGTTTACAGAAAATGTGCATGCCTTCCACTGACGTCATCAGGGCTTGTCTCGTTATCGCTATATGTTACATACAGTTTTTTGCTGTGTTTGCTGGTTCACAATGAAAGCGATTGAAATCCTGTCAATTCACATCTGCGTTTTATAAAATAATTATATAGTCCACTCACCAAAACTTTACAGGGATTATGAAATATTTAAATAATTATTACCAAATAAATGAATACAATAATTATGGTCTTTTATACCATGTTTTTATAAATTTAGTATTGTACTAGAATTGTACCATCACAAAACCCCCTCCATGAAAGATTTTGTGCCGAAGCATAAAAACTTTCATTGACCCATTTGTACTTCCTAAAGGGATCAGCCAGGATACGTTGCCACAACCCCCTTACAATTTATATAAAAGAAAATCAATAACTCACCCGTGGTCCGATGACGATGACAGTACCTGCATGACCTTACTGGACTTTTGCTTCAAGATCCCAACACCATAAGGCCAATCAGGCGCGTAACGCTCCTGCTCTGACGCGCTGGCCAGCTCAGGACTGCCGTCATAACATCACCAAACACTGAAACAATAAATTAAAATATCAAAATAGTGGCTTGGTAAATTACTCTATCCTTAACTGATCTGTTTCCCCTTAGCTATGTGCTGGTTTGTGTTAATAAGCACTGGGTTTGCTTGAACTACTAGAAATACAAATATAAAAAAAGATATATAAAATACAAGAATTACATAGAACTGCCATTCTCTTCATGGACTACCCTGAATTATAAAAATTGTTTCGATTCCCATCGATAATAATTAACTCTTTCTGTTTCATAATTAATGTAATTATAAAAAAAAAAAACAAATATTTAAATAAAACATGGAAATCCCCATATAAATCTCCCAAATATTCAAATCTCCCATATATATTCAAACATGGATAAAAACATTTTATAAATAAAAAAATAATTAATCAAACCTTATTGAAATTAAAATTATTATTATTATTATTATTATTAACAGTTAATAATTGGCGCTGTTAACAATATTTACCCCTCTTTCTCCTCCACACACACTATTTCCTATACATCATGTTAAAATTTCTATGTTAATACATAAAACAATATATAATACACATTGATACATTAATACATGTAATACATTGAAACAATTAATTCATTTAAAATTATAAAATTACAATTTCAATTAATTAATTCATTAATTCTAAACTTTCATTAATTAGTCATCAATTAATTATTATAATTATAAAATTCGTTTCAAATTTATTGTTAATATTCAGATTACATTATTATTATTTCATCATTTCATTTCTTATTACTTTTCTACTCTGAATATTTCTACCTAACCTTTCATATTCTAATCATTGTTTAGTCTGGGTGACTCCTGTATCCACTATACTTTTACTTATTATAATCTTACTCACCTTTCTTCTAACTAACAACCAAATTTACCTTTCATGACACCAATTTCTCAATTATAAACACCTTTACTAATTTCATTCCGACAATAAATCCTATAGCACCGCGCGTCTTTGTACAGAGATGGGTGTTCCCTAACTGGCTATATACATTCATAATATTTTGCCCTTCCAAAAAATTCAGCAAACACTCCCTTAAACTACGCTATTACCTGCCACAACGCTATACGTTGGCTACTCCTTATCACCTCACCCCCACTACAAAATATCATCAGCAACAATTATATGTTTAGCCTTTACTTTACTTATCTCTACAAATAATCACTAACTACTGTGTCCCTAAAATATCTAATACTTTCTTGGTATTATTTTCTTTAAAATTCTTAACTATCTAACTCCCATTAACTTCAATTAAATAACTCACATGCTTTTGTCTATACCCAGGCTCTATTCTACCTTACTGTAATCATTGACAATTGTTTTATAAAATTCATCTCTCACCTACTCATAACAATACATCTCACTTTTCAAATATATATTCTTACTTAATCATTTATTAATATTCATTAGGAATTACCTTCATTACCAATTAAATAATAATGTAGCTTCATTAGAGACTTTCTATTACAGTTAATAATTTACAACTTCTGTTACAAAGTTAGTACTACTTTCTTTTGTACCATATTAATTCAGTAATTAACCTTTAACTATTATTCAATTATTTAAACTTGTTTAGTTAAACAAAACATGTTAATTGTTAATTATTAACACAATTATTAAAACATACATGTTGTACATGTTAAATTTACCTGTAATACACAACATCAAAATACATAAATACATTGATATAAACACATATAAAACAATGAAAATTATACAATCCAAACACATTATTTTGTCATTAATCAAAATCAGTCCATATGCAGTCCAATTCAAAACCACTTTTCACATATATTTAATGTTCATTACACAATTAAAACAATCTATCCTCCATCGTTGAATAGCATTCTAATCTTAGGTCTATTTATCTTATTTTTTAGTGAATAAATTTTATTCTTAGAAACATTATAATCATAATAATTATCAAACATTTCATATTCATTCACAATTTCAATATCATATATCAAGTCACGATCGAGTATGGTTCTGTCTACATCAGTAAGATCATATGTTATAATCTTGTTAGTCATATAATTTTCTACCACTACACCTGTTACTTCCCAAGGTAAGTGCTTGATACCATTATTCTCATTATCTATTATTATTTCAATTTCACTGTTACTACAAGTTAAGTATTCATTATTTTCATCCACCATCTCTACTCCTAACCTGTCTACAAGTTCTCTGTACTTTCTATTTGCTTTAAAAATTTTTATTACTCTCTTTCTCTCACCATATCTCTCACAATACTTCTCTACACTTTCTCTCTTTATATATTTCTCACCACAACACCAAGTTACACTCTCTCTCTCCAAATATGCAGGGGTCACTAACTCAAAATTACTGCACCACTTATGAGGTACACAAAAACACCAAGGAACTTTATTTGTAGACCTTTCGTCTCCCAAATATAAATTTAAGGAACTCTTGTCCTTATTCAAAATACGTGAAGACTTTTCTTCACCCCCTAACACAACATCAAAGGAAAATTCTAACCCCTGCACCCCTTTAACAAATGTATTTTCTCCCAGCTCTCTCTCTTTCTCAACACACTCAAACACCTCATTTTCACTCATAATATTTTCATTATCATTTTCTAATATCATTTCATTCTTACTACCTGTAAACTCATTATTCAAATTATCACTGTTACTTACTTTATTAGCACTTAGACTAACATTATTTTCTGTGAAGGTATCATCATTACCACCCCCACTATTATTCTTATAATTCTCGTCTACTTTACCCTTCGGTATATCAAATATCTCATCTACTAACGTTACTGTTTGTTTTGTCAATTTATCGAAATGAGCATGCATTTCGTCTATTCTTTTATCAAAGTGAGAATTTCAGCTTTTAATTTCGTCTTTTATTTCATCGAACTTTACACTCTGTTCCTCAAATTTGTCATTTAAATTAGTAAATTTAACATTAGAATCAAATTTTTGCTCATCTAGCTTTTTGTCTAATTTTAATAGTAATTGCATCATTGCACTAGTTTCATCTGGTTTATTTTCTGACCTAGTTGAGATGGAGGTAGTGACTTTCTCTACAGATGCAAGCGTATTTGCCTCGTCAATCTGACTAATTTGGGTTGGTTGAACATCCATCTCACTAGTCAAATCTACATCAGTTGTACTGATTTCTAATGTTATATTGTCATTAGTACTCATTTTTGCTATTTTATCTTGCTAAAACATATATGTTTATAACCTAGAAATTTGACCTTATTGTTTTCACGTGTTTGCGTACTTTCGCAATTACTTCAGGTAATTATTTCGCTTTCCTAGTAGGTATTACTCCACATAAAATTAAATTTTATGTAGAGTCCCTGTTATTTCGGGAGCCAAATGTGAAGCTACTAACTTGTGTCACATAAACTTAACTAATTTACTAATAAACCTTGAATAATTAACGGGCGCCATGTTGCCAGATTGTGCAACAACATACATATTAGGCTTACCTTTCGGTCCAGTATTCGTGTTCACGAACCAGTAATTGCGAAATATACCTGAAATAACTCACTCGTACTTGTATTTTTTGCCAATGACATTACCTTTTATTATCAAAAAGACTCTAAGTACATATGAAATGATTCTATTGAACTATGTACCAAACACGCACGTTACTATGCCTCAGGGCGTAGTCCATTTATTTTGTAAACATTAATAAGAAATAAACATTGTAAACATAATAAACATAGTATAATATAGTATAATACCTGCACAACCCAGCACTTAAAAGATTTAGGTCTCTCTCTCTCTCTCTCTCTCTCTCTCTCTCTCTCTCTCTCTCTCTCTCTCTCTCTCTCTCTCTCTCTCTCTCTCTCTCTCTCATTCATTCTCTGGTACAATTTATTTTATTCTGAGCTCATTTAAATTTTGAATTGGTTTAACATTGGTCATTATAATAATATTGAATGAATTTTGAATTGGTCATTATTACACAATGATGTTGATTTACTTGAAATAATAAAAAGAATATTGGAACGTTCTCACCAAATTATATTGGACAGGTCTCACCGCACTGCTAAGATTCGTCGATCGTGCACAATCTGTTCCTTCTTTACATCGATTTCGGGCCCACACCGTCGTGTCTACCCATGAAAACACTTTGGGCAGATTCTATACGCACGCAGTTTTTGACGATCCATCGGCCGATGACACCTGTTCAATCCCTTACCGCCCCAACATTTCTGATATTTTAAATAGTTATTTAACCACTTTTGGTGGTGTAAAAGTTAAAATTCACATGGTGAACCTCTTGCCGGCCGGCTGCGTTCACAATCCAGAAGGAAATGACCCAGAGTCTTCGTTTAGCATTGCGTAGGTGGGGCAAAAACTACGTCACCAGGCTTTTGTTTGTTGTTTACAGCTTCGAGTTGTTTACAGAAAATGTGCATTCCTTCCATTGACGTCATCAGGGCTTGTCTCGTTATCGCTATATGTTACATACAGTTTTTTGCTGTGTTTGCTGGTTCACAATGAAAGCGATCGAAATCCTGTCAATTCACATCTGCGTTTTATAAAATAATTATATAGTCCACTCACCAAAACTTTACAGGGATTATGAAATATTTAAATAATTATTACCAAATAATTGTTAAAATAAATAAATACAATAATTATGGTCTTTTGTACCATGTTTTTATAAATTTAGTATTGTACCAGAATTGTACCATCACAAATGGTAACGAAGTTGAATAATTGAATTTATTGAATATTATAGAAGTTCATAGTAGTTCAGAATTTATGATACATATATGTTTTGATTAATATATTGAAGATTTACATGTGTTAAGGGAGTAAATTTGAATCTACTGATTGCTCATTTGAATAATACTTGATAAATATGATTTTGAAGAATCCGTAAGCTAGAGATATTAATAATTTTGTTATTAGTTATAAAGAATATTAATGAGTATATA
The DNA here is from genome assembly GCA_034769895.1 of Magicicada septendecula. NCBI lineage: Eukaryota > Metazoa > Arthropoda > Insecta > Hemiptera > Cicadidae > Magicicada > Magicicada septendecula. The sequence continues at coordinate 454,286,733 of CM068367.1, forward strand.
TTTGAAAGATGATATTAATGATTAATTCTCAGATGTCTTATGTAATAAGAAGATAATAATATAAATCTTAGTATCTGAACGAAGTGTTATTATTTCATAACAATCCTGAGATACTCTGCTCTGGCGCCCAAGCAAATTAATCAATAATACAAAAATGAGTGGAAGTATTCAGTAATAAATATATCTGAATATAATTTGTAACACAATAAATCAATGTAAGTACCAATTATATACAATACTGTCTTGAATAAATTATTTAGTCAACATTCGAAAATTACTTGCGCTTCACGAGTAGTTATATTTGGCACCTTAACGTAGAACCGTAAGTGATATTTGACTAACCATACTTAAAAATCTCTTTATACCACTTCAGTACTATCTATGTGCAGGCAGAGTATTTTCCCAACCTCTTAAAGGCACAGAAACCTCAAGAACATCTGAAATTCCGATGTTAACTCACTTTGTAAATATCACTACAATGCACATGCCTATCTCACAGGCATATGAACATATGTTGTAAAATGACATATACTGTTGTAAAATGCACCAGTATATACTGAGGCAGAAATTATAGTAAAACTGTAAAAAATTTTAATCTGTACAATAAGTTGTCAGCCATCTTGGATGTATGTGTAAAGCCTAGAACTCAGCAATAGCTGGTTATTGATATCTAATGTTTACAGAAAAGTTAAAAACAAGAAAATTATTATAATTATGTGTAAAATTAATTAACTAGTTAAAACTAGGTCGAAATTGTTTTAAATATTTTGAAATAATTAAGTCACAAGTTGTGTTCTGATCGAATGTTATAGAACAAATAGAAATTATTTACTGTTGAGTAATCAAGGTAACCTAGGTTTTACGAACATAATCTGTATTCTAATAAATTTGTAAATCACCTAGTGTATAGAAATTAAGACATAAAAACCAATAATTATGTAAAAAAATGGCTAGATAAAGCATATTTTGTGAGTAAAGAACTCCATAATAAGTAGCCAAATGTGCGAAAATATTTTAGTGCATTGTTATTAATGAATAAGAAGAAGATACATTTACAGAACGAGACAGAAGAGATGCCGCTGGACAAAAAAGCATCACTTTAGTTTGACACGGCCAAGAGTACAGACGCGATCCATGCGTGAGTGAGATTAATTAATATTTCAAAGACAAATCATTAAGCATAACTGCAAATAGTGGTGGAGGATTTCATTAGTTATCAGATCGTTAATAATCAAGCAAAGTGCAACAAGATATAAGAACAAACAAAAAATTAAATAATAGTAAGTGATACGAAGTTAGTTAGACTCACTTACCACGTAATAATTATGTATTAATTATCCAATCACTGTGTACCAAATATAGCCCTGTTCAATTTCAGTTTCACAAATAAACGTTACATGTATTTAAGTGTACTCATAGATTAATCAACACTCAGTTTTACCAAAGACATTAATTACTTTAAGAAGGAATACATTCACTAGAACAGTAATATAACTTGAAAAAAAAATCGGTATGGAGAACCATACATGACTTCCATGTTCTCAGATTATATATAAAATCATTTGGTACTGCCTTTATGCATACCCGCAGTTATTCCGATAATGCGATTTTTGGTCTTAGATATGTAGTGAATATCGGACATAATTTTATGTAGTGAAAGAATTATACAAATTTTAATTTTGTATGTTGCAAAATAGTTGGCTGGTCATTGCAATTGATTTCGTTTGTCATTTTTTAATGGTAAATGACTGTAGTAGTAATTTATCACCGGGTCGTGGCTGTGACACCAAAAATTGATTATGTTAGGTTAACATGAAAACTGAATACATGGAAACCAATACGTGTGTAATGTAAAACTATTTTTTTTTCTAAAACCACGAAAAACACAACTCAAAGTAAGGCAGGAGTGGCCCAAGGGTCAACCCCTTGCCTATTATTATACGCCTACATGTCACTTTTTTGTGGCAGAACTCGTTTTTTTGGTAAAATTCGTTTTCCGACAAGTACTCGTTTTGTGACTAACAAAAACAAACATCCGTTATGTACAATTTGTAGAGCATATCTTGTCATTCCTTAATACAGTGTTTTTTCATTAACCATAAATATTTGTATTTTTCATTTTGTATTTGCTCTTGTTTTTTCCAATTTGTAAACTTATAAATGTTAGGTTCTTTATTTTAAGTGTTACTCTGTTATACGCATTGTATTACACGTTAAATGTTATGTTTTCTCAACCACAGCTTTTATTTATTTTAGCAGTAAACTAAAAACCCAAAACCATTATTACCTAACTACCAAATGAAAACAGCACTTATTTTTGCTTTACATTAAGAAATAGGGCAATATACAATTAGTACACTTCCTCTTTTCCACACCGTAATCGATGCAATCGCATATTAAAAACATCGAAATGTATTGCGAGTACTCATACAGTTCCAATAATTTACTTGATTTCGGTTCGATAATTCCTAAAAAAATATGGAATTTTGTCAAAGTGAAATAAAATGTTTCCATAGAAACTACTTCTTTGTTGTCAATAACGTAGTACACGTACTTATAAAAAATTATCTCCTCCCTCATCAACTACCATTTTAATTTATAGAAAATTACCCCTTCCCCTTCAACTACCCTTTTCATTTATAGATATTTCATCTACCTTTCAACAGTGGATTATTATGACCTTCTTTTAAGGATACTTTATTTATCAAAATTAAGCACTTTACTCTTGTTAAAACGTAAAAGGTTGCAGGTAAACTACCCCTTCCCCTTAACCGATCTTCACCAAAATCAATAGGCCTCGAGTCCTCTACAATTCAGAACTGTATGCAAAAAATTATTTGATTCTGTTTGAATTTGCGGCAGTTATCGTTTGCCATAGAAAAAATTCTACACACAGACAGACAAACACACCCAGACACTTTTCAAAAATATCGGTATGGAGAACCATACATGACTTCCATATTCTAAGATTTATATTTAAAATCATTTTCAGCCAAACAGCCAGGGAAGGAATTTTAACAAAAAAATACTTCTTTGTTGCCAATAACGTAGTACACATAAAAAAAAAAATTATCCCCTCCCCCTTCAACTATAATTTTGATTTATAGAAAATTACCCCCAGCCCGTTCAACTAGCCTCTTCATTTATAGATATTTCATCTACGTTTCTACAGTGGATTATTAAGATCTTATCAGGATACTTTATCAAAATTAAGTACTTTACTCATGTTACAACAAAAAATGTTTCAGGTAAACTGCCCTTTCCCCGTAACCGATCTTCACCAAAATCAACAGACATTGAGTTCTCTATAGCTCAGGCACATATGTAAAAAATTATTTGATTCTGTTTGAATTTACGGCAGTTATGGTTCGTCATATAAAAAATTACCCATGTTAAAACATAAAACATGAGATTTATAAAACATATCTAAGATTTATATTTAAAATCATTTTTGAAATAAAATATTTTCATAGAACCTACTAATGCTGGGGAAATCTGATAAGCCAATCAGAGTTGGGCCTACCTGTCACTCTGCTGAATTTGGTGGAAAGCCCTGTCACTGTCGTCAAAGTATCAGCCTTGACAGGGTCCTCTTTTTCTGCAAAATGGGCGAGGCTTGAGATGGAGTGAGTGACATGGTCCCCACCTCAATGAAGAACCCATTGTTTTATAAAAATATATTTAAATTTTGAAAACTGAAAATTCTTTTCTTATTGTAAATATTTATATTTTATAATCAAAATGACTTTATTTTTGTTACCTGGCAACAAAATTATTTTATTTTCAACAATTACCATTGTTTCAAAAAGTTTAAATAAATTTTCAAGTACTTTACTCTTGTTAAAACGTAAAAGGTTGCAGGTAAACTACCCCTTCCCCTTAACCGATCTTCACCAAAATCTAAAGGCCTTGAGTCCTCTACAATTCACTGACGTATGAAAAAAATTATTTGATTCTGTTTGAATTTGCGGCTGTTATCGTTTGTCATAGAAAATACGCTTGATAAAAAACGTTGCAGGTAAACTACCCCTTCCCCTCAACCGATCTTCACCAAAAACAATAAGTCTTGAGTACTCTACAAATCAGGGCTGTATGCAGAAAATTATTTGATTCTGTTTGAATTTGCGGCTGTTATCGTTTGCCATAGAAAATACCCTTGTTAAAAAAACGTTGTAGGTAAACTACCCCTTTCCCTTAACCGATCTTCACCAAAAACAATAGGTCTCGAGAACTCTACAATTTAGGGCTGTATGCAAATAATCTTTTGATTCTGTTTGAATTTGCGGCTGTTATCGTTTGCCATAGGAAATACCCTTGTTAAAACATAAAACGTTACAGGTAAACTACCCCTTTCCCTTAACCGATCTTCACCAAAAACAATAGGTCTTGAGAACTCTACAATTCAGGGCTGTATGCGAAACATTATTTGATTCTGTTTGAATTTGCGGCTGTTATCGTTTGCCAAAAAAAAAAATTTGCCTTGATAAAAAAAAACCGTTGCAGGTAAACTACCCCTTTCCCTCAACCGATCTTCACCAAAAACAATAGGTCGTGAGTACTCTACAAATCAGGGCTGTATGCAAAAAATTATTTGATTCTGTTTGAATTTGCGGCAGTTATCGTTTGCCATAGAAAAAAAATCTAAGACAGACAGACAGACAGACACACACACAGACACTTTTCGGAAAACGACTTTTTTTCATGTTTTGAGTGTAGTAGAATCAGAATCTGCAATAATCTCGAACACGATTTTTTTTTGCCATCACCATACTTCCATTCCTTAAGGAATATGGAAGTAAAATGACTATTTTTCATGTTTTGAGGGCAGTACAATCAGAATCTGCCATTATCTCGAACACGATTTTTTTCACCATGACCATACTTCCATTTCCTTATGGAACATGGAATTAAAAACATTATTTAATTGTAAATTAAACAGAAACTACTCTTAATAATTTTTAATAAAATAACTACAAAAATTCAACTACCACTTCATGTGAGGGACTGTGCAACAAAATTTTAGCTTGAGTTAACGAATTGCCGCCATCTAGTGGGAAAAATTTGAATTTGTTTTATCATCTGTAAAGGTGATAAACAGATGATAAAATAGTGATCTGTTACAAAAAAAGTTGTATACAAATAAAGATATGAGTAATACAATAAATTTGTTGTATAGAGTCTACAATTTGTTATGTACTGCAACCCTGAGATACATGAGTCATTATTTCATACTTTAATATACGTAAATACATTCAAATAATAAAAGAGCACACCACTTTTGAAAAGAGCAGTGTAATATTTATAGGAGTATTTACTATACAACCTATGTTCATCCAAAGAATGCCATTCCTATTTTGTAAATTTCTTATCCCGCTTTCAAACTTACTACCATTAACATTCACTTGTCACGCATAATTTGAAAATTAAAAAAAAACAGAGGAGTATATAACCACTTGTTTACAAACATTAAGTAGACAAATATATTATAACTCATACTTTTTAATACTACATAATTTCTGTAATGATAATATGGATTAAATTCAAAAATGTATCTTTTGCTCCTGAGAATTGCTGTTTTTATAATAACGAATTTTTATTACAAAGACCAATTCAATACTGTTTGTTCTATAATGATGATAATAACTAATGAGACTTCAAATCAGCAGATGTTTCGAATAAGTTTCAAAATGCATTGGTCTCACTACATTAAATCCTAATACTGCCACATACTTGAAAAACAAATTGTTAATAACAACCACATAAACTAGAATACAATGTATTACCACTGTACAAAGTGATGAGTATGTTACACAACACTTACTTGAGCCACAGGAACTATTAAATTCTTCAATGGATTTAATTTCTTTTCTTTCATGAAAGTCATCATCTCTGCACCATATCTTGCAGCTGTTTAACAAAATTTAATAAAAATACATAACTACACTGTATTCATTCAATAAAACAACTATTATCTACCCAATTTATTGATCTTCATTACAAATAAATGATTATTTTCTTTCTTGAATAATAACTGTTTAAAATATTTGTATATAACGTAAAACATAGCTTTAAAGTTTAATATTAATAATTCATAACTCACCATCTTCCTCAAATTTTGTAAGTTCATCATAATTTTCTTTTATTATATATTTATATTTTGTTTTGCATTATCTAAGCATTACTGTTAGTAATTATTTTCTATAGACTTTTTCTTACCATATGTAGATGCATAAGTTTATATTAAAAAACTTACTTCATTACATTTTAGAGTTAAGAACTCACTTATACACCTAAGAACAGACAACGCAAACTTACCATCTAACTTATCCCCTCTCTGCCTTGCTTCTGTCATTTTAAGTTGTATCATTTGTAGTTGAGGTAAAAGATTGTTCATCTTAGCTGCATTTCTTTGTGCCAAAATTACTAATGGAAACATAAGTATTCTCACAACAGCAGTTCCTAAATTTAAAAAATAACATAATATATTTTAAAAATTGATCATGGACATTTTAAGTATCTGCTTTTCTAATTACAATTACTTCACTTACTTCTGAAGTGAAAGACTATAAAAGAAAACACCTTAAATGTACATTTTATTTTGGAGCCTACTGATTCAAGAATACTGTATGGAGCCAGAGACCCAAGTTTACTTATGCAGCTTTCCAGTGTTGAGATTTAAAGCAAATACAAATAAATATACGGTAATTTTATATTGTACTTATATTTTTAAAAATGAATTTTATAATTATATTTAAACATACTATAATATATAATGCAATGTAATGCTGAATTTTTTATATTTAACTATAACTTGTTCATACATTCAGGAATACTTTGTTGAGCATCATTCATATACCATTGCCTATTTTTATTTTATGCCAATAATATCCAACATCTTACTGAACTACTGAACCTGAATTTTTGCAGTACTTTTGCTTACCTACACCAACTACAATAATGATGGGGGGAGGCAGGAATCCACGTGTGATCAAGGTGGGCCGGCCTGCACAGCCCCAGACCTCTCTAAGACTATTCAGAATAAAATACAGTCACATTGCATTTCACAATACACTAATGAGAAGGTTGAAAAGAAAAGTAAAAGTTTGTATTTTTTTCTAGTCAAGTGGATGATTCCAGACACTGTCCATAAATCTCAATGTAGCATCATAATTAGATACCTGCTCAATACAGTGAAAGAGGACAGATATACTAACTTATCAAAAACTTCTATTGAAAAGGAACTACTAAGTGAATCAATGTACAACGATTTTATGATGTCATCATCTACAAGTTCACAAATTTAAAATATCAGTATGGAGAACCATACATGACTTCCATGTTCTAAGATTTATATTTAAAATCATATTCGAAATGAAATATTTCCATAGAAACTACGTCTTTCTACTTATTGCTTCAGCATTAACCACAGTACTGTGGTCACTAACGTATACCACCTCACGTTTTCGCACTCGATTTTCACTGATGATGGCAGTCGATGGCACTGCCGAAAAGTCTGGTTTTGCAGAAAACATTGGACTACGGCTAAACAGCCCGGGAAGCAATTTTAACAAAAAACTACTTCTTTGTTGCCAATAACGTAGTACACATATAAAAAAATCTCCCCTCCACCTTCAACTATAATTTTTAATAATAGAAAATTACCCCCACCCCGTTCACCTAACCTCTTCATTTATAGATATTTCATCTACGTTTCTACAATGGATTATTATGAGCTTCTTATCAGGATAGTTTATTTATAAAAATTAAGTACTTTACTCTTGTTAATCATAAAATGTTTCAGGTAAACTACCCCTTTCTCCTACCCGATCTTCTCCAAAATCAATAGACCTTCAGTCCTCTACAATTCAGGGATGCATGCAAAAAAATATTTGATTCTGTTTGAATGTGCGGCAGTTATCGTTCGTCATGGAAACATTTATCTTGTTTTTTATTTATTTATATTGTAGCATGACAGATTATCCACATTGTTCTAATTTAAAAAATAATCATGTATAAAATAAAAATAAAATGACATTATGGAAAACTACTATAAAAATTAGTCAATGACCACAGTGAAGTGAAATCATAGTTCGAAGAGATAAAATAAATTAAAACCAACCATGCAATATATAAGAAATTATAGAAAAATAATGACAGGCCAATGTATAAAGTAATTATACCCAGGTAGTATAGGAGCAGGTCAGAAAATGACCAGGATAGACAAACATCCATAATAAAAGAACAACTATTAGAAAAACAACCACATATAATAAAATTAGAAACCCCCAAAAAAGATGAAAATAAATAAGAAAAGTCCAATGCAATAAAATAAGAGTAAATGTAAAATATGTGTAAGTAAAGGTTCTAGATATAAATTTAAAAAATGTACCAGTGCAATTTAATTTTATAATGAAAAGCAAATCCTGATGATCTCATAAGTGATATTCTTTATCATACAATACCAGACAAAATGACAAAAAATAAGATAAGAGTATGCAATAAATAGTGAAGTGAACAAGGGGAAATCCCTAAACTAAAACCAAAAACAGCAAAAGACTGCTTAAAAATTAATTTTAATGAATAATTTAAATGAAGAAAGAACAGATGTGTTTTGTTTATATTAACAGCTCATTGAACTCAAGACTCGAATGTTTGAGATTGAGTATAATTTTTTTTTTGTTATAGAATATTTATTATGTTTTAATGATATTAATTAATAATAAACCTTACTGTAATTAAATAAGGGTAATTTAGTTAAGATGTTATAAGAATTGTAGGTCAGAGAGGGTATTACCAAGCCGGAATAATAATAAACATTGTAAATGAACTAACATAAAATCTAGGCCAAATGGTAAATCTCACCAACCTTGTAATTAGTAAATAAGTAAAGAAAATTAATTAAATTGATGAAAATTATATAATGTAAATCAATCACTGTGTATTATAACTGTAACAATACTTTGTAAATGTATTGAAGGAATGTATAAAATATTATTATTTTGCCAAACATTATGCCACTGACTTGTTATAATATTATTATATACACATACCACCAAAGTCAGTAAAATTCCATTTTTTAAAATAATGAATAAGGCCTTTTCGAAATATTAAAATTTCCTCATCAGTTCATACACTGTAATGTTCCTGTTGTGATGTTTTCCTTTAAATGTATAACTGTTGTTAACTGTGTGTATTACCTCTTACTGTTCTTCATTTTGAACTTTCCACTGCCAACATTATTGGGTGAAACCAAGCCAGATATGTATTGAAATAATTGATCATTTTCAAATATTGTCTGTTGATTCATCAATTTGTCATATTTTTTATGAAGGTATATATATAATTTTTCTATCTGTACAATGTCATTTTTATTATTGTTTATTTCCACTATTTCCATATTGTTGGATATATTTGTTATACTATGATTCATATTAATAAGGTGATCTGCTATGTTGGAGATTCCCGTTTTTTTATTATTAAAAGCTTTATTATTGGTAGATATACCAATAAGACCATTAATAAATTTCAAGACTGCACCGGCATATATAATAGCAAAAACAATAGATAAAATACTCAGAGAGAAAATAATATTGGAAAATAGGTACAATGTAAAGAATGGATATACCATTCTTTATTAGAATGGATATTCCATAGTTATAGAAAACCTAAAGAAAATACACACTACAGAAGAAACAAAATTAATATCATTTGATATATCAAATATGTATAATAACATACCAATAAATGAAACACTGGAAATCATAAAGAAAAAATTAAAAAACAATAATGAAAACAACAGTTTCATAAATAACTTGATTATTATAATAAGAAACATATGTAACCAAAATTACTTTACTTTCAATGGCAAATATTATGCACAAACCAAGGGATTGCCAATGGGTTCACCCATTTCATCAATTATGTCAGAAATTTATATACAGGATTTGGAAAACAAAATTATTTTAGGTATCATAAATGTGCATAAAGTGTTATTATGGAACAGATATGTAGATGATATATTGGTCATATATAATCCTAGCATAAAAAATGAACATTTAATAATACTAAATAAATTAAATACATACAATGATAATGTGACGTTTACATCTCAAGAAGAAGTAAATAGAAGAATCAATTTTTTGGACATTGATATTCAAATTGGAAAAGATAATGAAATAACTACTAATGTATACAGAAAGGAAACAAATAATAATACAACAATACACAAAGATTCATCACATCCTTGGATACACAAGGTTAATACATATAACAATATGATTAATAGAGCATACAAATACATAAATAACGAAGAGATATTACATCAGGAACTGAACATCATAAAAGAAATAGCAATAGAAAATGGATATGACAGCAAATTTATAAACAAATTAAATAAAAAATATAACGATAAAACAATATTAAACAATAGAACAACATTAGGCAGTATAATACATGCAAAAAAGAAGAAAATGTAACATACCTAACTTACAAATACACATATAAAGATCCCCAATACATTATAAAGAATACAAAATTGGATAAACATAAATATAAATATGCATACAAACCAAATAAAAGTATATATAATATAATAATAAATAGAAAAGACTGCGATATATACAAATTAAGTGGAATATACAGGATAAAATGTAATAACTGTGACTACATATACATCGGAAGAACACATAGAAATTTCAAGCAGAGATTTATGGAACATTTCAGAGCTTTTAATAATAAAAAAACGGGAATCTCCAACATAGCAGATCACCTTATTAATATGAATCATAGTATAACAAATATATCCAACAATATGGAAATAGTGGAAATAAACAATAATAAAAATGACATTGTACAGTTAGAAAAATTATATATATACCTTCATAAAAAATATGACAAATTGATGAATCAACAGACAATATTTGAAAATGATCAATTATTTCAATACATATCTGGCTTGGTTTCACCCAATAATGTTGGCAGTGGAAAGTTCAAAATGAAGAACAGTAAGAGGTAATACACACAGTTAACAACAGTTATACATTTAAAGGAAAACATCACAACAGGAACATTACAGTGTATGAACTGATGATAAAATTTTAATATTTCGAAAAGGCCTTATTCATTATTTTAAAAAATGGAATTTTACTGACTTTGGTGGTATGTGTATATAATAATAAAATATTATTAGAAAAAAAGCAAGTGTAATAACACTGGAATCTAAAGGAAAAGCCTAAATTAAGGATAATATTCAAATTATTTAACCAAATCATAAAATTACTGAGAATTAAAGAAATCAACCTATAATAAGACAATCAATGATCTTGTTCAATGTTAGCTAGATACTAACAGAAATTGTAAACCATTTAATGTGACAGGAAGTACAGTTAAAGCCTACATCCAAATATACTGTAAATATGACTTTTTGAGTTAGAAAATACTATAAAGTATATCATGTTTGATATTAAATAACGCAGAATTAAATAAGGAAATTGATTATGTAATTAGTATTTAATAAAATTAAGTAATAAGCAAAATGTAATTAATCATATAATGTAAAAGTCAATATTTAGGCGGAAATGCCATCTGGTTAAAACGATGTCGATTTAATATTAATTCAGCCAGGACCTATTGTATGGAGAAGAAAGGGAGTTAGTTGATTGTTACACGTTGAGACGTACACTTCGAAACGACCTGAGACAAATGAATTCATTCTAAAAGATAGAAGATATAATTCTGAACAGCGAAACCTATAAAAATATAAAAGAATAACTTAAAAAAAATGAGTAGTCAACACCAAGTAAATGTTGAATAAACGAAATTAAGCGATTTATGAAGATTTGAAGTCGTAACCCAGATAGTACAACAATATAAACGGGAATTCTAAAATCTGATCGATACGAAATTGGACATTGTAAAACCTCACAACTAGTGGAACAAGAACACTTTTGAACACTCATTGCCGTGCCGAACAACTAACCACCAATCCCGAATAATTACACTGTGATGAAGAGGAATTAATCACTACTGCTAGGAATAGGAACACACCAATAATTCACATTTATTTGAAGAAATCCCGTTGTGAAGACTTCGCCTACATATACAGCACGTGGGCAGCCATTTTGGAATACTCCCAGAATCCTCTGCGGTGACGTCAGAACATCATCCTGAGTTTTGGTTCAAGAAATCTAATTTATTAACATTTATATCTTAAATAATATTTCTATTTTTTATAATTAAGAAGTTTTTTCTGTAAGTGTTGTACTTTTCAGCTTTGCCCTTTCTCTGACTATTATAATAACAGCTAAAAGAACCTGTAATTTAACATTAATAATTTATATACTGAAATCAATCGCCCTGAAATATGAGTTTGTGAGCTGTCGATTAGCCAATCGATTCAAAATCGATTAGTCTCTATAATGTTAATAAATTCCTTGAATATTATAATTTTGAGTTTCATTTATTGGTAAAAATATAGATAGAAGAATTTGAGATAATATTTGACACCTGTACTCCAAGAAAAGAAGAAAATAACATCATTAAAGGAGTACACTCAGTGAATAACGGAAGACTGCTAATCGATTATTACATGATATAATCTAATTAACATGGAAAAACAATTCTTGTTATTCTAAGATATTAAATTGATTAAATTAATAATTAATAAATAATTAAAAATACATAAATAATTAAAGAAATAAATAAATTTTTTCAAACAAAATTTTTTTTATTACAATTTTTTGTAACTCCGAAACCCCTATCGAATTTTATATTTTGTTACAAAATTGGTGAGCCCAACAGTGGGGCTGAAGATTAATACTGAGGAGGAAAATTTTGACTTAATTAAATAAATAATCTACATTAATTGTAATAAGGCAAATTTGTGTTTTATTACAATATTTATTATCAAAATACCCTTATACCATATTGGTGTCGGGTTACATCAATATATGATAAGTACATCAACTACACTCTATATACAAATTTTTTCCATCTTACTCTATCCATTGACAATGTCTTCGCTTCCCTCCAGCCCAAGCCTCTTTCTCTCAAAATGTTTCCCGTCATTCCATCCCAAGTCAGTCGCGGTCTTCCTCTCTTCTTTCTCCCCACTGATTTTGCCTCCCAAACCTGTTTTACCATTCTATCACTATCCATTCTCTGCATGTGTCCCCACCAGCACAGTTGTCTCTGTTCAATAAAATCCAGAATCGATATCACTTCCAGATCCTCTTTTATTTGTGTATTCCTAACTCTGTTCCTCCTTGTTACTCCCACTACTCTCCTAAGATATCTTATTTCTGCCGCCTGGATTTTACTTTTTCATTTCTCTTGCTACAACATAAAATGTTGCAGGTAAACTACCCCTTTCCCTTAACCAATCTTCACCAAAAACAATAAGTCTTGAGAACTCTACAATTTAGGGCTGTATGCAAATAATCATTTGATTCTTGGATTTCGTTGATAAAATACTATATTGGCACAGATACGTTGATGACATTCTAATACTATACAGGGGAAACAAAAGACAATGCGAACAGTTACTAACGCATGTAAACAAAATACATAAAAACATAACCTTCACTGCCAAATACGAACACAACAATACCATAAACTTCTTAGACCTCTCCATCACAAAACTAGAACACAGGCACAAATTCAGTATATACAGAAAACCAACTACAACTGACACACTAATACACAACACCTCCAATCACCCAATACAACACAAACTAGCTGCTTTTAGAACCATGATACATAGACTTAACAACATCCCCTTAGATGAAATAGACTACAAAGACGAACTAAACACGATAAAATATCTAGCAGAATCTAACGGTTATGACAGAACAATAGTCAGTAAACTCCTACACAAAAAAAACAACAGACAAAGACAGAAAACAACAAATTCACAACACTAACATACATCAACAAACAAACAGAAAAAATTGCCCACAAATTCAAAAAAGCAGGATACAGAATCGCTTACAAAACTACTAACAAAACAGAACACACACTATCAAAACGCATGCCCAAAGCACAAAACAAATTCGATCTACCTGGTGTATACAAGCTAAATTGCTCAAATTGCAATAAATTCTACATAGGCCAGACAGGACGTAGCTTCAAACAGAGATACATTGAACACACAAAAGCACTCCACACCACTACAGAATCTACCTTTGCAAACCACCTCATTGAAGCAAACCACACATATAAAAACATCGACAATAACATGAACATTCTACACATACACACAAAAGGCCGAAAACTAGACACTCTAGAACAATTAGAAATATACAAACACACAAAAACAAATAAAAACGACATCCTAAACGAACAGACACAATTCAAATCGCACGCATTATTTGAACACATCTTACCACACACACACAGCTTCAATCTTTCGAATAACTATCCCGACGCCAACAACAAGACGGACAACGCTACCTATGGCAGCCTCTGATGAAGCCTTCTAAACGTGAAAGCCGGTTTAGGCTGTAAGGTAAAACTTTACGTTTTTACTTATAAAAAACTTAGTGCTCCGAGTCGTCAATACTATAGTGATAATCATTTGATTCTGTTTGAATTTGCGGCTGTTATCGTTTGCCATAGAAAATACCCTTGTTAAAACATAAAACGTTGCAGGTAAACTACCCCTTTCCCTTAACCGATCTTCAACAAAATCAACAGACCTTGAGTTCTGTATAATTCAAAAAGGTATGCAGAAGAGTAGTTGATTCTGTTTTAATATACGGCAGTTATCGTTCGTCATAAAAAAATTACCCTTGTTAAAACATAAAATGTTGCAGGTAAACTACCCTATTCCCTTAACCGATCTTCACCAAAACCAACAGGTCTTGAGAACTCTACAATTCAGGGCTGTATGCAAAACATCATTTTATTCTGTTTGAATTTGCGGCTATTATCGTTTACCATAGAAAAGATTACCGTTGATAAAAAACCGTTGCAGGTAAACTATCCCTTTCCCTTAACCGATCTTCACCAAAAACAATAGGTCTTGAGTACTCTACAAATCAGGGCTGTATGCAAAAGAGTAGTTATTCTGTTTGAATTTGCGGCTGTTATCGTTTGCCATAGAAAAATATCGGTATGGAGAACCATACATGACTTCCATCTTCTAAGATTTATATTTAAAATCATATTCGAAATGAAATATTTCCATAGAAACTATGTCTTTCTACTTATTGCTTCAGCATTAACCACAGTACTGTGGTCACTAACATACGTATACCACCTCACGTTTTCGCACTCGATTTTCACTGATGATGGCAGTCGATGGCACTGCCGAAAAGTCTGGTTTTGCAGAAAAAATTGGACTATGACTAAACAGCCCGGGAAGCAATTTTAACAAAAAACTACTTCTTTGTTGCCAATAACGTAGTACACATATAAAAAATTCTCCCCTCCAACTTCAACTATAATTTTTAATAATAGAAAATTACCCCCACCCCGTTCACCTAACCTCTTCATTTAAAGATATTTCATCTACGTTTCTACAGTGGATTATTATGAGCTTCTTATCAGGATACTTTATTTATAAAAATTAAGTACTTTACTCTTGTTAAATCATAAAATATTTCAGATAAACTACCCCTTTCTCTTAACCGATCTTCTCCAAAATCAACAGACCTTCCATCCTCTACAATTCAGGGAAGCATGCAAAAAAATATTTGATTCTGTTTGAATGTGCGGCAGTTATCGTTCGTCATGGAAACATTTCTCTTGTTACAACATAAAATGTTGCTGGTAAACTACCACTTTCCCTTAACCGATTTTCACCAAAATCAACAGACCTTGAGCTCTACAACTCAGGAAAGTGTGAAAAAATTATTTGATTCTCTTTGAATTTTCGGCAGTTATTGTTCGTCATAAAAAAATTACCCTTTTTAAAACATAAAATGTTGCAGGTAAACTACCCTATTCCCTTAACCGATCTTCAACAAAATCAACAGACCTTGAGTTCTCTTTAGTTCAAAAAGGTATGCAAAAACCTAGTTGATTCTGTTTGAATTTACGGCAGTTATCGTTCCACATATAAAAAAATTACCCTTGTTAAAACATACAATGTTGCAGGTAAACTACCCCTTTCCCTTAACCGATCTTCACCAACACCAATAGGTATTGAGAACTCTACAATACAGGGTTGTATGCAAAACATCATTTGATTCTGTTTTAATTTGTGGCTGTTGTCGTTTACCATAGAAAAATATCGGTATGGAGAACCATACATGACTTCCATGTTCTAAGATTTATATTTAAAATCATATTCGAAATGAAATATTTCCATAGAAACTACGTCTTTCTACTTATTGCTTCAGCATTAACCACAGTACTGTGGTCACTAACGTATACCACCTCACGTTTTCGCACTCGATTTTCACCAATGATGGCAGTCGATGGCACTGCCAAAAAGTCTGGTTTTGCAGAAAACATTGGACTACGGCTAAAGAGCCCGGGAAGCAATTTTAACAAAAAACTACTTCTTTGTTGCCGATAACGTAGTACACATATAAAAAATTCTCCCCTCCAACCATCAACTATAATTTTTAATAATAGAAAATTACCCCCACCCCGTTCACCTAACCTCTTCATTTATAGATATTTCATCTACGTTTCTACAGTGGATTACTATGAGCTTCTTATCAGGATACTTTATTTATAAAAATTAAGTACTTTACTCTTGTTAAATCATAAAATGTTTCAGGTAAACTACCCCTTTCTCTTAACCGATCTTCTCAAAAATCAACAGACCTTCCGTCCTCTACAATTCAGGGAAACATGCAAAAAAATATTTGATTCTATTTGAATGTGCGGCAGTTATCGTTCGTCATGGAAACATTTCCCTTGTTACAACATAAAATGTTGCAGGTAAACTACCCCTTTCCCTAAACTGATCTTCACAAAAATCAATAGAGCTTGAGCTCTCTGCAACTCAGGAAAGGGTGCAACAAATTATTTGATTCTCATTGAATTTTCGGCAGTTATCGTTCGTCATAAAAAAATTACCCTTTTTAAAACATAAAACGTTGCTGATAAACTACCCCTTCCCTTAACCGATCTTCAACAAAATCAACAGACCTTGAGTTCTCTTTAGTTCAAAAAGGTATGCAAAAACCTAGTTGATTCTGTTTGAATTTACGGCTGTTATCGTTTACTATAGAAAAAATTACCCTTGATAAAAAACCGTTGTAGGTAAACTACCCCTTTCCTTAACCGATCTTCACCAAAAATGACAGGTCTTGGGTACTCTACAATTCAGGCCTGCATGCAAACAATTATTTGATTCTGTTTGAATTTGCTGCTGTTATCGCTCGTCATAGAAAAAATACCCTTGTTAAAACATAAAACGTTGCAGGTAAACTACCCCTTTCCCTTAACCGATCTTCACCAAAACCAACAGGTCTTGAGAACTCTACAATACAGGGCTGTATGCAAAACATCATTTGATTCTGTTTGAATTTGCGGCTGTTATTGTTTACCATAGAAAAATATCGGTATGGAGAACCATACATGACTTCCATATTCTAAGATTTATATTTAAAATCATTTTCAGCCAAACAGCCAGGCTGTGTCTTACCTGCCTTTTTATTGCTGTATTAAATGAAAAATATTATATTACATTAAAATGAAAAAATTATAATTTTATTGCCTGGCAACAAAATTATTTTATTTTTAACAATTACCATTGTTTCAAAAAGTTTAAATAAATTTTCAAGTACTTTACTCTTGTTAAAACGTAAAAGGTTGCAGGTAAACTACCCCTTCCCCTTAACCGATCTTCACCAAAATCGAAAGTCATTGAGACCTCTACAATTCAGGGACGTATGCAAAAAATTATTTGATTCTGTTTGAATTTGCGGCTGTTATCGTTTGCCATAGAAAATACGCTTGATAAAAAAACGTTGCAGGTAAACTACCCCTTCCCCTTAACCGATCTTCACCAAAAACAATAGGTCTTGAGAACTCAACAATTTAGGGCTGTATGCAAATAATCTTTTGATTCTGTTTGAATTTGCGGCTGTTATCGTTTGCCATAGGAAATACCCTTGTTAAAACATAAAACGTTACAGGTAAACTACCCCTTTCCCTTAACCGATCTTCACCAAAATCAACAGATCTTGAGAACTCTACAATTCAGGGCTGTATGCGAAACATTATTTGATTCTGTTTGAATTTGCGGCTGTTATCGTTTGCCAAACAAACAAAATTACCCTTGCTAAAAAAAACCGTTGCAGGTAAACTACCCCTTTCCCTCAACCGATCTTCACCAAAAACAATAGGTCGCGAGTACTCTGCAAATCAGAGCTGCATGCAAAAAATTATTTGATTCTGTTTGAATTTGCGGCAGTTATCGTTTGCCATAGAAAAAAAATCTACAGACAGACAGACACACAGACAGACAGACACACAGACGGACAGACAGACACACACACAGACACTTTTCGGAAAACGACTTTTTTTCATGTTTTGAGTGTAGTAGAATCAGAATTTGCAATAATCTCGAACACGATTTTTTTTGCCATCACCATACTTCCATTCCTTAAGGAATATGGAAGTAAAATTACCATTTATAAATATCGGTATGGAGAACCATACATGACTTCCATATTATAAGATTTATATTTAAAATTATTTTCACCCAAACAGCCAGGCTGTGTCTTACCTGCCTTTTTATTGCTGTATTAAATGAAAAATATTATATTACATTAAAATGAAAAAATTATAATTTTATTGCCTGGCAACAAAATTATTGTATTTTTAACAATTACCATTGTTTCAAAAAGTTTAAATAAATTTTCAAGTACTTTACTCTTGTTAAAACGTAAAAGGTTGCAGGTAAACTACCCCTTCCCCTTAACCGATCTTCACCAAAATCGAAAGTCATTGAGACCTCTACAATTAAGGGACTTATGCAAAAAATTATTTGATTCTGTTTGAATTTGCGGCTGTTATCGTTTGCCATAGAAAATACGCTTGATAAAAAAACGTTGCAGGTAAACTACCACTTCCCCTTAACCGATCTTCACCAAAAACAATAGGTCTTGAGTACTCTACAAATCAGGGCTGTATGCAAAACATTATTTGATTCTGTTTGAATTTGCGGCTGTTATCGTTTGCCATAGGAAATACCCTTGTTAAAACATAAAACGTTACAGGTAAACTACCCCTTTCCCTTAACCGAGCTTCACCAAAAACAATAGGTCTTGAGTACTCTACAAATCAGGGCTGTATGCAAAACATTATTTGATTCTGTTTGAATTTGCGGCTGTTATCGTTTGCCATAGAAAATACCCTTGTTAAAAAAACGTTGCAGGTAAACTACTCCTTTCCCTCAACCGAACTTCACCAAAAACAATAGGTCTTGAGAACTCTACAATTTAGGGCTGTATGCAAATAATCTTTTGATTCTGTTTGAATTTGCGGCTGTTATCGTTTGCCATAGGAAATACCCTTGTTAAAACATAAAACGTTACAGGTAAACTACCCCTTTCCCTTAACCGATCTTCACCAAAATCAACAGATCTTGAGAACTCTACAATTCAGGGCTGTATGCGAAACATTATTTGATTCTGTTAGAAGTTGCGGCTGTTATCGTTTGCCAAACAAACAAAATTACCCTTGCTAAAAAAAAAACCGTTGCAGGTAAACTACCCCTTTCCATCAACCGATCTTCACAAAAAACAATAGGTCGCGAGTACTCTGCAAATCAGGGCTGCATGCAAAAAATTATTTGATTCTGTTTGAATTTGCGGCAGTTATCGTTTGCCATAGAAAAAAAATCTACAGACAGACAGACAGACAGACACACAGACACACAGACAGACAGACACACACACAGACACTTTTCGGAAAACGACTTTTTTTCATGTTTTGAGTGTAGTACAATCAGAATCTGCAATAATCTCGAACACGATTTTTTTTGCCATCACCATACTTCCATTCCTCAAGGAATATGGAAGTAAAAAACCGTTGCAGGTAAACTACCCCTTTCCCTTAACCGACCTTCACCAAAAACGAAAGGTCTTGAGAACTCTACAATTTAGGGTTGTATGCAAAATATTATATGATTTTGTGTGAATTTGCGGCTGTTATCGTTTGCCATACAAAATATCCTTGATAAAACAAAAAACGTGGCAGGTAAACTACCCCTTTCCCTTAAACGATCTTCACCAAAAACAATAGGTCTTTAGTACTCAAGAAATCAGGGCTGTATGCAAAAAAGTATTTGATTCTGTTTGAATTTGCGGCTCTTATCGTTTGCCATACAAAATACCCTTGATAAAACAAAAAACGTGGCAGGTAAACTACCCCTTTCCCTTAAACGATCGTCACCAAAAACAATAGGTCTTTAGTACTCAAGAAATCAGGGCTGAATGCAAAAACGTATTTGATTCTGTTTGAATTTGCGGCTCTTATCGTTTGCCATAGAAAATACCCTTTTAATACATAAAACGTTGCCGGTAAACTACCCCTTTCCCTTAACCGATCTTCACCAAAAACAAAAGGTCTTGAGAACTCTACAATTCAGGGCAGTATGCAAAACATTATTTCATTATGTTTGAATTTGCGGCTGTTATCGTTTGCCATAGAAAATACCCTTGTTACAACATAAAACGGTGCAGGTAAACTACCCCTTTCCCTTAACCGATCTTTACCAAAATCAACAGATCGTGAGAACTCTACAATTCAGGGCTGCATGCGAAATATTATTTGATTGTGTTTGAATTTGAGGCTGTTATCGTTTGCCAAACAAACAAAATTACCCTTGATAAAAAAAAACCGTTGCAGGTAAACTACCCATTTCCCTCAACCGATCTTCACCGAAAACAATAGGTCACGAGTACTCTACACATCAGGGCTGTATGCAAAAAATTATTTGATTCTGTTTGAATTTGCGGCTGTTATCGTTTGCCATAGAAAAAAAAACTACACACACACACAAGAGAGACACACAGACACACAGACACTTTTCGAAAAACGACTTTATTCATGTTTTGAGTGTAGTACAATCAGAATCTGCAATAATCTCGAACACGATTTTTTTTGCCATCACCATACTTCCATTTCCTTAACGAACATGGAAGTAAAATATCGGTATGGAGAACCATACATGACTTCCATATTCTAAAATTTATATTTAAAATCATTTTCAGCCAAACAGCCAGGGAAGGAATTTTAACAAAAAAATACTTCTTTGTTGCCAATAACGTAGTACACATATAAAAAAAAATTATCCTCTCCCCCTTCAACTATAATTTTGATTTATAGAAAATTACCCCCAGCCCGTTCAACTAGCCTCTTCATTTATAGATGTTTCATCTATGTTTCTACAGTGGATTATTAAGATCTTATCAGGATACTTTATCAAAATTAAGTACTTTACTCATGTTACAACAAAAAATGTTTCAGGTAAACTGCCCTTTCCCCGTAACCGATCTTCACCAAAATCAACAGACATTGAGTTCTCTATAGCTCAGGCACATATGTATAAAATTATTTGATTCTGTTTGAATTTACGGCAGTTATGGTTCGTCATATAAAAAATTACCCATGTTAAAACATAAAACATGAGATTTATAAAACATATCTAAGATTTATATTTAAAATCATTTTTGAAATAAAATATTTTCATAGAACCTACTAACGCTGGGGAAATCTGAGGAGCCAATCAGAGTTGGGCCTACCTGTCACTCTGCTGAATTTGGTGGAAAGCCCTGTCACTGTCGTCAAAGTATCAGCCTTGACAGGGTCCTCTTTTTCTGCAAAATGGGAGAGGAGGCTTGAGATGGAGTGAGTGACATGGTCCCCACCTCAATGAAGAACCCATTGTTTTATAAAAATATATTTAAATTTTGAAAACTGAAAATTCTTTTCTTGTTGTAAATATTTATATTTTATAATCAAAATGACTTTATCAAAAAACAAACATTATTTTTTTATAATAAGTACTTACATATGTTTCTTAATATGCTTACTTTTTCTTCAATGTTGATGATCATTTCCAAACATTCTGACAAAATTGTATCTACAGAACAGTTAACATTCCCCAGGTTTCCATTTCTGCTAATTTCTCATTACACCTTCCACTGACGTATTATTAACCATTTCATAAACTATCGTATAATCTTTTCAGATTTTGTGGTACAAAATCTGAAATTTTCAGATTGCCTGACAACAAAATTATTTTATTTTCAACAATTACCATTGTTTGAAAAAGTTTAAATGAATTTTCAAGTACTTTACTCTTGTTAAAACGTAAAAGGTTGCAGGTAAACTACCCCTTCCCCTTAACTGATCTTCACCAAAATCTAAAGGCCTTGAGCCCTCTACAATTCACTGATTTATGCAAAAAATTATTTGATTCTGTTTGAATTTGCGGCAGTTATTGTTTGCCATAGAAAATACGCTTGATAAAAAACGTTGCAGGTAAACTACCCCCTCCCCTCAACCGATCTTCACCAAAAACAATAGGTCCTGAGTACTCTACAAATCAGGGCTGTATGCAGAAAATTATTTGATTCTGTTTGAATTTGCGGCTGTTATCGTTTGCCATAGAAAATACCCTTGTTAAAAAAACGTTGTAGGTAAACTACCCCTTTCCTTTAAACGATCTTCACCAAAAACAATAGGTCTTGAGAACTCTACAATTCAGGGTTGTATGCAAATAATCTTTTGATTCTGTTTGAATTTGCAGCTGTTATCGTTTGCCAAAAAAAAAAAAATTCCCTTGATAAAAAAAACCGTTGCAGGTAAACTACCCCTTCCCCTCAACCCATCTTCACCAAAAACAATAGGTCGCGAGTACTCTACAAATCAGTGCTGTATGCAAAAAAGTATTTGATTCTGTTTGAATTTGCGGCAGTTATCGTTTGCCATAGAAAATACTCTTGATAAAAAACGTTGCAGGTAAACTACCCCTTCCCCTCAACCATTCTTCACCAAAAACAACAGGTCTTGAGTACTCTACAAATCAGGGCAGTATGCAGAAAATTATTTGATACTGTTTGAATTTGCGGCTGTTATCGTTTGCCATAGAAAATACCCTTGTTAAAAAAACGTTGTAGGTAAACTACCCCTTTCCCTTAACCGATCTTCACCAAAAACAATAGGTCTTGAGAACTCTACAATTCAGGGCTGTATGCGAAACATTATTTGATTCTGTTTGAATTTGCGGCTGTTATCGTTTGCCAAAAAAAAAAAATTTTCCTTGATAAAAAAAAACCGTTGCAGGTAAACTACCCCTTTACGTCAACCGATCTTCACCAAAAACAATAGGTCGCGAGTCCTCCACAAAAAAGGGCTGTATGCAAAAAATTATTTGATTCTGTTTGAATTTGCGGCAGTTATCGTTTGCCATAGAAAAATATCGGTATGGAGAACCATACATGACTTCCATATTCTAAGATTTATATTTAAAATCATTTTCAGCCAAACAGCCAGGCTGTGTCTTACCTGCCTTTTTATTGCTGTATTAAATGAAAAATATTATATTACATTAAAATGAAAAAATTATAATTTTATTGCCTGGCAACAAAATTATTTTATTTTTAACAATTACCATTGTTTCAAAAAGTTTAAATAAATTTTCAAGTACTTTACTCTTGTTAAAACGTAAAAGGTTGCAGGTAAACTACCCCTTCCCCTTAACCGATCTTCACCAAAATCGAAAGTCATTGAGACCTCTACAATTCAGGGACGTATGAAAAAATTATTTGATTCTGTTTGAATTTGCGGCTGTTATCGTTTGCCATAGAAAATACGCTTGATAAAAAAACGTTGCAGGTAAACTACCCCTTCTCCTTAACCGATCTTCACCAAAAACAATAGGTCTTGAGTACTCTACAAATCAGGGCTGTATGCAAAACATTATTTGATTCTGTTTGAATTTGCGGCTGTTATCGTTTGCCATATAAAATACCCTTGTTAAAAAAACGTTGCAGGTAAACTACCCCTTTCCCTTAACCGATCTTCACCAAAAACAACAGGTCTTGAGAACTCTACAATTTAGGGCTGTATGCAAATAATCTTTTGATTCTGTTTGAATTTGCGGCTGTTATTGTTTGCCATAGGAAATACCCTTGTTAAAACATAAAACGTTACAGGTAAACTACCCCTTTCCCTTAACCGATCTTCACCAAAATCAGCAGATCTTGAGAACTCTACAATTCAGGGCTGTATGCGAAACATTATTTGATTCTGTTTGAATTTACGGCTGTTATCGTTTGACAAACAAACAAAATTACCCTTGCTAAAAAAAAACCGTTGCAGGTAAACTACCCCTTTCCCTCAACCGATCTTCACCAAAAACAATAGGTCGCGAGTACTCTGCAAATCAGGGCTGTATGCAAAAAATTATTTGATTCTGTTTGAATTTGCGGCAGTTATCGTTTGCCATAGAAAAAAAATCTACAGACAGACACACAGACAGACACACACACAGACACTTTTTGGAAACCGACTTTTTTTCATGTTTTGAGTGTAGTAGAATCAGAATCTGCAATAATCTCGAACACGATTTTTTTTGACATCACCATACTTCCATTCCTTAAGGAATATGGAAGTAAAAAATCTACAGACACACAGACAGACAGACACACACACAGACACTTTTCGGAAAACGACTTTTTTTCATGTTTTGAGTGTAGTAGAATCAGAATCTGCAATAATCTCGAACACGATTTTTTTTTGCCATCACCATACTTCCATTCCTTAAGGAATATGGAAGTACCTGCAAATCAGGGCTGCATGCAAAAAATTATTTGGTTCTGTTTGAATTTGCGGCAGTTATCGTTTGCCATAGAAAAAAATCTACAGACAGACAGACACACAGACAGACAGACAGACACACACACAGACACTTTTCGGAAAAAGACTTTTTTTCATGTTTTGAGTGTAGTAGAATCAGAATCTGCAATAATCTCGAACACGATTTTTTTTGCCATCACCATACTTCCATTCCTTAAGGAATATGGAAGTAAATATTCTAAGATTTATATTTAAAATCATTTTCAGCCAAACAGCCAGGAAAGGAATTTTAACAAAAAAATACTTCTTTCTTGCCAATAACGTAGTACACATATAAAAAATATTATCCCCTCCCCCTTCAACTATAATTTTGATTTATAGAAAATTACCCCCAGCCCGTTCAACTAGCCTCTTCATTTATAGATATTTCATCTACGTTTCTACAGTGGATTATTAAGATCTTATCAGGATACTTTATCAAAATTAAGTACTTTACTCATGTTACAACAAAAAATGTTTCAGGTAAACAGCCCTTTCCCCGTAACCGATCTTCACCAAAATCAACAGACATTGAGTTCTCTATAGCTCAGGCACATATGTAAAAAATTATTTGATTCTGTTTGAATTTACGGCAGTTATGGTTCGTCATATAAAAAATTACCTATGTTAAAACATAAAACATGAGATTTATAAAACATATCTAAGATTTATATTTAAAATCATTTTTGAAATAAAATATTTTCATAGAACCTACTAACGCTGGGGAAATCTGAGGAGCCAATCAGAGTTGGGCCTACCTGTCACTCTGCTGAATTTGGTGGAAAGCCCTGTCACTGTCGTCAAAGTATCAGCCATGACAGGATCCTCTTTTTCTGCAAAATGGGAGAGGAGGCTTGAGATGGAGTGAGTGACATGGTCCCCACCTCAATGAAGATCCCAATGTTTTATAAAAATATATTTAAATTTTGAAAACTGAAAATTCTTTTCTTGTTGTAAATATTTATATTTTATAATCAAAATGACTTTATCAAAAAACAAACATTATTTTTTTATAATAAGTACTTACATATGTTTCTTAATATGGTTACTTTTTCTTCAATGTTGATGATCATTTCCAAACATTCTGACAAAATTGTATCTACAGAACAGTTAACATTCCCCAGGTTTCCATTTCTGCTAATTTCTTATTACACCTTCCACTGACGTATTATTAACCATTTCATAAACTATCGTATAATCTTTTCAGATTTTGTGGTACAAAATCTGAAATTTTCAGATTGCCTGGCAACAAAATTATTTTATTTTCAACAATTACCATTGTTTGAAAAAGTTTAAATGAATTTTCAAGTACTTTACTCTTGTTAAAACGTAAAAGGTTGCAGGTAAACTACCCCTTCCCCTTAACTGATCTTCACCAAAATCTAAAGGCCTTGAGTCCTCTACAATTCACTGACGTATGCAAACAATTATTTGATTCTGTTTGAATTTGCGGCAGTTATCGTTTGCCATAGAAAATACGCTTGATAAAAAACGTTGCAGGTAAACTACCCCTTCCCCTCAACCGATCTTCACCAAAAACAACAGGTCTTGAGAACTCTACAATTTAGGGCTGTATGCAAATAATCTTTTGATTCTGTTTGAATTTGCGGCTGTTTTCATTTGCCATAGGAAATACCCTTGTTAAAACAAAACGTTACAGGTAAACTACCCCTTTCCCTTAACCGATCTTCACCAAAAACAATAGGTCTTGAGAACTCTACAATTCAGGGCTGTATGCGAAACATTATTTGATTCTGTTTGAAATTGCGGCTGTTATCGTTTGCCAAAAAAAAAAAATTCCCTTGATAAAAAAACCGTTGCAGGTAAACTACCCCTTTCCCTCAACCGATCTTCACCAAAAACAATAGGTCGCGAGTCCTCTACAAATCAGGGCTGAGTGCAAAAAATTATTTGATTTTGTTTGAATTTGCGGCAGTTATCGTTTGCCATAGAAAAAAAATCTACAGACAGACAGACACACAGACAGACAGACAGACACACACACAGACACTTTTCGGAAAACGACTTTTTTTCATGTTTTGAGTGTAGTACAATCAGAATCTGCAATAATCTCGAACACGATTTTTTTTGCCATCACCATACTTCCATTCCTTAAGGAATATGGAAGTAAAATTATTTGATTCTGTTTGAATTTACGGCAGTTATGGTTCGTCATATAAAAAATTACCCATGTTAAAACATAAAACATGAGATTTATAAAACATATCTAAGATTTATATTTAAAATCATTTTTGAAATAAAATATTTTCATAGAACCTACTAACGCTGGGGAAATCTGAGGAGCCAATCAGAGTTGGGCCTACCTGTCACTCTGCTGAATTTGGTGGAAAGCCCTGTCACTGTCGTCAAAGTATCAGCCTTGACAGGGTCCTCTTTTTCTGCAAAATGGGAGAGGAGGCTTGAGATGGAGTGAGTGACATGGTCCCCACCTCAATGAAGAACCCATTGTTTTATAAAAATTTATTTAAATTTTGAAAACTGAAAATTCTTTTCTTGTTGTAAATATTTATATTTTATAATCAAAATGACTTTATCAAAAAACAAACATTATTTTTTTATAATAAGTACTTACATATGTTTCTTAATATGCTTACTTTTTCTTCATTGTTGATGATCATTTCCAAACATTCTGACAAAATTGTATCTACAGAACAGTTAACATTCCCCAGGTTTCCATTTCTGCTAATTTCTCATTACACCTTCCACTGACGTATTATTAACCATTTCATAAACTATCGTATAATCTTTTCTGATTTTGTGGTACAAAATCTGAAATTTTCAGACTGCCTGGCAACAAAATTATTTTATTTTCAACAATTACCATTGTTTGAAAAAGTTTAAATGAATTTTCAAGTACTTTACTCTTGTTAAAACGTAAAAGGTTGCAGGTAAACTACCCCTTCCCCTTAACTGATCTTCACCAAAATCTAAAGGCCTTGAGTCCTCTACAATTCACTGACGTATGCAAAAAATTATTTGATTCTGTTTGAATTTGCGGCAGTTATCGTTTGCCATAGAAAATACGCTTGATAAAAAACGTTGCAGGTAAACTACCCCTTCCCCTCAACCGATCTTCACCAAAAACAATAGATCTTGAGTACTCTACAAATCAGGGCTGTATGCAGAAAATTATTTGATTCTGTTTGAATTTGCGGCTGTTATCGTTTGCCATAGAAAATACCCTCGTTAAAAAAACGTTGTAGGTAAACTACCCCTTTCCCTTAACCGATCTTCACCAAAAACAATAGGTATTGAGAACTCTACAATTCAGGGCTGTATGCGAAACATTATTTGATTCTGTTTGAAATTGCGGCTGTTATCGTTTGCCAAAAAAAAAAAATTTCCCTTGATAAAAAAAACCGTTGCAGGTAAACTACCCCTTCCCCTCAACCGATCTTCACCAAAAACAATAGGTCGCGAGTACTCTACAAATCAGGGCTGTATGCAAAAAATTATTTGATTCTGTTTGAATTTGTGGCAGTTATCGTTTGCCATAGAAAAAAAATCTACAGACAGACACACAGACAGACACACACACAGACACTTTTCGGAAACCGACTTTTTTTCATGTTTTGAGTGTAGTAGAATCAGAATCTGCAATAATCTCGAACACGATTTTTTTTGCCATCACCATACTTCCATTCCTTAAGGAATATGGAAGTAAAAAATCTACAGACACACAGACAGACAGACACTTTTCGGTAAACGACTTTTTTTCATGTTTTGAGTGTAGTAGAATCAGAATCTGCAATAATCTCGAACACGATTTTTTTTTGCCATCACCATACTTCCATTCCTTAAGGAATATGGAAGTACCTGCAAATCAGGGCTGCATGCAAAAAATTATTTGATTCTGTTTGAATTTGCGGCAGTTATCGTTTGCCATAGAAAAAAATCTACAGACAGACAGACACACAGACAGACAGACAGACACACACACAGACACTTTTCGGAAAAAGACTTTTTTTCATGTTTTGAGTGTAGTAGAATCAGAATCTGCAATAATCTCGAACACGATTTTTTTTGCCATCACCATACTTCCATTCCTTAAGGAATATGGAAGTAAATATTCTAAGATTTATATTTAAAATCATTTTCAGCCAAACAGCCAGGAAAGGAATTTTAACAAAAAAATACTTCTTTCTTGCCAATAACGTAGTACACATATAAAAAATATTATCCCCTCCCCCTTCAACTATAATTTTGATTTATAGAAAATTACCCCCAGCCCGTTCAACTAGCCTCTTCATTTATAGATATTTCATCTACGTTTCTACAGTGGATTATTAAGATCTTATCAGGATACTTTATCAAAATTAAGTACTTTACTCATGTTACAACAAAAAATGTTTCAGGTAAACAGCCCTTTCCCCGTAACCGATCTTCACCAAAATCAACAGACATTGAGTTCTCTATAGCTCAGGCACATATGTAAAAAATTATTTGATTCTGTTTGAATTTACGGCAGTTATGGTTCGTCATATAAAAAATTACCTATGTTAAAACATAAAACATGAGATTTATAAAACATATCTAAGATTTATATTTAAAATCATTTTTGAAATAAAATATTTTCATAGAACCTACTAACGCTGGGGAAATCTGAGGAGCCAATCAGAGTTGGGCCTACCTGTCACTCTGCTGAATTTGGTGAAAAGCCCTGTCACTGTTGTCAAAGTATCAGCCATGACAGGATCCTCTTTTTCTGCAAAATGGGAGAGGACGCTTGAGATGGAGTGAGTGACATGGTCCCCACCTCAATGAAGATCCCAATGTTTTATAAAAATATATTTAAATTTTGAAAACTGAAAATTCTTTTCTTGTTGTAAATATTTATATTTTATAATCAAAATGACTTTATCAAAAAACAAACATTATTTTTTTATAATAAGTACTTACATATGTTTCTTAATATGGTTACTTTTTCTTCAATGTTGATGATCATTTCCAAACATTCTGACAAAATTGTATCTACAGAACAGTTAACATTCCCCAGGTTTCCATTTCTGCTAATTTCTTATTACACCTTCCACTGACGTATTATTAACCATTTCATAAACTATCGTATAATCTTTTCAGATTTTGTGGTACAAAATCTGAAGTTTTCAGATTGCCTGGCAACAAAATTATTTTATTTTCAACAATTACCATTGTTTGAAAAAGTTTAAATGAATTTTCAAGTACTTTACTCTTGTTAAAACGTAAAAGGTTGCAGGTAAACTACCCCTTCCCCTTAACTGATCTTCACCAAAATCTAAAGGCCTTGAGTCCTCTACAATTCACTGACGTATGCAAACAATTATTTGATTCTGTTTGAATTTGCGGCAGTTATCGTTTGCCATAGAAAATACGCTTGATAAAAAACGTTGCAGGTAAACTACCCCTTCCCCTCAACCGATCTTCACCAAAAACAACAGGTCTTGAGAACTCTACAATTTAGGGCTGTATGCAAATAATCTTTTGATTCTGTTTGAATTTGCGGCTGTTTTCGTTTGCCATAGGAAATACCCTTGTTAAAACAAAACGTTACAGGTAAACTACCCCTTTCCCTTAACCGATCTTCACCAAAAACAATAGGTCTTGAGAACTCTACAATTCAGGGCTGTATGCGAAACATTATTTGATTCTGTTTGAATTTGCGGCTGTTATCGTTTGCCCAAAAAAAAAATTTCCCTTGATAAAAAAACCGTTGCAGGTAAACTACCCCTTTCCCTCAACCGATCTTCACCAAAAACAATAGGTCGCGAGTCCTCTACAAATCAGGGCTGAGTGCAAAAAATTATTTGATTTTGTTTGAATTTGCGGCAGTTATCGTTTGCCATAGAAAAAAAATCTACAGACAGACAGACACACAGACAGACAGACAGACAGACAGACACACACACAGACACTTTTCGGAAAACGACTTTTTTTCATGTTTTGAGTGTAGTACAATCAGAATCTGCAATAATCTCGAACACGATTTTTTTTGCCATCACCATACTTCCATTCCTTAAGGAATATGGAAGTAAAATTATTTGATTCTGTTTGAATTTACGGCAGTTATGGTTCGTCATATAAAAAATTACCCATGTTAAAACATAAAACATGAGATTTATAAAACATATCTAAGATTTATATTTAAAATCATTTTTGAAATAAAATATTTTCATAGAACCTACTAACGCTGGGGAAATCTGAGGAGCCAATCAGAGTTGGGCCTACCTGTCACTCTGCTGAATTTGGTGGAAAGCCCTGTCACTGTCGTCAAAGTATCAGCCTTGACAGGGTCCTCTTTTTCTGCAAAATGGGAGAGGAGGCTTGAGATGGAGTGAGTGACATGGTCCCCACCTCAATGAAGAACCCATTGTTTTATAAAAATTTATTTAAATTTTGAAAACTGAAAATTCTTTTCTTGTTGTAAATATTTATATTTTATAATCAAAATGACTTTATCAAAAAACAAACATTATTTTTTTATAATAAGTACTTACATATGTTTCTTAATATGCTTACTTTTTCTTCATTGTTGATGATCATTTCCAAACATTCTGACAAAATTGTATCTACAGAACAGTTAACATTCCCCAGGTTTCCATTTCTGCTAATTTCTCATTACACCTTCCACTGACGTATTATTAACCATTTCATAAACTATCGTATAATCTTTTCTGATTTTGTGGTACAAAATCTGAAATTTTCAGACTGCCTGGCAACAAAATTATTTTATTTTCAACAATTACCATTGTTTGAAAAAGTTTAAATGAATTTTCAAGTACTTTACTCTTGTTAAAACGTAAAAGGTTGCAGGTAAACTACCCCTTCCCCTTAACTGATCTTCACCAAAATCTAAAGGCCTTGAGTCCTCTACAATTCACTGACGTATGCAAAAAATTATTTGATTCTGTTTGAATTTGCGGCAGTTATCGTTTGCCATAGAAAATACGCTTGATAAAAAACGTTGCAGGTAAACTACCCCTTCCCCTCAACCGATCTTCACCAAAAACAATAGATCTTGAGTACTCTACAAATCAGGGCTGTATGCAGAAAATTATTTGATTCTGTTTGAATTTGCGGCTGTTATCGTTTGCCATAGAAAATACCCTCGTTAAAAAAACGTTGTAGGTAAACTACCCCTTTCCCTTAACCGATCTTCACCAAAAACAATAGGTATTGAGAACTCTACAATTCAGGGCTGTATGCGAAACATTATTTGATTCTGTTTGAAATTGCGGCTGTTATCGTTTGCCAAAAAAAAAAAATTTCCCTTGATAAAAAAACCGTTGCAGGTAAACTACCCCTTCCCCTCAACCGATCTTCACCAAAAACAATAGGTCGCGAGTACTCTACAAATCAGGGCTGTATGCAAAAAATTATTTGATTCTGTTTGAATTTGCGGCAGTTATCGTTTGCCATAGAAAATACGCTTGATAAAAAACGTTGCAGGTAAACTACCCCTTACCCTCAACCGATCTTCACCAAAAACAATAGGTCTTGAGTACTCTACAAATCAGGGCTGTATGCAGAAAATTATTTGATTCTGTTTGAATTTGCGGCTGTTATCGTTTGCCATAGAAAATACCCTTGTTAAAAAAACGTTGTAGGTAAACTACCCCTTTCCCTTAACCGATCTTCACCAAAAACAATAGGTCTTGAGAACTCTACAATTTAGGGCTGTATGCAAATAATCTTTTGATTCTGTTTGAATTTGCGGCTGTTATCGTTTGCCATAGGAAATACCCTTGTTAAAACATAAAACGTTACTGGTAAACTACCCCTTTCCCTTAACCGATCTTCACCAAAAACAATAGGTCTTGAGAACTCTACAATTCAGGGCTGTATGCGAAACATTATTTGATTCTGTTTGAATTTGCGGCAGTTATCGTTTGCCAAAAAAAAATCTACAGACACACAGACAGACAGACACACACACAGACACTTTTCGGAAAACGACTTTTTTTCATGTTTTGAGTGTAGTAGAATCAGAATCTGCAATAATCTCGAACACGATTTTTTTTGCCATCACCATACTTCCATTCCTTAAGGAATATGGAAGTAAAATTACCGTTGATAAAAAACCGTTGCAGGTAAACCACCCCTTTCCCTTAACCGATCTTCACCAAAAACGAAAGGTCTTGAGAACTCTACAATTTAGGGTTGTATGCAAAATATTATATGATTTTGTGTGAATGTGCGGCTGTTATCGTTTGCCATACAAAATACCCTAGATAAAACAAAAAACGTGACAGGTAAACTACCCCTTTACCTTAAACGATCTTCACCAAAAACAAAAGGTCTTTAGTACTCAAGAAATCAGGCCTGTATGCAAAAACGTATTTGATTCTGTTTGAATTTGCGGCTCTTATCGTTTGCCATACAAAATACCCTTGATAAAACAAAAAACGTGGCAGGTAAACTACCCCTTTCCCTTAAACGATCTTCACCAAAAACAATAGGTCTTTAGTACTCAAGAAATCAGGGATGTAAGCAAAAACGAATTTGATTATGTTTGAATTTGCGGCTGTTATCGTTTGCCATAGAAAATACCCTTGTTAAAACATAAAACGGTGCAGGTAAACTACACCTTTCCCTTAACCGATCTTTACCAAAATCAATAGATCGTGAGAACTCTACAATTGAGTGGTGTATGCGAAATATTATGTGATTGTGTTTGAATTTGAGGCTGTTATCGTTTGCCAAACAAACAAAATTACCCTTGATAAAAAAAAACCGTTGCAGGTAAACTACCCATTTCCCTCAACCGATCTTCACCGAAAACAATAGGTCGTGAGTACTTTACACATCAGGGCTGTATGCAAAAAATTATTGGTTCTGTTTGAATTTGCGGCTGTTATCGTTTGCCATAGAAAAAAATCTACACACACACACACACACACACACACACACACACACACACACACACACACACACACGCGCGCGCGCGACAGACAGACACACAGACACTTTTCGAAAAACGACTTTTTTTCATGTTTTGAGTGTAGTACAATCAGAATCTGCAATAATCTCGAACACGATTCTTTTTGCCATCACCATACTTCCATTTCCTTAACGAACATGGAAGTAAAAATTACCCTTGATAAAAAACTTGCAGGTAAACTACCCCTTTCCCTTAACCGATCTTCACCACAAACGACAGGTCTTGAGTACTCTACAATTCAGGCCGGTATGCAAACAATTATTTGATTCTGTTTGAATTTGCGGCTCTTATCGTTTGCCATAGGAAACACCCTTGATAAAACATAAAACGTTGCAGGTGAACTACCCTATTCCCTTAACCGATCTTCAACAAAACCAACAGGTCTTGAGAACTCTACAATTCAGGGCTGTATGCAAAATATTATATGATTCTGTTTGAATTTGCGGCTGTTATCGTTTGCCATAGAAAATACCCTTGATAAAACAAAAAACGTGGCGGGTAAACTACCCCTTTCCCTTAACCGATCTTCACCAAAAACAATAGGTCTTTAGTACTCAACAAAACGGGTCTGTATGCAAAAACTTATTTGATTCTGTTTGAATTTGCGGTTCTTATCGTTTGCCATAGAAAATACCCTTTTAAAACATAAAACGTTGCAGGTAAACTACCCCTTTCCCTTAACCGATCTTCACCAACAACAATAGGTATTGAGAACTCTACAATACAGGGCTGTATGCAAAACATCATTTGATTCTGTTTGAATTTGCGGCTGTTATCGTTTGCCATAGAAAAAAATTACCCTTGATAAAAAACCGTTGCAGGTAAACTAGCCCTTTTCCTTAACCGATCTTCACCAAAAACGGTAGGTCTTTAGTACTCAACAAATCAGGCCTGTATGCAAAAACGTATTTGATTCTGTTTGAATTTGCGGCTCTTATCGTTTGCCATAGAAAATACCCTTTTAAAACATAAAACGTTGCAGGTAAACTACCCCTTTCCCTTAACCGATATTCACCAAAATCAACAGATCTTGAGAACTCTGCAACTCACAGCTGTATGCGAAACATTATTTGATTCTGTTTGAATTTGCCGCTGTTATCGTTTGCCATAGAAAATACCCTTGTTAAAACATAAAATGTTGCAGGTAAACTACCCCTTTCCCTTAACCGATATTCACCA
The DNA here is from genome assembly GCA_034769895.1 of Magicicada septendecula. Taxonomy (NCBI): domain Eukaryota; kingdom Metazoa; phylum Arthropoda; class Insecta; order Hemiptera; family Cicadidae; genus Magicicada; species Magicicada septendecula. The sequence goes on from CM068367.1 coordinate 454,321,657, forward strand.
AAATCAACAGATCTTGAGAACTCTACAACTCACAGCTGTATGCGAAACATTATTTGATTCTGTTTGAATTTGCGGCTGTTATTGTTTGCCATAGAAAAAAATCTACACACACACACACACACACACACACACACACACACACACACTTTTAGAAAAACGACTTTTTTTAATGTTTTGAGTGTAGTACAATCAGAATCTGCAATAATCTCGAACACGATTTTTTTTGCCATCACCATACTTCCATTTCCTTAAGGAACATGGAGGTAAAAATTACCCTTGATTAAAAAAAACGTTGCAGGTAAACTACCCCTTTCCCTTAACCCATCTTCACCAAAAACAATAAGTCTTGAGTACTCTACAAATCAGGGCTGTATGTAAAAAATTGTTTGATTCTGTTTGAATTTGCAGCTGTTATCGTTTGCCATAGAAAATACCCTTGTTAAAACATAAAACGTTGCAGGTAAACTACCCCTTTCTCTTAACCGATCTTCACTAAAAACAATAGGTCTTGAGATCTCTACAATTTCGGGCTGTATGCAAAACATTATTTGATTCTGTTTGAATTTGCGGCTATTATCGTTTACTATAGAAAAATATCGGTATGGAGAACCATACATGACTTCCATATTCTAAGATTTATAATATGAAATATGCTTGCCTGCCAAGCATGATATATTTTCTAATATATACATAATTTACATTAAAATGAAAAAATTATAATTTTATTGCCTGACAACAAAATTATTTTATTTTCAACAATTACCATTGTTTGAAAAAGTTTAAATGAATTTTCAAGTACAGTACTTTACTCTTGTTAAAACGTAAAAGGTTGCAGGTAAACTACCCCTTCCCCTTAACCGATCTTCACCAAAATCTAATGGCCTTGAGTCCTCTACAATTCACTGACGTATGCAAAAAATTATTTGATTCTGTTTGAATTTGCGGCAGTTATCATTTGCCATAGAAAATACGCTTGATAAAAAATGTTGCGGGTAAACTACCCCTTCCCCTCAACCGATCTTCACCAAAAACAATAGGTCTTGAGTACTCTACAAATCAGGGCTGTATGCAGAAAATTATTTGATTCTGTTTGAATTTGCGGCTGTTATCGTTTGCCATAGAAAATACCCTTGTTAAAAAAACGTTGTAGGTAAACTACCCCTTTCCCTTAACCGATCTTCACCAAAAACAATAGGTCTTGAGAACTCTACAATTTAGGGCTGTATGCAAATAATCTTTTGATTCTGTTTGAATTTACGGCTGTTATCGTTTGCCATAGGAAATACCCTTGTTAAAACATAAAACGTTACAGGTAAACTACCCCTTTCCCTTAACCGATCTTCACCAAAAACAATAGGTCTTGAGAACTCTACAATTCAGGGCTGTATGCGAAACATTATTTGATTCTGTTTGAATTTGCGGCAGTTATCGTTTGCCATAGAAAAAAAATCTACAGACACACACACAGACAGACACACACACAGACACTTTTCGGAAAACGACTTTTTTTCATGTTTTGAGTGTAGTAGAATCAGAATCTGCAATAATCTCGAACACGATTTTTTTTGCCATCACCATACTTCCATATTCCTTAAGGATATGGAAGTATGGTGATGGCAAAAAAAATCGTGTTCGAGATTATTGCAGATTCTGATTGTACTACACTCAAAACATGTAATAAAGTCGTTTTTCGAAAAGTGTGTGTGTGTGTGTGTTTCTCTGTCTCTGTCTGTAGTTTTTTTCTATGGCAAACGATAACTGCCGCAAATTCAAACAGAATCAAATAATTTTTTGCGTACAGCTCTGATTTGTAGAGTACTCACGACCTATTGTTTTTGGTGAAGATCGGTTGAGGGAAAGGGGTAGCTTACCCGCAACGGTTTTTTTTTATCAAGGGTAATTTTTTTTTGGCAAACGATAACATCCGCAAATTCAAACAGAATCAAATAATGTTTCGCATACAGCCCTGAATTGTAGAGTTCTCAAGACATTGTTTTTGGTGAAGATCGGTTAAGGGAAAGGGGTAGTTTACCACCAATGTTTTATGTTTTAACAAGGTTTATTTTCTATGGCAAACGATAACAGCCGCAAATTCAAACAGAATCAAAAGATTATTTGCATACAGTGCTGAATTGTAGAGTTCTCTGGACCTATTATTTTTGGTGAAGATCGGTTAAGGGAAAGGGGTAGTTTACCTGCAACGTTTTTTTATCACGGGTAATTTTCTATGGCAAATGATAACAGCCGCAAATTCAAACAGAATCAAATAATTTTTTGCATACGTCCCTGAATTGTAGAGGTCTCAAGGACTTTTAATTTTGGTGATGATCGGTTAAGGGGAAGGGGTAGTTTACCTGCAACCTTTTACGTTTTAACAACAGTAAAGAACTTGAAAATTCATTTAAACTTTTTCAAACAATGGTAATTGTTAAAAATAAAATAATTTTGTTGCCACGCAATAAAATTATAATTTTTTCATTTTAATGTAAATCATGTACGAGAGAAAATATATCGTTCGTGGCAGGCAAGCATAATGTTTACGTTTCCATTTTATTATTATGACTACCACAATAAAAAGGCAGGGAAGACACACACACACATACACACACTAAATTCGCGTGATTTCTGGCTTCACTCATGTTTATTTTCTTACATTTGCACGCTTTTTAAATGGAAAGTGACGAAACCCATACCAACATAACGCATGCAAGCCGAAAAAGTGTCCAGCGGGATAACGATTTGCTTCCTGTGGATCGCTGGGCAGTGTAACTGCACGTGTTTACAGAGGATCGATTCATAGACAGACTTTTCGTCTTTAGGGAATGAACCCCTCTGCAAGATGCTGAGGGTCCATGAGTGACTTCGGAGAGCTCCTTCTTTTCCGCGTGTTTGTTCTATGAAACGTACACTGTAGATTCGCAGCTTTACACTAAGCAATGCTCAACAGGAAATGTTGAAAATTTTTGTCCACGGTGTACCCTCATACACACTAAACCTGCTCTGATGTTTTAATTACGGACATCATAATATTAAAACTTTGGAAACTTGAGCACTACTTAATGGATATCAATCATTAACTTATACAAGCCATAATTTTATGCATGTTAAAATTCCTTCCCGGGATATTTGGCCGTAGTCCAATGTTTTCTACAAAACCAGACTTTTCGGCAATGCCATCGACTTCCATCATCAGTGAAAATCGAGTGCGATAACGTGAGGTGGTATACGTTAGTGACCACAGTACTGTGGTTAAGGCTGAAGCAGTAAGTAGAAAGAAGTAGTTTCTATGGTAATATTTCATTTCGAAAATGATTTTAAATATAAATCTTAGAATATGGAAGTCATGTATGGTTCTCCATACCGATATTTTACTTCCATGTTCCTTAAGGAAATGGAAGTATGGTGATGGCAAAAAAAATTGTGTTCGAGATTATTGCAGATTCTGATTGAACTACACTCAAAACATGAAAAAAGTCATTTTTTGAAAAGTGTCTGTGTGTGTGTCTGTAGATTTTTTTTTTCTATGGCAAACGGTAACAGCCGCAAATTCAAACAGAATCAAATTATTTTTTGCGTACAGCTCTGATTGGTAGAGTACTCACGACCTATTGTTTTTGGTGAAGATCGGTTGAGGGAAAGGGGTAGTTTACCTGCAACAGTTTTTTTTTATCAAAGGTAATTTTTTTTTTGGCAAACGATAACATCCGCAAATTCAAACAGAATCAAATAATGTTTCGCATACAGCCCTGAATTGTAGAGTTCTCAAGACATATTGTTTTTGGTGAAGATCGGTTAAGGGAAAGGGGTAGTTTACCACCAATGTTTTATGTTTTAACAAGGGTATTTTCTATGGCAAACGATAACAGCCGCAAATTCAAACAGAATCAAAAGATTATTTGCATACAGTGCTGAATTGTAGAGTTCTCTGGACCTATTATTTTTGGTGAAGATCGGTTAAGGGAAAGGGGTAGTTTACCTGCAACATTTTATGATTTAAAAGGGTATTTTCTATGGCAAACGATAACAGCCGCAAATTCAAACAGAATCAAATAATTTTTTGCATACAGTCCTGATTTGTAGAATACTAAAGACCTATTGTTTTTGGTGATGATCGGTTAAGGGGAAGGGGTAGTTTACCTGCAACGTTTTTTTATCAAGGGTAATTTTCTATGGCAAACGATAACAGCCGCAAATTCAAACAGAATCAAATATTTTTTTGCATCCGTCCCTGAATTGTAGAGGTCTCAAGGACTTTTAATTTTGGTGATGATCGGTTAAGGGGAAGGGGTAGTTTACCTGCAACCTTTTACGTTTTAACAACAGTAAAGAACTTGAAAATTCATTTAAACTTTTTCAAACAATGGTAATTGTTAAAAATAAAATAATTTTGTTGCCACGCAATAAAATTATAATTTTTTCATTTTAATGTAAATCATGTACGAGAGAAAATATATCGTTCGTGGCAGGCAAGCATAATGTTTACGTTTCCATTTTATTATTATGACTACCGCAATAAAAAGGCAGGGAAGACACACACACACATACACACACTAAATTCGCGTGATTTCTGGCTTCACTCATGTTTATTTTCTTACATTTGCACGCTTTTTAAATGGAATGTGACGAAACCCATACCAACATAACGCATGCAAGCCGAAAAAGTGTCCAGCGGGATAACGATTTGCTTCCTGTGGATCGCTGGGCAGTGTAACTGCACGTGTTTACAGAGGATCGATTCATAGACAGACTTTTCGTCTTTAGGGAATGAACCCCTCTGCAAGATGCTGAGGGTCCATGAGTGACTTCGGAGAGCTCCTTCTTTTCCGCGTGTTTGTTCTATGAAACGTACGCTGTAGATTCGCAGCTTTACACTAAGCAATGCTCAACAGGAAATGTTGAAAATTTTTGTCCACGGTGTACCCTCATACACACTAAACCTGCTCTGATGTTTTAATTACAGACATCATAATATTAAAACTTTGGAAACTTGAGCACTACTTAATGGATATCAATCATTAACTTATACAAGCCATTAATTTTATGCATATTTTTTATATATATGTGTACAACATTATAGGCAACAAAGAAGTAGTTTTTGTTAAAATTCCTTCCTGGGATATTTGGCCGTAGTCCAATGTTTTCTACAAAACCAGACTTTTCGGCAATGCCATCGACTTCCATCATCAGTGAAAATCGAGTGCGATAACGTGAGGTGGTATACGTTAGTGACCACAGTACTGTGGTTAAGGCTGAAGCAGTAAGTAGAAAGAAGTAGTTTCTATGGTAATATTTCATTTCGAAAATGATTTTAAATATAAATCTTAGAATATGGAAGTCATGTATGGTTCTCCATACCGATATTTTACTTCCATGTTCCTTAAGGAAATGGAAGTATGGTGATGGCAAAAAAAATCGTGTTCGAGATTATTGCAGATTCTGACTGTACTACACTCAAAACATGAAAAAAGTCATTTTTTGAAAACTGTCTGTGTGTGTCTGTAGATTTTTTTTTCTATGGCAAACGGTAACAGCCGCAAATTCAAACAGAATCAAATAATTTTTTGCATACAGCCCTGATTTGTAGAGTACTCACGACCTATTGTTTTTGGTGAAGATTGGTTGAGGGAAAGGGGTAATTTACCTGCAACGTTTTTTTTTTATCAAGGGTAATTTTTCTCCTATGGCAAACGATAACAGCCACAAATTCAAACAGAATCTAATAATGTTTTGCATACAGCCCTGAATTATAGAATTCTCAAGACCTATTGTTTTTGGTGAAGATCGGTTAAGGGAAAGGGGTAGTTTACCTGCAACGTTTTATCTTTTAACAAGGGTATTTTCTATGGCAAACGATAAAAACAGCAAATTCAAACAGAATCAAATTATTTTTTGCATACATTGCTGAATTGTAGAGTTCTCTGGACCTATTATTTTTGGTGAAGATCGGTTAAGGGAAAGGGGTAGTTTACCTGCAACATTTTATGATTTAAAAGGGTATTTTCTATGGAAAACGATAAGAGCCGCAAATTCAAATATCGGTATGGAGAACCATACATGACTTCCATGTTCTAAGATTTATATTTAAAATCATATTCGAAATGAAATATTTCCATAGAAACTACGTCTTTCTACTTATTGCTTCAGCATTAACCACAGTACTGTGGTCACTAACGTATACCACCTCACGTTTTCGCACTCGATTTTCACCGATGATGGCAGTCGATGGCACTGCCGAAAAGTCTGGTTTTGCAGAAAACATTGGACTACGGCTAAAGAGCCTGGGAAGCAATTTTAACAACAAACTACTTCTTTGTTGCCGATAACGTACTACACATACAAAAAATTCTCCCCTCCACCTTCAACTATAATTTTTAATAATAGAAAATTACCCCCACCCCGTTCACCTAACTTCTTCATTTATAGATATTTCATCTACGTTTCTACAGTGGATTACTATGAGCTTCTTATCAGGATACTTTATTTATAAAAATTAAGTACTTTACTCTTGTTAAATCATAAAATGTTTCAGGTAAACTACCCCTTTCTCTTAACCGATCTTCTCCAAAATCAACAGACCTTCCGTCCTCTACAATTCAGGGAAGCATGCAGAAAAATATTTGATTCTGTTTGAATGTGCGGCAGTTATCGTTCGTCATGGAAACATTTCTCTTGTTACAACATAAAATGTTGCAGGTAAACTACCCCTTTCCCTTTACCGATCTTCACCAAAATCAATAGACCTTGAGCTCTCTGCAACTCAGGAAAGGGTGCAAAAAATTATTTGATTCTCATTGAATTTTCGGCAGTTATCGTTCGTCATAAAAAAAATTACCCTTTTTAAAACACAAAACGTTGCTGATAAACTACCCCTTCCCTTAACCGATCTTCAACAAAATCAACAGACCTTGAGTTCTCTTCAGTTCAAAAAGGTATGCAAAAACCTAGTTGATTCTGTTTGAATTTACGGCAGTTATCGTTCGTCATATAAAAAATTACCCTTGTTAAAACATAAAATGTTGTTGGTAAACTACCCCTTTCCCTTAACCGATCTTCACCAACACCAATACGTATTGAGAACTCTACAATACAGGGTTGTATGCAAAACATAATTTGATTCTGTTTGAATTTGCGGCTGTTATCGTTTACTATAGAAAAAAATTACCCTTGATAAAAAACCGTTGCAGGTAAACTACCCCTTTCCCTTAACCGATCTTCACCAAAAACGACAGATCTTAGGTACTCTACAATTCAGGGCTGTATGCAAACAATTATTTGATTCTGTTTGAATTTGCGGCTGTTATCGTTTGCCGTAGAAAACACCCTTGATAAAACATAAAACGTTGCTGGTAAACTACCCTATTCCATTAACCGATCTTCACCAAAAACAATAGGTCTTGAGAACTCTACAATTCAGGGCTGTATGCAAAACATTAGTATATTCTGTTTTAATGTACGGCAGTTATCGTTCGTCATAGAAAAAATACCCTTGTTAAAACATACAACGTTGCAGGTAAACTACCCCTTTCCCTTAACTGATCTTCAACAAAATCAACAGACCTTGAGTACTGTATAATTCAAAAAGGTATGCAGAAGAGTAGTTGATTCTGTTTTAATGTACGGCAGTTATCGTTCGTCAAAAAAAAAATTACCCTTGATAAAACATAAAATATTGCTGGTAAACAACCCTATTCCCTTAACCGATTTTCACCAAAACCAACAGGTCTTGAGAACTCTACATTTCAGGGCTGCATGCAAAATATTGTATGATTCTGTTTGAATTTGCGGCTGTTATCGTTTGCCATATAAAATACCCTTGATAAAACAAAAAACGTGTCAGGTAAACTACCCCTTTCCCTTAACCGATCTTCACCAAAAACAATAGGTCTTTAGTACTCAACAAAACAGGACATCTAAACCATTTAGAAAATACAAAAATTTTAAAAGATAATTATTTCGCCAATAAAATCATCCATTACTCCAGATATGTAGATGATACCTTTATTATTTTTAACGGGAATGCCAGACAAATAGAATTATTTAAAGATTACCTAAACAACATTCATAACAAATTAAAATTTACTATGGAGATCGAAAACAACAAAAGTATCAATTTTTTAGACCTCACTGTATTACATAACGGGAATAATTTAAAATACAAAATCTTTAGAAAACACACTAGTACTGACACAGTAATACACTATGATTCACATCATCCCGTTACACAAAAAATGGCAGTGTTTAACAGTCTTGTCAACAGACTTTTAAATGTTCCCCTCGAAAAGGAGGACTACTTAAATGAGGTTAGCACTATAAAACAAATAGCAATAAATAACGGGTATAAATCTACAATAGTTGACAAAATAATAAATAGGCATAGGAAACGTTTAGAAAATAAAAATTCAAACTGTATAAAAGCAAGTAACAAAAATTATAAATATCTTTCGGCTAATTTCACAGGTATTATGCCAAATATTTTAAGACCCGTTCTCAAAGATAATAACTATATTTTATCATTTAAAACAAATAATAATTTAGGAAATTATTTCAAAAACAAAAACAAATTACCATTAAAAAAGAAATGTGGTGTATATAAAATAAAGTGTGATGATTGTGATGCGTTCTATATCGGTCAATCTGGCAGATGTTTTTATAAAAGATTTTTAGAACATATTCCTAAGCCAAGTAATACTAAGTCCAACTTTGCACAACATTTAATATCAAGCGGACATAAATATATGAGCTTTGAAGAAAATTTAACAGCGTTGCATTTTTGTAAAAAGGGTAGACGGATGGATAGTCTGGAGGAATTTGAAATTTATAAAGCTTTAAAAGATAGTAACACCAAAAACAGTTTATTAAATGACCAGATAAATTTTGTGTCAAATTACCTGTTCGACACTGCAATCAGTTTGTCTTAATCTTTGACCAGTCACGTGACGATCGTGGTTGCGGGTGAACGCATGCGGGAGCTCCGGCCGTGGTTAGTAAAACTTATTACATGCGATTTGTAACTTATTTTATTTTATTTTGACTTGACCAGTATCATGGTCGCGATTTTAGTGTTTTAGTTTATTAATTAAGTGTATCTGAGGATGGGACTTAGTCCCGAAACGCGTCATCATTGACGAAACTTTGTATCGCTAAAGTGGATATTAAGGTACAGTAATTATATATCATATAATAAGTGATACGGTACGCAAAAAAATAAGTAATTGACATGGAGCCATACAAGGCAAGTATCGCGTATAAATATCAAAATCTTAAACTTAAATTATTCAAAACTAATTTACATATAAAATTTAATAAAACCTGTTTACGACAAAATTTAATCCCAAATTATGCTAAAATTAAGATTAAAAATTCCTCCAGACTAGCCAGAAAAACCGAACAATATGCTAGCACGTTTAGAATCAAAGAAGAAATTAAATTTCTATATAGCAAAAAAATATCATTGAATTTGGCTATGTATAAATCTCAATTGGAATTATATAACATGGTACATCCTGCTTTGATCGATAGTATCATAGAGCAAATTAACAAATACGTTACAAATAAGATTAGACTTCACAAACATAAACAGGCAATTAAAATCAGCCAGTTAAGTAACAGTAAATATAAAGATAACATCGAAAGCGCACACATTTTCTACCATAGAGTAATAAATACAACTGACGTCACTTTAACTGACGCAGAAACAAAACTTATCAGCAAAGGTCTATATTACAATTTTCTCCCCAACCTTAAAAATAAACATAACTTAATTAAAGAAATAATTGAAGCCGAGTCAGTGATAAAAAACATTCCTGACCCAGGTAAACAAAATGAAATAAGAGTATTAGTAAATAATAAGTTTAATAAAATCATTAAAAACAAGAACAATAAGCTTATACAAAATAAAGTTAATTACACTAAAGCACAACATGAACAACGTATAGCTATACAACTAAATAAAAAACTTTCTAATAATAATATTTACATAACCAAGGTAGATAAGGGAAATTCTATAGCCATGCTGAAACTTGATGAATACACACAAAAAGTACACAACTTTATAAATGACAACAATATTACTAAGTTGACATCTGACTCCACTAAGAAGTACACTTTAGAACTGAATAAAACAATAAATAAATGCACGCAACTATTTGATAAACGCACACAGTCCTCACTAAAACCAATAAATGCTAGTGCGCCTTGTTTAAGGGGTCTTCCGAAAGTACATAAACAGAACACTCCAATTAGACCATTAGTTAATTTTACAACTGCCCCCGGTTATAAAATAGCTAAAACCTTAGTAAAAATCATCAGAGAGCACACCAACTTAGAAAATAATCGGAGTGTAAAAAGCTATAAGGATTTTATCAAAAATATAAACCACATTACAATTCAACCAAACCACAAACTAGTATCATTCGACATAGTAGATTTATACACTAATGTGCCTATTGATGAAACATTAACTTTACTCAGGCATAATTTAATGAATAAAGGTTCTTTAGAAATACAGAAAGTTAACCAACTGATGATGATACTAAAAACCATTCTTCATCAAAACTATTTTTCATTTGAAAATGCATATTATAAACAGAATGAAGGACTTGCCATGGGATCTCCACTTTCTGGCATCCTGGCGGACCTATATCTAAACCATTTAGAAAATACAAAAATTTTAAAAGATAATTATTTCGCCAATAAAATCATCCATTACTCCAGATACGTAGATGATACCTTTATTATTTTTAACGGGAATGCCAGACAAATAGAATTATTTAAAAATTACCTAAACAAAATTCATAACAAATTAAAATTTACTATGGAGATCGAAAACAACAAAAGTATCAATTTTTTAGACCTCACTGTATTACATAACGGGAATAATTTAAAATACAAAATCTTTAGAAAACACACTAGTACTGACACAGTAATACACTATGATTCACATCATCCCGTTACACAAAAAATGGCAGTGTTTAACAGTCTTGTCAACAGACTTTTAAATGTTCCCCTCGAAAAGGAGGACTACTTAAATGAGGTTAGCACTATAAAACAAATAGCAATAAATAATGGGTATAAATCTACAATAGTTGACAAAATAATAAATAGGCATAGGAAACGTTTAGAAAATAAAAATTCAAACTGTATAAAAGCAAGTAACAAAAATTATAAATATCTTTCGGCTAATTTCACAGGTATTATGCCAAATATTTTAAGACCCGTTCTCAAAGATAATAACTATATTTTAACATTTAAAACAAATAATAATTTAGGAAATTATTTCAAAAACAAAAACAAATTACCATTAAAAAAGAAATGTGGTGTATATAAAATAAAGTGTGATGATTGTGATGCGTTCTATATCGGTCAATCTGGCAGATGTTTTTATAAAAGATTTTTAGAACATATTCCTAAGCCAAGTAATACTAAGTCCAACTTTTCACAACATTTAATATCAAGTGGACATAAATATACGAGCTTCGATGAAAATTTAACAGCGTTGCATGTTTGTAAAAAGGGTAGACGGATGGATAGTCTGGAGGAATTTGAAATTTATAAAGCTTTAAAAGATAGTAACACCAAAAACAGTTTATTAAATGACCAGATAAATTTTGCGTCAAATTACCTGTTCGACACTGCAATCAGTTTGTCTTAATCTTTGACCAGTCGCGTGACGATCGTGGTTGCGGGTGAACGCATGCGGGAGCTCCGGCCGTGGTTAGTAAAACTTATTACATGCGATTTGTAACTTATTTTATTTTATTTTGACTTGACCAGTATCATGGTCGCGATTTTAATGTTTTAGTTTATTAATTAAGTGTATCTGAGGATGGGACTTAGTCCCGAAACGCGTCATCATTGACGAAACTTTGTATCGCTAAAGTGGATATTAAGGTAATTATATATCATATAATAAGTGATACGGTACGCAAAAAAAAATAAAAAAATAAAAAAGTAAAAAAACGTTTGCCATAGAAAATACCCTTTTAAAACATAAAACGTTGCAGGTAAACTACCCCTTTCCCTTAATCGATCTTCACCAACACCAATGGGTATTGAGAACTCTACAATACAGGGCTGTATGCAAAACATCATTTGATTCTGTTTCAATTTGCGGCTGTTATCGTTTACCATAGAAAAAAATTACCCTTGATAAAAAACCATTGCAGGTAAACTACCCCTTTCCCTTAACCGATCTTCACCAAAAACGACAGGTCTTGAGAACTCTACAATTCAGGGCTGTATGCAAAATATTATATGATTTTGTTTGAATTTGCGGCTGTTATCGTTTGCCATACAAAATACCCTTGATAAAACAAAAAACATGGCAGGTAAACTACCTCTTTCCCTTAAACGATCTTCACCAAAAACAATAGGTCTTTAGTACTCAAGAAATCAGGCCTGTATGCAAAAACATATTTGATTATGTTTGAATTTGTGGCTGTTATCGTTTGCCATAGAAAATACCCTTGTTAAAACATAAAACGTTGCAGGTAAACTACCCCTTTCCCTTAACCGATCTTTACCAAAATCAACAGATCTTGAGAACTCTACAATTCAGGGCTGTATGCGAAACATTATTTCATTCTGTTTGAATTTGCGGCTGTTATCATTTGCCAAACAAACAAAATTACCCTTGATAAAAAAAAAGTTGCAGATAAACTACCCCTTTCCCTCAACCGATCCTCACCAAAAACAATAGGTCGTGAGTACTCTACAAATCAGGCCTGCATGCTAAAAATTATTTGATTCTGTTTGAATTTGCGGCTGTTATCGTTTGCCAAATAGCGTTTGAAAAAAATCTACAGACACACAGACAGACACACAGACACTTTTCAAAAAATGACTTTTTTTCATGTTTTGAGTGTAGTACAATCATATTCTGCAATAATCTCGAACACGATTTTTTTTGCCATTACCATACTTCCATTTCCTTAAGGAACATGGAAGTAAAAAGCATCAAATAATTTTTTCCATACAGCCTTTGTTTTGTAGAGTACTCAAGACCTATTGTTTTTGGTGAAGATCGGTTAAGGGAAAGGGGTAGTTTACCAGCAACATTTTATGTTTTAAAAGGGTATTTTCTATGGCAAACCATAACAACCGCAAATTCAAACAAAATCAAATAATTTTTTGCATACACCCCTGATTTGTAGAATACTCAAGACCGACTGTTTTTGGTGAAGATCGGTGAAGGGGAAGGGCTAGTTTACCAGCAACGTTTTTCTTATCAAGGGTAATTTTTTTTAATGGCAAACAATAACAGCCGCAAATTCAAACAGAATCGAATAATGTTTTGGATACAGCCCTGAATTGTAGAGTTCTCAAGATTTGTTGGTTTTGATGAAGATCGGTTAAGGGAAAGGGGTAGTTTACCTGCAACATTTTATGTTTTAACAAGGGTAATTTTTTCTATGACGAACGATAACTGCCGTAAATTCAAACAAAATCAACTACTTTTTTGTATACCTTTTTGAATTATACAGAAATCAAGGTATATTGATTTTGTTGAAGATCGGTTAAGGGAATGGGTAGTTTATCTGCAACGTTTTATTTTTAATAAGGGTAATTTTTTTATGACGAACGATAACTGCCGTAAATTCAAAGAGAATCAAATAATGTTTTGCATACAGCCCTGAATTGCAAAGTTCTCAAGACCTATTCTTTTATGGTGAAGATCTGTTACGGGAAGGGGGTAGTTTACCTGCAACGGTTTTTTTATCAAGGGTATTTTCTATGGCAAACGATAAGAGCCGCAAATTCGAAAAGAATCAAATAATTTTTTGCAAACAGCCCTGATTTGTAGAGTACTAAAGACTTACTGTTGTTTGTGAAGATCGGTTAATGGAAAGGGGTAGTTTACCAGCAACGTTTTTTTTATCAATGGTAATTTTTTTATATAACAAACAATAACAGCCACAAATTCAAATAGAATCAAATAATGTTTTGAATACAGCCCTGAATTGCAGAGTTGTCAAGACCTGTTGGTTTTGGTGAAGATCGGTTAAGGGAAAGGGGTTGTTTACCAGCAACGTTTTATGTTTTAATTTTTTGTATGACTGCCGCACATTCAAACAGAATCAAATAGTTTTTTGCATGCATCCTTGAATTGTAGAGGACTGATGGCCTATTGATTTTGGCGAAGATCGGTTAAGAGAAAGGGGTAGTTTACCTGCAACGTTTTATGTTTGAACAAGAGTAAAGTACTTAATTTTGATACACAAAGTATCCTGATAATAAGCTCATAATAATCTACTGTAGAAACGTAGATGAAATATCTATAAATGAAGAGGCTAGTTGAACGGGGTGGGGGTAATTTTCTGTTAATTAAAATTATAGTTGAAGAGGGAGGGGAGAATTTTTTATATGTGTACTACGTTATCAGCAACAAATAAGTAGTTTTTTTGTTAAAATTCCTTCCCGGGCTGTTTAGCCGTAGTCCAATATTTTCTGCAAAACCAGATGTTTCGGCAATGCCATCGACTGCCATCATCAGTGAAAATCGAGTGCGAAAACATGAGGTGGTATATGTTAGTGACCACAGTACTGTGGTTAAGGATGTAGCAATAGAAAGAAGTAGTTTCTATGGAAATATTTCATTTCGAATATGATTTTAAATATAAATCTTAGAACATGGAAGTCATGTATGGTTCTCCATACCGATATTTGAAAATATTACCATATTTAGAATCAAATTAATTCTTTAATTATTGTATTATTTTGTCTCCATCTATATTATTCATAACTCCAAAACAGAGTGCGAGTTACAAATACTTTTTTTTGTGGGAGGGGGAAGGGACCTGCTTCACCAGTCCTCAAAGTCATGAGCCGGCACTGATATTCAGTGTTACTTTCTTACAAATGCTTTTGATTCCACGCATCTCTCTTCCATCTCTTTATCTTTTTCGGTGTCTCTGTAAACAACAGTCCGGCCATTTTAATACTGCTCAATTTTCATCTTTATTCACCCATGTGTTAGCGTCAACTTCCCCCTCTTGGAACAGTCACTGACATATTTAAAGAGATGATCACCTATAGATGAGCATCTTCACAAATTTTTTCATTTTTCCAAACCCAGATGTACGATTAACAACTTTCTTCCAGTCAGTTTCTATAAGCTGCTCAATAGCTTCTATTTGCCACACTCTGTAATCTCAATTACATTGAATTTTTTATTATTTCTTGTAATTATTACACATTATTCAATTTTTATTTCCAGTTCCATAAGGAAATGGAAGTATGGTGATGGCGAAAAAAATCGTGTTCTAGATAAGTGCTGATTCTGATTGTACTCCCCTCAAAACATCAAGAAAAGTAATTTTACTTCCATGTTCCTTAACCCTCCGGTGGGCGCGCAAAATTCGCACTCAATAGTGGGCGCACTGTGGCTTTTTTACCGCAATTGTAAATTGCACTTTTTTACTCTAAGACAAGGTAGTATGAGAAGTAAATAGACTGGTTAAGGTGTTTTAAATTTTATTTATTATTATTAAACACAAAAACATAATGCTTAGGCATCGACGTCCATATCTTGGCCCTGGTCGCCGACGCACCTGACACATGTTGTCTCTTGACGCGAATGCCTCTTACAGACATTATGTCTGCATTTCTGGCACACAATTTTTGATCTGTTATTCTTATGCCGTCTGCAAATATGACAGATTCCTGGTTTTGGTGCTTCTTGAACCTCCTCCCTCTTTTCTATATTTAGCTAAAAATGCTGTGATATCTTTTGGCAGGTTACGTAGTCTAGATCTTTCTTCCAGATGAGTTTCCATAAGGCTAAGTGCCAGATTCTTCAAAAACAGTCTTCTTCTTTCTCGGTTATCAGGATTGTTGTATTTGAAAATTATGTTGGCATTGATTCCCACGATATCAAGATGCCGATAAAACAGCGCAAGAGGCCATCTTCTACTTTTTCTAGAAGTTGTGTAGGATGCGCACATCTGGTCAACCGTATCAACTCCTCCCTTTGTGGCATTGTAATCCAGGTTTATTGTGGATTTGCTGGTTGCTTCGTCTATCTCATTTGTATCATGCATCGATGAGAGAAATATCACCACCTTATTTTTTTTAGGCGCCGAAGAAGACAAACAGAAATCATACTGAAAACCAGAGAGTGTCAACTTGATTTCTCTTGTTTTGTTGGCTTGGAATTCTGGTGGTATTTCTCTTTTATTTTTTTTCATAGTTCCGAGTAAGGTCAGCCCCTTCTCAAGAAGATCTTTAGCCAGAGTGTAGCTTGTATAGTAGTTGTCAGTTGTGATATTTCATTTGGAACCCTTTATTTGTTCAACCAGTCTTTTCACAATGTCATCTGGTTTGTTCGATTTGAGATAGGGACCAGGCATCTGCTTGCCACAATATATTTCTAAGTTGAGAGTATAAAAAGTTTTTGCGTCACAGAGTGTGTATATTTTCAGCCCATACTTGGCTGGCTTGTTTGGTATATATTGTATGAAGCCACATCGCCCCCCTAAAAGCATGTAGCATCTCGTCAATAGTCACAAACTCGCTGGCATTGTAGTGAGTCAAACATTTATTCACAAAATTTTGGTGAAAATCACGAATAGGTGCAAGTTTGTCCATAGCTCTTCGCTCGTTCCGTGTATCTAAATTGTCGAACCTAAGGGCTCAAAGCAAAAATCGGAAACGCTTATAACTGAAGAGCCCGCGTAAAATTATCATTCCTGTGCCATCGGAATTCCACAGTTCAGCACACTTTGTATGTGATCCCTTTTTTATGCCTATCAAGTATAACGCACCAAAGAGAGCCTTGACCTCCACTTTTGTAGTTTCTCTACAGTCTCTATCTCTACCATAATTGACATCATTTCTTTTTTTCTGAATGTATCTGTTAGTATGAGTTACAATATCATCTATCATGGCATCAGTAATGAACAGGTGAAACGTGTCTACTTCTTTCTGCGCAGTTGTAGCATTAATTTTTGGACCTGGCATTATTTTCATAATATTTTTGGCCTTCTGTTTAGTTGAAGATAGAGGGTTACTCATCCAAAGCGTATCTCCATCTTTCCCGATGTAAAAATGATAATCATCTTCAGCGACTTCTGGCACAGTTAGTTGATCGGCATCTGCTTCATCCACTGATTGCTCTGAGTCACTGCTGTGGTTGTCAGCTTGTATCATTTCATCCTCCATATCTGGGTCATCTGACTCATCCTCTTCATTTTCTCCTTCCGACAATTCTGATAATTCCATGAGTACTTTCTCGAAGTCTTCAGGGCACACAAATCGACGAGACCTGAACGTAAACACAAACTCAGATAACATAGGAAAAACAGGCACCGGTGTATAGAATAGGCGAAAGCCAAAAGATTCAAAACAAAACCTAACCAAGCTCTAAGAAGACGTTTGATTCTATGGTAATGGTCAAAATATGCATGAAAAATTAAAAAAAACATAACAAACCTAAAAAAAATTAACACTTACATGACTGGGCGCGCAGGCGGCAAAATAGCCGCAGACACGTCATTCTCTTTTCAAAGCACAACAGCTACTGAAGTGTTATGCACATGATTTATCCGCATGTCGGAAATACTCCCATCTATCATGAAAATTGCATACTAGGCAGAACAGACAATAAACACTACCGGTACCTAGGGGACAGTTCAGAAACTAAAATTTGCGGCTTTCTGCCGCGGGCGCGCCCACCGGAGGGTTAAGGAAATGGAAGTATGGTGATGGCAAAAAAAATCGTGTTCGAGATTATTGCAGATTCTGATTGTACTATACTGAAAACATGAAAAAAGTCATTTTTCGAAAAGTGTCTGTGCGTGTGTCTATAAATTTTTTTCTATGGCAAACGATAAAAGCCGCAAATTCAAACAGAATCAAATAATTTTTTGTGTGCAGCCCTGATTTGTAGAGTACTCACGACCTATTGTTTTTGGTGAAGATCGGTTGAGGGAAAGGGGTAGTTTACATGCAACAGTTTTTTTTTTTATCAAGGGCAATTTTTTTTCTATGGCAAACGATAACAGCCGCAAATTCAAACAGAATCAAATAATTTTTTGCGTGCAGCCCTGATTTGTAGAGTTCTCAAGACCTATTGTTTTTGGTGAAGATCGATTAAGGGAAAGGGGTAGTTTACCAGCAACGTTTTATGTTTTAAAAGGGTATTTTCTATGGCAAACGATAAGAGCCGCAAATTCAAACAGAATCAAATAATGTTTCGCATACAGCCCTGAATTATAGAGTTCTCAAGACCTATTGTTTTTGGAGAAGATCGGTTAAGGGAAAGGGGTAGTTTACCTGCAACCTTTTACGTTTTAACAAGAGTAAAGTACTTGAAAATTTATTTAAACTTTTTGAAACAATGGTAATTGTTAAAAATAAAATAATTTTGTTGCCAGGCAATAAAATTATAATTTTTACTTCCATATTCCTTAAGGAATGGAAGTATGGTGATGGCAAAAAAAATCGTGTTCGAGATTATTGCAGATTCTGATTCTACTACACTCAAAACATGAAAAAAAGTCGTTTTCCGAAAAGTGTCTGTGTGTGTGTCTGTCTGTCTGTCTGTGTGTCTGTAGATTTTTTTTCTATGGCAAACGATAACTGCCGCAAATTCTAACAGAATCAAATAATTTTTTGCATACAGCCCTGATTTGTAGAGTACTCACGACCTATTGTTTTTGGTGAAGATCGGTTGAGGGAAAGGGGTAGTTTACCGGCAACGGTTTTTTTTTATCAAGGGAAATTTATTTTTTTTTTTGGCAAACGATAACAGCCGCAAATTCAAACAGAATCAAATAATGTTTCGCATACAGCCCTGAATTGTAGAGTTCTCAAGACCTATTGTTTTTGGTGAAGATCGGTTAAGGGAAAGGGGTAGTTTACCTGTAACGTTTTGTTTTAACAAGGTTATTTCCTATGGCAAACGATAACAGCCGCAAATTCAAACAGAATCAAATAATTTTCTGCATACAGCCCTGATTTGTAGAGTACTCAAGACCTATTGTTTTTGGTGAAGATCGGTTAATGGGAACGGGTAGTTTACCTGCAACATTTTTCTTATCAAGGGTAATTTTACTTCCATATTCCTTAAGGAATGGAAGTATGGTGATGGCAAAAAAAATCGTGTTCGAGATTATTGCAGATTCTGATTGTACTACACTCAAAACATGAAAAAAAGTCGTTTTCCGAAAAGTGTCTGTGTGTGTGTCTGTGTGTCTGTAGATTTTTTTCTATGGCAAACGATAACTGCCGCAAATTCAAACAGAATCAAATAATTTTTTGCATACAGCCCTGATTTGTAGAGTACTCACGACCTATTGTTTTTGGTGAAGATCGGTTGAGGGAAAGGGGTAGTTTACCTGCAACGGTTTTTTTTTTTATCAAGGAAAATTTTCTTTTTTTGCAAACGATAACAGCCGCAAATTCAAACAGAATCAAATAATGTTTCGTATACAGCCCTGAATTGTAGAGTTCTCAAGACCTATTGTTTTTGGTGAAGATCGGTTAAGGGAAAGGGGTAGTTTACCTGCAACCTTTTACGTTTTAACAAGAGTAAAGTACTTGAAAATTTATTTAAACTTTTTGAAACAATGGTAATTGTTAAAAATAAAATAATTTTGTTGCCAGGCAATAAAATTATAATTTTTACTTCCATATTCCTTAAGGAATGGAAGTATAGTGATGGCAAAAAAAATCGTGTTCGAGATTATTGCAGATTCTGATTCTACTACACTCAAAACATGAAAAAAAGTCGTTTTCCGAAAAGTGTCTGTGTGTGTGTCTGTCTGTCTGTGTGTCTATAGATTTTTTTTCTATGGCAAACGATAACTGCCGCAAATTCAAACAGAATCAAATAATTTTTTGCATACAGCCCTGATTTGTAGAGTACTCACGACCTATTGTTTTTGGTGAAGATCGGTTAAGGGAAAGGGGTAGTTTACCTGTAACGTTTTGTTTTAACAAGGGTATTTCCTATGGCAAACGATAACAGCCGCAAATTCAAACAGAATCAAAAGATTATTTGCATACAGCCCTAAATTGTAGAGTTCTCAAGACCTATTGTTTTTGGTGAAGATCGGTTAAGGGAAAGGGGTAGTTTACCTACAACGTTTTTTTAACAAGGGTATTTTCTATGGCAAACGATAACAGCCGCAAATTCAAACAGAATCAAATAATTTTCTGCATACAGCCCTGATTTGTAGAGTACTCAAGATCTATTGTTTTTGGTGAAGATCGGTTGAGGGGAAGGGGTAGTTTACCTGCAACGTTTTTTATCAAGCGTATTTTCTATGGCAAACGATAACTGCCGCAAATTCAAACAGAATCAAATAATTTTTTGCATATGTCCCTGAATTGTAGAGGACCCAAGGACTTTCGATTTTGGTGAAGATCGGTTAAGGGGAAGGGGTAGTTTACCTGCAACCTTTTACGTTTTAACAAGAGTAAAGTACTTGAAAGTTTATTTAAACTTTTTGAAACAATGGTAATTGTTATAATAAAACAATTTTGTTGCCAGGCAATAAAATTATAATTTTTTCATTTTAATGTAATATAATATTTTTCATTTAATACAGCAATAAAAAGGCAGGTAAGACAGACAGACACACACACACACACACACACACACACACACACACACACACACACACACACACACACACACACACACATACACACACACACACACACACACACACACACACACACACACACACACACAATTCACGTTATTTCTGGCCTCACTCATGTTTATTTTCTTACGTTTGCACGCTTTTTAAATGGAAAGTGCCGAAACCCACACCAACATAACGCGTGCAAGCCGAAAAAATGGACATCAATTTGCTTACTGGCGAAGCTAGTAGTTAATGAATGGGTAGGCAAAAATCTTATCTTAAATTTTTTTTAAGGAATCACTAAAAGGACGGTGGTTCAAATCAGACGCTGAGGTAGTTTGCTGTAACCGAATGGTTCCACAAACAGCCATAAGAATTTTACTAGCAGGGAATCTACAGGTTAGCGCAACAGTGGAACTCATGTCTTAATGTTATTGGAGACTTCTTTTAAAATCGTTGAATAAAAAATGCTTTACAGCTCTATACGTGTTTCTATTGAACAATCCTTGTATTAGTCATACACAATAATACAACTGATTGAACTTCAAATTTTTAAACTTGATTAGTTTCTATATATATGTTTAATGTTACAAATAATTCAAATAACAATCTTGATCATCTGTTAGTTCAGCGGAATAACAGTGACACTTTTAATAACCGCATAAAATAAACACTTAGAAACAACACAGGCGCTTTAACTTAACTGTTTGGACCACAGAAGTGAGGCATGCCTCAACGCTCTATGTGTACAGCGCGGGACAATCCCCCCTCCCTACACTTCCCTATCACACCACTACATTGCTTACATACGATGTATACAAAAAACGCTGAGGCAAGTTCAGGTTGCCTCATTCGCTTTAAACGAACTATGCCGAATCTCACCTGTCACCATCTAGCGGTCGCTCAATAAAGCACGTTTCGGTTTAATAAATTTGACAGTCGCAGTAACAATGTATAATCTTTACGTTATGTAGTTCATACGTATTTATAATTTTTATTCTACAGAATTTTTTAGGGTAGGCATTGCCTCAATTGCCTCCATGTAACTTCACCACTGATATATATGTGTATAACGTTATCGGCAACAAAGAAGTAGTTTTTGTTAAAATTCCTTCCCGGGATATTTGGCCGTAGTCCAATGTTTTCTACAAAACCAGACGTTTCGGCAATGCCATCGACTTCCATCATCAGTGAAAATCGAGTGCGATAACGTGAGGTGGTATATGTTAGTGACCACAGTACTGTGGTTAATGCTGAAGCAGTAAGTAGAAAGAAGTAGTTTCTATGGTAATATTTCATTTCGAAAATGATTTTAAATATAAATCTTAGAATATGGAAGTCATGTATGGTTCTCCATACCGATTTTTTCATTTTAATGTAAATCTGTACATAGTATAAAGTAAAGTATGTCCGTTTTCCCTCTGTGTTTGAAATCGCTAATCTCAGGAAGTACTGAACGGATTTTATTCAAGTTTTCGCCAATAGATAGAGTGTCTATCGAGGAACATTTATGTGTATAATTAATACATATATGTTGTACATTAGCTTAGCTATCACGGTTTATGTCAAGTAAGTGGTATAGTTTACATCTTATATATAAAAATGAATGTTTCTTTGTTTGTCCCGTATGCGTTCCTATACCATTCATCCGATTGCGATGAAACTTCGGTGAGTTGTTGTGCGCACGTCCGCGAAGGTTTCTTCCACATCTCCTCCTAAACCACTGTACCGATTTCAACCAAACTTGGCACAAATATTTTACGCAAAGGGAGAACCAACATAGGACAAGTGTTTTTTTCGATACGATCCTTTGGGGGGTCCTTTGGGGTCTTCCACGTCTCCACCTAAACCATTGGACCGATTTCAACCAAACTTGGCACAAATATTTTACGCAACGGGAGAACCAACATAGGACAGGTGTTTTTTCGATACGATCCTCTGGGGGGTCCTTTGCGGTCTTAAAAAACTATTAGATCTGGTTACTATGGCAACCCAATAGAATAGATTCTGTTCTAAATATATTATCGCATTAAATTGAAGACCACGCAAACGAAGTTGTGGGCAACAGCTATTTATTTTTAAGAAGCCTACTTTAATTAAACTTTATTAATTAAACTAACATTTTCATTACGTACAACGTGAAACTCTGTAGCGAAGCACGGGTATTCTGCTAGTCATGTATAAGAGAAAATATATCGTGCGTGGCAGGCAAGCATATCTCAGTTATGTACTGTTTACGTTTCCATTTTATTATTATCACTACCGCAATAAAAAGGCAGGGAAGACACACACACACACACACACACACAATTCGCGTTATTTCTGGCCTCATTCATGTTTATTTTCTTACATTTGCACGCTTTTTAAATGGAAAGTGCCGAACCCATACCAACATAACGCATGCAAGCCGAAAAAGTGTCCAGCATGGATAGCGATTTGCTTCCTGTGGATCGCAGGGCAGTGTAACTGGACGTGTTTACAGAGGAACGATTCATAGACAGACTTTTCATCTTTAGGGAATGAACCCTCTGCAAGATGCTGAGGGTCCATGAGTGACTTCGGAGCGCTCCTTCTTTTCCGCGTGTTTGTTCTGTGAAACGTACACTGTAGATTCGCAGATTTATTCTAAGCAACGCTCAATAGGAAATGTTGAAAATTTTTGTCCACGGTGAACCCTCATACACACTAAACCTGCTCTGATGTTTTAATTACGGACATCATAATATTAAAACTTTGGAAACTTGAGCACTACTTAATGGAGATCAATCATTAACTTATACAAGCCATTAATTTTATGCATATTTTTTATATATATGTGTACAACGTTATCGGCAACAAAGAAGTAGTTTTTGTTAAAATTCCTTCCCGGGATATTTGGCCGTAGTCCAATGTTTTCTACAAAACCAGACGTTTCGGCAATGCCATTGACTTCCATCATCAGTGAAAATCGAGTGCGATAACGTGAGGTGGTATATGTTAGTGACCACAGTACTGTGGTTAAGGCTGAAGCAGTAAGTAGAAAGAAGTAGTTTCTATGGTAATATTTCATTTCGAAAATGATTTTAAAAATAAATCTTAGAATATGGAAGTCATGTATGGTTCTCCATACCGATTTTTTTCTATGGCAAACAATAACAGCCGCAAATTCAAACAGAATCAAATAATGCTTTGGATAGAGCCCTGAATTGTAGAGTTCTCTAGATCTGTTGGTTTTGGTGAAGATCGGTTACTAGCCGAAAGGGGGTAGTTTACTAGCAACGTTTTATGTTTTAACATGGGTATTTTCTGTGGCAAACGATAACAGCCCCAAATTCAAACAGAATCAAATAATTTTTTGCATACAGCCCTGAATTGTAGTGTTCTCAAGACCTATAGTTTTTGGTGAAGATCGGTTAAGGGAAAGGGGTAGACTGGGGTAATTATACCATCAACGTTTTATGTTTTAACTAGGGTACTTTCTATGGCAAACGATAGCCGCAAATTCAAACATAATCAAATAATTTTTGCATGCAACTCTGAACTGTAGAGTTCTCAAGACCTATTGTTTTTGGTGAAGATCTGTTAAGGGGAAGGGGTAGTTTACCGGCAACGTTTTTTTATCAAGGGTAATTTTTCCTATGGCAAATGATAACAGCCGCAAATTCAAACAGAATCAAATAATGTTCTGGATACAGCCCTGAACTGTAAAGTTGTCAAGACCTGTTGGTTTTGGTAAAGATCGGTTAGGGGAAAGGGGTAGTTTACCAGCAACATTTTATGTTTAAACAAGGGTAATTTTTTCTATGATGAACGATAACTGCCGTAAATTCAAAGAGAATCAAATAATATTTTGCATACAGCCCTGAATTGTAGAGTTCTCAAGACCTGTCGTTTTTGGTGAAGATCGGTTGACGCAAAGTGGTAGTTTACCAGCAACGTTTTATGTTTTAACAAGTGTATTTTCTATGGCAAACGATAAGAGCTGCAAATTCAAACAGAATCAAACAATTTTTTGCATACAGCCCTAAATTGTAGAGTACTCAGACCTGTTATGTTTGGTGAAGATCGGTTAAGGGAAAGGGGTAGTTTACCTTCAACGTTTTTTTTTATCAAGGGTAATTTTCTTCTATGGCAAACGATAACAGCCGCAAATTCAAACAGAATCAAATAATGTTTTGCATACAGCCCTGAATTGTAGAGTTCTCAAGACCTTTTGTTGTTGCTGAAGATCGGTGAAGGGAAAGGGGTAGTTTACCTGCAACATTTTATGTTTTAACAAGGGTAATTTTTTATGAGGAACGATAACTGCCGTAAATTCAAACAGAATCAACTACTTGCTTGCATACCTTTTTCAATTATAGAGAACTCAAGAGGTCTGTTGATTTTGTTGAAGATCGGTTAAGGGAAAGGGGTAGTTTACCAGCAGCGTTTTATGTTTTAACAAGGGTAATTTTTTTTTGACGAACGATAACTGCCGCAAATTCAAATAGAATCAAATAATTTTTTGCATAATGTCCTGAATTGTAAAGAAGTGAAAGCCTGTTGATTTTGGTGAAGATTGGTTAACGGAAAGGGGTAGTTTACTGGCCACTGTACATGTTTTAACAAGAGTAATTGTTTCTATGACGAACGATAACTGCCGCACATTCAAACAGAATCAATTATTTTTTTGCATGCATCCCTGCATTGTAGAGGACTGAAGGTCTATTGATTTTTGTGAAGATCGGTTAAAAGAAAGGGGTAGTTTACCTGCAACATTTTATGTTTTAACAAGAGTAAAGTACTTAATTTTGATAAACAAAGTATCCTGATAAGAAGCTCATAATAATCCACTGTAGAAACGTAGATGAAATATCTATAAATGAAGAGGCTAGTTGAACAGGGTGGGGGTAATTTTCTATTAATAAAAATTATAGTTGAAGAGGGAGGGGAGAATTTTTTATATGTGTACTACGTTATCGGCAACAAAGAAGTAGTTTTTTGTTAAAATTCCTTCCCGGGCTGTTTAGCCATAGTCCAATGTTCTCTACTAAACCAGACGTTTCAGCAATGCCATCGACTGCCATCATCAGTGAAAATCGAGTGCGAAAACGTGAGGTGGTATACGTTAGTGACCACAGTACTGTGGTTAAGTCTGAAGCAATAGAAAGAAGTAGTTTCTATGGAAATATTTCTTTTCGAATATGATTTTAAATATAAATCTTAGAACATGGAAGTCATGTATGGATGTCCATACCGATATTTTTGAAAAGTGTTTGTGTAGAATTTTTTCTATGGCGAACGATAACTGCTGCGAATTCAAACAGAATCAAATATTTTTTTTCACATGTGCCTGAGTTGTAGAGGACTTAAGGCTTATTGATTTTGGTGAAGATCAGTTAAGGGGAAGGGATAGTTTACCTGCAATGTTTTATGTTTTAAAAAGAGTAAAGTACTTAATTTTGATAAATAAAGTATCCTGAAAAGAAAGTCATAATAATCCACTGTAGAAAGGTAGATCAAATATCTATAAATGAAAAGGGTAGCAAAGAGGAGGGGGTAATTTTCGATAAATGAAAATGATAGTTGAAAGGGGAGGGGATAATTTTGTATATGTGTACTACGTTATCGGCAACAAAGAAGTAGTTTGTTGTTAAAATTCCTTCCCGGGCTGTTTGGCCATAGTACATTGTTTTCTGCAAAACCAGCCATTTTGTCAGTGCCATTGACTGCCAACATCAGTGAAAATCAAGGTGAGGTAGTATACGTTAGTGACAAACATACTGTGGTTAAGGCTGAAGCAAGAAATAAAAAGAAATAGTTTCTATGGAAATATTTCATTTTTAAAATGTATTTAAATCTAAATCTTAGAACATGGAAGTCATGTATGGTTCTCCATACCGATATTTTTAATTGTAAACATCTTTCCTCAGCAATTTCTTTTTTTTTTCATTACAGATTTTTATGAATGGTATCCTTGCCTACTTTCAATGCCACACATGTCTACTCAAGCACTTCTGTTAATGATAAAAGTGGTTCAGTGTTGTCCTTCTCACTTGTAAAATATTCCTTCATGGCACTGACAAATTCACAAGCTTGATTTCGCAAAGGAACGTCACAACCAATTCGATATTTGGTGAATATTTGTACTGAGCATGATTTATATGAGAAATACCCACTTTTTCTACAGACTGACTGTCACTGGACATAATTGAAATCCATTAAAATGAAAGCACCCAATACACACTTCCAATAAGTAGTCTTTAAAAACGCTAACTAATAACAAGAAGCAGTAAAATCACAATTGAAAAGAAAAAGTGATTTACTGAAGAGAGCAAGAGAAACTGAACTCAAGCCTGAGTGACCGTATAGGCCACATGTGTTACTTTCCATGATGTTGATTGGACGAATAATTGCTTAACCTACCTGGCTGAATCACACAGCATCCCTTTCTAACTTAAACAAGCTATAGTAATAATTATGACTGAATAATCCGATGTTGTCTATTAACACTTTCGCTGTGGATGGTCCTCACCTGAGGCCCTGCTGTATGTAGCCACTTACGGGAGGGCCTCAGGTGAGGACCGCTCTAACTTTTCTCCTTGTTGGGTTTGAACGACTCGTCCATGGTGGGGATTGCTTGTTTCTATTCCCGTCACTGACAGCTGAATTCAGTAGGCTTCTAGCTTTTGAGCAATGCGCTTCGTTTGTAAATCCGTTTACTGGTTTTTTGTACTTATTTTTAAATTGCAAAGGTTTTTTCATTACCGTTTTTCTTGTAATTAATAATTCTATATTACATTTATTAATACACTTTAACATTATTTACTTCGGTTTTATATTTTTTTTGCCGATCTGTAGAGAAACAGAATCCAGTTGCGGACATTCAATTATTTTAGTTAATTCACACGGTATAATAAGAGATTTATGTTAAAATTTTTTCCAAACGTAGCGTATTTAGATTGAATTTTGTAAATAGTTAGGTTGGACAAAAACGTAGCGTATTTAGATTAAATTTTCTAAATCGTTAGGTTGAATAAAAACGTACCATACTTAGATTAAATTTTCTAACTCATTAAGTTGGACAAAAACGTAGTGTATTTAGATTGTTTTGTAAATAGTTGAGTAAAGTTTTTACTAATAGTTAGGGATATATTAAATTAATTTTATTTAAATTTCATAATTTTAATGTTAAATAATAACACAAATAATATGTAGGCGATATATCTTTATATTTGTATAAAATATATTTTTTATTAAAATTCTTTTTGAAATTTTTATTAATTGTACAGTTCTTTTTTCTATGGAGCAGTACTAAAATCGTTAAAATTTAATAAATAGTGTGATAAAAAATGTTTGTTCTCATTTCATTCTAATCTGCTAAAAATGTTATTTTTGTTTTTTATTGTAAAGTGTACAAAACGGCAATACTACAAGTGTGACGCAAAATCTGAAGTAAATAAAAGTGTTTTAGAATCAACAAAATATATGAGTTTTAGTGAAAATAGTTCGGTTTCAGATTCACACGGCCAAAATGTGAAGGTTGCAGCTTGTCTTCCCTAATAGATGCGAACCGGGAGATAAGCAAAATCACCAGCTACACTGTCATTGTTTTAAGGGTGATCCCACCCTTGGTCATTAGTTTTCTAGTTTAGCAGCTGTCAACTGTAAATTGAAAGTTATAAGAGATAATTCTTTTCTTCTTGTCTTTTATTGTAATGTGCAGCCAAACCCCTACAAAACAATTTGGATATTTATAATCTCTATTTTTACTCAGAAGTTAGGATTTTTACATTTGAAATGTTTTCAATGGAACAAAAATCTAAAATTATGAATTAATAAATATTGTTTACCATTTTATTTGAGAAATTTGTAAAGGTATAACACGGAGTTAGCATAACAAAACAGTAACCAGGCCGGGTAGTATAACTAGCCCCTAGCGTGCAAACTTTACAGCTTACGGATGGGCCTCAGGTGAGGACCTTTTCGTAAATTCACTTCCGGTTGATTTTTTTTCCTCCAAACTACTAACAAAACCATAAAAATAAATAATACATCAATGTGAAATATTAAAAAAATATATTCACCCGTAACTAAGGGATATTCAAAAATTATTGTCCGCAGTGAAAGTGTTAACAGTCACATGAAGTAGTCAGAAAACATGACACATTTTGCACACTACATATTTACCAAACTAACAAGTGTTCTACACTGTTCAAAAGCATTGAAGAGAACCATAGTCTAAAAGTCAAAATGCTGTTTTTTTTTCCACTGGTAAAATTGTAACTAGAAATTCATGTAAAATGTTATATGTTTTACAGTGGTTGCTAATGTTGCCAAGGAGTTTCATACTAGTAGAGAATTGTTATGAATACGACATATAATGAATTCAGAAGTATGAATAAGCAAAACATTAACACTTGGCTTTAAAATTGTTTAAATCCAATTAATTAAAATTTAACAATAAAAATTTTAGTTTATTGTTATTTTGGAGTGTTAGTGGTCTCAAATATTTCTACTAGTAATTTTATACAAACCACTATGTTGTATTTGGTACTGACGAGCGCTTTCGGCAGTCAAGCCATCTTCAGGTCATTTACCAACATACCAACCATACCACCTTGGTATGTTGGTAAATGACCTGAAGATATACAAACATAGGTTTGTATAAAATTACTAGTAAAAAAAAATTTTAGATTTACAAATTTTTGCATGATATATTTATAGATTACAAAACAAATTTGCATTTTTAACCAACATAGTTACACCACGTGACACAGTTGTTTGAAATAATATAATGCCAAGCAATTACTAAAATAGCCCTGAACATCTAAAATCATATGGCCATATTAATTATACAACTTGCAAATGAAAGTTACTTTTTATTTCACATAGTAAATTCTTCATTTTTAGAAAACTAATTGTAACAATATTCTGTAATAATTTTTAAATTATATTTTTAATGTTACCAAATTTTACTTTAAAATATAATTTCAAGTAATACATGGTAGTGTACAGTATGCTTCAATCTTTAATACAGTCTCTGTGAAAATGCTCAAGAAGCAGTTTCTTAAGTGGATATTGTTACAACACAAAGAAGCCACCCCAATACCAGGGAAAAAACTATGAATCAACTATATTAAATGTTTAACAAATGGAAATAAAATGACTATGACGAGACAAATGACTATGACCCAACCCAAGTGATTGACTCAATAAAATGAAATCAAATGAGAAGGTAAATGAAAAGGAAACAAACAAAATATAAATGAAATCAAATGAGAAGGTAAATGAAAAGGAAACAAACAAAATATAAATGAAATCAAATGAGAAGATATAGAAAGACACAAACAAATCATAAAGGAAAGGAAATGAGAAATAATAAATGTAAATGATAATTATTAAAATCAAATAAAGTAATGACAAACTAAAGTACACTAACCAAAGAAATAGAGATTAAATGTTATAAATAACTCTATAATGATCAGGGGCGGATTTAACATTTTGCCGCCCGTAGGCAGTATAAATTTGCCCCCTCCCACAAATCTCTATTGGGGGGGGGGCATCATTATATTCCCTCTTTGGTTTTACAGTCCGCACTAGTGTTCTGTTTAAATCCAAACTTTGCTACATAATCGCGTGTGCTCTCGTTCATTTGCCAATTAATAGGATCAGAATCTAAGACCTTCCCTACCTGATTTGATGACATTTCATCATGATTTCTGACATGAACTGGCTCTTCGTTCTTCAAAAATGAAGGTTCCTCCACAACGGACCTCTCTGGCTGAACTGTGTGAACAGTATCTTCACCTTCACTGCTATCACAGTTATTGTCGGTATCACTAGAATGTCTCGATTCCTTAAATATTAGCTTGCCTCGGTTTCTGGAACCAACCTACAATTCGGTATTACATTGACAGATCTACATTTCTCACTTTGATCTGGATTGCCAACATCTAAAATCTCTCGGATGATCAACGCCAAATATTTCAACGGTTAAAAACATAAACATTTGTCCGTATTACTTTTGGGTGAAAAACGATAACTGCGTTATAGTTACAAATTAAGTGAAGATAATTTTTATATTCGTGTGTGCTTAATTCAACTGGCTTTTATACTTGTAAATTTGTTTGAATCTAAAAATATCATTTCTTAACTCAAATTTTGCTGCTCCCCAAAATTTGCCGCCCCAGGCAAGTGCCTAGTCTGCCTGTGCGTAAATCCGCCCCTGATAATGATATGAAACTTGTTAACAGTATAACTAACCACTGTGAAGTGAGAGATAGATAGATAGATAGAGAACATGGTTAAGTGAGAAAGAGAATTTAATGTTTGGGAATACCCACTAGTAACACTTAAATACCATGAAAAAGTGCAAAGTGCCAGTGTAAACCCCCAAAATAAATAGAAACCCTATTGATAGGTATAGACACCTAAAAACCAGTGATAAACACTAAAGGTTAATGGTGAAAAGTGATAGAAAATTAGAATATTGTTCTTGGATTTCGATGTCCATGACGTGTCCGTTACTTAACTAAATATCACTATAGTACTGACGACTCGGAACACTAAGTTTTTTATAAGTAAAAACGTGAAGTTTTACCTTACAGCCTAAACCGGCTTTCACCTATAGAAGGCTTCATCAGAGGCTGTCGTAGGTAGCGCTACGAATACGGCCGAATACGAACACAACAATACCATAAACTTCTTAGACCTCTCCATCACAAAACTAGAACACAGGCACAAATTCAGTATATACAGAAAACCAACTACAACTGACACACTAATACACAACACCTCCAATCACCCAATACAACACAAACTAGCTGCTTTTAGAACCATGATACATAGACTTAACAACATCCCCTTAGATGAAATAGACTACAAAGACGAACTAAACACGATAAAATATCTAGCAGAATCTAACGGATATGACAGAACAATAGTCAGTAAACTCCTACACAAAACACAAAACAAACAACAGACAAAGACAGAAAACAACAAATTCATAACACTAACATACATCAACAAACAAACTGAAAAATTGCCCACAAATTCAAAAAAGCAGGATACAGAATCGCTTACAAAACTACTAACAACACAGAACACACACTATCAAAACACACGCACAAAGCACAAAACAAATTCGATCTACCCGGTGTTTACAAGCTAAATTGCTCAAATTGCAATAAATTCTACATAGGCCAGACAGGACGTAGCTTCAAACAGAGATACATTGAACACACAAAGGCACTCCACTCCACTACAGAATCTACCTTTGCAAACCACCTCATTGAAGCAAACCACACATATAAAAACATCGACAATAACATGAACATTCTACACATACACACAAAAGGCCGAAAACTAGACACTCTAGAACAATTAGAAATATACAAACACACAAAAACAAATAAAAACGACATCCTAAACGAACAGACACAATTCAAATCGCAAGCATTATTCGAACACATCTCACCACACACACACAGCTTCGATCATTCGAAAAACTATCCCGTCGCCAACAACAAGACGAACAGCGCTACCTACGACAGCCTCTGATGAAGCCTTCTATAGGTGAAAGCCGGTTTAGGCTGTAAGGTAAAACTTCACGTTTTTACTTATAAAAAACTTAGTGTTCCGAGTCGTCAATACTATAGTGATATTAAGAATATTGTTATTATTAGGATTAAGAGTAATTGTAGATTAGCAATACAATGGTATTCAGGGAAAAAATCCCATGAAGAGTCAAAATAATAGTGTTACCATGGTTAGATAGTAAAGTTTAGAAAAGAAAAAAATGCGGTAAAGAATATAAATGCAAAATCAGTAAACATCCTATGTTCGAAGGGATAGTTAATTAGATAAGTAAATGGTGTGATAATGTTAGTCACCAAAAAATAAATAAGAATAAACAAAATATAAACAAGATTAGCATAGTAACTATTAAAAGATTTGTTTGATTAAGTTTATGAGTAGGAATACGGCTGAAAGAATTATACAGACCATAAACCTAAATGTTATGTTATGTTTTATAAACAATAGTAAATAATAGACAAGTTATAAAGTAAAGAGTTAAATTCTTACAAACTTAATAATACTGGACAAGCCAGTTAGAAGGTAATAGACAAACCATGATTTTGTAAAATAATGAAAACATACAATTATTATAAAACAGACCCAAATGAATTCAAAAAGTAAACAAATCATTTGTAACACAAAACAAAACATGTATAAGGGTAAAATAATATGTAATTTGTATAAAATAAGAAAATATAGCCAATTACTACATAGGCTTATGAAATGCCTAACTGTATAAAACCAATAACAACAAATTGTAAGAAATTAACTATTATATTAGCAAATCCAAGGCAAGTAACTAGTTAATGATAATTAGTGGATCATATTAAGACGTAAAAGTTAAATTAAGGACATAAAATAAGAAAGAAATGTAATTACATAATATGAACGTTATTGTCAAAACATTAATACATAAGCAAACCCAGCTTTGAGGGATGTCAAAATGATCTTTGAAAGAAAAATATCGGTATGGAGAACCATACATAACTTCCATGTTCTAAGATTTATATTTAAAATCATTTTTGAAATGAAATATTACCATAGAAACTACTTCTTTCTACTTACTGCTTCAGCCTTAACCACAGTACTGTGGTCACTAACGTATACCACCTCACGTTATCGCACTCGATTTTCACTGATGAAGGAAGTCGATGGCATTGCCGAAACGTCTGGTTTTGTAGAAAACAATGGACTACGGCCAAACATCCCAGGAAGAAATTTTAACAAAAACTACTTCTTTGTTGCCGCTAACGTTGCACACACACACACACACACACACACACACACACACACACACACACACACACACACACACACACACACACACACACACACACACACACACACACACATTGTACTATATCATTTTATTGATAATTTAATTGAACTGATTTTAAGGTTACTGTTCACTGTTTACTTTCTAGAATTTCTTCGGGCGCCATCTTGTATTTATTAATTACAAGAAACAGAACAAAAAAATTTGTACTTACCATTTTTCTCGGGTTCTTTTCGGCGAACAGGAGATCAGAATTGGTTGTTCAAAATAAAGAAAACTTTATATTGTTTCCCATTAATATAGTTTTATTGGCATTTTTATTAGAACTTTTATTGTTAACACACTATCTCCTGACATCCTTTCTCTACTATAAATTCATATTGACGGAAGTTATTAAGCATATAATGGGAATTGAAACATAGTATATAAATTGCAAATAAACTTTTATAAAATTAAACATGACTTACATTAAAACCTAACAACACAAACCAACCTTCTTTGTTTACATAGTTTCACTCACTCATATACACCCACACACACACAATTAATTTATAACCTGTGAGATCTCATCGTTTTGAAAATGTTAAATTTTTTAATATTTAAACCAAAATTTTGAAAGTTCGTTTTATTGTATTCCTGTAGATTACTTATCTGTTCATTTTTTGTCCAGAAGACGTCACTTGGCTATACACGCACACATTCTTTGTTTTAAACTATTAACTTTCCGAAAAACTGTTCATTTCTGTTATTTGTATATATAATTTCGATTTTACTTCACATTTTGTTGTTTTGCGGGCGACGTAAACTTCGTCTAAACCGGCGAGCCGGCGGACGCGAAGGTTATTTGCGTCCGACACTGGTAGTTGTTATTTGCCGACTGTCTTTTTTTCTGTGTGTGCAACGAAAACTGCTAGTGTTGCTACACCCACATTCCTCGTTATGTAAGGCGCTGACGTAACATCGCCTGATGCTCAGTTACATAATTTGTTTACAGTTTTGTGTGTCATTGGTTGACCTTGGCACAATTCCAGCTTGTTGATTTCGTCGCTTCAGAAATTCACATACATAATGTCCCAAGCAGTGCTACCACTGCCGCTACCACTGTCGCTAACAATAAATATACCTTTGTTTACGTTTTGTCCCTATCATAGTAAAAAAATGTTATTTGTTTTATTAAGAAAATACAAATTTCTTTATTACCCCAAAATGGCCCGTTACAATACCCCCTCAATGAGATATTTTATGCCGAAACATAAAAAATCTCATTGACACATTCATACTTGCTAAAGGGATCAGCCAGGATATGTCGCCACAACCCCCTGTATGGTTTACAACAACAACAAAATTATAATTAACTCACCCTTGGTCCGGTGACTGTGACCGCACCTGAATGACAATACTGGACTTCTCTCTCGAGATCCCAACACCGTAGAGTCAGACAGATACTCAACGCCCCTGCTCTGACGCGCTGGCCAGCTCAGGTCCGCCGCCACAGCATCGCCAAACACTGAAACAACAAATCAAATATCAAATAGTGGCCTTATACAACACCATATCCCCAACTGATCTGTTTCCCCCTAGCGGTGCTGGTTTGTGCTAAGAAGCACTGGTTTTGTTTTTTCACTTACTTCTAACATATATATCAAAATACCTAACAACAACATGATACCCATTTTACAATTCCATAATCTCATTCTATCTACTTTCTCTTGTTAACTTTTATCCCAAAATTCAAAATCATTGCCCTGATTCCCATCAGAATTTAAATAAACATTTCCCATTACCATATTACACATTTCTCTTATCCCCAATTTGCATCAAAATTTTTTTAAATTCATAAAATTCTCTTATACTAACAAACACAATATAACATAAGAAAACATAGTACATTCATAATTCACATTATTATTATTATCTTAAAATAAACAATTTTATTTTAAAAATTTACATACTTTACATCATTAAATTTGCATATAAAATCATAAAGTTACCTTTTAATCTCAACTGACTTTTATTAATTCTCTTTCAAAATTATTATTTTTTTTTTTCAATCTTCGTGTTATTTATTATTCCATTTCATTAATTTGGGTGATTCTCAGTTATTCATCATAATTCACTTTATCAACTTGGCATTTACCCATAATCTTACCCCTTTTATTACTCTAACGCTCCCTTACAAAATCTTTAACTAGTATAACACCCATCTCTATCAAAACATCTATCAAACAATTCTCTAAACTCAACTTACTACTAAACTCAATTCACCACCTTCTCTCAATATATAAAAAAAATACTCTCTAACCCTTTGTACATAGGATAAGTGTTTCCCCCCCAAAACTCATTTCCCTTATCTGGCCCCTGGATTCTACCTAAGGCGACCCCGTTCCCACTAAATCGTTCCCATCCTGTCCCAACTTATCATTATGTTGCGGACTCCCACATTACACTACCCCCTACTACATCCCCAAAATCTCAATCTCATTACCTTACTACAACTACAACAAAATAACAACATTAATTAATAACATCAATATATCACTCAAAACTCTACAATTATTCTCCCTTACTACTGTGTCAACATCAATACTTCTCAAAATTCTATAACATACATTAACTCAAAACAACATTACATTATTTTCATCTCTACTATTTCTTTAACTTTGACTTCAATTTGGACAGATCTATATGTCCCACAAATATTCATCACCCAACTTCTATCTTTTGCAACCCATTGAAAATTTTAACTATCACAACTTTAACTTTATTTCATTTTATTTTAAAATCTATAAACACATTGAAAACATTTTATTATATTTTTATAATCCTTATTCCTAGCATACTACATGCAATTAACACAATAAGACATAATAAACACAATATAGGAAGTATCTAGTGCATCTATTTTTCAAATTAAAACAAAATTATTTAGTAGCGAGTCATCATTATTAAAAAACAACAAACATTTTTTAATTCGTTACCCCCCCAAAATTACCCACACATCTTGTATAATACATTACATAACATAATAAACAAATAGACATTAACCTTGATTATTAGCATACATTAAACAAACAATTATTACTTTAAATTTTCATTAACTCTTTTATATATCATTATTTCATTATTTATCCTTCGTTGCCATTAGATTCCTCAACATTTCAAATTTATTATTAATCTATATTTTTAACCATTATGCTATTCCACAAACTAAACCATTTAACATTTATTTATTCATTAATTGTTATTAATCAAATCTCATTAATTGAAATCTCATCAAACAATTTAAATTCATTATAAAAACTCAAACATATAACATTCAATCACAATATTGAAACATCTCAAATTATTTACTTCAATTTAGTATTAAAACACAACATATTTCAATTATTATCAAAATTTTACAAATCATCAATTACTGTCTTCATAATTATTTTTATTATTTATTTAGTCTGCAAAATATTAATAATATTATTATTATTATCACAACATTTTCTACTACATATACACATTATTTACCTAACATTTCATAATACACACAATTGAATTCACTACATTATTTACAAATTATTCGTCAATAACTGTTCAATTGTTTCACACTTCAATGTCCAAATCTGCAAGGTCATTACCATAAATTGCAATATTTAAATTGTCCATTCACTGATTTTTATTTCAACCTCCATCATCGTATATATATCGCACATATTTATAACATACATCATTGTTATCCACACTCAATTTGTTATTATTATTATCCATTAACTTTATTTCATTCATTATGCCATTATAATTTATAGGGTTATTCCCTATTAATATTTCATAAAACTTGTCAACATAAGTTATTATTGTCCAGTCTCCATCAGTATTATTGGTCAACGTCAGGTAAGCTATTTTATCATTTTTATATTCCTCTACTATTACATCAGGTAAGTGTTTATTGTTTATAAAGGTATCATCAAAATAATTCTCTATCTCTCTTTCAACAGGTAAGCATCTTATATTGTTTCCCCTCTAACCTTTCTCTCAACTCATTATAGTTTCTTTTTAACTTATATAATTCTAGCTCTCTCTCAATACACAACTCTCTCTCTAAATCTCTCTCATCACACCATATCTCACTTTCTCCCTCACTCCATGCAGAGGGTACTAAATCATACAAAAAGGGGAAACAACTTAAATCTTCCATTAACAAGGGACTCGTGCCCTCCAACAATAACATTTTTGAACACCTTGGTTCACCATAAATAAGGGGAAAATTTACCCTCTGCCCCACATACTCATCTACTCTCTCTTTCCACTTTCTCTCTGACTCATAAATACACATTAACATTTCATTATCACTACATTCTGCAATTTCATTAGTACTCTCATTATTTATTTTTACCGTATCGATCTCCGATATTAATTCATCAAATACATTACTACACTCAATATTATTGTTACTATTTGTTATCTTACTCTCTACTACTGCGTTTTTACACATATCATTATAATTATCCTCTGTTTTGTCAACTCTGTTATTCATATTTTTTAATGAATGACTCAACGTTTCATTTAATTCATATTTCAATTTGTTCCAGTTACTCTCACAGTTGATTTGTACTTTATTAATTTCAGTTCTAAGTTCATCAAATTTTACGCTAATACTCTGCTGCAACTGAATATTCTGTTGTTCGAATTTGATCTTAAAATTGTTATTCTGAACATCAAAACGACGGTCAAATTTTTCGTCACTAGAGTTAAAACGACTCTCAAATTTTTTGTCAATTGCATCAAACTTGTCATTCTGTATATCTAATTTCTCATTTACATTACTTTTAAATTCTTGCATCTCGTTTTTCTGTTCATCAAATTTGCTATCAAATTTATTCAACAATAACTGCATCATACTCATCATATCACTATTATTCTCTTTCTTAACTGAGGTCGGCGTCGATTGACTCGTTACGCCTTCCATTATTCTCGATTCAGTCTCGCTTAAATTGCTATTTATTTGACTTTCAGTTTGACTATCAGTGAAACTGACTTCATTGTTAATATTTTCATTAGTATTCATCATTTTTATTTAATTCTTACTTATTTATAATACACATCTATCAATCATATTATAACCTTACTACTTATGTTTACACATTTTTTAGTTACCTTAAACAACCATCCTGTTCTCCCAAGTAGGCCTATATTTATATTAAAAAAAATATTTTTTATATAAATGTCCCTAAGTTCGGAAGCCAATTGTACTATATCATTTTATTGATAATTTAATTGAACTGATTTTAAGGTTACTGTTCACTGTTTACTTTCTAGAATTTCTTCGGGCGCCATCTTGTATTTATTAATTACAAGAAACAGAACAAAAAAATTTGTACTTACCATTTTTCTCGGGTTCTTTTCAGCGAACAGTAGGTCAGAATGGGTTGTTCAAAATAAAGAAAACTTTTTATTGTTTCCCATTAATATAGTTTTATTGGCATTTTTATTAGAACTTTTATTGTTAACACACTATCTCCTGACATCCTTTCTCTACTATAAATTCATATTGACGGAAGTTATTAAGCATATAATGGGAATTGAAACATAGTATATAAATTGCAAATAAACTTCTATAAAATTAAACATGACTTACATTAAAACCTAACAACACAAACCAACCTTCTTTGTTTACATAGTTTCACTCACTCATATACACCCACACACACACAATTAATTTATAACCCGTGAGATCTCATCGTTTTGAAAATGTTAAATTTTTTAATATTTAAACCAAAATTTTGAAAGTTCGTTTTATTGTATTCCTGTAGATTACTTATCTGTTCATTTTTTGTCCAGAAGACGTCACTTGGCTATACACGCACACATTCTTTGTGTTAAACTATTAACTTTCCGAAAAACTGTTCATTTCTGTTATTTGTATATATAATTTCGATTTTACTTCACATTTTGTTGTTTTGCGGGCGACGTAAACTTCGTCTAAACCGGCGAGCCGGCGGACGCGAAGGTTATTTGCGTCCGACACTGGTAGTTGTTATTTGCCGACTGTCTTTTTTTCTGTGTGTGCAACGAAAACTGCTAGCGTTGCTACACCCACATTCCTCGTTATGTAAGGCGCTGACGTAACATCGCCTGATGCTCAGTTACATAATTTGTTTACAGTTTTGTGTGTCATTGGTTGACCTTGGCACAATTCCAGCTTGTTGATTTCGTCGCTTCAGAAATTCACATACATAATGTCCCAAGCAGTGCTACCACTGCCGCTACCACTGTCGCTAACAATAAATATACCTTTGTTTACGTTTTGTCCCTATCATAGTAAAAAAATGTTATTTGTTTTATTAAGAAAATACAAATTTCTTTATTACCCCAAAATGGGCCCAAAATGTCCCGTTACAATATATATTTTTTTTCAATCACTTTCTGCTACAGTCCGTTTCTTGATGTATATAATACTTTAATATTTATACTAAATTTACCTCAAGATGTTTTTTCTATTTGGAACATGTTTCGAGAGTTCCTGTTCTCTCATCTTCAGCCTTCGCCATCTTGTTTCTGGTGAAGTATTTGTGTGTTGGCTGCTGGATGTTATTAAGGTTGTTTGTTGGTCTTTGGTCTTTTAAAGTTGTATTATTGTGTGTGGTTGTGGTATATGTTTTTGTATTTTGTGTATTTTCGATGTTGAGTGCTTTGAATATTGTGTCATGTTTTGTATTGATTTGTATTTGTTCTGGTATTAGTTTGTTTTGTGTTTTATGTTTGTATATCTGTAAATTTTCCCAAATGTTCATTATGGTGCCTTTGTGTGGTATATGTTTTATTAGTGATACATTGGTTATGTTTGGGAATTCGTGTCCTGTGTTTATTGCATGTGTGGCTAAATTGGATTTATATATTTCTGGTTTTTTTGTATGCGTTTAGGTGTTCAAAATAACGTTTTTTCAGCTGTTTTTTTGTTTGTCCTATGTAACATTTATTGCAATCTTGGCATTCAATTTTGTATATACCATTAGTTGTTGTATTATCTTTGTTGTGTGAGCTATTTAAAAACACAGATATAAAAATAGCATACAAAACTAATAAAAATAAATTACAAATTCTAAATAGCTCACACAACAAAGATAATACAACAACTAATGGTATATACAAAATTGAATGCCAAGATTGCAATAAATGTTACATAGGACAAACAAAAAAACAGCTGAAAAAACGTTATTTTGAACACCTAAACGCATACAAAAAACCAGAAATATATAAATCCAATTTAGCCACACATGCAATAAACACAGGACACGAATTCCCAAACATAACCAATTATCACTAATAAAACATATACCACACAAAGGCACCATAATGAACATTTGGGAAAATTTACAGATATACAAACATAAAACACAAAACAAACTAATACCAGAACAAATACAAATCAATACAAAACATGACACAATATTCAAAGCACTCAACATCGAAAATACACAAAATACAAAAACATATACCACAACCACACACAATAATACAACTTTAAAAGACCAAAGACCAACAAACAACCTTAATAACATCCAGCAGCCAACACACAAATACTTCACCAGAAACAAGATGGCGAAGGCTGAAGATGAGAGAACAGGAACTCTCGAAACATGTTCCAAATAGAAAAAACATCTTGAGGTAAATTTCGTATAAATATTAAAGTTATATATATATATATATATATATATATAAAATATGCATAAAATTAATGGCTTGTATAAGTTAATGTTTGATCTCCATTAAGTAGTGCTCAAGTTTCCAAAGTTTTAATATTATGATGTCCGTAATTAAAACATCAGAGCAGGTTTAGTGTGTATGAGGGTACACCGTGGACAAAAATTTTCAATGTTTCCCATTGAGCGTTGCTTAGAGTAAAGCTGCGAATCTACAGTGTACGTTTCACAGAACAAACACGCGGAAAAGAAGGAGCGCTCCGAAGTCACTCATGGACCCTCAGCATCTTGCAGAGGGTTCATTCCCTAAAGACGAAAAGTCTGTCTATGAATCGTTCCTCTGTAAACACGTGCAGTTACACTGCCCAGCGATCCACAGGAAGCAAATCGCTATCCATGCTGGACACTTTTTCGGCTTGCATGCGTTATATTGGTATGGGTTCGGCACTTTCCATTTAAAAAGCGTGCAAATGTAAGAAAATAAACATGAATGAGGCCAGAAATAACACGAATTGTGTGTGTGTGTGTGTGTGTGTGTGTGTGTGTGTGTGTGTGTGTGTGTGTGTGTGTGTGTGTGTGTGTGTGTGTGTGTGTGTGTGTGTGTGTGTGTGTGTGTTCCCTGCCTTTTTATTGCAGTAATCATAATAATAAAATGGAAACGTAAACATTACATAATTGAGATATGCTTGCCTGCCACGAACGACATTTTTTCTCATACATGATTTACATTAAAATGAAAAAATTATAATTTTATTGCTTGGCAACAAAATTATTTTATTTTTACTTCCATATTCCTTAAGGAAATGGAAGTATGGTGATGGCAAAAAAAATCATGTTTGAGACTATTGCAGATTCTGATTGTACTACACTCAAAACATGAAAAAGTCGTTTTTCGAAAAGTGCGTGTGTGTGTCTGTGTGTCTAGATTTTGTTTCTATGGCAAACGATAACAGCCGCAAATTCAAACAGAATCAAATAATTTTTTGCATACAGCCCTGATTTGTAGAGTACTCACGACCTATTGTTTTTGGTGAAGATCGGTTGAGGGAAAGGGGTAGTTTACCCGCAACGTTTTTTTTTTTATCAAGGGTAATTTTTTTTTGTAAACGATAACAGCCGTAAATTCAAACAGAATCAAATAATGTTTCGCATACAGCCCTGAATTGTAGAGTTCTCAAGACCTATTGTTTTTGGTGAAGATCGGTTAAGGGAAAGAGGTAGTTTACTGGCAACGTTTTATGTTTTAACAAGGGTATTTTCTATGGCAAACGATAACAGCCGCAAATTCAAACAGAATCAAAAGATTATTTGCATACAGCACTAAATTGTAGAGTTCTCAAGACCTATTGTTTTTGGTAAAGATCGGTTAAGGGAAAGGGGTAGTTTACCGGCAACGTTTTATGTTTTAAAAAGGGTATTTTCTATGGCAAACGATAACAGCCGCAAATTCAAACAGAATCAAATAATTTTTTGCATACAGCCCTGATTTGTAGAGTTCTAAAGACCTATTGTTTTTGGTGAAGATCGGTTAAGGGAAAGGGGTAGTTTACCTGCAACATTTTATGTTTTAACAAGGGTAATTTTTTTCTATGACGAACGATAACTGCCGCATATTAAAACAGAATCAAATAATTTTTTGCATATGTCCCTGAATTGTAGAGAACTCAAGGCCTTTTGATTTTGGTGAAGATCGGTTAAGGGGAAAGGGTAGTTTACCTTCAACCTTTTACGTTTTAGCAACAGTAAAGTACTTGAAAATTCATGTAAACTTTTTCAAACAATGGTAGTTGTTAAAAATAAAATAATTTTGTTGCGAGGCAATAAAATTATAATTTTTTCATTTAATGTAAATCATGTATGAGAGAAAATATATCGTTCGTGGCAGGCAAGCATATCTCAGTTATGTAATGTTTACGTTTCCATTTTATTATTATGACTACGGCAATAAAAAGGCAGGGAACACACACACACACACACAATTCGTGTTATTTTTGGCCTCATTCATGTTTATTTTCTTACATTTGCACGCTTTTTAAATGGAAAGTGCTGAAACCCACACCAACATAACGCGTGCAAGCCGAAAAATTGTCCAGGGTGGATAGCAATTTGCTTCCTGTGGATCGCTGTGCAGTGTAACTGCACGTGTTTAGAGAGGAACGATTCATAGACAGAATTTTCGTCTTTAGGGAATGAACCCTCTGCAAGATCCTGAGGGTCCATGAGTGTCTTCGGAGCGCTCCTTCTTTTCCGCATGTTCGTTCTGTGAAACGTACACTGTAGATTCGCAGCTTTACTCTAAGCAACGCTCAATGGGAAATGTTGAAAATTTTTGTCCACGGTGTACTCTCATACACACTAAACCTGCTCTGATGTTTTAATTACGGACATCATAATATTAAAACTTTGGAAACTTGAGCACTACTTAATGGAGATCAATCATTAACTTATACAAGCCATTAAGTTTATGCATATTTTATATATATATATATATGTGTACAACGTTATCGGCAACAAAGAAGTAGTTTTTGTTAAAATTCCTTCCTGGGATATTTGGCCGTAGTCCAATGTTTTCTACAAAACCAGACGTTTCGGCAATGCCATCGACTTCCATCATCAGTGAAAATCGAGTGCGATAACATGAGGTGGTATATGTTAGTGACCACAGTACTGTGGTTAAGGTTGAAGCAGTAAGTAGAAAGAAGTAGTTTCTATGGTAATATTTCATTTAAAAAATGATTTTAAATATAAATCTTAGAATATGGAAGTCATGTATGGTTCTCCATACCGATATTTAACAATTACCATTGTTTGAAAAAGTTTAAATGAAATTTCAAGTACTTTACTGTTGTTAAAACGTAAAAGGTTGCAGGTAAACTACCCCTTCCCCTTAACCGATCTTCACCAAAATCAAAAGGCCTTGAGAGCACTACAATTCAGGGATGTATGCAAAAAATTATTTGATTCTGTTTTAATATGCGGCAGTTACCGTTCGTCACAGAAAAAATTACCCTTGTTAAAACATAAAATGTTGCAGGTAAACTACCCTATTCCCTTAACCGATCTTCACCAAAACCAAAAGGTCTTGAGAACTCTACAATTCAGGGCTGTATGCAAAAGAGAAGTAGATTATGTTTAAATTTGCGGCTGTTATCGTTTGACATAGAAAAAAATTACCCTTGATTTAAAAAAACCGTTGCAGGTAAACTACCCCTTTCCCTTAACCGATCTTCACCAAAAACAATAGGTCTTGAGTACTCTACAAATCAGGGCAGCATGCAAAAAATTATTTGATTCTGTTTGAATTTGCGGCTGTTATCATTTGCCATAGGAAAAAATCTACAGACAGACACAGACACAGACACTTTTTGAAAAATCACTTTTTTTCATGTTTTGAGTGTAGTACAATCAGAATCTGCAATAATCTCGAACACGATTGTTTTTGCCATCACCATACTTCCATACTTCCATTTCCTTAAGGAACATGGAAGTAATACAAACAGTTGTGATAATATCTCATACATTGATAAGAAGACAGAAGAATAATAGCAATCAGAAGATATTTAGTCATTTTACTTCCATGTTCCTTAAGGAAATGGAAGTATGGTGATGGCAAAAAAAATCGTGTTCGAGATTATTGCAGATTCTGATTGTACTACACTCAAAACATGAACAAAAGTCAATTTTCGA
The DNA here is from genome assembly GCA_034769895.1 of Magicicada septendecula. Classification (NCBI taxonomy): domain Eukaryota; kingdom Metazoa; phylum Arthropoda; class Insecta; order Hemiptera; family Cicadidae; genus Magicicada; species Magicicada septendecula. The sequence continues at coordinate 454,366,434 of CM068367.1, forward strand.
AAAGTGTCTGTGTGTGTGTGTCTGTCTGTCTCTATCTGTAGTTTTTTTTCTATGGCAAACGATAACAGCCGCAAATTCAAACAGAATCAAATAATTTTTTGCATACCTTTTTGACCTACAGAGAACTCAAGGTCTGTTGATTTTATTGAAGATCGGTTCGGGGAAAGGGGTAGTTTATCAGTAACGTTTTATGTTTTACCAAGGGTAATTTTTTTATGACGATTGATAACTGCCGAAAATTCGAAGAGAATCAAATAATTTTTTGCACACTTTCCTGAGTTGTAGAGAACTCAAGGTCTGTTGATTTTGGTGAAGATCGGTTAAGGGAAAGGGGTTGTTTACCTCCAACATTTTAAGTTGTAACAAGAGAAATGTTTACATGACGAACGATAACTGCCACATTCAAACAGAATCAAATATTTTTTTGCATGCATCCCTGAATTGTAGAGGACTGAAGGTCTATTGATTTTGGAGAAGATCGGTTAAGAGAAAGGGGTAGTTTACCTGAAACATTTTATGATTTAACAAGAGTAAAGTACTTTATTTTTATAAATAAAGTATCCTGATAAGAAGCTCATAATAATCCACTGTAGAAACGTAGATGGAATATCTATAAATGAAGAGGTTAGGTGAACGGGGTGGGGGTAATTTTCTATTATTAAAAATTATAGTTGAAGGTGGAGGGGAGAATTTTTTATGTGTACTACTTTATCGGCAACAAAGACGTAGTTTTTTGTTAAAATTGCTTCCCGGGCTGTTTAGCCGTAGTCCAATGTTTTCTGTAAAACCAGACTTTTCTGCAGTGCCATCGACTGCCATCATCAGTGAAAATCGAGTGCGAAAACGTGAGGTGGTATACGTTAGTGACCACAGTACTGTGGTTAATGCTGAAGCAATAAGTAGAAAGACGTAGTTTCTATGGAAATATTTCATTTCGAATATGATTTTACATATAAATCTTAGAACATGGAAGTCATGTATGGTTCTCGATACCGATATTGAATAAAAATTCAAATATTATAACAATGGGCTTAAGTTATGAATAGCCAATAAGAGACAGCCCGTTACCATAACAACCAAATGTTATTTATGATTATTCTGTTAGAAACAGTTAGTCCATTATGGAAGCTCAAGATGAATAGACGCCAAGCCGTAAATGACTCAAATTTCAATATAAAACAATAAAAAGTAATCCAAATTTAATAACCTGAACAAGTAAGAAGACGATGAAGAACTAGTCCATCCTACTGAGTCCAAAGACCAATTTATTAAATTCAAAATTAATCATTTCGACCAACTTATACGAAAAAGATGCCATGCGTAATTAAATTCATACATGAAGGAAGATTAATGACTGAAGAGAACCCAACCTAATTCGAACTGAATAATGCTTCACCCTAAGTCAACAGAGTTGATAAGTATTGCTGAGATACCCGATTTTATGGAATAAATTCTTTTTAATTTTTCTCACAACACTTTTAACTCTCACTATAAACTGATGATCTAATTTCTTTCAAGGATTAATTAAAAATAAAACACTAAACTTATATTGTAGCATGACAGATAATCCACACAAATACATTACTCAATGATCATTAATAAAGCTCTAATATATGGAATATCCAAATGAGAATTAATTAGAATGCACTGTTTAATAATATATTCACAAGAAAGGTTGAATAAAGAAAATTTCTGCAAACAATATAATATAATACAAATTTAAAAACCCAAAAGACTAAAAATTATAACAACAAAATTACCCAGGTAAGATAGAAGCAGGCAATTAATATACCCCGTCAAAGAAACCAGACCAGAAAAAACAAAGCTACTGAAGACAGAAGAAAGAAGAATAATTAAAACTACTATTACTGAAGAAAGAAGAAAGAAGAATAATTAAAACTAAAGAAGAAAGAAGAATAAACCAAAACCACTAATACTGAAGAAAGAAGACTAATTAAAACTACTACTACTGAAGAAAGAAGAATAATTAAAACTACTATTACTGAAGAAAGAAGAATAAACCAAATTTACTGAAGACAGAAGAAAGAAGAATAATCCAAAACCAAAACTACTACTACTGAAGAAGGAAGAAGGAAGAATAACCCAAAACAAAAACTACAGAAGAAAGAAGAACGAAGAATAATTAAAACTACTATTACTGAAGAAAGAAGAAAGAAGAATAATTAAAACTAGAGAAGAAAGAAGAACTAATTAAAACTATTACTACTGAAGAAGGAAGAAAGAAGAACAATCAAAGCTACTGAAGACAGAAGAAACAAAACTAATTAAAACTCAAAGAAGAAAGAAGAATAATCCCAAACTAAATCTATTGAAGAAAGAAGAAGGAAGACTAATTAAAACTACTACTACAGAAGAAAGAAGAAAGAAGACTAATTAAAACTACCAATACTGAAGAAGGAAGAAAGAAGAACAATCAAAGCTACTGAAGACAGAAGAAAGAAGAACAATCAAAGCTACTGAAGAAGGAAGAAAGAAGACTAATTAAAACTACAGAAGAAGGAAGAATAACCAAACTCAAAGAAGAAAGAAGAATAATTAAGACGACCCATATAAAACAAAAACCCCATAGGGAAAGAACCCCCAAAAAACCCCAAAATCAATGAATGCCCAAAGAGAAAGTATAACACCCTAAAAAACCATATCACTGTAAAACTGACAAAAACTAAAAGTGTTAGTAGTATTAAATATTAGTGCATTCAAAAAGTTATTATTTAGTTTGTATAGACAAGTCTTCACAGTTCCCCCATGGTTGAATATTTCATATTAAAAGCTAGAAAAAGACTAGTAAATATATTGATAATTCACCATAGACAAGTGCAAGTGATCAAATTATAAATAATAAACTTTAAAGGGTACATGAGTTGCAGTACATAGTAACAAACTTTAAGTTTTGTGAACAGTGCCTACTTTGATAATGAAGTAGTAATATTACTAAATAAAAGCTACTAAAGCGATATGAACATTCCATAGAATGGAATATAACTCAGGTAGCTAGGGGTATACTTTAAGAGGGGGTATAAATTTTATAAATGGGGAATTACAGAACAAACTGTTTATGATGAAGTTTATAGAAGGTGTTAACAATTATATATGGAACCAGGATGTTAGGTTCCTATTACATATAACATTTAGATAAATAAGGGTTAGTCATAAGAGATATTAGTATTATAACTGTTATTTTATTGTTCAGTTTAATTTAGGAATGCACTGTCTAAAAATAGATATCATTCCAATGTTGTAGAAATACTCTTTATTATGTTATTAGGTAATATACTAAGCAATGTTATTCAGAACACTAGTTGTGATATAGAGAGATGTTATATGTCAATTATATAATCAATAATTTATGTTATACCAGTCAGAGAAGGATATAAAATAGCTACATTAATAAAACATTTGGAAATTAGCCACACATCAGGTCTAGGCCAAAGAATAAATTTAAACTGCAGAATAATTAACAAACCTAGTCTTATAAACCATATAAAATGACAATATTCAGGCAAAATAAACTCAACATAGCAAATACTATGTAAATAAGGCTTTCTAAAGATATGGTCATTAAATGAGTAAAATTATTTAATTGTCTAATAAAATACCATTAAAACTGAAATAGATTAACTGACACTATCCTAGGGGAAGTCATATACAATTGAATTATATTAAAAAACCATCATTAGTATACTAAATTGCAATAAAATAAGTGAGAATTGATAATTATACAAATTTCAGATCTCATAGAATAATAATTATATTAGGGAAAATGGCTATTATATACATAGAAGACAGGAAGTATAATTTTAGGCCTACCTCCCAAAAAATTATAAGAAATATAATTTTTAGATAAAACTTTGTAATACTAACTTAATTACTATCAAAATAAGTAGAATAGAATAGTGAAAACGAATATGTATTTTATATTTCAAACAGTTAACTAATAACAAATTTATTTTATGAACATAAAGTACATTTTTAAAGTGTATCGGAAGTTATGGCAAATTTAAACAATGTATGAGATATATTATATAGGCTAAGACTTTCATGAGACGAAGGAAATACAGACAGTTCATTATTATGCGTTGACGAGTGCACTTAAAGTAACCTTTCGCCAGAAATAACCTTTAATGGCGTTTATGTTATAAACCGTATCTCAGTGAAAATTTTGAAAATAATTATTTTAAACTATTTTATAGATTGTGAAGTGGTGAAAGTGACCTATGAACACAGTAACACTAATAAATTGAACCACACATAACTAGATAAGCAGAATAACACTGATATTACACCAAATACAGACCGAAATTTCGAGGTTAAAAACGACACACAAACACAACGAGATATATCCAGTGACAACATTTTACACCAAGTGAACTATTCCATCATACACCAGTGACATTTAAATATATCCAGGACGATCGTATACAATTGCTGAGAGCATTTACTCGAAGAAAGGACATCTTTATTACAACAAAAACTTCATCAACGCTGGAGGCTTCCTTGCGCATGCGTCAGTCAACCATTTTGGTCCGGTCCGCTGCAGTATAGAAACGACATGGCTACTATTGGTTCGAAATCAAATCATATATAAACTTTTAATATTTTTAATCATTATTGTATTGTTAAATTTTAAGACATTTAATAATTGTAAATGTTATACTTTCCTTCCCATAACCTTCTCTGGCTATATAGTTTAATAACCGTTTAAAGAACCCTATTTTATAATACCAATATAAATTGTTTATATCGACCGGCCCTGAGCGAGTCGATACTGCATGGTAATATCAATTTCAATCAAACAATTTCATTATTTTTTGTTAATAAACATTCTGTATCGGTAAATTGGAGTTGATTTTTTATTATAAAAAAGACTTAACAATTAATTAATGAAGAAACCCAACTAACTGAAGGGCGGTATATACGAAACGACAACGTTTCAAAAAGAAGAAGAAGAGAGCCGTCTTTCGTTCAAACTTGGAGTTAACAAGATTATCTTTTCAACAAAATTACTGAAAGTGACACTATTACTAGAATAACCACGATACCATTTCATTTATAATTACAACCGACTAACTAAATTTGTTCCTAAATTTTAAGAACAAGTTACCCAAAAAACATTTTCCAGAAAATTAAAATTTTTTTTATATAAAGTTTTAAATTTTATTTTTATTTTTTCAAATTGCTACGACAGCAATATACACAGATTTTATTTGCAACTACGAAGATTAGGAACATTACCAAATTGACGTTTCCGGAGCGGAACGTCAGAAAACTACACACATACATAAAATATTTTGTTACAGGACTTCATTGTATTATTACAAAATCGGCTTCCATCGCGGGGCTTGAACGAGGCGGACTATCATTGTATTATTACAAAATTGGCGTCCAACTAAAGGGCTGTAATTAGGGGTTGAAATTACTGTAATTACTTACCCAATTCCTAATTCAGCTTGGCAGCGGTTAGTCAGCCAGGGAATCAGGGAAGATGATGCGTCGTGCCACATCAAAGAAGAGAGCGGCGGAGGCCGAGAAAGAACTCGATATGGAGGATAAGGAGGCGACCCCAGTGGAGGACGTGGAAGAGGTATTAGAACGGGTGGAACGTAAAAAACCAGCACCACCAGAGGAACAACCCGAAATACACACTCAAACAGGGGAAGTACATGTCCAAGACAAGGAAGTGGAAAAGTCTAGGACTACAGAAGAAGGTACAACGAACAAAATGATGGAAATGATCCTCCGGGAATTCAAATCAACCCGTGAGAAGTTGAGTCAAGATTTAAATAAGAAACTGGATTCCAACAGGGAAGAATTAAGCAAGAAAATAGATTCCACCGAGGAAAACTTGAACAAGAAAATGGATTCTACTACAGAAGAAAATAATAAAAGATTAGAAGAGTTGAAGAATGATAACCAATCGTTAAAAGAAGAATTTGAAGAAGGACAACCAAGCAACCAAGGAAGAATTAAGTAAGAAAATGGATTCTACTACAGAAGAAAATAATAAAAGATTAGAAGAGTTGAAGAATGATAACCAATCTTTAAGGGAAGAACTGAAGAAGGACAACCAAGAAACAAAGGAAGAATTGGGCCGTAAAATCGAAAGGACCAATAAGAGAATTGAGGAAACCAGTAAAAAGGTGGAAAAGAAAATGGAAGAAAATAAGAAGAATCTGGAAGAAAAGATGGAAGAAACCAATAAGAAAATCGAAAGTGATCATCAACAATTAAGGGAAGAGTTAAGAGAAGATAACCAACTGTTACGGGAAGAATTACGGGAAGTGAACCAAGAGAATTTAGACAAATTAGACGAACGAATGGAGCTATTAAGAAAGGAAATGAACCAGGAACTCAAGGAAAATAAAAAATCTATGACCAAAAGGCTGGAAGAAGAAACCATAACTATAAATCAACAGATAAGAGAAGTTGATGGAAGATGTCGGCTGACGGAAGTGGAGGTACAAGAGTTCAAGGAAGTGGTGAACACAAAGGTCACAAATCTTGAAGAATCTACTCGCAAGAAGGCAGAAGAAAACCGAAGGGAAAGCCAGGAAGAACTCAGCAAGGTACGAACTCGAATTACGGAAAGATGTGACGGAATGGAAGAAGCGATGACTAACATCACTGGGCAAGTGAGACTGAACCAGGAGGACATGGAAGCAATTAGGAGCCGACCAACCAGCTTTACTAATATCCCAATAAACGAGAACAGAGAATGGCTTAACTTTCGCCAGTATAAAAGGAAGCCAATGGAGTTCTTGGCCCGTATCGAGGAATAAACACCAATCCTACCAATAACACCGAGCGGTTTGACAATAACAATAGGGGTTACCCTAATCATAATAACAACAACAACAGGTTCTCCCGACCCCAGGTAAATTTTATACGGGCAGAAGGAAACAGCCAAAACAGGTATAACCATCAACGGAGTAACAGTTTCCATGAGGAGGAAGATCGATGGAGAAGCCGAGAACGGGAGGATACAAGATATAACCTGCCCAGACGGGGTAACAGTTTAGACGACCCAGAACGGAACATGAACCGAAATCAACCATCTAACTCTCTTACGGAGCGGTCAGCGACTACTCAAGGTTTACCGGTCGGGCCTGACCGGGATAACAATGAGAATGAAAATTGGGTAGTAGTCGCTGAATATCCTAGTCATTCAATACTGCATAATGAACCAAAAAACGACGGAGGATCCCAAATCGCTCAAGTCAACCATATTAAAGCAGAAGGGAGCCAAAAACCTAAAAAGGATCCCAGCAAGAGGAAGGAAAATGATTACTCCAAAGTTAACATAGATAAGTATGGATCCGATAAGCTAGATGACGGATACATAATGAGATGGTAAAGGAGATGGATGCCGTGAGGACCGACGACGGCCAAAAATCTATGTCAAAGAAAAAGAAATTATGAGCAACTGTCCAGCCTAATAAAAATCTTCAACCTGGGTATATAAAAGAAAAACAATTATAAGAAGTACATTGGAAGTAAAGAAAAGAAGAGAGCTAATACCATATTTAGGGTAATAATATGATATGTTAACCATATTTATGAAAAAACATTATGAATAATTGAATGAATGAAAGACTGAATTTTGAATTAAATCTCAAAATTCAAAAATGAAGTAATGACTACTTACTACCAAATATTTATGAAAAAATTTTATGGACAAGAGAAAATGAATTTTGAATTAACCACTAAATTCAAAAATGAAGTAATGACTACTTACTACCTACCATTTAAAAAAACAATTTATGGACAAGAGAAAATGAATTTTGAATTAATTACTAAATTCAAAAATGAAGTAATGACTACTTACTACCTACCATTTAAAAAAACAATTTATGGACAAGAGAAAATGAATTTTGAATTAATTACTAAATTCAAAAATGAAGTAATGACTACTTACTACCTACCATTTAAAAAAACAATTTATGGACAAGAGAAAATGAATTTTGAATTAACCACTAAATTCAAAAATGAAGTAATGACTACTTACTACCTACCATTTAAAAAAACAATTTATGGACAAGAGAAAATGAATTTTGAATTAATTACTAAATTCAAAAATGAAGTAATGACTACTTACTACCTACCATTTAAAAAAACAATTTATGGACAAGAGAAAATGAATTTTGAATTAATTACTAAATTCAAAAATGAAGTAATGACTACTTACTACCTACCATTTAAAAAAACAATTTATGGACAAGAGAAAATGAATTTTGAATTAATTACTAAATTCAAAAATGAAGTAATGACTACTTACTACCTACCATTTAAAAAAACAATTTATGGACAAGAGAAAATGAATTTTGAATTAACCACTAAATTCAAAAATGAAGTAATGACTACTTACTACCTACCATTTAAAAAAACAATTTATGGACAAGAGAAAATGAATTTTGAATTAATTACTAAATTCAAAAATGAAGTAATGACTACTTACTACCTACCATTTAAAAAAACAATTTATGGACAAGAGAAAATGAATTTTGAATTAATTACTAAATTCAAAAATGAAGTAATGACTACTTACTACCTACCATTTAAAACAACAATTTATGGACAAGAGAAAATGAATTTTGAATTAATTACTAAATTCAAAAATGACGTAATGACTACTTACTACCTACCATTTAAAAAAACAATTTATGGACAAGAGAAAATGAATTTTGAATTAATTACTAAATTCAAAAATGAAGTAATGACTACTTACTACCTACCATTTAAAAAAACAATTTATGGACAAGAGAAAATGAATTTTGAATTAATTACTAAATTCAAAAATAAAGTAATGACTACTTACTACCTACCATTTAAAAAAACAATTTATGGACAAGAGAAAATGAATTTTGAATTAAATCATCAAAATTCAAAAACCCAAGTAAAAACAATTTACTACCTTATTTTAAAAACAACTTTTAGAAATGAACAAGGAGAAAAAGAATTTGGATAAAACATTACAAACAATTATATATGGGACCAATTCTGAAAAACTTTCCAGAATAAAGAAATGGCAATACAAACCACTGATACAATTTAAATGAATAAACTTATTGTGAAGTAAAATTAATGAGAATTTTATGTCAAATAAACAGAGATATTAAACATATGGAATTAAAAATAAAGGAGTGCATTTGGATAAAAAGCAAGAGCAGAATAAAATCTTGAAAAAGAAAGGAAAAACTATATATAAATAAATCCATAAGAAAAAGATGATCATATAATCAATATCAATTATTAAAAAGACAATTAAAAGAGTAATTGAAAAAACGTAATACTAGTGGAACAATTCACAAGAATTAAGAAAGGAACAAAAATATAATACAAAATATATGCTACAAATGACCAGAAGGAGATTGTGATAACAGTCAAAAAATGACAGAGAATTAAAAACTTTACACTGAATAATAAGTGATGATTATATTATACCAGCTTCCAACCACAAGGAGAAATAAAATGCCAACAGAGCTAACCATTGAGAAAAATAACTGAGATAGAGATTCACTAAGATAGAAATATAAATAGATCTGTTCGTATACGAAGTGAAATATCCAAAGATATTTAATTTTTTTTTATAGTCATAAGGTGGACTATTCTTATATAATTTTTATTAATGACTGTCTGAGATAAGTCCAGCAGTATTATTATGTATTGGTCAGAGATGATTTACCTCTGTTATCAATAAATGACGTAGCATTGCCAGCAGAGTGTGAAGCCTACAGAGCCCCTCTGGACACTGCCCCAGCTAACGTGTTAGGGAATTTTAGGGAATAAATATCCCAAGGATAAAGAAACGAGTTAAGAAGAAAATGGAAAAATAAAAAATAACGAACCTCAGATGACTATTACTATCAGTAAGAATCCAGTTAATAATGAGATATAGATAAGCTCAAAAATATAGGAGAAAAAATTTTAGAAATGTGAAGGAAGTAAAGAAATATAATTTATAATATAATGTCATAAGCAATTACTTCAGACAAACTAAGTATGATCTGAACTAATCACTTCTGGAAGACAGCAATCTGTAGCATGACAGATAATCCACACAAATACATTACTCAATGATCATTAATAAAGCTCTAATATATGGAATATCCAAATGAGAATTAATTAGAATGCACTGTTTAATAATATATTCACAAGAAAGGTTGAATAAAGAAAATTTCTGCAAACAATATAATATAATACAAATTTAAAAACCCAAAAGACTAAAAATGATAACAACAAAATTACCCAGGTAAGATAGAAGCAGGCAATTAATATACCCCGTCAAAGAAACCAGACCAGAAAAAACAAAGCTACTGAAGACAGAAGAAAGAAGAATAATTAAAACTACTATTACTGAAGAAAGAAGAAAGAAGAATACTTAAAACTAAAGAAGAAAGAAGAATAAACCAAAACCACTACTACTGAAGAAAGAAAACTAATTAAAACTACTACTACTGAAGAAAGAAGAATAATTAAAACTACTATTACTGAAGAAAGAAGAAAGAAGAATAAACCAAATTTACTGAAGACAGAAGAAAGAAGAATAATCCAAAACCAAAACTACTACTACTGAAGAAGGAAGAAGGAAGAATAACCCAAAACAAAAACTACAGAAGAAAGAAGAAAGAAGAATAATTAAAACTACTATTACTGAAGAAAGAAGAAAGAAGAATAATTAAAACTAGAGAAGAAAGAAGAACTAATTAAAACTATTACTACTGAAGAAGGAAGAAAGAAGAACAATCAAAGCTACTGAAGACAGAAGAAACAAAACTAATTAAAACTCAAAGAAGAAAGAAGAATAATCCCAAACTAAATCTATTGAAGAAAGAAGAAGGAAGACTAATTAAAACTACTACTACAGAAGAAAGAAGAAATAAGACTAATTAAAACTACCAATACTGAAGAAGGAAGAAAGAAGAACAATCAAAGCTACTGAAGACAGAAGAAAGAAGAACAATCAAAGCTACTGAAGAAGGAAGAAAGAAGACTAATTAAAACTACAGAAGAAGGAAGAATAACCAAACTCAAAGAAGAAAGAAGAATAATTAAGACGACCCATATAAAACAAAAACCCCATAGGGAAAGACCCCCAAAAAACCCCAAAATCAATGAATGCCCAAAGAGAAAGTATAACACCCTAAAAAACCATATCACTGTAAAACTGACAAAAACTAAAAGTGTTAGTAGTATTAAATATTAGTGCATTCAAAAAGTTATTATTTAGTTTGTATAGACAAGTCTTCACAGTTCCCCCATGGTTGAATATTTCATATTAAAAGCTAGAAAAAGACTAGTAAATATATTGATAATTCACCATAGACAAGTGCAAGTGATCAAATTATAAATAATAAACTTTAAAAGGGTACATGAGTTGCAGTACATAGTAACAAACTTTAAGTTTTGTGAACAGTGCCTACTTTGATAATGAAGTAGTAATATTACTAAATAAAAGCTACTAAAGCGATATGAACATTCCATAGAATGGAATATAACTCAGGTAGCTAGGGGTATACTTTAAGAGGGGGTATAAATTTTATAAATGGGGAATTACAGAACAAACTGTTTATGATGAAGTTTATAGAAGGTGTTAACAATTATATATGGAACCAGGATGTTAGGTTCCTATTACATATAACATTTAGATAAATAAGGGTTAGTCATAAGAGATATTAGTATTATAACTGTTATTTTATTGTTCAGTTTAATTTAGGAATGCACTGTCTAAAAATAGATATCATTCCAATGTTGTAGAAATACTCTTTATTATGTTATTAGGTAATATACTAAGCAATGTTATTCAGAACACTAGTTGTGATATAGAGAGATGTTATATGTCAATTATATAATCAATAATTTATGTTATACCAGTCAGAGAAGGATATAAAATAGCTACATTAATAAAACATTTGGAAATTAGCCACACATCAGATCTAGGCCAAAGAATAAATTTAAACTGCAGAATAATTAACAAACCTAGTCTTATAAACCATATAAAATGACAATATTCAGGCAAAATAAACTCAACATAGCAAATACTATGTAAATAAGACTTTCTAAAGATATGGTCATTAAATGAGTAAAATTATTTAATTGTCTAATAAAATACCATTAAAACTGAAATAGATTAACTGACACTATCCTAGGGGAAGTCATATACAATTGAATTATATTAAAAAACCATCATTAGTATATTAAATAGCAATAAAATAAGTGAGAATTGATAATTATACAAATTTCAGATTTCATAGAATAATAATTATATTAGGGAAAATGGCTATTATATACATAGAAGACAGGAAGTATAATTTTAGGCCTACCTCCCAAAAAATTATAAGAAATATAATTTTTAGATAAAACTTTGTAATACTAACTTAATTACTATCAAAATAAGTAGAATAGAATAGTGAAAACGAATATGTATTTTATATTTCAAACAGTTAACTAATAACGAATTTATTTTATGAACATAAAGTACATTTTTAAAGTGTATCGGAAGTTATGGCAAATTTAAACAATGTATGAGATATATTATATAGGCTAAGACTTTCATGAGACGAAGGAAATACAGACAGTTCATTATTATGCGTTGACGAGTGCACTTAAAGTAACCTTTCGCCAGAAATAACCTTTAATGGCGTTTATGTTATAAACCGTATCTCAGTGAAAATTTTGAAACTAATTATTTTAAACTATTTTATAGATTGTGAAGTGGTGAAAGTGACCTGTGAACACAGTAACACTAATAAATTGAACCACACATAACTAGATAAGCAGAATAACACTGATATTACACCAAATACAGACCGAAATTTCGAGGTTAAAAACGACACACATAAACACAACGAGATATATCCAGTGACAACATTTTACGCCAAGTGAACTATTCCATCATACACCAGTGACATTTAAATATATCCAGGACGATCGTATACAATTGCTGAGAGCATTTACTCGAAGAAAGGACATCTTTATTACAACAAAAACTTCATCAACGCTGGAGGCTTCCTTGCGCATGCGTCAGTCAACCATTTTGGTCCGGTCCGCTGCAGTATAGAAACGACATGGCTACTATTGGTTCGAAATCAAATCATATATAAGCTTTTAATATTTTTAATCATTATTGTATTGTTAAATTTTAAGACATTTAATAATTGTAAATGTTATACTTTCCTTCCCATAACCTTCTCTGGCTATATAGTTTAATAACCGTTTAAAGAACCCTATTTTATAATACCAATATAAATTGTTTATATCGACCGGCCCTGAGCGAGTCGATACTGCATGGTAATATCAATTTCAATCAAACAATTTCATTATTTTTTGTTAATAAACATTCTGTATCGGTAAATTGGAGTTGATTTTTTATTATAAAAAAGACTTAACAATTAATTAATGAAGAAACCCAACTAACTGAAGGGCGGTATATACGAAACGACAACGTTTCAAAAAGAAGAAGAAGAGAGCCGTCTTTCGTTCAAACTTGGAGTTAACAAGATTATCTTTTCAACAAAATTACTGAAAGTGACACTATTACTAGAATAACCACGATACCATTTCATTTATAATTACAACCGACTAACTAAATTTGTTCCTAAATTTTAAGAACAAGTTACCCAAAAAACATTTTCCAGAAAATTAAAATTTTTTTTATATAAAGTTTTAAATTTTATTTTTATTTTTTCAAATTGCTACGACAGCAATATACACAGATTTTATTTGCAACTACGAAGATTAGGAACATTACCAAATTGACGTTTCCGGAGCGGAACGTCAGAAAACTACACACATACATAAAATATTTTGTTACAGGACTTCATTGTATTATTACAAAATCGGCTTCCATCGCGGGGCTTGAACGAGGCGGACTATCATTGTATTATTACAAAATTGGCGCCCAACGTGGGGCTTGAACGAGGCGGACTATCATTGTATTATTACAAAATTGGCGTCCAACTAAAGGGCTGTAATTAGGGGTTGAAATTACTGTAATTACTTACCCAATTCCTAATTCAGCTTGGCAGCGGTTAGTCAGCCAGGGAATCAGGGAAGATGATGCGTCGTGCCACATCAAAGAAGAGAGCGGCGGAGGCCGAGAAAGAACTCGATATGGAGGATAAGGAGGCGACCCCAGTGGAGGACGGGGAAGAGGTATTAGAACGCGTGGAACGTAAAAAACCAGCACCACCAGAGGAACAACCCGAAATACACACTCAAACAGGGGAAGTACATGTCCAAGACAAGGAAGTGGAAAAGTCTAGGACTACAGAAGAAGGTACAACGAACAAAATGATGGAAATGATCCTCCGGGAATTCAAATCAACCAGTGAGAAGTTGAGTCAAGATTTAAATAAGAAACTGGATTCCAACAGGGAAGAATTAAGCAAGAAAATAGATTCCACCGAGGAAAACTTGAACAAGAAAATGGATTCTACTACAGAAGAAAATAATAAAAGATTAGAAGAGTTGAAGAATGATAACCAATCGTTAAAAGAAGAATTGAAGAAGGACAACCAAGCAACCAAGGAAGAATTAAGTAAGAAAATGGATTCTACTACAGAAGAAAATAATAAAAGATTAGAAGATTTGAAGAATGATAACCAATCTTTAAGGGAAGAATTGAAGAAGGACAACCAAGAAACAAAGGAAGAATTGGGCCGTAAAATCGAAAGGACCAATAAGAGAATTGAGGAAACCAGTAAAAAGGTGGAAAAGAAAATGGAAGAAAATAAGAAGAATCTGGAAGAAAAGATGGAAGAAACCAATAAGAAAATCGAAAGTGATCATCAACAATTAAGGGAAGAGTTAAGAGAAGATAACCAACTGTTACGGGAAGAATTACGGGAAGTGAACCAAGAGAATTTAGACAAATTAGACGAACGAATGGAGCTATTAAGAAAGGAAATGAACCAGGAACTCAAGGAAAATAAGAAATCTATGACCAAAAGGCTGGAAGAAGAAACCATAACTATAAATCAACAGATAAGAGAAGTTGATGGAAGATGTCGGCTGACGGAAGTGGAGGTACAAGAGTTCAAGGAAGTGGTGGACACAAAGGTCACAAATCTTGAAGAATCTACTCGCAAGAAGGCAGAAGAAAACCGAAGGGAAAGCCAGGAAGAACTCAGCAAGGTACGAACTCGAATTACGGAAAGATGTGACGGAATGGAGGAAGCGATGACTAACATCACTGGGCAAGTGAGACTGAACCAGGAGGACATGGAAGCAATTAGGAGCCGACCAACCAGCTTTACTAATATCCCAATAAACGAGAACAGAGAATGGCTTAACTTTCGCCAGTATAAAAGGAAGCCAATGGAGTTCTTGGCCCGTATCGAGGAATAAACACCAATCCTACCAATAACACCGAGCGGTTTGACAATAACAATAGGGGTTACCCTAATCATAATAACAACAACAACAGGTTCTCCCGACCCCAGGTAAATGAAGGTAATTCAAAATTCAAAAATGAAGTAATGACTACTTACTACCAAATATTTATGAAAAAATTTTATGGACAAGAGAAAATGAATTTTGAATTAACCACTAAATTCAAAAATGAAGTAATGACTACTTACTACCTACCATTTAAAAAAACAATTTATGGACAAGAGAAAATGAATTTTGAATTAATTACTAAATTCAAAAATGAAGTAATGACTACTTACTACCTACCATTTAAAAAAACAATTTATGGACAAGAGAAAATGAATTTTGAATTAATTACTAAATTCAAAAATGAAGTAATGACTACTTACTACCTACCATTTAAAAAAACAGTTTATGGACAAGAGAAAATGAATTTTGAATTAACCACTAAATTCAAAAATGAAGTAATGACTACTTACTACCTACCATTTAAAAAAACAATTTATGGACAAGAGAAAATGAATTTTGAATTAATTACTAAATTCAAAAATGAAGTAATGACTACTTACTACCTACCATTTAAAAAAACAATTTATGGACAAGAGAAAATGAATTTTGAATTAATTACTAAATTCAAAAATGAAGTAATGACTACTTACTACCTACCATTTAAAACAACAATTTATGGACAAGAGAAAATGAATTTTGAATTAATTACTAAATTCAAAAATGACGTAATGACTACTTACTACCTACCATTTAAAAAAACAATTTATGGACAAGAGAAAATGAATTTTGAATTAATTACTAAATTCAAAAATGAAGTAATGACTACTTACTACCTACCATTTAAAAAAACAATTTATGGACAAGAGAAAATGAATTTTGAATTAATTACTAAATTCAAAAATGAAGTAATGACTACTTACTACCTACCATTTAAAAAAACAATTTATGGACAAGAGAAAATGAATTTTGAATTAAATCATCAAAATTCAAAAACCCAAGTAAAAACAATTTACTACCTTATTTTAAAAACAACTTTTAGAAATGAACAAGGAGAAAAAGAATTTGGATAAAACATTACAAACAATTATATATGGGACCAATTCTGAAAAACTTTCCAGAATAAAGAAATGGCAATACAAACCACTGATACAATTTAAATGAATAAACTTATTGTGAAGTAAAATTAATGAGAATTTTATGTCAAATAAACAGAGATATTAAACATATGGAATTAAAAATAAAGGAGTGCATTTGGATAAAAAGCAAGAGCAGAATAAAATCTTGAAAAAGAAAGGAAAAACTATATATAAATAAATCCATAAGAAAAAGATGATCATATAATCAATATCAATTATTAAAAAGACAATTAAAAGAGTAATTGAAAAAACGTAATACTAGTGGAACAATTCACAAGAATTAAGAAAGGAACAAAAATATAATACAAAATATATGCTACCAATGACCAGAAGGAGATTGTGATAACAGTCAAAAAATGACAGAGAATTAAAAACTTTACACTGAATAATAAGTGATGATTATATTATACCAGCTTCCAACCACAAGGAGAAATAAAATGCCAACAGAGCTAACCATTGAGAAAAATAACTGAGATAGAGATTCACTAAGATAGAAATATAAATAGATCTGTTCGTATACGAAGTGAAATATCCAAAGATATTTAATTTTTTTTTATAGTCATAAGGTGGACTATTCTTATATAATTTTTATTAATGACTGTCTGAGATAAGTCCAGCAGTATTATTATGTATTGGTCAGAGATGATTTACCTCTGTTATCAATAAATGACGTAGCATGGCCAGCAGAGTGTGAAGCCTACAGAGCCCCTCTGGACACTGCCCCAGCTAACGTGTTAGGGAATTTTAGGGAATAAATATCCCAAGGATAAAGAATCGAGTTAAGAAGAAAATGGAAAAATAAAAAATAACGAACCTCAGATGACTATTACTATCAGTAAGAATCCAGTTAATAATGAGATATAGATAAGCTCAAAAATATAGGAGAAAAAATTTTAGAAATGTGAAGGAAGTAAAGAAATATAATTTATAATATAATGTCATAAGCAATTACTTCAGACAAACTAAGTATGATCTGAACTAATCACTTCTGGAAGAGAGCAATCTGTAGCATGACAGATAATCCACACAAATACATTACTCAATGATCATTAATAAAGCTCTAATATATGGAATATCCAAATGAGAATTAATTAGAATGCACTGTTTAATAATATATTCACAAGAAAGGTTGAATAAAGAAAATTTCTGCAAACAATATAATATAATACAAATTTAAAAACACAAAAGACTAAAAATGATAACAACAAAATTACCCAGGTAAGATAGAAGCAGGCAATTAATATACCCCGTCAAAGAAACCAGACCAGAAAAAACAAAGCTACTGAAGACAGAAGAAAGAAGAATAATTAAAACTACTATTACTGAAGAAAGAAGAAAGAAGAATAAACCAAATTTACTGAAGACAGAAGAAAGAAGAATAATCCAAAACCAAAACTACTACTACTGAAGAAGGAAGAAGGAAGAATAACCCAAAACAAAAACTACAGAAGAAAGAAGAAAGAAGAATAATTAAAACTACTATTACTGAAGAAAGAAGAAAGAAGAATAATTAAAACTAGAGAAGAAAGAAGAACTAATTAAAACTATTACTACTGAAGAAGGAAGAAAGAAGAACAATCAAAGCTACTGAAGACAGAAGAAACAAAACTAATTAAAACTCAAAGAAGAAAGAAGAATAATCCCAAACTAAATCTATTGAAGAAAGAAGAAGGAAGACTAATTAAAACTACTACTACAGAAGAAAGAAGAAAGAAGACTAATTAAAACTACCAATACTGAAGAAGGAAGAAAGAAGAACAATCAAAGCTACTGAAGACAGAAGAAAGAAGAACAATCAAAGCTACTGAAGAAGGAAGAAAGAAGACTAATTAAAACTACAGAAGAAGGAAGAATAACCAAACTCAAAGAAGAAAGAAGAATAATTAAGACGACCCATATAAAACAAAAACCCCATAGGGAAAGAACCCCCAAAAAACCCCAAAATCAATGAATGCCCAAAGAGAAAGTATAACACCCTAAAAAACCATATCACTGTAAAACTGACAAAAACTAAAAGTGTTAGTAGTATTAAATATTAGTGCATTCAAAAAGTTATTATTTAGTTTGTATAGACAAGTCTTCACAGTTCCCCCATGGTTGAATATTTCATATTAAAAGCTAGAAAAAGACTAGTAAATATGTTGATAATTCACCATAGACAAGTGCAAGTGATCAAATTATAAATAATAAACTTTAAAAGGGTACATGAGTTGCAGTACATAGTAACAAACTTTAAGTTTTGTGAACAGTGCCTACTTTGATAATGAAGTAGTAATATTACTAAATAAAAGCTACTAAAGCGATATGAACATTCCATAGAATGGAATATAACTCAGGTAGCTAGGGGTATACTTTAAGAGGAGGTATAAATTTTATAATGGGGAATTACAGAACAAACTGTTTATGATGAAGTTTATAGAAGGTGTTAACAATTATATATGGAACCAGGATGTTAGGTTCCTATTACATATAACATTTAGATAAATAAGGGTTAGTCATAAGAGATATTAGTATTATAACTGTTATTTTATTGTTCAGTTTAATTTAGGAATGCACTGTCTAAAAATAGATATCATTCCAATGTTGTAGAAATACTCTTTATTATGTTATTAGGTAATATACTAAGCAATGTTATTCAGAACACTAGTTGTGATATAGAGAGATGTTATATGTCAATTATATAATCAATAATTTATGTTATACCAGTCAGAGAAGGATATAAAATAGCTACATTAATAAAACATTTGGAAATTAGCCACACATCAGATCTAGGCCAAAGAATAAATTTAAACTGCAGAATAATTAACAAACCTAGTCTTATAAACCATATAAAATGACAATATTCAGGCAAAATAAACTCAACATAGCAAATACTATGTAAATAAGGCTTTCTAAAGATATGGTCATTAAATGAGTAAAATTATTTAATTGTCTAATAAAATACCATTAAAACTGAAATAGATTAACTGACACTATCCTAGGGGAAGTCATATACAATTGAATTATATTAAAAAACCATCATTAGTATACTAAATTGCAATAAAATAAGTGAGAATTGATAATTATACAAATTTCAGATTTCATAGAATAATAATTATATTAGGGAAAATGGCTATTATATACATAGAAGACAGGAAGTATAATTTTAGGCCTACCTCCCAAAAAATTATAAGAAATATAATTTTTAGATAAAACTTTGTAATACTAACTTAATTACTATCAAAATAAGTAGAATAGAATAGTGAAAACGAATATGTATTTTATATTTCAAACAGTTAACTAATAACGAATTTATTTTATGAACATAAAGTACATTTTTAAAGTGTATCGGAAGTTATGGCAAATTTAAACAATGTATGAGATATATTATATAGGCTAAGACTTTCATGAGACGAAGGAAATACAGACAGTTCATTATTATGCGTTGACGAGTGCACTTAAAGTAACCTTTCGCCAGAAATAACCTTTAATGGCGTTTATGTTATAAACCGTATCTCAGTGAAAATTTTGAAAATAATTATTTTAAACTATTTTATAGATTGTGAAGTGGTGAAAGTGACCTATGAACACAGTAACACTAATAAATTGAACCACACATAACTAGATAAGCAGAATAACACTGATATTACACCAAATACAGACCGAAATTTCGAGGTTAAAAACGACACACATAAACACAACGAGATATATCCAGTGACAACATTTTACACCAAGTGAACTATTCCATCATACACCAGTGACATTTAAATATATCCAGGACGATCGTATACAATTGCTGAGAGCATTTACTCGAAGAAAGGAGATCTTTATTACAACAAAAACTTCATCAACGCTGGAGGCTTCCTTGCACATGCGTCAGTCAACCATTTTGGTCCGGCCCGCTGCAGTATAGAAACGACATGGCTACTATTGGTTCGAAATCAAATCATATATAAACTTTTAATATTTTTAATCATTATTGTATTGTTAAATTTTAAGACATTTAATAATTGTAAATGTTATACTTTCCTTCCCATAACCTTCTCTGGCTATATAGTTTAATAACCGTTTAAAGAACCCTATTTTATAATACCAATATAAATTGTTTATATCGACCGGCCCTGAGCGAGTCGATACTGCATGGTAATATCAATTTTAATCAAACAATTTCATTATTTTTTGTTAATAAACATTCTGTATCGGTAAATTGGAGTTGATTTTTTATTATAAAAAAGACTTAACAATTAATTAATGAAGAAACCCAACTAACTGAAGGGCGGTATATACGAAACGACAACGTTTCAAAAAGAAGAAGAAGAGAGCCGTCTTTCGTTCAAACTTGGAGTTAACAAGATTATCTTTTCAACAAAATTACTGAAAGTGACACTATTACTAGAATAACCACGATACCATTTCATTTATAATTACAACCGACTAACTAAATTTGTTCCTAAATTTTAAGAACAAGTTACCCAAAAAACATTTTCCAGAAAATTAAAATTTTTTTTTATTAAAGTTTTAAATTTTATTTTTATTTTTTCAAATTGCTACGACAGCAATATACACAGATTTTATTTGCAACTACGAAGATTAGGAACATTACCAAATTGACGTTTCCGGAGCGGAACGTCAGAAAACTACACACATACATAAAATATTTTGTTACAGACTTCATTGTATTATTACAAAATCGGCTTCCATCGCGGGGCTTGAACGAGGCGGACTATCATTGTATTATTACAAAATTCGCGCCCAACGTGGGGCTTGAACGAGGCGGACTATCATTGTATTATTACAAAATTGGCGTCCAACTAAAGGGCTGTAATTAGGGGTTGAAATTACTGTAATTACTTACCCAATTCCTAATTCAGCTTGGCAGCGGTTAGTCAGCCAGGGAATCAGGGAAGATGATGCGTCGTGCCACATCAAAGAAGAGAGCGGCGGAGGCCGAGAAAGAACTCGATATGGAGGATAAGGAGGCGACCCCAGTGGAGGACGGGGAAGAGGTATTAGAACGGGTGGAACGTAAAAAACCAGCACCACCAGAGGAACAACCCGAAATACACACTCAAACAGGGGAAGTACATGTCCAAGACAAGGAAGTGGAAAAGTCTAGGACTACAGAAGAAGGTACAACGAACAAAATGATGGAAATGATCCTCCGGGAATTCAAATCAACCAGTGAGAAGTTGAGTCAAGATTTAAATAAGAAACTGGATTCCAACAGGGAAGAATTAAGCAAGAAAATAGATTCCACCGAGGAAAACTTGAACAAGAAAATGGATTCTACTACAGAAGAAAATAATAAAAGATTAGAAGAGTTGAAGAATGATAACCAATCGTTAAAAGAAGAATTGAAGAAGGACAACCAAGCAACCAAGGAAGAATTAAGTAAGAAAATGGATTCTACTACAGAAGAAAATAATAAAAGATTAGAAGATTTGAAGAATGATAACCAATCTTTAAGGGAAGAATTGAAGAAGGACAACCAAGAAACAAAGGAAGAATTGGGCCGTAAAATCGAAAGGACCAATAAGAGAATTGAGGAAACCAGTAAAAAGGTGGAAAAGAAAATGGAAGAAAATAAGAAGAATCTGGAAGAAAAGATGGAAGAAACCAATAAGAAAATCGAAAGTGATCATCAACAATTAAGGGAAGAGTTAAGAGAAGATAACCAACTGTTACGGGAAGAATTACGGGAAGTGAACCAAGAGAATTTAGACAAATTAGACGAACGAATGGAGCTATTAAGAAAGGAAATGAACCAGGAACTCAAGGAAAATAAGAAATCTATGACCAAAAGGCTGGAAGACGAAACCATAACTATAAATCAACAGATAAGAGAAGTTGATGGAAGATGTCGGCTGACGGAAGTGGAGGTACAAGAGTTCAAGGAAGTGGTGAACACAAAGGTCACAAATCTTGAAGAATCTACTCGCAAGAAGGCAGAAGAAAACCGAAGGGAAAGCCAGGAAGAACTCAGCAAGGTACGAACTCGAATTACGGAAAGATGTGACGGAATGGAGGAAGCGATGACTAACATCACTGGGCAAGTGAGACTGAACCAGGAGGACATGGAAGCAATTAGGAGCCGACCAACCAGCTTTACTAATATCCCAATAAACGAGAACAGAGAATGGCTTAACTTTCGCCAGTATAAAAGGAAGCCAATGGAGTTCTTGGCCCGTATCGAGGAATAAACACCAATCCTACCAATAACACCGAGCGGTTTGACAATAACAATAGGGGTTACCCTAATCATAATAACAACAACAACAGGTTCTCCCGACCCCAGGTAAATTTTATACGGGCAGAAGGAAACAGCCAAAACAGGTATAACCATCAACGGAGTAACAGTTTCCATGAGGAGGAAGATCGATGGAGAAGCCGAGAACGGGAGGATACAAGATATAACCTGCCCAGACGGGGTAACAGTTTAGACGACCCAGAACGGAACATGAACCGAAATCAACCATCTAACTCTCTTACGGAGCGGTCAGCGACTACTCAAGGTTTACTGGTCGGGCCTGACCGGGATAACAATGAGAATGAAAATTGGGTAGTAGTCGCTGAATATCCTAGTCATTCAATACTGCAGAATGAACCAAAAAACGACGGAGATCCCAAATCGCTCAAGTCAACCATATTAAAGCAGAAGGGAGCCAAAAACCTAAAAAGGATCCCAGCAAGAGGAAGGAAAATGATTACTCCAAAGTTAACATAGATAAGTATGGATCCGATAAGCTAGATGACGGATACATAATGAGATGGTAAAGGAGATGGATGTCGTGAGGACCGACGACGGCCAAAAATCTATGTCAAAGAAAAAGAAATTATGAGCAACTGTCCAGCCTAATAAAAATCTTCAACCTGGGTATATAAAAGAAAAACAATTATAAGAAGTACATTGGAAGTAAAGAAAAGAAGAGAGCTAATACCATATTTAGGGTAATAATATGATATGTTAACCATATTTATGAAAAAACATTATGAATAATTGAATGAATGAAAGACTGAATTTTGAATTAAATCTCAAAATTCAAAAATGAAGTAATGACTACTTACTACCAAATATTTATGAAAAAATTTTATGGACAAGAGAAAATGAATTTTGAATTAACCACTAAATTCAAAAATGAAGTAATGACTACTTACTACCTACCATTTAAAAAAACAATTTATGGACAAGAGAAAATGAATTTTGAATTAATTACTAAATTCAAAAATGAAGTAATGACTACTTACTACCTACCATTTAAAAAAACAATTTATGGACAAGAGAAAATGAATTTTGAATTAATTACTAAATTCAAAAATGAAGTAATGACTACTTACTACCTACCATTTAAAACAACAATTTATGGACAAGAGAAAATGAATTTTGAATTAACCACTAAATTCAAAAATGAAGTAATGACTACTTACTACCTACCATTTAAAAAAACAATTTATGGACAAGAGAAAATGAATTTTGAATTAATTACTAAATTCAAAAATGAAGTAATGACTACTTACTACCTACCATTTAAAAAAACAATTTATGGACAAGAGAAAATGAATTTTGAATTAATTACTAAATTCAAAAATGAAGTAATGACTACTTACTACCTACCATTTAAAAAAACAATTTATGGACAAGAGAAAATGAATTTTGAATTAAATCATCAAAATTCAAAAACCCAAGTAAAAACAATTTGCTACCTTATTTTAAAAACAACTTTTAGAAATGAACAAGGAGAAAAAGAATTTGGATAAAACATTACAAACAATTATATATGGGACCAATTCTGAAAAACTTTCCAGAATAAAGAAATGGCAATACAAACCACTGATACAATTTAAATGAATAAACTTATTGTGAAGTAAAATTAATGAGAATTTTATGTCAAATAAACAGAGATATTAAACATATGGAATTAAAAATAAAGGAGTGCATTTGGATAAAAAGCAAGAGCAGAATAAAATCTTGAAAAAGAAAGAAAAACTATATATAAATAAATCCATAAGAAAAAGATGATCATATAATCAATATCAATTATTAAAAAGACAATTAAAAGAGTAATTGAAAAAACGTAATACTAGTGGAACAATTCACAAGAATTAAGAAAGGAACAAAAATATAATACAAAATATATGCTACCAATGACCAGAAGGAGATTGTGATAACAGTCAAAAAATGACAGAGAATTAAAAACTTTACACTGAATAATAAGTGATGATTATATTATACCAGCTTCCAACCACAAGGAGAAATAAAATGCCAACAGAGCTAACCATTGAGAAAAATAACTGAGATAGAGATTCACTAAGATAGAAATATAAATAGATCTGTTCGTATACGAAGTGAAATATCCAAAGATATTTAATTTTTTTTTATAGTCATAAGGTGGACTATTCTTATATAATTTTTATTAATGACTGTCTGAGATAAGTCCAGCAGTATTATTATGTATTGGTCAGAGATGATTTACCTCTGTTATCAATAAATGACGTAGCATGGCCAGCAGAGTGTGAAGCCTACAGAGCCCCTCTGGACACTGCCCCAGCTAACGTGTTAGGGAATTTTAGGGAATAAATATCCCAAGGATAAAGAAACGAGTTAAGAAGAAAATGGAAAAATAAAAAATAACGAACCTCAGATGACTATTACTATCAGTAAGAATCCAGTTAATAATGAGATATAGATAAGCTCAAAAATATAGGAGAAAAAATTTTAGAAATGTGAAGGAAGTAAAGAAATATAATTTATAATATAATGTCATAAGCAATTACTTCAGACAAACTAAGTATGATCTGAACTAATCACTTCTGGAAGAGAGCAATCTGTAGCATGACAGATAATCCACACAAATACATTACTCAATGATCATTAATAAAGCTCTAATATATGGAATATCCAAATGAGAATTAATTAGAATGCACTGTTTAATAATATATTCACAAGAAAGGTTGAATAAAGAAAATTTCTGCAAACAATATAATATAATACAAATTTAAAAACCCAAAAGACTAAAAATGATAACAACAAAATTACCCAGGTAAGATAGAAGCAGGCAATTATTATACCCCGTCAAAGAAACCAGACCAGAAAAAACAAAGCTACTGAAGACAGAAGAAAGAAGAATAATTAAAACTACTATTACTGAAGAAAGAAGAAAGAAGAATAATTAAAACTAAAGAAGAAAGAAGAATAAACCAAAACCACTACTACTGAAGAAAGAAGATTAATTAAAACTACTACTACTGAAGAAAGAAGAATAATTAAAACTACCATTACTGAAGAAAGAAGAAAGAAGAATAAACCAAATTTACTGAAGACAGAAGAAAGAAGAATAATCCAAAACCAAAACTACTACTACTGAAGAAGGAAGAAGGAAGAATAACCCAAAACAAAAACTACAGAAGAAAGAAGAATAATTAAAACTACTATTACTGAAGAAAGAAGAAAGAAGAATAATTAAAACTAGAGAAGAAAGAAGAACTAATTAAAACTATTACTACTGAAGAAGGAAGAAAGAAGAACAATCAAAGCTACTGAAGACAGAAGAAACAAAACTAATTAAAACTCAAAGAAGAAAGAAGAATAATCCCAAACTAAATCTATTGAAGAAAGAAGAAGGAAGACTAATTAAAACTACTACTACAGAAGAAAGAAGAAAGAAGACTAATTAAAACTACCAATACTGAAGAAGGAAGAAAGAAGAACAATCAAAGCTACTGAAGACAGAAGAAAGAAGAACAATCAAAGCTACTGAAGAAGGAAGAAAGAAGACTAATTAAAACTACAGAAGAAGGAAGAATAACCAAACTCAAAGAAGAAAGAAGAATAATTAAGACGACCCATATAAAACAAAAACCCCATAGGGAAAGAACCCCCAAAAAACCCC
Source organism: Magicicada septendecula (assembly GCA_034769895.1). Lineage (NCBI taxonomy): Eukaryota > Metazoa > Arthropoda > Insecta > Hemiptera > Cicadidae > Magicicada > Magicicada septendecula. The sequence goes on from CM068367.1 coordinate 454,392,832, forward strand.
AAAATCAATGAATGCCCAAAGAGAAAGTATAACACCCTAAAAAACCATATCACTGTAAAACTGACAAAAACTAAAAGTGTTAGTAGTATTAAATATTAGTGCATTCAAAAAGTTATTATTTAGTTTGTATAGACAAATCTTCACAGTTCCCCCATGGTTGAATATTTCATATTAAAAGCTAGAAAAAGACTAGTAAATATATTGATAATTCACCATAGACAAGTGCAAGTGATCAAATTATAAATAGTAAACTTTAAAAGGGTACATGAGTTGCAGTACATAGTAACAAACTTTAAGTTTTGTGAACAGTGCCTACTTTGATAATGAAGTAGTAATATTACTAAATAAAAGCTACTAAAGCGATATGAACATTCCATAGAATGGAATATAACTCAGGTAGCTAGGGGTATACTCTAAGAGGGGGTATAAATTTTATAATGGGGAATTACAGAACAAACTGTTTATGATGAAGTTTATAGAAGGTGTTAACAATTATATATGGAACCAGGATGTTAGGTTCCTATTACATATAACATTTAGATAAATAAGGGTTAGTCATAAGAGATATTAGTATTATAACTGTTATTTTATTGTTCAGTTTAATTTAGGAATGCACTGTCTAAAAATAGATATCATTCCAATGTTGTAGAAATACTCTTTATTATGTTATTAGGTAATATACTAAGCAATGTTATTCAGAACACTAGTTGTGATATAGAGAGATGTTATATGTCAATTATATAATCAATAATTTATGTTATACCAGTCAGAGAAGGATATAAAATAGCTACATTAATAAAACATTTGGAAATTAGCCACACATCAGATCTAGGCCAAAGAATAAATTTAAACTGCAGAATAATTAACAAACCTAGTCTTATAAACCATATAAAATGACAATATTCAGGCAAAATAAACTCAACATAGCAAATACTATGTAAATAAGGCTTTCTAAAGATATGGTCATTAAATGAGTAAAATTATTTAATTGTCTAATAAAATACCATTAAAACTGAAATAGATTAACTGACACTATCCTAGGGGAAGTCATATACAATTGAATTATATTAAAAAACCATCATTAGTATACTAAATTGCAATAAAATAAGTGAGAATTGATAATTATACAAATTTCAGATTTCATAGAATAATAATTATATTAGGGAAAATGGCTATTATATACATAGAAGACAGGAAGTATAATTTTAGGCCTACCTCCCAAAAAATTATAAGAAATATAATTTTTAGATAAAACTTTGTAATACTAACTTAATTACTATCAAAATAAGTAGAATAGAATAGTGAAAACGAATATGTATTTTATATTTCAAACAGTTAACTAATAACGAATTTATTTTATGAACATAAAGTACATTTTTAAAGTGTATCGGAAGTTATGGCAAATTTAAACAATGTATGAGATATATTATATAGGCTAAGACTTTCATGAGACGAAGGAAATACAGACAGTTCATTATTATGCGCTGACGAGTGCACTTAAAGTAACCTTTCGCCAGAAATAACCTTTAATGGCGTTTATGTTATAAACCGTATCTCAGTGAAAATTTTGAAAATAATTATTTTAAACTATTTTATAGATTGTGAAGTGGTGAAAGTGACCTATGAACACAGTAACACTAATAAATTGAACCACACATAACTAGATAAGCAGAATAACACTGATATTACACCAAATACAGACCGAAATTTCGAGGTTAAAAACGACACACATAAACACAACGAGATATATCCAGTGACAACATTTTACACCAAGTGAACTATTCCATCATACACCAGTGACATTTAAATATATCCAGGACGATCGTATACAATTGCTGAGAGCATTTACTCGAAGAAAGGACATCTTTATTACAACAAAAACTTCATCAACGCTGGAGGCTTCCTTGCACATGCGTCAGTCAACCATTTTGGTCCGGCCCGCTGCAGTATAGAAACGACATGGCTACTATTGGTTCGAAATCAAATCATATATAAACTTTTAATATTTTTAATCATTATTGTATTGTTAAATTTTAAGACATTTAATAATTGTAAATGTTATACTTTCCTTCCCATAACCTTCTCTGGCTATATAGTTTAATAACCGTTTAAAGAACCCTATTTTATAATACCAATATAAATTGTTTATATCGACCGGCCCTGAGCGAGTCGATACTGCATGGTAATATCAATTTTAATCAAACAATTTCATTATTTTTTGTTAATAAACATTCTGTATCGGTAAATTGGAGTTGATTTTTTATTATAAAAAAGACTTAACAATTAATTAATGAAGAAACCCAACTAACTGAAGGGCGGTATATACGAAACGACAACGTTTCAAAAAGAAGAAGAAGAGAGCCGTCTTTCGTTCAAACTTGGAGTTAACAAGATTATCTTTTCAACAAAATTACTGAAAGTGACACTATTACTAGAATAACCACGATACCATTTCATTTATAATTACAACCGACTAACTAAATTTGTTCCTAAATTTTAAGAACAAGTTACCCAAAAAACATTTTCCAGAAAATTAAAATTTTTTTTTATATAAAGTTTTAAATTTTATTTTTATTTTTTCAAATTGCTACGACAGCAATATACACAGATTTTATTTGCAACTACGAAGATTAGGAACATTACCAAATTGACGTTTCCGGAGCGGAACGTCAGAAAACTACACACATACATAAAATATTTTGTTACAGGACTTCATTGTATTATTACAAAATCGGCTTCCATCGCGGGGCTTGAACGAGGCGGACTATCATTGTATTATTACAAAATTGGCGCCCAACGTGGGGCTTGAACGAGGCGGACTATCATTGTATTATTACAAAATTGGCGTCCAACTAAAGGGCTGTAATTAGGGGTTGAAATTACTGTAATTACTTACCCAATTCCTAATTCAGCTTGGCAGCGGTTAGTCAGCCAGGGAATCAGGGAAAATGATGCGTCGTGCCACATCAAAGAAGAGAGCGGCGGAGGCCGAGAAAGAACTCGATATGGAGGATAAGGAGGCGACCCCAGTGGAGGACGTGGAAGAGGTATTAGAACGGGTGGAACGTAAAAAACCAGCACCACCAGAGGAACAACCCGAAATACACACTCAAACAGGGGAAGTACATGTCCAAGACAAGGAAGTGGAAAAGTCTAGGACTACAGAAGAAGGTACAACGAACAAAATGATGGAAATGATCCTCCGGGAATTCAAATCAACCAGTGAGAAGTTGAGTCAAGATTTAAATAAGAAACTGGATTCCAACAGGGAAGAATTAAGCAAGAAAATAGATTCCACCGAGGAAAACTTGAACAAGAAAATGGATTCTACTACAGAAGAAAATAATAAAAGATTAGAAGAGTTGAAGAATGATAACCAATCGTTAAAAGAAGAATTGAAGAAGGACAACCAAGCAACCAAGGAAGAATTAAGTAAGAAAATGGATTCTACTACAGAAGAAAATAATAAAAGATTAGAAGATTTGAAGAATGATAACCAATCTTTAAGGGAAGAATTGAAGAAGGACAACCAAGAAACAAAGGAAGAATTGGGCCGTAAAATCGAAAGGACCAATAAGAGAATTGAGGAAACCAGTAAAAAGGTGGAAAAGAAAATGGAAGAAAATAAGAAGAATCTGGAAGAAAAGATGGAAGAAACCAATAAGAAAATCGAAAGTGATCATCAACAATTAAGGGAAGAGTTAAGAGAAGATAACCAACTGTTACGGGAAGAATTACGGGAAGTGAACCAAGAGAATTTAGACAAATTAGACGAACGAATGGAGCTATTAAGAAAGGAAATGAACCAGGAACTCAAGGAAAATAAGAAATCTATGACCAAAAGGCTGGAAGACGAAACCATAACTATAAATCAACAGATAAGAGAAGTTGATGGAAGATGTCGGCTGACGGAAGTGGAGGTACAAGAGTTCAAGGAAGTGGTGAACACAAAGGTCACAAATCTTGAAGAATCTACTCGCAAGAAGGCAGAAGAAAACCGAAGGGAAAGCCAGGAAGAACTCAGCAAGGTACGAACTCGAATTACGGAAAGATGTGACGGAATGGAGGAAGCGATGACTAACATCACTGGGCAAGTGAGACTGAACCAGGAGGACATGGAAGCAATTAGGAGCCGACCAACCAGCTTTACTAATATCCCAATAAACGAGAACAGAGAATGGCTTAACTTTCGCCAGTATAAAAGGAAGCCAATGGAGTTCTTGGCCCGTATCGAGGAATATATGGCCAAACATAAAAGTAATCGATGGTCCAATAATCGTGAACTATTAGACGAATCATTCCGTGATATGACAGATAATTGGTGGATGGCGAACAGAAGCGAAATAACCGATTATCAACAGTTCAAAAATTTGTTCAAGTCTAAGTATTGGTCAGAGACCACCCAGAATTTAAGAAGGGACAACATCTGCAATGGCCAATATAGAACTCAATTTGGCAGTACCATGACTGCGTACTTTCTTGGGAAGGTGTGCCTGGCCAAGCACCTGGAACCAGCCATACCAGAGGAATGCCTGGTGACAAGCTCTCTTATCATTACGACGAGGAGGTCATAAGAGCTCGAAGAGGTAGTCAGATAAAAACCATACAGGCGATGACGGAGCTATTGGAGAACTATGAGAATGAAGAATATTACAGGCAGAGCAGAAGAAGAAATGAGCGGCCAGAAGTTCGAATTAATCCATCATCAAACAATAATAGTCAACCGGTCAACAGTGGGTACCAAGGAAATAGATATAATCCGAATTACAATAATCAACACCCCACGAATAGAAACAACAACAATAATAACCACGGGAATATAAACCCGAATAATAACAGAAATAATAACGGGTTCTCCGGTAATCGAGGTAATTATTACCCGAATAATTATGTAAATAGACAAAGAAACACCAATCCTACCAATAACACCGAGCGGTTTGACAATAACAATAGGGGTTACCCTAATCATAATAACAACAACAACAGGTTCTCCCGACCCCAGGTAAATTTTATACGGGCAGAAGGAAACAGCCAAAACAGGTATAACCATCAACGGAGTAACAGTTTCCATGAGGAGGAAGATCGATGGAGAAGCCGAGAACGGGAGGATACAAGATATAACCTGCCCAGACGGGGTAACAGTTTAGACGACCCAGAACGGAACATGAACCGAAATCAACCATCTAACTCTCTTACGGAGCGGTCAGCGACTACTCAAGGTTTACCGGTCGGGCCTGACCGGGATAACAATGAGAATGAAAATTGGGTAGTAGTCGCTGAATATCCTAGTCATTCAATACTGCATAATGAACCAAAAAACGACGGAGGATCCCAAATCGCTCAAGTCAACCATATTAAAGCAGAAGGGAGCCAAAAACCTAAAAAGGATCCCAGCAAGAGGAAGGAAAATGATTACTCCAAAGTTAACATAGATAAGTATGGATCCGATAAGCTAGATGACGGATACATAATGAGATGGTAAAGGAGATGGATGTCGTGAGGACCGACGACGGCCAAAAATCTATGTCAAAGAAAAAGAAATTATGAGCAACTGTCCAGCCTAATAAAAATCTTCAACCTGGGTATATAAAAGAAAAACAATTATAAGAAGTACATTGGAAGTAAAGAAAAGAAGAGAGCTAATACCATATTTAGGGTAATAATATGATATGTTAACCATATTTATGAAAAAACATTATGAATAATTGAATGAATGAAAGATTGAATTTTGAATTAAATCTCAAAATTCAAAAATGAAGTAATGACTACTTACTACCAAATATTTATGAAAAAATTTTATGGACAAGAGAAAATGAATTTTGAATTAATTACTAAATTCAAAAATGAAGTAATGACTACTTACTACCTACCATTTAAAAAAACAATTTATGGACAAGATAAAATGAATTTTGAATTAATTACTAAATTCAAAAATGAAGTAATGACTACTTACTACCTACCATTTAAAAAAACAATTTATGGACAAGAGAAAATGAATTTTGAATTAATTACTAAATTCAAAAATGAAGTAATGACTACTTACTACCTACCATTTAAAAAAACAATTTATGGACAAGAGAAAATGAATTTTGAATTAAATCATCAAAATTCAAAAACCCAAGTAAAAACAATTTACTACCTTATTTTAAAAACAACTTTTAGAAATGAACAAGGAGAAAAAGAATTTGGATAAAACATTACAAACAATTATATATGGGACCAATTCTGAAAAACTTTCCAGAATAAAGAAATGGCAATACAAACCACTGATACAATTTAAATGAATAAACTTATTGTGAAGTAAAATTAATGAGAATTTTATGTCAAATAAACAGAGATATTAAACATATGGAATTAAAAATAAAGGAGTGCATTTGGATAAAAAGCAAGAGCAGAATAAAATCTTGAAAAAGAAAGGAAAAACTATATATAAATAAATCCATAAGAAAAAGATGATCATATAATCAATATCAATTATTAAAAAGACAATTAAAAGAGTAATTGAAAAAACGTAATACTAGTGGAACAATTCACAAGAATTAAGAAAGGAACAAAAATATAATACAAAATATATGCTACCAATGACCAGAAGGAGATTGTGATAACAGTCAAAAAATGACAGAGAATTAAAAACTTTACACTGAATAATAAGTGATGATTATATTATACCAGCTTCCAACCACAAGGAGAAATAAAATGCCAAGAGAGCTAACCATTGAGAAAAATAACTGAGATAGAGATTCACTAAGATAGAAATATAAATAGATCTGTTTGTATACGAAGTGAAATATCCAAAGATATTTAATTTTTTTTTTATAGTCATAAGGTGGACTATTCTTATATAATTTTTATTAATGACTGTCTGAGATAAGTCCAGCAGTATTATTATGTATTGGTCAGAGATGATTTACCTCTATTATCAATAAATGACGTAGCATGGCCAGCAGAGTGTGAAGCCTACAGAGCCCCTCTGGACACTGCCCCAGCTAACGTGTTAGGGAATTTTAGGGAATAAATATCCCAAGGATAAAGAAACGAGTTAAGAAGAAAATGGAAAAATAAAAAATAACGAACCTCAGATGACTATTACTATCAGTAAGAATCCAGTTAATAATGAGATATAGATAAGCTCAAAAATATAGGAGAAAAAATTTTAGAAATGTGAAGGAAGTAAAGAAATATAATTTATAATATAATGTCATAAGCAATTACTTCAGACAAACTAAGTATGATCTGAACTAATCACTTCTGGAAGAGAGCAATCTGTAGCATGACAGATAATCCACACAATACATTACTCAATGATCATTAATAAAGCTCTAATATATGGAATATCCAAATGAGAATTAATTAGAATGCACTGTTTAATAATATATTCACAAGAAAGGTTGAATAAAGAAAATTTCTGCAAACAATATAATATAATACAAATTTAAAAACCCAAAAGACTAAAAATGATAACAACAAAATTACCCAGGTAAGATAGAAGCAGGCAATTAATATACCCCGTCAAAGAAACCAGACCAGAAAAAACAAAGCTACTGAAGACAGAAGAAAGAAGAATAATTAAAACTACTATTACTGAAGAAAGAAGAAAGAAGAATAATTAAAACTAAAGAAGAAAGAAGAATAAACCAAAACCACTACTACTGAAGAAAGAAGACTAATTAAAACTACTACTACTGAAGAAAGAAGAATAATTAAAACTACTATTACTGAAGAAAGAAGAAAGAAGAATAAACCAAATTTACTGAAGACAGAAGAAAGAAGAATAATCCAAAACCAAAACTACTACTACTGAAGAAGGAAGAAGGAAGAATAACCCAAAACAAAAACTACAGAAGAAAGAAGAATAATTAAAACTACTATTACTGAAGAAAGAAGAAAGAAGAATAATTAAAACTAGAGAAGAAAGAAGAACTAATTAAAACTATTACTACTGAAGAAGGAAGAAAGAAGAACAATCAAAGCTACTGAAGACAGAAGAAACAAAACTAATTAAAACTCAAAGAAGAAAGAAGAATAATCCCAAACTAAATCTATTGAAGAAAGAAGAAGGAAGACTAATTAAAACTACTACTACAGAAGAAAGAAGAAATAAGACTAATTAAAACTACCAATACTGAAGAAGGAAGAAAGAAGAACAATCAAAGCTACTGAAGACAGAAGAAATAAGAACAATCAAAGCTACTGAAGAAGGAAGAAAGAAGACTAATTAAAACTACAGAAGAAGGAAGAATAACCAAACTCAAAGAAGAAAGAAGAATAATTAAGACGACCCATATAAAACAAAAACCCCATAGGGAAAGAACCCCCAAAAAACCCCAAAATCAATGAATGCCCAAAGAGAAAGTATAACACCCTAAAAAACCATATCACTGTAAAACTGACAAAAACTAAAAGTGTTAGTAGTATTAAATATTAGTGCATTCAAAAAGTTATTATTTAGTTTGTATAGACAAGTCTTCACAGTTCCCCCATGGTTGAATATTTCATATTAAAAGCTAGAAAAAGACTAGTAAATATATTGATAATTCACCATAGACAAGTGCAAGTGATCAAATTATAAATAATAAACTTTAAAAGGGTACATGAGTTGCAGTACATAGTAACAAACTTTAAGTTTTGTGAACAGTGCCTACTTTGATAATGAAGTAGTAATATTACTAAATAAAAGCTACTAAAGCGATATGAACATTCCATAGAATGGAATATAACTCAGGTAGCTAGGGGTATACTTTAAGAGGGGGTATAAATTTTATAAATGGGGAATTACAGAACAAACTGTTTATGATGAAGTTTATAGAAGGTGTTAACAATTATATATGGAACCAGGATGTTAGGTTCCTATTACATATAACATTTAGATAAATAAGGGTTAGTCATAAGAGATATTAGTATTATAACTGTTATTTTATTGTTCAGTTTAATTTAGGAATGCACTGTCTAAAAATAGATATCATTCCAATGTTGTAGAAATACTCTTTATTATGTTATTAGGTAATATACTAAGCAATGTTATTCAGAACACTAGTTGTGATATAGAGAGATGTTATATGTCAATTATATAATCAATAATTTATGTTATACCAGTCAGAGAAGGATATAAAATAGCTACATTAATAAAACATTTGGAAATTAGCCACACATCAGATCTAGGCCAAAGAATAAATTTAAACTGCAGAATAATTAACAAACCTAGTCTTATAAACCATATAAAATGACAATATTCAGGCAAAATAAACTCAACATAGCAAATACTATGTAAATAAGGCTTTCTAAAGATATGGTCATTAAATGAGTAAAATTATTTAATTGTCTAATAAAATACCATTAAAACTGAAATAGATTAACTGACACTATCCTAGGGGAAGTCATATACAATTGAATTATATTAAAAAACCATCATTAGTATACTAAATTGCAATAAAATAAGTGAGAATTGATAATTATACAAATTTCAGATTTCATAGAATAATAATTATATTAGGGAAAATGGCTATTATATACATAGAAGACAGGAAGTATAATTTTAGGCCTACCTCCCAAAAAATTATAAGAAATATAATTTTTAGATAAAACTTTGTAATACTAACTTAATTACTATCAAAATAAGTAGAATAGAATAGTGAAAACGAATATGTATTTTATATTTCAAACAGTTAACTAATAACGAATTTATTTTATGAACATAAAGTACATTTTTAAAGTGTATCGGAAGTTATGGCAAATTTAAACAATGTATGAGATATATTATATAGGCTAAGACTTTCATGAGACGAAGGAAATACAGACAGTTCATTATTATGCGCTGACGAGTGCACTTAAAGTAACCTTTCGCCAGAAATAACCTTTAATGGCGTTTATGTTATAAACCGTATCTCAGTGAAAATTTTGAAAATAATTATTTTAAACTATTTTATAGATTGTGAAGTGGTGAAAGTGACCTATGAACACAGTAACACTAATAAATTGAACCACACATAACTAGATAAGCAGAATAACACTGATATTACACCAAATACAGACCGAAATTTCGAGGTTAAAAACGACACACATAAACACAACGAGATATATCCAGTGACAACATTTTACACCAAGTGAACTATTCCATCATACACCAGTGACATTTAAATATATCCAGGACGATCGTATACAATTGCTGAGAGCATTTACTCGAAGAAAGGACATCTTTATTACAACAAAAACTTCATCAACGCTGGAGGCTTCCTTGCGCATGCGTCAGTCAACCATTTTGGTCCGGTCCGCTGCAGTATAGAAACGACATGGCTACTATTGGTTCGAAATCAAATCATATATAAACTTTTAATATTTTTAATCATTATTGTATTGTTAAATTTTAAGACATTTAATAATTGTAAATGTTATACTTTCCTTCCCATAACCTTCTCTGGCTATATAGTTTAATAACCGTTTAAAGAACCCTATTTTATAATACCAATATAAATTGTTTATATCGACCGGCCCTGAGCGAGTCGATACTGCATGGTAATATCAATTTTAATCAAACAATTTCATTATTTTTTGTTAATAAACATTCTGTATCGGTAAATTGGAGTTGATTTTTTATTATAAAAAAGACTTAACAATTAATTAATGAAGAAACCCAACTAACTGAAGGGCGGTATATACGAAACGACAACGTTTCAAAAAGAAGAAGAAGAGAGCCGTCTTTCGTTCAAACTTGGAGTTAACAAGATTATCTTTTCAACAAAATTACTGAAAGTGACACTATTACTAGAATAACCACGATACCATTTCATTTATAATTACAACCGACTAACTAAATTTGTTCCTAAATTTTAAGAACAAGTTACCCAAAAAACATTTTCCAGAAAATTAAAATTTTTTTTTATATAAAGTTTTAAATTTTATTTTTATTTTTTCAAATTGCTACGACAGCAATATACACAGATTTTATTTGCAACTACGAAGATTAGGAACATTACCAAATTGACGTTTCCGGAGCGGAACGTCAGAAAACTACACACATACATAAAATATTTTGTTACAGGACTTCATTGTATTATTACAAAATCGGCTTCCATCGCGGGGCTTGAACGAGGCGGACTATCATTGTATTATTACAAAATTGGCGCCCAACGTGGGGCTTGAACGAGGCGGACTATCATTGTATTATTACAAAATTGGCGTCCAACTAAAGGGCTGTAATTAGGGGTTGAAATTACTGTAATTACTTACCCAATTCCTAATTCAGCTTGGCAGCGGTTAGTCAGCCAGGGAATCAGGGAAAATGATGCGTCGTGCCACATCAAAGAAGAGAGCAGCGGAGGCCGAGAAAGAACTCGATATGGAGGATAAGGAGGCGACCCCAGTGGAGGACGTGGAAGAGGTATTAGAACGGGTGGAACGTAAAAAACCAGCACCACCAGAGGAACAACCCGAAATACACACTCAAACAGGGGAAGTACATGTCCAAGACAAGGAAGTGGAAAAGTCTAGGACTACAGAAGAAGGTACAACGAACAAAATGATGGAAATGATCCTCCGGGAATTCAAATCAACCAGTGAGAAGTTGAGTCAAGATTTAAATAAGAAACTGGATTCCAACAGGGAAGAATTAAGCAAGAAAATAGATTCCACCGAGGAAAACTTGAACAAGAAAATGGATTCTACTACAGAAGAAAATAATAAAAGATTAGAAGAGTTGAAGAATGATAACCAATCGTTAAAAGAAGAATTGAAGAAGGACAACCAAGCAACCAAGGAAGAATTAAGTAAGAAAATGGATTCTACTACAGAAGAAAATAATAAAAGATTAGAAGATTTGAAGAATGATAACCAATCTTTAAGGGAAGAATTGAAGAAGGACAACCAAGAAACAAAGGAAGAATTGGGCCGTAAAATCGAAAGGACCAATAAGAGAATTGAGGAAACCAGTAAAAAGGTGGAAAAGAAAATGGAAGAAAATAAGAAGAATCTGGAAGAAAAGATGGAAGAAACCAATAAGAAAATCGAAAGTGATCATCAACAATTAAGGGAAGAGTTAAGAGAAGATAACCAACTGTTACGGGAAGAATTACGGGAAGTGAACCAAGAGAATTTAGACAAATTAGACGAACGAATGGAGCTATTAAGAAAGGAAATGAACCAGGAACTCAAGGAAAATAAGAAATCTATGACCAAAAGGCTGGAAGACGAAACCATAACTATAAATCAACAGATAAGAGAAGTTGATGGAAGATGTCGGCTGACGGAAGTGGAGGTACAAGAGTTCAAGGAAGTGGTGAACACAAAGGTCACAAATCTTGAAGAATCTACTCGCAAGAAGGCAGAAGAAAACCGAAGGGAAAGCCAGGAAGAACTCAGCAAGGTACGAACTCGAATTACGGAAAGATGTGACGGAATGGAGGAAGCGATGACTAACATCACTGGGCAAGTGAGACTGAACCAGGAGGACATGGAAGCAATTAGGAGCCGACCAACCAGCTTTACTAATATCCCAATAAACGAGAACAGAGAATGGCTTAACTTTCGCCAGTATAAAAGGAAGCCAATGGAGTTCTTGGCCCGTATCGAGGAATATATGGCCAAACATAAAAGTAATCGATGGTCCAATAATCGTGAACTATTAGACGAATCATTCCGTGATATGACAGATAATTGGTGGATGGCGAACAGAAGCGAAATAACCGATTATCAACAGTTCAAAAATTTGTTCAAGTCTAAGTATTGGTCAGAGACCACCCAGAATTTAAGAAGGGACAACATCTGCAATGGCCAATATAGAACTCAATTTGGCAGTACCATGACTGCGTACTTTCTTGGGAAGGTGTGCCTGGCCAAGCACCTGGAACCAGCCATACCAGAGGAATGCCTGGTGACAAGCTCTCTTATCATTACGACGAGGAGGTCATAAGAGCTCGAAGAGGTAGTCAGATAAAAACCATACAGGCGATGACGGAGCTATTGGAGAACTATGAGAATGAAGAATATTACAGGCAGAGCAGAAGAAGAAATGAGCGGCCAGAAGTTCGAATTAATCCATCATCAAACAATAATAGTCAACCGGTCAACAGTGGGTACCAAGGAAATAGATATAATCCGAATTACAATAATCAACACCCCACGAATAGAAACAACAACAACAATAATAACCACGGGAATATAAACCCGAATAATAACAGAAATAATAACGGGTTCTCCGGTAATCGAGGTAATTATTACCCGAATAATTATGTAAATAGACAAAGAAACACCAATCCTACCAATAACACCGAGCGGTTTGACAATAACAATAGGGGTTACCCTAATCATAATAACAACAACAACAGGTTCTCCCGACCCCAGGTAAATTTTATACGGGCAGAAGGAAACAGCCAAAACAGGTATAACCATCAACGGAGTAACAGTTTCCATGAGGAGGAAGATCGATGGAGAAGCCGAGAACGGGAGGATACAAGATATAACCTGCCCAGACGGGGTAACAGTTTAGACGACCCAGAACGGAACATGAACCGAAATCAACCATCTAACTCTCTTACGGAGCGGTCAGCGACTACTCAAGGTTTACCGGTCGGGCCTGACCGGGATAACAATGAGAATGAAAATTGGGTAGTAGTCGCTGAATATCCTAGTCATTCAATACTGCATAATGAACCAAAAAACGACGGAGGATCCCAAATCGCTCAAGTCAACCATATTAAAGCAGAAGGGAGCCAAAAACCTAAAAAGGATCCCAGCAAGAGGAAGGAAAATGATTACTCCAAAGTTAACATAGATAAGTATGGATCCGATAAGCTAGATGACGGATACATAATGAGATGGTAAAGGAGATGGATGTCGTGAGGACCGACGACGGCCAAAAATCTATGTCAAAGAAAAAGAAATTATGAGCAACTGTCCAGCCTAATAAAAATCTTCAACCTGGGTATATAAAAGAAAAACAATTATAAGAAGTACATTGGAAGTAAAGAAAAGAAGAGAGCTAATACCATATTTAGGGTAATAATATGATATGTTAACCATATTTATGAAAAAACATTATGAATAATTGAATGAATGAAAGATTGAATTTTGAATTAAATCTCAAAATTCAAAAATGAAGTAATGACTACTTACTACCAAATATTTATGAAAAAATTTTATGGACAAGAGAAAATGAATTTTGAATTAATTACTAAATTCAAAAATGAAGTAATGACTACTTACTACCTACCATTTAAAAAAACAATTTATGGACAAGAGAAAATGAATTTTGAATTAATTACTAAATTCAAAAATGAAGTAATGACTACTTACTACCTACCATTTAAAAAAACAATTTATGGACAAGAGAAAATGAATTTTGAATTAATTACTAAATTCAAAAATGAAGTAATGACTACTTACTACCTACCATTTAAAAAAACAATTTATGGACAAGAGAAAATGAATTTTGAATTAAATCATCAAAATTCAAAAACCCAAGTAAAAACAATTTACTACCTTATTTTAAAAACAACTTTTAGAAATGAACAAGGAGAAAAAGAATTTGGATAAAACATTACAAACAATTATATATGGGACCAATTCTGAAAAACTTTCCAGAATAAAGAAATGGCAATACAAACCACTGATACAATTTAAATGAATAAACTTATTGTGAAGTAAAATTAATGAGAATTTTATGTCAAATAAACAGAGATATTAAACATATGGAATTAAAAATAAAGGAGTGCATTAGGATAAAAAGCAAGAGCAGAATAAAATCTTGAAAAAGAAAGGAAAAACTATATATAAATAAATCCATAAGAAAAAGATGATCATATAATCAATATCAATTATTAAAAAGACAATTAAAAGAGTAATTGAAAAAACGTAATACTAGTGGAACAATTCACAAGAATTAAGAAAGGAACAAAAATATAATACAAAATATATGCTACCAATGACCAGAAGGAGATTGTGATAACAGTCAAAAAATGACAGAGAATTAAAAACTTTACACTGAATAATAAGTGATGATTATATTATACCAGCTTCCAACCACAAGGAGAAATAAAATGCCAACAGAGCTAACCATTGAGAAAAATAACTGAGATAGAGATTCACTAAGATAGAAATATAAATAGATCTGTTCGTATACGAAGTGAAATATCCAAAGATATTTAATTTTTTTTTATAGTCATAAGGTGGACTATTCTTATATAATTTTTATTAATGACTGTCTGAGATAAGTCCAGCAGTATTATTATGTATTGGTCAGAGATGATTTACCTCTGTTATCAATAAATGACGTAGCATGGCCAGCAGAGTGTGAAGCCTACAGAGCCCCTCTGGACACTGCCCCAGCTAACGTGTTAGGGAATTTTAGGGAATAAATATCCCAAGGATAAAGAAACGAGTTAAGAAGAAAATGGAAAAATAAAAAATAATGAACCTCAGATGACTATTACTATCAGTAAGAATCCAGTTAATAATGAGATATAGATAAGCTCAAAAATATAGGAGAAAAAATTTTAGAAATGTGAAGGAAGTAAAGAAATATAATTTATAATATAATGTCATAAGCAATTACTTCAGACAAACTAAGTATGATCTGAACTAATCACTTCTGGAAGAGAGCAATCTGTAGCATGACAGATAATCCACACAAATACATTACTCAATGATCATTAATAAAGCTCTAATATATGGAATATCCAAATGAGAATTAATTAGAATGCACTGTTTAATAATATATTCACAAGAAAGGTTGAATAAAGAAAATTTCTGCAAACAATATAATATAATACAAATTTAAAAACCCAAAAGACTAAAAATGATAACAACAAAATTACCCAGGTAAGATAGAAGCAGGCAATTAATATACCCCGTCAAAGAAACCAGACCAGAAAAAACAAAGCTACTGAAGACAGAAGAAAGAAGAATAATTAAAACTACTATTACTGAAGAAAGAAGAAAGAAGAATACTTAAAACTAAAGAAGAAAGAAGAATAAACCAAAACCACTACTACTGAAGAAAGAAAACTAATTAAAACTACTACTACTGAAGAAAGAAGAATAATTAAAACTACTATTACTGAAGAAAGAAGAAAGAAGAATAAACCAAATTTACTGAAGACAGAAGAAAGAAGAATAATCCAAAACCAAAACTACTACTACTGAAGAAGGAAGAAGGAAGAATAACCCAAAACAAAAACTACAGAAGAAAGAAGAAAGAAGAATAATTAAAACTACTATTACTGAAGAAAGAAGAAAGAAGAATAATTAAAACTAGAGAAGAAAGAAGAACTAATTAAAACTATTACTACTGAAGAAGGAAGAAAGAAGAACAATCAAAGCTACTGAAGACAGAAGAAACAAAACTAATTAAAACTCAAAGAAGAAAGAAGAATAATCCCAAACTAAATCTATTGAAGAAAGAAGAAGGAAGACTAATTAAAACTACTACTACAGAAGAAAGAAGAAATAAGACTAATTAAAACTACCAATACTGAAGAAGGAAGAAAGAAGAACAATCAAAGCTACTGAAGACAGAAGAAAGAAGAACAATCAAAGCTACTGAAGAAGGAAGAAAGAAGACTAATTAAAACTACAGAAGAAGGAAGAATAACCAAACTCAAAGAAGAAAGAAGAATAATTAAGACGACCCATATAAAACAAAAACCCCATAGGGAAAGAACCCCCAAAAAACCCCAAAATCAATGAATGCCCAAAGAGAAAGTATAACACCCTAAAAAACCATATCACTGTAAAACTGACAAAAACTAAAAGTGTTAGTAGTATTAAATATTAGTGCATTCAAAAAGTTATTATTTAGTTTGTATAGACAAGTCTTCACAGTTCCCCCATGGTTGAATATTTCATATTAAAAGCTAGAAAAAGACTAGTAAATATATTGATAATTCACCATAGACAAGTGCAAGTGATCAAATTATAAATAATAAACTTTAAAAGGGTACATGAGTTGCAGTACATAGCAACAAACTTTAAGTTTTGTGAACAGTGCCTACTTTGATAATGAAGTAGTAATATTACTAAATAAAAGCTACTAAAGCGATATGAACATTCCATAGAATGGAATATAACTCAGGTAGCTAGGGGTATACTTTAAGAGGGGGTATAAATTTTATAAATGGGGAATTACAGAACAAACTGTTTATGATGAAGTTTATAGAAGGTGTTAACAATTATATATGGAACCAGGATGTTAGGTTCCTATTACATATAACATTTAGATAAATAAGGGTTAGTCATAAGAGATACTAGTATTATAACTGTTATTTTATTGTTCAGTTTAATTTAGGAATGCACTGTCTAAAAATAGATATCATTCCAATGTTGTAGAAATACTCTTTATTATGTTATTAGGTAATATACTAAGCAATGTTATTCAGAACACTAGTTGTGATATAGAGAGATGTTATATGTCAATTATATAATCAATAATTTATGTTATACCAGTCAGAGAAGGATATAAAATAGCTACATTAATAAAACATTTGGAAATTAGCCACACATCAGATCTAGGCCAAAGAATAAATTTAAACTGCAGAATAATTAACAAACCTAGTCTTATAAACCATATAAAATGACAATATTCAGGCAAAATAAACTCAACATAGCAAATACTATGTAAATAAGGCTTTCTAAAGATATGGTCATTAAATGAGTAAAATTATTTAATTGTCTAATAAAATACCATTAAAACTGAAATAGATTAACTGACACTATCCTAGGGGAAGTCATATACAATTGAATTATATTAAAAAACCATCATTAGTATACTAAATTGCAATAAAATAAGTGAGAATTGATAATTATACAAATTTCAGATTTCATAGAATAATAATTATATTAGGGAAAATGGCTATTATATACATAGAAGACAGGAAGTATAATTTTAGGCCTACCTCCCAAAAAATTATAAGAAATATAATTTTTAGATAAAACTTTGTAATACTAACTTAATTACTATCAAAATAAGTAGAATAGAATAGTGAAAACGAATATGTATTTTATATTTCAAACAGTTAACTAATAACGAATTTATTTTATGAACATAAAGTACATTTTTAAAGTGTATCGGAAGTTATGGCAAATTTAAACAATGTATGAGATATATTATATAGGCTAAGACTTTCATGAGACGAAGGAAATACAGACAGTTCATTATTATGCGTTGACGAGTGCACTTAAAGTAACCTTTCGCCAGAAATAACCTTTAATGGCGTTTATGTTATAAACCGTATCTCAGTGAAAATTTTGAAAATAATTATTTTAAACTATTTTATAGATTGTGAAGTGGTGAAAGTGACCTATGAACACAGTAACACTAATAAATTGAACCACACATAACTAGATAAGCAGAATAACACTGATATTACACCAAATACAGACCGAAATTTCGAGGTTAAAAACGACACACATAAACACAACGAGATATATCCAGTGACAACATTTTACACCAAGTGAACTATTCCATCATACACCAGTGACATTTAAATATATCCAGGACGATCGTATACAATTGCTGAGAGCATTTACTCGAAGAAAGGACATCTTTATTACAACAAAAACTTCATCAACGCTGGAGGCTTCCTTGCGCATGCGTCAGTCAACCATTTTGGTCCGGTCCGCTGCAGTATAGAAACGACATGGCTACTATTGGTTCGAAATCAAATCATATATAAACTTTTAATATTTTTAATCATTATTGTATTGTTAAATTTTAAGACATTTAATAATTGTAAATGTTATACTTTCCTTCCCATAACCTTCTCTGGCTATATAGTTTAATAACCGTTTAAAGAACCCTATTTTATAATACCAATATAAATTGTTTATATCGACCGGCCCTGAGCGAGTCGATACTGCATGGTAATATCAATTTTAATCAAACAATTTCATTATTTTTTGTTAATAAACATTCTGTATCGGTAAATTGGAGTTGATTTTTTATTATAAAAAAGACTTAACAATTAATTAATGAAGAAACCCAACTAACTGAAGGGCGGTATATACGAAACGACAACGTTTCAAAAAGAAGAAGAAGAGAGCCGTCTTTCGTTCAAACTTGGAGTTAACAAGATTATCTTTTCAACAAAATTACTGAAAGTGACACCATTACTAGAATAACCACGATACCATTTCATTTATAATTACAACCGACTAACTAAATTTGTTCCTAAATTTTAAGAACAAGTTACCCAAAAAACATTTTCCAGAAAATTAAAATTTTTTTTATATAAAGTTTTAAATTTTATTTTTATTTTTTCAAATTGCTACGACAGCAATATACACAGATTTTATTTGCAACTACGAAGATTAGGAACATTACCAAATTGACGTTTCCGGAGCGGAACGTCAGAAAACTACACACATACATAAAATATTTTGTTACAGGACTTCATTGTATTATTACAAAATCAGCTTCCATCGCGGGGCTTGAACGAGGCGGACTATCATTGTATTATTACAAAATGAAACTAGAAAATAACCTGTATAAAAATTACGACCTTTTGAAATACACTTTTTAACACTTCAGGTACGAATTGTAATTCCACCTTATAGTATATAAGTACCAGTAATGTAAGGTAGTGTACTTTATTGTAATCAAATTGATATTTTTTTGTAAACCACAAGAATCCAGATTCATGAACGAAATTAAGCATAAACATTCAGTAGATGCCATGTCTAAATAACTCGTTCATAATCCTTGAGATATAATTGTCTTTTACTGCCGGAGCAAATTTGTTTAATAACAAAATATAATTTTGTATAACACTGAATAACTACTAATCACAATTTAATAAACTAGTACAGAGTTGTAACCACTATTCTTTATTTCATAGGAAAGTGCATTATATGATTTGTGTATTTAGCGACTAGCGAAGGTGACGGTAAGCGTTCACGTCGGAAACTCGGCGAACTAACAGCAAAATTAAGAAATATGCAAGTGGCGGGAGTAATTTGAATTCACCCTACCATCATAGAACGAAGGCTCAATAGTCCTATTTTTTTTTTAATTGTTTTCAGATTAAACAATTTGGCGCCACCCGGGAAATACAACCACATAGTCAAGAACAGGTAAGGTTCCCACTCGCATGTACTGGTAATTTGAGAGATCGCTACGGACATCGTCAGCGTAAACATAAAGTAACGACTATAACGTGTGAGACGAACACACGATACACACACTGAAAAAGACGACATAAGAGTTTCGTCGTTACAATATTTAGGACTGTAACATAAGGTTATAAGAACTTCTGATTGTTGTGAGGAAATATATCTGCAATGTTTAAGAACTGGTTTTTGAACAGATTCCTCAATTATTTAAAAGAGGAAACCATATTTATCATCGTCGTTTTATAAAAATTCCAAACACACCCACTACAATGTAATTACTGAATTACTGCAACAAAAGGCTACTCAATTTTTGGTATCTGAACCTAAAACTGAACTCTAGCAATATATATTAATCTTTAATGAACGCATAAAATACTCATTAATGAGATCAATCAGCTTATAAATGAAATAGGGCTTCTATAATATGACTGCTACTTACCATTGCCAGTGAGGTTATGTAGTCCCAATTAAAGCATAGGATTGCAAATAGGACTATCAAAGTTCATCATTATCAATGTGCAAGATTTATATAACAAGAACAGTGATGCATTCGATGGTATCAGGATAATAGCGACACTGCCACCAGTACTGTGGCTTACTGCCAATGATACTGTCTTATAGCATAGTGTCAATATTATAAACGTATTATTGTTATAGAACATTGGTGGTCAATGCATGCAAAGGCATGTTAAGTAGCATGCTGTAAAGCAAAATATTTTTTTGTGTAAATCTTGCTACTGGTTATAAAACGTTTACTGGATATATATAATAAATTTCAAATGCTCACTTTTCATATAATTTTAAAGTTAGCCTATATTAAAAGCATGTCTAATATTGATGTCTCTGTGAATGTCTCTATGACTGTGTATACACTATTTATGAGAAATAATTTCCTCTCAAGTGGCATACCCACGTTTCACAGTCACAAAAAGGTCAGTTATTTCTGGTATAGAATGTCTGACTGTACAGTTACATGTCTTTGACAGTGTATCTGATACAAAATATTTGACAGTACATTAAAACCTATCTTGCTGGAGTGTGAGACATGTGGGGCATTAATGCTACAGCAGTCAGAATTAAACTGAGCACCACATGGTAAGAGAGAAGGGAGGGGATGAAGCTTGACAAAACATCTACAATTACTGGCATATCACAGGCCAAACAACTTCTCGTATGAAGAAGACCTTAAGTACAATAATGTCTTTAACTCCATGACTTACACAGTTGGTAGGAAATTCATATATATTAAAGTAACTTTAAACACTTAAGTAATACAAACATAAATTTGGTTTTTAACTTGCCAATTACAATGGTTCCCCACCAAGGCAGGTCACAAGTAATATGTAGGAACTCCATACAGTTTTGAACAATTCCTACTGGACTATAACTTCCCAATCCAAGACTAGAAAAACTTGGTTCACCAGATGATACCACCTGAAATTATGAAACACGTGGAATGGTGGAGAAAAATAAGCAATCCAGTTAATTTAAACTCTATATGTAAGACTTCACTTTATATGTTTTTCTACATGTAGAGAAACGACTATAACTGTCACCATTACAGAACAATTAAAATATACTGCTATCAGTGGTGGTTCTAGAGCTTACGATCTGGAAATAATTTTCTCGCTCTTTGTATGTAGGAATAACAATAATAATCCAAATACAAAAAGTAATGTGATGGAGCTACCATAGTACTTGGAAATAAAAGTAATAATAATCAAACATAAAAAAAAATCAGCAATTACACATAATAACAAACAGTACATCAATTATGTTTAAATTTAATATGAAACAGGCCTGTAGCCATAACTAGCTCTCCGGAGGAGTAAAATATCTTTCAGTTCGGGCAAAACATTTTATAGAGTAAGCATAAGTTTATATACTCTCCATTCAACTATTTGTGTGTGTGTGTGTGTGTGTGTGTGTGTGTGTGTGTGTGTGTGTGTGTGTGTGTGTGTGTGTGTGTGTGTGTGTGTGTGTGTGTGTGTGTGTGTGTGTGTGTGTGTGTGTGTGTGTGTTAGGACTATACATATATACATTCTATTTAAGTATCTGTAATAATCCTATCGTCTCTCTGTCTGCTCTGATAATGCTTTCAACACTATCACAGACACCTCAACTTCTTGAATCAAATAAATCAAAATATTTGTCGTTTCTGTTCATGGTACATACAGATTACTTGGTGACATTAACGCTGCATTATCATGTTGAGAAATATGCATGGGTTACAAATAAGCCTAATTAATATTTTCATTACATTCACAATACACTGAAAGAAATTTTGAAGAGTTACAAATAATTCAGAAGTTTAATGTTGGTTTCATTCTTCAATTCAATTTTAATCTCATCCTTAGGTCTTCAGACAAACCTCAGTATGCTATTGCCTTTTCCATCTCTCCAAGACTACTTAGAAATATTTTGAAAATCACAAGTTCTTGAATTGATAGAATGTTTGTTCATATATATAAAAGGGCCGCTGTTAAAATGTATTCGCTCTAGCAAAATGCCATGTAGCACTCCAGCTAATAAATTATACCAATCAGCTCGAAAACAACAGATGTTGTTTTGTTTTGAAAAGTCATAAATTACAACTTGTTTAATTACCTTTTGTAGGTAATTCAAAATATTTGTTACTGCTGCGTTATTAAGTTGACAGACCAACAGAAGTTGCGAGGGGTGTTTTAGCATCCTGATGTGTCTCTGCATTGCTAAGCTATATGAATTCCAGTTTTTTGCATTATAGTGAGGTCATACTTACAAGGCTGTTAAAATGTGGGTCTCTTTTGCACAACAGGGCATAAAAGTAAGGACTTTCTTGTCTGGATTGCTCAGTCCTGGCTCCATGCTTGGGGTTCAGTTCCATTGCTCCCTTAAAGATTCACCCACTAGACCTTAGAGCCATACTGGTAGGGGCATTAAGCCAGTCTCCATAAGACACTGACCAGAAGATCAATGCACTGGCACGCTGAAGCAGATGGCTGCCGCAAAGAGGCACTCGCACACCTCTCAATTTACCATGCCTGGACAACAGAACACCAGAGGCGGCTCGAGCTACTCCTATTCTGTCTGTTGCTGAATTTTGATTCACACATTGGGCTATCCAAGTGTGGGGAAGCTGCAGCCATGTGATGTTTGGCTTGTCAGGCAATGGATCATCGGGGACTAGGAAGGTGGTGAACAATTCACTTGGGTTCATTTAAAGAATGGCCTATAACAGATTATCAAGTACTGCCTGATGTCTTTTGATGTGCCACTGCGGGGCGGTGGGTTGTCTGTGCTGTTTAGCTGATGGATGTGTGTGGGACGGACTCCCCAGCCTTTGCAAACAGGTTAGTTGTCACAGTTCAGATTAAATCCTCCAGGGAAGAAACACAGAAACTCCAATGTAGAACAACATTTATGATGACCACGGGGTCCCAGAGAGGAATTGGAGCACATGGGTTTGGAATGCAACCAGACTACATATATTGGGAGCCAACAGGTGAGTGCCACGTACTGTTGCTGCGCTGTCCAGAAGAATAACAGATACAATGATAACTTGGTGCGAATAGCCAGGCAGTTGTTACATGAAAGCATATGGTAAACTTTTGCAAATCCACGTTTAAATTCATGGCTACTCTTCAGATATATTCCCAACAAGCTACATGATGTGTTGGTAATTCTATAACAAGCCCATAGAAGTGATAAAAGTTCAAGTAGCAGAAAATTCTTTTTATTTCCCTACTTGAATAAACAGAATTTTTAGTTCATTAGTTTTTCATAATTTTAAAATTCAATAAGATTTAAAAAGTGAAAATTTGTGATTCGAAATTGGTGAATAATTTTTACCATGCTGCTCATTAGGTTGGGCAGCGACCCCCCCAAGCAACAGGCCTGATGCGGAAAACTCTTCAGCTTCAAGAAGGGGTCTGATACCCAGGCTAGAACCACCACTGACCACTAGAATATAATAGTCCTTTATTTCTATATTACGTATTGTAACCAGATCTGTTAAGCACCTCTTTTACTTTTATATTGATTGTACAATCCGTTATTCAGTATTTTAGCTACCAAAGTTAACACTGTTTCATTGTTTTTTTTTTCAGCATATTTTTCCATTTGTTGTTCCAGGGATTTTTCAGCTCATCAGTGCTCCAGGGACTCGTGTCTTTTTACCATCCCAAAGGTTTTTTTTGCACCATGTACTTAATCTGCTAAATACATAAAGTTTATTTATTCTTAGTTTATGTAAATATTTTATGTTTAGTAACTTATGATTTTACTAAACAAAACTGTTAAAATTAATATGCTGTGTATTAAAATATACAAATAAATTTAATTTATAGATTTCACAGGCAACATATGTTTCCACACACAAATTGTTAGTTTGTTTGCACTGAGAGAATCTCAGGTACATGCCTCACGTCAATAATCATTTTCCACATTCTTCATTCAGTAGTTTCACAAAAGCCTCTACTGCAGCTTATACCTATTATCTAATAGTGTTTTTATCTTATTACACAATGTGCTTTTTTTGTATTTGTTTACCACAGCATAATTTATAGTTTAATGTGTAAAATGTTTTCTCTACAAAAGTAACCAATATACTGAAACAAAATAAGATAAATAAGTGAAATGTCGTGATCACTTAATAATACAAGTAATAATAACATCAGTAATAATAATAACATAATTGGATTCATTCATAACACGTACACCTGGAAAAGATAATGATACACAATTACTTTACTGATTTCAAAACATCCAGAGGTGAAAGGTTTTATATATATTATTGTTTGTCAAATTGAAATAATAATGAAACTGCTTTCTACTTTATCTGTGACAGCCTGTACAATTTTACACCATAAAATGTAATTTATCAGTCACTTGAACACTACCTACTACTTAATCAACTTTACTAGGTACTATATTTTATTACTTCTGCTATATTCTCTGTTAATCTTGACAATGGTTCTGGAGCTTCAGGAATGGGATCAACAGTAGCACTGGGAACATCCTTTGGTAACGTTTGATGTATGGAAGTATCTGCTGAAGGTGGTGGACCAGTACTTGCATATCTATGAGAGCATGAGAATTCTAATAGATATGTCTTCTGTTTCAGAAGTTTGCCATTACACGACACTACCTTCCATTTATTTGAAATACAACTCGAATGTAAATGTGCTATTTTCTCAATCTGTAAACACAAACAAAAAGGAAACACAATATTAATTAAAATGTAATAAACAGAATGTTCTGGGAGAGGACACTGGTCTACAGCTAAAAATTGAAAAAAGTCATGATAAATACAGGACTACAAATATGTTTCAATTCTGTTTTAAAAAGCCTTACATATGAGTATACGTATGATTCACACTGACTATACTGATATGACTTACATGTACAGATTTGAAAGAATTAAATTTATTTCCATCTGAAATGGAAATGAAACAGAATTCCCTACCTTAAAAGCACAAATGAAATTTAAATTTTAATCACAAATTGTGATGTTAATTACTTTTTAACACATTAAATCATAAAATTATTTGTCTTCCACTTACCTTAAAAATCTTCTCTCAGCCCAGAGTTACGTCACACGAACGTTGGAATGCAAGTATGGTTGCAAGGCTATATTAATAACGTATGCAACTCTCATTTGTTTGATGGACTCCAGATTTTATTTCATTTTATATTAATTCAGATTCTTTAATTACTCATATTTCCTTTCCAAAATAACATATTATGGTTTATTACCACATGAATAACACGCCAAACATTTACATTACATTTAATTTACTCTACCTACACGTTTACTTAAAAGGTTCATTTGCATATAAAATCTTATTCAAGTGGCTTCTGTTTAATTTTCTTCAAAATTACAAGACTTCTTTTACATATCCAGCTGCAGACTTTAACTTAACAACTAATACAACTCACTCTTTAACCTAAAAGACAACCCAGTAATTGCTCACTCACTCATTCGCACACATACCCCATTTAATTAAGCGCTTTTTTCTTTCATTTTTATATTTTATAATTAATTGATTTGAGATACTGTTACGTGGTATCGGCGTCCCTGCAGGTCACTCGTTGATCCCCACGAGTTCTTTGTTCACTTTTGTCCGAAACGTTTCCGCTGTTAATTTCGATATTAACTGGTTAAATTTTGCACTGTTTTATGGTTCTGGACTCACATTTCTATAATTAAAATTTTTCTTTAGCACGTGACATTATTGTACAGCTGGCTGACTGTAGGTGTGGAAAACGACAACGCAGTTCTCTCAGCGTCTATATAAACCACGCCTTCTTCATCCATGGCAACTTTGTTCGTGATTCGTTGATAAAGATCACATGACACAATAATGAGTCGTCACGTGATATCACCTGTTGAGCGAGTATAGGTAATTTTGTCCTGTCTTTGGGCTCGCCACAAAGTTTTATTTATCCACCAACGGAAAATACACGCATGTGCGCACAGGCTTGCATTCCAACGCTGTTATCGTTTGTGCCAAGCACGGACTGATACGGAATTGCATACAGGGTGTCCAATCAAGCCTGTCTGAGTGAACGTAAAGGGTGTCCAAACAAATCAGTCCCAAATTATTTATAAATTGAATAAAAATATACCCTTCAAAATAGCCCCGTTACAATACCCCCCCCCCAATAAGAGATCTTCTGCCGAAACAGAAGAAATCTCATTGCTAAACCCCTAAGAGGATCGGTGAGGATATGGTGCCAACAACCCCCCATTAGTTCTTACACATCATGGGTAAACTACCCCCCTAGCTCGGCGACTATGGCCGCACCTGAACGATATTACTGGACTTCTCTATTCGAGATCCCAACACCATAAAATCGAACAGACACGCACCACACCGCACCTAACCTTCCAACATGCCATCCCCCCAAAATCCAAACCCCTGGGTCTTATACCATGCCAGATCCTCAACCGATATGCTCCCCCTTGTCATGCATACTGGGTCGCCTTCAGCAATACTGGGCGCATACATATACTTATTAATACATCCTAACAAAAAAATTTATTTTTAGATTCAAAAAGTTCATTTAAATTGAAATCAAATTGTTATATCTCCATTACTTTTCAAAGAATAAAATTAAAAATCTTTTGCATGAATCCATCAACTCTATTAATTCTCTTCAATATTAATAACAATCCTAAAGAAAACAAATTGAACACCTTATTAAAACATGAATTCACTTACTCTAATATTTGTTTACACATATATTCTAAACAATATAATTCAATAAAACACTAGTAATACACATAAACAATAATACACTTGAAACTCAAACATCACCTATATGGCAGGCATAAAAATAAAAAATAAATTTTTTTTTCCCAAAAAAATTTAAATTTATCAAAATATACTTTTCTCAATATAAAAAAAAATATATTTAATGCAATCAAGAAACAAAATGGCATCAATCAACTACTAGAAACAGGTCTTGTCTATAACATCAACCATCAGCTGATCTCTCTGGGTCAAGTCAACGACCTTGACATACATATGTTACACAAAGTTACATCATAAAATACATGAAACATCTTTAAAATTTTTGATCTTCTAACATAATACAGCATAATAAAATGGAACATTCAAAATTAACATGGTTATTATTATCTTACAATAAACAATAAAATTTACCTTTAAATTGACCAAAATTTACACATTTTATAGCTTTAATTACTTTCAACTTCTATTAAAATCTGTCACTTGCTTCAATTATTTTTATATTTTGACTATGACTTTCTTTCGTTAACATTTTCATTCTCCATTAGTTTGGGTGACTTAATTATTCATAATATTTCCATTTACAACTTGGCATTTATAGATATAATCTTACCCCCCCCCCTTCTGACTCTAATACTCACTAACAGCTTTAACTAATATGACACCCCTCTATCAAAACATCTACCAACCATTCTCTAATCCCAACTTACTACTCAACTCATATCGCATCATTCTACCCTTATATAAAAAAAATACTCTCTACCCCTTTGTACTCAGGATGTGTGTTCCCTTCCCACTGCTCACTCCCTTATGTTGGTTCCTGGACTCCCCCTAGGTAACCCTTTCTAGTGCTAATCGGTCCCTTCCTGCCACAACACTTTTCGTTGAGGACTCCTTATCACACCACCCCCCTTACAAAATTCCCATCAACTAATTACTCTCCCATTACATCACTTTCATCTACAAAATATCTCCATTTATTTATTACCTCAATATATCACTCACTACTCTACACATTTACCCCATTTCTACTATGTCACTATTACCTCTCAAATTCTACATTACATTTATTCACTACAATATTATTCTCTCTAGTACCCATTTAAGCTTAACATGGACTGATCTATATGTCCCAACCAAATAATAATCACCCAAAATCTAACATTTACCATCTTTTACAAACCATTTAAAATTCTTAACTATCTCACATTATTTCCATCATTTAAATTAAAATCTTTAAACCACATTGAAATCGTTATATTCACGCATTAATTATATTCAAACAGTTAATGGCATTGAAAATTTTGCAAATCATTTATAAGTGATATACTACATAGATAACTCCAGCAATCAGCTGATTTTCTTGGCAAGGTGGATGCCCTTACTGTAGATACCATTCCACAATTATATACAATATATATTTTTATAATCCTTATACCTAACATCCTACATACAATTAATACACATACACAAAATTATATAGTTATCCTACACTGTTATTTGAATTCATTACAAGTTACATCTGGTACTTAAAATCATTTTGCTCTCATAGGGACATAAATCGCTACTCATTGAGACATAGTCATAGCAACAGTTACTGAACAGCTCTATGGATTGTCAACCACCAACTCTCTCTATAGAGTCGTGTTATAAGTTGACCGCCAGCTGTTTACAGAGGTCGTCACCCTCTCGCTGAATTTACAGCTACGCTCCCACTACATCGTTACTTAAAGTCCCCCCTTTTTCCCAGTTACAATTAGGTAACCACCTGTCGGATGAACCGGATCGAGCGTTTGCCTTATGCACAGATGCTATATCTGTGCCCCTGGCTTGTAACTGCCAGCTCCTTTACCACACACACTATTGTTTTTATTGATGGTGGACTGTGGCGTCCATTTGCATTCCCAAGAACTGAAGTTACATGTATAAGGTATGGACGCTGCCCATACCGTTCTTGGTTCAGCGTTACTTAAAAATTCGGTACTACTGATGTCCGAGGACACCAGTAATCCTACTAAAATGATTCACACACCCTTATATACGGAACTATTGCCACCTTTGACGATAGCCGCTGTTCCATAGTTATGTAGTTTCCCCTGTTACCCCCCTGGTTCAATTTCAACATTCACCAATTTTGTAACTACTTACATAATTCCACGGCCAGGGCCTGGTGTAACCGTGACTGCCCGAAATGTGGGGAAACTACCAAAAGACATATAAGACCAACGCTGACACCGCTACTGCAATTCATGGAAGGTCAACTCTTATATGTTTGGGTATATTAATTACTTTTTCATTCTTAACATAATACATATCATACACTCATAATTAACATTGCGATCATTTCATTAAAACAAACAATTCACATTTAAGGTTGATCAGAAATTACATACTTTACATCCTTACATTTGCATATAAAATTATAAACATATTATATTTTAATTTCATTTGAACTTCTATTAATTAATTATCAATGATTTATTATTTACTATACCCTTAACTTTTCCAAAAATTTTCCTTTATCACATTTCATTTAAAATTTGCTATTTAAACATTGAACATTTTACTTTGTTTAAATTGCATTATAAAATTTATACTTACAGTACATCACTCACATACTGTCATAAACACAAAATATCAACACCAAACACCCATAACTCCATGTACATTCTGAAACATTTCAACAACCATGTTATTCCACAAACTACATACAATTTAACATTTATTTATTTATTAATTATTATCAAATTTAAATCTCATAAAATAATTTAAATTCATCATCAAAATTCAAATATATAACATTTTAAATCAATCAGAATGTTTAAACATCTCAAATTACTTTAATTCCAGCAATTATTAAAAACAACATATTTCAATTATTATCAAAACAATTACAATTCATCAATTACAGTCTTCAAAATTATTCTCATTATTTATTTAGTCTGCTCAAAATATTATTATTATTATTATTAAATTGATTTCTACTACCTACACACATTGTTTACATTACATACTTGTTACAATACAAACACAATTAATTTCACTAGATTATTTACAAATTCTTCGTCATTAATTGTTCAATTTTACCACACTTCATTTCCAAATTCAGCCAGGTCAGAACCATAAATTAAAATATTTAATATATTTAAAATGTCCATTTATTGATTTCTTATCTAACCGCCATCGTTGTATAATAATCTTATTTTTTTATAATACTTCTCATTCTTACTCACACTCAATTTATTATTATTATTGTAATAACCCTTATCAACATAATATTTGATACCATTATAACCTATTGATTCATAAAACCGGTCTACATTGGTGATTTCAATTCTGTCTCCGTAAGTATTTTTATTCAACATCAAGTAATTTATTTTCTCATCATATTCATTTACTATACTCATTAAAACATCAGGTAAGTTGTTATTATTTATACAGGTATCATCAAAATAATTATCAATCTCTATTTTACAAGGTAAGTATTTCATATCATATATTTCCTTCAACTCTAACCTCTCTTTCAACCTTTTATAATTACTTCTCAATATAAACAACTCTATTATTCTCTCTCTCTCACAATACTTCTCACAACCCCCCTGAACTATCTCATTCCATGCAAAGGGCCACACAAACTTACTATATGTCTTGGCACTTCCAAGATCATCACAAAAAATAAAGGGACCATTTTGAGACACCATGTCTCCCACATAACTACTGGAGGAAACTCTGTCCTCATTAAACATCTGTGAAACCTCTGTTTCACTATAAACTTGGGGAAAATTTGCCCTTTGCCCATCTAAATTTTCATTACACACGCTCACTAACTGACAAACATTTGTTTCTACTACTTTCTTGTCACCTACCACTTCCACTATATTCTCAGAATTGCAATTAACATCATTATCATCACTACTCAATACTTTACTCTCTACCACTACCTCTTCCACTGTTTTGTCATTATTAATATTTGTCATAACCATCACATTGTCATCTAATTTCTTATTCAGTATCTGACTGAATTTACGCTCAAAATTTTCATTCATTTCATCAATCTTTTTCTCACAACTGCTACTTACTGATTCTGTAATTGTATTAAAGCATTCATCCATCTAATTTAGACGTTTATTCATATTAACCTCAATCTTAGCATTTTGTGTATTTATTTCGTCAAAACGACTATTTATAACATCAAATTTACTATTCTGTATGTCAAATTTAATATTTTGTTCATTGAATTTATTATTCATTGTCTCAAATTTGTTATTTACTTCACTGAATCTATTGTTCTGAACATCAAATTTAATATTAATATCCCCTCTTAGTTCACTGAAATTACTATACATCATATTATACAATCGTGTTAACATATTGTCCTCATCGGACTTCTTATTTTGGTTGACTGAAAAAGGTGTCGATTGATGTTCGACATCTTTCATTATTTTTGATTCAGTTAATTGGCTTTCTACATTACTGTCAGTGAAGCTGACTTCATCATTACTTTCACTCGTTTGAATTCCTGAGTCGCCTTTGTTGGCCGACTCAGGTGACATATTTTCATACATTAACTTATTTTCGGCTTCATCGCCTACTTTCATTTTCGTTAGTAGCCATTATTTCTTCTTTATAAGATTTGTTAATTTACTCTAATTAATTTAATTCATCATAACACAATTTCAATCTTATAACCAATATTTTTTCATCTTGTATGTCTTAACTACGTATACTACATACTGTTCAAGCTGTACGTAATTTACGCACTTTTACGTATTTTTTGAGTACCGTTACTTAACCTTGAATCCAACTTGCAAGTGGATGTGGAATTTTAATTATTATTTAATTAGAACTCGTCCCTGTTCGGGCGCCAATTTTGATGTTATTTACTTTTTAACACATTAAATCATAAAATTATTTGTCTTCCACTTACCTTAAAAATCTTCTCTCAGCCCAGAGTTACGTCACACGAACGTTGGAATGCAAGTATGGTTGCAAGGCTATATTAATAACGTACGCAACTCTCATTTGTTTGATGGAACTCCAGATTTTATTTCATTTTATATTAATTCAGATTCTTTACTTACTCATATTTCGTTTCCAAAATAACATATTATGGTTTATTACCACACGAATAACACGCCAAACATTTACATTACATTTAATTTACTCTACCTACACGTTTACTTAAAAGGTTCATTTGCATATAAAATCTTATTCAAGTGGCTTCTGTTTAATTTTCTTCAGAATTACAAGACATTCTTTTACATATCCAGCTGCAGACTTTAACTTAACAACTAATACAACTCACTCTTTAACCTAAAAGACAACCCAGTAATTGCTCACTCACTCATTCGCACACATACCCCATTTAATTAAGCGCTTTTTTCTTTCATTTTTATATTTTATAATTAATTGATTTGAGATACTGTTACGTGGTATCGGCGTCCCTGCAGGTCACTCGTTGATCCCCACGAGTTCTTTGTTCACTTTTGTCCGAAACGTTTCTGCTGTTAATTTCGATATTAACTGGTTAAATTTTGCACTGTTTTATGGTTCTGGACTCACATTTCTATAATTAAAACTTTTCTTTAGCACGTGACACTATTGTACAGCCAGCCGACTGTAGGTGTGGAAAACGACAACGCAGTTCTCTCAGCGTCTATATAAACCACGCCTTCTTCATCCATGGCAACTTTGTTCGTGATTCGTTGATAAAGATCACATGACACAATAATGAGTCGTCACGTGATATCACCTGTTGAGCGAGTATAGGTAATTTTGTCCTGTCTTTGGGCTCGCCACAAAGTTTTATTTATCCACCAACGGAAAATACACGCATGTGCGCACAGGCTTGCATTCCAACGCTGTTATCGTTTGTGCCAAGCACGGACTGATACGGAATTGCATACAGGGTGTCCAATCAAGCCTGTCTGAGTGACCGTAAAGTGTGTCCAAACAAATCAGTCCCAAATAATTTATAAACTGAATAAAAATATACCTTTCGAAATAGCCCCATTACAAAATAAACACAATTCAAATACCGACATGACTGCAAGCACATAATGCTGTTCATGGACAGCAATACGTCTTGGACAGATTAGAATTTAATTCATTTTATCAGTAATAAAACTTATTGTCCTAAGTAAATATCGGTATGGAGAACCATACATGACTTCCATGTTCTAAAATTTATCTTTAAAATCATTTACTTGAATTCAGTTTGATAATTTATAAAAAATTGTCCCCCACCCTCAAACTATTTTCACTATTTATAGATATTTTTGTTATTATGGGGTAGTCGTTTAATATAATGTTATTTTGGAGTCATTTTATCTAGAAAAATTAGGTACTTTATTCTTATAGAGAAACTGAACTACACAGATAATCATCCCTCATCCTCAACCGATTCCCACCATTAATGATATTTATTTTATACTTTCATAGAGTAATAGTTTTATCATATGTAATTGCTAAGGTATCTTATCCTTCAAAATTAAATACTTCACTTGATACCAGCAAAGTAATTTTCAAAAAATTACCCCCCCCCCTTCAACTACCCTCTCCACTTATAGATATCAAATTTACCATTTTACAGTGGATTAATATGACTTTACTTTTGGGGCACTTATTTATCAAAATTAAGTACTTTACTCTTGTTAAAACACAAAACAGTGCAGGTAAACTACCCCTCCCCCTTAACCGAACAACCCCATTTTTGGTATTGACACTTTTATTGACAAATAGCTTCATTACATGTGTAATTACTAAGGTATCTTATCCTTCAAAATGAAGTACTTTGACATCAAAAAAAAAGTTTTCAAAAAATTACCCCCACTACCTTCAACTACCCTTTTCATTTATACATATTTCATCTACCTTTCTATAATATATTATTATGACCTTCTTTTCAGGATACTTTATCTATCAAAATTAAGTACTTTACTCTTGTTAAAACGTAAAACTTTGCAGGTAAACTACCCCTCCCCCTTAACCGATCTTCACCAAAATCAATAGGCCTTGAGTCCTCTACAACCTGGGCACACATGTAAAAAATTATTTGATTCTGTTTGACTTTGTGGCAGTCATTGTTCACCATAGAAAAAATTCTACAGATAGACAGACAGACACTCTTCAGAAAATGACTTTTCTTCATGTTTTGAGGGTAGGTCAATCAGAATCAGCCCATATCTCGAACACGATTTTTTCGTGATCACCATAATTCCATTTCCTTACAGAACATTGAAGTAAATATCCTTTTTTTTTAAATAAAACAGGTCTTTTTTTGTTTGATTTAGAATTATAGCACTTTCTGCTATAACTTTCTCTATTTTTACTCATTAATGATGGGGACTGGTTTAGGAGGAGGGATGATTATCTGCGTAGTTTAGTTTTTTTATAAGAATAAAGTACCTAAGTTTTATAGATAAAGTTACTCAAAAATAACATTATATTAAACGATTACCCCATAATAACAAAAATATCTATAAATAGTGAAAATAGTTAGAGGGTGGGGGGATTTTTTTTTATATATTATCGAACCAAATTCTAGTAAATGATTTTAAATATAAATCTTAGAACATGGAAGCCATGTATGGTTCTCCATACTGATTTTTAATGAAAGTAAATTTTTCCAACTTTGTTTGCTTTCAACTGAAGCTATTCACATAATTTTTTTTTAGAATTAAATTCTCTATAAATTTTATTGACAAGTTTTCTTTATTTATTAGCTGCTTAACAAAATTGTTGTATGTCAAACCTAAAACTTTTTTGTTGATCACAATTTTGTGCACTTGGAGCTTGTCTTCAAAATTTTCTTGAAACTTGAGACTTTAAAAACAAGCTCTGAAACTTTTTTCTTTTTTAAGATATTGGGTCCATCAAACAACACAAGAAAATATTAATTTTTCCTCATAATTTGTGTTCCATGAATTTGTATACCACATCCTTTTATATTCAGAACAAAAATATGGAATATACTTTTACCTGGCATGAAACATGAACAAAGCATTTCCAGACAATGTTTTCCCTAATTTTACTTCCATATTCCTTAAGGAATGGAAGTATTGTGATGGCAAAAAAAATTGTGTTCGAGATTATTGCAGATTCTGATTCTACTACACTCAAAAACATGAAAAAAAGTCATTTTCCGAAAAGTGTCTGTGTGTGTGTCTGTCTGTCTGTCTGTACTGAACGGATTTTATTCAAGTTTTCGCCAATAGATAGAGTGTCTATCGAGGAACATTTATGTGTATAATTAATACATATATGCTGTACATTAGCTTAGCTATCACGGTTTATGTCAAGTAAGTGGTATAGTTTACATCTTATATATAAAAATGAATGTTTCTTTGTTTGTCCCGTATGCGTTCCTATACCATTCATCCGATTGCGATGAAACTTCGGTGAGTTGTTGTGCGCACGTCCGCGAAGGTTTCTTCCACATCTCCTCCTAAACCACTGTACCGATTTCAACCAAACTTGGCACAAATATTTTACGCAAAGGGAGAACCAACATAGGACAAGTGTTTTTTTCGATACGATCCTTTGGGGGGTCCTTTGGGGTCTTCCACGTCTCCACCTAAACCATTGGACCGATTTCAACCAAACTTGGCACAAATATTTTACGCAACGGGAGAACCAACATAGGACACGTGTTTTTTCGATACGATCCTCTGGGGGGTCCTTTACGGTCTTAAAAAACTATTAGATCTGGTTACTATGGCAACCCAATAGAATAGATTCTGTTCTAAATATATTATCGCATTAAACTGAAGACCACGCGAACGAAGTTGTGGGCAACAGCTATTTATTTTTAAGAAGCCTACTTTAATTAAACTTTATTAATTAAACTAACATTTTCATTACGTACAACGTGAAACTCCGTAGCGAAGCACGGGTATTCTGCTAGTCATGTATAAGAGAAAATATATCGTGCGTGGCAGGCAAGCATATCTCAGTTATGTACTGTTTACGTTTCCATTTTATTATTATCACTACCGCAATAAAAAGGCAGGGAAGACACACACACACACAATTCGCGTTATTTCTGGCCTCATTCATGTTTATTTTCTTACATTTGCACGGTTTTTAAATGGAAAGTACCGAACCCATACCAACATAACGCATGCAAGCCGAAAAAGTGTCCAGCATGGATAGCGATTTGCTTCCTGTGGATCGCTGGGCAGTGTAACTGCACGTGTTTACAGAGGAACGATTCATAGACAGACTTTTTGTCTTTAGGGAATGAACCCTCTGCAAGATGCTGAGGGTCCATGAGTGACTACGGAGCGCTCCTTCTTTTCCGCGTGTTTGTTCTGTGAAACGTACACTGTAGATTCGCAGATTTATTCTAAGCAACGCTCAATAGGAAATGTTGAAAATTTTTGTCCACGGTGAACCCTCATACACACTAAACCTGCTCTGATGTTTTAATTACGGACATCATAATATTAAAACTTTGGAAACTTGAGCACTACTTAACTTATACAAGCCATTAATTTTATGCATATTTTTTATATATATGTGTACAACGTTATCGGCAACAAAGAAGTAGTTTTTGTTAAAATTCCTTCCCGGGAATTTGGCCATAGTCCAATGTTTTCTACAAAACCAGACGTTTCGGCAATGCCATTGACTTCCATCATCAGTGAAAATCGAGTGCGATAACGTGAGGTGGTATATGTTAGTGACCACAGTACTGTGGTTAAGGCTGAAGCAGTAAGTAGAAAGAAGTAGTTTCTATGGTAATATTTCATTTCGAAAATGATTTTAAAAATAAATCTTAGAATATGGAAGTCATGTATGGTTCTCCATACCGATTTTTTAGCTATAGAATCACCTCACTAGTGTCCCTTCATTCTGGTACATTCTATGCGTGCGCGTGCGCGCGTGTGTGTGTGTGTGTGTGTGTGTGTGTGTGTGTGTGTGTGTGTGTGTGTGTGTGTGTGTGTGTGTGTGTGTGTGTGTGTGTGTGTGTGTGTGTGTGTGTGTGTGTGTGTGTGTGTGTGTGTGTGTGTGTGTGTGTGTGTGTGTGTGTGTGTGTGTGTGTGTGTGTGTGTGTGTGTGTGTGTGTGTGAATTCCTTTCTCACTCCAAATAAACATATATTTTGATCCAATGTGTATAATTGTCCTTCAGCTTTGTCAAAAATTCTAAAATTTAGGGTAACTACAAAAATAAAAGTAATAATTTCTATGTTTTGCTTAAGAAATATGTAAACCTACCTCAAAATATTTACTTTATCTTGGAGAAAATATACTACATATTATTATTAGTACCATTTTTATTATTATTACTATTAATATTCAGCCATGCGTATTATTAAATATGTGTACACTATATCTTTGAGCAGGTATCTTCTGTGCACTTCTGCTAGAAATGGTGCAGTTGTTATTGGTTGATAATGGAAGGGACAGGGGTCATATCACTCTCTTTGTATACTTGATATGGCTGGGAAGCTATCTGAAAAGATTCTGAAACCATGATTACTGGCTACAATATGCCATACAGAATATTTCTCATGCAGACAGATTCAGGAAGGAAAGGCCAACCACAGATGCCTAGAGACTGCAGCGGAAGCTGTACATATGATAAAACAGGAACATCATTATTCACAACCTACCTGTTTTTTTATGACACCAGACGTGCACAGAAATGAAGCACTATATTAAAGAGTCTGGTGGGGCTCTTTAACATACCTGAATACCTTAGACCAGGGAAGGTAAACCTTTTACAACTAGCATGCGACCTGAAGTTTGGTTTATTACAGTCAATTTCTTATTGAAAGAAAAAAAAGGAAATGAAGAAAATAGCCCTTCTGTTACTTCCAAATTTTACTTTATAATATTTTGTTATATTTAATAGTGCATTAAAATTTATTGCATTGTGCATATTCTGTGATTTTATTTTGCAACTAGAAATTACAAATAGTAAGTTTATATGTGTTAATTCTAACACACATTTCACTTTAACCTTTCATAGTTTGAAAAGACATAATAAGCTAATATATTCAATTGTAACACATTTCTTTGTTAACTGTCTGGATAATAAACGAAAATATAAACTCTTTAGTATATAAACAAATTAAATGTACAAATTCAAAACCAAGTAAATCAAATGCATGCAAGGGATGCCTCCATTGCCAGTGGAGTTTAAAATATCGCAAATAATCACATTAGTGAGAAACATGCTGGTAAATCTTAGTAGCTATTTAGTTTATTTTGGGTTCATAACATTTCTTCAATAACATGCAAGGTGCACTTACGTCTGAACCAAGACGGTTTTAGACAGTTGATTTTACAAAGTTCCTTGTGGGAAACAGCTGTTAACAGGCATACAATGACCCAAAGAAAATAAGCAGTACTGTACCACCAGTGGCGGCCAGTGACAATTTGACTGGTAGTGACAATAATTTTTTTTTTTTGCGGGGGAGGAAAATGCATTATGCACCATCAGGAGAGACACCCGACTGGTCTCCCGGTGTGTGGGACTCGCACCCACTAAAAAACCTCCACTATTATTATTA
This sequence comes from Magicicada septendecula, assembly GCA_034769895.1. Lineage (NCBI taxonomy): Eukaryota > Metazoa > Arthropoda > Insecta > Hemiptera > Cicadidae > Magicicada > Magicicada septendecula. The sequence goes on from CM068367.1 coordinate 454,431,681, forward strand.
TTAATAATAATGTGTTTTGTATTTTATACAAAGTCTACCAAACCTACTGTATTTGAAATTACATTATTTACAAAACACAAAAACACTATCGTCTGAATTTATCAGGTGAACATTGTACAGTATGTGGTTAACATGCATGATAATTAAAGTCCATGCGTCGTTCTTTCTTGCTGGCAAACACATCTATAACTTTTTTGTTAAAGTTATCTATTTCATTAACGAATGCCTTTTCACAAGACAGCATGCCCAACACAGTTAACCTTTCTTCCTTCATTGTGTTTCTGAGGAAATTCTTTATTCGTTTCATCATGGAGAAACACCTCTCTGCTTCTAATGTCGACATAGGCATAGTAATCAACAACTTTAAAAGCTTAACTGTTTCATCGAAAGTGTCACACAATTCATCATCTATAATTAATAACAAGAAAGATATCGCGCCAGAAACGTTTCTTAATTCGGGTCTACAATAGCACACTTGAAGTTCGCTTTTCAATTTCTTTTCTTCTAGAAATGGATATTTTTTAACCATTTCATGAAGGCAATTATCAGGGAACTCTCTTTGGTATTTGTCAAATTCTTCCACTGCAAATAACCTCGTAGCTACAAGATGTTCAGTAAATTGAAACCTTGATTCTACTTCCAGGATAATGGCATCACAGACTTCTAAAGCTTGTCTTTTCTTGTCAGTCTTGTCACTACTGCAAACTTCACTTCTTCGTCGTTTTAGGGACTTTTCTTCCTTTGTATTTCCTAGTTCGGTCTCAACCTCTTGAGTAATGTCGTCAACTTGTTGCCTAACTGACTGCATACTAAGTTGAAAGTTACGCACTTGTTCCCGAACTTTGACAGGATCACTGCATTTTGTTTGTAGTTGTTTGAAAATGATTTCAACATGAGGCATAACCCTGTTAAAAAAAGACAGCCAAAATACAAAATGTTCATCCTTCAGCAATAGCTTGTACGAAGACGCTTGCGTTATTGTTGTCTGTAACGTTATGTCGTCTTTGTTTTCAATGATTTCCATAACAGTGATTAAATCTTTGCGGTAATCGTAAACCGTCTTTACTCCACGAGAATGAAAGTTACACTTGGTTTGTGAACCTCGCGGTAACCTTCTTTGAACAACGCATCCAGAATTTCAGTCCTTTGTGAGGAATTCGAGAAAAAAGCACAAATTCCAGTAAAATTTGAAAAAAAGACTTGCCAGTTGCCGCTTGCCAGTTGATTGACCCTGCCTTAGACATGACTAGATTGACTTGATGTGCATAGCAATGTATAAAATTTGCGTACTGATATTTGTCCTGTATTAATTTTTGAACACCATTGAACCTCCCACTCATTACGGATGCGCCGTCATAACTTTGTGCTACAAGTTTATTCGGATTATTACCGATTAATGGTTCAAGTTCCTCTAAAATACAATTTGAAATAGCGCGCGCATCATGGCCTTGGGGATTCAGAAACTTCCAGAACCTTTCTACGGGTCTTCCGCCAATAATGTAGTGCATTAGCATCACTAATTGAAATTGGCAAGAAACATCTGTTGTGTCGTCTGCAATCACTGCTGTATAATCTGCACTGTTGATCTCCTTTGTAACTTCGTCATGGTACACTTTCAGCATACATTCAAGCAAATCGTTCTGAATTGTCTTTGATGTACCTGTAAATGCTGATGATTTATTAAGGTGTTCTTTTAATTCGTTATCCAACTGAGCACTAAAGTTTATCAACTCGCGAAAAATCCCCCTGTTTTCCGAGTCTTCGGACTCCTTGTGACCCCTTAATGCTAACTCGAAAGCACCACAAAAACGAATACAATTGATAATTAAATTAAGGATATACCTGTTTTTATTTACTTTCTCATTATGTTTCTCAATTGACTGTTGATAGTGCGAACTTAATTGAGTTTGTATATTTACTTTCCCCAACATAGATAAACTCATTACAGCATTCATATGTTCCTTTGATTTTTCATCGTTTTTAATTTTGTCATTGAGATGAATAAGACCTGTAACACCGTCCTTTGACAAGGAACAGTCTCCGCGAAAAAGTACACACGGAAAACAGAAAAACGCATTTTTCTCGTCACAGCCATATAACCATTTGTTTTTTTTATACACTTCAAGGTTAAATTTCCGCCACCTATCAACTTTGGTACTTTGCTGTTTGTACACTATGTTTAATTTTGGCACGGGCCTACCTAACTGCTTTGATTCGGGCCTACCGAATTCATAATGCAACACTTAGAAAATCGTATTACGTACTATACACCACGAGGAAAGCCACTCTCAACTGAGAACGCTGGCTGGGTGACAAGCCTAGCGTGTCACATGGGATACCTGTGTTCCGTTTACTCCCTTCTATACGAATGCCAAGGATGCGCGCGCACTCCACATTGAAACCAATGCTGCAGCTTAACCCACAGCGTGTGACACTCTGTGGCTGTCACTCGAAAGTGAGCCGTTGCGTTAGTGAGGCTGTTAATGAAATTTACTCCGCTCGTTTACTTTTTTAAACATTGTTATACATATTTTAACAATAAATAACTATTCTCATTTTATTTTCAAGCCACTGGGGAGTGACATGTCACCGTGTCACTGCCCCTACGGCTGCCACTGTGTACCACACCTTTTTATAGCCGGAAACATTTGTGGGAGGCTGTTTCACTGTTTAAGTATTATGTTCTGTGGTATGTATTCCTCACCAAAAGCACACTCAATATCCTCCAATGCTTCACCAAGCTTGACAAATTTATTCACCCATATACAGTTCTCTCGAAATTTTGTCAACTCCATTTCCAAATTATCAGTAATCAATCACTCAAAAAAATCTTAAAATCATAAATTTTAGCAACATTAAGCATTGTAATAAATTGCAATATATTTTTACTCCAAATCTCAAAACTCAGAATCACATGCCACCAAGATTTTTTGTTTTGAATTTGTTAGATAGTCCAATTACCTCTTAAGGACACCAATTCTAGTTGTCCTTTAAGTGAAGGAAAGAATACATTACTGATTACAACATCCAGTTTGTACTCAAATGATCTTATGATCTGAAACAGTCTATCTGCAGTGCATCCCTATTCTTGCAATTCCTTATTCAAATCCATGTATAGTGGTGTAAAGTCATTGAAAAGCATTAAGTTGCACAGCAAAATAGAATCCATGAATTCTGGGAATTGTTGCTGCTTTCCTTTTATGAAAGAGCAAATTTCATCCACAAGTTTGACAAACCTACAGAATACCGATCCGTGACTCAGACAATGAACATTATTATATAGAAGAAGTCCACCATATTGAGATTCCATCATCTAATATCTTCGTATGGACTACCTAAATGGCAATGAACTGATGTACAATAAAAAATAAGGACTCAAAAAGAAAAAGATCACAGATACAATAGAAGGGTTCAATTTTGGGCTCTGACTTGAGGAATAGAGTATCCAACAGTACACTAAAATTGGACAAATTGGACATGCTTGAGGACTGCTTTCTCGACACCTAAGAAGATGTTGTTGTGACGATCATGGTACATGAGAGCACACAATGGCTCAAATTCTGTTGAGCAGAGTAGTGAGATGCATGACTCAGTGGTTGCAGGACCATGATCTACAATTGTCAGGACGGAATTGTTCTTATGTGAAAAGACAGGTTCATACGTTCATTCGTATGAACCCAGAAATAGTTATGGCAAAGACTCAAAGTGAAGTAAACTGTCGAATACCCAGAATTATCTTATAATTTAGTAGAAATGATTTAAATAATTCCTGAAATATCAACTGAAGCATTAGTATAATTAGACATGACTATATGATCTCAACCCACTTCTTCACACAAAATAAAATACTGAAATCCAGTAAAATCAATGAGACAATTGCCTGTTAGGAACATACAAAAAAAAATATTAATTGAAAACTCGTTGGGCGCTTGTTGAAACATGTTACTCAAAAAGATTTAAATAAACAAAATCGCATAAAAAAGGCAGCACACAAAGCAATGAGTGTCACCATTCTTTAAGCAGGTTGATGGCAAATATCGAGGACCAAATACCAATACACATATATGCTGATATCTGTTACACGTCAAACACGCTGTATGAACCAGAAATATAGGCTGATTTGATTGAATCCCAAAAATACAGAAAACACATGTTCAAAGGGGCATATTGTGCACTGAGCTGTGTCACAATGAGACATTAGTAATTGCAGGTACTGAGGGAGTAATTAGGGTACAGAGAGCAGGTACAGATTATTAATGAGAGGGGTAATTGCAGGTAAGATCCCCACTGATCTACTTATAGAAGAAAGGATACATATAATGGGTGGGAAGAACCGTATAGGCAAGGCCATCATCAAAATAACAGACTGATAATCATGCAGAAATGGCAATATCAATTATCACATGGAATCAAAGACAAATGGATGCTTAGGCTGATTCAGATCCCTGGAAAAAAAAGAAAGAATAGAGAGATAAAATTTTACTTAACCCAGTTTCTTACAGGGCATGGGCAGTTCCAGTCTTAACCTTCACAATGTAATTAAGGATGCTAGACCAAACTGCCTAAACTATGGGCATAATAAGGAGGGCTCTTATCATACATTCTTTGTATGAAAACGTGTAATGAAAGATTACACCCAGATGACACATTAGGGTTCATAACCCTTGAAAACAATTGTTCAAAATTTGGTAGGTAACTAGGAAAACTTATCTGGGGATCCTAAGAAGAAACAAACTGAGCACAATGGTGCTGCAACAATAATTTGATCCAAGGAATGTGAATCCTATGCAAGGAAATAGCAACACTGTGAAAACTTAGTACCATGGATAACACACCCACCAATATCATTGGGTTGATGCAGTATAGAAAAGACCACTGAAATCATGTGGTAAATTATGTACAGAAGGCTATACACCAAAAGGAGAGAAGAAAATTATTTTGATAGGGCTGCTCACCTATGATGTGACAGAATAACAGAAATCAGGTGACACGAACCCACTGTGAGTATTACTGTATGTGAACCCCCAGGAGGATCCATCTATACGAGAAGAGTTTGAGTTTTGGTGGGTATAAGTTACACATCAGAGGTATCCAAATCTTTTTGCAGTAAACATTAATTTTCCCCAATACAGTACAATTACTAGACTTGGAAGCATATACAAAGATGATGTGTGATACATGATACTTGATACACAGGCAAGAGATAGTATCACATGATCTGTCAGTGAATAGGTGGGCACCAGTTATTGTTTCTCTTCATAAGCACACTTTGTTAACACATCTGCAGTATCTGTTGATGCAGTGAACCACTGTTTTTCTCTGCACATATTGGTTTCATACACCCGGGTACTAATTTTTAATCTGGTTGAATGGTGTCCTGATTGTTGAAGTATGGTAATGTCTTGATTTTATGATATAGAAGTACAGTAACTTTAAAGAAGGAACTTACAGTGAACCAAAGGGCTAGTATGAATTGAAAATGGATGAAGGATAGCACATCAGCTTTACAATACATTCTAATTACTATGTATACAAGACATAACACAAATCTCAGAGTTATGATATGGCAGAATATTCTAACTCCAATGAAAACAAAAGATATCACTTTGTGAGTAGACACAGAGTTTTGATATAAATCCATGCTTTCATTGAAGAAAGAAACAAGTTAGTAACTTGCCCCCCCCCCTAGTCTAAAGAACAGCAAGTTCTGCACAGACTGAATGAGTTGCACAGCCTGTTAAACCAGAGACAAAACGTGACTTTTTGTTAAAGAACAGCCTAAAATCAAATTTTTTGAATCTCAGGTTGGCTGTTAACACTTTCAGTGCCAACTTATTATAAGACTACTAATACCTCCAAAATGGCATTTTCAGTTTTTTTATTTTTTTAAATAAATAATTGAATTAACCTATGGTCAATTATAACATCACAATATAAATAATATCTTGTTAAAACACCAATCCTGAAGTAAACTCCAGCCTGGTACTGAAAGTGTTAAGCACAAGGCTACCTGCTTAATTCTGAATAACTCTTGTTGTTATAATACCTCAGAAAGACATGGAATACAATAGATTTCACATGGACCGTATAATGATGACCTACAAAATTAATTATCTAACCTGTACTAAATTAGAATATTGTATTTAAAAGAGTGGAACATGGATTTTGGATTTAGTTTTTCCACAGTATTTAGAAGTACATGGTAGGTATCATGCTGGAACTGCTGTTGTCTTTAAGTGTTTTCTAAACTTTAAATAACTCCCACTCTTGGATTGTGTTCAAAATCATCTGCAAAATGGTCAGAGCATAAGCAACACAGAAATCATCTGAATATTTACAAGCCTATATCCACATGTTTTGCAAGTGTTTATATTTTGGAAAGTTGTGAAATGAAATTCCTTTATCTTTAGAATTTCTTATAACTGCACCCTATAACGTCCCAACAAGGCATCTTCAATTCACAACACAACACACTGAAACAAGACATAAAACTACACACAAAATAAACTGAAACACAAGCTGAAAAACACTGTATATGAAGCAGCAGTCAACAGCCGATAGTTGCACCAGTGACGTCACTGACATGGAATGCTATGCCCAACCACCTCATGATACCTAATGTGTACTGTAAGTACTGTGGTTTTTTCAACTAATCAAGTTGAGAACCCACAGAGTTTTGATATAAACACATGCTTTCATTTAACAAAGAAACAATTTAGTCTATAACACCACTCATACCATTTCCTATGTCAGCCTCTGTTTCACAGATCAGCTACCATCCAAGGATGTGGTAACCAGGTCTTTTGGTTGAGTGAACTGGTAAGCAGACAAGAAAAGAGGATCCTGTTATAATGGCATTGGAGTATCTGCAGGATAGTCTAACACGAGAGTGAGCAGTATAAAGATGGGATGAATTATACAGTGTTGTGGCAAACAAACAGCAACTCTTTAGAGGAAGAGGACCTTCAAATTTTTTGAATCTCCAGGTTGGCATTTCAGCACAAGGCTAATTACAAGTACACCTACTACATGTGGAGCTGAAATATGCTCTCTCATAATACTGGAAAGGACGTTCAGAATGATGTTCAAAACTGATTTGAAACCATACACAAAGTATAATACCACTAAAAAATTGGTAGTGGCTCTTGCAGAACCTGTAAGGTACAAGTGTGGAAAACATGTGACTTTGGTCAGGTTTGTGGTACCAACAGACTTCAATAACACTGACCTCGGTATACCGTTTCTAACACTCTCATTTCGACCATTAACACCGTAAAAAGTAACTAACAAGTGTATGTTCCTAATAGTCTAGTAAACCTACATGTTAATTAAGAGGATTCAAATCTTTTCCATTTTTGTACCATGTGCTTAAATTAAGACAATTGTAAAACACAAGTAGATAGACTGCTTAGTCCGTCATGAACTAATTGACCAAAGACCGGTTCGCGTGGAAAACATAAATCTAGAAAATAGCCTAAAGGTAAACGAGCGTGATGCGGAAATTAGGTAATAGTAAAAGCCATCTCAATTTTAATTGAATAACAGACTACTTAAATAGTGTCATATGTTTTTATAACTTGTACTTTGAATATGCGTTTAATAAAGCCATGAAGGAAACAATATTCAAAATCTTACCTTTGTAAAGTTTAAAGTACACAAGAGGTTCTTATTCCTAAACAAAATATTTCGTACAAACATGTTTTAAATTCACCGATTATAAAACCACAAAAAAATATGAAAAATTAATTCATTTACAATATACAAATTCGAGGTTACTTTTAGTTTAAAGTTATTTTACTGTAGATCATATCTGACGAAGGCAACCAACTTTTGAAAACAATAACATTCTATTATAAATATAAAATATGTATATCATAGAGTACGAATTATATTATCTTCCATACAAGGTTTTCAGAGCGTTTTTAATCTTGGAAAACTTCACAGGATACAATAAAGAAATATTATGCAGTACAATATTCTGTAACGCCGTAAAGGGGTCTTGGGGAATATTCAGCGGCAAAATGTAACTTCCGGCGCCGCGCGTGTACATATTTCGGTGTCCGACGTGTACATCCAACTGTTTTCTTCACAAGTAACTAATGCCAGCTTATGGAGGTTATGTACGACAATGTAACTTAAATAAAATTTACTTTGTCAGTGTACATTAAAAGGGTGTATTTATTGGAAGTACAGAAATTAGTTTATATTTATCGCACATAATTACGATACAGAGACGATTTTGGGAGGTTGTTGCTAAGTTTAACAATATAACTTGAACTTTTACATTTTTAAAATTAATTAGACTTTACAGACATTTCCTTAGTTAGTGTACATTCAAAGGCTGTATTTATTGTAAGGATAAAAGGCTGTATATAACATTAACGGCTGTATTTATTCGAAGTAAGTAATGCCAGCTTATGGAGGTTATGTACGACAATGTAACTTAAATAAAATTTACTTTGTTCGTGTACATTAAAAGGGTGTATTTATTGGAAGTACAGAAATTAGTTTATCGCACATAATTACGGTACAGAGACGATTTTGGCAGGTTGGGGCTACGTTTAATTATTTAACTTAACCTTTTAGATTTTTAAAATTAATTAGACTTAACAGACATTTCCTTAGTTAGTGTACATTCAAAGGCTGTATATAACATTAAAGGCTGTCTTTATTCAAAGTACCGGAATTAAAACGTACTTCCAATTTAGAACCTAGTACAATCTAATGTATAACCAAACAAGTACATTAAAATCCTTTTTTCAACATAATGCAATAATAAGCAATGTGTAGTTTCTGTTAACATGCAAATGATTAAGTATTAATAATGGGTTACAGTGGAATTTAATGTTACTATGGTCTGAATTAATGCAAATAAAATTGGGAGAATCTCGTAAACATATTAAAGAATGCTTGTATATTACACACAAAATTATTACAGTACGGACCTTTGTTAATGAATAGAAACAAATTTGACTCTATACTTTAGTATGTACCAATAAAATTCACCCCTTTTCAAATACCAATATCTGTTGTTGTTTTTCATACCCTTAAAAAAAGGTCATTAACAACATACATTATGAGAATACGTGATTACAAATAACCAGCCATTAGTTACTTAGAAGAAAATAGATATAACATTTACAAACATCAAATCTTCAATTCTCTCCCTATTTGTTTTATAAAAACTGGAGTTTCTACTGCAGGTTTTAAGTCCACTAACTACTTAATTAAATATACATAATTGTTCCTGTATCTTGTTGGGTAACATTATATTAATACATCTGCTTCCTACTCATATGTGCAAACAATGTTTTTAATGTACGGTCCTAAAATCTTTATCAACACTTTATATCTTTAAAATTTAGACAAAGTCTAATGAGCAACTTGGCCTAACCTGAATTTACATGACCTGGCTCAGAACAACTTTATTTTGGCAAATACAAAGATGAAGACTGGTTGCAATTTCTTCAGGGCTCACACCTGCTGCCAGGCCTAGTTCTATAACATGATAAGGAAGAAATAAATCAGCCCAAACCTGCAACCGCTGTGGGAAGGCTTTTACACCATTACCAATAAGATTAATGATGTCATCTAAGAATAACTCATTAGCTTTATTTTTAACTTTCATTAGTTTTATCTTTTTTAACAATTTTTAATGCAGTTTACTGGAGTAAAATCTTCTTATTGATAATGTTCTTATCAGTTTCATTACATTATTCTTATCTCTTTTTATTACCGTATCTCAGACAATATTTATAGTATACAATTTAGTTAATGCCTTAGTATTTTGTTCTTCATGTATCATGGTCATGAAATGGTTTAAGTTGGGGCCTATTTTATGTAAGGGGAAAACATAACGTTACAATATTGTAATTACTTTTATTTCTATAATTATTTATGAGTATTACTTAGTACAAACAAAACTGGCTTAGAAATGGGTCTACTTAGGAAATTATGGAATTCTGCTGAAATTTCGAATAGTTCTGGAGGGGAATTGATCCCCTGATAACCCCCCTCCGCAAGTTACTCCACTGATCCCACTCTACACAGTTCCAAGAAATCCTGTATTTAGTAGAGCTTCCCTTATGTGCGTGGTAAGTGAAGGAGAAGGGATCTATTTAACGTGCAAGTTGAAGAATATATTTAATTATTGCACTTAACTTGATATAAGTACTGATTACATTTCAGGATTATTATTTTCAGTAATAATGTATGTAAACCAGTTTTCCCCATATAAAGTTAATTAAAATTCTTTAATGCATAGCATTCCAGGCATTTATAGTAGTAGATTCGTTTTACTAAATTTGAATTTACACAAATAATTCTCTTTGATTAACCAGAGTTACACACACAAACTAAATGCTGAGTGTCCTCCTAGTGTATAAATTCAGCTAAAACAGTATTCCAAAAACTTACCTTGTTACTAGAATATGTGACATGATGAACTTTTCATCATGTGTTCAACTTTGTGTTGGGAGTTAAGCATTTTAATAATTTATATTTATGCAGGTGTATAGCAAAATCTGATCATCATGGAAAAGGAATAAGGCATTTTGTAATAGCAATTAACTGATTAGTTCCTGCTGTATTACCGAATCATATTACAAGACCAATTTTTGTTTAATTGAAAAGATATATTTTAATTGTTTCTTTCGGTGCAATCTGTAAATTCCATGACACAGGTCCATAAAGGTTTGAAAATATGCTTACTCCAGTTTGATAGGAATAAATTTAAAAACGTCAACGCTGCACACATACTGACGTGAAGCCTTATTTCTTCATTCTGGCGATAGTCCTCTGTTAGGCCTACATCTTGGACCTTCCTCCACAAACACTTTCACGTGGAAGTAACATCCACTTATTTCAGCTGTGGGGAAAACTTGACGAAGGGCCGCAATCGCAGAAGCCTCGAAGTCTACATTTACCACACTTGGATGCCAAACAAATCTGCATGGATTGTGTAGATTTGTGTAAATTCCTTACAACAGCTCTTGAATGTACCGTCCATTAAAAAATGCGAAGTTTCCTAGGCATTCCTTTCCTTTGCTGCCACTAAAAACGATAATTCTCTCTTCTAATGCGTCATCTTTAAGAAGGAAACTGTTGCCATCGCTCATTTTTAGAATGTCTTCTGAAAGAACAATATCTTCGCAATTCTTTGGTTTATGCTGGTTTCCTTGGATTTTACACCAATGATCCCGAATGGCTCTCTTCAATGTTTCTGCATGGGGCATTACTGTGACAAAATCATAACCTCTATTATGAAGATCTCCAATTTCATCTGTGTATATCGCAGATAACTGAGTATTTTATTCACGTGCCCTCTTCTTCACCTTCTCCACACGCTTCCTCACTTCTAAGGACGCGTCATCAGGTGGTCCACACAAAAGTTCGGAAACATCTTCTTTCTTCGACCGCATCTTTCCTTTACAGCGATTGGACTTCTCCCGTAAACACATCCATGTAACAACACCTTCTTTCGACTCCCGAAATTTACGATACGCATAACCGTTGTCATGGGCACAAGGTTTACCCTTAGTAGTTGTAACAACTTTCATACTCGTCTTCACTCTACGAATGTCAAACTCAAAGTGACAAATACTTGGAGTGGATTCGTACTGGTAAACTGGTGGGCGGGTTCATTGACATGGTTCCACATTCTATCACACCCGAAAGGGTAGTGTCTGCAGGGCCGAGACGAGTTGCGCCCGGTGTACCTGAAAATGGTCGATGTGCATGTGTGTATAAGAGAATAATCCCTTATTCTATACCTGACCACTCGAAACCCAAACACTCGAATTGAGCAACTGACCAGAAACTTTATATATAAAATCGAAGCGAATTTATTATATAAAACCATAAAACAAAGTTTGTCACAAACGATTGTTGGTAGATACGTTAGGCTAGAAATAATAAAACGCAGGGGGGGTCACAGCTACGTGGGGGACTCGAAGTAAAATGGGCGCATCTCGGACTATGACCCCGTCATAAAATTTTACAAGCGGGCGCACCTCAGATAAGACCTGTCCGCAAACCTCCGGTATAGAAATACTTTTGGAATTTTGTCATCCCTCTCTCAGGTAGCAAAAGGCCTAGTGTCCGCAAATCTCCGGAAATAGCTTGTTTTCGCAAATCTCCGTGTCCACATCTCTCCGGTATTCACAAAATTTGCCGCCAGTTCCCTACTTTGCCTATGCATAAATCTGCCTCTGGAGTACATACTGCACCTGATCAGTAGTAAGAATGATTTAGTATCCTTTAGAGTTATTCACTGTCCTTTTGAAATAACATGTGTCGTTAATTTTAGTAGACTTTAAATTTAATACAGAGAGTCTTTAAATTTGTTTTAAAATTTACCCGTTTATTCCTAAAGGTCTTGAATTTCAAAAGGCCGCAAATTCAAACTGAATAAAATAATTTTCTGCGTACAGCCCTGTGTAGAGTACTCAAGACGTATTGTTCTTTGTGAAGATCGGTTAAGGGAAAGGAGTAGTTTGATTATGTGATTTGATTAATGCTTGTGATTGTGGTTTGATTATCTGAAATTAATGCTTCTATTACCTTCCAACACTAATATTACCTTAAAACAGGAATTATAGACATGCTACTTTAGAGTTGTGTCTTTATGGCTGGGATTACATTGATTGATGGGATTATTACTTATTACAAACTGGTTTACATTCCATAGTAGTAATTTTTTCCTTAGTTTGCCAAATTTTGTTGACTAATTAATTCTATTTAGTGTGTCTGAGCCTAATTTAGGTATCTATGGTATTTTATACATAACAGTGTGTCTATATTCTTACAACTTTTTTCTTCTTTGACAATTCATAATAGCCATAATAGCATAATATTCTTAATAGCAACATTACTAACATTATTACACACAAAACATATTTAAACATAACTAACTCTTAATACAATTAATTAAACAAATTGAACCTTCTAATTGTAGTCTTTTCCCTTGAAACAAATATGGGACTTGGGTTTAAATCCTAATTAATACAATGTTGCTGAACATTCAGAATAATATAAATCATGTCTCCCTTAATCTTACTTATAGTCTATGTTTCATTTGTTTCATACATTTGGGGTGAATCATTAATTTTAACAGTCTTTTCTGTTATTACTGATCATTCATTATATTACACTTTTTCTTCCTTCACTTAGCACTTTTTCCCACAGTGTTCAGCTTATAATTATTTACAATATTGTTACAGGTAGTCGTGAGTGGTAAGGAGGTGACTCTACACACTTCTACATTAATACAGCGAGTTAAGTGTCTGTGAATCCCCAGATTGTTCCAGTAACTACACAATTATTGTCGATGCATCACCTGGAAAGATATTCTGGACCTCTGCGGACCTCCACATGAACTCGAACAAATCCTGGTTTGCATTTCTTGTTCGCCACATGAACTCACTTAAATAGGAATCTAAGCGTTCCCTTCTCACACCACATTCAATCACGTTTCGGCGTTTACAGGACCGCCACATGCTTTCTACGCCTTTGTAGATAATCGTGATTCCTCTCCTTATAACCCCACTGTTGGGTTTGTCGATTTGTACATACACCTATGCCAGTGTGTTTTGAATTACTTTAATTGTGTAAATCTCGGAGATATTTGGAGTTGTGAGCTATATTGATGTAATTAATTAATATTAACTTATCTCTTTAAGAAACATCAGTGTTAGTGTGCCTAAAACTTAAACAACTTAAGCGTTATTCTACAATTTCATCCAACCCTATTATACCTTGAAGAGAGTTATGTCTAATTTTGTATGTTTACGCTCCCTCTTTGGTGTCAGATAATTCCGCTATAAGCGCTGTAGTATCGGCTCAACGAAACTTATAGGTTATTTCGATGTTTATCTTAACCAATTATTCTATACTTATTCAGTTACGTTTTTGTTCCCAGCTCATTAAACCATACTCCAAATAACAAGATTTTACAAATATATAAAGGTTCTTTATTTGTTTACTTAATTCACATTGGATAAGATATGTTCTAATTAACACATGCTTGGACTATAGACTTCATGAATCGATTGTTGATTATTCTAATCCTTTATTTATATTTAGTTATATAGTGTTTTGATTTGTATTTAATTTAATTCAGGGTGTGAAGGTTCTTGTAACTGTGGGGAAGATTAAAAATATATAAATAAGAATGCAAGATTTACAAAATTTAAGTGTTGTGTAGTTAGTATGTTTAATATAATATAATTTACCAGACTCGAACGAAGCAAATCGTGTAGGCGGTTGATCGCTAACTTTACTGTTCTGGACGATTATGCAGTACGGTTTTCTTTCTTTGGTTTAATAAAAGTAATTCTTGTCCTGTCCACTTCGGAATACAGCTTCTGGATTGATTTACAGCCCGATTGATGTTTCTTCTGCAACGCCAGGATCCAAATAAGTTCTTCTTTCGGTTGAAGCAATTAGTGTTGTTCCGTGTAATTGGAAGGTTATAATTTCTGGTGTAGTGAATATTATTAATTGTGTTACTGTTAATTCTTTCTATTTGATTAATATCTCATCAATTCCCTTCGGATATGGGACAGTTCAAGTTCTTTCTTGTAGACTTCAGTTATTTACTCTCTATTATGATTTCATATTGTAGTGTTATTTGGTTAATCTGTATTGGTGATAGACGTAAATATTGTCATTAGGATTTTGTATTTTTATAATCGTATCTGGTAATTTCGAATATTACGATTAAATAGATTATTCTTGGGTTTTTTAATCTCATCACATTCTGTTCATCCAAGCAATTCTTGTCAAAATCAACAACTTCTTCTCCTTTTTGTCGTCCCTAGCAACACATAATTCCTTCCTTCCACATGTTTTAAATATATAGTGTTTATTTCATATATTTTTTGTCTATTCTTTATCAATTTGCTATCCTATCGGAATGTAACTTTACCGATAGTTGGTTTATTATTTTCTATACATATTCTGCTGGTTTTTTGATATAAGCCGGTTTTTTCCTTTTTTTTTTATATTTAATCCACTTTCGATATTATATGTTACTAATCGATCTCATGGCATTATGGTATTATCATAATTTGTATAAATTTTATTATATATTATTATCAATTTAATGTTTTTTCTAGCTCTTCAAATCGTATTTATTAATTATTATTAATTGATGTACCTAATCTTTATGTTATGAGTGTTTATATAGTAGTTTGGCTGTTAGGCCTTTTATTGTAAACTGATCTACCTGTGTTTATAACTGTTAAATATCTATAGCCCCTTTTACATAAATTCATACATACAATCAAATCTTAACTATTAACATTTATATAAACAATTATTTTTCTATATCTAATAACAATTTTATCTTGATCTATTGATCACATATAACAAAATTCGAATCTATGAACATTGATTAACTGCTTCACACTTCATTCTACAACAGTCATTGAATAATACAACTTGTTTCATTATCTTTCATTAACTCAACACATATTTGGTATAACATAACATAAACTTTATCATAACATTTGTTGTCATAAAATAATACTTCTTAACTCAAAATTCTTATTTGTTATTACTATAAATTAAATCATTGTTTCATTTTTTGTTTGCTTTTCATTAAACATATATCATCAGCTATTATTTAACTTACAGGTTCGTTTATTCTTGTTAACACTACCTTGCATCCTTATTTAATTTTATCTATGATTATCTTTGTAATTATTGGATCTTTGTTCTATTATGGTGTTAAACATTGACTTATTTATTATTCGGTGAACCTTATTTTTATGTAACATGAATGCTGGCATTTCTGTTGCGTTACACCTTGTGTATGTGCTCCCGTTTGAGGATCCACGAAGTTATAACTATGGTTTACAGTCAAATGAGTGTACTGTTGTGGCAAATTAACAATTTGATGGTATGAACGCCACTCATCTGACATTATAATGGACCCTGGTTCAATATTTGCCACTATGAGAGGTAGGAGGGTAGCTGCTGACCGATCTTCGATACGACACAAGAAACATTCCTTTGTTTCTCGACAGAATCCTCCGAAAACCCACTGTTGTGGATACACCCGGCCAACATTATTTTTTCTCTTGGCAAAGAGACTCTCGTCAATTTCAACTGTTAAATTTGGTCCTCCAATTTTCTGTGGGTTGCTCATGATGTCTTCAGCACAGATATGTCTTAAGTAAGCCGTCCAATGTGTGTGTGTTTTGTTGTCGATTTTCAGTTGATTTTTACTGTTTTTCACACTATTACGGCCTTCACACCAGTCATAAATAAATTTTATTATTGTTCTCAGGGGTAATCTGGACCCCTCTAAAAATGTGTGCTTGCAAACTGGCTTATACTCACGGCAAGTCTTCTTATTACAACACCAACGCTGTTGCTGCCCAAGCGCTAAAATCATATCATGTCGATTACCACATTGACAAGGATTGTGAACCAAATCTTTTTCTTTAAGAAAAGAAACTGCAGCATCCTCGTCTGTACTAATAACACTACCATCGTAGCTAATCACAACACAACACTGATTTAAAATGTAACAAAAGAAGTGAACAAGCATGTAACAACACCAATTAAATATATAATAAATGTAATTTGCAAATTCATAAGTGTGTTTTATTTTGGTTTCCACTGTACTATGTGACGATCGGTGAGACCGTCGTAACAATTTAACAAAACATCCCAATTAATTCAATATTATACTTTGAGGATTATAATTTTACATAACCCCCATCCACCTCCACACTCCCCCACACAACCTACCAACTAAACAAACCGTTACAAGTTCCGGACATTCTGTATCATACCCCGCTGATGAAGGCGAACACCACACTGAAATGTTGTACGAGGAAAATAAACAAAGTAAGTTTCACATGTGAAAGTGTAGTAATTAATATTCATAAAACATTATTAGTATTTGATTTCAAGCTTGCAGAAGTCAATCCAAATAAATGATGTCTGAATGTATGTACACACATAAAAGGCAAAATACAAGTGTCCTGTCTTGTCTGCTGTCATAGAAAATATATTCTGAATTCTTTATGGTTGCAACTTCATTCATGTGAGTGAAAATTAATTTATATAAATTTCAAATCCACTTGGAATCAATACCGATGACTGTAAACAAATATAATAAATTCCTTTTGTGGTCACTTTGGGCCAATATGAATTTAATAGCACTAGCCGAATAATAACAATAACTGATAACAAGATTATGCAAGATTTGCCATTACTTTCCCATACCTGTGATTACAGGTATATTGATATACCTGTTACTACGTATAGAGGTGTTACTATATATATTGTATGTTAAAACTGTTAGGTGTATTTTATAATCTGGAACATTTTACACCAAATGATTTAATCACAAAAGATTATGTAAAACACAAAATTACAACAAACACACCAAAAGTACCTATAGAAATTACAACAGTCATAATGAACAAACAAGAAATAAACATAATTGCAAAGAAGGAACCAAAGTAATTCTAATATTTAAGAAATAAACAATAAAACTGAGAAATTCTTCTCCGAAAACAATATAACTCAAATAACCAAAGATCCACAATAAAATACCAAAAACAAATTCATAAATAATGCAAAATACATAATCCAAACAGAAAACATAAAATACCTAAAAAGAAATTAAACCTAACCCCCCAAAACTAAACGCATTACCAAAAATACACAAACCCAATATACCCGTTTGACCTTTGATAAATAACACACAAGCACCCTCCCACAAAATCGCCAGACACCTAGATAAACTAATCAGAAAACATATAAATCTAACCAACAAACAACACTTCTGTTAAAAACAACATAGAATTTGTCAAAAAACTAGAACACATCCATATACCACACAACTCAACATTAGCATCATTTGACATAACGAATTTATACACCAATGTACCTGTTGAAGACACCATAGTAACAAGGTAAGTGTTTGGAATACTGTTTTATGAACATGAGGTGGTATATGTTAGTGATCACAATTCTGTGGTTGAGGCTGAAGGTAGAAGTAGTTTCTATAGAAATATTTCATTTCTAAAATGATTTCAAATATAAATCTTAGAACATGGTAGTCATGTATGGTTCTCCATACCAATATTTTAATTATTTGCATCAAATAGTATTATTGTTTAATAAATGTTCTATCCAGATCAAATTATGTGTATACAGTTCTGGAAAAAATTAGACAGGCATAATATTTTGTTTGTTTATTGTAAACTGTATTATGTTTGGAAGTATCCCAAAGTAAATTTAACATTAGTCATGTCAATCAATGAGGCCAGTCCAGTTTTTTAAGGCCAGGAGAATCCTTGAAAAGTTTGGAGCATCACTAGGGGATCTGTGAAAAACTGGCAGATTTGAGTAGTCACTTGATAAAGGATGGTGTTGTAAAAGCAACAATTCTTTCAGAATTTTTTATAACCCTGTCAGTCTGCAAATAATACACTGTATTACAGTATACAAATGTAGTGTAACATCTTAGCACAATACTATATGATAAATTTGGATAAAAGTCTCATTACCAATAGACAGGATAGCTGGTGTTATCAGACATAACAAATTTGTATTAGTTTTTTGAAAATTTATTCCTATCAAACTGGAGTAAGCATATTTTCAAACCTTTATGGACGTGTGTCATGGAATTTACAGATTGCACCAAAAGAAACAATTAAAATATATCTTTTCAATTAAACAAACATTGGTCTTGTAATATGATTCGGTAATACAGCAGGAACTAATCAGTTAATTGCTATTACAAAATGCCTTATTCCTTTTCCATGATGATCAGATTTTGCTATACGCCTGCATAAATATAAATTATTAAAATGCTTAACTCCCAACACAAAGTTGAACACATGATGAAAAGTTCATCATGTCACATATTCTAGTAACAAGGTAAGTTTTTGGAATACTGTTTTAGCTGAATTTATACACTAGGAGGACACTCAGCATTTAGTTTGTGTGTGTAACTCTGGTTAATCAAAGAGAATTATTTGTGTAAATTCAAATTTAGTAAAACGAATCTACTACTGTAAATGCCTGGAATGCTATGCATTAAAGAATTTTAATTAACTTTATATGGGGAAAACTGGTTTACATACATTATTTCTGAAAATAATAATCCTGAAATGTAATCAGTACTTATATCAAGTTAAGTGCAATAATTAAATATATTCTTCAACTTGCACGTTAAATAGATCCCTTCTCCTTCACTTACCACGCACATAAGGGAAGCTCTACTAAATACAGGATTTCTTGGAACTGTGTAGAGTGGGATCAGTGGAGTAACTTGCGGAGGGGGGTTATCAGGGGATCAATTCCCATCCAGAACTATTCGAAATTTCAGCAGAATTCCATAATTTCCTAAGTAGACCCATTTCTAAGCCAGTTTTGTTTGTACAAAGTAATACTCATAAATAATTATAGAAATAAAAGTAATTACAATATTGTAACGTTATGTTTTCCCCTTACATAAAATAGGCCCCAACTTAAACCATTTCATGACCATGATACATGAAGAACAAAATACTAAGTCATTAACTAAATTGTATACTATAAATATTGTCTGAGATACGGTAATAAAAAGAGATAAGAATAATGTAATGAAACTGATAAGAACATTATCAATAAGAAGATTTTACTCCAGTAAACTGCATTAAAAATTGTTAAAAAAGATAAAACTAATGAAAGTTAAAAATAAAGCTAATGAGTTATTCTTAGATGACATCATTAATCTTATTGGTAATGGTGTAAAAGCCTTCCCACAGCAGTTGCAGGTTTCGGCTGATTTATTTCTTCCTTATCATGTTATAGAACTAGGCCTGGCAGCAGGTGTGAGCCCTGAAGAAATTGCAACCAGTCTTCATCTTTGTATTTGCCAAAATAAAGTTGTTCTGAGCCAGGTCATGTAAATTCAGGTTAGGCCAAGTTGCTCATTAGACTTTGTCTAAATTTTAAAGATATAAAGTGTTGATAAAGATTTTAGGACCGTACATTAAAAACATTGTTTGCACATATGAGTAGGAAGCAGATGTATTAATATAATGTTACCCAACAAGATACAGGAACAATTATGTATATTTAATTAAGTAGTTAGTGGACTTAAAACCTGCAGTAGAAACTCCAGTTTTTATAAAACAAATAGGGAGAGAATTGAAGATTTGATGTTTGTAAATGTTATATCTATTTTCTTCTAAGTAACTAATGGCTGGTTATTTGTAATCACGTATTCTCATAATGTATGTTGTAAATGACCTTTTTTTAAGGGTATGAAAAACAACAACAGATATTGGTATTTGAAAAAAGGTGAATTTTATTGGTACATACTAAAGTATAGAGTCAAATTTGTTTCTATTCATTAACAAAGGTCCGTACTATAATAATTTTGTGTGTAATATACAAGCATTCTTTAATATGTTTACGAGATTCTCCCAATTTTATTTGCATTAATTCAGACCATAGTAACATTAAATTCCACTGTAACCCATTATTAATACTTAATCATTTGCATGTTAACAGAAACTACACATTGCTTATTATTGCATTATGTTGAAAAAAGGATTTTAATGTACTTGTTTGGTTATACATTAGATTGTACTAGGTTCTAAATTGGAAGTACGTTTTAATTCCGGTACTTTGAATAAAGACAGCCTTTAATGTTATATACAGCCTTTGAATGTACACTAACTAAGGAAATGTCTGTTAAGTCTAATTAATTTTAAAAATCTAAAAGGTTAAGTTAAATAATTAAACGTAGCCCCAACCTGCCAAAATCTTCTCTGTACCGTAATTATGTGCGATAAACTAATTTCTGTACTTCCAATAAATACACCCTTTTAATGTACACGAACAAAGTAAATTTTATTTAAGTTACATTGTCGTACATAACCTCCATAAGCTGGCATTACTTACTTCGAATAAATACAGCCGTTAATGTTATATACAGCCTTTTATCCTTACAATAAATACAGCCTTTGAATGTACACTAACTAAGGAAATGTCTGTTAAGTCTAATTAATTTTAAAAATGTAAAAGGTTAAGTTATATTGTTAAACTTAGCAACAACCTCCCAAAATCGTCTCTGTACCGTAATTATGTGCGATAAATATAAACTAATTTCTGTACTTCCAATAAATACACCCTTTTAATGTACACTGACAAAGTAAATTTTATTTAAGTTACATTGTCGTACATAACCTCCATAAGCTGGCATTAGTTACTTGTGAAGAAAACAGTTGGATGTACACGTCGGACACCGAAATATAGTACACGCGCGGCGCCGGAAGTTACATTTTGCCGCTAAAATATTCCCCAAGACCCTCTAAATAGATGTTAATCTGCAACACTACTTCCAAAAAGAGTAAATAGAGCTCTATAATATAGGTAAGGATCTATAAAAGGGAGTATTCGCACTCGCCATCTTTGTTCCGAGACTGACATAATATTATGGTGCCGCTTGTGTATACACGGGACGCGGTATAAGTTTGTTTTCGATATTACATAAACTATTATAGTTTTTCGTGCCAAAAATATAATTTCAAAGTGTGAAATTATGTCCCACGTCCTTAAAAATATGGAAATAATAGTTTTCATCTTAAAACTTACAGATTCAGACCATAGTAAGAGGAGAATAATTTTGTCTAAAAAACAACAAATACCGTACCAATCGTTACCACTTACCACTTTGTTAGGTATATATTCTCAGATTTTACTTTTATTTCTGTTCATAATAGATGGCTGTTGAATTAATGTTTACTAAACTTCGTTTGTCCAAAAGTCCAAATAAAGTTACTAAAACTATTTTTAATAAACACGAATTTACATTTTTAACTTACTATTAAGTTTATATTCAGGTTTTTTGCTTAACATTTAATTAAAATTAATAATAAAAAGTTTAGCTTAACATTTTATTAAAATTAACAATAATGTATTTTTCATTGCACTAGACATTTTATAGTAAAAAGTATTTTTCTCGGTTAGTAGGAAGGGTTAAACTTTGTTAGTACAGGCAAAAAATTTGCAAGTTACAACTTCTCACGGCCATATCTTGAAAACAACTCGTGGATTAAAACCCGGCCAAAACCCATTTTGTTTGTTATTTCGTATAGAATAATTTTGGTCCTATTCATTTTTACTATAAACTCAAACGTTGTTTAGTTATTCGCTAAAAATTACGCTAAAATCCTGTTTTTTGGGGGTAAAAATCGAAAATGTTGATTTGGAATAACTCGAAAACAACGCATTTTTCAAAACAGTTGCGTTCTGGCTTTTTTGCTTAGAATTTGATTCTCTATTGGATCCTGGGGTTAATTTTTTTTTTATCAATTACCCTTGAAAAATTAGGGTATAAAATAGTGCTCTAATATAGGTATTCGCACCCGCCATCTTTGCTCCGAGACTTTGAAATGTAATGTGGCGGGAGCAACGTAAGCACGCTGTGCGTTGCATTATTTAATGTAAATTATGTATGTAAATATTAATATTTTTACATATCAGAGTTATAACCTTAGTGTACTAATTTGATTTATGTATTACACACGAATATGTATAATAATCAATCATCTCGTCAGTGAAAACAAGGTTATAAATACTGGTGTTAGAGATATTATTAATGTTATGTACAGTAGTATGTTTTGCAGATTGTTGTACTACATCTCATAATCATAATGACTGGTTGTTGTGCTGTAAATTGCAAAAATCGAACAGAAACTAATTTTAGAACATTCAAATTTCCGGCAGACCCTATTCGATGTGCAAAATTATGAGACGAGACAAATTTATACTAAGCAAGGGAATGCGTCTGTGTGAGGTAAATTTAATGGTTGTTCCTTAAAAGTTTGTGAATGTTAATCATAACGACTAAAAATGTAATACACCTTTGCACTTTTAGGTTCATTTTGAAAGTTCACAGTTTGAACAGGCACGAGTAGATTGTTGGGAAAAACTGAAGCCTAATGCCATACCGACTTTGTTTGACGTACCAAATCCACCTCCTAGGATCGGCCCAGTTCCACGCAGATCACTGTACAAGGTGGTTTATTTTTTTAATCCATTAATTATAAATATAATGATAGACTATAACTAAAGCCCGGATTCACGTGCAATTGCATCTTTTTTTTTTTGCTAGTTCGTAAACGGCCAGTGACAAGTTATTTATCCGAATCGGGACGTGTAGGTCATTTTAACATACATTTTATTTTGCACAAAATTGCACGTTTTGGGGGTTACTGCATAAAATTGCACATTCTGTAGTTTTAATGCACAAAATTGCACATTTACCTGTTTTTCGTAAATCAGCTGCGCGATAGCCAAGCGCGAAACATACACACAGATCATAAACAAAGTCGAGAACAAAATCATCACGAAGAAATTCTATTCCAGTAAGCGCAGCTTTTGACGTAACAAAATTTTGACTGTCGATGGAATTTCACGAAATTTGATATGTATGTTTTATATGCACTCTAGAACAAAGTTAAACTGTACGCTTTTTATTTGGGGTGAGAACCACCCCTTTTTCAAGGGTGATTGATAAAAAAAAATTAACCCCAGGATCCAATAGAGAATCAAATTCTAAGTAAAAAAGTCAGTACACAACTGTTTTGAAAAATGCGTTGTTTTCGAGTTATTCCAAATCAACATTTTCGATTTTTACCCCCAAAAAACAGGATTTTTGCGTAATTTTTAGCGAATAACTAAACAACGTTTGAGTTTATAGTAAAAATGAATAGGACCAAAATTATTCTATACGAAATAACAAACAAAATGGGTTTTGGCCGGGTTTTAATCCACGAGTTGTTTTCAAGATATGGCCGTGAGAAGTTGTAACTTGCAAATTTTTTGCCTGTACTAACAAAGTTAACCCTTCCTACTAACCGAGAAAAATACTTTTTACTATAAAATGTCTAGTGCAATGAAAAATACATTATTGTTAATTTTAATAAAATGTTAAGCTAATCTTTTTATTATTAATTTTAATTAAATGTTAAGCAAAAAACCTGAATATAAACTTAATAGTAAGTAAGTTAAAAATGTAAATTCGTGTTTATTAAAAATAGTTTTAGTAACTTTATTTGAACTTTTGGACAAACGAAGTTTAGTAAACATTAATTCACCAGCCATCTATTATGAACAGAAATAAAAGTAAAATCTGAGAATATATACCTAACAAAGTGGTATGTGGTAACGATTGGTACGGTATTTGTTGTTTTTTAGACAAAATTATTCTCCTCTTACCAGGGGCGGACCGTGGGTAAATGGCGCCCTGTGCGAAGCATGGTTCCGGCGCCCCAACACGTACCGAGCAACCGGTGGGAGGGGGTTAGAAAACAGAGGGTCCCGGGGTGTCTTGAGATTTTATAAGTACTGGGTGTTTTATAAACAAAGGTAAAATGAAGGATCGTGCCTTGGTGTTCATTCAACTGTGAGGAAATAGTTTTTTAACTATAACATCAACAAAAGTATTAAAAGTTTTCTATTTTGCTCATAACACCTGTCAAGTTGTAAATAATACATCCACTGGAATAAAAGAGATGTCAAGGAAAATTTAAAAATTCATCTCAAATGAAAATTTTATACATTTATTTTTACACAAAATTTGATTGCATATAATTTGAGATTTCATTGTTTGACCTTATTAATATTAAAAAAAAACTCTCCGAGCTTTGGTTTCAGAAAAGTCTTTGATTAATTCATCTATTTTAATGTTTTGCAACACATCAAACTCGATTGATACTAGGGCCAGTCCAACCAGCCGCTCTTGGCTCATGGTAGATCTTAAATAATTTTTGATTAATTTAAGCTTTGAAAAGCTTCTTTCTCCAGATGCAACAGTAACTGGTAGAGTAAGACCAATTCTTAAGGCTACACAAAGATTGGGAAAATTTTCACATAAGGAAGAAGATGTTAAATAATTTAAAATATCCATGAGATCTTTAAGAGGACGGCCTTTGGTCTTGATTGACGTAAGAATAAGGAGTTCTTGGAATAACTGGTTTCCATCTATATCAGAGTGACTTCCATCTGTTAATGCGATTTGAAGTTCAGCACACTTTTTCTTAAGGTCTTCTTTTTTCTCATCTTGTTGGATTTCGTCAGAGTCAAAAGCATTATACATAAATCCAAAAAGATTTTGGTGATGTCGGAGTTGTTCAAACCTTTCCTGCAATGAAGAAGTTGCTCTGTCAAGTACATAAAAATAAAAGTCTCTCTTAAAGGCGATCTTTGGATCAGTAGTTGGTTCGTCTGAAGACTCGTAATCAAACTGCTTTTTTTTCCTTCTTGGGCGAAGTTGTTCCTCTTTTTCAAACGTTGGCTCAATTTCTAGAGTTTCAGCCACTTCCCTCGCATCAACAAGTGTTTCCTCAAATCCTTTGTCAGTTCTCAGTTTGATGAAGTATTCCGTGATTTGGCCGATAAGCTCAATGGCTTTTGTAATGTCCATTTCTTTTCTCTGCAAAAGTTTACTCACCAAGTTTACACGAAACAAAATCGTGTGCCATGTCAAAAGACTACAGATAAACTTGTAGTTTTTTAGTTTTTTGGCCAAGCTAAGAGCTGCATTCTTCCCGAAAGCATCAGTTCTCGTATCGGCAGATATGTCCAATAGAGCGTCATACACTTCACCAGCTTGGTACCTAAGAGGACTTACAGCATCGATTCTGCTTTCCCAGCGAGTTTCACTAAGTGGTTTCAAAGTCAATGACGATACATAGTTTTGCAAAACAGTCCACCTGTGAGTTGACGCACAAAAAAAAATTGTAGAGCTCTTGAACTGTCCCAAAGAAGTTCACAGCATCAATGCAAGATAGTGCGGCATCATTTACTACAAGATTTAGGGTGTGAGCACTGCAGGGTACGAAAAAAGCTCGAAGATTCACATCTAGAATTCTCTTTTGCACTCCTGCATGCTTACCCTTCATGTTCGCACCATTGTCATAGCCTTGACCTCGCATATCATTCAAAGGCAGATCAAGGGCTTCCAGCTGTTTTAAAAGAGTGTCGGTCAATGCCTCACCTGTAGAGCAGTCTATGGGAATGAATCCCAAGAAACTTTCTTTGATTGTTGGGGTGCTTTCAGGTCCACAATATACATATCTTACAGTCAAGGTAAGTTGCTCTGTATGACTCACATCAGGTGTACAATCCAAAATAATTGAATAGTATTTAGAATCTTTAATTTCTTTCAAAATGAGCTGTTTTATTCTCAAGCCAAGAAGGTTAATTATTTCATTCTGAATTCCTTTTCCAAGATAACTCACAAAAACTTCTTTGGAATTTATACGCCACAAATGTTCAGCTGTTACGGAATCAAACTTGCTTATAAACTCCATGATTTTCAAGAAATTTCCATTGTTTCTATCATACAAAGTGTCAGATTTTCCACGAAATGCAAGGTTTTGTGAGGCTAAAAATTCTACTTTTTGATTTTCTCTGTCAATTGTTTTATGTGTTCTTATTCTCTTATTGCACTCATCCCAATCCTGGAAAGCTCTCATGTGTCTAGGGGATGTTTCGTGTTCAGACAAAACACGAACTAGATGCCTCCAGTCACAATTTCCCACTTCTGAGTTCAGTGTTGTTATTTGTTTAGATTGAGAAAAAAGTCGACAACAAAAACAAAATACCACATTCTTTTTGACAGAGTAAATCAACCAAGGGCGGTGAATAAGTTCGCCATTGTTAAGCTGCCTGAGGTAATGAACGGTGCTAAACCTACGATTTTCAGAGTTAAGAGGAAAGTCTATTTGCGTAACTTGCTCAGGACCACGCTGTACGAGGAGTTGGCGGATGTTATCAGTGATGAAACCTGGCCACTCTCCGGGGTCGTGTGAGACGGAGTCGTCAAGACGCCTTCATTTTCATCACCAGCGTATCCAATATCCTGAAAAAGCGATACCAATATTAATTATATTAATATAATTATATTAATTATATTAATAATATTAATTAACTGAGCGAAACGAGGTATTGCTTCGTTTGGGATCAGTCATCTTGCATTTCGTCTGTCTGAATCTGATTATACTGATTTATAGTTAGATATATTAAGCATTTTGAAAACATTTATGATAAAACATGTGTGTAACTTGCTCAATGAATTGATATTTTAGTGTTAAATTCCATTGAAAGTGGTTACAATTAAAAATAAAAATACATGCAGAGACATACGTCTACTGTTCAGTGTTCAGTAGTTTTTAGTAGTTACTTCTGTTATATTTAATTTAGGATTCATTTCTTAAAAGAACAGAAATTGTTTTTCGGCTGGTCCAAATAAATATAAATAATGCATACAAACCTCTAAATTCTTTGCTGGACTTATCGTCGGTGAAGGTGGTAAAATGCCTTGAAGCAGCTCTGGCTGTTGTCCATGCTCAAAGGATAATTTGGTTTCATCCTCAGTGGCAATTAAATCGTTTTCGGGATTATCATCTTGACCGCAATCTTTTTCATATTCTGTTGCCAAGAGATTCTGTAAAAAAATATATATATATTTTTTAATTTTAGCTTGTATTTTGTTGTTGTCTTATGTGGAAAAAATAATATACACTCTTAAGGTATTAAAACTTTTAATTAATGGATATGCATGAAGGATTTTTTCACAGTTCTAAAGTATCGCTCGATTATAGTACAGGTAGTCCTCTATTTTCGTACATTCTAGTTTCGTACAATTCGCTATTTCGTACATTTTTTGTAGCATTTTTTTTTTTTTTTAATTAATCCATAATTTGATGGAATTCGAATTTGAAACACGTCGCCAAATATTACGCAAAACACGACACCTTGCTTAATTAATAATTTAATTTCACGTAAATAAATGTCAAAACAGGCCCTACAGGAAAGGCGGAAGTAGCTAATTTGTAGTTCCAAGTCTCCACTGCTTTCAGTCAACAATCCCTTTACCCCCTCTTCTTCTCATTGCTCATTCTTGTTTCAGTTTTGTGTTAAAAGTTAAACCATCAGTTTCAATTTGCAATTTGCAAGACCCCACTTCAAACCTCTCACCATACTTCCTTTTTCATGGAAGTAATAATATTAATAACAACAATATTACAATCCACAGCACAAAGTTAGTATTGTAATTTGCTAAACAGCGTATACAATTAAAGGTACTAAAATGATATTCTCTCTTACCTGCAATCCAAGTTCATCATTTTGAGATTGTAATCCAAGCACGTCATCATCTGAGGGTCCAGCTCCAGCATCAGCTGATCCAGAGGCACCACGGAAAAATTTGCTTAATGCTTTAGCCTGCTGTTGGTCTTGTTTTTCAATATCAGCCTTTCTTTTTCTATAAAAATTACCCGAAGGCTTTTTTTTGTCGACATGTTAATAATTATTGGAACTTACAGGAATGGGTCTATTTTTCATATCAGTCAATCGATACCCACCCCACCACTCAGGGCAGCGGAGTGGGGCGCCCCACTCCGCTGCCCTGTACTCCACTTTGCAGAAACTATGCAGCTATTTTTAAATATAGACTCACTGTCGCTCCGCTTCCGGCGGAATTGGCGACCGGCCGGCTCGGATTCTCGGAAGTATACGCCGCGCCCCCCCACCACAAACACTTTTAGTTTCCTGCCGCCTCGTGCACTTTTGTTGTTATAATATATCGAATCTTTGACAAAAGAATAATTTTCTATTATTCTCCTTATTTTCCAATTACAAGTACCACAATTTATTTCCATCGCCATGGCGCCCCGGCACCGATGGTGCCCTGTGCAGTGGCACAGGTCGCACATGCCAAGATCCGCCCCTGCCTCTTACTATGGGCTGAATCTGTAAATTTAAGATGAAAAGTGGTTTGCAAAGGTGGATCTGTAGTGGAGTGTAGTGCCTTTGATGTGTTCAATGTATCTTTGTTTGAAGCTAACGAACAAAACGAACAACGAAATCCAGGAATTGAAATATACATTAATACAATTCAAGAAAGTTAGACTTATGTAGTCCTAGAAATAAAATTTGGAAAAAGGAGATGAAGAAACATGGAAACTGCATGTTTTATATTGTAAAAACAGACTTTTAGTAAATTTTAAACAGCGTTCTTAATGGGAAGAATTACCAGTTTCGACACTTACCATTTGGATTAAATACTAGTGTAGCTAGCTTTATAAAATGTTTAGACCAGATTTTAAAACCAAAGGACTTAGACTTTTTAACAGTGTATGTGGATGATATTTTAATTGCCTCTAGGACTTTTCAGGAACACTTGGAGCATTTGGAATATGTTTTAGCTAAATTAGAAGAAGGAGGACTTACCGTAAATTGGGAGAATTCAAAATTTTTACAAACTAAAATAAATTTTTTAGGATTCATTATTACACCAAAGGGAATCTCCGCAAATCCAGACAAGGATGACTCCATTATGCGCTTCTCTGAGCCGAAGAATATCAAACAACTACAGAGCTTTGGGGGTTGTTTGGTGTCATTAGAAGTGGAAATAAATTGTGGAATGTAGAGACAACAAATGTAGAAAGACATAAGTTTAGATATAGTTAGGCTATTGCAGTGGCGGCATGTGCCACTGTAGGTAGCGGAACGGGTTGATGAGTAACAGCCAGGTACGTTACCATCATCGGAGGCCGTTACCGGCGTATATACACTGCACAACCACTTATATAATTTTTTATTATATGCTAATTGATACCGTGCAGTGTTATTGTTGATGAAGTAAAACATGCGAATGAGAGATGATTTCCCCGCCTTTTCTGGCGATTACTGTCTTACCAGCACTAATCGTGGTTTTGGACGACAACCAGCTGTGGGCAGAAATTGTAAAACTGACCATGGTTGGTTGTCCTTGAAATTGGTGAAGATTGAAATTAACGGGGGGGGCACTTAGGGGAAATCCCCGGAACTATGGAACAGCGGCTATCACCTTGTTCGAGTAGGAACAGCAAAACAGGTGATAGACCCGTCTTAAGGGTATAACAATGTAACATCAGATATTTTGATATCTGGCAATTTAAAAATGTAAAGCTGAAGCAAGGACAGGAGATGCCAAAATTCCTCCATAAATTCAGTCCTTGTGGAAGCAACTGGACGCCACAGTCCAGGGGGGGTCATAGTGTGTGTGGAAGGAGGTTGCTACAGGGGTAGTAACGTTAAATGAATATCAAATATTAAGTAGATGATGTTGATAATAGTGTTGAGCATAAAAAATAATTATGATTTTGCTTTAAAGAAGTATTAGTATCAGGAAAACTAATCAAGAATTTTGAATAGATAGATTGTTTTGCAATAATGAATTTGTGATTTGGTGCTATGTAATCAATATATAGATAAATTGTTTGTTGATTTTGGTGAATTTGATTAATTATTTAACATATTATTGCATTAGTATAAGAGTATATTCCTTCTTGTGTTGGAAAAGAGTAAAATATTATCGACTGGAGTCGAAAAAATTTGATAAAATGTAGGAATGCAAAGAGAAAGAGACCTCTATCGTAAATCTTGTTTTATATCTGTATTAAAGATATTAGGAATTAAGTAAAACCAATGCCTATTAACGTAAACCAATGCAGCTAAGGGGAAACAGATCAGTTAGGGATATGGTATTATACAAGGCCACTATTTGATTTTTTATTTGGATGTTTCAGAGTTTGGTGATGCTGTGGCGGCGGTCCTGAGCTGGCCAGCGTGTCAGAGCAGGAGCGTTAAATGCCTGACTGGCCTTGCGGTGTTGGGATCTCGCAAGAGAAGTCCAGTAAGGTCAGGCAGTGCGGTCACGATCACTGGACCAAGGGTAAGTTCGCAATATTTCTTTTTATATAAACACTACAGAGGGTTGTGGCAACATATCTTGGTTGATCCCTTTAGGAAGTAGGAATGTGTCAATGAGAGTTTTTATGCTTCATCATAAAACCTCTCATTGAGGGGGTCTTGTAATGGTACATTAGGTCCGTAAAGGAATTTAGGTACATAACCAATAATTTTATTGTAAATCAAATGTAATCAAATATGTGAGGGTAAAATTTCCCAAATATAAAACAACGCAATAAATAACGGAAGAGTTGGCGTCAAGGTCAGGTGGCCTACGTGCCGATCGGCAGCAAGTCAGACACAGCAGCATGACGCATTAACCTTTCCACTTGGGTAATATATGCCATTTTGTGTGTCTCAGTCACCAAATACCTTCCGTGCGAACAGCACGCTGTAAAATCTGCTGGCCAGCAAAAGTATTCAAAAAGTTGTAAAATGTAACAAAATGTGAAAAGTTTAAATCAGTTGAGAACTAACAGCATAAAAAAATGTAAATTAGAGTCAGTGGTGCAGTATAAAAGAAACAGTAGATATTCCCGCCGAACACCTGTTGGACAATGAGGCACGTCTGATTCGACCTTCAAGTATACGAATGCAGGAAAGTAAACCTTTTCAAAATTGTAACTACAACCCATTAACTTTGAGCTCAAACAAATTTATTAAAAGAATGTACCGTTAAAATAATTTGTGGGAAGCATGTGAGTGTGTGTGCATGTGCCGGCACATATAGAAAATCACAAGGCATTGGTTCACGTTACGTGATCCAGTTTACGTAACAATATAAATATTAGACTGCAGTATGTTTCTAACTTCATTTGATAATAAATTAGGAAATTGAAGATAAAAAATATGTATGTAATTGCGATGTACTTAGAGCTAATGCAGCGAAAATACTTCACCGCCATTTTGTTTTGTATTTGATCAAGACTCCACCTTGTTTTGTTCTTGCAAACATTCAAAATATTCAGATCATTAAACCCAAGTTTTTTTTACCAAATGATATCTGAGTTAATTATTTCTAACAACCATCCAGTTTCTGAACACGCTTGTAGAATCCTGGAACCCTTAGGTATAAATAAAATCTTATGCAGTGGCGGCGATAAGGCCCCCGCAGACCCCGCGGCGCGGGGGGGCCCCGACCTTCATGGGGGGCCCCAGTTGGCCCAGTCATGGGACATAACTTGTAACATGAAAAATAAGCGTAAACGAGTTGTAAAACGCTTCTTTGTTGAATTATCAGTTGACCATAGAATTGACGACCCAGTGAAATCATTTGAAGTAAAAGTTTTCAATGCAACACTAGATATTGTAATAGCTCAGCTACAAATGAGATTCGAAGGATTGCGTTGCATTGATGATAGGTTTTCATTCCTGACGCCTCAGAATTTAGTAAACTTCTCACAAGAGACAATAGTGGAGAAAAGTAAGGCTCTGGTAAATGTGTATCCTGGTGACCTTTCCACATCACTGCCTGACCAAGTAATATCCATCAAAGCTGATGGCCAAAGAAACTGTACACAAGAAAAGAATTCGAGAAATGATGAATTTACTGGTTGAAGAAAACATCTGCCTTATGAGTTGCCTCCCAGACTTAACTACAGCTTTGCAGCTTTATTTAACCATACCTGTCACAACAGCTACAGCGGAAAGAATCTTTTCAAAACTTAAATTAATTAAGTCATACTTAAGAAGTACCATGGCCAAACTCGGTTGAGTGACTTGGCACTTTTAAGCATTGAGCATGAAGAGACACAGAAAACTAATATCAACGAAGTGGTTGAAAAGTTCTTAGCTATTAAAAAAAGAAGACTAGGCTTAGGAAAACAGTGAACTTTGGTTGATCCTCATCTGTAAATATTGTACATTACTTGAGTTCGAGTGTTATTGAATTGGATTAGACTTAAGGAGAACTTGTATAGAGTATATTCAAGAATTTTACAAATTCAGTTACAAACTAATTTAAATGTTTGAAAAAAGCTAGAATGTTACTTTGATATTCGTTTTTAAATAATAAATTTTTAACACTCTGTGTGCGGTACTGTTTCATAGTCTGAATTTAGATCTTTGACGTAAAAATAAATCATTCTTTTTATTTTGGTTTTTTTATAGTTTGTATAGAACTTTGTCTGTTTAGCAACAATGAATTTTAAGAGTTTGTACACGTGTAAAACATCCTTTGCAAATTGCAAACGCTTTGTGATAGACGAGAAAGTATTCACAAACCATTGTTGTGAAACACATGTAAATAGAAACTCATTTGAGTGTTTTCCCCTATTACGTATACAAAATTTAACCGTTTTTATAGGGCCCCCTAATTAGTTTCGCGGGGGGGGGCCCCGTTTCGTTAGCGCCGCCACTGATCTTATGTCAGCAACATCAGCAACATGGCGTCTGAACCAGTCATTAATATGTCAAATAATTAATCAAATTCACCAAAATCAACAAACAATTTATCTATATATTGATTACATAGCACCAAATCACAAATTCATTATTGCAAAACAATCTATCTATTCAAAATTCTTGATCAGTTTTCCTGATACTAATACTTCTTTAAAACAAAATTATAATTATTTTTTAATTAACAAAGTTGTAAGTGTGAACAAAATTTAAAAGTAAGTCAATTATAAAAAAAAATCGTATAGGTGTTTATTAACACGTCGTAAAGATTGACTCGTTACAATATACATTAATACAATTCAAGAAAGTTAGACTTATGTAGTCCTAGAAATAAAATTTGGAAAAAGGAGATGAAGAAATATAGAACACTTATCATCCATGGAAACTGCATGTTTTATATTGTAAAAACAGACTTTTAGTAAAGTAAACGAAACAGGAATCAATTTATTCAAATGAGAAGAGTAATATTACTATCTCTTCTTATATTAACACATGTGGTGAACCAGAAGTAGAAATGTAAGGTACTGAATATAAATAAAAGGGAAAGACGGAAAATCAAAGAAGAAAACAAAGAGCTGGTCACTCAAGCAAAAGACAATCAAGGTATGGAGCAATAGTGAACTACCTGATGTGGAAGTTCTCCCTCTTCTGAGACTCAAAGGCTTTGAAATTCTTGCAGTTGGGAGAGATATTAATTAAAATCATATAATGTCAATTTACTTATTTGTTATCTTAACAACAAAGTTGTAATGAAAGAGTTTTTATTATGAATGGTCATGACATGAAGATTAGTTTGTACTTCAAGCATTTTAGTTTTCATTAGACAAAGAAATATATATTCAATAGTAAGATGGCAACAGTAGTTGTACAATACGTATAACTAAGAATTTCAATTTTGTTTATAAATACAAAAAGATACTGCCTCAAGATTTACAACTCTGTCAGTTGTCTGTCAAAATGCAGTAGTATTGTACTGTTAACAGAACGTACTCAATGTTTCTGGTTACTGATAATGTGTATTGTTACAAGAAGTGTACCAAACAATCCAGTACATTCGCCACTCCCTCCATCCAGTGTGGCTTGTGTTGCGTCATTCACGTAGGTGGTACTAATGAGTTCCAGCAACACTTGAGATATGCATTAAGCCGCTGGCGTGCAGTAAGGAGGCAAAGCTGTACTGCACCTCTGCGGGGCCTATATAAAGCCATAGCAGCCGGATTGTCAGTCAGTTACATGAGCGATTTTCGCTAGTGCGGACTGAGTGTTGTCGAAGTAAAGTAGTATTGTGTTAATAATTGTGTGAAACTCTATTAATAGACACTGTTATTGTGTGTGGACAAATCTAACTGGAAATATTGTACGAGTTAATTATAAACTGTTTTATTGTGATAATTAAAGCTGGTGATTAGTAATGTAACAGGTGTCTTGTATTTTGTTTTCCACTGTACCATACGACGATAAGTAGACCATCGTAACAGTGGTGTCAGCAGTGGGATAGAACAGTTAACAGTGGAAACAGAGGACAATTCATAGAAGAGTGGTGTTAGTGGTAGTTGATAAAATAAAATGGATACCAGTCAGATGATAGAAGCATTCCGAGCAATACTACATCAAAAAGAGGAACGACAAGACGATAAAGCGGAAGCAAGACAGAAAGCACTAATGCATGATTAAAAGAAAAACGATTAAAAGAAAAATGAAATCATGAAAATTAAACACCAGACAGATGGCAAAAAGAAAAATTTAGTCATCAAGCAGACAATGTTAAGACGTTCGTACAAGAGGATATCATTGCAAAATTCGTCCTGATACGAGGTGAGCTGTACAAACAAGTCGACAGAATATCTGAAATAGAAAAAATCTGTGAAAACAAATATTTCAAGTTTAGAAGATTCTATTA
Source organism: Magicicada septendecula (assembly GCA_034769895.1). NCBI lineage: Eukaryota > Metazoa > Arthropoda > Insecta > Hemiptera > Cicadidae > Magicicada > Magicicada septendecula. The sequence goes on from CM068367.1 coordinate 454,466,743, forward strand.
CATATTCGATAAAACAAATTAAAAAGGAAGTCGAACATATAGTAAAAGAAATAGTTGATAATGAAAGACCATTAATAAATGCTGAAGAAGATTCAAAATATCAGAGAAATCTAATTGCAGTAGGGCCAGTTTATGCAAAGGCCCCAACATTTGATGGGAGCACTCATTGGGCAACTTATATTCGCCAATTTTAAGATGCCGCTCGCTTAAATAAATGGACGGAAGAAGAGAAAGGCCTTTCACTAATTCTTGTTTTAAAAGGGTCTGCCACAGAACTAATACAGAAAGTGCCATCTGACAGTCAGAACATCTATGCCGAATTAACAAAACTCTGGAATTACAGTACGGTGACCAGCATTTGTGCGAAGTGTACCGTGTTCAACTTAAAGCGAGGCGACAGCGTTCAAGGGAGAGCCTTCAAGATTTTTAAGGGAATGTCGACCAACTGATGAGATTAGCTTACCCCGAAGAATCAGAGGACTTCCAGAAGTGGATTTCTCTCATTATGTTTATTGACGGTATCAGAGATAGTCAATTACAACAAGTGTTAAGAATGGCACAGCATGATAATAAATCAGACGCTCTTGTTCATGCTCTCCATTTTGAAGCTCCCAAGTCGGCGACCTACATTAATCAAAGTATGCCATCACGTTGTAGCTAAATTGATCCAATATCACAATAAAGTTATAACGGACAGAATAAAGAGACAATTCAAGAACAACAGTTTAAGAAGTCAGTAGCGCCACAACGATGTTTCGAACCAAAGGATAAAGACAGAAGACCGCAGTGTTACAACTGTGGAAAACGTGGTCATCTATAGGTAGACTGTTGGGAAAAGAAAATACCGAAAGAAGGGAGTGATTGCACCAGTTGGAGAAGTAAAGCCCCAGAACAGAATACAGTTTCCACACCACATAAGACTAGTGGAAACCTGATTGTTACTGGATTTGCGGAAGGTAAACAAACATCATTTACAGTTGACACGGGCGCTACAGTGTGTATTGTGCGCCCTGACTTAATCAGCAACCGAAGATCACAACTTACCTCTTGTACAATACAGACAATGACTGGAAGCCCCGTCAATGTGTTAGGAAAGATAGACGTACGTGTATGCCTGGGTCTTCTCGAGTTTAGCCACCAAATGCTTGTTGCAGACATTGTTGATGAAGTGATTCTTGGCACAAATATTATGAATGCTTACAGACTCGTGGACTTAAGAGAGAATGTCCAGAAGCTTGGCCAAGAGAAAATAAAGCTTTGCATGGCTAAAATGTCAGGGTCTGCCAACCATTCAATCAAGCAAGTGTCATTCGCCGAAGAAGAAGTCAACAATTCTGGTCAAGGGGAAACTTTCCTATTGCAGGTGGAAATGGAAGAACTATCAGAGGAAGTACAAATAAGAGTAACGGCAAAAGAAGTGTTTGAAAAGCCAACTATGGATGTCAAGGAAAACCCCTTGTTTGTTCCTGAGTTAATAGAAGCGCCCGCAGGAAACGTTGCTGTAGATGAAGTTACACAAGAGGTTGTTAATGAGAACCAAACAGACTTGGATCAGCCAGTGGTGTTTAGGTCATCAATACATGATTCAACGGGAGTGATTCCAGCAAAACTAGCGGTTGAGCTGAAGACTCATATTCCTGGGAACTTGATGTTCGGATCACACGAGACCAAATTCGTAGGACGGGAGAATTATCTTTCACAAGGACGTCCACCTAAATCGCCTGGCCAAGTATTACTTCAGTAATGGTTTGCCAGTTCGGGACGAACAGGCTTAAGGAGGGGGCAGTGTTATGAGAAGCATACCGAACAATCCAGTACATTCTCCACTCCCCCCGTCCAGTGTCACTTGTGTTGCGTCATTCACGTAGGTGGTCCTAGTGAGTTCCAGGAACACTTGAGATATGCATTAAGCCCCTGGCATGCAGTAAGGAGGCAAAGCTGTACTGCACCTCTCCAGGGCCTATATAAAGCCATAGCAGCCGGATTGTCAGTTCAGTTACGTGACCGATTTTTCGCTAGTGCGAACTGATTGTTGTCGAAGTGAAGTAGTATTGTGTTAATAATTGTGTGAAACTCTATTAGTAGACACTGTTATTGCGTGTGGACAAATCTAACTGGAAATATTGTACGAGTTAATTATAAACTGTTTCATTGTGATAATAAAAGCTGGTGATTAGTGACGTAACAGGTGTCTTGTATTTTATTTTCCACTGTACTGTTCCAGTGTACTGTATTTTGATGATAAGTAGACCGTCGTAACAGTATAAATATCTGTTAAATGGGCAACACCTACTTTTAAAAATCTGCAGAATTTTAATTGATACATAGCTGACCTTAGTATGCATATCATAAGTGTCCAAGTATGTAATGATTGTCTGTAATGATGTAATGTAACACGCAAACATGATAATCTGATTAGAGCAAGCTATAAAGAGAGACAGAAATAGAGAAAAATGTCAACACAGGGAGGACAAAACAATTCATAAAACAGAAATAAAAATAAAAACATTGGGCAGTCTGGCAGGTAAAACAAGAATCACTCAGGAGTACTAGACCTGAATACGGTGACACTCGTGTACTAACATGTAGAGCCATCAAAAGTATAAGAAGGGCTGGACGAATATTGAGATTAGACAAAATCAAAACAGCTAGTAATGAGGAGTCCTTTGTAAAACAAAGCAAAGGATTATTAATTCTAATGTCATCATTGGATTCTTAATTCTAATGTAAAGATTCTACTAAGATCAAAATTGTTGACTTTGAATGTAAACATTTATGAAAGCAACCATCACATCAGGTTGGTATTATAAAAGTTAAAACTAAAATACTGTGCATTCGCACATGCGCTCTCTCTCTTTCTATCTGACACACACACACACACACACACACACACACACACACACACACACACACACACACACACACACACACATTTGCATAAGTGGACAATAGAGAGGCTGGCTATGACATGTTTGGAGCATCATGCAATATGCTCATCATAGCCATGTGGATTTGATGCCCAGTGAAATGTCGATGTTGATTGGTGCTGATTAGAATTTATTGCTTTTTGTTTCTTGTAACTGATTTTGATAAATACAAGTAATTTTGTTTTGTAGTTGTTTTCAGTAGGCCTTATAGAGTAATGGTTCTCAACCGGTGGATCCCAACACGGAGGGATCCAAGGTGGTACACAAGAAGACTTTACTAGGAAAAAGGAAAGAAGGTGGTACTAGAAAAAAGAATTTACTTAAAAACATAAATAAATAAAAATGTTGTGTTCATAACAACAATAAATTTTCATCAGACATGACTTAAATTAAAACAAAATAACAGCAACAAGTGACACGTTAATTATTTTCTTTTTAATATGTTGTTATTTTGCAGTACTAACAAGAAAATCTGTAATGAAAGTAATTAACTATCTTTTTATAAAACTTTATACTTTATTTAGCATAGAACCACCCAGAAATTCTAGATATTTAACATTTATAAATTATATTTATTATATTTAAATAATTATACATAACTAGAAATAATAAGATATACTATTCGTGTTGTATCAAGTTTTTTATTGAAAAAAAAAACAATAATCTTTCTTTAAGCACCAGTGGTATGTGAAATGATCGCGGAAGACCAATGTGACACGTGGGTCCAGAAAGATTGGGAACCACTGCTATAGTATGTTTTAAAAATCTGTCAATTTTGTGTTGACTTGTATTTGTACAGGTATTAATTTCATCTGCATTTTATGTTTGTACATACATAGTTTCCTATAGGCTTTTGGAAAGTTCATTATAGTGCTTCTGTATGGTACATATTTTGTGAGATCCATGTTACTAATGTATGGAAATTCATGTTCTATATTTATGGCATGTTTTACTAAATTAGATTTGTTAATATAGTTTGCCTAACATGAGCTGTATGACATACAATGAAGGTAATTTGGCCATCCATTATTACTTCAGGATTTTATCCCAAGTACTCACTTCCACAGGCTGAGTTCAGCTGGGAGCTTAAAAACATTGCTTGATTTTATGACGTTTCCTGGGAATGAAATCTTGGACCACTAGGTTAGTGTCATACCATTATTTTACCAAACCTCTCCATGTGGGCATGCCTTAGGAATTGCCAGTTCATATATGGAGCTACTTTTGTATATGACAGAATCTTGGCTGACACAAGTTCCAGCTCATGCTGGCCTTAAATCAACAGCCAGTGATGCCATCTACTCTGCAAACTTTCATCTGTCTGACTATGTACCAACCTACTCCTTGATGCTACAGTCATGGATGAGCCATGCATATTCCTATATTTAATCTTCTCTCTCCACTTTCTCATTTTTCTTCTTTTCAAATCTTTTTTGAAGCCAAATTCCATCCATTCATTTAACCATCATACTAGCCATAAAAATATCATATCTTTGTTTCACATGAACCAAACATTGTAAATCTTTGAACTTTTACAAATATTACTATATCCTCACTTTATAAGTTGATTCAACTCTCAGTTATAGCAACTTCATCAGATACCATTTTTCATAGATTCCACAGATCTTACCAAACTTTTTCTCCAAATATTCTTAACATATATTGGTCATTATACTCGTACACATTACACATCTTTAGGTGCCAAGGTCATTTTATAATCTATGAGGTGGTTTACTTCAATGAGGTGGTTTGCAAAGGTGGATTCTGTAGTGGAGTGTAGTGCCGTTGTGTGTTCAATGTATCTTTGTTTTAAGCTAACGAACGAAACGACCAACGAAATCTAGGAATTGAAATATTGTTACAACACAAAAAGCCACCCCAATACCAGGGAAAAAACTGAATCAACTATATTAAATGAAGGAAAATAAAATGACTATGACGAGACAAATGACTATGACCCAACCCAAGTGATTGACCCAATCAGAAAATAAAGTGAGAAGGTATATGGAAAAGACACAAAAAATAATGTAGAAAATAAAATGAGAACGTATAAAAAGACACAAACAAATAATAAAGAAAAGAAAATGAGAATTATTAAAATCAAATAAAGTAATATCAATTAAAGTACACTAACCAGAGAAATAGATATTAAATGTTATGATTAACTATATAATGATAAGCGAATCAGAACATGAAACTTGTTAATAATTGTGAATAAAACAATAAAAAACCCAGAAGTGGAGATAGGTAGCGAGTGAAGGTGATTAAGTGAGTAAAGAGAAATCAAGATTAGGGAATAACCACTAGTAACACCCAAGTACCATAAAAAAGTGCAAAGTGCCAGTGTAAACCCAAAATAAATAGAAAAACCAACAGATAGGTATAGACACCTAAAACCAGTGATTAACACAACAGTTTAATGGTGAAAAATACCAAAGAATAAGAATATTATTGTTATTAGAATTAAGAGTGGTTGTAGATTAGGAGTACATGGGTATTCAGGGTAAAAATCCCATAATGATTAAAAATATTATTGTTACAATGGTTAGGTAGAGAGAAAAAAATATATAGTAAAAGTTAGAAGAAAAATATGCTAAATAATATAAGTGCAAAATAAGTAAAACATCCTATGTTCAAAGGGATAATTAGTAAGATAAAATAAATGGTGTTATAATGTTAGTCACCAAAATAGTTAAGAATAAACTAATAAACTAAATATAAACAAGATTAGCATAGTAACTGTTAAAAGATTTGTTCAATTAAGTTTATGAGAAGGAATATGGCTGAAAAAAGTATACAGACAATAAACCTAAATTTTGTGTTATGTTATATAAGTAATATTAAATGATAGATAAGTTATAAAAAATGGCAATAGAGATAAGTAAGGAGATAAATTCTTACAAACATAATAATACAGGAAAAGAAATTAGAGAATAATAGACAGGCCATGATTTTGTAAAGTAATAAGAACATACAATTATTATAAAACAGCCCAAATCAATTCAAAAAGTAAACAAGTCATAAGTGACACCAAGCAACACATATGTAAATGTAAAATAATCTTTAATTTGTGTAAAATAAGAAAATATAGCCAATTACTACTTAGGCTAGAAAATGCCTAACTGTATAAATCCAAAAAAACTAATTGTAAGAAATTTACTATTGTATTAGACAATCCAGGGCGAGTAACTAGTTAAATACAATTAGTGAATCAAATTAAGATGTAAAAGTAATTAAAAACATAAAATAAGAAAGAAATGTAATTAAATAATATTAACATTATTGTCAAAACTTTAATAATACATAGGCCTACACAAACCCAGCTTTGTGGGATGCCAAAATGATCTTTGAAAGAAAATATAAACAGTTGTGATAATATCTCAGACATAGATAAGAAGACAGAAGAATAATAGTAATCAGAAGATATTTAGTCATTTTGAATTAAAATTCAAATATCATAACAATAGACTTAAAATATGAATAGCCAATGAGAGAGAAGTTGCCATAACAACGGAACGTTATTTATTATTATTCCGTTAAAAATAGTTAGTTCATTATTGATGCTCAAGACCTATAGAAGCTAAACAATAGTCGACTCAATATTAATTTAAAACAGTCAAAAATCAATCAAAATTTAACAAAATGAAGACGCAAGAAGTCTGATGAAGAACTAGTCCATTCAACCGAGACCACAGACCAGATTTTTAAATTCTAAATTAATTATTTAAACCACCTTATCCGAAAAAGAAGCCAAGCGCACTCAAATTCATAAATGATGGAAGATTGATGATCAAAAGGACCCAACCTATTTCGAACTGAGTAAATCTTCATCCTAATTCAACAGATTTGATAAGTATTGCTGAATTACCCAAATTTATGGAATAAATTCTTATTAACTTTTTCTCACAACACAATTAACTCTTACTACGAACTGATAATCAAATATCTTTCAAGGATTAATTGAAAATAAAAAACTAAACTTGTATGAAACCAGAAAATAACCTGGGTATAAATTACGAACTTTTAACACACACTTTTTAACACTTTAGGAACGAATTGTAATTAAATCTAATAGTATATAAGTACCATCAATGTAAGGTTTACTTTATTATGTAATACTTTATATTTTTTAATGTAAGTACTTTATTATAATCATATTAATATTTTTTCGACGCCAAAAGAACTCAGATTTAAAGAACGATAGAAAATAAACATTTATCGACGCCATGTCGAATACCGTTCTAAATCAGCTTTCGCCAACATGAGAATAATTGTCTTTTTATTGCTGGAGCAACTTTGTATAATAACCATATATAATTTTGTATTTTATTAAATAACAGATAATTTCAAGTTAATAAACTAGTACAGATTTGTAACCACCGTTCTTTATTTCATGGTAAATTGCATTATAAGATTTGTGTACTGTAGCGACGAGCGAAATTGACGCCAAGCGTTAGACGTCGGTAACACGGCGAACTACTAGAGAGATTCATAAGCCCGCCTATTGCGAGGGTAATTCGAATCAGCCCATACCGTCTAGAACGACCGCTCGATCTTCATATTTTTTAATTGTTTTTGTTTAAACAATTTGGCGCCACCCGGGAATTACAATTACATATTAAAGAACAGGTAAGGTTCACACTCGCGAGATATTGTACTGGTAATTCGTGAGATCGTGACGGACATCGTCAGCGTAACAAAAAGTAAGTAAGTAAACGCAAAGTAACGACTACAACGTGTGAGGCGAACACACGATCAAAACACTCAGTTTTACAGAGACGACGAACAAAGTCGTCGTTACAAATTGACGCCAACAACGTGCGGCAGAATAATTATACACAAAAGGTAGCGTCTGTAACGGTACATTAGGTCCGTAAAGGAATTTAGGTACATAACCAATAATTTTATTGTAAATCAAATGTAATCAAATATGTGAGGGTAAAATTTCCCAAATATAAAACAACGCAATAAATAACGGAAGAGTTGGCGTCAAGGTCAGGTGGCCTACGTGCCGATCGGCAGCAAGTCAGACACAGCAGCATGACGCATTAACCCTTCCACTTGGGTAATATACGCCATTTTGTGTGTCTCAGTCGCCAAATACCTTCCGTGCGAACAGCACGCTGTAAAATCTGCTGGCCAGCAATTGCCAGCAAAAGTATTCAAAAAGTGGTAAAATGTAACAAAATGTGAAAAGTTTAAATCAGTTGAGAACTAACAGTATAAAAAAATGTAAATTAGAGTCAGTGGTGCAGTACAAAAGAAACAGTAGATAATCCGGCCGAACACCTGTTGGACAATGAGGCACGTCTGATTCGACCTTCAAATATACGAACGCAGGAAAGTAAACCTTTATTGTAACTACAACCCATTAACTTTGAGCTCAAACAAATTTATTAAAAGAATGTACCGTTAAAATAATTTGTGGGAAGCATGTGAGTGTGTGTGCATGTGCCGGCACATATAGAAAATCACAAGGCATTGGTTCACGTTACGTGATCCAGTTTATGTAACAATATAAATATTAGACTGCAGTATGTTTCTAACTTCATTTGATAATAAATTAGGAAATTGAAGATAAAAAATATGTAGGGGAGATTCGGGTAAGTTGACGAAGCGTGTAAGATGATGAATCGCTAATTTCTCTTGAACCAGATAGATGCCGGCACTGTGTAGTCACAGCAGAATTCACAGTTACCTACAGCGCTAGTATCGGACACGTGGCCAGACGCTGACTCGTTATTTACCAGTACAAGGAGGAAACGAAGTTTTAGGTTAGTTGTGTTATAATTTTTTACCTGTTTAAAATAAGGCTTTAAGTTATATAAAAATTAGTGTTTTTGACTTTAATTTGTTTTAGCAATAAGGTCATATACTGAGTTAAAGTATACTTGGACAGTTCCTTGCTGAGTATTTACTTAATTATTTTCTGAGGAGTTTTGATGAAAATGGCGCAATCGGGTAGGATGATGAATACACGATGCAGAGTTCATCTTACCCGCACACATGTGTAATATTTTCCCCTACAAAATTACGTCTGAATTCGAAATATGATTACTTTTTCTTTCTTTCAGAGATGGGAAAAATTTATATAAGAAAAACCAATCGTCAGAATTGGTCCCATGAGGCTGCAAAAGAGGCAAATAGAGAAGTACAAAATGGAATATCCACCAATGCTGCCGCCAAACAGTATGGGATTCCTGAGGCCATGCTACGCCGATATATTAAAAATAACCCATACGTAAGTATAATAACTCTACCTGGCTTTTAGTTGCAGATCAAGGGGGCTACTAAAGACTAACGAATTCTTTGTTTTACCATTTTGTTTCAGGAACTGCCAAAAAATGCGGAAAGATTTAAATGTACATTCACAGAAGAGCAAGAACTTAAGCTTAAAGAATATGTGACTGAACTGGATAAAAGAGCGTTCGGAATCACGAGAAAGCAATTTGCTAGAATCGTCTATGACTTTGCTGAGGCTGAGAAAATTTCTGATAGGTTTAACAATGCAAAAAAGGAAGCCGGTAAGGATTTTATTACAGGTTTCATGGAAAAACATCACTTCTCTTGTAGAAAACCTGAGGCCACATCAGTGGCACGACTAATGGCATTTAACAAGACAAATGTGGAAGCATTCTTCCACATATATAAACAAGTAGAGAAAAATACTGCTTTCAACCTAATCAAATTTATAATGTGGATGAAACCGGTTGTTCCACTGTACCCACTAAGACACCTTCAGTTCTCAGTCCCACAGGTGCGAGAAGAGTCATCAAAATTTCTTCAGCTGAGAGAGGAATAAATGTGAGTGTTGCTTGTTGTGTTAGTGCTACTGGCCACTTCATTCTCCCATTTTTTATTTATCCGAGAGTAAGGATGCAGCCAGCGTATCTTGAAGGTGCGCCTCCGGGCTCAGTTGGAGTCGGTCATGAGTCAGGATGGATGAACGCCGAGTCCTTTGTTAAGTGGCTAGAACACTTCATCACACATGTAAGACCATCAGAGACCAATCCCATTCTTCTTTTGATGGACAACCACTCATCACATATCACTTTAGATGCAGTTAATTTATGCCGAAAAAACCATATCGTAATGCTAGGATTTCCACCTCATACGAGCCATCGTATGCAACCTCTGGATGTTTCTTTTTATGGTCCCCTAAAAACAGCTTACAGCCAAGCATGTTCTGATTTTCTGACTAGTCATCCAGGCCAGACCATAGGGTTGAAAGATATCGCAAAACTGTTTGGGATCGCATTCGCTGGAACTGCAACTTACAATAACGCCATTAAAGGGTTTCAAGCAACTGGAGTTGAGCCATTTAATTCTCAAATCTTTGATGAAAATGATTTTGCACCATCAAAAACGACAGATAATGAGCAGGTAAAGGAGAGTGCAGATGTTGTTAAGAAGAGTGCTACTCCTGCCACATCTACGTCATCTTCCGTGCCTGGGACATCAACCACCCAAGAATATGAAGCAATGCCGGGAACATCAGGGATACCACCGATGCCTTACGCAGCACCAAAAGAACGGAAGGTTCGGAAAAAATTGCCCTCATATCATATTACGAGTTCTCCGGTTAAAAAAAATCTAGAAGAAAGATTGAAAGAGAAACACTTGAAAGAAGCGAAACAAAAGAAGACACAAAAGGAAACAATTAACACGCATAGGAAGACAATGGCCACCAAAAGACAGATGGTGGCTAAAAAAAATTGACGTTTACGAAACAATTGAGAAAAAGAGCAAAAGAAGATGATGAAACCTCAACTGACACATCCATCATTTTTCAAGAGAGTGACAACAACCTTTCCAACGAGGAGCGGGAGTGTATCATTTGCGGAGAGTTTGGAAAGGAGGAACTGTGGTTCAAGTGCTCCCTCTGTGGAGAATGGGCGCATGCCGAATGCACTGGGTTCGACAAAAAAGAAGCCAAAACCAAACCGTACATTTGTGATTACTGTTCAACCTAAATGTGTTCAAGACTGATAAACTGAATAAACAATAATGAACTTTGTAAAATCATTAACAAACTGACAATCATTAATAAATTTAATAATAACAATAGTGATTATATATTATAAAAACAACAATATGAATAATGTATACTAAAAAAATAAACAATCTTTACATTTTATAAACAAAATTAATACTTCATCTTACCCAACCCCAAAAGTCATCTTACCCGCACATGAGGGTCATCATCATTATTCCTGCATCTCCTAAGTGGAGCATAGGGCATCAATGAACTTCCGCCACCGGACTCTGTTCCGCGCCATCGTCTTGATCTCGGGCCAGGTCTTCCTTCCTTTCTCCATCAATGATGTTTCTGTAATGAGTTAATCTCAGGTGTGTAGGTTATTGGCCTTCAGCACCCAAAGCCTGGTGAAGGGGCTGCCTTCTAAGTAGCCAGGCCTACTGATTTTCTGTCGGGGTTTCTTCCCTTAGCCTTTGAAGTTCCCACTTCTAACTACAAGGCAGCAGTTCCTGTTCTATTTACCCCGAACAGGAGGGTTGCCTCTTCAGTCAGTTCCGCCGTTCCGAAGTCCCTCTTCTCCGCCTTCACTGTCGTTGAGGTCTTCACCGTAACCCTGGCAAGAGACCCTTACAAGGGACTACCAGCCGGGTCAGCTGGCCCAAGGTTTTTTAAAGAGGTGTTACTCCTCTATCACTCGCCCTTTGTCCTGACTTGTGACAGGCAGAGCCTGGCTTCCCAAACATTGGGCCCAGGTTGGTGGGGTTGCACATGAGGGTAAAATGACTAAAAGTACCAACCTGCAAAAATGTTTTTTTCCAGTGGCTATTTGTTTTCAACAAAGTCTAACTAGCCCTTATTTAAGCTTACTAATGGTACATTACATGTAGAAAAAGGCAGAGTTCCAAGTGGAAATTCATGTCGTTTACATAACCTTTTAGCTTAAGTTCGCCATCTTAGCCGCCGACTCTCCCCTATGTAATTGCGATGTACTTAGAGCTAATGCAGCGAAAATACTTCGCCGCCATTTTGTTTTGTATTTGATCAAGACTCCATCTTGTTTTGTTCTTGCAAACATTCAAAATATTCAGATCATTAAACCCAAGTTTTTTTTACCAAATGATATCTGAGTTAATTATTTCTAACAACCATCCAGTTTCTGAACACGCTTATAGAATCCTGGAACCCTTAGGTATAAATAAAATCTTATGTTGGCAACATCAGCAACATGGCGTCTGAACCAGCAGGTAAACAAAGTTGTAAGTGTGAACAAAATTCAAAAGGTAAGTCAATTATAAAAAAAAAATCTTATAGGTGTTTATTAACAAATGACGGCCCGAACTGGGACATTACCTATATAAAGAAAATTTTATATAAATAAGCCTGCTGTTCACTTTTAGAATAGCAATTGTCACTGCCAGCAATTAATTTAGAAGAATTATTTCCTTTATCCGCTACTTCTCCGCCGCCGGAAGATCTCCCACTATTCTCCGTAGCTTAATCATTTCTAATTGATTCATGAACAATGAGTGATGGGAGGAAAAGGCTGAGTTGGTCGCAGTATCGAAAGTCAGCAAAGGTGAAGAAGGAAAAAGAAGACGAAGTAATAAGGAAAAGTCGGAAGGTGGAGTCTTATTTTCATAAAGTGGACAGTGACGTTTCGGAACCAAACGAACTTAGTACAGTAAATCAGTTATTTTCATTTCGGTTGTTGGAAATTAGTAGGTAACAAATACGTAAGTAAGAAGGTTATGTTATGATTGTTATGTTATGATCAGTGCCGTATTTACGTACGGGCGAATATGTGCGCCGCACAGGGCAGCAAACGTTTGGAGGCGGCAAATTTTTCAAAAATCGCGCGGTTGGGTGTCGCGCCGTTTGTTATTGCCTCTTTCTGTTTGGTAACCGCTTCCCGGTAAAGCGCTTCTCAAAATTTTGGCTTCTCCAGCGTGCCCCTCCAAAGTCAGCACAGCGCGGAGAAACGGCTCCGCATTGACTGATGCGCTGACCGCTTGGAGACGGTGACCGTGAGCCAAGGCTTAGTCATTGAGTGTTAATTCAGGTTGCTAGTTGAAGTGGATTTGTTCTTTGTGGAAATTCTAATTAGTATTTTGTATTTGCAGTATCATACTTATTGTTTATATTTAGTGGTTGGTGTCAAAAATAATTATAAACTTTGTATAGTCAACAGTTTGTTTATTCTTTTCATTTCTAATTGATTCATGAACAATGAGTGATGGGAGGAAAAGGCTGAGTTGGTCGCAGTATCGAAAGTCAGCAAAGGTGAAGAAGGAAAAATAAGATGAAGTAATAAGGAAAAGTCGGAAGGTGGAGTCTTATTTTCATAAAGTGGACAGTGACGTTTCGGAACCAAACGAACTTAGTACAGTAAATCAGTTATTTTCATTGAAAGCTACGGAGAATAGTGGGGGATCTTCCGGCGGCGGAGAAGTAGCGGATAAAGGAAATAATTCTTCTAACTTAATTGCTGGCAGTGACAATTGCTATTCTAAAAGTGAACAGGATTTGTGCGAAATTCTTGTGTGTGAAAGTTACGAAACTGATCCAGGAAAATGTGAGGTTAGTTTAGAAGTGAAATGGATTTGTAATGAAGAGACACGTCATTACATTGCCACACATGGCATATCATTTCAGAATAGTGGGGCAGATTTTTCAAAATCGAAACGAATGTATGCAGATGGGCCACGATATTGTTCGAAGAATATTTTCGAACGGAAACTTCGTAATGGAGAAACAGTGAAACGTCAATACCTTGTATATTCAGAGAGTGAAGGTTGTGTATTCTGCATGCCATGCCGGCTTTTTGGTGGAACCACAGTTTTTGGACAAACAGGTTTCAGTGATTGGCGACATGCTACAGAGAGACTTAATGAACATGAAAGTTCACAAGCTCATAGAAACTGCATTATGACTCTCAAAGAAAGGGGAAAAATCGACGAAAAGCTAACTAAGCAGCTTGATGATGAGATTGAATACTGGAGAAATGTACTAAAACGTGTAGTTGCTGTTGTCAAAGCACTGGCCACACGTGGGCTCGCCTTACGCGGGACTGATGAGCGTATCGGTTCACCGAACAACGGAAATTTTATGATGTCACTGGAACTGATTGCACAGTTCGACACATTTTTGGCAGAACATTTGAAAAAACACGGCAATCCTGGAAAAGGGAATACATCTTATATTTCCTTCGCTACCTACAAGCAGTTTATACAAATAATGGGGGAAGAAGTTGTGAGCACCATTGTGGCAGAATGTCAGGCAGCTAAGTACTTCTCTATCAGCGTAGATTCCACACCAGATGTTTCTCATACAGATCAGCTGACTTTCATTGTTAGATATGTAAAACAAAATGGTGAACCTGTAGAACGTTTTCTTTGTTTTATTCCAAATGCAGGTCATAAATCATCCGAGCTTGCCGACACAGTGTTCACAATTCTATCAAAATACAAGTTGGATATAACTAATCTCAGGGCCCAGTCATATGATAATGCTAGGAACATGTCCAGAAAATATACAGGACTTCAAGCAAGAATTCTAGAAAAGAATAATTTAGCTGTTTACTCTCCTTGTTCGGCTCACTCTTTGAATCTCATAGGAACTTGTGCCGCCAAATGCTGTATTGAAGCTTGCAATTTTTTTGACATGTTGCAAAAATTGTACAATTTTTTCACTTCTTCTACATATCGATGGAAACTGTTGCAGGAGTCTCAGGACATAGTTCAGGACAAATCAGACATGGCCGCAACCTCCAAAGTTACTATAAAAGGCTTATCCGGTACTCGCTGGAGTGCTCGAGAAGATGCATGCCGGAGTTTAAATCGCAACTGGACCATGATCATAAGAGCTTTGGAGAAAATTGAAGCAGATGACAATGAGAAATTAACTACACGACTTGAAGCTAGAGGATTGCTGAAGAAATTGTCACGACTCGAAACAGCAATCTCAGCTAGAGTATGGGATGCGATCCTAGGGCGATTTAATGCAGTAAGCAAGGTATTGCAGAGAGTCGACATAGATATCAGTGATGTAGTCCAACAGTATGACGCTTTAGCAGTGTTTGTAGCAGAATGTAAAACATCATTTGAAGTTTACGAAGAAGAAGCGAAAGCGAAGTCAGGTCTTCAGGATTACGACGTGAGCAAATGTAAAATTAAGAAGAAGACTTTCTTTGATGATGATGATGATGATAGTCAAAATAAGGAATCATTCCAGACGAGTTCAAAAACTCCCCAAGAAACATTTGTTGATCATACTTATTTGACTATATTATCGAAGTTGGAATATGAACTGAAGAGAAGGTCAGAAGCATACAGAATCATTAATGATAAATTCGGATTTTTGTCTCACTTAAGAAATACACCAGCTTCAGAAGTTGCAAGTGAAGCTAAGAAGTTGAAGGAAATATACAAAGACGACCTCGAAGAAGAATTTGTGAACGAATGTCTTCATCTTCGGGGATATTTAATAAAAAGGGAACAAGTTGAAATGTCCCCACTCAGATTAAGCAAGATTCTCCATGAAGACGAACTACAAGGAGTATTCCCTAATGTTGACATTGCACTGAGAATTTTTTTGTGTACTCCTGCGTCGAATTGTTCAGGCGAGCGTTCTTTTTCCGTGTTGAAAAGAGTGAAGAATTATCTCCGATCTTCCATGCTGCAGGAGCGCTTAAATGCTTTGGCAATTCTCAATATAGAGTCAGAAATGGTGCAAGCCTTGGATTTCAACCGCCTTGTGACGTCGTTCTCGGAAAAGCGAAGTCGGCGGAGAAGGATCATGTAATGGTGAGTTTTAAAAAATGTTAATTAAAATTATTTTTTGGGGGGTGGGGGCGTTACCCTATGGCCGCACAGGGCAGCACTTCCGGTAAATACGGCCCTGGTTATGATTGTTATGTTATGTTAGATATATAGAGCAATAGTTTGAAAGAAATACATTTAAACAAATCTTTTTCAAAATGGCAGATAAAAATATAGATGTCAGTGTAAATGACCAAATGTTCATTCAATGTGAAATGGGAGTTTGTTCAACGCCAATAAGTCAGATCGAGTCTAGTGTGACCGAATCTGTAGAGTTAGACAGAGTACAAGAAATACCCATCTCAACTCGATATGAAAACAAAAAATCTGATACAGATGAGATGCTAACATGTCTATATAGCATGATGTGTAGCATGAATAATAAGTTCGATGAACAACAAAGTGATTCCAATGTTAAATATAATAACTTAAATGCCAAATTTGATGAAGTGAAAGATGAAATTAAACGACAGAGTTGTGATTTTAGCAAACAAATTAACGAAATGAACACACGTTATGAGAAGATTCAAGAACAAATTATAGAAGTAGTCAGTGAGAAATTTGATACTCAAATAAACAGTTTAGATGACAAAATCAGTAAAGTAAATGAAACAATAAGTGAAAAAGTTCAAAATCAAATGATAATACAAAGTAAAGAGATAGACAGTAAATGTTTAGATGTAGTAGACAAGCAAATAGAGATTAAAACCAAATTTGAGGTTAACAAACAAATGAACATTAAAACAGATATTTTACAAGATCAATTAGAGAAATTTGAGTCGAATGTAACAAATATAACAAAGAATATGGAAACAATTGACAAAGCCATTTCAGAAAACGAAATTAATACTAACCATAAAATAAGTATCATACAAAATAAAATTAGAGAATTAGATGATTTAAATGTTCAAACTAATAATGATATATATGATAAATGTACTTCAATTGAAGATAATTTAAGCAGTGTGAAAAGTGAATTACGGGGAGAGATTGATAAAAAACTGACCGGGGTAACCGAAAGAGTAATAATCACCCGAGACTTACACAATGAGATCGAATTAGAGACATTTAGTTACGAGAACAGGGCGATACACCCGATGAGATTTATTAACCAAACCATGGAATATCACCACTTTAGCAACAGTAGTTGGGAAGTACAGTTAATGAAAATAGTTAAATGTTTTAAGGGTAGTTCCATTATATGGGCGGAAGCACATAATTTAGAATGGGATTGTTACGAGGAATTTGAGAGAGCATTTAAAGGGAAGTATTGGGCAGAAGACGAACAAGAGATTCTAAGGAGCCGCATAATGGGAACAGGTAATTTTATAGGACACCAAAATAATAATATCACGATATACGTCACTAAAATTATACAATGAGGCCAAGTATTTAGAGCCACAAATACTTTTTAAATCTTTTGTAAGACACATAAGCAAACATTTCCCGCGTGAAGTTCAGATAACTTTAATGACCAAAGAAATCAATGATATGAATGAGTTGGAGAGAATTTTAGACATATTGCAAAGTATTTGAGACAAAGAAGTGGGTAGGCGACCCCAACAGCAGAATAATAATAATAATAATACTTATGAACATAATAACCATAGAATTAATCCTAACAGACATGGAGATACATATATAAATAATTTCAATAACCCGGAGGATTGGAAATGTTCCAGATGTAGAAGTGAAAATTATGCCAGCCGGCAGAAATGTTTCAGATCAGCCTGGCGAGAGACGATCAAAGGAGGAGAGAAGGACCAAAACAGTATGTCCAGCAGCAGAGAGAAATGCCAAGCACCAGGGGAACAGCCGGTAATAACCATGGACCACCAAGGGGTCAAAATGGACCAACCACAAGTAACAGTAGAAACCAGACAGAAAATTAGAGAAGACAGTGGTAGCACGGACCAGACCACTGTCCAGGGAAGCGAGTGAGGTCCAACCAATGGAGGATTTCCAAAGTAATGTAATTAAAATGGACATAGTGACAGATTTATTGGAGGAGGAGAACAATACCATGATCGAGATGAGAACTGGATTAACCGAAGTACAGGTAACCATAGAAGGTAAGAGTTACGAACACTTATAGATACAGGTAGTGAGATTTCTGTAATTGCTGAGAACATTTTGGGAGAATTAAGGGAGAAAAATAAAAATATTCCAATTTTGCCAGTAGCAGGGGTTACAGTAGTGGGAGTTACAGGAGTACGTAGTAAGAGGGTAACCAAACAAATACATTTAAGTTTCTTGATAAATAATGCAGAGTTTACATTTTTAGTGGTAAAAGGGCTAAGTCTAGACATAATATTAGGTAATGATTTTCTACAGAGAAATAAAGCTGTCGTAAATTTTAAGGAGAAAGTAGTAGAGTTAGATGGGGGTGATCAGTCGATCAGGGTTAATTTTGAACAGGTGTTAGATAAGGTTAGAATAACGGGTGTAAAAATATTACAAAAACGGGTAGGCGAGAGTGACACAGAAGCTAGAGTAAATTCATGTTGAGAGGGAGAGTATATTGAGAGTTTTGAAAGAGAGTTGAGTGAAAGTAGTAAGGCAGTGTGGGAGATAAAGGCGGATGAATTTTGTAGTGGAGGTGAGGTGGTAAGGAGTGATCAACGTGCGTCGTCGTGGCAGGTGATTGAGCAGTTTCGAGGAGTGTTTGCCGATATTCCGGGAAGGTCAAAAGGTTATGAATGTGTATTGCAGGTACGGGAACACACACCTTTCATGCAGCGGAGTTATCCAGTGCCTTATTCCAGAAGGAGAGCGATGCAAGAGGAGTTGGACAGAATGATGGAAGGAGGCATTATAGAAAGGTCAGTGTCACATTACTCAAATCCATTAGTAGTAGTCATAAAGAAGGATGGCAGGGTTAGATTATGTTTAGATGCTAGGAGGATTAACCAAATAATAATACCAGACCGTGAATCACCAGAGTCTATAAATGAGATATTTCAGAAGTTTAGTGGGGTGCGATACATGACGTCGCTCGATTTAACAGCAGGGTATTGGCAGGTACCATTGGCAGAAGTTAAGTAGGAAATATACAGCGTTCTTGTTTAATGGGAAGAATTACCAGTTTCGACGCTTACCATTTGGATTAAATACTAGTGTAGCTAGCTTTATAAAATGTTTAGACCAGATTTTAAAACCAAAGGACTTAGACTTTTTAACAGTGTATGTGGATGATATTTTAATTGCCTCTAGGACTTTTCAGGAACACTTGGAGCATTTGGAATACGTTTTAGCTAAATTAGAAGAAGGAGGACTTACCGTAAATTGGGAGAAATCAAAATTTTTACAAACTAAAATAAATTTTTTAGGATTCATTATTACACCAGAGGGAATCTCCGCAAATCCAGACAAGGATGACTCCATTATGCGCTTCTCTGAGCCGAAGAATATCAAAAACTACAGAGCTTTCTAGGACTGTGTAATTTCTATCGTAAGTTCCAGAAGAATTACGCGCACACAACAGCAAAACTAAGTGCAGTACTCCAGAAGAATAAGCAATGGAGATGGGGAGAATTGGAACGTGAGGCCTTCAATGAAATTAAGAGGAAATTTAGCCACATGATAATGATGAATCACCCTAATTTTAATAAAACATTTTATTTACAGATGGATGCGAGCAACGTAGCGTTAGGGGTGGAGCTCTACCAAGAAGACAGCGAGAAGGAACATCTCATCTGACCATCGCATTCGCAAGTAGGTCATTGCTGTCTGCTGGGAAAAACTATACAACTACTGAAAAGGAACGTTTAAGCATTGTGTTCGCCATGGGGAAGTTCAGAACCTACATCCTGGGAAACAAAACGGTAATCCGAACGGACCACAAAGCGTTATCCTTCTTGAACACGTGTAAGCTTGCTCACAGCCGTCTAACCAGGTGGGTACTTGTTTTACAAGAATACAATTTTGAATGGGAGTATATCAAGGGAACAGATAATAAAATACCTGACACTCTTTCCAGGGTAGACATGTTAAACAATAAAACTGGTAGGGATTTGAAGGAGATTGACATTTTTCAGATTAGCAGAGAAGATAGAATTTTTGGGGAAGACCTAAAAGACATTCAAACCATGCAAAGAGCAGATGGTAAATCCAGTAACATTATAAATAGTTTAGAGACTGAGTTAGCTGGGTCAGTGTATAATCAACATTTTCAAATTTATAAAGAGTTGTTATTTAAGAAAGTAGAAGGGGGTGAGCGTGATTGGAGGTTAGTTGTGCCGGATGGGTTAGCAGATAAGATCGTTTGGGATTGTCATTTGAGATATGGTCATTTTGGGGCGAAAAAGTGTGTCAATGTTTTGAAAGAGTCATGTGTTTTTAAGAATATGGAAAGGCAAGTTAGGAAATTGTTAAGGGGATGTGATTTGTGTCAGAAGTCTAAAGTAGTGAACTATAGGGTTGAAGGGGAGATGAATTTTATAAAAGTAGAAAGGCCATTTGATTTAGTTGCGGTAGATTTGTATGGACCATTGCCGAAAGGTAGAGGCGGAGTTATGTATATTTTTGTAATGTTAGACACTTTTTCTAAGTATGTGAAATTATATAGTGTAAAGAGAGCTACCAGTCAGGTACTGAGTGAGAAGGTGACAAAGGACTACATGATCCACGTGGGTAAGCCAAAGGTAATTTTATCGGACCATGGGCCACAGTTCATCAGTGGGAGATGGTGCCAGACCCTAGGATAGGAAGGGATCATCCCGAAGCACACGGCAGTCTACCATCCTCAATCCAACCAGGCAGAGCGTGTCATGAGAGAAATAGGCAGGATTTTTGTGATGTCACGCCAAACACAGCGAGTGGCCATTATATGTAAAAAGGGTAGAAAATTGGCTGAACAGTTCCACTCACGAGTCCACAAGATATACACCTCACGAATTGATTAAGGGAACACGCCCCCCAAGGATTTTAGAACAGATATTTGACTACCCACCTGAGAGCGAGCAAACGGATGTGAGTATTAAAATCAGGTTGGTTAATGAAAATTTACTAATTAAAGGTGAATGACGAAAATGTAGACACGACGCAAAAGGTAAGTGGATGAAGTATGAAGTAGGACAGTTGGTATTGGCGAGGAGCCACGACTTGTCAAGTGCTCAGGATAAGGAGATCAAGATGTTTTTCTTGCTCTACGAAGGACCTTATGAGGTAATAGAGGTTAAAATGAAGAATTCATCTGTATTACAGAACAGGGAGACAAGGGAGATAGTAGGGACACACAATGCTACAAATTTGAAGTTGTATTGGTCATCGTAGGAGTTTTAACAATGTTAGTTTAAATATTAATGTATGTATGAAATTGAATTTGATTTTATATGTTTCCAGAAGGGACTCTCCCCCATTTTCGGGTGATCACAGACTCACCACCTCTGATCGTGGATTTTGGCAATCTGGAGGCGGACCATGGTTGGCGGTAGCTTCAGCAACGATGGTCTGACTCCACCAAAAGGTGTCAGTAGAAATTCTTTGTTTATAAGAACGGGGAGGGGGACCCCTAGTTTCATGGAAAGGTAAGGTAGATTCATATAAAAACAATAAAAATAAAAAAATAAGGAGAGAAAACTTTGATGGTGGTAGTATTTTCCACGAACTACAGTAGTTTTGTTTTAGAAATTGTGAAATAAAACGACCCAAAATTTTGTAACTAAATTTAACTTTTCAAGGAGTTATTCTCCTTTAGAAAACAGAAATGTATTTTATTTTAATGTAAACTTGTAAGATGATCCATTGTTGTACTTATTATCTTGTCATAAAGAAGATATTAGTGAGGAGTGAAAAGCTGGAACTTGCAAAAAGTGTCTATATGAAAATTTAATGAAAATGATAGAAAGAACTTGTTCTCATACAAGACTACTGGGTGATTTTGGGGGTAGTTTGGTGTCATTAGAAGTGGAAATAAATTGTGGAATGTAGAGACAGCAAACGTAAAAAGACATAAGTTTAGATACAGTTAGGCTATTGCAGTGGCGGCATGTGCCACCGTAGATAGCGGAACGGGTTGATGAGTAATGGCCAGGTACGTTACCATCATCGGAGGCCGTTACCGGCATATATACACTGCACAACCACTTATATAATTTTCTATTATATGCTAATTGATACCATGCAGTGTTATTGTTGAGGAAGTAAAACATGCGAATGAGAGATGACTCCCCTGCCTTTTCAGGTGATTACTGTCTTACCAGCACTAATCGTGGTTTTGGACGACAACCAGCTGTGGGCAGAAATTGTAAAACTGACCATGGTTGGTTGTCCTTGAAATTGGTGAAGATTGAAATTAGCGGGGGGGGGCACTTAGGGGAAATCCCCGGAACTATGGAACAGCGGCTATCACCTTGTTCGAGTAGGAACAGCAAAACAGGTGATAGACCCGTCTTAAGGGTATAACTATGTAACATCAGATATTTTGATATCTGGCAATTTAAAAATGTAAAGCTAAAGCAAGGACAGGAGATGCCAAAATTCCTCCATAAATTCAGTCCTTGTGGAAGCAACTGGACGCCACAGTCCAGGGGGGGTCATAGTGTGTGTGGAAGGAGGTTGCTACAGGGGTAGTAACGTTAAATGAATATCAAATATTAAGTAGATGATGTTGATAATGGTGTTGAGCATAAAAAATAATTATGATTTTGCTTTAATGAAGTATTAGTATCAGGAAAACTGATCAATGAATTTTGAATAGATAGATTGTTTTGCAATAATGAATTTGTGATTTGGTGCTATGTAATCAATATATAGATAAATTGTTTGTTGATTTTGGTGAATTTGATTAATTATTTGACATATTATTGCATTAGTATAAGAGTATATTCCTTCTTGTGTTGGAAAAGAGTAAAATATTATCGACTGGAGTTGAAAAAAATTGATAAAATGTAGGAATGCAAAGAGAAAGAGACCTCTATCGTAAATCTTGTTTTATATCTGTATTAAAGATATTAGGAATTAAGTAAAACCAATGCTTCGTCATAAAACCTCTCATTGAGGGGGTTTTGTAACGGTACATTAGGTCTGTAAAGGAATTTAGGTACATAACCAATAATTTTATTGTAAATCAAATGTAATCAAATATGTGAGGGTAAAATTTCCCAAATATAAAACAACGCAATAAATAACGGAAGAGTTGGCGTCAAGGTCAGGTGGCCTACGTGCCGATCGGCAGCAAGTCAGACACAGCAGCATGACGCATTAACCCTTCCACTTGGGTAATATACGCCATTTTGTGTGTCTCAGTCGCCAAATACCTTCCGTGCGAACAGCACGCTGTAAAATCTGCTGGCCAGCAATTGCCAGCAAAAGTATTCAAAAAGTGGTAAAATGTAACAAAATGTGAAAAGTTTAAATCAGTTGAGAACTAACAGTATAAAAAAATGTAAATTAGAGTCAGTGGTGCAGTATAAAAGAAACAGTAGATAATCCGGCCGAACACCTGTTGGACAATAAGGCACGTCTGATTCGACCTTCAAGTATACAAACGCAGGGAAGTAAACCTTTTCAAAATTGTAACTACAACCCATTAACTTTGAGCTCAAACAAATTTATTAAAAGAATGTACCATTAAAATAATTTGTGGGAAGCATGTGAGTGTGTGTGCATGTGCCGGCACATATAGAAAATCACAAGGCATTGGTTCACGTTACGTGATCCAGTTTACGTAACAATATAAATATTAGACTGCAGTATGTTTCTAACTTCATTTGATAATAAATTAGGAAATTGAAGATAAAAAATATGTATGTAATTGCGATGTACTTAGAGCTAATGCAGCGAAAATACTTTGCCGCCATTTTGTTTTGTATTTGATCAAGACTCCATCTTGTTTTGTTCTTGCAAACATTCAAAATATTCAGATCATTAAACCCAAGTTTTTTTACCAAATGATATCTGAGTTAATTATTTCTAACAACCATCCAGTTTCTGAACACGCTTATAGAATCCTGGAAACCTTAGGTATAAATAAAATCTTATGTTGGCAACATCAGCAACATGGCGTCTGAACCAGCAGGTAAACAAAGTTGTAAGTGTGAACAAAATTTAAAAGTAAGTCAATTATACAAAAAAAACCGTATAGGAGTTTATTAACACGTCGTAAAGATTGACTCGTTACAATATACATTAATACAATTCAAGAAAGTTAGACTTATGTAGTCCTAGAAATAAAATTTGGAAAAAGGAGATGAAGAAATATAGAACACTTATCATCCATGGAAACTGCATGTTTCATATTGTAAAAACAGACTTTTAGTAAAGTAAAGGAAACAGGAATCAATTTATTCAAATGAGAAGAGTAATATTACTATCTCTTCTTATATTAACACATGTGGTGAACCAGAAGTAGAAATGTAAGGTACTGAATATAAATACAAGGGAAGACGGAAAATCAAAGAAGAAAACAAAGAGCTGGTCACTCAAGCAAAAGACAATCAAGGTATGGAACAATAGTGAACTACCTGATGTGGAAGTTCTCCCTCTTCTGAGACTCAAAGGCTTTGAAATTCTTGCAGTTGGGAGAGATATTAATTAAAATCATATAATGTCAATTTACTGATTTGTTATCTTAACAACAAAGTTGTAATGAAAGAGTGTTTATTATGAATGGTCATGACAAGAAGATTAGTTTGTACTTCAAGCATTTTAGTTTTCATTAGACAAAGAAATATATATTCAATAGTAAGATGGCAACAGTAGTTGTACAATACGTATAACTAAGAATTTAAATTTTGTTAATAAATACAAAAAGATACTGCCTCAAGATTTACAACTCTGTCAGTTGTCTGTCAAAATGCAATAGTATTGTACTGTTAACAGAACGTACTCAATGTTTCTGGTTACTGATAATGTGTATGTTACGAGAAGCGTACCAAACAATCCAGTACATTCTCCACTCCCCCCGTCCAGTGTGGCTTGTGTTGCGTCATTCACGTAGGTGGTACTAGTGAGTTCCAGGAACACTTGAGATATGAATTAAGCCGCTGGCGTGCAGTAAGGAGGCAAAGCTGTACTGCACCTCTGCGGGGCCTATATAAAGCCATAGCAGCCGGATTGTCAGGTCAGTTACATGAGCGATTTTCGCTAGTGCGGACTGAGTGTTGTCGAAGTAAAGTAGTATTGTGTTAATAATTGTGTGAAACTCTATTAATAGACACTGTTATTGTGTGTGGACAAATCTAACTGGAAATATTGTACGAGTTAATTATAAACTGTTTTATTGTGATTATTAAAACTGGTGATTAGTAATGTAACAGGTGTCTTGTATTTTGTTTTCCACTGTACCATACGACGATAAGTAGACCATCGTAACAGTGGTGTCAGAAGTGGGATAGAACGGTTAACAGTGGACACAGAGGACAATTCGTAGAAGAGTGGTGTTAGTGGTAGTTGATAAAAATAAAATGGATACCAGTCAGATGATAGAAGCATTCCGAGCAATACTACATCAAAAAGAGGAACGACAAGACGAGAAAGCGGAAGCAAGACAGAAAGCACTAATGCACGATTAAAAGAAAAATGATTAAAAGAAAAACGAAATCGTGAAAATTAAACACCAGACAGATGGCAAAAAGAAGAATTTAGTCATCAAGCAGACAATGTTAAGACGTTCGTACAAGAGGATACCATTGCAAAATTCGTCCTGATATGAGGTGAGCTGTACAAACAAGTCGACAGAATATTTGAAATAGAAAAAATCTGTGAAAACAAATATTTCAAGTTTAGAAGATTCTATTACGTATTCGATAAAACAAATTAAAAAGGAAGTCGAACATATAGTAAAAGAAATAGTTGATAATGAAAGACCATTAATAAATGCTGAAGAAGATTCAAAATATCAGAGAAATCTAATTGTAGTAGGGCCAGTTTATGCAAAGACCCCAACATTTGATGGGAGCACTCATTGGGCAACTTATATTCGCCAATTCTAATATTCTGCTCGCTTAAATAAATGGACGGAAGAAGAGAAAGGCATTTCACTAATTCTTGTTTTAAAAGGGTCTGCTGCAGAACTAATACAAAAATGCCATCTGACAGTCAGAACATCTATGCCGAATTAACAAAAGCTCTGGAATTACAGTACGGTGACCAGCATTTGTGCGAAGTGTACCGTGTTCAACTTAAAGCGAGGCGACAGCGTTCAAGGGAGAGCCTTCAAGATTTTTAAGGGAATGTCGACCAACTGATGAGATTGGCTTACCCCGAAGAATCAGAGGACTTCCAGAAGTGGATTTCTCTCATTATGTTTATTGACGGTATCAGAGATAGTCAATTACAACAAGTGTTAAGAATGGCACAGCATGATAATAAATCAGACGCTCTTGTTCATGCTCTCCATTTTGAAGCTCCCAAGTCGGCGACCTACATTAATCAAAGTATGCCATCACGTTGTAGCTAAATTGATCCAATATCACAATATAGTTATAACGGGCAGAATAAAGAGACAATTCAAGAACAACAGTTTAAGAAGTCAGTAGCGCCACAACGATGTTTTGAACCAAAGGATAAAGACAGAAGACCGCAGTGTTACAACTGTGGAAAACGTGGTCATCTATAGGTAGACTGTTGGGAAAAGAAAATACCGAAAGAAGGGAGTGATTGCACCAGTTGGAGAAGTAAAGCCCCAGAACAGCATACAGTTTCCACGCCACATAAGACTAGTGGAAACCTGATTGTTACTGGATTTGCGGAAGGTAAACAAACATCATTTACAGTTGACACGGGCGCTACAGTGTCTATCGTGCACCCTGACTTAATCAGCAACCGAAGATCACAAATTACCTCTTGTACAATACAGACAATGACTGGAAGCCCCGTCAATGTGTTAGAAAAGATAGACGTACGTGCATGCCTGGGTCTTCTCGAGTTTAGCCACCAAATGCTTGTTGCAGACATTGTTGATGAAGTGATTCTTAGCACAAATATTATGAATGCTTACAGACTCGTTGTGGACTTAAGAGAGAACGTCCGGAAGGTTGGCCAAGAGAAGATAAAGCTTTGCATGGCTAAAATGTCAGGGTCTGCCAACCATTCAATCAAGCAAGTGTCATTCACCGAAGAAGAAGTCAACAAGTCTTGTCAAGGGGAAACTTTCCTATTGCAGGTGGAAATGGAAGAACTATCAGAGAAAGTAGAAATAAGGGTAACGGCAAAAGAAGTGATTGAAAAGCCAACTATGGATGTCAAGGAAAACCCCTTGTTTGTTCCTGAGTTAATAGAAGCGCCCGCAGGAAACGTTGCTGAAGGTGAAGTTACACAAGAGGTTGTTGATGAGAACCAAACAGACTTGGATCAGCCAATGGTGTTTAGGTCATCAATACATGACTCAACGGGAGTGATTCCAGCAAAATTAGCGGTTAAGCGGAAGACTCATATTCCTGGGAACTTGATGTTCGGATCACACGAGACCAAATTCGTAGGACGGGAGAATTATCTTTCACAAGGATGTCCACCTAGATCGCCTGGCCAAGTATTACTTCAGTAATGGTTTGCCAGTTCGGGACGAACAGGCTTAAGGAGGGCGCAGTGTTACGAGAAGCATACCGAACAATCCAGTACATTCTCCACTCCCCCTCCAGTGTCGTCTGTGTTGCGTTATTCACGTAGGTGGTTCTAGTGAGTTCCAGGAACACTTGAGATATGCATTAAGCCCCTGGCGTGCAGTAAGGAGGCAAAGCTGTACTGCACCTCTCCAGGGCCTATATAAAGCCATAGCAGCCGGATTGTCAGTTCAGTTACGTGACCGATTTTCCACTAGTGCGAACTGATTGTTGTCGAAGTGAAGTAGTATTGTGTTAATAATTGTGTGAAACTCTATTACTAGACACTGTTATTGCGTGTGGACAAATCTAACTGGAAATATTGTACGAGTTAATTATAAACTGTTTCATTGTGATAATAAAAGCTGGTGATTAGTGACATAACGGGTGTCTCGTATTTTGTTTTCCACTGTACCATACGATGATAAGTAGACTGTCATAACAGTATAAATATCTGTTAAATGGGCAACACCTACTTTTAAAAATCTGCAGAATTTTAATTGATACATAGCTGACCTTAGTATTGTAATAGTACATATCTTCACAATAAAGTTAACAACAAAAGATAAAGAATGGAGCACTCATAAACTAACACTAGAACACCTAAGAAAGGAATGATAACTGAGTAACTGTGTACAAAGTATTATATAAGTTTCAAGAACTCAATAAAACAATTAATGTAATTAACTCAGTAAACCAAAGAACAATAAGTAGTGATAAAGAAGAAGGTATAGAAGACAACTAGTAACGTGATAAACCCAATAGATATGGTAAGTGAGAGGTATAAACAAGTCTAACAACGAAACCACGAATTAAAATAAAGACATGCTAAGCAACAAGACAGTGAAGACCACATTAATTACCAAATAACTTAAATGCATGAAGAACTGAAAAGAAACAAAATTAACAAAAATAGTCATTTTTTAATAGAGGTCAGAATATTTCACCTCACAGAGTCCACCAATTAAATAAAAAGCCTTTTTCTATGTCAGACAATATATTACTTAAAGATAATTAATATTTTCAAGGAATAAAAAGAAATCGAATCAAAAAGGGAAATGTTATCATAAATAAATCATTGAGAAATAGGGAAATAGAGAATGCAAATTTAGGAATTATATAATGCAATTAACCTGACAAAACAATAACTGATGATGACAAATACCCAGAAGAGACGATCAAATGACAAAAAATGTAAATAGTTATTAGTAGACATAAATATAATGTACAAATGTTCAACTTAGTACCGTATGTAAGAAATAAGACATTGAGTACATACATGAATTCAGCGCCAATTCCCTCCCACCATCAACCCCCACCACACACACCAGTCCATAACCGTTATACTGTTAAAATGACATTCAGTATTTAATCCCACTGAGGAAGAGGAACATCACCTCGAAACGTTTGGGAAAGATAAATGAAAGTAAGTTCAATTGTGAAAGTTTATATATATAATAATATTTATAAAGTGAATGAAGAGGATGAATCAACAAGATAATTATTAATTATAAATTGTGAAATCGAACCTGTGACCCATTAACGTATCATTGCCACGACCTGAAATGAATGAATTAGTGTTTTAATAAAAAGGAACGTATTGTTGGAAAAATATTGAAACCAGACAGAACATGTCAGTTTTACTCATGAATTTTATACAAATTAAAGGGAGATACGAGACGAAATAATACAGAAAAACTATGGAAATAACTAAAAGAAGGATGTTTTAATCGATGGCACAAAAAACTTGAAGTCCAGGAGCGAAGGATCAAGAAATAAGCTTGTAAAGAAAACTCTAAGATTGGTGAGATTACTCCAATGATCAACCAAGATATTTGAAAACATTTTAACATTTAAAGATCAAGTTACAGTGATATACTATCACAAAAACAATAAAAACTTTATAATAGTGAATATTAATTGTACACAAATAATTATTAGTATTAAGAGTTTCTTTTTTCAATTGTTCATTTGTTGTTTTGTATGATCCAAAGAACCCACTGATACACAACATACATCAACAACACCTAATTACCAAACATTATTTATAAATATTATGTTTTATGATATGTTTACGATTTGTACTATACTTTGACATGACTAATAGATGAACCCTGAGATTGAGATTTTGCATGCACTACAACAGAAATGAGTTTCGAAAAGAGTAAATAAAAATAATTGAAAGTAAGACAAGAACGAATAAGGAGTTGATTATTTATTCTAACAATAAGAGTCTCTAATTTTACAGTATGCATATCATAAGTGTCCAGATATGTAATGATTGTCTGTAATGATGTAATGTAACACGCAATTTCTGATATGATATTATCAGATTAGAGCATGATAATCTGATTAGAGCAGGCTATAAAGAGAGACAGAAATAGAGAAAAATGTCAACACAGGGAGGACAAAACAATTCATAAACAGAAATAAAAATAAAAACATTGGCCAGTCTGGCAGGTAAAACAAGAATCACTCAGGAGTACTAGACCTGAATACGGTGACACTCGTGTACTAACATGTAGAGCCATCAACAGTATAAGAAGGGCTGGACGAATATTGATATTAGACAAAATCAAAACAGCTAGTAATGAGGAGTCCTTTGGAAAACAAAGCAAAGGATTATTAATTCTAATATCATCATTGCATTCTTAATTCTAATGTAAAGATTCAACAAAGATCAAAATTGTTGACTTTCAATGTAAACATCTACAAAAGCAACCATCACATCAGGTTGGTATTACAAAAGTTAAAACTAAAATACTGTGCATTTGCACATGCGCTCTCTCTCTATCTGACACACACACACACACACACACACACACACACACACACACACACACACACACACACACACACACACACACACACACACACACACACACATTTGCATATGTGGACAATAGAGAGACTGGCTATGACATGTTTGGAGCATCATGCAATATGCTCATCATAGTCATGTGGATTTGATGCCCAGTGAAATGTTGATGTTGATTGGCGCTGATTAGAATTTTTGCTTTTTGTTTCTTGTAACTGATTTTGGTAAATACAAGTAATTTTGTTTTGTAGTTGTTTTCAGTAGGCCCTATAGAGCAATGGTTCTCAACCGGTGGATCCCAACACGGAGGGATCCAAGGTGGTACACAAAAAGACTTTACTAGGAAAAAGGAAAGAAGGTGGTACTAGAAAAAAGAATTTACTTAAAAAAATAAATAAATAAAAATGTTGTGTTTATAACAATAAATTTTCATTGGACATGACTTAAATTTAAACAAAATAACAGCAACAAGTGACACGTTAATTATTTTCTGTTTAATATGTTGTTATTTTGCAGTACTAACAAGAAAATCTGTAATGAAAGTAATTAACTATCTTTTTATAAAACTTTATACTTTATTTAGCATAGAACCACCCAGAAATTCTAGATATTTAACATTTATAAATTATATTTATTATATTTAAATAATTATACATAACTAGAAATAATAAGATATACTATTCGTGTTGTATCAAGTTTTTTATTGAAAAAAAACAATAATCTTTCTTTAAGCACCAGTGGTATGTGAAATGATCGCGGAAGACCAATGTGACACGTGGGTCCAGAAAGATTGGGAACCACTGCTATAGTATGTTTTAAAAATCTGTCAATTTTGTGTTGACTTGTATTTGTACAGGTATTAATTTCATCTGCATTTTATGTTTGTACATACATAGTTTCCTATAGGCTTTTGGAAAGTTCATTATAGTGCTTCTGTATGGTACATATTTTGTGAGATCCATGTTACTAATGTATGGAAATTCATGTTCTATATTTATGGCATGTTTTACTAAATTAGATTTGTTAATATAGTGTTTGCCTAACATGAGCTGTATGACATACAATGAAGGTAATTTGGCCATCCATTATTACTTCAGGATTTTATCCCAAGTACTCACTTCCACAGGCTGAGTTCAGCTGGGAGCTTAAAAACATTGCTTGATTTTATGACGTTTCCTGGGAATGAAATCTTGGACCTCTAACTTAGTGTCATACCATTATTTTACCAAACCTCTCCATGTGGGCATGCCTTAGGAATTGCCAGTTCATATATGGAGCTACTTTTGTATTTGACAGAATCTTGGCTGACAGAAGTTCCAGCTCACCCTGGCCTTAAATCAACAGCCAGTGATGCCATCTACTCTGCAAACTTTCATCTGTCTGACTATGTACCAACCTACCCCTTGATGCTACAGTCATGGATGAGCCATGCATATTCCTATATTTAATCTTCTCTCTCCACTTTCTCATTTTTATTGTTTCAAATCTTTTTTGAAACCAAATTCCATCCATTCCTTTTACCATCATATTAGACATAAAAATATCATATCTTTGTTTCACATGAACCAAACATTGTAAATCTTTGAACTTTTACAAATATTACTATATCCTCACTTTATAAGTTGTTTCAACTCTCAGTTATAGCAACTTCATCAGATACAATTTTTCATATATTCCACAGATCTTACCAAACTTTTTCTCCAAATATTCTTAACATATGTTGGTCATTATACTCGTACACATTACACATCTTTAGGTGCCAAGGTCATTTTATAATCTATGAGGTGGTTTCCTTCAATGAGGTGGTTTGCAAAGGTGGATTCTGTAGTGGAGTGTAGTGCTGTTGTGTGTTTAATGTATCTTTGTTTGAAGCTAATGAACGAAACGAACAACGAATTCCAGGAATTGAAATATACATTATAACGTAACTCGTGCCGTCGTCTTACTGGTACCTCTGTAAAATGTTGAAGTGTGTCAGAGTGTAACTTGTGTATGTGTGTCTTACCAATTCGTCCTCGCACGGTATGTAACTCTCGATGCTTGAGTTCGTAGCGAACGTACGGATAACCAGGAATCGTAGTCCCCGATCTGAGGTGCACTAGCAGTGTATAATTCCCAGGTGGCGCCAAATTGTTTATTTAAAACAATTAAAACTGTCTTCTTATCAGCGATTTACTCAAACGGTGTGAAGGATTCAATTCGTCCCGCCGTTTCTCGATTTGTGTAATCGAGCTGGCAGTTACAGTATTCGCTGCATGAGCGCTAGTTATCACATCAGAGACATTCGCTGTAAATTATAATTTTAAGAATACACTTTCCTACTGAAAATAAAACACAATTTAACATACACAGTATTGATTTATTAGCGATTTGATATTACTGTTTCATAGACACAAGCTATAATTGATTTTTTATATAATTTTGCACCGGTTATTTCTTTATGAGACGTTCTCTCACAGGGTTTTACAATCGATTTTGAACGTAACTGAACATACAGTATGGCGTTCTATCAAACAAGTCAACCAATATTTTCGTTCAAATTTTGTGGGATCTTTTGATCACGTTAAAAGGCTCAGATGCAATTACAATAATAAAAATACACAACCTTACAATATTTCTACTTAAATATTGTAACGTGTAGCTATAAATGGTCTGTTGAAGTGTAGTACAAGTGTTTTAAAAGTTCGTACATTAATACTAGGTTAGCTTTCTAATTTAACAAATTTTCAGTGTCTTAATATTTTTATTTAATCTTTGAAAGAGAATAAAACTGATTCAGTGGTATTTCAAAATATAGTGAGAAATATTCAAAGTGCGTTATTTCGGAAGTTTGTATAAATTATTGGATACTTAACAGCTTTGTAGCATGTGATTACTCTGTGGTCGGGAATGTAGGAATGTGGCTGCAATATAATTCATTTTTCATTTATTCGTGCTTCGGGCATCTTTTTCAAAGTATTTTGATTCATTTATTCACTTCGTCTTGAAATAAAACGTCTTCTCCATCAGGTAATTGTGTTCAGTAGTAGTCAGACTCCTTCTCATTCAATTTTGATAAGTTAATTTACTTTTAAAACATTTTAATTATGAAAATAGGTTGTTCTGAATTCTGGCGTCTGTTTTACTTGAGCATCCCTTTCTGAGTAATCATATTCAACGGTAATTACCTCTTCAACCATCGTTTCCATGGTTACCCCATTATTCTGATTGGGCGAGCTTGACATAAATCCATTGTTATCAAAATTTGAATTCTTTTCAAATCTTCCTATATCTTCTGACTTCCTTCCTTCTCTTATTTTCCTTCTTAATTATTAACTATTAGCACTGTCATTTGTATTTTCTCACAAAGATTATTTTGGTATCCCACAATATTGGGGTTTTTCATGTTTTCTAAGTTTACAATTAATTTAATATTTACTAATTACATTTCTCTGTTTATATAACTCCTTACTTTAATATTTTGTTTTTAATAATATTTACCATTCATCCTTGGTTAATTAGTCATCTTGGATTTGTTAATTACTTAGCGGTTTTCATACAATTAGTATTTGTTTATGTTTGACCATTAGGCCTGTTTCAAGTCTAAGTAGCCATTACTGGTTTTTGATTGTTTCATACACATTATATTTCATTTAGTCCTAGATCGTTATTTTCTTTTTATAATTAGGTTTATTATCTATGGAGGTGTTTTAGTTCAGTCCTTGTGTGATTTTTGTGTGTAGCAACTGTGTTATTCAATATTTCTTGCTAATTATTTATTAACAGTTTTCTCTTTTATAACTCAAACATTGTTTTCTTTCCTTATTTTAATTACTCTGCCATTGTCAATAATATGGCTATTAATTACTATTTATTTATCATATAACACTTGGATTTCGTTGTCCATGACGTGTCCGTTACTTAACTAAATATCACTATAGTATTGACGACTCGGAACACTAAGTTTTTTATAAGTAAAAACGTGAAGTTTTACCTTACAGCCTAAACCGGCTTTCACCTATAGAAGGCTTCATTAGAGGCTGTCGTAGTAGCGCTGTTCGTCTTGTTGTTGGCGACGGGATAGTTTTTCGAAAGATCGAAGCTGTGTGTGTGTGGTGAGATGTGTTCGAATAATGCGTGCGATTTGAATTGTGTCTGTTCGTTTAGGATGTCGTTTTTATTTGTTTTTGTGTGTTTGTATATTTCTAATGGTTCTAGAGTGTCTAGTTTTCGGCCTTTTGTGTGTATGTGTAGAATGTTCATGTTATTGTTGATGTTTTTATATGTGTGGTTTGCTTCAATGAGGTGGTTTGCAAAGGTAGATTCTGTAGTGGTGTGGAGTGCTTTTGTGTGTTCAATGTATCTCTGTTTGAAGCTACGTCCTGTCTGGCCTATGTAGAATTTATTGCAATTTGAACAATTTAGCTTGTATACACCGGGTAGATCGAATTTGTTTTGTGCCTACACAAAACAAACAACAGACAAAGACAGAAAACAACAAATTCATAACACTAACATACATCAACAAACAAACAGAAAAAATTGCCCACAAATTCAAAAAAGCAGGATACAGAATCGTTTACAAAACTACTAACAAAACAGAACACACACTATCAAAACACATGCCCAAAGCACAAAACAAATTCGATCTACCCGGTGTATACAAGCTGAATTGTTCAAATTGTAATAAATTCTACATAGGCCAGACAGGACGTAGCTTCAAACAGAGATACATTGAACACACAAAAGCACTCCACACCACTACAGAATCTACCTTTGCAAACCACCTCATTGAAGCAAACCACACATATAAAAACATCAACAATAACATGAACATTCTACAAGTACACACAAAAGGCCGAAAACTAGACACTCTAGAACCATTAGAAATATACAAACACACAAAAACAAATAAAAACGACATCCTAAACGAACAGACACAATTCAAATCGCACGCATTATTCGAACACATCTCACCACACACACACACAGCTTCAATCTTTCGAAAAACTATCCCGTCGCCAACAACAAGACGAACAGCGCTACCTACGACACCCTCTGATGAAGCCTTCTATAGGTGAAAGCCGGTTTAGGCTGTAAGGTAAAACTTCACGTTTTTACTTATACAAAACTTAGTGTTCCGAGTCGTCAATACTATAGTGATATTTATCATATAACATATAATATTTAGGTTTGTGTTTGGGATAATTACCCAATCCATCTCCTATTCATAAACAATTGTTTATACAATTAATTAACACTTATTATTTAACATGGGTGTACAATTCATTACTTCTTATTTATTGTTCAGGTGATAAACAATCTCACCTCTATTGAACTTGTTTCATTACTCTCCCCTTATAACATGGGTATTTACTTAAGGTTATTACATACTTATTTTCTAAAACTCTTTGCTTTCCCTTTCCATGTTAACATCATCTTATTACTTTTTCTTGTGATTCTCACCTTTAAATTCTACAATACATTCTCAAGTTCTATAACAATATTATTTCATAAGTATTACAGTTAATATCACTTTTCAGTGTTCATTATTACTGAATCAATGTTCTATTTTAAATATTATTCATAATAACTTTATTAAATGTTATTGTTCACTCTTAAATCTTAAACTTTGGTTATTTTAATAAGTCTTTATCTTAGCCTTCTCTACTCTTACTATTTTTATTACTGACCATATTTTTATTTACTTATCACTGGCACTTTTTAAATTATTTGGTGTTCATTATAATTTACTTAGTGTTTCTTTTTCTATCATATCACTTTAGGATAATTCACTTTCACTAGTTTAACTTCCGTTTACTTCTCACTATTTTACTCTCTTTCTCTACACATATTATATATAATTATTAATATCATGTCTTTCTCTATTAACAACTTACATGTATTCCTAACTCTTTGGCTAGTGTATTTTTAGCTATCGTTTTTTATTACTGACTATATACAATTGTCATTCAATCAATACTAACATTCATTAATTAATTTGGTTCTTTACCGGTTTCATTTTCTTTATTATTTTTGATTACATTATTTCTCCCTTCTCTCTTTTTTATTCCTTGTCTGGGTTTTCTTGACGTGTTTCATTTTGTTTTCTTCATCATGGGTTTGTTCTCTCTTGGTTTGCATTTTTCTTCTCCTTCACTTCTCTTCTTGTTTACTTTTATTTTGGTTTGTAGCTGGCCAATCTCTGGGGTTGGATCAATGTCGTTTGTCTGTCAGTCTAGTAGTTGAGTTTCCTTATTAATCACTTTAGGTTTATTACTCCTTCTCCTTCTTTCTTAATTACCTTTTATATTTTTTTTCTCTCCGCATTATTTATTCATTAAAATATAGTATTATTTAGCATTTTTTACATACTTATTGTTATCAAAACTGATCTGAATTTGGCGATGTTATAACATTAATACAATTCCAGAAAGTTAGACTTATGTAGTCCTAGAAATAAAATTTGGAAAAAGTAGATGAAGAAATATAGAACACTTATCATCCATGGAAACTGCATGATTTATATTGTAAAAACAGACTTTTAGTAAATTAAAGGAAACAGGAATCAATTTATTCAAATCAGAAGAGTAATATTACTTTCTCTTCTTATATTAACACATGTGGTGAACCAGAAGTAGAAATGTAAGGTAGCTACTGAATATAAATAAAAGGGAAAGACGGAAAATCAAAGAAGAAAACAAAGAGCTTGTCACTCTAGCAAAAGACAATCAAGGTATGGAGCAATAGTGAACTACCTGATGTGGAAGTTCTCCCTCTTCTGAGACTCAAAGGCTTTGAAATTCTTGCAGTTGGGAGAGATATTAATTAAAATCATATAATGTCAATTTACTTATTTGTTATCTTAACAACAAAGTTGTAATGAAAGAGTTTTTATTATGAATGGTCATGACAAAAAGATTAGTTTGTACTTCAAGCATTTTAGTTTTCATTTGACAAAGAAATATATATTCAATAGTAAGATGGCAACAGTAGTTGTACAATATAACTAAGAATTTCAATTTTGTTTATAAATACAAAAAGATACTGCCTCAAGATTTACAACTCTGTTAGTTGTCTGTCACAATGCAATAGTATTGTACTGTTAACAGAACGTACTCAATGTTTCTGGTTACTGATAATGTGTATTGTTACGAGAAGCGTACCAAACAATCCAGTACATTCTCCACTCCCCATGATCCAGTGTGGCTTGTGTTGCGTCATTCACGTAGGTGGTTCTAGTGAGTTCCAGGAACACTTGAGATATGCATTAAGCCACTGGCGTGCAGTAAGGAGGCAAAGCTGTACTGCACCGCTGCAGGGCCCTATATAAAGCCATAGCA
Source organism: Magicicada septendecula (assembly GCA_034769895.1). Classification (NCBI taxonomy): domain Eukaryota; kingdom Metazoa; phylum Arthropoda; class Insecta; order Hemiptera; family Cicadidae; genus Magicicada; species Magicicada septendecula. The sequence continues at coordinate 454,504,148 of CM068367.1, forward strand.
GCCGGATTGTCAGGTCAGTTACGTGAGCGATTTTCGCTAGTGCAGACTGAGTGTGGTCGAAATAAAGTAGTATTGTGTTAATAATTGTGTGAAACTCTATTAATAGACACTGTTATTGTGTGTGAACAAATCTAACTGGAAATATTGTACGAGTTAATTATAAACTGTTTTATTGTGATAATTAAAGCTGGTGATTAGTGATGTAACAGGTGTCTTGTATTTTGTTTTCCACTGTACCATACGACGATAAGTAGACCATCGTAATAGTGGTGTCAGAAGTGGGATAGAACGGTTAACAGTGGAAACAGAGGACAATTCGTAGAAGAGTGGTGTTAGTGGTAGTTGATAAAAATAAAATGGATACCAGTCAGATGATAGAAGCATTCCGAGCAATACTACATCAAAAAGAGGAACGACAAGGCGAGAAAGCGGAAGCAAGATAGAAAGCACTAATGCACAATTAAAAGGAAAACGTACGTGTGAAAATTAAACACCAGACAGATTGCAAAAAAGAAGAATTTAGTCGTCAAGCAGACGATGTTAAGACGTTCGTACAAGAGGATACCACTGCAAAATTCGTCCTGATACGAGGTGAGCTGAACAAACAAGTTGACAGAATATCTGAAATAGAAAAAATCTGTGAAAACAAATATTTCAAGTTTAGAAGATTCTATTACATATTCGATAAAACAAATTAAAAAGGAAGTCGAACATTTAGTAAAAGATATATTTGATAATGAAAGACCATTAATAAATGCTGAAGAAGATTCAAAATATCAGAGAAATCTAATTCTAGTAGGGCTAGTTTATGCAAAGGCCCCAACATTTGATGGGAGAACTCATTGGGCAAATTATATTCGCCAATTTTAAGATGCCTCTCGCTTAAATAAATGGACGGAAGAAGAGAAAGGCCTTTCACTAATTCTTGTTTTAAAAGTGCCTGCCGCAGAACTAATACAGAAAGTGCCATCTGACAGTCAGAACATCTATGCCGAATTAGCAAAAGCTCTGGAATTACAGTACGGTGACCAGCATTTGTGCGAAGTGTACCGTGTTCAACTTAAAGCGAGACGACAGCGTTCAAGGGAGAGCCTTCAAGATTTTTAAGGAAATGTCGACCAACTGATGAGATTGGCTTACCCCGAAGAATCAGAGGACTTCCAGAAGTTGATTTCTCTCATTATGTTTATTGACGGTATCTTAAAAAATACTACTACTAGCCGGATTGTCAGGTCAGTTACATGAGCGATTTTCGCTTTTGCGGACTGAGTGTGGTCGAAGTGAAGTAGTATTGTGTTAATAATTGTGTGAAACTCTATTAATAGACACTGTTATTGCGTGTGGACAAATCTAACTGGAAATATTGTACGAGTTAATTATAATCTGTTTCATTGTGATAATAAAAGCTGGTGATTAGTGACATAACGGGTGTCTTGTATTTTGTTTTCCACTGTACCATACGATGATAAGTAGACCGTCGTAACAGTATAAATATCTGTTAAATGGGCAAAACCTACTTTTAAAAATCTGCAGAATTTTAATTGATACATAGCTGACCTTAGTATGCATATCATAAGTGTCCAGGTATGTAATTGGACAGTAATGTGGTAATTTTTGCATTAATAGGTTGGCTAATCTGTACGTTTTCAAATTGTGCTTATCATGTTTTTACAACGTTACAGTTGTCCGAGCTACGGCAGGCGGCAGACGTCATTACGTTTGCTCGCTTGTTCTGTCATCATTCATTTTTCTTGTCGTCAGACAATCATTGTAGGCCTTAGGCCACAACATATATTGCATACTTGCAATACATTAGCAATACATTGCTAATTCTTTTTCAGGTAGCTTGAGTGACGCGTACTCGCGCCTCAAGTCTTACGACAATTCATACGACATTCGTCTAGGCCTTAGGCCTTAAGATTTTAATCTGAGTGCCGCACATTTGCGCCTCATCTAACATGTAGCGTTCTTAATGACTCTGTTTATTCACAATTAAAATCTGTTCAGACTTAGCCAATCTCAATACCATGATTTAAGTGTACAGCAGAAACTTAATAAATGTATTATACAGTCCACTATCGTCATTATTCTGCATCCTGGCAATAGCACCACAAACATCATTCTTCCTAATAGAACATTTTTTAGGTCCACTCGGACCGGATCTCAACATTTTTTTGGTCGCTCCGTGCCTGGATTCGTCATTTACTTTCTGCAACTTAATAGCGGTTTTCATCATTTTTCTGCCCCAATTTCTGGCCATCACGGGCGATTCAGCATATTCGCTGATCCGACCGTCTCGGGACTTACTTCAGCATTTCTTTCATCGCCATTGAGCCTCGTGACGACACCACTGCAAGACCATCCATGTGCTAGCGTCTACACTCCAGTTTAAGTAGTCATCTCTCCGGTCTGTGTGTTTGCCATCTTCTCCACTGCCTCGACGCTCCAGGACATCGCATACCAGGTACCACATCATTAACAGGTGCGTACAATGGCTGAAGAAGGCCTCAAAGTGTTCGACAGAAAGAGAGGCGGCATAAAGTCTGCCATAGTGCGAATTAATTCGGCTATCATTAACTTTGATAAAAACACCAACACAAAACATTTTTTAACAGTTAGCCTCGAAAGTCTAAAAAGTTTGGCAACAAAATACGATGAGGTACAGTCCGAAATTGAACTCATTTCTAAAGACATAAACGCTGCTCAAGAAGACCGAATTGATGTTGAAGAGCTGTTATATTCAACAGAAGCCAATATCTTGCAGTTGATAGAAAGCTTCAATGTTCAGACTGTATCTCCCTTATTAACAAGCAACATACAATTAAAACCGATAAGTCTGCCCTGCTTCACAGGTAATATCTTAGAATGGCAGCACTTTTATTCAATATTTCTGGACTTGGTGCACGCCAGATCTGATTTAACGTCAGTGCAGAAATTACATTATTTGTATTCGTCTCTGAAAAATGAGCCGCTAGATTTAATTACGGCATTACCGATTTGTAACGAAAACTATTCGATTGCGTTGAGTTTGCTGTCCGCTAGATATGACAACAAATTCATACTAGCTAAGTATTATATTCAAAATTTGCTTGAAGTAAAGTCAACAATTAAGGACTCTGTCTAAAGTCTGGCAGAATTCATAAATACAATAACGTCTTCCGTTAATTCACTGGGGGCCATGCAACTGTCAGTGGATTCATTCGAGCTTATCACTGTACAATTATTGTCAGCAAAACTGGATCATACCACGTTTAAATTATGGAAGGAGTCTATAGACCCAGATAATCTTCCTAACTTTCAAAGCTTCACTCAGTTTTTAAACGCACGTAGACAGTTGCTAGAAAATACACTGCCTATCGATGCCGGACAGCAACTCAACAAGTCAACTTTAAGATTCAATAAATCTGACAAACATAAATCACGAAACTCTGCTGGCAGCACTGCATTTAAAAGTTATCACTCAGCTTCAAACAATTATTTATGCTTATGCTGTAAATCTAGTCATCCAATTTACATGTGTGACAAATTTTGTGCATTAAGCACATCAGAACGAGGGCAATTTATATTAAATCATAAACTCTGTACAAATTGTTTAAGACCAGATCATTTTTCATCAAATTGTAAGATCAAACAATCATGTAAGATCTGTTCAAAACGACACCATACATTGCTACACATAAATAATGTGTCAAAACCAGTTTCTGCCAGCAGCAGCAACTACTGTTCACTTAAATTACAATCTACAAACAATGTTCTTTTATCAACAGCAATTGTGTTTGTCATTGACCGGGCTGGCAATAGACAACCCGCAAGAGTTCTATTGGATGCGGGGTCACAAATAAATTTTTGTACGGAATCATTTGCTAAGAAATTACGGCTTAACTTGACTAAATCTAATATACCGATTACAGGTATAAATAATGCCGTTTGTTGTGCCACTAATTTAGCGTCTATACGCATTATTTCACGCTATCAAGGATTTAGTTTCCAAGCAACATGCACCGTCTTATCTGCATTAACCCATAAATTGCCAGCACAATCTTTTGACATAAATCAGTTTAATGTCCCAGATAACGTTTTCCTTGCCGATCCGCATTTCAACATATCAGCTGATATCGATATACTTTTAGGAGCGCAATTTTACTTAGATTTAATTTTACCTAACAAATATGTACGTGGTTCTCATTTCCCTATTATACAAGAAACAAAGTTAGGCTATATTCTAGCCGGCAATCTGCCCAAACACTGCCGTTATAAGGGTCCTGCTGTTTCGTTCCTGGCTAGGAACAACGACAGTCAAATTCTGGCGTCTCTCGAGAAATTTTGGGAGACCGAAACTATCCCTGATAATGCGCCCATTAGTAACGATTCAGCTTGTGAGGAGCATTTCGTTAAGTCTACTCATCGCAATGAAGAGGGTAGGTTCGTTGTTTCGCTACCATTTAAGTCTGACAATCCCCAGTTGGGTGAGTCCTATGCTACCGCTTGTTTGTCTCAATCTTCCGAGTCCAATCCTTTTCCACCCTTTTTACCTTCTAATCTGTCGTCTCCTGAATTTACTGCGGAGGAGAAACAAACCCCCAAACTTTCTCTAATGTCTACCTTAGCCATTGATCTTTCAAAGGACTTTTCTTCGTTGCACCGTCTGACTCGTGTATACGCTTACTGCTTTCGATTCATAAAAAGTATTAGACTCTCCAGGGCTGAGAAAATTTCGGGTGCTCTTACCCCCGTTGAAATTCATTCTACTCTTAATTTTTTCATAAAACAATCTCAGTCGATCCACTTTGCTGCCGAGATTAATTGTCTTCGTAATGGGTCTTCTGTTTCTATCAGGAGCAAGTTGTCTTCTCTGGACCCGTTTCTTGATGAGTCTGGCGTAATACGTGTCGGCGGACGATTACAGCAGTCGCAACTACCTTATGACAATAAGCATCCTATTGTCTTGCATCCATCGGCTCATATTACTCGCCTTATTATTGAACGTGAACACATTCGTCTACTCCACGCTGGTGCTCAACTCGTGCATCACTCACTTCGTCAACGTTGGTGGATCATTAACGCCAAGATAGTCATTCGCTCCATCATTCGTAGATGCGTCAAGTGTCTCAGGTTTAGTGCCAAACATCAGGTTCAGAGGCTTGGTATTTTGCCATCTCCCAGAGTCACTCCTTCGTGGCCGTTTCTATTCTGCGCAGTTGACTATGGTGGTCCCTTCATGATTCGTCATGACGGGCAGAAATCTAGGACTCTGTCAAAATCGTATGTGTCTTTGTTCATCTGCTTAGCAACCAGGGCCATTCATTTGGAATTGGTTTCCGACCTTACAGCCAACGCGTTTATAGCTGCCTTACGTCGCTTCATGTCCCGAAGGGGCATACCCAGCCAGTTATATTCTGATAATGGCACGAACTTTAGGAAGGCCCGCAATGTTTTGCATGACCTTTACAATCTGTGGCATAATAAGGATGCCACCTCATCAATACAATCCTTTACGAACTCTCAGGGTATTACATGGTCATTTATTCCGCCATCATCACCTCATTTTGGTGGTCTTTGGGAGAGCGGTATAAAGAGTTTAAAGTATCATTTGCACCGCGTGGTAGGCAAGTCTATACTCATCTTCGAGGAGTTTACGACAGTTTTGTCTCAGATAGAGGCATGTCTAAACTCACGTCCATTATTTGCCATTTCATCGGATGTAAATGATCCGGTGCCACTTACACCTGGCCATTTTTTGATTTGCGCACCATTAACGGCGATACCTGATCCAGACTTATCTCAAATTCCCATCTCTCGTCTTGGACGTTGGCAACTTCTCCAGAAGTTTGTCCAAGTCTGGAAAGCTTGGTCTCACGACTACTTACATCAATTACAACAACGTCACAAATGGAAATTCGCCAAGGACAACGTTTCCATTGGTGACCTGGTTTTACTGATTGAGGATAACTTACCTCCATTAGCGTGGAAATTTGGTGTAATTACCGCCACATTTCCCGGCCCAGACAACTTAATTAGAGTAGTTGACGTTCGCACGCCTACTGGCACCTATCATAGACCAATCCATAAATTATGTTTGGTCCCTACTAGGGACGAACAGTAAAAAAAAGGGTTTATTTTCCTTTGTATATATTTGTCAAAAATACATAAATCAGATGTTCAAAGAAGACTTTGTTAGTTATAAGCACCTTTGTTTTTAGCATAAGCTTTAATTTGTATATTTTTGATTCAGAAACTTTTTGTTTTACTCAAGCAAGTGTCAGTTTATTTAATATGCAAAGCTTTAATTATTATTTTGTATTTTCGTATATGCAACATTTGATTTATGCCTCATGTCTTTGCTTACTATTGTTTTTATGTAAAAATTTTGTTACTCTATGAATTTATTTCTCACAATTGTTCAACACATGTATTACATTTTGTAATTATCTAAACCGATTTCTATTGTATTTATTATGTATAACATGTATCTATGTAAAACACATTGTTTTATCCGCATCTACTGTCTATAACCATACGCCACGCCTATATTTTTATATTGTATTTTGTATTTGTATTTTGTGATCATGTATTGCACAATTATTATTCATGCTTTAATTATGACATACATGTCATTACACTTTGTGCTTGCAATAATTCAACTATGTATAGCTTGTTTTGACATAACAATTTATTGTATATTCCTGAAACTTCAGGATAGCATGCATCGTGCAAACTATAAAGCGTCATGCTAAATTTATGTCTTTACATGTATAATTTTATAATAATTTTGTTTGTTCATTGTATTCAATACTATTGTATAGGTCTACTGGCCTTATCTGGTTCAAGATAACCATTATGACTTGCATAAATGTTACAATTATCGGGCCCATCATGTGATGAGTCACCGATTATTCATCATTAAACATTGTCAAACCATGTATTTTTCATGTCTTATATTGTTTAATATTGTATACATACAATATATATTGGCAATACATTGCTAATCTTGCATTTATACTCATGTATAATCAGGTTGCAAGCCGACTTTGGCCTGCTCAACTCTTATCATCACTCAAGCTTATCTCTAAACAGTTAATGTCATAACTGTTATCTAAGATTTCAAACTCAAGGTTCAATACAACTTATTGAGATTTACTTTATTATTCAGAACTCTGTATTTTTCTATAATAAGTTATTAAAATGTATTAAAAAATCCTTTGATTTTTTGCGGGCAGTTATGGACAGTAATGTGGTAATTTTCGCATTAATAGGTTGGCTAATCTGTACGTTTTCAAATTGTGCTTATCATGTTTTTACAACGTTACAGTTGTCCGAGCTACGGCAGGCGGCAGGCGGCAGACGTCATTACGTTTGCTCGCTTGTTCTGTCATCATTCATTTTTCTTGTCGTCAGACAATCATTGTAGGGCTTAGGCCACAACATATATTGCATACTTGCAATACATTAGCAATACATTGCTAATTCTTTTTCAGGTAGCTTGAGTGACGCGTACTCGCGCCTCAAGTCTTACGACAATTCATACGACATTCGTCTAGGCCTTAGGCCTTAACATTTTAATCTGAGTGCCGCACATTTGCGCCTCATCTAACATGTAGCGTTCTTAACGACTCTGTTTATTCACAATTAAAATCTGTTCAGACTTAGCCAATCTCAACACCATGATTTAAGTGTACAGCAGAAACTTAATAAATGTATTATACAGTCCACTATCATCATTATTCTGCATCCTGGCAATAGCACCACAAACATCATTCTTCCTAATAGAACATTTTTTGGTACACACGTGCCGACATCAACATTTGTTAGGTCCACTCGGACCGGATCTCAACAGTAATGATTGTCTGTAATGATGTAATGTAACACACAAACATGATAATCTGATTAGAGCAAGCTATAAAGAGAGACAGAAATAGAGAAAAATGTCAACACAGGGAGGACAAAACAATTCATAAACAGATATAAAAATAAAAACATTGGGCAGTCTGGCAGGTAAAACAAGAATCACTCAGGAGTACTAGACCTGAATACGGTGACACTCGTGTACTCACATGTAGAGCTGTCAAAAGTATAAGAAGGGCTGGACGAATATTGAGATCAGACAAAATCAAAACAACTAGTAATGAGCAGTGGCGAAGTTACATGGAGGCAATTGAAGCAATGCCTACCCTAAAAAATTCTGTAGAATAAAAATTATAAATACGTATGAACTACATAACGTAAAGATTATACATTGTTACGCGACTGTCGAATTTATTAAGTCGAAACGTGCTTTACTGAGCGACCGCTAGATGGTGACAGGTGAGACTCGGCATAGCTTGTTTAAAGCGAATGAGGCAACCTGAACTTGCCTCAGCGTTTTTTGTATACATCGTATGTAAGCAATGTGCCGGAATGATAGGGAAGTGAAGGGAGGGGGGATTGTCCCGTGCTGTACACATAGAGCGTTGAGGCACGCCTCACTTCTGTGGTCCAAACATTCAAGTTCAAGCGCGCTGTGTTGTTTATAAGTGTGTTTATTTTGTGCGGTTATTAAAAGTGTCCCTGTTATTCCGCTGAACTAACAGATGATCAAGATTGTTATTTGAATTATTTGTAACATTAAACATATATATAGAAACTAATCAAGTTAAAAATTTGAAGTTCAATCAGTTGTATTATTGTGTATGACTAATACAAGGATTGTTCAATAGAAACACGTATAGAGCTGTAAAGCATTTTTTATTCAACGATTTTAAAAGAAGTCTCCATTAACATTAAGACATGAGTTCCACTGTTGCACCAAACTGTAGATTCCCTGCTAGTAAAATTCTTACGGCTGTTTGCGGAACCATTCGCTTACAGCAAACTCTACCTCAGCGTCCGATTTGAACCACCATCCTTTTAGTGATTCCTTAAAAAAAAATTTAAGATACGATTTTTGCCTACCCATTCATTAACTACTAGCTTCGCCACTGGTAATGAGGAGTCCTTTGGAAAACAAAGCAAAGGATTATTAATTCTAATATCATCATTGCATACTTAATTCTAATGTAAAGATTCTACAAAGATCAAAATTGTTGACTTTGAATGTAAACATCTACGAAAGCAACCATCACATCAGGTTGGTATTACAAAAGTTGAAACTAAAATACTGTGCATTCGCACATGCGCTCTCTCTCTCTCTCTCTCTCTCTCTCTCTCTCTCTCTCTCTCTCTCTCTCTCTCTCTCTCTCTCTCTCTCTCTCTCTCTCTCTCTCTCTCTCTCTGTCACACACACACACACACACACACACACACACACACACACACACACACACACACACACACACACATTTGCATAAGTGGACAATAGAGAGGCTGGCTATGACATGTTTGGAGCATCATGCAATATGCTCATCATAGCCATGTGTATTTGATCACGGAGTCCTTCAGTCTTCGACTGGTTTGTACCCTCCCCGCATATACCCATGGTGCGTGTGGTACTGAGACCAGTGTATTTGATGCCCAGTGAAATGTTGATGTTGATTGGCGCTGATTAGAATTTTTGCTTTTTGTTTCTTGTAACTGATTTTGGTAAATACAAGTAATTTTGTTTTGTAGTTGTTTTCAGTAGGCCCTATAGAGCAATGGTTCTCAACCGGTGGATCCCAACACGGAGGGATCCAAGGTGGTACACAAAAAGACTTTACTAGGAAAAAGGAAAGAAGGTGGTACTAGAAAAAAGAATTTACTTAAAAAAATAAATAAATAAAAATGTTGTGTTTATAACAATAAATTTTCATTGGACATGACTTAAATTAAAACAAAATAACAGCAACAAGTGACACGTTAATTATTTTCTTTTTAATATGTTGTTATTTTGCAGTACTAACAAGAAAATCTGTAATGAAAGTAATTAACTATCTTTTTATAAAACTTTATACTTTATTTAGCATAGAACCACCCAGAAATTCTAGATATTTAACATTTATAAATTATATTTATTATATTTAAATAATTATACATAACTAGGAATAATAAGATATACTATTCGTGTTGTATCAAGTTTTTTATTGAAAAAAAAAACAATAATCTTTCTTTAAGCGCCAGTGGTATGTGAAATGATCGCGGAAGACCAATGTGGCACGTGGGTCCAGAAAGGTTGGGAACCACTGCTATAGTATGTTTTAAAAATCTGTCAATTTTGTGTTGACTTGTATTTGTACAGGTATTAATTTCATCTGCATTTTATGTTTGTACATACATAGAGTTTCCTATAGGTTTTTGGAAAGTTCATTATAGTGCTTCTGTATGGTACATATTTTGTGAGATCCATGTTACTAATGTATGGAAATTCATGTTCTATATTTATGGCATGTTTTACTAAATTAGATTTGTTAATATAGTTTTTGCCTAACATGAGCTGTATGACATACAATGAAGGTAATTTGGCCATCCATTATTACTTCAGGATTTTATCCCAGGTACTCACTTCCACAGGCTGAGTTCAGCTGGGAGCTTAAAAACATTGCTTGATTTTATGACGTTTCATGGGAATAAAATCTTGGACCTCTAGGTTAGTGTCATACCATTATTTTACCAAACCTCTCCATGTGGGCATGCCTTAGGAATTGCCAGTTCATATATGGAGCTACTTTTGTATTTGACAGAATCTTGGCTGACAGAAGTTCCAGCTCACGCTGGCCTTAAATCAACAGCCAGTGATGCCATTTACTCTGCAAACTTTCATCTGTCTGACTATGTACCAACCTACCCTTGATGCTACAGTCATGGATGAGCCATGCATATTCCTACATTTAATCTTCTCTCTCCACTTTCTCGTTTTTATTGTTTTCAAATCTTTTTTGAAACTAAATTCCATCCATTCATTTAACCATCATATTAGACATGAAAATATCATATCTTTGTTTCACATGAACCAAACATTGTAAATCTTTGAACTTTTACAAATATTACTATATCCTCACACTTTATAAGTTGATTCAACTCTCAGTTATAGCAACTTCATCAGATACAATTTTTCATATATTCCACAGATCTTACCAAACTTTTTCTCCAAATATTCTTAGCATATGTTGGTCATTATACACATTACACATCTTTAGGTGCCAAGGTCATATTATAATCTATGAGGTGGTTTGCTTCAATGAGGTGGTTTGCAAAGGTGGATTGTATAGTGGAGTGTGTTTGATGTTTGTATTTGTGTTTCCCTTGTGTGTTCAATTTATTTTTGTTTGAAGCTACGTCCTGTCTGGCCTATGTAGAATTTGTTGCAATCTGAGCAATTTAGTTTGTAAACACCAGGCAGATCGAATTTGTTTTGTGCTTTGTGTGTGTGTTTTGATAGTGTGTGTTATCTGTTATGTTAGTAGTTTTGTATGCGATTCTGTATCCTGCTTTTTTGAATTTGTGGGCTACTTTTTCAGTTTGGTTCTTGATGTATGTTAGTGTTATGAATTTGTTGTTTTCTGTCTTTGTCTGTTGTTTGTTTTGTGTAGGAATTTATTGACTATTTTTCTGTCGTATCCGTTGGATTCTGCTTGGATTCAAATGTCAATACTGTTGGATCCCGTTGGATTCAAAAGTCGATACTGTCGCCAACAAGACCGACAGTGCTCACAGCTGCAGCCTCTGAAGATGTTTTTAAACAGCGAAAACCGGTTCAGGCTATAAGGTAAAACTTTTACGTTTTTACCCATAAAAAACTTTTTGTTCCGAGTCGGTAGTGAAATAATTATATTTAGTTAAGTAATGGACATGTCATGGACAACAAAATCCAAGCTAATAAACCATCTCCCTGTTAACCCCTGTATTGAATTCAAAACGTTCATTTATTTTATTTCCTACATTCATTTTTGCTTTTGTATGTACCAGTACTCATTGTCATCCTTGTAAGTCTTAATAATTTCTGTTGTATTCCAAACTTATTCATAGCTTAATATAATTTTTTTCTCTTTACAGTATTGAGTGCTTGCCTAAAATTCGATGGAAAGCACATACAATCATATCTATGCTTGTAACATTTTTCCTCTTAATTAATATTGATTGTTAAACTTTCACTTGTGAACTTACTTTGTTTTTTACCGTTATGGAACTTTTAACGGTTTTTTGGTTGGTAGGAAGAGGGGGGTGGAAGGGAATAGGCGCGGCGATCCGTTTTATTGTATGTTTTATGTATAATTGTGTCAAAGAGTGCATGTGATTTAAAGTGTAATTGGTCGTTAAGTATGTTGTTTGGTTGTGTTGTGTAGTGTTTGTATATTTCATATTGTTCTGCTGTGTTAAGTTTCCGACTTTTAGGCAAGTAGTGTAATATCTAAAGATTATTATCTATGTTGGTGTAGCTGTGGTTTTTTTTTGTGTATGTGTGTGGCAAACGCGGAATGTATGTTGTTGCTGGATAGAGCTTTTAGGTGTTCAGAGTAACGTGAAGAAAAAGATCTTGCCGTCTGGCCTATATAGAAACTATTACAATCACTACAGTTTAATTTGTATACCCCCATTTTGTTGTATTTGTCTATGTCTGTGTTTGTATCATTGATGTGTTTTTTGATGGTATTGTTTGTTCTGTAGGCTATTTTGTACTTGTGTTTCCTGAATGTGTTGGTGATTTTTTGTGTGTTGGAGTTATGGTATGTGAGTGTGATGTATTTATTTTGTTGTGTGTTGTTGGTATTTATTGTTAGGTTGTTTTTGTTTATGATGTGTAAAGTAAGTTCACAAGTGAAAGTTTAACAATCAATATTAATTAAGTGCTGTGAATGAAGAACATGAACTATCAAAACAATTTTTCCTCTGTTTGTCTTACTATAAATAGCCGATCTCTTGTAATTTTATTATGCCAAAATCTGTATTGGTATCCCCTTCTTATTTTCAACAATTTCTCTAATTCTCCCATTTAATGCAGACGGCAAAATTTTATATGCTACATTCCATAGTGTAACTCCTCTGTAATTGCTACAGTTCAGTATCTCCTTTTTTGAAGATTGAAAAAATAATGTCTATTATCCAGCTTTCTAGCATTTGTTCTTTCTCCCATAAGGCCTACTGTAGTTATCAATTTGTGTAATTCACGAGTTATTTTTTACCCAAATTCAAACCATGCTGACACCATGTTGTTCTCCCTTGGTGCTTAATTATTTTTCATTCTCTAAATCACATTTTCCATTGCAGTTGCTGTTGGAGGGTCTGTGTTACTACATTCATATACAGCTGCCTGGCTAGAATTTTGAATATTGTGTCTTTGCATTGGAAAAGTACGGTAAATAGGCAGGGTACTATAGCACATGTCAAAATTCCTTCATATGAAGTTTGCTTAGAAGAGATTCATCCATTTAGGTTAAAACTACAGATACAACACTCATATTGTTGTGAAAGCAAATAAAAACAAAGTTAGTTAACAAAGTTTACAAAAAAATAGACATGGACCCCAGTACTAATAATTTTTGACTCCACAGATTAAGGAAGTGTACTCAGGGAAACAGAAATAACTAAATTCTCAACTCAAAACCAATCTGCTTGTATCATACACACAAATCTATTCATGGAGTTGACTCATGCTATGAGGAGGTATAATATTTTAATTATGAAATTCTTAATAAGTAAAGCAGTGGTTATATTAATATAGGCACTGGTCTAAATAACTGTCTGAACTTTGAACTATAAAATACAATTGTGAATTGTGGTGATTTGTTTAAGCCTACTCAATGTTTATTTTATCTTGAATTGGTATATAAGTCGGTTTAGGCCTATTCATTATCACGTGTGTACCAAAACTACTTTACTGAACCTACTGTCAGTAAATGATCAAAATCCAATGTACATATAACTAACCAATTATGTATATGCCCAATATCTGGAAAAGGAATGTGTGTACAGAACTGTTTGTTAAGCATAGTTAAAAAGTAAAACGTTTAGTCCCATAGTTCCGACTTAATTTTCAAAAAAGTAATTTACAAAAAAAATATTTTTTTTACATAAAATAGTTACAAACTGTTTATTTATAAAAATAAAAAAAATCAAAGTACAAGAAATGAAAAGGTGAGATAAGTTGATATGGCTATTATTCTGGTTTCTGGGGTGATAAACTATACTTTGCAAAAAAGCGTAGTGCAACACTTACGAATGTGAGTGCAAAAAAGCGATAGGTTATGTACACAAACTTAACAAAGGAAACTAGTGCACCCCCATTTTCTAATATGTACGTCAATTTGTTTATGCTACAAGAGACCACTTATAGTAAATTTTTATTAAATATGTAGATACATGGTACTATCATGTGTCAGCTCCCGTTGAATATTAAAACTGTATAACCTAACTCAAACACTTTGGTTCGTTGATTTGAGCTATGTTTGTTGAACATACGTCGGATACTTGTTAAAATGCAACTGTGTAATATCATATATGGTTTTCTTAACATTTTGTTTAAAAGTAATTTTCTGCAAAAGGTTGAAAGATATCTCGCTTTTAACACTATTTTTTTTTACGAATTTTCGTCTGTCGTTTTTTATATACACAAGGAATCATATTTCTTAAATATGATTTTATGTCTACAAAACAGCCCATTTATTATTTATTTTAAGCGCTGAATCTTGTAATTCTGAACCGCTTCGTCGAGATATTTATTTCTAAATTAGTCGAGTTTAGTTTACTTTCGGAATGGCTGTCAGGTTCAGCTGATTACTGTGCAAAACGCGGGTGAAATGTGCTCCATATCGTATTGTAAGTGAAAAGGAATGTTGATGTGTGGTAGTGGATGCAGATAAGCAGAGTTGACAGTTTATAAATTATTGTTTGTACACGGTAATAAAACATTTGTTTATTAACATGATATTTGAGTGTAAGCAGGTGTATTGATTTGTACTATATTTTAAAATTTGTAATTAAAATGTCCAGTATTGTATGTGGAATTATTTAGAATATGAAAAACAGCAATAAAATAATAACTTTCTATTTTCAAATATTAGTAGTCAAAAACGTAAGCATTTGAATTTTATTTAAACTAGATCTCTTTGGGGTATTTGTTTACAATGGTTGTTGAAATATTGGATGAAGGTCATTTAGCAGTTAGTGCAATTGTGACAGTATTTATGCAGTGCATCTTTTTCGTTATCGCTGCAGCTTACGAGTTTGATAAGTTGACGGACTTTGCTGGAGGAACGAACTTTATCATCATTGCATTGTTAACGTTTTTCTTGGGTCAAGCAAACTTGAAACCAGTAAGTATATCAGAAAAACAATTCAGCTAGGCCTATATGATTAAGGATACATTAAAATTTTAGTGCAAATTAAAATAGCGAGAAGTACTAAAAAGAAAATAATTGAGTAAGTCTCAATTCAGCAGTGCCAGATTTATATGTTTAGACAGTGGTGAACAATTTTTGATAACTAATTTTGGTTCAGAATTTTGTAGACATTAATGTAAATATAAATAGAATAAATAAGCACTAAAGCAAACCTTCCAAAACTTTTTTGCCAAATATGTACCAGCAGTCATAGGAAATTATATAAGTTATTAAATAGTAAATATTTACTAGATAGTGAGCTACCCTTGCATGTAAATGTTTAAAATTAAATCTTATATTTTGGTATGGTATTCCATCTACAAAAAAAATACATCAATCAATAACATAATTCCTTAATGATGGAATCAACAGTGAATTATTCGATCAGTCAGCGTTACTACACCCTTGTCTAATACGCTGATTAATTTAGTGTCATGAATTATTCTCTTTTCAGTCTTTATAATTCTACTTTTGATAGAGATTTCAAGAAAATTTACAATATGTTTGTGAACGTTATGCTTCTCACATGTTTCTAGAGAAACTGATTCTATTAGTTTATCAGAATTGACTACATCATGACACTTTTGAGTAGTCAATGAATATTAAGTACATCTCCAAATTGAACTTAATATTTTCTGGATTAATTGCTTTAACGTGAAAATATTAACACTGGATATGCTGCCCCAGTGGTGGCTACAGCATGTCAAAGGTGGGGGGGGGGGGTCAGACTGGCTTCTGGGTGTACTGCAATATAAGATATTTAATGGATATAAGCTCATAAAGAAAATTTAAAGTTACATCACATGTTTTTGTAACTACTCACAGTATATTTACTCCAGGAGCCTATATTATTCCACACACTTATCTTTTTAAATGATGTCCTCTTCTACCTCGAAGTATTAAAGTCAGAAATGAAAATTCCAAAGTAATACAAATCTATAGTATTAAAACATATTTCAGTATGTACTGTTTACACTCATATTCAGTAGAATCACTTTTATTAAACAAGTTAATTCTCGTATTATTATGGATGACATCAATATTATCTACTACAGTCAGGTAAAATTTTTGGCCAATTGCCTTTCACCTGACAAGACAGGCTGTTGAGCTAGCTGTTCATGATACAGTGTTTCCTTTAGTAGATTTATGACCTTTTAAAGACCATAAATAACTCTTACAGGGATGAAGTTGATACAGGAATAGTGGTGACTACTTGTGCCAACTTGTATATTTGTTTTAATGCTACTATACCTTTCTAGTAGCTAAAGAATACCAGATAAATTTTGATAAATTTTCCTTGTCATGCCAGTAAATTGGATTCTTTCAGATTTCAATTACTGCATATAAAAACTGCTAACTGCTGAAATAAATCTTCACATATAAAAGTTTTAGTGATTGAATCTAGCAGCTTATAAAACATTAAAAATGTTGAATTGTCACTTAAACGTATCTGAAGTCTTGTTTAATTGAACACGAAATTTTGGGATAAACTTCAGACATGAAATATGTATGGGTGACTTGTAAGACGCGCATAAATTATAATCCTGCATATGATTTTTGGCAGTGTGATATTTTTCTGTGTGCAGAACAGTTGGTTGGGTTCATTAGGACTCTCACTACTTTATTTGCAAATTCAACTCTTATGTCCAGGACGTGATTTACCACTAGACTGCTAGGGTCCAAGCTTTTGGGGGGGGGGGTGCAAAAATTTAAGGAACAAAAATAAAAAAGAAACTCATGTTGCACTGTATACATTTTTTCATCATGCCATTGTCAAAATCGTATCATCTCAAGTGCAAAATCTCTCCCGAAAGTAATACACTGCAGTACACCTGTTGATCTTGGTGAAAGTGTGCAGGCGTAGGTGTCTGAGAAACATTGTTTCCCTGTCAGCTTTTGTATTGGCAACCGGATGGAAAACAAATTTGTTTCAGCACCACTTGGAACAAGCACAAGTATATCTGAAGCCTGCCAGCTACTTTCGCACACTAAAGTCAGCCCTCTGACTTAGAGCTCTTAATATGTAAATATAAGCCTATGAATGTTTTGAGCCAATTTTGCGTATGTAATAAGAAATAAAAAGATATGTAAAGTGAACTACAAGATCACAATACCAAGAGTTGAAGGTATATTCTGTTCTCAGGATTGAATCCCAATTATTCATTTTCAGCTTGTTATTACTAACATGTTTTACTGCTTCAAATTACATTCGTTTCATATTACAGTGCTGTGTTTATCATTATGACTAATGAAGATTGTCAAGATGTGTCGAAGAAACCAGGTGGCACAGAGTCCAAAACTGTGATAAAGAACGCCATGAACATCAAGATACATGGTTGAAAAAAACAAAAATTAAAACGAGTAGTTTTTTAGCAAAAGTGAGGATTCTATGAAGAAAGGAATTAATGTCCGTGGACCAAATATGTGATAAAAACTTTGTTCACCGAAATGTTCTACTGTCTACAAGTAGAGCCGACAGGCCTACACCGAACATGGGTCCTGAGGAATCACAGGTCCCAGAGCACTCACATTTAGAAAATGTGCCAAGCAAGGTAAGCTTGAATCAGTCATTTGATGATCCAACATTATGGAAAGTACATGAGAAACTTCAAGATTTTTTTTTGCAGAGAATGGCATTAAACAAAACAGTGAAGGTGATTTTTCAAAATCTGTACGTCAGTAGTCAGACCAAAAACATATTTTGAGCAAAATATTTTTTACAAAATCGTGCTAAATAAACCAGTAATTGTAGAAATACAAAATACGGCAAAACCTTGAAAAAAATTTAGCAAGGATGAAAATTTTGAATAACCTTTAAGTATGTTACTTTTATTTTTAAAAATCTTTACATCCCTAAGGCCGGGACTTTTTTCCACACCCTCTGAAAGGGGTGAAAAATCAGTTTTTCCACATTTTCACCTATTTCCCTTCATTTTTCTGTTAAATGTTTAAAATAAAAATTTTAATAAACCAGTAATTGTAGAAATACAAAATACGGCAAAACCTTGAAAAAAATTTAGCAAGGATGAAAATTTTGAATAACCTTTAAGTATGTTACTTTTATTTTTAAAAATCTTTACATCCCTAAGGCCGGGACTTTTTTCCACACCCTCTGAAAGGGGTGAAAAATCAGTTTTTCCACATTTTCACCTATTCCCTTCATTTTTCTGTTAAATGTTTAAAATAAAAATTTTAGCTGATAATGCTGTGTAATTTGATTTTTAAAATTTTTGTACGACCAAAATTCGCCGCATTACAAAATTTAAAGGTGTCATATTTTTAGGACATTTGCTCGTCCAGAAAATTTGGGCATAGTTTTGTGAAATTTTCAGTGATTTCCCGCGTTTTTTAAAAAAACGTTTAGGATAAAAGTTATAGCTTATTTAATTCTCTACAAAAAGAGCTATTAACAATGTCAATATGTTTTATTTGTTAATTAACAAATTAAAATTATTCCATTAATTGTCTTTTTGCTCTGAACAAATTTATATTTTTGTATGCTGAATATATACATTAAACGGTTTTGAAATTAATATTAAGTTTTTTAATTGAAAATGGTATTCTAACTCACTTAAGTAATTCATTTATAATTAATGAATACGTTTTAGTATTATTTACAATTGTTGAAAATGTTTTTAAAATAGTGTTAAAAATTACATAACAAATATATTAATATGGATAAAATAAGGTAAACATTGCCTTTACTTTATAAATTAATTGTCAATACATTTTACTAAGAAAATAAATCCAAGAAAGAACAATTAAAAAAATCGGTATGGAGAACCATACATGACTTCCATATTCTAAGATTTATTTTTAAAATCATTTTCGAAATGAAATATTACCATAGAAACTACTTCTTTCTACTTACTGCTTCAGCCTTAACCACAGTACTGTGGTCACTAACATATACCACCTCACGTTATCGCACTCGATTTTCACTGATGATGGAAGTCAATGGCATTGCCGAAACGTCTGGTTTTGTAGAAAACATTGGACTACGGCCAAATATCCCAGGAAGGAATTTTAACAAAAACTACTTCTTTGTTGCCGATAACGTTGTACACATATATATAAAAATATGCATAAAATTAATGGCTTGTATAAGTTAATGATTGATCTCCATTAAGTAGTGCTCAAGTTTCCAAAGTTTTAATATTATGATGTCCGTAATTAAAACATCAGAGCAGGTTTAGTGTGTATGAGGGTTCACCGTGGACAAAAATTTTCAACATTTCCTATTGAGCGTTGCTTAGAATAAATCTGCGAATCTACAGTGTACGTTTCACAGAACAAACACGCGGAAAAGAAGGAGCGCTCCGAAGTCGCTCATGGACCCTCAGCATCTTGCAGAGGGTTCATTCCCTAAACACGAAAAGTCTGTCTATGAATCGTTCCTCTGTAAACACGTGCAGTTACACTGCCCAGCGATCCACAGGAAGCAAATCGCTATCCATGCTGGACACTTTTTCGGCTTGCATGCGTTATGTTGGTATGGGTTCGGCACTTTCCATTTAAAAAGCGTGCAAATGTAAGAAAATAAACATGAATGAGGCCAGAAATAACGCGAATTGTGTGTGTGTGTGTCTTCCCTGCCTTTTTATTGCGGTAGTGATAATAATAAAATGGAAACGTAAACAGTACATAACTGAGATATGCTTGCCTGCCACGCACGATATATTTTCTCTTATACATGACTAGCAGAATACCCGTGCTTCGCTACGGAGTTTCACGTTGTACGTAATGAAAATGTTAGTTTAATTAATAAAGTTTAATTAAAGTAGGCTTCTTAAAAATAAATAGCTGTTGCCCACAACTTCGTTCGCGTGGTCTTCAGTTTAATGCGATAATATATTTAGAACAGAATCTATTCTATTGGGTTGCCATAGTAACCAGATCTAATAGTTTTTTAAGACCGCAAAGGACCCCCCCAGAGGATCGTATCGAAAAAACACCTGTCCTATGTTGGTTCTCCCGTTGCGTAAAATATTTGTGCCAAGTTTGGTTGAAATCGGTCCAATGGTTTAGGTGGAGACGTGGAAGACCCCAAAGGACCCCCCAAAGGATCGTATCGAAAAAAACACTTGTCCTATGTTGGTTCTCCCTTTGCGTAAAATATTTGTGCCAAGTTTGGTTGAAATCGGTACAGTGGTTTAGGAGGAGATGTGGAAGAAACCTTCGCGGACGTGCGCACAACAACTCACCGAAGTTTCATCGCAATCGGATGAATGGTATAGGAACGCATACGGGACAAACAAAGAAACATTCATTTTTACTTCCATATTCCTTAAGGAATGGAAGTATGGTGATGGCAAAAAAAATCGTGTTCGAGATTATTGCAGATTCTGATTCTACTACACTCAAAACATGAAAAAAAGTCGTTTTCCGAAAAGTGTCTGTGTGTGTGTCTGTCTGTCTGTCTGTCTGTCTGTGTCTGTCTGTTTGTCTGTAGATTTTTTTTCTATGGCAAACGATAACTGCCGCAAATTCAAACAGAATCAAATAATTTTTTGCATGCAGCCCGGATTTGCAGAGTACTCGCGACCTATTGTTTTTGGTGAAGATCGGTTGAGGGAAAGGGGTAGTTTACCTGCAACGGTTTTTTTTTAGCAAGGGTAATTTTGTTTGTTTGGCAAACGATAACAGCCGCAAATTCAAACAGAATCAAATAATGTTTCGCATACAGCCCTAAATTGTAGAGTTCTCAAGATCTGTTGATTTTGGTGAAGATCGGTTAAGGGAAAGGGGTAGTTTACCTGTAACGTTTTATGTTTTGACAAGGGTATTTCCTATGGCAAACGATAACAGCCGCAAATTCAAACAGAATCAAAAGATTATTTGCATACAGCCCTAAATTGTAGAGTTCTCAAGACCTATTGTTTTTGGTGAAGTTCGGTTGAGGGAAAGGGGTAGTTTACCTGCAACGTTTTTTTAACAAGGGTATTTTCTATGGCAAACGATAACAGCCGCAAATTCAAACAGAATCAAATAATGTTTTGCATACAGCCCTGATTTGTAGAGTACTCAAGACCTATTGTTTTTGGTGAAGATCGGTTAAGGGAAAGGGGTAGTTTACCTGTAACGTTTTATGTTTTAACAAGGGTATTTCCTATGGCAAACGATAACAGCCGCAAATTCAAACAGAATCAAAAGATTATTTGCATACAGCCCTAAATTGTAGAGTTCTAAAGACCTATTGTTTTTGGTGAAGATCGGTTGAGGGATAGGGGTAGTTTACCTGCAACGTTTTTTTAACAAGGGTATTTTCTATGGCAAACGATAACAGCCGCAAATTCAAACAGAATCAAATAAAGTTTTGCATACAGTCCTGATTTGTAGAGTACTCAAGACCTATTGTTTTTGGTGAAGATCGGTTAAGGGGAAGGGGTAGTTTACCTGCAACGTTTTTTTATCAAGCGTATTTTCTATGGCAAACGATAACAGCCGCAAATTCAAACAGAATCAAATAATTTTTTGCATACGTCCCTCAATTGTAGAGGTCTCAAGGACTTTCGATTTTGGTGAAGATCGGTTAAGGGGAAGGGGTAGTTTACCTGCAACCTTTTACGTTTTAACAAGAGTAAAGTACTTGAAAATTTATTTAAACTTTTTCAAACAATGGTTGGTTTATTGCCAAGCAATAAAATTAAAATTTTTTCATTTTAATGTAAATCATGTATAAGAGAAAATATATCGCGCTTGGCAGGCGATATTAAGATTTAAATATAAATCTTAGAATATGGAAGTCATGTATGGTTCTCCATACCGATATTATTTATATAGTGGTGTGCAACAGTGATCATTCTGATGGTAATTTTTTTATGACGAACAATAACTGCCGAAAATTCAATGAGAATCAAATAATTTTTGCACCCCCTGAGTTGCAGAGAGCTCAAGGTCTATTGATTTTGGTGAAGATCGGTTAAGGGAAAGGGGTAGTTTACCTGCAACATTTTATGTTGCAACAAGAGAAATGTTTCCATGACGAACGATAACTGCCGCACATTCAAACAGAATCAAATATTTTTTTGCATGCTTCGCTGAATTGTAGAGGATGGAAGATCTGTTCATTTTGGAGAAGATCGGTTAAGAGAAAGGGGTAGTTTACCTGAAACATTTTATGATTTAACAAGAGTAAAGTACTTAATTTTTATAAATAAAGTATCCTGATAAGAAGCTCATAGTAATCCACTGTAGAAACGTAGATGAAATATCTATAAATGAAGAAGTTAGGTGAACGGGGTGGGGGTAATTTTCTATTATTAAAAATTATAATTGAAGGTGGAGGGGAGAATTTGTTATATGTGTACTACGTTATCGGCAACAAAGAAGTAGTTTTTTGTTAAAATTGCTTCCCGGGCTCTTTAGCCGTAGTCCAATGGTTTCTGCAAAACCAGACTTTTCGGCAGTGCCATCGACTGCCATCATCGGTGAAAATCGAGTGCGAAAACGTGAGGTGGTATACGTAAGTGACCACAGTACTGTGGTTAATCCTGAAGCAATAAGTAGAAAGACGTACTTTCTATGGAAATATTTCATTTCGAATATGATTTTAAATATAAATCTTAGAACATGGAAGTCATGTATGCTTCTCCATACCGATATTTTTTATGGCAAACGATAACTGCCGCAAATTCAAACAGAATCAAATAATTTTTTGCATACAGCCCTGATTTGTAGAGTACTCATGACCTATTGTTTTTGGTGAAGATCGGTTGAGGGAAAGGGGTAGTTTACCTGCAACGGTTTTTTTTTATCAAGGGAAATTTTTTTTTTTGGCAAACGATAACAGCTGCAAATTCAAACAGAATCAAATAATGTTTCGCATACAGCCCTCAATTGTAGAGTTCTCAAGACCTATTGTTTTTGGTGAAGATCGGTTAAGGGAAAGGGGTAGTTTACCAGTAACGTTTTATGTTTTAACAAGGGTATTTCCTATGGCAAACGATAAAAGCCGCAAATTCAAACAGAATCAAAAGATTATTTGCATACAGCCCTAAATTGCAGAGTTCTCAAGACCTATTGTTTTTGGTGAAGATCGGTTAAGGGAAAGGGGTAGTTTACCGGCAACGTTGTTTATCAAGCGTATTTTCAATGGCAAACGATAACTGCCGCAAATTCAAACAGAATCAAATAATTTTTTGCATACTTCACTGAATTGTAGAGGACTCAAGGCCTTTTGATTTTGGTGAAGATCGATTAAGGGGAAGGAGTAGTTTACCAGCAAACCTTTTACGTTTTAACAAGAGTAAAGTACTTGAAAATTCATTTAAACTTTTTCAAACAATGGTAATTGTTAAAAATAAAATAATTTTGTTGCCAGGCAAGAAAATTATAATTTTTTCATTTTAGTGTAAATCTGTACTTAGTATAAAGTAAAGTCGGTCCGTTTTCTCTCTGTGTTTGAAATCGCTAATCTCAGGAAGTACTGAACGGATTTTATTCAAGTTTTCGCCAACTTAGTTTTCGATAGATAGAGTGTCTATCGAGGAACATTTATGTGTATAATTAATACATATATGTTGTACATTAGCTTAGCTATCACGGTTTATGTCAAGTAAGTGGTATAGTTTACATCTTATATATAAAAATGAATGTTTCTTTGTTTGTCCCGTATGCGTTCCTATACCATTCATCCGACTGCGATGAAACTTCGGTGAGTTGTTGTGCGCACGTCCGCGAAGGTTTCTTCCACATCTCCTCCTAAACCACTGTACCGATTTCAACCAAACTTGGCACAAATATTTTACGCAACGGGAGAACCAACATAGGATAAGTGTTTTTTCGATGGGGTCCTTTTGGGGGTTCTTTAGGGTCTTCCACATCGCCTCCTAAACCACTGGACCGATTTCAACCAAACTTGGCACAAATATTTTACGCAAAGGGAGAACCAACATAGGACAAGTGTTTTTTCGATACGATCCTTTGGGGGGTCCTTTGGGGTCTTCCAAGTCTCCACCTAAACCATTGGACCGATTTCAACCAAACTTGGCACAAATATTTTACGCAACGGGAGAACCAACATAGGACAGGTGTTTTTTTCGATACGATCCTCTGGGGGGTCCTTTGCGGTCTTAAATACTATTAGATCTGGTTACTATGTCAACCCAATAGAATAGATTCTGTTCTAAATATATTATCGCATTAAATTGAAGACCACGCGAACGAAGTTGTGGGCAACAGCTATTTATTTTTAAGAAGCCTACTTTAATTAAACTTTATTAATTAAACTAACATTTTCATTACGTATAACGTGAAACTCCGTAGCGAAGCACGGGTATTCTGCTAGTCATGTATAAGAGAAAATATATCGTGCGTGGCAGGCAAGCATATCTCAGTTATGTACTGTTTACGTTTCCATTTTATTATTATCACTACCGCAATAAAAAGGCAGGGAAGACACACACACACACACACACACACACACACACAATTCGCGTTATTTCTGGCCTCATTCATGTTTATTTTCTTACATTTGCACGGTTTTTAAATGGAAAGTACCGAACCCATACCAACATAACGCATGCAAGCCGAAAAAGTGTCCAGCGTGGATAGCGATTTGCTTCCTGTGGATCGCTGGGCAGTGTAACTGCACGTGTTTACAGAGGAACGATTCATAGACAGACTTTTCGTCTTTAGGGAATGAACCCTCTGCAAGATGCTGAGGGTCCATGAGTGACTTCGGAGCGCTCCTTCTTCTCCGCGTGTTTGTTCTGTGAAACGTACACTGTAGATTCGCAGCTTTACTCTAAGCAACGCTCAATAGGAAATGTTGAAAATTTTTGTCCACGGTGTACCCTCATTCACACTAAACCTGCTCTGATGTTTTAATTACGGACATCATAATATTAAAACTTTGGAAACTTGAGCACTACTTAATGGAGATCAATCATTAACTTATACAAGCCATTAATTTTATGCATATTTTTTATATATATGTGTACAACGTTATCGGCAACAAAGAAGTAGTTTTTGTTAAAATTCCTTCCCGGGATATTTGGCCGTAGTCCAATGTTTTCTACAAAA
This sequence comes from Magicicada septendecula, assembly GCA_034769895.1. Taxonomy (NCBI): domain Eukaryota; kingdom Metazoa; phylum Arthropoda; class Insecta; order Hemiptera; family Cicadidae; genus Magicicada; species Magicicada septendecula. Next base: position 454,529,440 of record CM068367.1, read on the forward strand.
CCAGACGTTTCGGCAATGCCATTGACTTCCATCATCAGTGAAAATCGAGTGCGATAACGTGAGGTGGTATATGTTAGTGACCACAGTACTGTGGTTAAGGCTGAAGCAGTAAGTAGAAAGAAGTAGTTTCTATGGTAATATTTCATTTCGAAAATGATTTTAAAAATAAATCTTAGAATATGGAAGTCATGTATGGTTCTCCATACCGATATTATATATAAGATGTAAATTATACCACTTACTTGACATAAACCGTGATAGCTAAGCTAGTGTACAACATATATGTATTAATTATACACATAAATGTTCCTCGATAGACACTCTATCTATTGGCGAAAACTTGAATAAAATCCGTTCAGTACTTCCTGAGATTAGCGATTTCAAACACAGAGGGAAAACGGACCGACTTTACTTTATACTATGTACAGATTTACATTAAAATGAAAAAATTATAATTTTATTGCCTGGCAACAAAATTATTTTATTTTTAACAATTACCATTGTTTCAAAAAGTTTAAATAAATTTTCAAGTACTTTACTCTTGTTAAAACGTAAAAGGTTGCAGGTAAACTACCCCTTCCCCTTAACCGATCTTCATCAAAATCGAAAGTCCGTGAGACCTCTACAATTCAGGGACGTATGCAAAAAATTATTTGATTCTGTTTGAATTTGCGGCTGTTATCGTTTGCCATAGAAAATACGCTTGATAAAAAAACGTTGCAGGTAAACTACCCCTTCCCCTTAACCGATCTTCACCAAAAACAATAGGTCTTGAGACCTCTACAATTTAGGGCTGTATGCAAATAATCTTTTGAGTCTGTTTGAATTTGCGGCTGTTATCGTTTGCCATAGGAAATACCCTTTTAAAACATAAAACGTTACAGGTAAACTACCCCTTTCCCTTAACCGATCTTCACCAAAAACAATAGGTTGTGAGTACTCTACAAATCAGGGCTGTATGCAAAAAATTATTTGATTCTGTTTGAATTTGCGGCAGTTATCGTTTGCCATAGAAAAAAAATCTATAGACACACAGACAGACAGACAGACACACACAGAGACACTTTTCGGAAAACGACTTTTTTTCATGTTTTGAGTGTAGTAGAATCAGAATCTGCAATAATCTCGAACACGATTTTTTTTGCCATCACCATACTTCCATTCCTTAAGGAATATGGAAGTAAAAATTACAAAAAAAAATGCATTATTACTTCCATATTTCCTTAAGGAATGGAAGTATGGTGATGGCAAAAAAAATCGTGTTCGAGATTATTGCAGATTCTGATTCTACTACACTCAAAACATGAAAAAAAGTCGTTTTCCGAAAAGTGTCTGTGTGTCTGTAGATTTTTTTTCTATGGCAAACGATAACTGTCGCAAATTCAAACAGAATCAAATAATTTTTTGCATACAGCCCTGATTTGTAGAGGACTCGCGACCTATTGTTTTTGGTGAAGATCGGTTGATGGAAAGGGGTAGTTTACCTGCAACGGTTTTTTTTATCAAGGGAAATTTTTTTTTTTTGGCAAACGATAACAGCCGCAAATTCAAACAGAATCAAATAATGTTTCGTATACAGCCCTGAATTGTAGAGTTCTCAAGACCTTTTGTTTTTGGTGAAGATCGGTTAAGGGAAAGGGGTAGTTTACTTGTAACGTTTTATGTTTTAACAAGGGTATTTCTTATGGCAAACGATAACAGCCGCAAATTCAAACAGAATCAAAAGATTATTTGCATACAGCCCTAAATTGTAGAGTTCTCAAGACCTATTGTTTTTGGTGAAGATCGGTTAAGGGAAAGGGGTAGTTTACCTACAACGTTTTTTTAACAAGGGTATTTTCTATGGCAAACGATAACAGCCGCAAATTCAAACAGAATCAAATAATTTTCTGCATACAGCCCTGATTTGTAGAGTACTCAAGACCTATTGTTTTTGGTGAAGATCGGTTGAGGGGAAGGGGTAGTTTACCAGCAACGTTTTTTATCAAGCGTATTTTCTATGGCAAACGATAACTGCCGCAAATTCAAACAGAATCAAATAATTTTTTGCATACAGCCCTGATTTGTAGAGTACTCGCGACCTATTGTTTTTGGTGAAGATCGGTTGAGGGGAAGGGGTAGTTTACCTGCAACGGTTTTTTTTATCAAGGGAAATTTTTTTTTTGGCAAACGATAACAGCCGCAAATTCAAACAGACTTAAATAATGTTTCGTATACAGCCCTGAATTGTAGAGTTTTCACGACCTATTGTTTTTGGTGAAGATCGGTTAAGGGAAAGGGGTAGTTTACCTGTAACGTTTTATGTTTTAACAAGGGTATTTCCTATGGCAAACGACAACAGCCGCAAATTCAAACAGAATCAAACGATTATTTGCATACAGCCCTAAATTGTAGAGTTCTCAAGACCTATTGTTTTTGGTGAAGATCGGTTGAGGGAAAGGGGTAGTTTACTTGCAACATTTTTTTAACAAGGGTATTTTCTATGGCAAACGATAACAGCCGCAAATTCAAACAGAATCAAATAATGTTTTGCATACAGCCCTGATTTGTAGAGTACTCAAGACCTATTGTTTTTGGTGAAGATCTGTTAAGGGGAAGGGGTAGTTTACCTGCACCGTTTTTTTATCAAGCGTATTTTCTATGGCAAACGATAACAGCCGCAAATTCAAACAGAATCAAATAATTTTTTGCATACGTCCCTGAATTGTAGAGGTCTCAAGGACTTTCGATTTTGGTGAAGATCGGTTAAGGGGAAGGGGTAGTTTACCTGCAACCTTTTACATTTTAACAAGAGTAAAGTACTTGCAAATTTATTTAAACTTTTTGAAACAATGGTAATTGTTAAAAATAAAATAATTTTGTTGCCAGGCAATAAAATTAAAATTTTTTAATTTTAATGTAATATAATATTTTTCATTTAATACGGCAATAAAAAGGCAGGTAAGACACAAACACACAATTCACGTTATTTCTGGCCTCACTCATGTTTATTTTCTTACGTTTGCACGCTTTTTAAATGGAAAGTGCCGAAACCCACACCAACATAACGCGTGCAAGCCGAAAAAATGGACATCAATTTGCTTACTGGCGAAGCTAGTAGTTAATGAATGGATAGGCAAAAATCTTATCTTAAATTTTTTTTAAGGAATCACTAAAAGGACGGTGGGTCAAATCGGACGCTGAGGTAGAGTTGCTGTAACCGAATGGTTCCACAAACAGCCGTAAGAATTTTACTAGCAGGGAATCTACAGGTTAGCGCAACAGTGGAACTCATGTCTTAATGTTATTGGAGACTTCTTTTAAAATCGTTGAATAAAAAATGCTTTACAGCTCTATACGTGTGTCTATTGAACAATCCTTGTATTAGTCATACACAATAATACAACTGATTGAACTTCAAATTTTTAAACTTGATTAGTTTCTATATATATGTTTAATGTTACAAATAATTCAAATAACAATCTTGATCATCTGTTAGTTCAGCGGAATAACAGTGACACTTTTAATAACCGCATAAAATAAACACTTAGAAACAACACAGGCGCTTTAACTTAACTGTTTGGACCACAGAAGTGAGGCATGCCTCAACGCTCTATGTGTACAGCGCGGGACAATCCCCCCTCCCTACACTTCCCTATCACACCACTACATTGCTTACATACGATGTATACAAAAAACGCTGAGGCAAGTTCAGGTTGCCTCATTCGCTTTAAACGAACTATGCCGAATCTCACCTGTCACCATCTAGCGGTCGCTCAATAAAGCACGTTTCGGTTTAATAAATTTGACAGTCCCAGTAACAATGTATAATCTTTACGTTATGTAGTTCATACGTATTTATAATTTTTATTCTACAGAATTTGTTAGGGTAGGCATTGCCTCAATTGCCTCCATGTAACTTCGCCACTGATATATATGTGTACAACGTTATCGGCAACAAAGAAGTAGTTTTTGTTAAAATTCCTTCCCGGGATATTTGGCCGTAGTCCAATGTTTTCTACAAAACCAGACATTTCGGCAATGCCATCGACTTCCATCATCAGTGAAAATCGAGTGCGATAACGTGAGGTGGTATACGTTAGTGACCACAGTACTGTGGTTAAGGCTGAAGCAGTAAGTAGAAAGAAGTAGTTTCTATGGTAATATTTCATTTCGAAAATGATTTTAAATATAAATCTTAGAATATGGAAGTCATGTATGGTTCTCCATACCGATATTTGTTACTGTTACACATTGTTTCGGGACGCAGAATGTTACGAGAAATATATATATATATATTTTTTCAACAAAACCTATCAAATTGTAGATGATATATACGTCAAAATAAATACCTATGTTTTGGAATTTCTTTGTATTTTATTTTATTTAAATAATTTTAATATTGTGTGTTCAAGTGCAAATTGTAGAAGGTGCTAAACTGAGATTCTATGAAAGAAAATTAAATAAAAAAGAATTTAGGATTTTTTGATAAATAAAGTCGCCTGCGCATGCACCAACTCCGAAGCCGTTAGAGGTCCCAGCAGCGAGAACTCGGCGACGGCAGATCTAGCGCGCATGCCTGTTTTTTTATCCCTTTGTATTTTAGGTTGCTGATACACGGACCACTCTGTGGCGCCACTCAATAGCTTGTACTAGTGGCTCGTGTGCAAGGGTTCACTTCAGAGACGCGCCACTCTCCATTTGCTCAGTGATAAAAGATTGTTTCATTTAGTATTTACATCAGTTTCATCATGGACTCTGACGAGGAAGTTATTCTTCCTTCCGAATTCTTTTGTACACAAGAAGGATCAGTACCATGGCAAGACAGAATGATATATTGACCTTTTTAGAGAAACCTTGTCTGATACTGTTTCACTATCAAACCATAGTCATAATAAAAACTATTTTAATAACTTATTTTGTGTCTTATTCAAAATGTGTTTTCCCTAAAATATACTCTTAGTAGAAATATTTATTTAAAAATAAAAATGGTTTCTATTTATATGAATATTGTTCGTTTGTCGCATCTAATTTGTTTCAAAGATTTCGATAGATTATGTTAAGAACGTTACACCCACGTACATTCTCTTTACCTTCCTCCTCCCTCCTTACACCCCTCTCCATTTCACACATGCGCACACACACACATGCAATAATCGTATTTCAGTAGACGAAATATTAACCAGTTTGGTGTTGAGTAATCGATTAAAACTATTGGTTTCCTGTAAGCCAGACCTAAACTTCTTTGCAACTGTAAACTGTGTGCATTGTTCCCAAGATTGTTTTGGCTTATAAGTATGTGCTCAAGTAGTGTTTGCATAAAACATTGTTGAGACCGTCCCGCCTGAATTCGCTAATATGCTATGTAATTTAGAAGTCATTGCTCTTTTTCTTGTGTTGTAATTATGATACTCAACAGTAAACTATGGCTAGAGACTGATCTTGCAGGGAGAATATTGTTATATAATTATTTGTCACTTGTAGGAGTCATATGGGCTAGACGCAAATGTATACGATTGTTGCAGAGATTGATGTTAAATTTTTTTATGGTGCAATTCCATACAATACAATAGTTATTAAAGAAAATATTATATTCATAATTACTCAATTATTATTGTATTATTTTTATATTATTATTAATAATAATAAAACTTTTCGTACAAGAATATATTTTTTATTATTTTTTCAAATATAACACTGTTTAAATACTGTTTATTTAAATAATTTTTAATTTGTATATCTGATGATGTTTGTTAAATACTATTGAAACAGTGTTATATTTAAAAAAATAATTAAAAATATATTCTTGTATGAAAAGTTTTATTATTATTAATAATAGAGAAAATATATATAGAAAAACTTGTGCAAAGCGGAATTGCATGGGACCGAAGTTTTTTTCGGATTGCATAAGTTCTCGCATTATACAAACTTAGACATTAGTCAAATACTGCACTTCGTAGACCTTGTATATGTATTTTGTTTCTATTATATTACATACACCTACATTTCTGTCATAATATAATTACACAATATAATGTCTACCAACTTTAGGCATTTATGACTTTAGTTGTTTTATGAAGTTTACACTTTAGTTTAGTGCAGTAGGCCTACTTTATTATTATTACTGCTATTATAATTTTTATTACATACTTTACTACAGTACTGATTAGAAACATACCTGATTTATTTTTCATCAGGTTGTACATTTCACTGAAGCCTGATACAAAAATATAACAGAGCTGTTCCCATGCTCTCCCTTTTGCCATTTTGTTTGAATATTCATTGCATCTCGGGTCCCAAATTGCCGGTCTCTGTTCCACTTCAATTATAAATCGATCAGAATCCAAATCCAACATGATAGTTAAAGTTTTTAAATAGTTTTTAGAAACAAGAAAGTCTTATAAAGTTTAAAAACAAATAGTAAGAAAGCTCCAAAAGTTTTATAGAAATTACAGTGTTAGTATACACTTCACAACACTACTCTGAACACTGCTGTGGCACAACTGAAAGTGGCCCGTGTGTAAGCTCCAACGCCACAAATCATCTCCATTCGTGGCGGGGACTGGCTTCTGCCTGCCACAGTCACTCGTGTGCAAGGGTACAATTTAAAACCATGCAAAATAACTGGGCGCGACTGAGTGGTGCCACAGAGTGGCCCGTGTGTCAGCAGCCTTATACAGAAACACTCAGGTAAAAATTACTTTTGTAGACTTACAGAGTGTACATAAGAGAATCATTTCCCAAAGTTTAAAAACAGAATTATTAAAACAGTAATAATGCGTGAGTTGATTTACTGTAATGTAATTTACCGTATGTATAAATTTTCATAATACATAAAAATACTAATGGAGGTCCATAAGGAAAAGTACTATACAACGGGAGATCCCGTTGAAAAGTAGACACATTCAGCTTCAAAATGGCTTCTGGTTTTTTGTTTTATACCAAATATTTAGGAATGATAGCGCCTTAAAAGTGTAAAATTCTTAAAATTTCAAATTAGACAAAATAATGCTCAGTATTTTGTATTTTAAAGTCATAATTTATATCGAAAAAGCATTATATGTACATAAATATACATACTCTTGTTAAGTTACATTCAACAGTACAAGGAATTTCATCAAATATTTTTAATAGTACGAGCATTTTCTCTAACACGCGTCAGCTGAAAACCTATACGTGTTTGAGTTGCCATATTTCTTTAGTGAAAGTAGTGACATAAATTCTTTTTACACCATTGCAAAGCTTGTGGTTTTCTCTAAAAAATACGTCTTTACATGATTTTTAAAGACCCATTATAAAAAAAGTATCGAGCGAAAAACGTCTGAGCACACCGAAAATTCGCACGAAAATGCTGCGGCAGCGGTCCGGACAGGACATTCAGATTACGTCTCCTTATCACGTTTTTCATGAAAACTATAAATTTTACGAAAAAAAAAAATAAATAGGACCTTTTTTGTGCACAATTCCCCGCTCTTTCACGTAAAGTTTGTATTTTTATCTTAAGACAAATATTTAAAAAATCCTAAAAAAATAAAATTTCTGTAAATATTAAATAATATAATAATAATAATGGCTCCCATGTGTACCACCGAAGCAGCTTAGGAGTAGGCAGGGTAGGCTGCCTAATGTGAGCCATACGGCATACAAGGAAGGCAGTGTGGCCAGCACTACGCTTCAGCCGTCCATTATTATCCCCAGGATGTTATCCTAGGTACTCATTTTCAACAGGCTGAGTCGACCTGGGGGCTGAAAAACGCACCTTGATTTTATGTTGCGGTCCCAGGAATCGAACCCGGGACCTGTAGATTAGTAGCCAGGGGCCATACCCACTGGTCTACTGAGCTGCCTCTGTAAATGTTATTAACTATAAATAAAAAAATCCAGGGGGTAGGATGGAAAGATTTTGTTTAAACATTGTTTTTTTATATATATTTTCATTGTGCAAAGTTTGGTCCATGCTAAATTTTTTGCAAGGTGAAATCTCAGAATGACTGGTCTAAAAGGAAGAATGTGTTAAGCGATGTTACTTGGTTTATTCAATATCACCGGGGCGCGTATTTTGTACTCCTTGCACATTGTACGGAGGCACTTCTGCTCTTGCAACAAATGGCTTCAATGACTGGATGAATAGTCATATAATTGTTTTGACAATAACTCTGAGCACAGAGTCTTTGACTAAATAGAAATAATATTTCTCAAAAGAGTAGATTTCGATTTAATGACTCAACATAAAAATGAAGTAACATATTAGAGAAATGTTATGCTTCGAGTTGTTGAAGTAATAAAACTCTTAACTTCTTGGGGGCTTCATTTCTATGGTGACAATGAAATTTTAGGTTCTGTAAGAAACCACTTCCTTGGTGAATTTAATTGATATCTAATTTTGCCCCATACTTGGCTGATCATATCTCCCATTTCAGTAACAAAAGGAGTAATGAGCCTTCTTATTTGTCATCCATGGTAGTTGATGAATTTATCTTACAGTTAGCAGACCAGGTGAAATTAAAAATTATTGAAGAAATCCAAAAAGAAAATATTATTCCACTGTTGGTGCCTCAACACCAGATGTTTCATTGTTGTCAGATGTACAAATTGATTTGAACGTGCGTGTGCACACACTCACATATTTTGATTTTATTTATGAAATTTTATATTTGTGTCTTAACAAAATTATAATTTTATTTAAATGTTCATATAACTTGATGTTTTTTAGAGTTATGACAGCAGACAGTTAATGGTGACTGCATTTGTATGTTTGTGGGGAGTTCGATTATCAGGATATCTGTTATACCGTGTTATACAGATTGGAAGGGATGCTCAGTTTGATGATAGACGAAGTAATGTTATACGTTTTGCAGTGTTTTGGTCATTTCAGGTAAGATGATTGTAGTAATTTCCATGTGAAATGATAAAATATTTATACTTGGAATTATTAAAAATGTTGCATTTTCAATCTATATCTCCAATTTTTTTATTACTAAATGTTTAACATGCATTACAGTCTTGATAATCAGACTGCACACATTATGTGTTGTTTGTAGAAGTAGGTGAATACTCATGTAACTGGTATTTTGTAGTGGTTACTTTTGTGGAACAGCTGTAACGGTTACTGAAATGTCAAAATATCTGTTCCGGTAACTTACAGGACCTCCCGACTGAACTAACAAGTAAACAGGTACAATGTAGCAGTTACTGCTACTGAATACTTGGTTCTGTGCATGTGCCAATTACCGCAAAAATACGAAGCAAAACAAGGTATTCAGTAAATGGGTCAATCAAAATCAAATCATCCAGCCAGAACAAACTTTTTCACCCCACCCTCTCAGATTTTCATGAAATTTTTTTACAGTATCTATGGACAAATATAACAACCCATATTTTTCATTTTTGCCAAATTCGCTTTAGTTTTTTTTAATGATTTTTTGAAAAAAGTCCATTTTTAGCCAATTTGTTAGTCGCGGCACGAGATCTAAAGAGCACTTTTCAATAAAAACTCTACTTACTTGAAATTTCACAAGGATTCCAAATATAAAGTCAAAAATAACATTTAGACTCATATAAACTTGTTTTTCCACTTCAAAGTTGGCAATTGTGAATTTTTTTTCTCTGTGCAGGCTTTTATGTAAATGTTTATAACTTTTTTCTGTCTGGTCCTATGAGGCTGAAAAAAGGTCTCATTTGAAAGAGGATGAAATGTAATATAATAGCATAAAATAAAAGTCATGGGTATTTTAATGACATCATTTTATAATTTAAGTACAAAGTTTATATTTGATATTTCATTGAAATATTTTGTATAGTACGGTACCCTAACTTGTGTGGCCAATGAGGATTTTTAACTTCATAAGGTATGCTTATATTTTTCTGTACTAAAACCTTCAGTTAAAATTAGGCTTATCAGTGTAACAAGGCCTAACTACCTGTCAAAACTAAAAAAATGTAGATTTTAAAGAAGATTTGTCTGTATTTTAAAAATAATAACTTGCTTAGGTATTTACTTGTTGAGTTAGCTTACCTTTTTTAGTCTTAAATGGTATTACAGGATATTTATAATATATACAGGTGCTTCTTGATTGATATGAAACTTAATTTTTCCTTGCCCAGGCAGCATTAATATTTTGAATACTTTTTTTGGATAGTCTGGAAAGCATTTTTCCCACCTAAGCACTTAATTCAGGTACATCTATGCAGCAAATTATGTTTGTAAAAGTGACCCAGCACTTATCCTCTCTCCCAACATTTCTGTGTTCTGGCCAAAAAAATGTTTTTGATGGCCAGTGAGGATGCATAAAATTGATGTAAGCATCTTGGTTGTCATCATCTAGCTCCAAAATTAGTCCGATATAACATTTTCTTCATAGACACAGCCTACATAGGTACCGTATTTGGTTGGAGATTTGGAAGTTGCAGTTCTTTCGAAAAGCTATATCTTAAGGAAAAATCTTTGTCACTGCTGATACGTTTTGCTGCTATTACGGTTTTGGGTAGTGGTTGGAAATAATGGAAGGACCTTGTGCCAATAACAGTTTTATGATCACTAAAACGCAAAGTTAACATAGGTTCTACATTTTTTACATTGTCTGTATTGATGAATTGAAATGTTTTTTTTTTTTTAAAATGCTGGTCACAAATCTTGAACATTTCTTCTGGTGTACAAATCTGATCTTTATACGGCAATTTTTTTCTACAGTTGTCACAAATCTTTTTTCCAGGAATTAATGCTATTCCTTTTTTTCTTTTTACTTCTTTAGCGTGTTTAAGAGATATTGGTCTTAAACCTGCTTTGATGACCTTTTTGTGGACATTCTTGGGTCGCAAACACTTTTTTGGTTATTTTCATAATATTCAGTATAGTAGAGATAATGATGTAAACATAAATTGTAACTAGGCGTCAATGTTTTTCCTAACGTCCATAAGAATTGCTTTAACTTCATCTGGTAAATTTGAAACCAACAGTATTTCTTTCTCATCTATAAAATTTGTGTTGTGACAAACAGAATGATTGATCAGCACCACATTACACTGTTCTTGTAAAGTTACTTACCTTTTTTTGAAATCTACCCGCCCAAAATATCACCTATTTGGAGATCGTCTCTCGCACCTACCTTATTTCAAGAGCACTTTTAGGGTCGCCAGCATATTTGAAATTAATATGCACACTATTCCACTCTTTTCTTTAAACAATACCTGTATGATTTAAACATTTGAATTCCCTGGACTCAGAAGACTCTAGAATTCGATTTAGGTGAGATTTGGATGCAGGAAACAGACGAGGTTGCAGCGCAATAATTACATTCAACACGTGGTCTTTGTGATATAGAAATTGATTTAAAAAAAATTTTTTTTTTAAGTTAAAACGGGCATTACCCCTATATTATGTGACATGAAAATTCCCTTCACATAAAATTAATCTAAAGATTGAAATACAAAATCATAAAAGACTATAAGCTTAATTAATAGAATGTTATTTTATGCGTGATTAGTAGGTAAAAATAAGACAATTATTGTAAAAAAAATGTGTGTTAAACCTTGTTTTATATTATAATAGAGATTGTATTTTATTTTAAGTATGTTAGAATCAATTATAAGTGTTTATAATTGATTATTTTATAATGTAAAAAAGAATGTATTTGCTGTAGCCATGAAAAAACTTACATCTACCCCCATAGGAATGTGGAAAGTATTATTGCAGTATGTTAAAAAGGTTTTAAAACTATAAAGTGTCTAGAAATAGATAGTGTAATTATTTAGGCTTAATTAATAAATGTCAAATTATAAAAGAAATGAGAAAATTTATGATATAAATGAATTCTAACTTGAGTAACATTAGGCATTATAAGGCCTACAGTTTAATCAAAAGATTTTGTAGAAATTAATAATATTACTATGAATCATGAATAACTACATGTGTAAATGTTAACAAGAATTTATTTATACAACTACAGTAATAAATTAGGTACCGGTACAAAAAGATTACTGTAAACCTAATTTATTGAAGTAGTCAAAATTTTATAAAATGTAACTGGAATTAATGAATAGAAACTGATCATGTAAGATATCTAAATAATCAGCATAATCACGAGCAATGATGTCATCAATATGGCTGCTTAGCCGATTTTATAAAGTCCCATATCTCGGAAACCACTGATCGGATTGTGATGAAATTGGTCTCATTTTAAAGAACAGCTGTGTATCTAAAAGAAATGTTATTACATATATTGCTGTAAATGCAATAGTTCTTGAGTAATGTAATGTTCACTGAAATTGCACGCATGAACAGTGAGTTTGAAGAAATCAACAACTTGAATTAAAAAGCTACGTCTAATGAAGGTAAACACCACGAAAATAACAAATCATCTGAAGTTCGCTTTCATAAAAATGTATGTGATTTAGTTAAAGTCTATCAGGAGCATGCTAATCCATTTGAATAGAAAGAGCTTACTACCGTAAACAGTAGTAAAGTAGTTATAAGAGAGGTAGCAGCAAAATCTGTCTTTGAAGCCCACATCAAAGGAGAAAAACAATACTCCACCTACATGAATGATCGTTTAATTTTGGGGAAATTTTCTATTCATGATATCATCAAACGGAATAACCTTCCATTGTTCAGTCAGAAAAAACCTGCCCTCAAGTCCAAAGATAAAAATAAGTTGGCACATTTGAGAAAGGATTCCAATGTATTTTGTCGGCTTTACGGTGCAAGCCAAGTTAGACATGGAGACGTGGAAGAGTTCTTTTCTCATGAAAACAGCATGTATCCCCCATCTATTTCCGAATTCAGTGATAAGTTGGCACATTTGAGAAAGGATTCCAATGTATTTTGTCGGCTTTACGGTGCAAGCCAAGTTAGACATGGAGACGTGGAAGAGTTCTTTTCTCATGAAAACAGCATGTATCCCCCATCTATTTCCGAATTCGGTGATAAGTTGGCACATTTGAGAAAGGATTCCAATGTATTTTGTCGGCTTTACGTTGCAAGCCAAGTTAGACATGGAGACATGGAAGAGTTCTTTTCTCATGAAAACAGCATGTATCCCCTATTTATTTCCGAATTCGGTGAACTACGTCTCCCTTCCAGTAAAGCTGACATTGTATCGTGTGTTCAAAAAACATGCAGCTTATCAAGCGAAGTTACTGCACCTGCCCTATCGCCAACTGTATCTGCCCTAATCATTGCTGGAGCTGCCCTTGTGCACATGTTGACACCAGGAGCAGGAATTATTTTTCAGGAATACAGCAACTGCGTTGTAATGCCCTATATAAAGACAAGATTAGGAACCGTTAGTAGAGTGGAGATTGTGTTTGACCAGTATATTAAAGGAAGTGTAAAGTCTCAAACTCGGCATTCTAGAGGTTGTGGTTCCCGGATAGCAGTCAAACCTGGAGTAAAGATGCTACGCAATTTTAAACAGTTTTTGTCTGAAGAAAGCAATAAGGAGGAACTGTTTAATATGTTGGCAACTAATCTAGTTTCAATAGAAAGCCCCGGGAAAGAAATATTTTGCACTTTGAAGGATAAAGTTTTATCGTCAGTCAGAGAAGAGAGTGTAGTCTCAATTTCTCCATCTTTACACGAGGAAGCAGATGCACGGCTTCTTTTGCATGCATCGGACGCTGCTATGCATGGACACAGCAAAGTTGTTATTAAAACAGTGGATTCGGATGTGATTTCTATAGCTTTATTTGCATTTCCACACACTGCAGAAGCCAAAGAACTGTGGATTGAGTATGGATCAGGGAAAAAATTACGATATTTGCCTATTCATGAATTATATTCTAAGCTTCCCACTGGAGTATCCGAGCTGATTCCATTCGTTCACTGGGTGTGACACGGTGTCGTCGTTTTCTGGCATTGGGAAAAAAAGTGCTTGGAAAACATGGATGTCATTTCATGATGTTGATTTTGCCTTCCAAGAATTTTCTATTTCAGCAACAACAGTTATGGCCGACAGCATTGCATTTTCTGTACTTGAGCGTTTTGTGGTATTAATGTACCAAGCCACAAGTACAGCAGAATATGTAAACCAAGCACACAGAATACTGTTTACTCAGATGAGTAGAAACATAGAACATATCCCGCCAACGGCGGATGGCCTATTACAGCACTTAAAACGTGTTATGTTTCAATGTAACGTTTGGAGAAACTGCTTGACAAAAGACCTTGAGTTAACGATCCACGCCAGTGGGGTTGGAAAACAGACGATGGCACCACGTTCAAACCTCTCTGGACAACAATTCCAGATGTAACCAAACATTGTCAAGAACTGGTGTCGTGTAAGTGTAAGGAACAATGTACTCAGTGCCGCTGTGTAAAAATTGGACTTCCGTGCACTCTTTTGTGTGCTTGCGAAGGTCATTGCTCAAGAATAGACGAATAATGAGCTGGTTACGTTTACATGAATGCACAGCCTTGTACAACTCAAGTAATTGTTTTATGTGTTGTTTGTATGTATATATTTTTACAGGAATAATTAATCTTGAAAAATGAGAAATTCTTATTAAAACCATTGTAACTGAGTAAAATTGCTAAGAAAAAGTTATTTGTTAAGAACAAATTATATTTTTAAATTTCACCTCGTATTATTACTACCATTGAAACCATCGACAGGAAAATAACAAAAATGGTTAAAAAAGCCCATTCGTAGGACCTGCTAAACTTCGCGAATTTCCATCCGGCTTACTAATAAATGCTTTAAAACGTTTGTGGTTTAATTTTGACTTAAAATCATGAAATAAAAGAAGACAAATTGAGTACAAATGTTTAATATTCCAAAAAGATTAACAGGGAATTCGCAAATCAAAATAACCATGTTTTCCTATTTAGTGCTATTTGACCTATTATGCCAAAACACATTGAAACGGACCAGAAAATAACCTGTAATAAAAATGGAAAAAATGTGATTTTTGACATTTTCAAAATTTAAAAATGGGGGGTTGTTCTGCCCCAATGTTGCTGATTTACGAACTTGATTTAGATATTCACATGATTGATTTTTCCACCAACTTTCATTCAAATCTGACAATTCTTTGAAAAGTTCTAAAAAAAAGTCAAAAGTTATCGTTTTTTTGAGAAAAATTACAAAATGAGCCATTGAACTAGTTTTAACTCATCACCATTTAATCCATTATGTCCATACACATTTGGAATGAGCACAAAAAAGCATAGTACAAACAAAAATATTGAAAATCAATTTTTGAAATTTTCAAAATTCGAAATGGGGGTTGCCCCGACCCAATTTTGCTGGTTTACGAACTCGATGGGGCATTTACATGATTGATTTTGCCACCAAGTTTCATTCAGATTGGACACCTCCTTTAAAAGTTATCGTGCTATCAGACACACACACACATATATATATAAAGTATTTAAAATTTATATTTATATTACCTCAAGATGTTATTTTTCCTTATTTGGAACATGTTTCGAAACATGTCCTCAGGATGAGAGCACGGGAGCTCTCTAAACATGTTCCAAATAAGGAAAAATAACATCTTGAGGTAATATAAATATAAATTTTAAATACTTTATATATATCAAGAAACGAACTGTAGCAGAAAGTGATTATATATATAACAACATTTAAGTCGCACATCATGACCTACTGTAATAGCTGAATTTCGGGAAATTCGCTAAAAATGTAATAATTGAAAGAATACTCAAGAACTATTGCATTTACAGCAATATATGTAATAACATATCTTTTAGATACACAGCTGTTCTTTAAAATGAGACCAATTTGATAAAAATCTGATCAGTGGTTTCTGAGATACGCGACTTTATAAAATCGGCTGAGCGGCCATATTGATGACATCACTGCTCGTGATGTAATCATTTCTAAAGTTGTCTCCCGGCTGATTTACAGTCTTTGGTATGTATTTAGTTATCCCTCAAAGTTTGGTGCTAGTATCCGGAAGTGAAATATTTTTACGCTTGTTCCACGTAAAACAAACGTTCCAAACAAAAGAACTAATAAATTCTAAAAACATTTCTAATTGTAATTCAGAATCTATTTAGGTAATTATAAAAAATTTTGAGATAAGTATTATAATAAATAATTAATATACAATACCAGTATAGATAAACATATAGGTAACCAGTAGCGTGGTGTCCATGTAACGAAACTAATGTTATTTATATCACAGAATAAATACTTTAGTTATTGAATAATTTGAAATCCGAACAATATTAATAGGTAAACTTGAAGAAAAGCGTAGCATTGCTTTCGAGCTGCTGGGCACTTGCACCGTCTTGTGTTGCTGGCTTAGACATCGGCATAGTTGTACTGTGTACGGTCATTAACCTCGTAGTAGTTGTCACTGTACAAACTGCGGAGAGGGGAACACATTTGTCCACCCAATGTGTTGCCGCTGTATAAACCGGCAAAACGCTCAGTTAGCAGCTATGTTTGTTTCGGAACCAACGTGCAGCAGTTACTACCTGCCTATTTGTGTTTTATTTGTTTAGTTATGTGTTCCTCTGTTTGTCTTTATTATTTTTAATTTGATTATTTGTGTTCTGATTTATTCTGTGTAAGTATAATGAGTCAGAACCCCCTTTGAACCTGGACCCTCTTCTTCTGCCAGTGAATGATAGAAAATACTCTAAAAAATATTTTGGCTCTAAAAAGAACACTAGAAAAAATTCGAATTAATTTTTAGGTTAAGTTTTAGGTGTATCACAACCGGCAACAGGTGTTATATACCCATACCACACACTGTAGGTAACTGAAATAAATGATAAACTACATAAATTAATATGCTTTTTAGAGTTTCATCTAGGATTTGACTCACAAAGTCTAATCACACAAATATTGTAGTGGTATGTCATAACTTTTCAGTTAAATTTGTAGTTAGTTCCTCTGTACCTATTGAATGAGAATTTTTTAACATAAAACATTATTTTACAGGCTGTATGGGTATATGTTGTTAGCCTACCTGTTATCTTTATAAATGCACCTCATAATTCCATAATGAGGGGTGCACCAAAAACTATGACTACGCTTGATTCGACTGGAACAGGAATGTTTTTTGCTGGTTTGTTAATTGAAACATATGCAGATTTACAGAAATTTTCATTTAGACAAGATCCAGCTAATAAAGGAAAATGGTGTAATGATGGTAAGTATCCATATTTTTTTTTAAATCTATTTTTGACATTGTCATAAATATCCATGTCTAAGAATATTGGAATCCCCATGGTGTTGTGTATTTTCAAATGGCCCACAACGCACGTAGAATGTAATGTAATAATTTTAAGTCGAAGTTTGTAGAATGTAATGTAATAATTTTAAGTCGAAGTTTGTGTGAATATTAATCTAATTATAAATATAAAATTTCAAACCAGTTAATCCAGTCAGATATAAAATTTCTGCCTGAAATGAGGATGTAAATCAGAAAAACAGGGAATAACTAAGTGGGTTAAGTTATTTGGTTGGTTTAACCTGTCTGTACCAGCTTATGCTAAAGTCAATATATTTGAACTGCTTTTCTTTTTGAATTGACATTTTCTATTTCAGCATATTTTAAAATGGTTTTGAGCTTTTTGAGCTTCTGTCTGCATTTTCATAAGTTGCCAGAAAACCCATGGAGAATGTCTCCATGAAAGGTTGTTTATCATATTAGAGTCTTCCTTCTTCCCTTGCTTGTGGTACTGATGTTTGATGAACATGATTCATGTGATTAATGATTCAAGAGACCAGAAGGCCACCAGTATGCTTCTGTACTGTCAAGAATATCCAGATGATTAGTGATTCATTTTAAGAGACAGATTTATGGGTACAATTGTTTGTAGAACTAGATCTGTTAGAGAAACTGTAATTTTAGAGGAAGATTAAATATCAATCATCAGTGAAACTGGTACTTTCTTTTACTAGAAAATGGGAACTGAGCATTATGAAGAAACTAGAATTTTTAGGAAACTTAATAGATGTCAGAAAGGCAACCATGGATACTTGATTTTTGCAGTCGTCTGAATAGGATAATTCACAACACATTATGAAGATCTCTAGCTTTGTTTGCCATTGACATTAGCTTCTTCCTCTTCTTTGAATTTCCCCCAGAAGAGGTTAGCCATTCTTTCCCTTGACAGAATGCCCACTTTAATTTTTCTTGGGATACTGTAATATCTTTTGCAGTCACTTACTTCTGCCAAGATGTGCTAGAGTATTTACTATTAAAATTTAAGAACCTGAGAACCTGTCTCGGTGTCTTTTGTATATACAATTAATTATTTACAAACTTCATAAAATATTTTTCAAATTTGATCATGTCAAAGTTTTCTTTTTTTAGATAAAATTTTACAAACTGACATATTTCATTAAAAACAAATATTATACCCTGATTAACGAAAGAAAGTGACTGGCGGAGCGGCCGCGCGGCGACCGAGTTTGTAGTAAAAACATTCCACTTAATAACCTCGTGGAAACGTAAAATACAGGGCTAGAAATGTCTAATGAACTGTATTTTAATCATCAATTAAAGACGTTTTTAACAAACTTTTCTAATTTTTAAAATCTTTTTTCAATTAATTTACATTGAGAGTGAAATAAAAAAATACACGAATTTGAATTAAAAATTTAGGGTTTATCATTTTTATTACGTAAGAACTCAGAGGTTAAGCATCGGAAAAACATTTCTTGTAGACAAATGGTAGTCCACCTTCTTTAGTATAATATATCAAAAATTGAGATTCCTACAAATAATATTAACGACGTTATTAATTTTTTCCAAATGTACTGTTAACTCCGTTATTAATAATTTTTTTCATTGAGTTTTTTCACAGTAAGCATAACAAAATTGTATTCATCAATAAAAAGTGGTATGTAACCTTCAAATATTACGAAATATAACCGCAATCAGTTAATATAGGAAAATTAGAACTAACGTCGCTCAACGGCGCGCCATCGAGTCAAGGTACAGTAACAGCCCAAAGAAAGTGGTGCATACGTTCACGGCTCACGCATTGACACAGCCAATTTGCTACGAGTCACCAACCTCTCATATAAATATACAGAGATTTTAGTTATCTGTGTACTTATTTAATCTAATCTATCTACCTGGAGATCTGTCAAAAACTTACATCTGACCAGACTTTTGTGGTTTAGTTGAACTACATGCTTTTTATAACAGATGGTCTTGAATTATTGTTTATCACTCTTTTGCGGTACGGTATTTATTGTTTTCTTGTTAATAAACTATTTTTGTTTTGTGATCAGCTTTAATACTACTAATTGAAGTGCAATGTAATTACTGGGAAATTGTTAATGCCATTCAAATTTCTCAACAACTAATTATTTAACTATGAAATACAGTTTACAGTTTAAAACTACCGAACAAAGCTCGGTCTACCAGATATTGCATAATTATAACAGTATTTTACTGTTATAATGTATTGAAATATAAAAAACAATTAGTAAATTACTTGTTATTAGCATTGACAAATAAATAATAAAGACAGTAAGGTACTTACAAGTATTGTAGTGTTCTTCAGCTTTTATGGAATCCGCTCATAAAATATGTGTATAAATCATAAAAATACACTATTAAAACACTCTATAAGAAACACTTATTAAAACACTTATAGCTGTGAGTTGGTAGTCTTCAAACGAAGACGGTAGCGCGCGCGAATAAAATGGGTCCACTAGGTTCTGACTGTACTTCCGCCGCAGAGTGCCACGCACTGCTCTCTGTGAAATTCACTTTATATATTAATCCATTGTAGTATTCCTATCACGTACAAGGTGTAAGTTGTATATGTCTTATACACTTAGTTATCTAAAGAGAGCGTCACGCAAATCTCATTCATGTACAACTTTTAACAACTGAGTTAACAGGACATTAGAAAAAAATTAATAACGTTGTTAATTTTAATCGTAGGAATCTCAATTTTTGATATATTGTACTAAAGAAGGTGGACTACCATTTGTCTACAAGAAATGTTTTTCCGATGCTTAACCTCTGAGTTCTTACGTAATAAAAATGATAAACCCTAAATTTTTAATTCAAATTCGTGTATTTTTTTATTTAACTCTCAATATAAATTAATTGAAAAAAGATTTTAAAAATTAGAAAAGTTTGTTAAAAACGTCTTTAATTGATGATTAAAATACAGTTCATTAGACATTTCTAGCCCTGTATTTTACGTTTCCACGAGGTTATTAAGTGGAATGTTTTTACTACAAACTCGGTCGCCGCGCGGCCGCTCCGCCAGTCACTTTCTTTCGTTAATCAGGGTATAATTCAGTATTTGGCTGTTCATTTATATACTCCTACTTTTCCCATACTGCAGAGTTTTAACTACTCAGAAAAAAAATATTAAGTAACCAAAGGTATATATTTAAACCACTTTTTGTAACTTTCTCACTCTATTCGACTAACCGAAAAATTAAATTTCATTATATTTTATCATTAGAATTATGAGTAGAATGGGTGGTATTGTTCTGTTCAACTTTTAAATGTTATGTGTAACTTTGTTACAGCAAAAGTTCTTTTTAGTTTAAAAAAAACAGGGTTTTCAAGCTTAAAAGTCAGTGTTTTCAAATTGATTTATAGAAAACCTGTGGAAAAAGTATTTATAGTGTAATTCTATGATTTTAATGCACACACACATACACACACACACACACACACACACACACACACACACACACACACACACACAAGCAAGCAAAAATGACTGACTGTACGGCCAATTCTTGCTTTTGTACTAAGAATTATCTAAATTTACATTAAGAATGTACTTTTACCTTTTAAGGCTTGATTTTATTGCCCAGCTTTGATTACAGGTAACAAGTACAGGTTAAAATTATTCTAAATTATTAATATTCGTTACACTGAATCGTGTCATACATTTTTTTCTTCACACTTTCCTGCATATAAAATTTGTCCATTTAAAGTCACATTTACAAGGACTATATTTAAAAATCTTTTTTCTCAAGAACTGACTACTGTATTACTTGTTCAGGCAGAGCTAATCTTTATTGTACTGGTACGTGAAATTTTGATATATAAAATCTGTTACATGTTGATTTTCAAGGTTAACAATATTGAATTATATTATTTTTTTTAACTCATAAAGGCAATGCCTTGTCGCTGTAGCCACGTCATTCTATCCCTTGCAATATTCTTCATTTCTCCATAGGACCCACTATTCACGACACTCATTGTGCTGCGGAAGTATGCAGTTCTTGGTCTTCCTTTGGGCTTCTTCCCCACTACTTTGCCCTCAAAGATGTTAGTTAAAAAAGCACTATGTTTGATCACATGCCCTATCAACTTAATCTTCCTCACCTCTATACTCCTAAGCAGTGTTCTATTCTCATTTATTTCCTCTAAGATCTGTCCATTCGTCTTCCTATCTGTCCAACTAGTTTTTGTCATTCTCCGCCAAATCCACATCTCCATTGCCTGAAGTCTGTCACTCTCCACCTTCCCTAAGGTCCATGATTCACACCCATAAGTTAAAACACTCCATACAAATACCTTACCACTGCATTAAAGATCTGAGGATATCCCCAGGCTTTTAGCATGATTATTTACAGTGGAAAGGAAGACCCAGGAAGAAATGGAGTAGCATTGTTCTTAAGAGGTGAATGGAAGAGTAGTGTCTTGAATACATGTCACAGTAGTGATAGATTACTGATGATAAAACTTAGGGCAGAGCCAGTTGATTTGTGTATAATTATGGTGTACTTTCCAACAACAAGTAGTAACGATGAATTATATTATATACAAATTAATTGTATTCACTATTGTATTATTTCTAAAATAATAGAATATTATTCTTAACCACTTCCCTTACTTATTTTGAAAAAATATGTAAAACGTTATTGTTTTTCATTGGTTACACCTTTGGTGCATCTAAAGAGAGTTACATAATTAATTTTAATTTGGGCGTATAATTAAGATAAACACGGTAGTAAAAAAAACTATAATTATTTATACCAACATATTATGGATTAGGTTTCCGTAGGAACATATAATAAAAAAAAAATCATAAAATAACACTAAAATGTGAAATGAAAGTATTTATTAAAGAATACAATAAAATTGTAATTAAATGTTCCTTTTTACCTTTTTGTGTACTAGCTACCATGTGATAAACTCTGAAACAAGATCTGACGCAAAACAACATCAAGTCAGGACAGAAAATCTTGATTCCTATTGAATTTTATTTTCCATATGATCACGAACACTGTCATATTTCGTTTTTCTTCTTTTCTGTTGGCAGTAAGTACTGGAAAGTGACATCCTGACGTGGATTTGATGTTGAATTGGTTTGCCAACCTGTAGGGATGATGCTTCATTGTGATATTTCTTTATGGTTTCATTAACAATACAGAGACAAAAATCCAGATGGCATTTTATGTGTCCCATATTTTTATAAATTATAACAAATAGGAATTTTTATAAATATAAATCCACACAGCAAGGGCCTGGAGATGGAAAAAATGTCTTGTAATACTTTTTCGTACATTTTCTGTGTGGTGCATATTCTACAATATGCTGATCAACTCTGTTGACTTCACTCATTGTGTTATTATCTACTACTACTTATGATCTCTACATCTACGTATGCCCTTTGCCCATTGTCACCATTTGTAATGAATGGATTGGTGATAACAGAGACATGTCTTATTTGTCCTACCATTTCATTATGGCAAGTTTTCCCTATTGAAAGCCTATAGCTTCTCCTTTCTTTAGTTTTGTATTTTTTTGAATGCCTTTGGAACACCTTTTTGAGATAATTTTAAAGTACCATGTACACCAGTCTTTTTAGAAATAAGGAAGTTGTTTAACCGAGGGAAGTTGTAAAAATTGTCTATTATTCATTGTGAGATAGTAGCCTTCATTTAACTTGAGACAATAATGAGAGATGAGAATAAGCAGCAGCTAAAGTAGTTCCTCTTCTAGTAGATCAAATTCTGTACATAGTCAGTCTTCAATTCGCACAGAATAAAATTCTTAAAACCAAATGTTGAGTGATGTGTATTGAATACATCCCGAATGGCCTTTGAAAATAAAAAGATTTTCATCACTGGTTACACCCCTTGATGTATGGTTGAAAACTTCTCTGAAATATTTTAAAATACTAGACAAATCCTATTGACTTTATATTTGGATGAACTGATTTGTCAAGTTTTTAGAGAAATGCAAATATACATTTTACTTTCAAGGAATCAATAATAATTCATTGTCCAAGAAAAAAGTATTAATAATAGTGGGTTTACCGACTTAGTATCATGTCAATTACTTATTTTTTGCGTACCGTATCACTTATTATATGATATATAATTACCTTAATATCCACTTTAGTGATACACAGTTTCGTCACTGATGACGCGTTTCGGGACTAAGTCCCATCCTCAGATACATTTAATTAATAAACTAAAATATTAAAATCACGACCATGATACTGGTCAAGTCAAAAATAAATAAAATAAATTACAAATCGCATGTAATAAGCTTTGCTAACCACGGCTGGAGCTCCCGCATGCGTTCACCCGCAACCGCGATTGTCACGCGACTGGTCAAAGATTAAGACAAACTGATTGCAGTGTCGAACAGGTAATTTGACGCAAAATTTACCTGGTCATTTAATAAACTGTTTTTGGTGTTACTATCTTTTAAAGCTTTATAAATTTCAAATTCCTCCAGACTATCCATCCGTCTACCCTTTTTACAAACATGCAACGCTGTTAAATTTTCTTCGAAACTCGTATATTTATGTCCGCTTGATATTAAATGTTGTGCAAAGTTGGACTTAGTATTACTTGGCTTAGGAATATGTTCTAAAAATCTTTTATAAAAACATCTGCCAGATTGACCGATATAGAACGCATCACAATCATCACATTTTATTTTATATACACCACATTTCTTTTTTAATGGTAATTTGTTTTTGTTTTTGAAATAATTTCCTAAATTATTATTTGTTTTAAATGATAAAATATAGTTATTATCTTTGAGAACGGGTCTTAAAATATTTGGCATAATACCTGTGAAATTAGCCGAAAGATATTTATAATTTTTGTTACTTGCTTTTATAGAGTTTGAATTTTTATTTTCTAAACGTTTCCTATGCCTATTTATTATTTTGTCAACTATTGTAGATTTATACCCGTTATTTATTGCTATTTGTTTGATAGTGCTAACCTCATTCAAGTAGTCCTCCTTTTCGAGGGGAACATTTAAAAGTCTGTTGACAAGACTGTTAAACACTGCCATTTTTTGTGTAACGGGATGATATGAATCATAGTGTATTACTGTGTCAGTACTAGTGTGTTTTCTAAAGATTTTGTATTTTAAATTATTCCCGTTGTGTAATACAGTGAGGTCTAAAAAATTGATACTTTTGTTGTTTTTGATCTCCATAGTAAATTTTAATTTGTTATGAATTTTGTTTAGGTAATTTTTAAATAATTCTATTTGTCTGGCATTCCCGTTAAAAATAATAAAGGTATCATCTACATATCTGGAGTAATGGATGATTTTACTGGTGAAATAATTATCTTTTAAAATTTTTGTATTTTCTAAATGGTTTAGATATAGGTCCGCCAGGATGCCAGAAAGTGGAGATCCCATGGCAAGTCCTTCATTCTGTTTATAATATGCATTTTCAAATGAAAAATAGTTTTGATGAAGAATGGTTTTTAGTATCATCATCAGTTGGTTAACTTTCAGTATTTCTAAAGAACCTTTAATTAACCATTCTTCATCAAAACTATTTTTCATTTGAAAATGCATATTATAAACAGAATGAAGGACTTGCCATGGGAACTCCACTTTCTGGCATCCTGGCGGACCTATATCTAAACCATTTAGAAAATACAAAAATTTTAAAAGATAATTATTTCGCCAGTAAAATCATCCATTACTCCAGATATGTAGATGATACCTTTATTATTTTTAACGGGAATGCCAGACAAATAGAATTATTTAAAAATTACCTAAACAAAATTCATAACAAATTAAAATTTACTATGGAGATCGAAAACAACAAAAGTATCAATTTTTTAGACCTCACTGTATTACACAACGGGAATAATTTAAAATACAAAATCTTTAGAAAACACACTAGTACTGACACAGTAATACACTATGATTCATATCATCCCGTTACACAAAAAATGGCAGTGTTTAACAGTCTTGTCAACAGACTTTTAAATGTTCCCCTCGAAAAGGAGGACTACTTGAATGAGGTTAGCACTATCAAACAAATAGCAATAAATAACGGGTATAAATCTACAATAGTTGACAAAATAATAAATAGGCATAGGAAACGTTTAGAAAATAAAAATTCAAACTCTATAAAAGCAAGTAACAAAAATTATAAATATCTTTCGGCTAATTTCACAGGTATTATGCCAAATATTTTAAGACCCGTTCTCAAAGATAATAACTATATTTTATCATTTAAAACAAATAATAATTTAGGAAATTATTTCAAAAACAGAAACAAATTACCATTAAAAAAGAAATGTGGTGTATATAAAATAAAATGTGATGATTGTGATGCGTTCTATATCGGTCAATCTGGCAGATGTTTTTATAAAAGATTTTTAGAACATATTCCTAAGCCAAGTAATACTAAGTCCAACTTTGCACAACATTTAATATCAAGCGGACATAAATATACGAGTTTCGAAGAAAATTTAACAGCGTTGCATGTTTGTAAAAAGGGTAGACGGATGGATAGTCTGGAGGAATTTGAAATTTATAAAGCTTTAAAAGATAGTAACACCAAAAACAGTTTATTAAATGACCAGGTAAATTTTGCGTCAAATTACCTGTTCGACACTGCAATCAGTTTGTCTTAATCTTTGACCAGTTGCGTGACAATCGCGGTTGCGGGTGAACGCATGCGGGAGCTCCAGCCGTGGTTAGCAAAGCTTATTACATGCGATTTGTAATTTATTTTATTTATTTTTGACTTGACCAGTATCATGGTCATGATTTTAATATTTTAGTTTATTAATTAAATGTATCTGAGGATGGGACTTAGTCCCGAAACGCGTCATCAGTGACGAAACTGTGTATCACTAAAGTGGATATTAAGGTAATTATATATTAGTATCATGTGTTGTTATAAGAACCACACATTAAAATTATTATGTTGTGAACAGTATCTATTGGTCTCAGTGGTATCCCATCTACGTCTCGCCCCCACTGGAAGTGGCTGCAGTTGCAGCCACAATGTTTGGTTGTGCCCTTCTTGGCAGGCGGACTGTGGGTCTTATAGTAGACCCACTCTTATTTTCTGAATTTCCGTTACCTGTTACTGTACTGTCTTGTGCTGTTGGTTGACTGTGTTTCGACTAAATAATGCTTGATGAAGCGTGACACTACCAGCATTATTTCTATTGCTATAGTTGTCATAGTTAATGAAGTACATTAAACAAGTTCATCATCAAAAGTTTTTTCACAACGTATTCTAATGCAGATGAATTATTATCAAAATTGTATATTTTATAGATGGCTGATAGTAAAAGGAAAATGAGGTGGGGCTGGTGGTGAGAAGTTAGGATGAATAGCAAATCATTCCCTCACATCACTAACACTATTGTCATTTCTAATACACTATTTTAGGTAACAGGCTGAATAAAGAAGATTCACTTTCACTCGACACAACTATCCAGACTGTTTATTGAATATTCATGTTCAATCTGGTATCCAAGTCACTTAATCGAATTAATAAATTAATTTACCTTTGAATAATCTGCCACATGACTTCTTATAAAACTCTTCTACTACGCGTTGTAACTACACGAGTATGTACAGTTTATCAATCTTAAGCCTCACTGTTGGGATCGCCACTTTGTAATACAACGTGATTCGTATATGTTTAAATACCACATGTTGATTG
Organism: Magicicada septendecula; assembly: GCA_034769895.1. Lineage (NCBI taxonomy): Eukaryota > Metazoa > Arthropoda > Insecta > Hemiptera > Cicadidae > Magicicada > Magicicada septendecula. Next base: position 454,556,282 of record CM068367.1, read on the forward strand.
CGTCACTTTGTAACCAGACGAGTGTATTTTCGTTATAATCTTCGTCTTTATTGGGTTATTTTATATTTTATTTTTATTTTTGTTTATTTATTTTTAATTAGGGTTCGGGTTAAAATTTTATAACCATCCACATTTAATTATTTATTACTCTCTTAATCTCAATCGTGGAGTAGAATTTAATTTGAAGAAATGTTTTGCGTTAGCTGATTCAATTTGACAATCGATTCGTAATATAAGAATTACCTACTTCTTCGTTTCGCCCAGCTGATGTTATTCTTCGCAAGTGTTCCTTCTTCTATACCTGAAATTCTTCTAACTTACTTATTTTTATAAATAAAACGCAATTAATTGATAATTAATCTCATTTAATGCAAATTGAGCAATTAATCGACTCTTGGGTCGATATTGTGATTCCCGGCTCGACTCATCAATCTCATGTCGATTGCAATCAAATGTAATTTAAATAAAATTAATATAATTGATTCGGGTTCTTTTAACTGTTACTAAAAAGTCAGAAAGGAAATTTTTCTAAAAAGAACAATACTTACAACTAAATTCTTAGTTATTAACACATAAATATTTGATTTTTTTGTTAGGAGATATACAACATTAATTATACGTTTATATGACCAAAGCTTAAAGATGGCGTCAGTGGAACGGCTCGTTCAGTTTGAGAAAATGGGTGCCATGTCACCTCAAATTTTATGTTAATAGTTTTTTGTCACTTTCCCTTAAATAAATGATTCTTAAATTGAGTGTCCACAGTTATAATAGTTGTTAATCACTTTTTCTTCATTGTATTGTAATTGAAATGGTGTTGTGAGTTTATTATAGTGTGGTGTTATAATAACAGTGTTTAGGTTAGATATTAGTTCTGCTTACCAAATGTATATAGAATGTTCACTTTCAAATCATACTTTACTTGTTCTTTTGCTTTCTCGATTTAAGGAATTATTATATCTTCAAATTCATATTAGTATTATTTTTTCTTATTTTTTGGCTGGTTTCTTCTCAACATATATTTTTATTTATTTCACTTAGATCTTGATATTAGATATTACCCACTCGTCTTGATGTCTAACAATCAACTTCTTTCTTTTTTCATCATTCAAACGGATTTGACCAGTTTTGTCAAATTCTGATTGGTTCATTGGAATGAACTCGTGAGTCATGGGACTGTGTTTGTTCTAAACAAAGTGATCCTTTACCTTCCAGACTAATTTACTCTCTAGTTATAATATAATTTTACTTAATTTAGTCTACTTAGTTAAATTCCTTATTTTATTCTGAACAATTTGATACTAGACATTATATCCTTAGCCTCAATATTAAGTGATTTACCCCTTTTACAAAAGACTCTGCTTATAGGCTTTTTTAGTCATTTGACTTATATAGAATTATTCTAAATTTCTTTAATTGTCTACTAAGTTGTAGTTATTATATAAAAAGAAAACATTGAATTAACAATTCTTGCTCATTTCATTACTTAACAGTGGTTTGATAATGTATTATGTAATTTGAACATTACTTTTAAGGTTTGATCTTTTTTAGGCCATAGTTCTTTAATACAATTGAACCGGTCTAAAATTATCGTGTAAACCCCTTGATTACTTCCAAAAAATATGATTACAATTGTAATAGATAACTTATTTGTTCATTTTACAATATTGCATGGATTTAGATTATTTTATCCCCTTGTTTACTATTTATTTACAATAGTTATGGGTTTTGATATTTGCCTATGTACTGATATTAGTTTCGTGAACAAGTTTACAATCATTTCTAATTACAGTTACCCTTTCTGACTGATTTACTAAGAACCCTTTAACAGTTAAGTTGTTACATTAATAACCTTAATAACTATGAGAACCAACTTAATGTTATGTAACAATAGAGTAACAAACAAATTATATCTTATCCTATTAGTGTACTTTCAGGCCTAGATGGCTCTAAGTTTGATTGAACATACAAGTAGCTAAAACACAAATCTTACTAAAACTATACTATTAATTAACATTAAATAAGAATATTTTATTCTGTTCGCATTGTTTTTATATCTTTTTTCATTATTGTTTTGTTCTCACTTATGGCATCCCCTTACCTTGTACATAGTTATTGGCCTATAGGTTTTGGGGACTTTGAATATAAATTCCCATTGTACACTAGTTTCTCACATGCTTTATATTTGCATTTTACTGTTGATATTAAAAGAAAAGGAAAAACACTTAGTTTCTTGTTTTATCACAAGTTAACATTTCACTGATGTGGTTTAGTTACATAGTCTTATATCTAACACTTTTCCTTAACCTAAGGTACATTGTTTCATTCTTTAATTGTATTGTACTTTTGTTATTCTATAATTTTACTCTTTTCTATATTATTTTGATTATTTGGTAGGTATTTTCTTTATGTAATGGGAAGGAATGTCACGTTACATAATGCCCTCCTTTAAAGTCGTGTTATTTTGGTAATTATTATGGTATCTGCTAAAATAACCGGCTATAATATATACACTTTCCCTTTCTATCTATTCTCCATAATATATTTTTTCTGTTAGTTTAATACTTTTTCCTTCTTATCATTGCTCCATTGTGTGGCAGGAGTTGGACAGGTTTCGTGAGAGTAATTACTGTATGGGTTATTGTTTCTTGTTAACTTTTACAGGAGTGTAATACGATCATTTATAATTAAAATTCTTTGCTTGATAAATTCCTACTTATTTTCTATATTTGGTATTTGTTAAACGACTGCCTTTCTTATATAGTGGTTTTCTAGCTCATACTGGTGGTTTTTCATTGCATAAACTTTTTACCTTCTGGTTTCGTTAGTTACCTTCTATGTGGGCTTATCCTTCAACTGGTGCTATAATTTCTCCCTAACTCTACATGGCCCGGTGAATGAATATCGAATGTGAGTGGCACATTTGAGGCCTGTTATCCTCACTCGACCATTCCCCCAGTGCATGGTACAGTGCACTTTGGCTACTGCCCATATTTATGACTTCTGAGTGGCGCCGTAGCATCCTACACTCTGTCACTTCTTTAAACGATAACTCTTGAGTCACCACAAACACCGTTGAACTTATGTTGCCTCAACTTGACACATCTAACTATTTTATTTTGCCTACCAATAGCTCTTACCTTGACTATTTTATTTATTGCAGTGTTGTTATACTTCCTTTCATAATTCTTTTATCCTGTTGACATATATCATACACCTTAGCCCCTGTACTGGTTATTATTTGTTCTCTCTTCATTATTTCTGTTGTTATATTTTTTTTATACCTTCTGTCATCAAAACTCCTCCTGGTTCTATTCCTGTTATCGTTGTTGTTATTATTACTTTGGTTTGGATTATTCTGATTATTATCTTGAGTGTAATTATTTTCGTTATAATGATTATTTTTATTTTTATTACTGTCACTGACATTGTTTCTTCTTCAGTGTTGATCCCTGGATCAAACTGTCTTCGGAATCTGCCCACAGAGTCTGGCCTTTATTTGTTTTCTTTTGATACTTTATTTGGTTCATCTCTTTAAATCTTCATTTGTACTGTCTTTGTCTTAATTAATATTATTTCTTTGTTTCCTTTTTCAAATGGTTTGCTTGATCGGTACACAGAAAATCAGTCCATTTTTCAATGGTGCGTTGGTAATTAGTTTATCCATGGTCTAGAGGTTCTGTTGCCTTTATTTCTCGGATTACTAAGGTGTTCGGAATTATTCCTGTCCTTGCTAATTCTCTCGCTACTACTTTGTGTTCTGAATTTTCTGCTGCAAAATTTTCATTTATTTCAAGGCCTAATTCTATCACTTTATTACCTAGTTTACTAAATGAATACTTTAATGGTATATTCATTATTGATGATCTCACTGACATTTTATTATACCTTTCTATTTTTGGTATATTCCATTTAAGTATAGACTTTCTGAAGTTTTTTCTCACTGTTGTGAGTCCTTTCTAAAGTTTCTATCAAGCTTCTCGTACAGTTTTTAAAATTCATTATTTCTGTATGGTTGGTAATTGAGAGATTAAATACATTAATCAGACCATTCTTCATCATCACCAATTCTTCCCGTGTTTTTATTAGTTCATTTTTACATATTTTTCCTATTTTCATCGTCTTCTTTTTCGGGTACTTAATATTCTCTTTGTTTCTGTTATTTTTATTCTCAGATACCAATGCATTTTTGTTTTCTTTATTTTCTATCTCCTTACTATCTTCTTCTGTTTTACCATACTGTCCTTTTGCTCTCTTAAACCTTCAATTTTATTTTCTAAATGTTCATTGGTCCTTTTGAAAGTCTCATCTATGCATTCAATTGTCTCTGCAGTTGGCTGTGTTACAGCTTCATTGTGCTGGTCACTTTTTTGGTTAAGTATTTCATCAATGTGGTCTATTTTTTTCTTTGTTTTCTGTGATTTGGCATTGTACTCATCCCAAATTGTTCCCTACATCATTGTATTGGTCATTCATCTTTCCTTGTAGTTGCTCCAACTTTTCCTGAGTTTCTTGCTGTAGTGTTTCGATTTTTGTTTTACTCTCACATTCAACATCAAGAATTTTATTGATAATCTCTTCCCGGAATTGAACCAAATTTTCATTTGTTCTCTCTATCTTCTCGTTGGTTTCCGTGATTCTATTCATTATTTCTTCTCTATACTCTTCTAACTATAACTTCACCATTTCATTATTCTTCTCCATTGTTAAGTTTTATTTTTTTTAATAAATTTATTAATAAACTTTGTTTACAACTACATACTTTCGGCTAGTGTAGCTGCCATGTCGTCTAGTACCAACTCAAACTTTTTACTCACCGTGTCCAGGGTCTCATTGGACGAGCTGAAAACAACAAGATGGTTGCTTGGAAATGATTACTTCAAATCTACTTATATTTACGCAAACTTGTGTTTATTCATTATTTAGTTTTGCTGTTGTATATTAATGACAATGACAAAATTACTCCCTCCATCTCTTACACTTTTACTATTATAACTTTAATACAGTACATTATTTATTTTAACATAACCTTTCTTCAAGATATTACTGAAAATTAACTTGTTAAACACTAAAACAGATGCTGCAAAAATACTAAACTACCTTCTCTTAACGTAAACCAGTGCTTTTTTAATTACGTAATTCAAACTCACCCATACATTCACACGCGCTTTCACATTAGACAAGTTATATTCCACTTTGAGCTCATTTTTTGTCGCGTTCTTGTATTTTATGTTAAAATAATAAAATTTGGTAGGTTACTTCCCTTTTATCATGTTGAAGGTACTCTCTTACAATGTTTCCTCGTAGACACGCACTAACTTATCGCCGAACTGTCATATTGCTTAAATTTTCTCACTGTTTCTACTTGATTTATAAAATACTGTTTTAGATCATCAAATATCAAAATTTTCACATTTTTTATGTGCGGTCGCCCGCGATTTACGTTCTGGAACTTTTACGTGCTATTCGCACAAGTTGTTATTGCAGACTGGGATGAGACGAACTGCTGCAAAATCTAAGATGGAGGTGGGGTCACGTGACCAAATCTTATTGTCTTATTAGTATGACGAGCCAATTTCTGAGGCGAGGCCAATTACACATTGCATTCCACGTGACGTATTTACAGGCTTGGCCGTTATGTAACTGATGACTTCATCGGTCAAAGTTCGTTTGGCTAAATATAAACTGTTGTTTTGCGTCTGCAATGTTGACCTTGATACGATTTCATGCACTTGTCTGCGTTGTTACAAAACTTTACACTTATGATTTGTACTTTTGAATTACAAATAAAATTTATGTTTATTTTCCTCAAAACACTAGGTGGGCTGAAATGTCCCGTTACAATACCCCCTCAATGAGAGGTTTTATGCCGAAGCATAAAAACTCTCATTGACACTCTCATACTTCCTAAAGGGATCAGTCAGGATATTTCGCCACAACCCCCTTTACGTTTTATTAAAAAAATTGTGGTTCACTTACCCCTGGTCCAGTGACTGTGACCGCACCTGAATGACCTTACTGGACTTCCCTTTCGAGATCCCAACACCGCAAGGCCAGACAGGCACTTGACACTCCTGCTCAGACGCGCTGGCCAGCTCAGGACCGCTGCCACAGCATCACCAGACACTGAAATATCAAATCAAAAATCAAATCGTGGCCTGGTATAATACCATATCCCTAACTGATCTGTTTCCCCTTAGCTGTGCGCTGGTTTGCGTTAAGAAGCACTGGTTTTCTTAACTCCTAACATATATATGAATGCAATATTTATTATAACCAAATATAAAACATTCAACCTCAATATCAACATTCACGGCCCTTCTCTGGTTAATTCTTATTCCCAAAATTCAAAATATTTCTCTGATTCTATCAGAAATTAAATAAACATTTCCCATTACAACATTACAAATACCTTCCCTTATATAATTCATATTTCAAAACAATTAATTTCATTAATAAAATTCTTATATAGAATAAAACACATTTAAATCAACTACATCAGAACAAATTATCTACTTGAAATTGTTAATCATCTTCAATTATCATAATACTTCTTAATTCAATACAAAATCATTTAGTTATTTCATCAGATCAACATCATCAACACAATGTATTTAATATTCACTAATTCGTTACTAATAATTTAATAACCTCCTTCCATTCTACATCAACTTATACTAATCCCCCCAACTTAAACTAATTTCTGTTAACCCCTGATACCCCGCGTTACACATTTGTCAGTGACCTCAAGGTCTTCACCCATTTTGGTATAACACTATTACTTCTGCAAATGAGGACTAGGTCCCCAAAGATGGAGTCGCACCCTCGCAGCTTGTAACGTTGCCACCGGCCATCCATCTCTCTATGTCCCCCCCATGACTGGACTGTGGCGCCCAGTTGCTTCCACAAGGACTGAAGCGTTAAGGAGGAATTTTGTCATCTCCTGTCCTTGCTTCGGCGTTACAAATAAAATTCAGATAATCTGACCACTAGGGTTTACAATACCTTACTGATTTTATAGTTATGTGGCCTTAAAGATGGTTCTATCACCCTTTTTATGTTCCCACGCGAACGAGTGATAGCCGCTGTTCCATAGTTCCGGTTTGATTCCCCCTGAATCACCCCCCTGTTAATTTGTAAGTTGTACCAATTTCACAGGCCCAACTATGGTCAGTTTTACAATAATTCTGCCCACAGCTGGTTGTCATCCAAAACCACGGTCTGGGCTGGTAAGGCTGAGACCGCCCGAAAGTGGGGAATCTATTAAAAACATACAATTCATGTTTAAGATTCCTGCACTAATACATAATACAACATAATAAAACATAGTACACTCATAATGAACATTGTTGTTATTACCTTAAAAATAAACAATTCACATTTAAGTTTGACCAAAATTACACACCTTACAGCTTTATTTTATCTTTAAATTCTATTAAATCTTTCACTTGTTTCATTTATTATTACATTTCCACTATGAATTTCTATTTAACATTTTCATCATTAATTGGTTTGGGTGATTCTCCGTCATTCACAATGATTTGATTTATTGAATGGGCATTTATATATATATATATATATATATATATATATATATATAACCTTACTCACCTTCTTTCTTCTAACAACCACTAACAGATTTGCATAGGGTGACACCGATCACTCAAAAATATTTACCTCCACTAAATTCTCTAACTCAACTTAAATCATTCCCCTCTTATAATAAAATACCTGATACCCTCTTTGTACCTAGGATGTGTGTTCCCTTACCTTATACTCATTCCCTTATTAGTTCTTGGCCTCTCCCAGGTAACTCTGAAACGCTCATTTAAAACGATTCATCTCTCGCCACAACGCCTGGCGTTGAGGACTCCTTACCACACCACCCTCACTACAAAATTTCACCACCACCTATTTACTCTCCAATTACATTACTCTCACTTTCTCTACATACAATCACTCTCACTACTGTGTCCCTACTACTGACCCTATTTGTTTATGGATTACTTTTATTCCAAAATTTTTATTTTGTCTAACACCCATTAAAGTTAACTCTGACTGACTCAAATGCCTTATTGAAATAATTATCACCCAAACTCCATCTTTTACAACATTTTACATTAATATGATCATTGAAAATTACCTTAGAAAATTCATAACTTACCTCGTAATAACAATACAACTCAACACCTAAACATATTGTATGTTTAATCATTTACTATTCATTATAGAATCTAAATCTCAGAAAATCATTTAAATTCATCACCAAAATTCCTCTGTACAACATTTTAAATTAATTAATTAATCTCCAATTATTTAATTCAATCAGTTTAAAATTTCACAGTTACTCTCATCATTTATTTAGTCTGAAAAAATGTTATAATTATTATTAAATCAATTCCTATTACATACATACATTGTTTACATAAAATACAGAGTACACCATAATGTAATACACAAATACATTTGACATCAACACACAAAAGAATATACAATCCAAATTATTATCTGTTATCATTTACCACAAATCATTTCATAATACAATACATTTCGAAACCACACTATTCACATAATTAAATGTTCATGAACAACAACTGTTGAACCACCATCATCGAATAATAGTCTGGTTGTAACTTTATTATGAAATTTTATTATATTAATTTAAGTTTGAAACTTCCACCTACCTTTTAATTCTTATGATCTGGCCGGATCTCTAGTGTGGGACTTAACCCATTTCGTACGACGAACTTATCAGTGCAGCAAATGAAATAAGGTATTTGAAATAATTATTCGCTCTTTTAGTAAATAAAACAAAGTAATGAATTTATTATTATAATTCCAATCATAACTCTAACATTTAAATTAAACGGTATTTGATATTGAGGTGAAGCCCCTTTTTACCAGCAATAATTTTAACATTTTTCAAAATATTACTTATATCAAGACTATATTATTAATTAATTTATTCAAGGCGACCCAGCTTGCTATTCTCTCACATTCATTCTGTTTTAACACCCCATTTTAATTATTTAGTACCCAAAAAAATGAAATTATTTATTTAGTGTAATTGTCAGTCGAGTACTTCACCCTTGACGACTCTGATGATCACGCGTCGCACCGATTACATGTCCAAAAGCTTAACACATTTTCACACACATTCCCACGTGAACAGAGTGATAGCCGCTGTTCCATACTTCCGGGGATTCCCCTAAGTCACCCCCCCCCCCAATAATTTCAAATCTATACCAATTTCAAGCACAGCTATGGTCAGGTTTACAATTTTTTGGCCATAGCTGGCCGCCATCCAAAACCACGATTAGTGCTGGTAAGGCAGTAATCGCCCGAAAAGGCGGGGAAATCATCTTTCATTTCAAGCATGTTTGACTTCGTTTTATAATACACTGCATGGCAACAAATCAACATATAATATAACATTATATAAAAGTTGTGCAGTGTATTTTACGCCAGTTTGGCCTCCGATGGAGGTAACACTCTCTGTTACTCCCCAACACTTACTGCTACCTACAGTGGCACATGCCACCACTGTACTAGCCTACTTATAGCTAAACTTAATGTCCTTCTACAGTTGCAGTCTCTACATTCCATAATTATATCACTTCTATCAGCACCACACAACCCCCCAAAATTACCCATATATCTCGTATGAAAACATAATACACATTTACCTTGAACATTGACATTTTTACATTACTAAACAATTCTCATTTAAATAATTTTTATAGAAAATTATAAACATTACAATCTGAAATCTTCATCAACTCCTTTATATATCATCATTTAATTATTTACCCCTTGCTGCAATTAGATTCCTCAAAATTTTCAAATTTATTATTAACCTCTTTATTTTAACAATCATGTTATTCCACAAACTAAACCATTTAACATTTATTTATTTATTAATTGTTATCAAAATTAAACCTCATAAAATAATTTAACTTCATTATCACAACTCAATTGTATAACATTTTAAATCCAACAAAAAATAGTTAATCATCTCAAAATCATTTACTTCAATCAATTATTAAAAACACAACATATTTTAATTACCTTACTTCAACACAATCATAATTCATGTCTCATCATCTTCAAAATTACTCTCCTCACTTATTTAATCTGTCAAAATAATATTATTATTATTATTATTAAATAAATTCTACTACCTTCACACATTGTTTACATCACATACTTGTTACAATACAAACACAATTAATTTCACCTAATTTATTTACAAATCTTTGTCATTATTTTTCAATTTACCACATTTCATTTTCCAAGTAAGCAAGGTCATAACCACAAATTAAAATATTTAAAATGTCCATTCATTGAGTTTATATTCAACCTCCATCGTCAAAAATTAGTCTTGTTTTCACATAACATTTTTCAATTTTATTTATGCACCTCATATGGCTATCCTTTGTGTAATAACCATAAAAATTTATTTTATCCATTTTACCACAATAATAATACATAGGGTTACCTCCCATTATTATTATTTTGTCATAAACCAAGTCAGCATTATTGTTTTTTGGCAAGTCTCCATTAGTATTTATTATTACAATCATATCATTTAAATTTTTATCACAATAGACGTCAGCTGTTACTAATACGCTGACCCTCTCTATAGGTAAGTATATGTTATTATCATCAATATAATCATCAATCTTTATTTCACAAGGTGAGTCAATTTGTTCCTCTCTTTCAATACATAAACTCTGCACTAATATTTCATAATCTCTATTCACCTTAAATATTTCTACCACTCTGTCTCTCTCTTCATACCTTTCCCAACCCCTTTTTACTTTCCATACAGAGGGCAATACAACATTATTACAACACATCCTGGCCTTACCAGGGAAACCATAATACATAAAGGGACTATCATTTGTAGACCTTTTGTCTCCCAAATAAACTAATAAGGAACCTTTGTCCTCATACAACACTTGTGAAGCATTTACTTCACATATACTACAAGAAAAATTTGCCCTCTGTTCATACTCTACAGTTAAACTATCTCTCCATTCTTTCTCCAGCTCATCAATACTTATTACTGCTTCATTACTAACCTCAACTGACTTTCTACTCTCAATATTACTACTATTGTCTACTGTATTATTTTTTGCTACCCCATTTTCAATCACATCATCATTTTTAATATCATTGTTATCACTTGTTAACACATCATTATAATTATCGGTACTCACTTGTTCTCAGTTACTTCATTAATTACATTCCCACTACACTTACCGGTATTTCTTGTAACATTATCCTCATCTTTTATTCATTTTATAGCTATGTGGAAACGTTCATCAATACGTTTACATAATTCATTACTCATAGAATCAAACTTTACACTTATACTTTGCTCCAATTTAATATTTTGTTCTTAAGTTCTTTAAAATTAATATAATTTTTAATATTTTGTTGTTCACATTTTATTTTCTGTTCTTTAATATCATTACTTAATTGGTCAAATTTGGTCTCAAATTACTATTTACTTTACTGAAATTGGCTTTCATAAAATCAAATATGCCATCTAATGACAATTCTTTTTCTTTTATATTTGTTTTTATCACTACAGGAGTAGATTGTGCTTCTGCATTATCGATCATTATTGACCCGGTTAGGTCAGCGTTAGTTACTGCTTGAACGCTCAAATCAGCTGTTGGCATTGACTGACTTAATTCGCTCACACTTGGTGACGGGTCCATTGACCCGAGGCCACTCTCATTCATAACTGAGTCTATCAAATTGTTCTCTTTTTCGTTGTCAGACATTTTATACTGGTTTATTACTTATGTTCTAACTACAATAAATTCGAAATAATATGCTATAGCATACATAAAATAACTCCTATCATAACTACGTGACTTTTACGTAATTTAATTTTTCTTCCATAACCGTATTTCACTTCCTGCAGTCACGGCACCATTGTAACTTTATTATGAAATTTTATTATATTAATTTAAGTTTGAAACTTCCACCTACCTTTTAATTCTTATGATCTGGCTGGATCTCTAGTGTGGGACTTAACCCATTTCGTACGACGAACTTATCAGTGCAGCAAATGAAATAAGGTATTTGAAATAATTATTCGCTCTTTTAGTAAATAAAACAAAGTAATGAATTTATTATTATAATTCCAGTCATAACTCTAACATTTAAATTAAACTGTATTTGATATTGAGGTGCAGCCCCTTTTTACCAGCAATAATTTTAACATTTTTCAAAATATTACTTATATCTAGACTATATTATTAATTAATTTATTCAAGGCGACCCAGCTTGGTATTCTCTCACATTCATTCTGTTTTAACACCCCATTTTAATTATTTAGTACCCAAAAAAATGAAATTATTTATTTAGTGTAATTGTCAGTCGAGTACTTCACCCTTGACGACTCTGATGATCACGCGTCGCACCGATTACATGTCCAAAAGCTTAACACATTTTCACTTCTTTTCTTTCACTCCACTTCGAGCTGATAGGTTGCTCTAACTTACGTTTTTATACACTTTGTGGACATTTTGTAAAATTTTGTAGTTCGCGAACCTTTTTATGAAACCCCGGTCGGGGAGGAATTCTTTCGTCGACTGAGTTTATGGTCTTCACATTTTTATAAAGTTTTGCCCGACCGGGAACACGCGCCAATACTCGCATCCGTTACACTTAGTTCTTTTTCGCCGACTGACGAAACGACGACTAACTAAATCCCCACTTTGTCTGACTGTTTTCGGTAACATACACACTGCCTTTTGGATGACAAAGTTTTTCGTCACCGTTTAGGTAGCATGGTTTGGCATTGTGCACTGGTGTTGACGATGCTGACTGGCGAAAATATTGAGGCTGTGGAAGGCGTGGCCTCTAAGAGTATCCGGCAACAACGGACCGCATGGAACAAAAGTCTTTGTCTCTCGCCATTTTTCGTGGCGTCCTTTTGGAGTCTGATGTGCGTCGTCTATGCGCGCATGTTCCTGTTGCGCGTCTTTGTACGTGCCTCAATGCTTAATTACCGTGTGTTTAGACTCGGCATCGCATTCCATTGCCACCTCGCCGTTCACAATTTCACTTCATTGTTCCTTTGACGACAATTTTATTTCACATTGGGACTGACCGTGCAGATGGAAAATAATTTTATAACTTTAATAAAATGAAAACCCTTCCCTTTAGCCCCGTTACATGGTCTTACGTCTACACAAATCATTTTTTATTAAATACATTATATTATCTCTATCAATATAATGACTACGTATATTCTCATATTCTTCCACAATACCAACAGGATTATTCCATGTTATTAGATCATATAACTTGTCACCATCGAGTATAGTCATGTCGCCCTTAGTATGATCTGTCACAATCAGGTACGTTACACTATCATCAACATTATCGTCATCTACTGCTGCACCAATTACGTCATAAGGTAAGAATTCAATATAATTATCATCTCTCTCTCGCTTCACTCTCTCAATTATTTATAATTTCTACTAATCTCAAATAACTTTATCTCCCCATCAACACACAACTCTCTCTCAAAATATCTCCCATCATAATGCCATCTCACATTTTCTCTACTAACCCATGCAGAAGGCACTAAATCATCACAAAATTTCAGGGAACAACTTGAAGACCTCATGTCTTCCTCTAAGGGACTCGTGCCCTTCAACAACAACATTTGTAAATACCTTGGTTCACAATAAACCTGGGGAAAATTCACCCTCTGCCCCATATCCACAAAATAACTCTCTTCATACTCTCTCTCTAACTTATAAACACTGATTTCTACCCCTTTACAACCCCCTACTCCCATTTCTCTCTCATTTTCACTAACTATCTCTATATTATCATCATTACTATTTATTTTCATTATATCACCTTTAAATACCTCGTTTTCAACTATTTTACCACTATTTTTAATTACATCATCATAATTCTCAACACCACTTACCTTATCGTTTTTATTTTCGTTTAATTGGTCTGTCTCTCTACCATTTTCTACCCCCACTACACTATCATCATTATAATCACTATTTAATATTTTATTCTCTAACGCTACCACTTCCACTATTTTACCATTATTATTATTTGTCATATCTCTAACACTGTTACCTAACTTCTTATTTATTATCTGATTTAATTTCCTGTCTAAATTTTTATTCATTTCGTTAATCTTCTTCTCGCAATTGTTACTTATTGATTCTATTACTTGTTCTTTAATTGTATTAAAACGTTCGTCAATCTCATTCAGACGTTTATTCATATTACTTTCAAATTGAACATTTTGTATATTCATTTCATCAAATTTAGCATTAAAATTACTTTTTATTTCTTTAATTTCGCTTTTTTTGTTCGTCAAATTTAGCATTGAAATTACTGTTGATTTCACTAAGTCTACTTTCACTTTTAACATCTTGAGCTTTCATAAAATTGAACAAGTCATCTAATGACACTTTACTGACTGTAGGTGTCGACTTAGCGTTTACTCCGCTCATAATCATTGATTCGGTCTCGCTTAAGTCGCTATTTATTTGACTTTCCGTCTGGCTGTCAGTGAAGCTGACTTCATTGTTAATATTTTCATTTGTACTTATTTTTTATATTATTTAGTTTTTTACTTATTTATAATACACATATATAAATAATAGTATAACATAACCCTATCTTACACTCTCGTCATCTATGTCTATTTCTAAGTACATCCCAATTTACTCATTTCAAACAACCATCCTGTTTCTCAAAACAGGTCCACATTTGCATAAATTTATTTATGCAAATGGTCCAGCTGTTCGGGCGCCATTGTTAAGTTTTATTTATTTTTATAAATTTATTAATAAACTTTGTTTACAACTACATACTTTCGGCTAGTGTAGCCGCCATGTTGTCTAGTACCAACTCAAACTTTTTACTCACTGTGTCCAGGGTCTCATTGGACGAGCTGAAAACAACAAGATGGTTGCTTGGAAATGATTACTTCAAATCTACTTGTATTTATGCAAACTTGTGTTTATTCATTATTTAGTTTTGCTGTTGTATATTAATGACAATGACAAAATTACTCCCTCCATCTCTTACACTTTTACTATTATAACTTTAATACAGTATATTATTTATTTTAACATCAACCTTTCTTCAAGATATTACTGAAAATTAACTTGTTAAACACTAAAACAGATGCTGCAGAAATACTAAACTACCTTCTCTTAACGTAAACCAGTGCTTTTTTAATTATGTAATTCAAACTCACCCATACACTCTCACACGCGCTTTCACATTAGACAAGTTATATTCCACTTTGAGCTCATTTTTTGTCGCGTTCTTGTATTTTATGTTAAAATAATAAAATTTGGTAGGTTACTTCCCTTTTATCATGTTGAAGGTACTCTCTTACAATGTTTCCTCGTAGACACGCACTAACTTAGTTTGGTCACCAAATCTTATTGTCTTATTAGTATGACGAGCCAATTTCTGAGGCGAGGCCAATTACGCATTGCATTCCACGTGACGTATTTACAAGCTTGGCCGTTATGTAACTGGTGACTTCATCGGTCAAAGTTCGTTTGGCTAAATATAACTGTTGTTTTGCGTCTGCAATGTTGACCTTGATACGATTTCATGCACTTGTCTGCGTCGTTACAAAACTTTACACTTATGATTTCTACTTTTGAATTACAAATAAAAATTATGTTTATTTTCCCCAAAACACTAGGTGGGCTGAAATGTCCCGTTACACCATCTGTTTATTATTAAATAAACATGTTATTGTTCCTGTCTATCTTCTTGTTCAGTGTGTCACTATCTTCTTTCATATGTTTTAAAGTTTAGTTAGTTTCACTGATTTGTTGTTTTAGCTGTTTATTATCATCCTCCATCTTCTTACTGGTATCTTCCATTTTCTTATTATTCTCGGCCATTTGTTGGCTTATTTTTTGGTTATCTCCCTTTAACAATTCTATATTCTTCTGATTCTCTTCCCTGGCTTTCTTGTTATCTTCTTTCATTTCCATCATCACTCTCATTATGGTTTCCTGGAAATTGATGTCCCCTGTTTGTGTAGGTTTCTCGGGTTATTCCTCTTGTTGTGCGGGTTGGTTCGGTTCCGCAGGAGGTAACCTTCCTTCTACATCTTCAACCGGAGTTGCCTCTTTGTCGTCCATTTCTGTTATTAGCGATAGTATTCTGACCGCTAGAATACTATCCTTCTGATCTTGTAACAGTTGGCGGCTAAAAATTCGAAAAAAGGTCAATGGTTTTAATTTCTGTAGCCTATTAATTCCCCAATTTCAGCCTCACTAGTTGAGCGCCACTTTGTAACTACACAAGTATGTACAGTTTATCAATCTTAAGCCTCACTGTTGGGATCGCCACTTTGTAATATAACGTGATTCGTATATGTTTAAATACCACATGTTGATTGCATCACTTTGTAACCAGACGAGTGTATTTTCGTTATAATCTTCGTCTTTATTGGGTTATTTTATATTTTATTTTTATTTTTGTTTATTTTATTTTTAATTAGGGTTCGGGTTAAAATTTTATAACCATCCACATTTAATTATTTCTTACTCTCTTAATATCAATCGTTGAGTAGAATTTAATTTGAAGAAATGTTTTGTGTTAGCTGATTCGATTTGACAATCGATTCGTAATATAAGAATTACCTACAGTACTTCTTCGTTTCACTCAGCTGATGTTATTCTTCGCAAGTGTTCCTTCTTCTATACCTGAAATTCTTCTAACTTACTTATTTTTCTAAATAAAACGCAATTAATTGATAATTAATCTCATTTAATGCAAATTGAGCAATTAATCGACTCTTGGGTCGTTATTGTGATTCCCGGCTCGACTCATCAATCTCATGTCGATTGCAATCAAATGTAATTTAAATAAAATTAATATAATTGATTCGGGTTCTTTGAACTGTTACTAAAAAGTCAGAAACGAAATTTTTCTAAAAAGTACAATACTTACAACTAAATTCTTAGTTATTAACACATAAATATTTGATTTTTTTGTTAGGAGATATACAACATTAATTATACGTTTATATGACCAAAGCTTAAATATGGCGTCAGTGGAACAGCTCGTTCAGTTTGAGAAAATGGCTGCCATGTCACACCTCAAATTTTATGTTAATAGTTTTTTGTCACTTTCCCTTAAATAAATGATTCTTAAATTGAGTGTCCACAGTTATAATAGTTGTTAATCACTTTTTCTTCATTGTATTGTAATTGAAATGGTGTTGTGAGTTTATTATAGTGTGGTGTTATAATAACAGTGTTTAGGTTAGATATTAGTTCTGCTTACCAAATGTATATAGAATGTTCACTTTCAAATCATACTTTAAAATTAAAAAATTAAACCTCCGCTCAACAGTCCGTTAAGGACCAAGGCGTACCGCATGGCTTTTGTGTTAGTGTGACCGGTGTATGGCTAGTACTACGCGCCACCAGCCGCTAGTTGCGGTATTCACAGCCAGGAGGCGGCGCTGTTATCTCAGCGCCTACTCAGTTTGCCTCACGACGCTGAGTGCACGCCGTACGGAACCTCCGCCGGGAATTGAACCCGGGACCAGAGCGCATCAATCGCCCGCGTTAGCCACTAGACCACCTGGAGGCTCATAATCATACTTTACTTTGTAACGGGGCTAAAGTGAGGGGTTTTTTATTTTTATTAAATTTGGGGTTTTATTCTATTAAATTTCACAATTCATTTCCATATGTGTGGCCAGTCCCCGGTAGAATCTAAACGTAGTTCGAACAAAGGAACTGTGGTGAAACAATTGTAATGGAATGTGCGGGTGACACAATTCTTAGAACTTTGCGGCTGTGTGACATCTACGCACAAACGCACCAGATCCAGCAAGTGCGCAGACTGATGCCGAGTTGTTTAAAACAAGATGGCTTGAAGATGAATTTTGTCTTACACATGGTCCGAGCTGGCGGAAGTAAGTTTAAGTCCAGCCTACTTTTGTGACGTCGACCAGTGCACACTGAATATCGTCGACGTCAAAAACACGAAAAACCCATGTGTTGAATGTGTCACCGCTATGACTACAAAGTACAAGGCATTGCTTTCCGCCTTGTACGGCCAAAAATCTAGTCGAGAGGGGACTTATAGACGCTACCAGTCTCTCACTGAAGCTCGCCTGCGCAGGCAGCCCGCAAAACAGGGCTCAGCAACAAATCATTTTAAACATCAAATAAAGTGAGTGCCGTTTTGTCAAAATACGGAAGTGAGTACAGTTTTCGAAGAATGACATCCTAAATTATTTTCGGACATACTGATCGAGTGAGTTATATAAGTGATGCATCACAAGGTTGAGGAGACTCCACGTTGCCGGCAGGGGTAGTGAGTAATGTATCTCAGAATACAGAAATATATTGCATAAAATGGGGCGTATTTAAATAAAAAGGGGGTTCATGTTATTTTATTGAATGAATGTGAGTGCGGGCAGACTGGGCTGTTTTAGGTAAATATAAGATGTAGATTTTAACTTTGTTAATATAAGATGTTTCGCTAAAATGTAAAGAACTTTTAATTTGTCTTGATTTTTTGGAAAAGAATATGTCATGGTTAGAGACCAATACAAAAAATGAAATAACTATATATTAAAAATTTTTTAATCTCTTCACAAAATGCGAGTTGCGTCAGTTATTAAACTAACCCTAAATTATTCTTGCATCTAGACGTTCGTGTGATGTAACCCTGAGAGAATATTTTAAGGTAAGTGGAAAAATAAATAAATTTATTTGTATTTGTATTTAATTAGATTATCACAGTTGGCGCGTCCGATACAGGGACGAATTTGATTAATTCAATAATTAAAATTCCACACCTACAATAGATGCAAGTTTGATTTGAAGGTTAAGTAACTACGTAAAAATTACGCAGCACATATAAAATAGTACATCAATGTTCAGAGTTTAAGAGTTAAGTGGTAGATGTTTTTATGTAAGAAAATCTAGATTAATAAACTTATAGATATGGCAGGAAATAATGAAAGCAATATAAATGAAACGACTAGTGTCGAAAACTGTGATGATTCAAATATTATGAATAATGTTGAAATCCACTCGACTCCAAACGGGAGTCAGGAAAATAAAACAAAAAATAATGCAAATGAATCAGATAGTACAGATGATTCGGGGATTCAAGTAACTCCAAAATTAAATAGGGAAAGTAAAATTAATAATGAAGAAGTCAGCTTCACTGACAAAAATGTAGCAGCACAATATACTCCAACGAACAAGAGCAAAAGAATTGTCGATGGACGATATATTTAATTTAATGAAAGCAATGTCCAAAAATATAAGTAGTAATCTAAATGAATTAAAAGAACAAAATAATGAACAGAAGAGTGATTCTGACAGCAAATTTGAGGTACAAAATATTAAATTCGATGAATTAAAAAACCAAATTAACAAAATTAATAAACGTTTTGAGATTACTGATGAGAAATTTGTTAACAAATGTAACGATCTAAGTACAAAATTAGATAAGGCAGTTAAGAGTATAGACGTAAAAAATTAATGAAAGAGATGAGAAAGTTGACAGACAAATTTGTGAAATCACACTAAGTATTGAAAGTAAAATCAGTAACGTAAATGAGCAGATGGCAGACCAAATTAAAACTCAAATTGAAGAGCGGTGTATAGAAATAGAAAATAAATGTGTAACTAGAATTAATGAAAATAATAATGATGTAGAAATCAAAATAATGGAAGTAGAAAGTGCATGTAAACAATCAATACAAGAGAGTGTATTAATAAACATAACCTTCAATATGCAAATAAATATGATAACAAATTTAGCATGATAGAGCAGAATATCATAGAAATCAAAGATGAATTACATGTGGCCGTAAGCCAAAATTTAAATAATGTTGCGGAGCGAGTAGTGTATACTCGCGAAGCAAAAGATGACATAGAACTAGAACAATTTAATTGTGACAACCGTAGAGTACACCCGATGCAATTCTTGAATAGGGTGAGGGAATTCAACCGATTTAATAGTAGTAGTTGGGAGATCAAATTATTAAAAATTTTGAAGTGTTTTAAGGGTAATGCCGAGATATGGGCGGAAGTACATAATACAGAGTGGAGTAGTTATGAGAAATTTGAGTTAGCATTTCGAAACAAGTATTGGTCAGAAGAGGACCAAGAAATTTTATGTAGCAAAATAATGGGAACGGGGAATTTTGGGAGAATAAATAACCATGTATGTAATGACAATATATAATGAGGCCAAGTACCTAGAACCGCCATTGCCGTTCCGGTCATTTGTGAGACATATTAGCAAACACCTGCCCAGAGAGGTGCAAATTACATTAATGACGAGAGAAATTGTAAATATAAATGAACTGGAGAGTATGTTAGATGTGTTACAAAATATCGGGGAACGTGAAGTAGGGAGGCGTCCAAATCCACCAGTGGTACTAAACAATAATAATTACCATCAGTATAGGGGAACACCAAACTTTCATAGAGGAGCACATGGGGGAAATTTTGATAATAGGGGCAAGAGTTGGCGATGTATAGACTGTAATGTAGATAACTATTAAAATAGAACAACTTGTTTTAGATGTCATAAGAACAGGGAGTGTATACGTAGTGAGAGAATGCATCACCAGCCAAATCAGCAGCAGAGAGGAGCAGAATACAATAGAGGAGCGCCGAGATGAGGTGGAAATTACAACCGAGGAAGAGGAGGAAACAACCAAGCCGTGGCAGGTCCACAGTAAACTAGGGAGGACAATGGAGAATCGGGCCCAACCATTGTCAACGGAGAACCGGGTCCAAGTGACAGACGAATACCAGAGTAATATAATCAAAGTGGACATGGCGAAGGAGTTATTGGAAGAAGAGGACACCAAAGTGATGGAGCACAAAACCGGATTGACGGAGGTGATGGTCACTATAGAAGGTAAGAGTTATAAAACATTGATTGATACAGGTAGTGAGATCTCGGTAATTTCTGAGAATGTAATGGGAGAATTAAAAGAAATAAATAAAAATATACCATCATTGCCAGTTGCGGGAGTTACAGTAGTGGGGGTAACTGGGGTAAGAAGTAAAAGAATAACTAGACAAGTACAATTAAATATTTTGATAAATGAAATTGAATTTGAAAACACATTCCTAGTGGTTAAGGGGTTGAGTTTAGATGTAATATTAGGAAATGATTTTTTGGAGAGAAATGGGGCAATAATAGATTTCAATAAACAAATAGTAAAATTTGAAAATGGGAGTAAACCAGTCGGGGTAAAGTTTAAGAAAGTAGTAGATGAAGTTACGGGAATAAAAATGATACAAAAGCAGGTAGGCGATGGAGAGATAGAAACTAAAATAAATATGTGTCGAGAGAGTGAGAGTATAGAAAATGAGGAGGGAGAGATGCATGTGAGTGGCTAAATAGAGCCAACAAATTTTTTAATGAAGGTGTAGTTGTAGGAAGCACTCAGCGAGAGGAGTTGTGGACAGTTGTGGAGCGTTTCCGAGATGTGTTTGATGAATCACCAGGGAGAGCGAAAGACTATATATGCGAGCTGAAGGTTCGGGAACACTCACCCTACATGCAGAGGAGTTATCCAGTACCATTTTCAAAGTGAAGAGCCGTGCAGGAGGAATTAGACCGAATGATGAAGGGAGACATAATTGAAAGATCGATATCGCCATACTCAAACCCGTTAGTGGTAGTGATTAAGAAGGATGGAAAGGTAAGACTATGCCTAGATGCTAGAAAGATAAATCAAAAAATCAAATTATAATACCTGACCGGGAGTCACCGGAACCAATTAATGAAATTTTACAGAAATTTAGTGGCGTTAAGTACATGACATCATTAGACTTAACAGCAGGATATTGGCAGGTGCCGTTAGCAGCAGAGAGTCGGCGATATACTGCCTTTCTTTTTAATGGTAAGAATTATCAGTTCAAACGTCTACCATTTGGGTTAAACACCAGTGTTGCTAGTTTTATTAAATGTTTGGATAAGATATTACAACCTAAAGATTTAGATTTTTTAACAGTGTACGTAGATGACATACTGATAGCATCCAGAACATTCACTGAACATTTAGAGCATATAGAATATGTGTTAGACAAATTACAGAAGGGGGGTCTGACAGTCAATTGGGATAAATCTAAGTTTTTACAAACGGAAATACATTTCTTAGGTTTTATAATTACACAAGAGGGAATATTAGCTAACCCGGACAAGGTAGAAGCTATTATGCGCTTCCCGGAACCAAAAAACATTAAACAATTGCAAAGCTTTTTAGGTTTATGCAATTTCTATAGGAAGTTCCAAGAAAATTACCCACACACAACATCGAAACTAAGTGCAGTACTCCAGAAGAACAAGCAGTGGAGATGGGGAGAGATGGAGCGCAACGCATTTAACGAAATTAAGAGAAAATTAGCCATATGATTATGATGAATCATCCTGATTTTAATAAAACTTTTTACTTACAGACAGATGCAAGCAACGTAGCTTTAGGGGCGGAGCTCTACCAGGAGGGCTGCGATAAGGAACATCTTACCATCGCCTTCGCCAGTAGGTCGCTTCTGTCTGCGGAAAAAAAATTATACCACCACCGAGAAAGAACTTTTGAGCATTGTGTTCGCCGTGGGGAAGTTCAGGACATACATCCTGGGAAACGAAACTGTAAGCCGAACGGACCACAAGGCACTATCATTTCTGAATTCTTGCAAATTAACGCACATTCGCCTAACCAGGTGGGTATTAGCTTTACAAGAATACAACTTTTCCTGGGAGTACATAAAGGGGTCAGATAATAAAGTACCAGACACACTTTCCAGGGTAGATTTTATAGAAAATAAAACAGGTAGGGACCTTAAAGAAATAGAAATTTTTAGATTAACTAGAGAAGATAGAATTTTTGGTGAGGAGTTAAAGGACATTAAGAATATGCAAAGATCTGAAAGTAAATTTGGTAAAATAATTGTTAGTTTAGAAGCGGAGGTAGATGGGTCTGAATATAGTACACGTTTTCAAGTATATCAAGGGATTCTGTTTAAAAAGGTAGAGGGGGGGAGCATGATTGGAGGCTAGTTATACCAGAAGGGTTGGTAGATAAAATTATTTGGGATTGCCATATAAGGTATGGGCATTTTGGGGCAAGAAAGTGTGCTAATGTCTTAAAGGAATCATGTATATTTAAGAATATGGAGAGGAGAGTTAGAAGAGTGTTAAGAGTTTGTGATTTGTGTCAGAAATCGAAAGTAGTGAACTATAGAGTAGAAGGGGAGATGAATTATATAAAAGTTGAGAGACCATTTGATTTAGTTGCAGTTGATTTGTATGGGCCATTACCTAGAGGTAGGGGTGGTGTATTGTATGTATTTGTAGTTTTAGACACTTTTTCGAAATTTGTTAAGTTGTATAGTATTAAGAGAGCGACGAGCAAAGTGCTTAGCGAAAAAATAGTAAGAGATTACATGATCAATGTAGGAAAACCAAAAATAATTTTATCTGACCATGGACCACAGTTTATAAGCGGCAAGTGGTGACAGACGCTTGGATGGGAAGGCATCATACCCAAGCATACGGCAGTTTACCATCCACAGTCGAACCAGGCCGAACGGGTGATGAGAGAGATTGGTAGGATATTTCGGGCATATTGTCACGCCAAGCACAAAGAATGGCCATCCTACGTGAAGAAAGTAGAGGAGTGGCTGAATTGTACCACCCATGAATCCACCGGATTTACGCCGCATGAATTGATCAGAGGAACAAGGCCACCCAGAATATTGGAACAACTGTTTGAATACCCACCAGGAAATCAAATTATAGATTTAAATATGAAAACCAGATTAGCAAATGAAAATTTACTTACAAAAGGAGAACGGAGGAAGCAGAGACATGATGCGAAAGGTAGATGGACCAAATATGAGGTAGGTCAATTAGTGTTGGTAAAGAGGCATGATTTGTCGAGTGCACAAGAGAAAGAAATAAAGAAGTTTTTCCTGTTATATGAAGGGCCATATGAAATTGTGGAAATAAAGATGCAAAATGCGTATGTGTTACGGAATCCAGCAACGCAGGAAATAGTGGGTACACAAAATGCGACGAACTTGAAGTTATATAGGTCACTTTAAATGTTTGAATTCTATAGATAGTATTAAAATGTTGTTTTATGTTTTCAGAAGGGACTCTCCTCCATTTTCGGGCGGTCACGACCTTACCAGTCCTGGCCGTGGTTTTCGGAACTTGGAGGCGGGCCATGGTTGGAGGATCTTCCTTCGGGTGGTGAACGCAACGATGGTCCGGGTCCACCAAAATTGGTCAAAAGTTGAAATTTACACCACATTTGAATGGGGAGGGGGACCCCTAAAGGTATGTGACAAATTATTTTTTTATATACACTCATGGTGCAGCGGTCAGGTGTACCTGTCACGTACCTGTACTGCCTGAGAGTGTTTGTACATAATGGAGGCTGCACATATAATAAAGGCAGTGCGTACAAATTAAAATTTTAGTGTTAATGGCAAAACTAAATGTAGCCATTGACAATAGTTCCAGTGTGGTCTGAAAAGATGAGTTTTGCGGCAAGGGGGTTGGAGGGAAGATAGACAGCGGGTTTGAATAAATGGTAGGAGAAGGGGAAGTAGGTTTGGTTTAGATGGGGGACGTGAATTCACATAGTGGATCTATCTTATCTCCAACTTTGCCTTGCAGCGCGACCCCGTCTTTCAGGGCGATTACTGTCTTAATAACACTTATCATAGGAATATTAGACAGCCTCCAAGTGTAAATAGATACCAAAATATAATTTGGAATGTTTATAATTTTAAATTTATATCAATTTTAATAAATAAGTGACCAAATAATTGTAAAATTTGTAGTACCAGTGAAAGTTGGGACATGAAGAAGTGTGTAGAATAAAATAGAAACTTGTTGTCATGCAAGACATGGGGGTAATTTTGGGGGGTAGAGTGGTGTTTATAGAAGTGATATAATAATGGAATGTAGGGACTGCTATTGTAGAAAGATTTAGTATAGTTATTAGTGTGCTATCGCTGTGGTGGCATGTGCCACAGTAGATAGCGATAAGTGTTGGGGGTAACAGAGAGTGTTACCTCCATCGGAGGCCAACATGGCGTAAAATGCACGGCACACCCTTTTTTACAATTTTATATTGTATACTGATAAATTGCCGTGCCGTGCAGTTAAATGATGATGATAACATGCCTGAAAGTAGAGCTGATTTCCCCGACTTTTCGGGCGATTACTGCCTTACCAGCACTAATCGTGGTTTTGGCTAGCGGTCAGCTGTGGCCATAAATTAAGAACCTTGACCATAGCTGGCTTGAAATTGGTTTATATTAGAAATTGATGGGGGGTGAAATTAGGGGAAATCCCGGAAACTATGGAACAGCGGCTGCCACTCTGTTCGAGGAGGAACAGCAAGGCCAGGTGGTAGACCCGCATTAAGGGTGTGTAATTATGTAACAAAAGATATGTTGATATCTAAATATTTCAAATGTAACGCTGAAGCAAGGACACGGAGATGTAAATTCCTCCACCAATGCCGTCCTTGTGGAAGCACATGGGCGCAACAGTCCAACAGAAAAAACAATAGTGTGTGTGGCTGGGAGGTTGCTCAGGGGAGCAACGAATTAAAATTTTGTAACCTAAAGATGATAACTCGCTCTTGCTCTAATTAAATAATTGTATTATGATTTGATAAATAGGTGTTCGTATGTTTATTATACTGTGTTTATTCTATCTTATAAATGTATTAGTTTATTGTGTTAGAGGTAAGGATTGATAAAATGTGTAATTTATATAATTTTGAAATGTGTTTGTAGTAAGGTCATTCACCTTGCTAAGAAAATCAGCTGATCAGTAGTAGAATGTCACGTATAAATTGTTTGTAAACTTCCAAGGTAATTAATGTTTGAATAGTGATTTTAAGGTGTTAAAGATTTTATTTTAAATGATGAAAATAATTTGATATAGTTGAGAATTTTAAATGATTTGTGAAAGATAGTAAAAGGTAGATGTTGGGTGATTAATATTGAGTTAGGACATTTAGATCAGTCCAAGCTGAGTTTAAAGTGGTAATAGAGATGAATAAATATTGTTGTGAATTAATGTAATGTCAAATTTGAGATGTAATGGTGACACAGTAGATATGAGGAATATATGTAGAGTATTGATTGATATTGATGTAATAAATAAGTGGTGATATTTTGTTGAAGTGATGTAATGAGAATGGTAATTAGTTGATGGGAATTTTGTAAGAGGGGGTGGTGTGGTAGGAGTCCGCAACAAAAGGGTTGGGATGGGAAGGGACCGTTTAGCGCCAGAAAGGGTTGCCTTAGGTAGAGTCCAGGAACCAGATTAAGGGAATGAGCTTTTGGGGGGGGGGGAACACACATCCTGAGTACAAAGGGGTAGAGAGTATTTTTTCATAAGGGTAGAATGATGTGAATTGAGTTGAGTAGTAAGTTGGGTTTAGAGATTGTTTGATAGATGTATTTGATAGAGATGGGTGTCATGTTAGTTAAAGCTGTTAGTGGTATTAGAGTCAGAGGGATAAAGATTATAAATGTATACATGCCAAGTGATACAATCAAGTTATTGTGAATAATTAAATCACCCATACTAATGGAGAATGAGGGTATGAAAGAAAGAGAGTCATAGTAAAAATATAGAATTTTAATTGAAACAAGTGACAATTTTAATAAAATTTGAAAATAAAGTAAAGTTGTAAAATGTGTAATTTTGAGTAATTTAAATGTCAATTTTATTGTTAATTATAATAATACTATGGTAATTTTAAATGTCTTATTTTATTACGTTTTATTATGTGTGAAGGTAAAAAATTTTAAAGATGTTTAATGTATTTTCTGATGTAGCCTATGTATAACCTGTGTAGGTCAAGGTTGTGGACTTGACCCAGTTTGATCAGCTGATGGGTGATGTAAACTAAACCAGTTTTGGCAATGAAATAATGCCAATTTTGTTGTTTAATTAATTTAAATAATTGAAAAATTTTTTTTAAATATTGAGAAAAGTATATTTTAATAAATTTAAAATTTAAAAAAAAAAATTTTGATTTTTTGTGCCTGCCATCTAATTGATGTTTTGAATTTTGATTGTGTTATTGTTTATGTGTATTACTAGGGTTTTATTGAATTATATTGTTTAGTATGTATGTATAATCACATGTTAGGATAAATGAATTCATGTTTTAAGTGGATGTTCAATGTGTTTGTTTTTCTGAGTATTAATAGTAATGAAGAAAATTGATAAAGGTAGATAAAAGATTTTTTTGGTTTTGATGAAAACAATAATAATATAACAATCTGATTTTGAGCTTAAAAGAATTGTGAATCTAAAGATAAATATTTTGTGACTTTTAAATGATGAGTTTGTTTCTAAGATATTATAAGAATATGTACGAGCCCAGTAACTGCTAAAGGCAGCCCAGTGTGCATGGTAAGGGGGAACATATCGGTTGAGGATCTGGCGTGGTAGAAGACCAGGGGTTTGGATTTTTGGGTAGCATGTTAAACGGTTAGGTGCGCTGTGGTGTGTGTCTGTTCGATTTTATGGTGTTGGGATCTCGGATAGAGAAGTCCAGTGATCTCGTTCAGATGCGGCCATAGTCGCCGAGCCAAGGGGGTTGTTTACCCATGATGTATAAGAACAAATGGGGGGTTGTTGGCACCATATCCTCTCCGATCCTCTTAGGGGTGTAGCAATGAGATTTCTTCTGTTTCGGCAGAAGACATCTCATTGGGGGGGGGGTATTGTAACGGGGCTAAAGTGAGGGGTTTTTTATTTTTATTAATTTTGGGGTTTTATTCTATTAAATTTCACAATTCATTTCCATATGTGTGGCCAGTCCCCGGTAGAATCTAAACGTAGTTCGAACAAAGGAACTGTGGTGAAACAATTGTAATGGATGTGCGGGTGACACAATTCTTAGAACTTTGCGGCTGTGTGACATCTACGCACAAACGCACCAGATCCAGCAGGTGCGCAGACTGATGCCGAGTTGTTTAAAACAAGATGGCTTGAAGATGAATTTTGTCTTACACGTGGTCCGAGCTGGCGGAAGTAAGTTTAAGTCCAGCCTACTTTTGTGACGTCGACCAGTGCACACTGAATATCGTCGACGTCAAAAACACGAAAAACCCATGTGTTGAATGTGTCACCGCTATGACTACAAAGTACAAGGCATTGCTTTCCGCCTTGTACGGCCAAAAATCTAGTCGAGAGGGGACTTATAGACGCTACCAGTCTCTCACTGAAGCTCGCCTGCGCAGGCAGCCCGCAGAACAGGGCTCAGCAACAAATCATTTTAAACATCAAATAAAGTGAGTGCCGTTTTGTCAAAATACGGAAGTGAGTACAGTTTTCGAAGAATGACATCCTAAATTATTTTCGGACATACTGATCGAGTTATATAAGTGATGCATCACAAGGTTGAGGAAACTCCACATTGCCGGCAGGGGTAGTGAGTAATGTATCTCAGAATACAGAAATATATTGCATAAAATGGGGCGTATTTAAATAAAAAGGGGGTTCATGTTATTTTATTGAATGAATGTGAGTGCGGGCAGACTGGGCTGTTTTAGGTAAATATAAGATGTAGATTTTAACTTTGTTAATATAAGATGTTTCGCTAAAATATAAAGAACTTTTAATTTGTCTTGATTTTTTGGAAAAGAATATGTCATGATTAGAGACCAATACAAAAAATGAAATAACTATATATTAAAAATTTTTTAATCTCTTCACAAAATGCGAGTTGCGTCAGTTATTAAACTAACCCTAAATCATTCTTGCATCTAGACGTTCGTGTGATGTAACCCTGAGAGAATATTTTAAGGTAAGTGGAAAAATAAATAAATTTATTTGTATTTGTATTTAATTAGATTATCACAACTTGTTCTTTTGCTTTCTCGATTTAAGGAATTATTATATCTTCAAATTCATATTAGTATTATTTTACTTATTTTTCGGCTGGTTTCTTCTCAACATATATTTTTAGTTGTTTTGATTGTTCATCTTCTTTATTCCTTTTTCACAGTACTAAATTAATATAGAATATAGAACTTTCACTTGTGAAACTTACTTGTTTTTTCTCTCCGTACGCGTTTCGGCGTGATGTGCGCCTTCATCAGCAGTTCGAGACAGACTGGCCAGTAACTCGTA
This sequence comes from Magicicada septendecula, assembly GCA_034769895.1. Classification (NCBI taxonomy): domain Eukaryota; kingdom Metazoa; phylum Arthropoda; class Insecta; order Hemiptera; family Cicadidae; genus Magicicada; species Magicicada septendecula. The sequence goes on from CM068367.1 coordinate 454,585,493, forward strand.
ACGGTTTTTATTTGGAAGGTTTAGTGGGGGTGGTGTGTGGAGGAAGGGGATTGGCGCGGGGATCCAAATTATTGTTAGTTTTATGTATAATTGTGTCAAAAAGTGTGTGTGATTTATAGTGTAATTGGTCGTTAAGTATGTTGTTTGGTTGTGTTATGTGGTGTTTGTATATTTCATATTGTTCTGCTGTGTTAAGTTTTCGACTTTTGGGTAAGTAGTGTAATATCTCAAGATTAGTATCTATGTTGGTGTAGCTGTGGTTTTTTGTGTGTATGTGTGTGGCAAACGCGGAATGTATATTGTTGTTGGATAAAGCTTTTAGGTGTTCAGAGTAACGAGATGAAAAAGATCTTCCCGTCTGGCCTATATAGAAACTATTGCAATCATTACAATTTAATTTGTAAACACCTGTTTTGTTGTATTTGTCTATGTCCGTGTTTGTATCATTGATGTGTTTTTTGATGGTATTATTTGTTCTGTATGCTATTTTGTACTTGTGTTTCCTGAATGTGTTGGCGATTTTGTGTGTGTTGGAGTTATGGTATGTGAGTGTGATGTATTTAGTTTGTGTGTTGTTGATATTTAGTGTTTTGTTGTTTTTGTTTATGATGTGTTTGTGTAGTTTGTTTATTAAATAAAGAACGGATTTAATAATGTGTAGTTTGTTAATAAAAAATGGATACAACCCTAATTTAATAAACAAACTACACTAAATAAACAAATCTGACGATGAGCTGTGAAGCTTGAAAGCGCTAATCGGGATAATTTTATATAGTGGTGTGCAACAGTGATCATTCTGCTTGTGATTTCAACCACTAACACAACTTTCTTCATTAAAATTATACAGTTAACATGTAATCTATGTTAACATGTAATGTAATGTTAATTTATAGTGAAAATTGTGAATTTTTGCAATATACGTAAATTTGCTATTAGGTGAGAGATTTAAAGTCAATCTATTGTTAGCTATTTATTATTATAATTGATTGTAATTAAGTTATTAAACATAGAGTTACAATTTACTAATTAATTATAATGTAATTAAATAATTATCGTAATTAGTTTATATTAGCTTATTATGAAATAACTGTATTCACAGGTTTATGGCAAATGTCTCGTCACCCGAATTATTTTGGAGAAATTCTGTTGTGGTGGGGTATCTTTGTCATTTCAATTAATGTGATTGAAGGAGCTGAGTGGGCAGCAATTGCTAGTCCCATTTTCACAACATTTATCATACTTTTCATTTCTGGAATACCACTCCTTGAAAAGTCTTCAGATCAGAAATATCGCAAGTAAGTACACGTAACATAATGAGTTGTTAAATAAAAAGCAGGTATAAGTGTTAGCAAATATCTTCTGTCATGCTTGCCAAATAATGATGATGGTGCACAGAGTAAGTGCCACCAAAATTAAATGTTGATCCAAAAATTTTTAGTATGGCTGGTCTTTTTCGAGCTGAGGAATTGAATTTATACCACAGCTGCAAAAGTGATGCCCAATGTAATGGCTTGAGTTTGGCAAGAAATTGACTTCAGGTAGGATGCCTGCCGTGTCATAAGTGGAAGTCACAATGAACTAAAATGACTGTTTGATGAAAAACTTAATGTGTTTTTCTTTAAAGTGACACCTCAACTGATTGTATATTATCACAGTCAGTTGCTTTTGAAGTTTTAAAGTTCTGATTTAAACACCCTGTATTTAGTTTAATTGTGAATAGATTTTTATTGTAATATGATGCCTCAGGGTGTGTGTGCATGCATGTGCTGTATATGTGTATGCATAATGTGTAAAATAATTAACTTATAAAATTTAATTATTTTCTTTTCAGCAATGCAAAGTATCGTTACTACAAAGCATCTACATCACCTTTAATTCCTATCCCTCCTTCGATTTATGTGGAAGTACCTAAAGTATTGAAATTTATCTTGTGCTTTGAGTATCCATTGTACAATTGGGTAGATGAAAAGGAAGAGGTTACTACAGGAAATAATTCTTAGCAACAAAAGAAAGCACCAAGCAGCGAACTTATTCGTCTTTCAACTGTTAACACACCGCTGCTATCCTGTACTAGTGTTTAATTATTCTGTGTAAGTATCCTAATTTCCTAACTTGTAGGCTTGGCTGAACCAAGTACTAAAATGTTGCATATGTGTATGCAACTTATTCATGTGTTTTAAATACTTGCACATCTGAAGTTACATACGGTATAACATTCTTCTCTAGTTTTGTACAATGCCCTATGAATTGGGCATTGTGTCCCAAACATAAAAACAATGCCAAAGTAAGTCACAGCTGTGTTACACACTTGTTAGGTGATATTTTAGAAGATTTGTTAGATAAAGTATCTAACTCGAAAGACGTTTTTATGATATATAACTAACCAATATTATATTTGTTATAAAGGAATATATTTTACAACTGAGTAAATAATTGATTGTGTTGTATTAGAAAATTATGCGTGTGCAAAATTTATTCATGTTATTAGTATTGTATGAGTCTAGCTATAGTCACACTTGCTTGTGAGACATGCTTTGGGCACTAGTTTGTCAGAATTCACAGAGAGAATGCCACTTATTTTTTGATTTTTTACCTGATCTAACTAAAATAATTTACAGTCTGCATTCAGTTTTGTAAATACTATTTTGTGTAGCATTGCTGTATGAATTTTTAATTTTTTGAACATTGATCCTTTTATATTCTATTTTAATATCAGTAACTTTGAATAGTTTTGCAAGTTCATTTTTATTAATGGAATTGTTGCTCATTACTTTAGAACAAAAAAAAAACAGTATCATATTTATCTATAATAAATTATAACACATTTTACGATGTTACTATAATTAGTATTGTGATAAACCACTTATCCAGTAAAGGCATATTGGATCAGCTATATTGATGATTGTTTCTCAACCATCAAATAAACATGCAAATAAATTATTAAAACTAGTAAGATATACGAAAAGTTTTCAGAAGATACAGATCAAAAGAACCAGTAGCAATTATTGAGACCTACTCGTTCTTATATAGATAGCTTATGAGCATTAGCGTTGGGATAATAGATTTAATAAGATTCCTCTCTACATTAAAAATTTAAACCACTTATGGATGTTAGTAAAAAACTTTAATACAGTTACTTCACCAATGACAAGTGAATGTGACTGATGATGGCCACACAAACTAGTACCTAACCCTAATTACAAACATAAATTGGAAGTAAGTCACAAAAGTCTCAGAAGTAAGTGTAGCTTCTATTGAAAGTAGTAATAATTAAGTTTGTCATGAAAACAAACTGTAGCAAATAAAAAGTACATATAAATGTGAAATTAGTATGTTTGATTCCACATTTATTTAGATTTTAGTATATCTGGTATAAAATTATAGTGCCAGATATATTATGAAAATGATTATTTTTCATAGCAAGTAATAAAATTATGGCACCTGACATACTCTTTACAGAAATTTTTTCCGTATATTCGATTGGATAAATGTCTTCATTGAAAATCAGCTGGAATGAGCATAGCTTTATTGTTACTAACTAATACTATAGTTAAATTGTATAGTGTAATGTTTATAACATGCATATATAATTAAACTGATGAGAAGTAGCTAAATTTACTCGTATTCAATTTAAATTCTGCAAAAATAAAGTTTGTTTAAGGAGACATTATGCCTTTAATTTAAAAAAATACTGATGTAGCATATACAATTTTAGCATAAATAGTAGTATAAAAGATACCTCATTACACCCTAGTGTATAACCTAGACCTTAATATACGTCAGTACACTTGTAATAGATAGGTATTTGAATTTCTCCAAAATCTCAAAATTTTGAAGACAAGTCACTGCTATCTTTACAAGTACTTTATAATTAGTAGGATACATCCTCTTTTAATGTGTTCAGATTCATCGCTTCTAAGATGTTTTTTATGATATTAAAGTGACAATGAAAATAACTTTTGAGAATATCAAAGAAACTTTGTTTTTAACAAATATATTCCTCAAGAAACCTTTTGCTGTTCAGAAAGATTTATGATTTTTACCATTTGCCTTTCCAAAAGCACATTGTTTAAATCTGTGGTTTTTATTCATTAAACTGATAATTTTCTGAATTTGTTGTATACTTGTATATACAAACCTTAGAATAGTGCTATCTCAGAAGTCATTGTGATATTTTTTTTACATCCAGTATGCCTCCTTTCTTCATTATTTTAGAATCACATGTTGAAAAATAACATACAGTCATATGATTGTCTGAAAAAAACACCCATATGGAGCTTCATTGATTTTAATAAAATATTTCAAATCATGGAACATATTGCAAGTTTTAGTTGATGAAGAGAAATGTGGTCTTAATTGACCAACATTACTAAATTGAGTGTTAAATTCAGTATAGAGTTTATAAACTGAGGTTCAATATATTAACATTTATGTTGTGAGTTTTTAGATAGCTGTTTCTTTGCAGTTTAGTAATGATAAAAAATTAATTTATGGTAACATTACACAGCAAGTTTCATTATGTACTTATTTTTCTGATATTATACAGTCACAGTATCTGCCTAGTACAGAAAGTACAATATCTAGTAATATTCCTTTCAGATAAAAATGTTGTTCTTTTATATAATTATTTTATATTTATGTTATTGATGAAAGTTTTTAAAATTATACACTTGATTATAGTGTACAGTGTAGGCTTACTATAAGTAGTTTCCTGTATAGTTAGATGGTCTGCCATAGCAGAATAAAAAAATTAAATATGTAATACATACTGAGAAAGAATGCAGACTTAGTTACTAATAATCTGAACATGCTTTTCATTGTTCTACAACAGTAGCTACTGTACGCATATTACGTAATGGTTACTCATATACCAATTACGGCCATATTTAGCTAGCATTAGATTGTTAAGGAAGTATATTAGCATATCTACAGATCCTTATGAGGACATATAAGGTACCTGCAGTGTGTGTATACTGCCTTATTTTAGTAGTCAACATCTGCATCAAAGCAGCTCTTGTCAGAAACAATTCAGCTTTAATGGCAATACGTTTCTAGTTGCGATATTGGCATGCTTCTGCACGCCACTTAAACAAAGGTCCATACCGACAGTAGAATGATGACGATACAATGGATTGGTTTCATTGAAGATGAGAAGCTGAACTTCATGAATGCTAATTGTGACAATACCATGTCTACATGGACTGAGCATGAGAACATTTTATTAATGAGACAATCTGACTAGTGGACACAAACAGTTTCGGGAGTGTCCTGAAATTTAAAAACAAATTATTTCTTCAAAGGCTTCCACCTGTTGTCCATTCAGTTGAGGTAGTAAGAACAGCATAAGGGCATATGTGTGTGTGTTTCATAAAATCTTGAAGTTTGAATGTAAGATAGGTTTCACTTTAAAAACCAAGGTTACACTGAAACCAGCTACACATTATCTTCTAGAATATTTGTTTAGAGTGTACTGATGAACCAATGCGTGTTTTTACTTCACAGTTTCTGTTGTCTCTTTTTACTTTAGCTACAAGTGCTTACTTGTGTGAACTTCAACATTGCTAATTGATTTCCAAGTGCCAAAGAGTTGCTCATTACTTGTAACCACAAATTATACTATTTAGCTGGTGTTACATGCAGTTATTCACTGTTTTTAGTAACATTACTTAATATTGTTAAGGACATCAAGATCATAAGGTGACAAAAGTATAGAATTAATTTTATATTTATAAATGAGGTAAGAATATTTTGTATAAGTAAACGTCATGTTAAAGCACTGAAACTATTGTGATTCGGTTGCCGCTAGTCTACATTGTTCCTAACCATACAAGTATTATTACAGTAAATTTTAATTGACTCTGCTCTAGAGTTATTACTTTGTCTTGTTATTAGAACTGTATAAATGATAAGACTATTAGTACTAAAATTAGTGATAATAATACTTAATATTTAGAGCTGTGCAATCCAATTTTAAATACAATATGTCATTTTTGTTTTGCACCACTTTACTAAAAAGCATTTATTTTAGCTTAAAATATAGCTTATAGTAAATATTGTTACTGTATACATGAGTAAGTTATACTACTATGATTATGTTATAGCAGAATGTTAAAAAAATTATGTAATAACGATAAAAATAAATTTGTACTTCTAATTAAGCACCGATCGTGTGATATATTGACATGTCGACACAACTGTATGTGTGTACAACTTAAACCTTTAAGATTCAAGTGAATTTTAGAATAATTAGTTGTACAGTATATGTAAAATGAAGTTTTATAAAATAAAATTAGATCTATTAATTCTTGGTACTGCAAATGAATAAATTACAGTAGACCACTTGTATATAAGCTTATAACATAATATGTATGCAAACAGAAATTATTTCTTATAGAAATTAAATTGACTGTAGAAAGAAACATTTTAATCAACTGTAATAACAGTTAAAAAAATATAATTACAAACTCATTTGCAAATTTTTTTTATTTGCAAATTTTTTTTGTTTTTGCTCTTATTATTATTACTCGTGTTATTATTAAATAGTTAGTATTATTAAGCAGGTAGAATTATTTATTTAGAAATGTAGGTTCTTGAAAGCTGAATATCAATTAGAAATATAATTATAAAAGTAATTAATTTACTTTCACTTTGTGAAATCTCAAAGTGAACCTTATACTATTATTTAATACTAAACTGTGTTATTTATTTTTGGCTTTTAATTAATTTGACATGCATCATGCCAAAACATGCTATATTACTAACTGTGTGCTCTAAATTATATAAGTAGAAAGTTATTGTAGAGAGATGAAATAATGTAGCTGCAAATACAAAGAATATATTTTAAGTAGATATAAGACTTATTAGTATATGACGTGTTGATTCATTGGTTCAAATGAAAAACAGAATTTATAAATCAACATGTACATATACTAATGACCTCTTCTGTAGATTTGATTTATAGAAATGAGCACAAACACTTGAAAATATTCTGTAATAACGCTTAATAAAAGGGAGTGAATGTGTGAGAGGAGGGGCAGCAGTATTTTTTATTAATAATAATTGTGACATTATTAATAATATGGGTACTAGTATCTGCCAATTTCCAATTCCCAGTTGGTACTAACACCTGCTAAATCACTAGTAACTTATTAATCACAGAATTTTGACCACTAAGAACATATGGTCTGAAGCAGTAATTAAATTAAATTGTAGAACAAACTTTGTCAAAAACTCGGATATCATCGAAACAATTAACTTAAAACGGACAAATGATAAATCAAGGATCCTTTTGAAATATAAATTATAATATATTGCATTTTAAAAATGAATTAAACATTTTACTTGGTTTGTTTATTTGCTCACCAAAACAACTGCAGATTGTTAGTGGTTGAAACAATTGTTACACTGTATTATTAAATTATTGCAGGTGGTGGGTCTCTATAACAGTATAAATTAATAGTAATTTTACACCAATGCATTTTAGGTTTAAAGTTGAGACCATACATTTTATTTGGTCACTGCCTAGTCACCGAACTGATTTATTGCCATTGAAACATATTTTTAGATTACTGGGGTATGTTGTGTAAATGAAGAGTGTACACATAAAAACTGAAACCTCTCTGTAAAATGCCGGTCTGAAATATTATAATTATGGATTTTTATAGGTTTGTGAATTACCCACTACTTGAAAAACTAGGGGATAGTAAAATTTACATAAGATATTTTAGGTTTAATTATGAATGTTTTATGCTAATGCAAGTTCATAACTTTTCCCAAAGAACTATTGTAAAAAATAGTACAAAAATAAAACAGAAAAAATACAAAAATGGGAACAACAAAACTGTTACTTTTTTCGAACATTTCAGAATTAAAAGATAAACACAATTTGGTGGTTAAGTCTGATTTTTACTAAACTTGTATTGCAACCACTAACACAATTATACTTTCCATAAGCGCTTTCAAGCCTCTCGGCTTATCTTCAGATGGAACACAACCTACCTAGAAACCTTCACCCCTTTATATATCTTATCTACAACCTGGAAGTCTCAACTTGACATAAACAAACATAGCAGGTAAACACTCTTGTTACGCCTTAGCCAGCAAACAATCAGCCGAGTCACCACCCCTTGTCCCAGTACTTCTCCATTGCTGCCTGGTAACTTTCCATTATGACCTGGTACAAAGTGGTTGGAACGTTTCTGGTTATGGAAAGTATAATTGCATGTTACCAGTTGTATTATAAGTTTAGAAAAATTGCAGAATTAATTTAACCTGAATTGGTATAACCAAAACCTTTCTTTGTCAATTAATTCAGTAATGGCTGTTGTCCTTTGTGTACCTCATATAACTTCCATTATAAAAAGTTAACTTTTTACAACTTGTAAAGAAAGATGCCACCATAACGTTAAGTGAAACTGAAGTAATACAGAGTTTGGGATTTATGTTGGAAGTAGAATAGAAGACTGTAAGAAAATACTAAATATTTGAGGGATCTAAACAATTCAGGAATTTAAGTAATGAGATATATTGTGCCATGATATTCTTGTGGATAGAGATTAGACTGATGGAGGAATGAAGCATTTCAAAAAAAGGTTTAAGCTCTGTACCCTATTTATCAAGTCCGTCAAGTGGTGATGAGCATAATGATGTGAACTTTGATAACTAGTGTAACAGTTAAAAGGAAAGATGTCTGGTGGCTAATATTCTTACCTTGGGTGCTAGAAGTTGTAGATTTGAGTCTTGCAGGAGCATGTATAATATCCTATGTGTTTTTTTTAGGCCAAGCCAAGTAGTTGCAACATGTCTGGCAGAAAAAACCATAATTAAAACTAGAGAGTAAGCAGCATGTCTCCCCCTCCCCCAAATAACCATACAACTATAAAAGGGCAATTTTGGAAATCCTAGGTACAAGCTGGCTATTGTAATGGAGGTTAATTTTATTTATTTATGAAAGGAGAGCTGTTACACAATTTAATACCACTGCTTATAAAAATTCTTTCTCATAATTTATAACATTCAATGTGGGCTAACATTGATTTGATTTAATCAAAAGCAGAACACGGTGGATTGCCTTCAGAGGAAAGCTACCTTTTTATCTGAGATTCTTGAAATCAAGTTGTTTGAATTAGTAAGACTGAATAAGTCAAGTCTTCTTCATTAGTGCTTATACTTCTCCACAACTCTTATTAAAGGCTAAGCAACTCTGTTTCTATTGCCATATTGTTTCAGGTGGTTGCAAAGTCAGCCCATTAAGATAACCCTCAACTTATGGGAGAGATGATTTGATTTTTGGGACCATGCCTTTGCGATGGCTACTGAAGTCTCTCCTCCATTTGTAGTAATCTTACTGACTCAGACTGTGTGTATTGCTCTTCAGCCAAACAAGTTAACACTTGCTGGTGATGTGTCTCATCTTAGTCCTAGCCTACCCTCTCACCTCATTTTCGTGTGATCTCTTTTGTCTTGATACTGCAGACAATTGAGCCTACTGCCAACTAGGTGAGAGTGAACTGAAGTTGGAAAAAATGACTTGTTTTTCCTTAATGAAAACAGATAATTTCTTTATACCCCCCTTTATCAGGCAGCTGTAGTTTTGACAAATAGTGGTCTTGTCCAATTGTGTGGAAAATGTATTCCCACAAGCTAAATGATTTATTACCAGTTCAATTTGTTACCTGTTAATTGAACTAGCTGCCGTTGTTAGTAAACCTTAATCACTAACAAATTATAACACTTTATTATTCAGGAATTAAGCAAGGATTGTATAAATTTATTCACTCGTTGGGTGTTAGCAGAAACATCTCTTTATTAACATATATATCTCTCATACTTTACTTTACTTTTAAAACTCAGATTCTAAAATTTTCTGCATTAAATATTTTGAAAATTTACTTTTTTATTCCTTTTATATCAAAAGCATTCAGCTATATATTGTTTTTAGTACCTCGGATCCGGGACTCAACTTAGTTATGTTTTTATTACAACTTCAACCAAATTATTAGAAGAATAATTTTGGTTGTAAATTTTAAAATTAATTTAAGTCTAAACATCGTAATGTCATTACTACTTCATTACAGTGATTACAAAAATATATATATATTAAACTTTTAATTATCAAAAGTTCTTTACTGTTCTTTTGTTACTGGTCTTGTTGTTTTACAATGAATTTGTGTTACAAATATTATGTTTTGATATCACCTGAATATAACATGTGTATGCTGTGGGGTCCATGATGGTCATCTTCAGTCCTCTTCTAGGGTGTGATCCACGGTTGCTCTTGAAGTTCCATGAGGTTGATCGTTTCTGGTAGTCTCTTCCTAGACGATTAGATTTTGGTTCTAGAAGTTCATCCGGTTGCTGTTTGTGTTATCTTCTTTCAGAGTCGGTAGTTTACATTTTACTTTTAGTTACAGTTTTTATTTTATCAGCACTAAATTCTGGTAATTAACATTTCTCACCATTTACAGCTTGCTAAGAGATGTGTCGGCTAAGTTTCCTTTTTTATTCTATACATGTTTCCTCACGCACTACATTATAATTTTGTTTTGATTATTATTATTATACTACATAGGTCAATTCGAACTCATTATAAACGTGATTAAATATTGTTTAACGGTATACACCTACGTGTATGTTCACAACACAGCAGCTACATCCTTACATCTCGGTGTCTATCGGGCGAGTGTATGCAATGTTTAGCGGCAAGGGGTCAGTAGCTGGCGCGGTTTTACGCACTGAGAAAATAGTTCGTTCTTTTAAGTTATATTAATTATTTACTAATTAAGTCGTAATACATTATTTTACCTTTTGGTTACGAATTATGAATTTCTTTAATTATTTTGTACATATTTTATTTAATTAAAGTAATTATTATTATTAGCTAAATAACACCGTTCTTAACGTGATGGTACGGGACAATTTGCACGTTGTTGCATGAATCTAGGCATAGGTAAGGGGTGGATAATACTCTTACTTATATTGAAAGCAATTTTTTTATTTGTGCGATTTAAACATTTTTTTAAAATTGTCACACGTGTATAATTTATTAAATCTAATGTTTTCAGTTGATTATTTCTTATTTAATAAAATGTTTCTGCATTTAAACAAAAGCAAAGACTATATAGAATAACAATAAATGTACAAAAGATGTTTTTCATTCATGTATAAAATTGAATATACCACAGGATCTTTCTAATCAAAAGTAGAAATATTAGTTTGTTAAATGTATAAGATAATAAGACTCCTCATAATAGGCTTCAAGTTATTTTTTATATGGTCAGAGGCTTAGTCAGTATTTTGACAAAGTGCAAATTTTAATTTTAATATTTTTATTTTGAAGTGGCTAATCAAGAATCAATCAGGGTTTAACATGAAAATGCTTTCTGAGCGTTTCACGGCCGGCTCCAATGTTATGAGAACTTTGGCTTGCCAGGCCGTTCGGTGCTAACGTTTTGGCTGTGCCTTCGATGGCCATCTTCAGTGCAGTGGCTGCAAGTAGGACATCTATATTTATAAACTTTTCGAGTCCGCATGAAGCTGTTGTCTGACACCACCAGCCAATCAGAAGAAAGGCAAATTCTTATTGGTTCGCCACAACTTGCGTCCAAAGAGCACTCAATGAGAGGGACTCATTCCGCCGATTCATTGCAATAGATGCATGTTTTTGAATCTGGACAGACTTCATATGCAGGCGAGGGAAATATGCACTCACCAACAACAGAAACCTTTATATTTCTACAGGGTGTCTCCTGACCCTGGAAAAGTCGGGGGATTTTGTAGACGTTAAAATGTCAGGGAAATTTGTAAAAAACTAAAAAATGTTGAAATTTTCAAGAGGTCCCTAGTAAAAATTTTTCACAACTGTACGTATTTTTGTACATATAGTTTAACTTAATATGGTAGTAGTTTGATATCTCCGAACTATGCTTTTTGCATAAATTGGAGACACAAACGTTGGAGACGCACATCTGTAACACAGTAAAAGGGAAAAAACCTTTGGGAAAATACTGGGTTATATTTTATTTCGATTTTAAAATTACCTTGTTTTATCCACTACTGACATACACAAACGTGACATATTGGAAATGTACAGGAGTTTCTGCTACGTGACGTCACGGTTATACCTCCCACTCATTTCTCAAACACTTTCGTGCCATTTGTCGAGTTGTCACCCTGTTTGAAATGCTGCTCTATGATTTCCCATTTAAAAATTACCGTTACATGTTCGGTACTCCACGCGGTAATGAAAATCTGTTAACCGACGCCTGGTAAACGTTCACTTGTTCAGCGGCTGTTGTAGTCAGTTCTGTAGTTGGTGAAATCTGTGTTGAAAATTGAAATGGCGTGTGAAAATTGTGTCGTGAAGTACACAGAGTGTGTCAGTTGGGGGGAGGAACAATTAATAAATTGGCTATTACACCATGGTGTAATAGCCCCATCGGCGATTTGCCGTGTCTGTGAAAACGTGGTGCTTCTAAACAGGGGGATGCTGGGGTTTCGGTGCGGAAGGTTGTAGCGCAAGTATGCCAAATCAAAAAAGGTGAAATGCTCGTGGAGTGGTTCAGCGAGAGCAGGCACATTTATAGGCAACACTCGCCTCCACGGGTCATTTTCGGCATATGTGCCACCTTCATGCTAATGAACCCTCCTCAACAGGACTTCCTGATGAGAGTACGATTTATTGTTGCAAACCGCCGTTAACTGGTACTCTTTCATCAGAGACGTTTGCATCGACCACCTGTTTAAGAGTAGCGCAGAAAAATTGTCGAGATCGACGAGGCAAAGTTCGGCCGCAGGAAATACAACCGAGGTCGCGTCGTGGAGGGTCAGTGGGTGTTCAGCGGGATCGAAAGGGGCACCGGCAAGTCGTTTTTTGTGTGTGTCGATACGCGTGACGTGGACACACTACTCCGCATAATTTATGTATATAGTGTATAAGCGAAGTAAAATGTTTTTATTTTTAAATAGTCTCTTTTTTACTCTACAATTTATAATCTATTTGTAAGTGAATTAACAAGTTCATTATTAGAAATTAATTAAAAAGAATAAAAACTTAGCAAGAAGTACATTTTTATTTTACTCCTTTTGGTGCAAAAATTTTATTGTGTTCATCTGCATGATTCTATTATTATTTACGCTTTCATTCATCGGATGTAACTCATCTTCCCAATTTATATAAAAAATAATTTACACTATCACATTTTTCAATAATTTCCTGTTATAAGGATTGTCCCTGCCGTGGTGAAGAGTGAGAGGAAGCTAGACGAACAGTGTAGCAACATTGCACAAATATCTCGTTCTATATCTTAAGGGGAGCCGGTAGGCCCTATCTCCGCAATGCTAAGTACCTCATATTTAGGAACACTTTTCTCAGAAACTATTTAAGCTATGGGGCTGAAATTTTTTGCACATACTGTTATACTCATTGTAAGGCTCTGTCACTAGATTTAACTTGTTATATTAAAAAATAAAATTTTAGGAATTTTTGAAAAATGTCAATATTTTTTTCTTAATTTTTGTTTAAATAATAATTTTTATTTTTATTTCCTAAAGTGATAAAAGAATAATTCTAGTGCTATATAAAGAGATAGTACTAGGAGTATCCACAAATATTTCAAGGCTCTGACTTAAATATACTCTGAGAAAAATGTACCTTTGCACTAATAAAATGCTATTTACGGAAAACGGACTTCAAAGTTAACTTTTTCTTGCTCTTAAGCACACCCTCTGTTTTTTTATGGCCCTTTCTAATTTTTATGGCGAAAACCAATAACATATTCTGATAGAGAATGTTTCAAACTATAAGAAAACATCAAAATCCGAAAATCAATACAAAAATATTTTTTGACCATACCGGCTCCCCTTAAGTTGGCTAATCTTACTTTTAAATTAAAAATAATGCCCGCGCTTTCTGATGCTGCCTCACTTAAGTGTACACACCTATTATCATTATTATTATTAAACAAGAAAGTGACTTTAACAATTAATTACACAATAAATAGCGGTTAAATTATTCTTGTTTAAAAATATTGTGTTCTTTCTAATATTTTTTACACGTATGCCAAGAATCAAATTTTTCTCTGCATTTTTTCATCATAAAGTAATAGAAATTATACACCTCTCCATAAGAACACGTATTAATTTCTGCTACTTTTTTTATTATTTATATAGATACTATGCGGTGAAAAATTCTAAAAGAAATCAGGAGACGATTTTTTTAGTTGAACATTTTACCAAATTTTCATAAACCTGTCTGCATTTTTAATTTTGGCAGGGACAATCCTTAATGATCAATGATTCTGACATCCATATTAAGAAACTCAAAAATAATTTTATTTGCCCGTTTTTTCGAATGATTTTATTAAATGAGGTTTTTGCGATAAAGTCTGTTTCCATGGACATTTTAATTTATACAGTATATTTAATCATAAACTCGCGATTGTTCAGTAGATAAAATGTTAAATTTTTGTCAAAAGTCCAGTATTCATTTCCGGGAGATACCTATGAAATTTTGGAAAGTTATACTATATATTTTTATGTATGAGGTAGTACATTGTAGGGGTAAAGATGCAAGAAATGAATGACCGACTATAAAACAACCTAAAATTACCACTAGAATATTTAAATTATGAGTTTAAGTGATCGTGTCAATACCTGGAATTTTTTCAGAAATGACCTGGAAAAGTCAGGGAATTTTATATAAAGTTTTAAGTAGACACCCTGTTTCTATATAAAAAGGTAGAAATAATAATTTTCAAGATATTGTTTAAGGTATGAAAAATAGACACTTCATTTCATATTTTAACAAATTCTTATTAAAATATGCTTAGGTTGCACCGAAGATATTGAATAAGCAATACAAAAAATAATTTTTTTTTTAAATAGTGCATATGGCAGTATTTAAGATAGGTACTGTAATTACTCAGAAAAGTGGAGGATTTGTATGAAATTTCATTATGAATAAAGACAGACAGATTACTGGAAGGTTACAGAAAGACAGTACGATTTTTGAAATGTGAATAGGTGTTAGCACCTAATACTTGTAAGTTGGTGATATTTTTCATACATTGTTGTTGCTAATAGACAATAGTACCAAGACTAGTGCACAATAAGGATATGTGAAGCAAATTTATGCTTTCGCTGAAAAGACTATCGGTTTACCATTAATTGAGTATAGATGTCAAAACAGTTGCTTCTGTTGGGTTGTACACATTAACAAAACTCAAAAGATAGGTGGTTTTGAGACAGCTGTAAATGTAATGGATGATTAAAAACTCTTCATAAGGTTCCTGTTCTGGTATTTTTCAGTGTGAATGTGTTTGAAAAATAGTAGCACACTTTTAATAAGATTATTGATAAATTTTAAATTATTTTCTTTATAACTTTGTGCAAAGCGTGCATACCAGAAAAAATATAAGCAATCTGTATATTTTAATATTATACTACCATTCCACAGTATTAACATCATAGACATATTGCTGCACAGCTTACCATTATACAAATACCGGTATAGCAAGCTTGACATATTGTAAATGAAGGCACTTTAGATTAAATAAAAGCAGTATAAGTGTTTTACATAATGAAACAAATTAAAAAATCAGGTGTTTGTGTGTGCACATGTGATGATCAAGAGAATCAATAATACGGGAGAATCAGCATAGTTTTGTTTTATCAATAAAGTGTCCAAACCGTTGGGTGAATAGATAGTTTTGTACCAAACTTGAAGGGTGACAAGCCCCTACACTCCCTGGAGGAGCTCACTCATGAGTTTCTTGTTTTTTGTCACTCCAGTTTTGTTTTTCAGAAAATCGTCATAGGTGGTACAAAAGTGTCTGGTACACTCATACAAATAATGACTATCACAAGAGAGCTGCCTTGGCAGCAGAGACAGCTGAGGTTTGTTGTTTTCCTTTATGACCAACAACATAGGAATCTTGCTATGAACTACTGACAGGATTGACTCATCTATATTAAAAACTTAGTAGGCAGGATAGTGATGTTTACCTTTTTCAGCTTCCAAAATGTCAAAAAACTTTCATCAATGTCAAAAGCTCTTAGGCAAGGCAATGGAGTTTCCAGACTTTCTTTTCTATAATTTATTCTTAAACCTGCTAAAAAGCGATCAAACCACGCTAAACTTCCCATGTCATCTGAGAACAGATGTGGTATTTTTTATTTTTTTTATTGCTAATTGGAGTGCCATTTAACGGATGGCATTCATTGGTAAACCATAAAATTTTTGCTCATCATTAATATCAAGAACCTAACCAGTTCTTTTTCTAGATTTGAAGGTAGGGCAGGCTTTCTTCCTAGTTTTTTTGATGCAGCTTCTTTTGCTGAGATGGTTTATAAACTGAGTCTGAAAAGTGTAGATTTTGGAAATTCAAAATGCCTTGCTATCTCCATAAGTCTTATGTCTTTCTGACTGCAGTGATTGCTGTAGCCATATTTTCCTCATTCTGTTTCTTTTTCTGCTGTGGATTAAGTTCTAGCTTCACTGTGTGTATTACAAGACGTCTCACAAACACCACACACATGTCGACAAAAATAAGGCTGTACCATGAGAAGTGTAATATCGTGATTCCCATATTACCACCTACATGTATTTAATCCCACAAACTGTATTTAACCTGAAATCAAAAAATCACAACTTTGAGTGTGGTTTTGGAAGACCTGGGTACATAAATTTGAAAGACTACTTAAGGGTTGTTTAAATCACAAGTTGAATATCCTGACTTAATTCCTGAGGTGACATGACAAGCACAAATATTACCTTAAAAAAAACTTTGTGAGCTGCAAAAACAATTTTGATGCGACTGTCAAGGAGTCACTAACTAAACTGAAGTATGCGATAAGTTATAGGAATTCCCATATTAGAACCACTTCCCAAATTACCACCTTACTACTTAAATGTAACCACTTCAACTTCATTCTCATATGTATAGTAGTAGGCCTTCTTATGCAGAGTATCTTATTCCAAGATGATAACAGCCAATCCCTGCTATAGAATTGGTCAGTGAGATGACAGTATTGGCACTAGGATGTGTTGTCTAAAGGAAAAAACTCAGGAAAGTCAATACTAGGACATATAAAAAAAACTCACACACAATCTGACAACTATTACAATAGAGGGAATAAAAAATACGGAAAAATCTGTCTGTTAAGTATGTCTAATGCCTACCACATCATCTTGTTACAACCAAAATGTCTGGAGTGGGCCATTTAGCCTCTGTTGTACAAAATGTATCACGTGATGGGCGGCTGTAGCTGCTCCCATACATATTTTATCTAATCTAATAACAGTGTATTATCCATCCAAACTCATTCTTTGGATTTTTATTACAGAAAAAAAACAGGAAATAAAAGCAACAAAATTGGATGATCAGCCGAAATTTGTATAAATGTAATTTTGTATTTGATGGTTAAATTTCAAAAATCTGATGAATCCAGTTATAGTGCATCAAGTGCAGCATCAATTTTTTAGAGTTGAGAGTGGTTTTTCTTTCCTTCTCTCTATAACAAAAATTGAATCAAAGTTACAGCATTTAAAATTTGGACATTTACTCATATCTACTGAAAATTTGATTCAACATTCGTCCTTTTGAAAATAAGTTAATGTCATGTTAGCAAACAACTTATGAAATTAACTGAATTTGAGTTTTTAATTTTTAAACTGTGTTTAACATTTACCAAGATAAACTGCTTTGGCTTGTAGCATCTCTCATAAAACTTGAGTTCCAAGAGTAATGTTTGTTAATCATGTAAACTCTGTTACAACCATAAGTAAAATTATAGTATTTAAGTGCATGAAATTACTTTAATTTGGTTTCTTACCTATCTCTCTCTGTATGATGAAATCTGACCAAGTTATATGGTTTAAAGACCTGCAAAGGCTCTGCACCCCTATTAAAAACTTGATTTAATGCTCATATTTAACAAATTATGTGACAAATATTAATTTAAAATGAAAAAGTACGACCAAAATATTTTGTAGCTAATAACAAGAATCTTCATTTTGGTGTATGTGTAACTCTCCCAACACCTTTTTGTGCAATTTAACTATTTAGCTCAATTCCCTCAGTCTCAAACTCTTTTTAGCCAAAAATTACTACACACTGTTGAAAGCTGATATATTCAATTTGGTGTTTACTTCAATTCTTACAGATGAAAATTAATTTAATTTCAGTACGTAAAATGGAGTATTACAAAAATTTTTGATTAAAAATCCCTTACAAAAATTTTACTTCCATATTCCTTAAGGAAATGGAAGTATGGTGATGGCAAAAAAAAATCGTGTTCGAGATTATTGCAGATTCTGATTGTACTACACTCAAAACATAAAAAAAAGTTGTTTTTCAAAAAGTGTCTGTGTGTGTGTGTCTGTCTGTCTGTAGATCTTTTGATTTTATATGTAAAAATACGTTACATACTTTTTTATAGATTATCAAGTTATCTTCACTTAGATTTCTTCACACTGAAATACACCAAGTTATAACTTAATTTAAAGCTTGGGCTCTTGTGAATAATTCAAAAACAGAAATAATTATTTTTGGTTTGACTTACTTTTGTACAAACATGTTTTTACAGCTTATTTTGTCATCTATCATTTGATTTTTGCCTTACTTTGACACAATAAAAATTAACCACTTACAACCAGAACGTGTAGGGCCTCTCTAACGTTTCATATTTTTTACAATAATTGGACTTTTTTGCTTAATGTACTCAAATTGAAAACTGCAATTCTCAGCATCTTACTTACATATGTTATGATATAAATTGATTTATACAAATAGCTATACATTCTATAATACTAACATATACAAGTATTATTACTATACATATAAAGTGCTTCTAGATATGGGGCTTTTTGGAGGTTAATAGCTAAACAAATGATCCCGCTCCAGAGTAAACAAATAAATGTTATAGAATTACACTTCTTAACAAGGTTATGCCTCCAACTTGCAAGGGCCAATGTCAAGGTCGCCTCGATGTATTATCACATTATTATTACTATTTTTTGATAGTTCATTATGGACTTGTTATCTGCTGAGTTATGATGTAACAGACATGTATCAAATTTATGAAGACACATATTAAAACAACACAGACTAAATTCTGTAGCTACATGCCTGCACACTTGCAGTTCATTAGTAGTTTGTGTATGCTTCGAAAGTATGTTGTCATGGCTGGTCATCCCAATGTATTTAGTATGGGAAATTGAGAAAGTACATCATCTCACATCAGTTAGCAGCGAGTCTTCCAGAACAAGCCACTGGCATTTGTTGTCATTCAACAGGATCTCCCTTGATCAACTGCCAACCACAGCCCATTCACAACATGTATCACCAAAACGCTTTAGATGCCCTGCTGCAGCTAACTCTGTTATACTGCCTAATCGGACTTATTTTATCCCACATCCATAACCACAACCACAAACTCAGGTTCTATGTTACCATCCATCAAATGATAAATCACAAACATTACCTTAACCAGAACAACTGGAATAGACAAATAACCTCAGGACATAACCTAAAATAAAAATCACATAGCAAAAAAGCATAAGAGGAGCCTGGAAGAATAAAAATATAAAAATTCAACATATTCAATTCAACATAAAAATGCCTTCATACTTGTTAGACAATCCTATAAAAATGCCAAACATTACATGCAACTGGAAAACAAAACTACAGTAAATAATGCTGATCAAAACTTAAAAATTTACATAAGATGGATCCTATGTACTGTAAGTAGGCCACATGAAGTATATGCCATCACTAACCGAGCTATTAGATGAAATAATAAATGATGAATACTAGCTGAAAGGTGTATACAGTAATGAAAGAAAAATAAAACCATTTCATCTGAATAATAATCATACTTAATACCTAATATGCTGCAATAATCAAAGCATTAGCAGAAAAGAACTCTGAGATTCACACACATGTAAATGCACAGAATGTTGTTTTAGAGTTGTACTATCGAATATTATTCATCCCTCAACAAATGCAGGAAGAACATGATGACACAGACACAGATCTCTAACATAAAAGGGTGATGTACAAAAAACTGCTACTATAATTTTTTATAGAATTTAAACCAGCTGTAAGGAACAGAAGTATGTATAATAGTGATAAATTAATATACTCGACATTCAAATTTGAATATCGTGACCAAAGCAAGAAATACTTCAGTGTGAAAAATGTCAGGTTAGGTATGTGCAAAAAACTTCTATAGTAGAAAACCTCGATAAATGCACAGACAAACACCTAACTACCACAATGTCCTGTAAAAACAGAGAAAGTAATGTGACATACATTAACTATTAAAAACAACCATCCAGCACAATATAAAATTTATACATGCGGAGATTAATTTATACATGCCCTGTCACATCTGGGCATCAGCTATTCATACATTGCCACCTCTAATGTACAGCAAGAACAAGTTACAAACACTAGCAAACAACCCCCTTATCACAACAAACTAAAACAGAAGATGAAATTATAGAACAAATGTCAACCATGTGAAACATATAGCAGCACTTGCCTCAAATGTCTTAATGGTTAAATTTCTCACAGTCATGCTTTTGAATGCCAACTATAGGTATACAACCTGTGCAGAACAAACATTTTTGACACACTTGAGACATTTATAAGAGAAAGTCAACGTGACACAAGTCAACTGTGTGGAAGGTATCATTTACGTGCCAAACATATGTGAACTATACAGTTAATTAGGATGGGAAGTGGGCAGTAAGACAGAGAAAGTGGGAGAGGGAGGAGCCTTACTTCTCCACCCTGCGTGTACTGAAATCAGTGATGGCTATTTTCGAAGTACTTACAATATAAAGTTATTTTATATATATATATATATATATATATATATATATATATAGTAACGTAACGAAACTAAAGTCCCCTACGTTACATAAAGATTTATAATTATCAAAATAAAAAACGCTAATTGTCCATTGTAATAAAGGTCAGAAAAGTAAACCCTTATAAAAAAAAACAAACAAATGAATAACACCAAATAAGAGTACAAGGTATAGAAAAAAATAAAAATGTTTATAAATACAAATTATGAAGTGGTCAGTGAAAAGTGTAAGCGATAAACATAGTGTCAAATAATGTGAAAATAATATAGACAGTTTAGACTAATCAATTAATTAACAGAGTAGACTAATTAATTGGTATTTAATTTATTTTATATTAATGTGCATGTTATTATGTTGTATCATGTTGTTTTGTTATCATGGTATTTATGTTGTCTTTTGTACGTAGCAGGTGTGAAGCAATTGCTTTAAGAAAGTATCAATTAACTGATGTTAATTTCATTTATGTTAACAAATATGACACCATAGAATTGGTGTTAAACTTTATAAGAGTAAATATTTTGGTACTCACATTAAATAAATAATAGAGGTATTACTAGATTATATTTGTAAACTTGGCCAGGAAGGCAATAATTGTTGATAAGATGCCAAAGGGTTATTGTAATTATGTTATAAACAGATGAAGGGATCTATACTAAAATAAGTAATAATAAATTAAAATCAGAATGAAACAAAAATGGAATGATTGGCCATAAGCCAATGACACATTGTACAGGAAGTCAGGTCAGAAAAGTTAAATAACTAAAAAATGTAAAAACATTAAATGTAATATAACAAATTAAAAGAAAGCAGTAGTAGTAATTAATAAAAAGATAAGTGACTTAAATTACAAAAAATCATAACACATGTAATACAACAAATAGGCCCAATATTAGTATTTTGTAATGAGAAGATAGTACTTGTTAGACTAAGAAGATCAAGAAGAAAATATAGCAAAATGTATATAATTTAATAACAAAGATTATGTGAAAGTTTTATATGATGTAATGTAACTTTAGTAAGGGAGTATTTTATTAAGTAAGTGCAAGAACATTTTTTAATTATGGCTCTAGGATAACAAATATTATCCAATAACAGAACGAAGACTGGTTGTTAAGGACGACAAAATGCAAGAAATTTTGTTGATTCAACACTCAATTGTTATATATGAACGAGGATAGTTCAGTTGTCATGAATCGAGAAACAAAAAGGAAAATCTAAAGAATAAATTTATTGTAAAATGCTAATAACTATTACCTAATAAAAAGACAATTGATCGACTTCCGAGGGCTATCAATCCGAGAATATAATTCAACCTACCAATAAAATTACATAAAAATTTCAAAGAATAAAATTACGAATCAACTACAGTCAAATGAGTAATAATGAAATTTAATAATAAATAAATGAAGACAACCCAAGACCTGAAGAAATCAAGTAAATAAGTATTTTAAAAAACGAAAAGAAAGAAAATTAAAATTACGCCCTGAACCTCACTTTTTACGACTAAGCAAAGAACTAATACTACACAAAATCCATTGGGACCCGTAACCTCCAGAAACGCAAACATTAGCGGAGATCAAGAACTGGAACTTCCACTACATCCTGGGACACAAACACCAAACTTTTATTGAGAAGCTGGAGACTGACATATTTCAGACATTTGTTCATCATCCGACTAACAGCACCAGATTATCGGGACGCGGCCATTACGAGTAACTTTGTCAACATACGGTAAAACTCAGCTTATGTTTAAATATTAATTAATAAGATTTTATGATTAAATTGTAATACCTTGTAATCTTATCTTGCATTTTCTGACCTTCCTAATAGTCACAAGAACTCCATGTACCCTGAGATTAAGAAAAATTAACAATATAATTAAAATTAAAACATCTAAACCCGAATTCAATAACTAATCGATTCATTCCAGTGTATCTGTGCCAAGAGAAAAATCTGTTTTGAAAAAATATAAAAATAAAGAATCTTTCCTGAACTGATGAGTTATTATTATTTGTTGACGATTTTTTGTGTTTTGAAGAATTTATAGCATATAGAGGGAGAAACGAGAGGAACACAAGGTTTAAAACAACTTAATCTATAATAACCAGCTGACTATACACCACAGCGCTAGCTTGCGTACAGCTGTTGAATTACGAGAGAAGAGAAAACCAATTTACGGCTACTACTCTCCTCTCTCAATGCTTGTACAGACTAGGCCTGAATAGTAACAACACAATCATACAATATACTAACTCATATTGTACACTACTCGGTCAGAACGGATTTAATTAATGTAAATTGTTAGAGATAAGAATATATCATACTTCTCATTAATTTTTTTATTACAAATTAACACTCACAGCAGGTGACTTTTCACAAACAGAAAAAACATATCACAAGTCACTTTTTATTACAAATTGACAATTTCAACAGTAAGGTAAAGATAAATACGGGATAACTGCTAGTTATTACAATATATATATATATATATATATATATATATTGTTACGCGACATTTTTACCATGCCCTAGTAACATAAATATACCATGATTATATTATTAAAAAGTACCAGGAGACATAATATTTTAAGAAAGACTTAATTGAATATGTTTAATTTTAATTGTTTATTTAATTTTAATTGTTTATTGTATGTTATGTTTATTATAATTAAAGTAAGAACTTACTTATGAAATTTGTTTTTTGTGTGCAGACTGTAAAGTTATAAACACAGTCAGTTAAGGGGAATTATAACATATTACTAATAGTTATTAGTAATCAGTTTCTGTCACATTTATTAATATTATGTATACTAGTGTTAATAACACTAATGTTAGTCTTAACAAGAAAGTACCAAAATCATAGTCAGTCAAATTATATGAATAAGATTTCTATTAAAATAATAAGGAAACGATGTCAGTTTATGTTAAAAGATTACCAAATGTATAAAATAAATTTAAGAAAGTGAAAGGTACCAAAGAATTAATAAATAAGTTTGGAACAAAAATAATAAAAAAATGTAAATCATTAACTCAGGAAATATAGATCAGAATAGTCAAGAGTGATGTCAAAATGATCAGTTTTTTATCAGAAGAACGAAGAAACAAATAAAAAGAAGATAAGAGCTCTTATAAAAAAGGTATATCCTTTTAAAAGAAAATGACATATAAAATAGTAAAAGGTTTGTTTATATTATTCTTATGATGTCACCAGGGTGATATAAAAATGTTACTTGGAAACCAAGGAGATATCTAAGAGAGGCCTTAGCAACATATATGTTAAGGAAGAAAATAGATGGATTCTAAAAAAACTGAATGCAAAAAGGTTGATTTAAATACTTATAGTGAAAAATAAATTATAATATATGTGATATTAGTGCATCTCCAGATAAACAATTGAATAATTATATATATCAAGATTAAAGTAGAAGAAGGAATTGCTGCAAGACTCTACAGAATTAAACCAGGACATCTCTGAAGAAATTGGACCAATTGACACAGGGAGAGAAGTATTTTTTGATCTAAAATTAATCTGAAATATTCCCTGTTAAACCTGATCTAACGGTTTCAAAAAACTTTGAATACTTTTTTATAAAAACCATAATTAACTTTCACTGAGAACAATAATGCTTAATAATATGGACATAAGCATAAGCCACCATTGATGTATAGTGCTAATATAATTTAAAGATATTTAAGTCTAAAAAACATTTTTATAACTTAACCTATACACTGAACTGTTTTACACTTTTAATATAATCCTTTTAAGATACATTGTGACTATTTCTCATCATATGTATTTTGGTACTTTCCCTGTCAATACTGTTGTTATATCGTAGTCGAAAGGACCTACTGAACATTATAATTGTATTTTATTTATTAAAAAATAAATTATAAAATGTTTTAAAAAGCCTGAGATCTAAGTTTAAAATGAATAATTCCAAATATTTAATACCAAGCCACATGTTGTTCAATCAAATATATTGCAACTTACTGTCTGCGGCTTCCAGAAACAACGTCTTTACAAAGTTGACATGTTTCGGGACACTTGTCCCATCATCAGAACTTAAAATAATCGTGTATCATTTAAGTTGATACATTTGTCAATTAATTAAAATATTAAAATTCAACATGAAATAAATAATTTAAAACAATATAAATACGTAAATGTCTAAAAGCGAGCACGAACGTTTAACGATGTACATCGTACGGAGATTGACCACGCACTGAATTACGTTTTGCTCCCACCACGACAATAGCGCAAAGCAGTGTCGTACAATACATTTGATTTGAAAAGCAGTTTATCATTTAAAACACGCGGCTTGGTATCAGTATTGTTATATGCTTTATAAATTTCATACTCTTCAAGAGTGTTCAAATATCGCCCTTTCTTACATATGTGGAGGGGTATTAAATTAGTTTTAAAATTTGTGTAATTATGATTCTCGGAAATGAGGTGTTCTGCAAATTTTGACTTGATATTGTCCAAACTGTGAAGGTGTGTAGGCGGCTTATGTTCTGTAAATCTTTTTAAAAAACTACGTCCTGTCTGGCCCACATAAAAGTCATCACAATCGTCACATATCAATTTGTAAACACCAGTTTTGTGTTCAAGGCTGGTAGATCTGCGGACACGAAGATTATTCATAATATTATTAGTGGTTTTGTAAGTGGCCTTTATATTGCTGGTTTTATTAAAAATTGACCCAAAAATCTTAGGCATAAGGTATGTGTACGGTGTTGCAATGTATTTGCGTGTTGTATTCTCGCGTGTTTTATGTCCGTTAATGTTTCTATGTTTTTTCTTATGTTTTCGAAGGATGTTGTTCACCATATCGACATCATAACCATTAGCTACTGCAATGTGTTTAATGGTGTCTAATTCCTCACGGTATTCTTTATCACCGAGGGGCAAAGATAAAAGTCTATAAATCATACTATGAAAGGCAGCCAATTTCTGGGATAAAGGATAAAAGGACTTAGCATGTATTACAATATCAGTCATTGTGGGTTTTCTATAGATGTTAAATTGTAATTTTTTATTATTGTCCTTGGCAACAGTTAAATCTAGAAAATTCAGTTTACCATTGTTTTCACTTTCAAGTGTGAACCGCATTTTGTCATTGATATTATTCAAATAACTATGTAAATTATCAATTTGCCTTTGTGTACCTTTGTATATTAAAAAGGTATCATCAACATACCTGCCGTAAAATATTATGTTATTCTTGTGTTTGTTATTCGTGAGAATGAATGAATTTTCGAAATTATTCAGGTATATATCTGCAAGAAGACCTGAAAGTGGAGAACCCATTGCTAACCCATTTTTTGGCTGAAATATTGATTATTGTGGGTAAAGTAATTTTGATCAAGAACTAACTCCAAAATGTGCATCAATTCATTTATACTATCAATATCCAATTTATTAGTATCAATAAGGTTAATCTTAAGTATGCGTAGGGTCTCAGCTACTGGTATATTCGTATATAAGTCTACAATATCAAAGGAAACAAGTTTGTAAGCCGGTTCAACTATTAAGTTTTTAACCTTATTCAATAAGGTTAATGAACAAGGTTAACCTTGTTCATTATCATTAAGGTTAACCTCTTCCGAGTCGTCAAACAATAGTGATATTTAGTTAAGTAACGGACACGTCATGGACAACGAAATCCAAGAAAATAATTGTGTACTAAAAATTATATCCGGTCCACGAACTAATTGGAAAAAGCAACTGAAGAAGAAAAATAGTAATGACGAAGAAGAATAGAAGAAAACATAGTAATGTGATTAACCCACTAGATCGGACAGTGAGGAGAGAAATACAAAACAACCATAATAAAATATTTATTAAGGATGATAACAGAATCAGTGCAATTAGGAAAAACCAAATAAAATCAACGAAAAGAAGAAATAAACAATGAAAAGAATGAAACCAATAAAAAGAATATGAAATATAGATAATGAGGAAGGAAAAAGAGGTACTTTAAAAGCCAAATGCAAATCCTATATTATGACATCAAACCATCAATAAATTAGTCTAACTGACCTGACAATATGACCAGAAATCAAAGGTAAAACAATGATAGGAGAAAAATAAGGTAGAGAGTGAGTCTAAGAATTGTATTAATATAACTTAAGAATGTATAGTAATAGCAAATGAATTGTACCACAAAGACTAGTTAAATGATTAATGTAAGTATAAGAATATAAGAAACACTATTAATCAACAATAAGGTTGAGAAAATCATAAAAAGAAACACCAGACAATAAATAATAAAGAATAATACTAATACAGTTGAAGAATTAAGTAAAATGTGTAGAAATTAATAATAAGACAAAACCATGTTGTGCATTAAGATAGGGACACATAACCTATGCTAACAAGCAATTGTCAATTGTAATCACCAAAAGTAAATACAAAAATGTTGTTAAACTAGAGTGTGGTATACTAAAATGAAACTAGAGATTATAAGGATCATTCCAATAACAAAACTAGTTATCTAGAAAGACTTGTATAAGTCATGAGTGCAAAATAACATGCTGAAATGGACAGAATTGAATTTGCACCATGACCAATCTATTTAACATGTAAAAATGATAATGAAAGAGGAAGGGGTTAATGTCAGTAGTATAATTGAAATGTAATACCACTAATAGAAGGCAAACCAATGATTATTGCCATGAATTAAATAATAATTATGGAAATTAAATATAACTGTCATGTAAAACTAGGGGCAAGAAGTGTTAAGGATTTACCAACAAATTGCAATACCCTAGGGCAGAACAAAACCTTGTCAAACTTTGTCACTATTGTAATGAACATTAGGTAAACAGTAATGGATCAAAAGACAAAGTTTTAAAACAAAATAAAATTTTGAAAATGTAACACCCAATGGTGTTGAAATATAGACCAATGTAAAGTATAAGTACAGTAGAATAAACACCTACTGACTAAAACTGAGATAATCAAAAGATGTAATGCTTATCCCAGAATGGTTAGGCCAAAATAGAAATGGTTTAGAAATCAATATTAACATGAAACAAAAGTAAATGGTAGTGTCATAGACCAAGGGTCAAAGACAAGATAATTATATAATTATTATCAATAACTAATTAATCATATCAAATACAGTAATGTAATAGTTATAAGGAGTCGTAGAGGACAATTGTGAACAATAATAGTATATTAAAAATAAGTAATAGGCCTATTACTATAAGTGAGTTATCAAGATATAATAGATCATGGTGAGGTAGGCCTCAACTACCAAAGGACAATTGTAGCAAATTGCCATATTATAACTTAATGAAAAAGAGTAATATTCGATGACCATAAAATCATATGATCCAAATAGCATATGGATAAGATATGTAGATGATGGGCTATATGTATCAAATAACAAAAACACAAATGCAGAGAACATACTGAAACAAATCAATAACATACATCCTAAAATACAATTCACAGAAGAAAAAGAAAAACATAACAAAATCAACTATTTAGACATAACCATCACAAGAAACAACAACCATATACAATAGGCAATATATAGAAAACCAACTTCTACCAACATCAATATACCTAACCATTCTGACCACCCACCACAACATAAAATGGCAGCATTCTATTCACTATTTACAGAATGTACCCATGTCCAGATATCTACTGGATCTGTATTATTCACAAGTAACTAATGGCAGGTTATGGAGGTTATGTACGACAATGTAACTTAAATAAAATTTACTTTGTTAGTGTACATTAAAATGGTGTATTTATTGGAAGTACAGAAATTAGTTTCCATTTATCGCACATAATTACGGTACAGAGACGATTTTTGGAGGTTGTGTCTACGTTTAACAATGTAACTTAATCTTTTATATTTTTAAAATTAGACTTAAAAACATTTTCCTTAGTTAGTGTACATTCAAAGGCTGTAGTTATTGTATGGATAAAAGGCTGTATATAACATTAAAGGCTGTATTTATTCAAAGTACCGGAATTAAAACCTACTTCCAATTTAGAACCTATAGCCTAGTATAGTAGAATCTAACGTATAACCAAACAAGTACATTCAAATCCTTTTTTCAACATAATGCAATAAAAAGCAGTGTGCAGTTTCTGTTCACACGCAAATGATTAAGTATTAATAATGGGTTACAGTGGAATTTAACG
Source organism: Magicicada septendecula (assembly GCA_034769895.1). Lineage (NCBI taxonomy): Eukaryota > Metazoa > Arthropoda > Insecta > Hemiptera > Cicadidae > Magicicada > Magicicada septendecula. The sequence continues at coordinate 454,614,535 of CM068367.1, forward strand.
TTACTACGGTCTGAATTAATGCAAATAAAATTGGAGAATCTCGTAAACATATTAAAGAATGCTTGTATATTACACACAAAATTATTACAGTACGGACCTTTGTTAATGAATAGAAACAAATAGGACTCTATACTGTAGTATGTACCAATAAAATTCACCTTTTTTCAAGTACAGTATCTGTTGTATTTTCATACTCTTTAAAAAAGGCCATTAACAACATTTTAGTTACTTGTGAAGAAAACAGATATAACATTTCCAAACAAGAAATCTTAAATTCTCTCCCTATTTGTTTTATAAAAACTGGAGTTTCTACTGCAGGTTTTTAAGTCCACTAACTACTTAATTTAATATACATAACTGTTCCTGATCTTGTTGGGTAACATTATTAATACATCTACTTCCTACACATATGTACAAACAATGTTTTTAATGGTCGGTCCTAAACATCTTTAAAATTTAAACAAAGTCTAATGAGCAATTAGACCTAACCTGAATTACTACATCTAAGAATATCTTATTTCATTTAGCTTTATTTATACATTTAATGCATCTTAATTAGCATATTAACAGCACTGCTGTGTCTTACAGTAACAATACATTACTCTAACTCTAAAGAATTTCTTGTTTTCAATTTAAAAAAATTGAAATTGTGTATTTGTTTTCTTTTCCATTCACTTTTTATAGAAACATGCTTTACATTAATATGTGTACCCTTACTATATTACGGTCCTAAACATCTTTATCAACACTTTATATCTTTAAAATTTAGACAAAGTCTAATGAGCAATTTGGCTTAACCTGAATTTACATGACCTGGCTCAGAACAACTTTATTTTGGCAAATACAAAGATGAAGACTCTGTACACCCTGGTTGCAATTTCTTCAGGGCTCACACCTGCTGCCAGGCTTAGTTCTATAACATGATCAGGAACAAAGGAATCAGTTCTTGGATTTTATAACAATAAAGGTAATCCTTTATATTAACAATAAATGTGTGTAATAAATTTTGTTTATTACTTTAATTATCTATGCCCCGCGTGTTGGGACGCCGTTAATATACGGTGTTATTATGCTAATTACGATATGAATTAATTAGTTAGATCAATTATCAATTTTAATTACCAATTAGCATAATAGACAAGGAACTGTTATGTAAATTATCATGTTCTTTTGTTACACATGAAAATTGTACAATTATAATTATTCGTGTAATTGTGTTCTATGTGAAACTTTAACATGCGGGTTTTAGTAATAATGAACGCATTGGTTTAACTGTACTTAAATGACTAATTTATTATTCATTAAGTTAATTTATATTCATAACACATAAAAAGTTTTGCTGTACCTGTAAATACATCAAATAACACATATATCATTAAACAAGTTCTAGCTTATATGATAGCTGAAAAAGACATGCATACATAAATCATGATATACAATAAATTCAAATAATAATTAATTAATGCGTTCATTAATTCCTGATAGTTTCGCTTACTTGTTCATTATTTATAACTTTAAATTTATTCTTTTATCAAATTTATTTAAAACTCCAAGGGTGGGGATTCTTTGAAAGAGTCAGGAGAGTAGTAGTTACTAAATTAATAGATTAATAATTGTTACTTGAGATAAGAATATCCACTCATGGTCCAGCGGTGACCGGCCTCCTTGTTGTGAAGTCTGAAGAACACATCTTGTTGAATAAAGTTGAATGCACTGTCACTTGTACACACACGTGAACTCGCATCATTTATAGAGTAGTGTGGATGTGATGTTGCTTTCAATGTCAGTTTGTATAGATCAGTTCACTTTATAATGTATGATCATTCTAAAATGAGTGGTGTATGTTCATGCTCGCAAAGTTAATGTCGATGTCCGTTCATGACAGAAATTCACTTGACTTTGTGTTGATGTCTATGCGTTTATACTACTTGGTTGATTAGTTTGTTAAAGTATTTAAATGTTCTGTTACATTTAGTGTAATTCATTAACACTGGCTAAATGTAATTCTTTCTAAGCTGTACAGTACACTAATAATGTTTCGTGTATGTGCCGAGGTTACATGATAGTTCGCTTGAGTCGCTCGAATTGTTCACTAGGAAATTCCTAATAATGTTAATGCTTAACTAAGTTCGTTAATTCGCACATTTTATACTGTTGTGTTCGAGTATTACTTCCGTTTGCACTTTGAATCTTACAGTTTGAAATTACTAAGTCCGAATATTATAACACTGAGTTTTCACTAAGACTGATAAATTCTGCAAGACTGAGCACAGTAATACTGAGCAAAATAAATGTTCAAAAAATGTAATAAGACTGAGAGTTCTTCATAGCACTGAGCAAACTTAAAATACGACTGAGAGAATTAAAAATATGACTGAGACTGAGACTGATACTCCTCCGTGTTAGACAGTCAGTTTTTATCAACTTGTCCCTACCCAAATTTTGTCTTGAGCCTGTCCACGCCTTTTCTTACTTACGATAGGTCAGCTCGATATTTTCTTAGAATATTTTATCCCACTTCTTCAGGGTTTTTGGTTTCTGTTCAATGATTCGCTTTGACTCCTGGTTACCATAGAAACTCTCCTCTCCACCGGTGTCTTCGCAAGACGTGGTACCCTGATAGGTTGTCAGACATCCCCCAGATTTCTCCGTTCGGACGTTGATCTCTTTCGCAGAATTTCTGGTCGTTGCGCGCCTGTCAATCGCCCTTTTGTTTGGGACTTACGCAATGTTGTTCTAACTTTCCCCATCTGTTTCCTTGGTCATCTTGAGGTATTGTTCTATCTTACACCCCTTTTTTGTAGCTCTTAATAATTCCTGACATGCGTTGACTGGTGAAGCCACCCCGACTTTCTAATCGTAAATTGTGTCCGTCACGTAAGCGTCACCTCCCGCTGTGCAGCATCCTCGTGTCTTTTCAACTCGTTATTTCTTTCATTGTCTCTGTAAAGTGCAGCACCCTCAACTCTTTTGTGACATCCTGTTGTTTTTGCAGTACCATCGTATTCTGACGTAACCCGAGCGGACGTTCGCCTTAGTTATCCGTAAGCGTGTGAGTGACCTAGCATGGCATTGTGTAGTTTGTTGTGGGGTAATAATTTTTAGCCAAGCTTCTCCTGTCATCTTGAACTTTCATATCTATTGTTGCGTGGAGTCTAACATCTTTCTATTGTCTGCTAGCGACGCTGGTTTGACATCTTCACATTAAGCCTTATTTATTGCTTTAACTTGAAGTCGTTGACACAACTGCGTATGAACAAAATTGGTCGAGAAGAAAATTTGAAATTTTTAAATTTTTCGCTTGCTATAGCGTCCTCAATTTGGATTTGATGACGTGACCTCTGGGAACCATAGAATTCAAATTCTGCGCCCTATTCATCGCCACACCATGTCCATCTTCATCTGGGAGGAATATAGCATGTTGACCTATTTTTCGTAATTTGTATTACAATTGGTGTACCCCCGTTTGGTTTTAATTGCATTTACGAATTTATTGCTAACCATCTGGAATGGTTGAACGTATTTAACATCAACGCATCTATGTATCAATTACCTATAAGTGTCTTAAATCTTATTATAAAACAAGTTATAAATTAAATGGATGGTTTTCACCCGTTTAACTAAACGATTCATTTATACTCCTGAAATAATTATCTATACAATATAATATTAAAAAAGTCAATATTAAATTCAATTGACCTAATGTAATGCCTTACGTATAGTAATAAAGAAAATCTTGTACAAAATGAATCTCATATAGTATAAGTAATCCTACTAATATTTTCGTTCCGTAAAATTTATTTATAATTCGATTGATATTATAAATCCAATCCTCCTTTGGATCGCGTCTGACTGAAAGTCCTTATCAAAACCTTTTCACCAATCTTGAATTTAGTAATGGTTTTGGTTTCATTACATAATTTAGCTTGCTTCTCTCTTTTCTCTTTCATCCTCACAAATATCTGGTTGTGATCAGCCCCTCCAAATCCAACAATGTCTTTGTCTAGATATCTTTCCCATACTCTAGTCGGTTTTCAGCCGAGATGCGTTTCATAAGGAGTTACCTCAATGGTCTCATGTACGTCTCATTTATGCAGCTTTCGGTAGTAGTTACATATCGTGACCACTTAATATGTTGGGCACACACGAAGATTCTGAATAAATTCCCGAGCTGTCTATTAATCCTTTCAGCTAGATTTGCACATGGGTTTCTAATTGCGGTGTATCTTGGTTGAATGTTTAGCTCATTCAAGCTGTTCACCCATTTCTTTGATGTAAATTGTGTCCCATTGTCAGTGAGAATTGCTTTAGGTGTCCCAAATTCTTCACTATACTGTCTCATCCTTCTTAACGTAGCAGCGGTCGTTGCTCTCCGAAGTGTAAACAGCCTGTGACGATTTAATAAGCCTAAATCCCACAAAAAAAAAAAAAAATTGATAATACTAATATTAGTTTTAATAAGGTACGAATGAACCCTTCTCCATGCCCCAAACCGGTAGTAACCTGCCGATTTGCCAATGTAGTAGTTAATAAAATTAGATTTGAGAAACTAAATAAATCCGTAACTACCCCTAGTCCCATAAAAGAGTAATCAAATTAAAGAGCGATGTCATTAAGTTGTAAGCGAATTAAAGGAAAATAATTAATAATAAGTGAGAACTCCTTTTACGCTGAGAAGCTACCCGCGCGCGGACAGCCTCTTCACCCCTATAGTTAGCCAATTCATTTGTATCTCAGACTCCGCTGCTGATACAGCGTACAAAAGTATGTAGTCAATATAAAAACCTATAAACGAGGAGAAGCTTGTGTGAGATAGCCGGATGATGTAAAAATGTCGAAAATGACGTGAGTGTATGACAATGACATCTCTGTAACAAACTAACATCACCTAAATGTGATGTTAAACTTTTGACATGTAACTGTTAACCGTAAAGTAATATGTGCGGTACAACAATGTGAATACCAGTGAAAGTTACAACCCAAAACCTACCACAAGAATCTACATACCCAACAGACGACTCATCTTTAGGAATGACAGCAGATTTCACCAAAACACGATAGTCAGAAGATCTCCAAGACACCCTGCACAACCGATAGAAGTGCCGATTCGCCGACGATGTTACACACAGGTGACACGGAAGTTCAACTTCCGTGGTTCAGAACTTAACTTAAAATAATACATGATAGACACTTAATTAACCAATGAAAGTAAAGTAAAACACGAAAGACTGACTTAATTACCATAAAATTGTAATTTCATGCTTAGTAATAATATGTGTTAAGTTTAAGGCTTTTATGAATATAACACGTTAAAGTTAAATAAGCCCATTCTTCAGATGGCACAAAATAAAGATTATAATTTTAATATCATATACTGAAACAAACTACTCGGATCCGAGGGCAGTACAAGCTATGTTAACTCATTAATTACTCTAATTCTATTTGTACAAGAGGCAAATGTTTTTATTTTTAATATACTCATTACTAAATTTCTTCGCAAATGTTAAAACATTATGTAATAAAGAGATGTCCTGGTCCAAAAAGGTGAGTGAATAAATCTACAAACCCCTGTCAATATTCCTCAATTCACGGGATCCTATTTAACATTTGTTTACTTTCCAGTTATTTATGAGTTTGTTAAGATTATGGCAGCCTGTTTAATTGACCTGAGCCAATTAACCAGGTTCCCGATATTATAACGACGAGACGTTATAAGCCGTACGTACTTTGTAAAGTTGTCAACAATAACAAACAAGTGCCTCACTCCATACGGGCAGCGCACAGAGGTCGATTGAGCTATTCTAGGAAGTAATAATATCAAAAATAAAGCGTCACCAATTTCGTTTATTTTCATTTTGTATCAAAGTTCGATACTTTTATTGTAACTGATGTAAACAAATCCAGCGCAACAATGTATGATGACGTCATACCTAGGTGTGAAATGTTTTGCATTTTGATTAGTTATTTTAGTTGAGTTTAGTACGTCTCGTATTAAAGGTTATAGTAATTGTTTGTGTCTATCGGTTCATAATATTTTTTGCTTTTCTTGTGAAGTAAACCTTTATTCGTAGTGATTTTTTTTTTGTGTATTAGAAAAAATTCTTAGCTTTCTATTTAACCTAAAACTGGCTGCCAATAAGTGCCAAGTCGGAAATATTAATTGTTTTAGTTGCTATGTCGATATCAAGAAGGACCTTATTCAATATTTGGCGTGAAGAAAGTGTACTAAAACAAAAAAACTTGTCTGTTTTAGCATATGTTTTGAACACACTTGATTTAGAAGAGACTGAAAACGAACACTATTACAAGGTTAAGAAAGTTATTGATAATTACAATAGTAAAGTCGCCAAAATGTGGAAAGATTGTCAACGTACTTTAAAAGTATTTGAGGCAAGACATAACCGATGGCTTGATGAGGACATAGTATTTTTCGAAACAACCAGATCTGTGAACAGACCAGAAAACATTTCATGGCAGGAAGGGTCGACCTCTAAAAGATTTTAGTGAGCTCAGCAATCAAAGAAAAAGACAAAGAGTTGCATCTTTGTTCGAAAATTATTCCCAAGAAGAACCGACTTTTGCGACTCGGAAAAGTCTTCAAATGTCTGGTCGACGAGATGCTGCTACAATCGTGCAAGAAATTTCCGACTATTCTCCCACAAGAGCAACTACAATAAAAAAGTGTTTTCAGACGCCAAGGTCAATTGCTATAAAATATACTGCAGACGAGGCCATCGCATTGTATGTTGATGGTCGATATAAGAAGAGATCATATGTATTAATGCAGTCTGGAGCAAAATCTAGAAATGCTCATATATACCCTAGCTATAATTCTTTACTAGAGGCAAAAAAGAAATGCTATCCAGATGAACAACATATTCTTGTGTCGGATATATCTGCAGAAGTGAACTTGCAAGCGATTCTCAATCATACGGCAAGTAGAATCGTAGAAATGCAAAAATAAGTTTTAAATCAAAAAATGACAGTTATCGCAAGGTGTGACTCTTGTTTGTAAATGGGGATGTGACGGTAGTGCTGGTCAGTCCACCTACAAACAAGGGTATAGTGAAGCGGGTAATCCATCCAAGAGTGACGCAAATTTGTTTGCTGTATGTATTGTTCCACTGCAGTTACACACGAAAAATGGGTATATATTATGGCAGAATCCACGTCCATCATCAACGAGATACTGTAGACCCATTAAGCTGATCTTTGAAAAAGAAACAATGGAAGTAACAAAAAGAGAAATCCAAAACATTGACAACCAAATAAATGAGATCCAGCCTACAAACTGTATTTTCCTAAATTCTGTAATAATTGTGAAACATGAGTTAAAGATGACTATGATTGACGGAAAGACATTTGGAGTCATCAGCGACACATGCACACAAACATGTGGTATTTGTGGGGCAACTCCGAAGATGATGATCAACTCGAAAAAATTTGGAGTCTTGAAGTCAAACCTCATTTATTTGAGTATGGAATTTCAAACCTTCATGCATGGATACATTGTCTAGATTGTTGCTTACATATCTCTTATCGTCTCGAATTAAAAAAGTGGCAGATTCGTGATAGAAATGATAAGCAGAAGATCAAGGAACAAAGATGAGAATAATTAATATGCTAAAAACCGAGATGAATGTACTGATTGATATTCCTTAGCCGGGGTTCGGTACAACTAATGATGGAAACACTGCCCGCAGATTCTTTCGCGAGTTTTCTCTTGCATCTTCTATAACAGGCCTTAATGAAGATTTCTTAAAACGTCTTTATGTTATTTTTCTTACAATATCATGTGGCTTTGCCATCAACTCTGAACCATTCAGTGATTATGCAAAGGATACAGCTAAAATGTTTGTACAACTTTATCCGTGGTATTACATTCCATCGAGCATCCACCGCATACTTATGCATGGATCTGATATAATTAAGGCAGCTGTTCTTCCTATTGGAATGTTTTCAGAGGAAGCACTGGAATCTCGAAACAAACATTTTAGACTGTATTGTCAGTTTTATACAAGAAAGTTTTCTCGAGAAAAGACCATGCGAGATTTATTAAACGTCCTTTTAGTTTCATCGGATCCTCTTATATCATTATTATCACAGTGCATAGGGAATCAGTCATAGAAAGAACCTTTGATTAAAGAGGTTTTAATATTGCTACAAGAGCCGCAAATAGTAAATGTTTCGCTATCGACAAGTAGCGATTCCGATGATTCTGACAGCGATTATTAATTTATTTTCTACACAGTAGCATATAAAATGTATATTTTTTAGTACATTTTTTGTCATTATTTAACTAAAAACTTTTGTCGTGTATAATGTTAATTTATATTACTATTGTTATTATATTATATAAACATTAAATTATATACTAATGTTATTTAACATACAATATAAAAAGTTCGAATCTTGAAATAAAAACGTTAACAACGTATTTATTGGTTTTTCAGTTTTAAACTATGGCAAGGGGTCGCCACCTTAAATTATTTAACAGTTAAAGTTGAATGAAACCGATTTAAATATAATAATTTGCAAAAGCTAATTATTATCTACTAGAATAATGAAAATGACCACTGTGCAGCGGTCCAAAATAATCCGCGCTGACTAACTCTCCCCTTCCTAACGGGACAATGGCCCTCGTTCCACCGAATAAGACCCGGTTACTTGTGTCTTTACATTTTTGACACACGTCACACGCCCTTACATAATTCCTCACTTTCTTCAACATTTTGTCCATCGTAAAATGTTCTTGCAACATCTTCGTACATTTCTTTGATCCCAGGTGCCCATACATCCTGTGTATTTCGGCGATTATTTCTCCGGATACACTGTTTGGTATGTACAGTTTCCATTCCTTCTTACGTTGTCTATATAACTTATCGTTGACATATCTATAAAACTTACCTACTTCCTTATCTAAACATCCTTCATTTATTTTATCAATAATAGTCTTAAGTTTAATGTCTTCAAGTTGATATTTTCCAATATCCTTGATTATTTTACTTACATTCTTATCCATCTTAATCACCATGTGATTGATTAAGTACTCACACACATCATCGTTAATTTCCTCTAGCGTGGCGTCTCCTGGATTCCTACTTAGAAGGTCGGCAACAATATTGTCTTTGCCTTTGCAATGCACTATGTCAAACTTGTATTCCTGGATGCTTAAAATCCAGCGTGTTATTCGCGAATTATTTAGATGGCTTTTGTTCATAAAGGTCAATGCCTTATTATCCGTGACAACGGTTAAAGGTTGCCCTAATATGTATATGCGGAAATTTTCCAGACATCTTACAATACTTAATAACTCCTTTTCAGTGGCGTAGTAATTTTTTTCTGCACCCTTGAATGTTTTGCTAGTAAATGCTATAACGCCAATTTTACCTTCCTCGTCCAGTTGATATAACTGCCCGCCATATGCGAAGTTGCTGGCGTCGCATTGCATGTAGTATCTTTGGTTTATTCGAGGAAACTTCAAAATCATTGTCTCTATAAATAGTTCCTTCACTTGTTGGAAACATTTATTGTTCTGGTGTCCATGCGAATTTATGTCCCTTCTTCAACAACTCAAGTAGTGGTAGGGGTTGTTTCGGCATATTTGTCAGTAAAACGGTTATAAAAATTTGTTAGGCCCAAGAAACCTTTTGTTGCTTTTGGTTTCGAGGTGTTGGAAACTTCATAATCGCATTAATCTTCTCATCCGTCGCCTGAATTCCTTGCGTAGTTAGACGGTATCCTAGGTATGCAATTTCTTGTCTAAAAAACTGTGACTTCTCTAAATTTATAGTCAAGTTCGCTTTTCTTAGGTTATTTAATAATAATTCTAAATGTGACAAGTGTGTTTCTAAACTTTCCAAATAGCATAAGCAATCGTCTACATAAATGATGGTGTTTTTCTTAACTTCTTCCTCCAATATTATATCCAATCCCCTGGTTAGTGCAGCAGAACTGGTACTCAGCCCAAACGGCGTGACTGTGAAGCGATAGCATTTGCCCGCATACATAAATGCAATGAAATTTTGGCACTCTGGCTTCAGTGGTACTTGCCAGAAACTACTTGTTAGATCGACGGTGGATAAGTAATTCATTTCGCTACATCTGGCTAAAATATCGTTTATTGGAAAAACTCCCTCGTAGTCCGGGATGGTCACGCTGTTCACCTTCCTCTCATCCAGACATAATCGGACCCTTCCATCTTTCTTTATAACTGTGACAAGCGGGTTAACGTAGGGGCTGTTGCATCGCTTGATGACCCCATATCGTAACATGCGACTTGTCTCCTCATCCACCTTCCCTTTGTACGCCAGTGGCACGGGCCATCCTCTCTGGAAGTACGGTGTCCGGTCTGTTACTTGGAACTCGTGAGCGTATCCTTCGATTCTCCCGGGGCACTCCCTGAATAAACTTTTATTTCTGACAAGAATTTCCCTTAACATCATCAATATCCTTTCATCTCCGCAGTCAATGCTCTCCACCTTCTTGTCGATGTTTCGCATGATTCCTTCATCTTCTTCTATGCCCATCACCTCCATATGCATTATTGGCACTGTGCACGCTGCTTCGTCAGCCTTTCCTTTTAACTCGATGACTCTTTTTCCCATATCAATAAGACATCCTGCTTCCTGGAGAAAACTAATTCCTAAAATGCATGATTTATAAGGTCTGGTATAACGAGGAACACACACTCATTCTTAATCCCATCTATATCTATGTCACATAATATCTGCTTCCTTATTAATTTCGATTTATTGCCTACCGCGCTAATTATTAAAGTGTTGGTCATTGGTAAAATTTCATAAGGTGCTATGTTCTGATTATTTTGATTGAACCAAGATTCCGATAATCCATTAATTACGCTCCCGGTGTCAATTAATGCAGCACCGTAATACCATTGTTGAATTTTATGATTACTTCCGGGCATTTTAATATTCGCTGAACAATTCCCTCGTCATCGTCGCATAATAAGTCGTTTCTCAAATCGGGTAGAATTACATTGACGTCATTGGTTTGACAGATATCCGATTTTACGGCTATCTTACTTGCTGCATTTGTTGATTTTTTTTCTTCTTGTCGTTCCGTTCTCGGTTCATTGCCCGAAGTGGATGCGCCTTTATTAGTAAACTCTATTGTGTTAATGTGTTGCCTCTCCCCAGCGCGGTGGTGCTGTGTGCGTGCGGTCGGTTTATCATTCCATGTTCGCTTCTGCACCCCAGTTCCTTTTTTTGGGTAGCTTTCACTTTCCTATTGGAATTTCCTCCTCCGTTTGTTGCTTCGTAATTCCGCTCTCTGTTGTTCCGCGGGTGAATTTGTGTATATTCCACAATCAGTGATTCGAAATTTGGAATCGTTGTAATTCCCCTCGTGATAACAGCGAGCTGATCTTCTTAATTAACTGGCGGTCCGTTAAAGTAGGCGTTAATTGTCTACTTTCCAATAATATTCGTTCTATATATTGGATTGCACTGATTTGGCCACGCCAATCAAACTTCCCATACTCGAGATGATCACGGATGCCATCTTGTCGTTCTTGTCCCCAGTATTTTTGTGAAAATGCTTCTTTAAATTCTTCAAAGTTGAATATTTGGCTTCGTACTACTCTCCACCAAATTCCGGCGTCCATCTCTAAGTGTCTACCTATCCACTTAATATTATCAGTGGGGTAGTATAGCTCCTGTACCTCTGACAGCTCCTTAAGGAATTCCATGGGGTATCTGTCGGTACCGTTGTATTTGAGGTCGTTGTGGTTAGGCCCATTAGTTCTGTTCACCGTACAACACTCACCTTCCATTAACTGTCTCTGTAGTCTCGCCTGGTTCTCCTTTACCCTCGTTAAATGACATCTTAATTCTTCTATTCGCGTAGTCTTTTCTTTAGTGGTTTCGTCCAACTTTTGTTCCGTTGAACGCTGTCTCCCGTCGACTTCTTCCAATTTCTGCATCACGTTGTTGTTCGTTTCACCTTGTTCTTGCTGTTTCTGCCGTATGGTATCGTGTATTTCGGCCTTTAACTCTTCATGTTTCTTGTTAGCGTCTTTGACGTGAGCATCAATTTTATTGTGAATCCTTTTAACGGTTGTTTGGGTGCTCTGGATCGCTTCCTTCCATTCCTGGCGGTCGGTCTCTCGTGCTTCCCGTATCTCTTCGTATTTCTTATTCCCGTCTTCTTTCAACTCTTTTACTGTATCTTCTTGTTTCTTTTGTAATTCATTGATCTTCTCTTCCCAGGCATGCTGGTATTCTCGTAACACAGACCGTATCTGCGCGAGCTGTTCCGCTGACTGTCGTTTCATCTCTTCCTTATGCTGGTCGAGCTTTTCATTTTGTTTTTCTATCTTTTCGCTAATTAATCTATTTTCTTCTTGTTTCTCTAGCTTTTCGCTAATTAATCTACTATCTTCTTTCTGTTCTTCTTTTTGCTTATCAAATTTTTCGTTCATTATTTTAATATTTTCATTAATTAATTGATTATTTTCTTCTTGTTTCTTGCTCTGTTGTCGGATAAAATCCATTAACACTTGTAGATTCATTTCTTCTGGTTTGGACGCTTGTCCTCGCGCCCTTTCCTCTTGACTCTCTACAGCGCTATTTGGGTCGCTAGGTGTGGTATCGTCTTCGGTATTTACCATACCTAACTGGTTATTAATTTCAAATCCTACGCTATCGGAATTGCTGGCCATCTTTGCCTTCCTACGCATAATCATTCAAGCTAGTTTATAACACTAACACTTATCTCTATTTCTTACTTTATGCTAATCTATCTACTACTGCCTGATCTTTACCAAACTTGTACGTATTAATTATATTTAATATTACGTATCATGCCGTGCGGTTGGGCGCCATTGATATAACAATAAAGGTAATCCTTTATATTTACAATAAATGTGTATAATTAAATTTTGTTTATTACTTTAATTATCTATGCCCCGCGTGTTGGGACGCCGTTAATATACGGTGTTATTATGCTAATTACGATATGAATTAATTAGTTAGATCAATTATCAATTTTAATTACCAATTAGCATAATAGACAAGGAACTGTTATGTAAATTAATCATGTTCTTTTGTTACACATGAAAATTGTACAATTATAATTATTCGTGTAATTGTGTTCTATGTGAAACTTTAACATGCGGGTTTTAGTAATAATGAACGCATTGGTTTAACTGTACTTAAATGACTAATTTATTATTCATTAAGTTAATTTATATTCATAACACATAAAAAGTTTTGCTGTACCTGTAAATACATCAAATAACACATATACCATTAAACAAGTTCTAGCTTATATGATAGCTGAAAAAGACATGCATACATAAATCATGATATACAATAAATTTAAATAATAATTAATTAATGCTTTCGTTAATTCCAGATAGTTTCGCTTACTTGTTCATTATTTATAACTTTAAATTTATTCTTTTATCAAATTTATTTAAAACTCCAAGGGTGGGGATTCTTTGAATGAGTCAGGACAGTAGTAGTTACTACATTAATAGATTAATAATTGTTACTTGAGATAAGAATATCCACTCATGGTCCAGCGGTGACCGGCCTCCTTGTTGTGGTGAAGTCTGAAGAACACATCTTGTTGAATAAAGTTGAATGCACTGTCACTTGTACACACACGTGAACTCGCGTCATTTATAGAGTAGTGTGGATGTGATGTTGCTTTCAATGTCAGTTTGTATAGATCAGTTCGCTTTATAGTGTATGATCATTCTAAAATGAGTGGTGTATGTTCATGCTCGCAAAGTTAATGTCGATGTCCGTTCATGACAGAAATTCACTTGACTTTGTGTTGATGTCTATGCGTTTATACTACTTGGTTGATTAGTTTGTTCAAGTATTTAAATGTTCTGTTACATTTAGTGTAATTCATTAACACTGGCTAAATGTAATTCTTTCTAAGCTGTACAGTACACTAATAATGTTTCGTGTATGTGCCGAGGTTACATGATAGTTCGCTTGAGTCGCTCGAATTGTTCACTCGGAAATTTCTAATAATGTTAATGCTTAACTAAGTTCGTTAATTCGCACATTTTATACTGTTGTGTTCGAGTATTACTTCCGGTTGCACTTTGAATCTTACAGTTTGAAATTACTAAGTCCGAATATTATAACACTGAGTTTTCACTAAGACTGATAAATTTTGCAAGACTGAGCACAGTAATACTGAGCAAAATAAATGTTCAAAAAATGTAATAAGACTGAGAGTCCTTCATAGCACTGAGCAAACTTAAAATACGACTGAGAGAATTAAAAATATGACTGAGACTGAGACTGATACTCCTCCGTGTTAGACAGTCAGTTTTTATCAACTTGTCCCTACCCAAATTTTGTCTTGAGCCTGTCCACGCCTTTTCTTACTTACGATAGGTCAGCTCGATATTTTCTTAGAATATTTTATCCCACTTCTTCAGGGTTTTTGGTTTCTGTTCAATGATTCGCTTTGACTCCTGGTTACCATAGGAACTCTCCTCTCCACCGGTGTCTTCGCAAGACTGGTACCCTGATAGGTTGTCAGACATCCCCCAGATTTCTCCGTTTGGACGTTGATCTCTTTCGCAGAATTTCTGGTCGTTGCGCGCCTGTCAATCACCCTTTTGTTTGGGACTTACGCAATGTTGTTCTAACTTTCCCCATCTGTTTCCTTGGTCATCTTGAGGTATTGTTCTATTTTACACCCCGTTTCTGTAGCTCTTAATAATTCCTGACATGCGTTGGCTGTTGAAGTCACCCCGACTTTCTAATCGTAAATTGTGTCCGTCACGTAAACGTCACCTCCCGCTGTGCAGCATCCTCGTATCTTTTCAACTCGTTATTTCTTTCATTGTCTCTGTAAAGTGCAGCACCCTCAACTCTTTTGTGACATCCTGTTGTTTTTGCAGTACCATCGTATTCTGACGTAACCCGAGCGGACGTTCGCCTTAGTTATCCGTAAGCGTGTGAGTGACCTAGCATGGCATTGTGTAGTTTGTTGTGGGGTAATAATTTTTAGCCAAGCTTCTCCTGTCATCTTGAACTTTCATATCTATTGTTGCGTGGAGTCTAACATCTTTCTATTGTCTGCTAGCGACGCTGGTTTGACATCTTCACATTAAGCCTTATTTATTGCTTTAACTTGAAGTCGTTGACACAACTGCGTGTGAACAAAATCGGTCCAGAAGAAAATTTGAAATTTTTAAATTTTTCGCTCGCTATAGCGTCCTCAATTTGGATTTGATGACGAGACCTCTGGGAACCATAGAATCCAAATTCTGCGCCCTGTTCATCGCCACACCATGTCCATCTTCATCTGGGAGGAATATAGCATGTTGACCTATTTTTCGTAATTTGTATTACAATTGGTGTACCCCCGTTTGGTTTTAATTGCATTTACGAATTTATTGCTAACCATCTGGAATTGTTGAACGTATTTAACATCAAAGCATCTATGTATCAATTACCTATAAGTGTCTTAAATCTTATTATAAAACAAGTTATAAATTCAATGGATGGTTTTCACCCGTTTAACTAAACGATTCATTTATATTCCTTGAAATAATTATCTATACAATATAATATTAAACAAGCAATATTAAATTCAATTGACCTAATGTAATGCCTTACGTATAGTAATAAAAAAAATCTTCTACAAAATGAATCTCATATAGTATAAGTAATCCTACTAATATTTTCGTTCCGTAAAACTTATTTATAATTCGATTGATAACTAACATATTTGTTACGTTACTTTATCTAATCTATACCCATATCGATTCATAAACTATATACATATACATAACCTCTGAGTAATGAGTAATTTATTTCATTCTAGCATCAATTCAGATCCTTAATCTATCCATTATACACATTCATCTTGAATGGCTTACTTGCAATATAATTATTAATTTACATCACTTATTCATTTTTAAGTGTCCCTTTTGTTCATTTTGTCTTTGATAATTTATTGCTATTCATTCAACTCAAGTTACTGTAAATAGAATGTTCTCTGCATTCGCTACGATACTTCATAAAGAATGTTAACTAAAGTATTCACTTGTACTTATCATCTAACACATCATCAGTGTTCTATTCAACATGTTATAATCTATGGACTACATAAGTTCTTAAGTTATAATTTACATCAGATTACATGTTTTCATTGATTAAGCTAGCTTGAATGAGGTTCACGCGTCATCAGCCCTAACTTAAATGACTTGTCTCATATAGCTAACTCATCAAGGTATGCTCTTCTACTTTCTCCCTGGTAGATTAAATTCTGTCCTTTGGTTCATAATATTTCTTTTTTTGCCTCACATTGAATTTCCCTCGGATCTTGCTTTCATCCACACAGTCGATTAGCTGGTAGGTAGCATCCCCAAGAATTCGATGTACTTTATAAGGCCCGCAGTAAAGTTCGCAAAATTTGTCAATCCTTCTTTGGATCGCGTCTGACTGAAAGTCCTTATCAAAACCTTTTCACCAATCTTGAATTTAGTAATGGTTTTGGTTTCATTACATAATTTAGCTTGCTTCTCTCTTTTCTCTTTCATCCTCACAAATATCTGGTTGTGATCAGCTCCTCCAAATCCAACAATGTCTTTGTCTAGATATCTTTCCCATACTCTAGTCGGTTTTCAGCCGAGATGCGCTTCATAAGGTGTTACCTCAATGGTCTCATGGTACGTCTCGTTAATGTAGCTTTCGATAGTAGTTACATATCGCGACCACTTAGTATGTTGGGCACACACGAAGATTCTGAATAAATTCCCGAGCTGTCTATTAATCCTTTCAGCTAGATTTGCACATGGGTTTCTAACTGCGGTGTATCTTGGTTGAATGTTTAGCTCATTCAAGCCGTTCACCCATTTCTTTGATGTAAATTGTGTCCCATTGTCAGTGAGAATTGCTTTAGGTGTCCCAAATTCTTCACTATACTGTCTCACCCTTCTTAACGTAGCAGCGGTCGTTGCTCTCCGAAGTGTAAACAGCCGTACGTACTTTGTAAAGTTGTCAACAATAACAAACAAGTACCTCACTCCAGCGGTACCTCACTCCATACGGGCAGCGGTCCAAAATAATCCGCGCTGACTAACTCTCCCCTTCCTAACGGGACAATGGCCCTCGTTCCACCGAATAAGACCCGGTTACTTGTGTCTTTACATTTTTGACACACGTCACACGCCCTTACATAATTCCTCACTTTCTTCAACATTTTGTCCATCGTAAAATGTTCTTGCAACATCTTCGTACATTTCTTCGATCCCAGGTGCCCATACATCCTGTGTATTTCGGCGATTATTTCTCCGGATACACTGTTTGGTATGTACAGTTTCCATTCCTTCTTACGTTGTCTATATAACTTATCGTTGACATATCTATAAAACTTACCTACTTCCTTATCTAAACATCCTTCATTTATTTTATCAATAATAGTCTTAAGTTTAATGTCTTCAAGTTGATATTTTCCAATATCCTTGATTATTTTACTTACATTCTTATCCATCTTAATCACCATGTGATTGATTAAGTACTCACACACATCATCGTTAATTTCCTCTAGCGTGGCGTCTCCTGGATTCCTACTTAGAAGGTCGGCAACAATATTGTCTTTGCCTTTGCAATGCACTATGTCAAACTTGTATTCCTGGATGCTTAAAATCCAGCGTGTTATTCGCGAATTATTTAGATGGCTTTTGTTCATAAAGGTCAATGCCTTATTATCCGTGACAACGGTTAAAGGTTGCCCTAATATGTATATGCGGAATTTTTCCAGACATCTTACAATACTTAATAACTCCTTTTCAGTAGTGTAGTAATTTTTTTCTGCACCCTTGAATGTTTTGCTAGTAAATTCTATAACGCCAATTTTACCTTCCTCGTCCAGTTGATATAACTGCCCGCCATATGCGAAGTTGCTGGCGTCGCATTGCATGTAGTATCTTTGGTTTATTCGAGGAAACTTCAAAATCATTGTCTCTATAAATAGTTCCTTCACTTGTTGGAAACATTTATTGTTCTGGTGTCCATGCGAATTTGTCCCTTCTTCAACAACTCAAGTAGTGGTTCGGTTGTTTCGGAATATTTGTCAGTAAAACGGTTATAAAAATTTGTTAGGCCCAAGAAACCTTTTAGTTGCTTTTGGTTTCGAGGTGTTGGAAACTTCACATAATCGCATTAATCTTCTCATCCGTCGTCTGAATTTCTTGCGTAGTTAGACGGTATCCTAGGTATGCAATTTCTTGTCTAAAAAACTGTGATTTCTCTAAATTTATAGTCAAGTTCGCTTTTCTTAGTGTTCGATATTTCGGATATCGAACCGGTCAATAATTAAGTTTCCGAGGTTGGCACTATGGCTTTTGCGAAGGCGATTCATGCACCGGGCTTGAACCCGTTGTCATACGCCAACCACTGAGCTGATCACATCCACGAGCCGGATTCTTCGGCAGGTAGAAATCCTTTTCATGTAACCCATCCTCTTTCCAACCAGACCTTTCTGCATGAGTTTCAGGATCAAGGTTTCGTGGGATTTCGGTAAGTCATTTTATTATTAATTATTTGTCGCTAGCAATTCTGCATGTTGCTCTGCTAAAGAGCTCACCAGAGATTAATTTTATACTGTAAGAGAAACCGTCGTACCTTTAGACTGTCAATCTTTCATATAATATCGTACATATTATATCTACCAGAGGTTTCATGAGGTTGCTAGTTTTTTCAATTTAATTGCTTGCCGTTACGAATGGGAGCACGTGTTTTGTAATTTTTTGCATGTTGCGGCTGGCCGTTTGAGTAAATGGTTTATAAGCCAGTTTTGGCTGTGCGATTTTTATTTTAATTACCAACGTGCGGTGCCGTTTCGTTTTTTGTGCCTGCTCGTGTTTGTTTTGCATGCTGTTAGTTTCCAAATTATATCAATGTTCGTCATTTGCATGCTGTGGCACGGAAGCACGTTGGTACGATACGCATGTGAACCATTATTTTGCGTTTAATGCTGTGGGTTGTGTTGACCAGTTTCGTCGCGTGTGCATGGGCCGGGTGAGCAAATATTGTGTTCAAAATTTTGGACCTTGATTTTTTTGGTAATCGTTTGATTACTGGGTCAATTCCTGAGAACTTTGTACCCGTTCTGTTATGGTCTGCTTTACACGTGAAGTCGACGTGTTACGTCCTTGCGAATGTGCAAGGCGTGTGGGGGACGTTTGTTTTGAGGTTATCCGGGTTTTTCGGTATAGCCTGCCTTTATATTCAATTTTTTCTGGAATTGGCTATTACCTTTTTTGGTGCCGTTTATATTTTGCATATGCGCGACATCCTTTCCATACACGTTGACCATCAATTTTTGCATTTAATGTATCGTTAACTGTTGAATTTTTGTATATTGTACCTTGTTGTGTATTCGTGCATTTTGGTGCCCTTATTCTATTTGGTATTATACATGTTTTTTGGGTACACTTTTGTGTACCATTATTTTGCACCGTATGTGCTTTAATCTTGTGCAACTTGTGTTTTGTTCGTGCTTTTGCACTGTGTAAATTAATTTGTTGCGTGTTTTTTGAGTAAGTAATTTATTGTGTTTTGTACTCTTAGCCTTTTGGATTGTGTAAATTGTATTTTGCCTTGCACTAATTTACTTTTGTATTTATTATGCTCGGTATTGTTTATGAAAACTAGTTGTTTCAGAGACCGATCTATCTAGATTACTGTTAGGCTAGGTCTGGGTCGTGACTATATTGTTTAATTTCTAATTTTCTCGTCCAGGGTGGTTGTCGATTGCGCGACATTCTTGAAATCATAATGCCTGCTAAATTGTCGCTGGCAGCTTTTGACCGGACCGGACCACGGTGGGAATACTTGCGCTGCAACACTTAATAAATAAGTTGGAAGGGTTGCCGCAATTGAAAGTCGTTGATCAACATGAGGCCGGTATCTTGGCATCCCGGTTGTCCGAAGAATATCAGGATCTTCTAGGTAAGGTAGATCCTTACCTATCGGCAGAGTCATTGCCCCAGGGATTGGACGAGGACCACATTTTTTCGGTGGTAGCTCAAATTAAAGATATTTATGTCCGGGGAAGCGTTTTAGCGTCAAAACTAACTAAACCAGAGATACCGGTTGGCTCCGGTCGGTCTTCATCGGCAAGTGGCGGGCACTCAGGTTTCTCGTTCATGAGTTGCCGAAACTTTCTTTACCTTGTTTTGATGGCCAGTCCAAATGTTGGTCCGAGTTTTGGTCGAAGTTTACCACATTAGTGGACGAAAGTCCTGCCCTCACCCCTAAGCAGAAATTGTTATATTTATTGACTCATCTTAAGGGTGAGGCTTATGAGAAGTTTGCCGCGCTTCCCATAGTTGACGATAGTTATCCGCTTGCACTGTCAACTCTTAAAAGCCGTTATCACAACCCTCCAGGGGCGTATCCTGCTTTGACAAGGTGGGTGTGCTGCTTAAAAAATAATCATATCCGTCTACTATGAAACTATTTAATTATCAAGTTTATAAGCTGCATTATTTAGGGAAATGCAACAACAAAATAATAATAATAATAATAATAATAAAAGTATCCTAAAAGTTAGTTCAGTCAACTTTTCTCCTGTTTACATATCTATTTATAAACAAGTTCTGCTCTTCTTTCTTTACATAAAAACTTCTCAATTACCCTTTCATGAAATGAGTCTTTGAGTCTCATTCTGTGGAGTATTTCTTTCTCAATAGAAATAATACTTAAACTGCTTAACCTGTCCTCGCTCTGAGTGCTCCTGCAGTAGTTGTGAATGCGTTTTAGAGCCGAAAAAGAACGTTCAACTGAACTTGTGGTACTTGGTATAGTCAGAATTAACTCAGCTAACATGTATACTTCTTTGAATGCAGAAATTAAGTCATTGTTCTTTAGAAACCTGACCAACTCAAAGACATGTAGACCATGAAATTCATCACTGGAATATACCACTAAAAGTTCACTTTTGAGTCTTACAAGATCAAATAATGACTCATACACTGATCCTAAGGACTCCAGAAGGACAGATGGAAAATTTTCCTTGTAAATGGAAAATTTATTAGGTGAGAGGAGATGACAGAATCTCAACTTCGAAACTGAACCATACCTCACATCTATTTGTTGCACAATATTGTCAATGATTTCACAGAACAATCGACGACAATAGTTGTCCTCAGAGTCCTGACAAATTCTTTTAGTTCTAGGCTCAGCTCCTCTCCTCTCACCTTTAGCTGCTATCCATAGGGCATCAAAACCACTTTGTCTCTCACTTTGCAATTGTTGTACAGTATCAATAACTTTTTGATGACAGTACATTATATCTACAGATTCATTCTGGAGAATATTATACAGTACATCTGTGTATGAAAACAGTTTGGAAAATACTTCCAACAAAAATACGGTATTGAACTCACTCAAAAAAGAGAGAAAACCTCTTGATTTGACTACTGTATCACTTTCCCATTCACTACAGTTTTCCACAATACTTTCAAAAAATTCTATAAGTTGAACACTATATTCTTTGACAGTTTGCACTAACCTTGAAGTAAAATTCCATCTGGTAGGAGCAACTGATGGCAGTTTCCTCTGTACAAATTCTTCCAAAGCAATTGTCCTTTTTGAGGATTTGGAAAAGGACGCTGGAAGCCCACTAAGTGTTTGAAAAAAAATCCTGCAGTCTTTTATATTTGAGAGCCATTGTTGAAGAACTAAGTTTAAAACATGGGCATAACAATGTGTAAAGAGAGCCTTTGGGTAAGATTCTAGAACTTTAGCTTGAAGCCCGTTCAAGTGACTGCTCATTACTGCGGCACCATCATACGTCTCCCCTACCAATCTGTCACTGATATTAAACTCTTCCACGAAACTTGCCACATGTGCAAGTAGTCCTTCAGCTGTTCTATCTGAACTTACGGCAGTAAATCCAACAAAGCGTTCACAAGCAGCACCATCCTTAACAAACCGGAGCACAGTTGAAAGTTGGGATTTACATGAGATATCAGACGACTCGTCCAGCATGATAGAAGTGAAGGTTGCTGAAGAAACTTCTTCCTTTATTTCGTCTATAATAACATCCCGTATAGCATGGATTATGTCATTTTGTATTGCTGGAGATGTACCTCGAAACACAGTAGCTGTTTTTAGATGGTTGTCTAAAAGAGGATCATATGCTCCGAGTGCCTCAAGAAACTCCAAGTAATTTCCTTTGTCTAATGAGTCGGCTGATTCATCATGGCCTCTCAGAGGAAGTTCCTGCTTTGCAAGATAACAAACAGCATCTATTAATCTCGTCAATATGTCTCGATTTTTTTTAACAAGCTCATTGTGTTTGCTGATATTGTCTTTATGTTGGGAGTCAATTAAAACGTCAATTCTCTGCTTTCCAAACATCTTGCATTTAAGAAATGATTCTACATGAGACTGCGATCTTTCGTGTCGTTGCTGTGCAGAGGATAAATGACTGAGATCGGAAAATCCAGTTTTCGTCCACACACTTTTTTCTTTGGAAAAAAGAATACATGGCCAACAAAATAATTTATTTAATTTCTCACAGCCAGTTAACCATGGAATCGAGTTGAAAGATGATACTGAAAAGTGTCTAGTGTATTCTTCCTTTTTGCCCTTGTGTTTAGTTGTTAAATTAGGCAACGGAGGGCACGGTCTTCCATTTGTAACAATTTTAAGTTTTTCTTCGAAACTTGTACATGAAAATCCATTTTTCAAAATGTCATCAATTGTGCAATTATGATTTTCCATGATTTAGAAGCACATCACAAAAACAGAATCACGATTCAACAGAAATTATTCGAAAATCTCAAAGAACGTTAGAAACCATACAACTCTCGGCACGCCTGGTTGGTGCGGTACTGAACCCGCACTCAAGGCACGCTAACACCGCTGCACCCCCACTTTACCTCTCCGCTCCCCTCTACAAGTCTAGCACGCACTTCTCGCCAGTCAGCTACCTCAGCAATAGCCTTGAGAGGTGCGGCCGCTCCCAGCGCACACATTCCTTGCAATAACACATCTTCATTTGAAACATAAGTGGAGTTTTAAATTATTTATTCACAGCAATAATTTTGACGCGTGCGGCGCACACGTCGCACATATGGAGAATTCGCGCCTGCAACCCTCGTTTGGCCGCCCGGGTCTATTGTACCAATCTGCTTCAATTACCAGCCGCTTCTATGCGATCAGCTGCGTCTATTAGAAAACTGGTAGACAGCTTCAATGATAACTTTTCAGTGTTGTCAGCTCTAAACATTGCTGATATATATCAAGCAATATATGCGTCTTTTGTATTGTCAAGGCTGGATTTATCACTACGTGAACGCTTTGAGGCGTCTATTACGGACAAAGAAAATCTCCCTTCTCTAAAAGAAATTATGACATTTTTAACCGCCATGGCGGAACAAAAAGAACAGGCATCTTTGGAATCGGCTTTACCTGCTCTTCCTAGCACTAGGCACCAGAAAACTCAGAAGGTTTCCTTTTCTAAGGCTACTCCTCTTGCTGTGTCCACGTTATCTGCGGAGGTTACGCAACGGGATTCATCTAATTCACGTTGCCTTCATTGCGATTCCCGGACCCATGTGCTTCTCAAGTGTCCGGCGTGGCTGAGTAAGGACCCTACGGCTCGATTTCAGAGTCTCAAGAATAAAAAATGTTGTCTTTCGTGCCTCCAACATAAACATTCGCGATGGTGCAAAAATAGGTGCAAAACGTGTGGCTCTAAGTACCACCACACCTTACTTCATTTCAAGAATGCCCGTCCGTCTCCGTCTCGTTCACAGATTTCAGAAACAGCGGAACTCAAGGCTTCGGGGTCATCGCTTGCTGACCAAGTTGATTTGTCTAGCACTACTCTGACCGTGTCTCTGCCCCATCCTGCAGGGGTTCTGTTAGCCACATGTCTAGCAGTCTTGTCGTCTCCCAGTGGTGGTTATATCGTAGTTAGGGCCATCCTGGATAGCGCGTCCCATGCTTCTTTCATCACTGAAGCGTGTGCATCTCGCTTAAAGTGCGCTTGTTTTGACGCTTCAATAAGTGTCAATGGGGTAGGTGATATTGCCACCAAAGCAAAAAGGGTGTGCCATCTTTCCTTGGAAACTTTAAAACGCGAGGTTGTGGCGTCTAACCATGCTTTCGTAATTCTTCCTAAGATCTCATCGGACTCACCTAGGTTCCAGGTGTTGCCTGAAGTTAAGCAGGCTACAAAAGACCTTTTGTTAGCTGACCCTACCTTCGATGTAGCAGCCCCAATTGATGCGTTGTTTGGAGCCGATATTGTTGCGGTTATTCTTTTGGGAGAGACTATTCCCTTGGGTGCAGGTTTGCCTGTTGCAGTTAGGACACGTTTTGGGTTTGTCATTATGGGTAGAGCCCCAATTTCACTTAGTTGTGCATTGACTTGTGCTAGCGGTCTCACTGGCCTTCCTTTGGATCTGGTGTCTGCGCATCAGCTTCACTGTCATTTCCACCACTTTTATCCTTCAGTCACAACATTATCAACGGATACAACCAACCTACTTGAGCAAGTTCATCGGTTTTGGGAGGTCGAAGAGCCTCCAGCTTTGCCCCACCAGTTATCTGAAGAGGATCACTTTGCTGAAAAGTTTTATATGGAGTCAACGAGTCGGTTCCGTCGGGTCGTTACTAGGTGCGCTTGCCGTTTTTTAAAAACTTTTCTCACACTTTGGGAAATTCCCTTAAGGGAGCTATGTCTCGGGTTTTCGCATTAGAAAAGAAATTTGCGTCTAAACAATCATTTTAAGAGCCAGTATGTGCAATTTATAACTGATTATGTTGCTCAGGGTCACATGTCGCTGGTGTCTGACCCCAATTTTCCAAAATATTTCATCCCACATCATGGTATCTTTAAGGTTAGAGGCGATACTTCAAAAATAAGAGTGGTGTTTGACGTCAGCATGAAGACGTCCTCCGGGATTTCCTTAAATGACGTGTTATGTGTCGGCCCTAAGTTGCCGACCTTACTGTCCGATGTTTTGACTTTGTTTCGGCGTTTTAGCCATGTCTTCACGTGCGACATCGAGCAGATGTATCGCCAAATTGCCATGCATCCTGATGACTCGGCGTACTTGTGTATTTTATGGCGTGAGGAGTTACCGCCCCACTAAGGGTTTTCGCTTTGCGTACCGTTACTTACGGGCTGGCTTGCGCCCCTTTTCAGGCGTTGCGAACCTTGCAGCGGCTGGCTCAGGATGAGGCAGTTAATTTTCCTGCGGGAGCGGCGGTACTTAGCCGTAATATTTTTGTTGATGATATTGCTACGGGTACTGATTCAAAATCAGAGCTTTGCAAATTACAACAGGAATTAATTCTGTTGTTATCGTCAGGAGGTTTCAATTTGAAAAAATGGTGTACTAATCAACCTGACTGCCTACCTGAATCAGCCGCTCAGAGTGATTCCGTCGTTGCTAAGTATATTCTGGGTTTAAGTTGGGACCATTCAACCGATTCCTTCTCATTTCCTCCTTTGGCCTGTTGCAGTAATGCTCAGGTACAATTCACCAAACGTGTCGTGTTATCCCAGATGGCACAATTATTTGACCCATGTGGTTGGCTTTCGCCAGTGATTTTCAGGGCCAAGGCCTTTTTCCAAAAACTCTGGGCTGAAGGCTTGGACTGGGATGCTCCTCTCAATGAAGACTTAAATGATTATTGGAGTCAATTCCTGTCCTCTCTGAATCATCTGTCGGTAATCACTATTTCTCGGCCATTCCTCCATAAAGGTGGGCGTATTGAAAAGGTCATATTACATGGTTTCTGTGATGCTTCCCAGTTGGGTTACGCGGCAGTCCTTTACCTGTCCATTTATACTGACTCTGGTCCTCCGGTGGTTTCGTTGGTGTCTTCTAAAACTAAAGTGGCACCTCTTAAAACTTTATATCAATCCCACGTTTGGAGTTGTTGGGAGCTTATCTTTTAGCCAAAGTAGTTTGTCATTATGCTGGCTTATTCTCTTCATGTTTGCAAATGAGTCAAGTTTTCTTATGGACATATTCGACGATTGTTTTGGATTGGCTGAATATGCCTAATTTTAAATTGAAAACGATTATTGCTAATCGGGTGGCTGCCATACCGAGTGGACCAATACTAAGTCTTGGCGTCATGTTCATGGTGTTTCGAACCCCGCTGATTTGGCCTCTACAGGTACTTCAATCTCCAGCCTCCAGTCGTCGACATTGTGGTGGTCAAGGCCAGATTGGCTAAAGCTTGATTCTCTGCACTGGCCCCCTATTAATTATCGACCGAATCACGACGTGCAAGATGTTGCCTTGGAGACCAAGGTCTCTTCGTTTCTTACTCAGGAGCCCCGGGTGGAACTGTTCGATCACTTGTCCTCGTGGCCCTTAGTGGTGGGGGTTACCTCAGTTATCTTAAGGTGGGCTATGCCTTCGGGGGTTGAGCCTTCCTCAGCCGTGGGTTGGAAGAGGTTGGCTGTTAACTATATTTTACGCTACATTCAGCGCAGCGTGTTTGGACAGGAGCTCGCGGCTATTCGTTTAGGTAACCGTCTCCCGGTCCGCATTCAGCGCCTGGTCCCCTTTATTGATGATTTTGGTCTTATTCGAGTACGCGGTCGCTTGACCAACTCTACGGTAACTAGAAATCGTTTTCCGGTTTTACTGCCCAAGCATCACCATCTAGTAGGGTTGCTAATTCATCACACCCATGTGTGGTTAGGTCATGCTGGTCCTCTGAAAGTTCAATTTCAGCTGGCTCAAAATTATTGGATTTTGTCAGCACGTCAGGTCATAAGAACCATAATTTGGAAATGTCTTCCTTGTTTCAGGGCGCGTCCTCGCCCCACCAATCCGTTAATGGGGGATCTGCCAATTCCTAGGGTTAATCCGGCACCTCCATTTTATTCTTCCGGCATGGATTATGCTGGCCCCTTTTTGGTACGGGCTTACGCTGTTCGGAAGGCACCTATAGTCAAAGCGTATCTATGTATTTTCATCTGCTTAGCCACTAAAGCAGTTCATTTTGAAGTAGCGATGGATCTTTCTACTTCACAGTTTATTGATGTGTTGAGGCGATTTATTAGTCGTCGTGGTGCTCCTAAAACACTGTATTCGGATTGTGGCAGGAATTTTGTGGGGTCGCGCTCCGAACTTAAACGGGAGCTAAAAAATGTTCTTTCCAATCCTGACATGTCAGCTCAGATAACAGCTTTTGCTGTTGACAACCATATTGATTTTAAATTTATCCCTCCGTCTGCCCCTCATCAGGGTGGCTTGTGGGAACGGGCTGTCCAGTCGGCCAAGTTTCATATGAAACACATGATTGGGACCAGGTCGTTGACTGTAGCAGAATTTTCGTCATTATGCATTCGTATTGAGGCAATCTCAAATTCCCGTCCTTTAACTGCCCTATCTTCAGATCCAAGTGATTACCAGGCTCTAACGCCTGGTCACTTTCTGGTTGGCCGCCCCATTACCGCGCCCCCGGAAGCTGAAGTCTCGTTAAATGAAGGGACAGTCCGCCATTACAAACAAATTGCCGCGTTGCTCCAGGCATTTTGGAAAAGGTGGCGTTTGGAATACTTGACGGCACTTCATACCAGATCGAAGTGGTCGTCTAAGTCCAGAAACTTAATGGTTGGAGACCTGGTTGTTATGGAGGAACAGAATTCTCCTCCCCTGATGTGGCCTCTTGGCCGAGTTTCAGCTGTGTTTCCGGGGAGCGACGGGGTTGTTCGTCGCGTTGTAGTTAAAACTTCCGCAGGTTCTTTTGAACGACCTGCTATTAAATTATACAGGTTGCCTATAGCCTCTTGATTGGGTTTGTCTTGTTTTCGGGTGAGCAGAATTAGTCTTAATGATTGTGTTGGGGACTTACTTGACACTTTTCTGGGATTTCCCAGGTGGTTCCTTTCAGCTGTTGTCCGCATTGAAGTTTACATTGTGGAATGTTTCTGGCATGGCGTTGTGCCAGTCTATTGTGAGTTATGGATGCTCAGCAAATCAACAACAACAAAAATAAGTAAAAAAAAAATGATAAAAAATAAAGGGAACAAAAAATGTAAAAAACTAGGGAATGTTAACTAAGTTGATTTGCTGAGTTTTAAGTTGTGCTTGGCTGGGCCATTGTTTATTGCATGTTGTTGGGTTTTGTCTGCTCTACCCGAACCTTTCGGATTGCTCGCCTGGTCGGTGCGCCCGCGGCAGAGTTGTTCGGCATGTTTTTCTAATTAATTGCATGTTTGTTGTATGTTTTGAATTTTCTTGTTTGCGTGTGACCCCTTCCTATGTTGGAGGGTAATTTTTCAGAGTGTTCATGTTCACTAAAAATTTTTTTTTTGTAATGCATTTTGGCCATTTCTCGTGGTGTATTTGGTTGTTGACCCATTGTGGTCAACGGGGGCCGGTGTTCGATATTTCGGATATCGAACCGGTCAATAATTAAGTTTCCGAGGTTGGCACTATGGCTTTTGCGAAGCCGATTCATGCACCAGGCTTGAACCCGTTGTCATACGCCAACCACTGAGCTGATCACATCCACGAGCCGGATTCTTCGGCAGGTAGAAATCCTTTTCATGTAACCCATCCTCTTTCCAACCAGACCTTTCTGCCTGAGTGTCAGGATCAACCTTTCGTGAGATTTCGGTAAGTCATTTTATTATTAATTATTTGTCGCTAGCAATTCTGCATGTTGCTCTGCTAAAGAGCTCACCAGAGATTAATTTTATACTGTAAGAGAAACCGTTGTACCTTCAGACTGTCAATTTTTCAATTAATATCGTACACTTAGGTTATTTAATAATAATTCTAAATGTGACAAGTGTGTTTCTAACCTTCGGAATAGCATAAGCAATCGTCTACATAAATGATGATGTTTTTCTTAACTTCTTCCTCCAATACCATATCCAATCCCCTGGTTAGTGCAGCAGAACTGGTACTCAGCCCAAACGGCGTGACTGTGAAGCGATAGCATTTCCCCTCATACATAAATGCAGTGAAATTTTGGCAGTCTGGCTTCAGTGGTACTTGCCAGAAACTACTTGTTAGATCGTCGGTGGATAAGTATTTCATTTCGCTACATCTGGCTAAAATATCGTTTATTGGAAAAACTCCCTCGTAGTCCGGGATCGTCACGCTGTTCACCTTCCTCGCATCCAGACATAATCGGACCCTTCCATCTTTCTTTATAACTGTGACAAGCGGGTTAACGTAGGGGCTGTTGCATCGCTCGATGACCCCATATCGTAACATGCGACTTATCTCCTCATCCACCTTCCCTTTGTACGCCAGTGGCACGGGCCATCCTCTCTGGAAGTACGGTGTCCGGTCTGTTACTTGGAACTCGTGAGCGTATCCTTCGATTCTCCCGGGGCACTCCCTGAATAAACTTTTATTTCTGACAAGAATTTCCCTTAACATCATCAATATCCTTTCATCTCCGCAGTCAATGCTCTCTACCTTCTTGTCGATGTTTCGCATGATTTCTTCATCTTCTTCTATGCCCATCACCTCCATATGCATTATTGGCACTGTGCACGCTGCTTCGTCAGCCTTTCCTTTTAACTCGATGACTCTTTTTCCCATATCAATAAGACGTCCTGCTTCCTGGAGAAAACTAATTCCTAAAATGCATGGTTTTATAAGGTCTGGTATAACGAGGAACACACACTCATTCTTAATCCCATCTATATCTATGTCACATAATATCTGCTTCCTTATTAATTTCGATTTATTGCCTACCGCGCTAATTATTAAAGTGTTGGTCATTGGTAAAATTTCATAAGGTGCTATGTTCTGCTTATTTTGATTGAACCAAGATTCCGATAATCCATTAATTACGCTCCCGGTATCAATTAATGCAGGCACCGTAATACCATTGTTGAATTTTATGATTACTTCTGTGACGATTTAATTAATAATAAAATCTTTAATAAATAAAAAATTAATTTACTAGCAATTAAGTATTTTTAAATCGCACTATTAAACCTAAAGCCCCTGTACTAACTCAGAATAAGTATGAGATGTAAATGGAAAATCTAACTAAACAATTAATAAAAAATTGAATTGTAAAAAGCTATTAATGTCACAGTTAACCCTTTTGCAAGTCATCCTGCGTTGACCTGTTTAATTCCGGACTCAACTTGTTTAGCGAGTCGTCTGTAACTTAGGAAAGTATAAAAATCATAATGTTTGTAATTAGTAATTTGAAGGCACGAGTAGTAGTTAAAATAATTCACTTAAATTATATATGTATAATTAATGTATTGTTTCTTGTAATAATAATGTCACTTTAAATAAAAATAGGAACTATATTATCGCGGAGTACTCGCCCCGCTCCGTTGTAATGTGCCAGTCGAATCGAGAAGAGAGTGACAATGCAGCCGTCAGACCGTACACACCTACGAGCGAGAGCTCTTCAAAAATGCATTGATTAATTTTAAGCTTAACTGTTAGCTACCACTACTAAACGTGGCGAGCAATTTTTAATATATAAAATGTAGAAAGTTGTGTTAAGAAATGTAATAAGTTAAACAAAGTAAAAAACTAACAACTAGTAAGCAAGATGACAGTCTCCCCTCAAGAGGTAAATTCCAGTACCACTTTACATATGAAGATGTGACCTGCATAAACTTCACATGTGGACGTATACGAGCCATACGACGCTGACTAGCACCTACGTGGATCTACACCAACTTCAACCAGAAGAACTTCAATCTCCTCAGTGAACCAGCTATCTAGTACTCGCC
Organism: Magicicada septendecula; assembly: GCA_034769895.1. Lineage (NCBI taxonomy): Eukaryota > Metazoa > Arthropoda > Insecta > Hemiptera > Cicadidae > Magicicada > Magicicada septendecula. Next base: position 454,645,249 of record CM068367.1, read on the forward strand.
GAAGACACGACCCAGATGACGACACCGACTTCCAGAATTCCCAAGAGTGACACCCCAGGACGAGGTCGCCACGACTTATTGTAAAGGTGACTCGATAGCTTGCCTATCGAGAGTTAATTATATTTGAGACATAACTTACAGATGAAAGAGACTTTTCAAACACAATAATTTTATTTAAATTATAAATGAGACCAACTAAAGGTATACTGTAATATTGAATACCATACGTTGTAACATTAATATGTAAATGTAAATTAAAATCTCTTTAGTAAATAATACCATTCTTCAAATGGTAAAAGAAGTCTTGCAAGCACCTAGATGAACATAGTAATACTCAGACATCTTTGCAATATATTTAAAGTAAACTCGGATCCGAGGTAAAAAGTACATGATCATTATGATCCCTAGTTTTTCAGAAAACCCTTTGAATATTTTAATGTAATTAATGATGTTATGGGATCTTTTCATATCACTTGTTAATAAAGAGAAGTCATCTTATTACACATTGAAGTGAGTGCATAAATCAGTGAAATACCTTCCCTTGTTTCCTAATAATTAGCTTAATTAATTTTGTTAATTGTATTGAATTTAATTTCAGTTCGTTACAACGTAGGCAGCCCATATAATTGGCTGGTGTCAATTAGGATGGGTTCCCTGGATTTGTAACGTGGCAACAAAGCGTTACACTTCCGGGCATTTTAATATTCGCTGAACAATTCCCTCGTCATCGTCGCACAATAAGTCGTTTCTCAAATCGGGCAGAATTACATTGACGTCATTGGTTTGACAGATATCCGATTTTACGGCTATCTTACTTACTGCATTTGTTGATTTTTTTTTTCTTCTTGTCGTTCCGTTCTCGGTTCATTGCCCGAAGTGGATGCGCCTTTATTAGTAAACTCTATTGTGTTAATGTGTTGCCTCTCCCCAGCGGGGTGGTGCTGTGTGCGTGCGGTCGGTTTGTCATTCCATGTTCGCTTCTGCACCCCAGTTCCTTTTTTTAGGTAGCTTTCACTTTCCTGTTGGGATTTCCTCCTCCGTTTGTTGCTTCGTAATTCCGCTATCTGTTGTTCCGCGGGTGAATTTGTGTATATTCCACAATCAGTGATTCGAAATTTGGAATCGTTGTAATTCCCCTCGTGATAACAGCGAGCTGGATTTCCCGTCCAAACTGACGCGCAATCTTCTTAGTTAACTGGCGGTCCGTTAAAGTAGCCGTTCATTGTCTACTTTCCAATACTATTCGTTCTATATATTGTATTTCACTGATTTGGCCATACCAATCAAACTTCCCATACTCGAGATGATCACGAATGCCATCTTGTCGTTCTTGTCCCCAGTATTTTTGTGAAAATGCTTCTTTAAATTCTTCAAAGTTGGATATTTGGCTTCGTACTACTCTCCACCAAATTCCGGCGTCCATCTCTAAATGTCTACCTATCCACTTAATATTATCAGTGGGGTAGTATAGCTCCTGTACCTCTGACAGCTCCTTAAGGAATTCCATGGGGTATCTGTCGGTACCGGTGTATTTGAGGACGTTGTGGTTAGGCCCATTAGTTCTGTTCACCGTACCACACTCACCTTCCATTAACTGTCTCTGTAGTCTATCCTGATTCTCCTTTACCTTCGTTAAATGACATCTCAATTCTTCTATTCGCGTAGTCTTTTCTTTAATGGTTTCGTCCAACTTTTGTTCCGTTGAACGCTGTCTCCCGTCGACTTCTTCCAATTTCAGCATCACGTTGTTGTTCGTTTCACCTTGTTCTTGCTGTTTCTGCCGTATGGTATCGTGTATTTCGGCCTTTAACTCTTCATGTTTCTTGTTAGCGTCTTTGACGTGAGCATCAATTTTATTGTGAATCCTTTTAACGGTTGTTTGGGTGCTCTGGATCGCTTCCTTCCATTCCTGGCGGTCGGTCTCTCGTGCTTCCCGTATCTCTTCGTATTTCTTATTCCCGTCTTCTTTCAACTCTTTTACTGTATCTTCTTGTTTCTTTTGTAATTCATTGATCTTCTCTTCCCAGGCATGCTGGTATTCTCGTAACACAGACCGTATCTGCGCGAGCTGTTCCGCTGACTGTCGTTTCATCTCTTCCTTATGCTGGTCGAGCTTTTCATTTTGTTTTTCTATCTTTTCGCTAATTAATCTATTTTCTTCTTGTTTCTCTAGCTTTTCGCTAATTAATCTACTATCTTCTTTCTGTTCTTCTTTTTGCTTATCAAATTTTTCGTTCATTATTTTAATATTTTCATTAATTAATTGATTATTTTCTTCTTGTTTCTTGCTCTGTTGTCGGATAAAATCCATTAACACTTGTAGATTCATTTCTTCTGGTTTGGACGCTTGTCCTCGCGCCCTTTCCTCTTGACTCTCTACAGCGCTATTTGGGTCGCTAGGTGTGGTATCGTCTTCGGTATTTACCATACCTAACTGGTTATTAATTTCAGATTCTACGCTATCGGAATTGCTGGCCATCTTTGCCTTCCTACGCGTAATCATTCAAGCTAGTTTATAACACTAACACATCTCTATTTCTTACTTTATGCTAATCTATCTACTACTGCCTGATCTTTACCAAACTTGTACGTATTAATTATATTTAATATTACGTATCATGCCGTGTGGTTGGGCGCCATTAATATAACAATATAGGTAATCCTTTATATATACAATAAATGTGTATAATTAAATTTTGTTTATTACTTTAATTATCTATGCCCCGCGTGTTGGGACGCCGTTAATATACGGTGTTATTATGCTAATTACGATATGAATTAATTAGTTAGATCAATTATCAATTTTAATTACCAATTAGCATAATAGACAAGGAACTGTTATGTAAATTAATCATGTTCTTTTGTTACACATGAAAATTGTACAATTATAATTATTCGTGTAATTGTGTTCTATGTGAAACTTTAACATGCGGGTTTTAGTAATAATGAACGCATTGGTTTAACTGTACTTAAATGACTAATTTATTATTCATTAAGTTAATTTATATTCATAACACATAAAAAGTTTTGCTGTACCTGTAAATACATCAAATAACACATATACCATTAAACAAGTTCTAGCTTATATGATAGCTGAAAAAGACATGCATACATAAATCATGATATACAATAAATTCAAATAATAATTAATTAATGCTTTCGTTAATTCCAGATAGTTTCGCTTACTTGTTCATTATTTATAACTTTAAATTTATTCTTTTATCAAATTTATTTAAAACTCCAAGGGTGGGGATTCTTTGAATGAGTCAGGACAGTAGTAGTTACTAAATTAATAGATTAATAATTGTTACTTGAGATAAGAATATCCACTCATGGTCCAGCGGTGACCGGCCTCCTTGTGGTGAAGTCTGAAGAACACATCTTGTTGAATAAAGTTGAATGCACTGTCACTTGTACACACACGTGAACTCGCGTCATTTATAGAGTAGTGTGGATGTGATGTTGCTTTCAATGTCAGTTTGTATAGATCAGTTCGCTTTATAATGCATGATCATTCTAAAATGAGTGGTGTATGTTCATGCTCGCAAAGTTAATGTCGATGTCCGTTCATCACAGAAATTCACTTGACTTTGTGTTGATGTCTATGCGTTTATACTACTTGGTTGATTAGTTTGTTCAAGTATTTAAATGTTCTGTTACATTTAGTGTAATTCATTAACACTGGCTAAATGTAATTCTTTCTAAGCTGTACAGTACACTAATAATGTTTCGTGTATGTGCCGAGGTTACATGATAGTTCGCTTGAGTCGCTCGAATTGTTCACTCGGAAATTACTAATAATGTTAATGCTTAACTAAGTTCGTTAATTCACACATTTTATACTGTTGTGTTCGAGTATTACTTCCGTTTGCACTTTGAATCTTACAGTTTGAAATTACTAAGTCCGAATATTATAACACTGAGTTTTCACTAAGACTGATAAATTTTGCAAGACTGAGCACAGTAATACTGAGCAAAATAAATGTTCAAAAAATGTAATAAGACTGAGAGTCCTTCATAGCACTGAGCAAACTTAAAATACGACTAAGAGAATTAAAAATATGACTGAGACTGAGACTGATACTCCTCCGTGTTAGACAGTCAGTTTTTATCAACTTGTCCCTACCCAAATTTTGTCTTGAGCCTGTCCATGCCTTTTCTTACTTACGATAGGTCAGCTCGATATTTTCTTAGAATATTTTATCCCACTTCTTCAGGGTTTTTGGTTTCTGTTCAATGATTCGCTTTGACTCCTGGTTACCATAGAAACTCTCCTCTCCACCGGTGTCTTCGCAAGACGTGGTACCCTGATAGGTTGTCAGACATCCCCCAGATTTCTCCGTTCGGACGTTGATCTCTTTCGCAGAATTTCTGGTCGTTGCGCGCCTGTCAATCGCCCTTTTGTTTGGGACTTACGGAATGTTGTTCTAACTTTCCCCATCTGTTTCCTTGGTCATCTTGAGGTATTGTTCTATTTTACACCCCTTTTTTGTAGCTCTTAACCTTTTTTGTAGCTCTTAATAATTCCTGACATGCGTTGGCTGTTGAAGTCACCCCGACTTTCTAATCGTAAATTGTGTCCGTCACGTAAACGTCACCTCCCGCTGTGCAGCATCCTCGTATCTTTTCAACTCGTTATTTCTTTCATTGTCTCTGTAAAGTGCAGCACCCTCAACTCTTTTGTGACATCCTGTTGTTTTTGCAGTACCATCGTATTCTGACGTAACCCGAGCGGACGTTCGCCTTAGTTATCCGTAAGCATGTGAGTGACCTAGCATGGCATTGTGTAGTTTGTTGTGGGGTAATAATTTTTAGCCAAGCTTCTCCTGTCATCTTGTCATATCTTTCATATCTATTGTTGCGTGGAGTCTAACATCTTTCTATTGTCTGCTAGCGACGCTGGTTTGACATCTTCACATTAAGCCTTATTTATTGCTTTAACTTGAAGTCGTTGACACAACTGCGTGTGAACAGAATCGGTCGAGAAGAAAATTTGAAATTTTTCGCTCGCTATAGCGTCCTCAATTTGGATTTGATGACGTAACCTCTGGGAACCATAGAATCCAAATTCTGCGCCCTGTTCGTCGCCACACCATGTCCATCTTCATCTGGGAGAAATATAGCATGTTGACCTACTTTCCGTAATTTGTATTACAATTGGTGTACCCCCCTTTGGTTTTAATTGCATTTACGAATTTATTGCTAACCATGTGGAATGGTTGAACGTATTTAACATCAACGCATCTATGTATCAATTACCTATAAGTGTCTTAAATCTTATTATAAAACAAGTTATAAATCAATGGATGGTTTTCACCCGTTTAACTAAATGATTCATTTATACTCCTGAAATAATTATCTATACAATATAATATTAAACAAGTCAATATTAAATTCAATTGACCTAATGTAATGCCTTACGTATAGTAATAAAGAAAATCTTCTACAAAATGAATCTCATATAGTATAAGTAATCCTACTAATATTTTCGTTCTGTAAAATTTATTTATAATTCGATTGATAACTAACATATTTGTTACGTTACTTTATCTAATCTATACCCATATCGATTCATCGACTATATACATATTGTAACGTAACGAAAATATGGTCCCCTATGTTACATAAATCAATTTATAAGTTTTAAAATAAAATAAAAATAATAATTATCCATACTTGTAAAAGGTCAGAAACCCAACCCATTATTGAATAAATGATTTATCCCCAATAAGAATACAAGGTAGAAAGAAAAAAATTAATAATGTTAATAAATACAAACTTCAAAGTTCAGTGAAAGGTGTAAACAATAGACATTGACATATGATGAAAAAACTAACTTAGACTGTTTAATAATAAATGATGTTTTAAATGAGAGAAAAATGAGTAATTCTTACATAACTTATTTCATAAAAATGTACCTGTTATTACGTTGTATCATGTTGTATTATTATCATGATAGTCATGTTATTTTTTGTGTATAGCAAGTGGAGTAATTCTTTTAATAGAATACCAATTAACTAATTATTATGTGTTGTCAATATATCATTATAGAGCTGTTGTTAAACTCATTAATTAATTACCAATTAATTTCATTTTTAGGTGTTATCAATATATCATTATAGAGCTGCTGTTAGACTTTATATAGTTAAATGTTTGTATACATGTAATTAGATAGTAGGCTGATTATAATTGTAAACTGGGCCAGAAAGGCTATAGTTGTTAACGAGATACAAAAGGGTTTAGTATAATCATATCATAAACAAATGAAGGATTCTATTATAATGCAGGTAGTAACAAATTAAAATCAGAAGTAGATAAAAGTGTAAAGATAGGCCTAAAAACCAGTAACATTGTATAGTAAGTCGGGTCAAAAAGGGGAGGGGATAATTTTTTATATGTGTACTATATTATCGGCAACAAAGAAGTAGTTTGTTGATAAAATTCCTTCACGGGCTGTTTGGCCGTGGTCCAATGTTTTCTGCAAAACCAGACGTTTCAGAAGTGGCATCGACTGCCATCATCAGTGAAAATAAAGTGCACTAATGTGAGGTGGTATATGTTAGTGACCACAATTCTGTGCTTGAGGCTGAAGATAGAAGTAGTAATGGACACGTCATGGACAATAAAATCCAAGAATTTACAAATGAATAATGAAAACACAAAGATTAAAAACTAATAAGAAATCATTCAATAGACATAAAGAAATAAATTAGTAAAATTTATTAATGAATCAAAGGAATTCAGAAATTCAACTGATAATATAGATTGATCAACTACAGTACATAATGTTACTAATTCCACAAAATTTGCAATTATTGGATAGTGAACATTGGATTTCAATATAGTAAGTGTACACATAATAATGTAAAGCACGTTTCACAAAAAGTGAATGGAAAAGAAAACAAATACACAATTTCAACTTTCTTAAACTGAAAACAAGAAATTCTTTTGAGTTAGTGTAACGTGTTGTGTTACTATAAGACAGAGCAATGCTGTTAGTGTACTAATTAAGATGCATTAAATGTATAAATAAAGCTAAATGGCCTAACGAGTGTCATCAACTTAGATGACATCATTATCTTCTTGGTAATGGTGTAAAAGCCTTCCCACAGTGGTTGCAGGTTCGGGCTGATTTCTTCCTTCCTTATCATGTTATAGAACTAAGCCTGGCAGCAGGTGTGAGCCCTGAAGAAATTGCAACCAGTCTTCATCTTTGTATTTGCCAAAATAAAGTTGTTCTGAGCCAGGTCAATTCAGGTTAGGCCAAGTTGCTCATTAGACTTTGTCTAAATTTTAAAGTATAAAGTGTTGATAAAGCTTTTAGGACCGTACATTAAAAACATTGTTTGCACATATGAGTAGGAAGCAGATGTATTAATATAATATATTACCCAACAAGATACAGGAACAATTATGTATATTTAATTAAGTAGTTAATGGACTTAAAACCTGCTGTAGAAACTCCAGATTTTATAAAACAAATATGGAGAGAATTGAAGATTTGATGTTTGTAAATGTTATATCTATTTTATTCACAAGCAACTAATGGCTGGTTATGATTTGTAACCACGTTTTCTCATAATGTATGTTGTTAATGACCTTTTTTTTAAGAGTTTGGAAAAACAATACATATCGGTATTTGAAAAAAGGTGAATTTTATTGGTACATACTAATGTAATAGAGTCCCATTTGTTTCTATTCATTAACAAAGGTCCGTACTGTAATAATTTTGTGTGTAATATACAAGCATTCTTTAATATGTTTATGAGATTCTCCAATTTTATTTGCATTAATTCAGACCGTAGTAACATTAAATTCCACTCTAATCCATTATTAATACTTAATCATTTGCGTGTTAAAAGAAACTGCACATTGCTTTTTATTGCATTATATTGAAAAAAGGATTTTAATGTACTTTTTTGGTTATACGTTAGATTGTACTAGGTTATAAATTGGAACTAGGTTTTAATTCCGGTACTTCGAATAAATACAGCCTTTAATGTTATATACAGCCTTTTATCCATACAATAAATACAGCCTTTGAATGTACACTAACTAAGGAAATTTTTGTTACGTCTAATTAATTTTAAAAATCTAAAAGGTTAAATTACATTGTTAAACGTAGACACAACCTCCAAAAATCGTCTCTGTACCGTAATTATGTGCGATAAATGGAAACTAATTTCTGTACTTCCAATAAATACACGCTTTTAATGTACACTAACAAAGGAAATTTTATTTAAGTTACATTGTCGTACATAACCTCCATACCCTGGCATTAGTTACTTGTGAAGAAAACAGTTGTAGTACACATCGGACACTGAAATAAAGTACAAACGCGGAGACGGAAGTTTGACTTTGCCGTACCATCGTAGGGTAAGCTAGATCCTAAATATTAAATGTATGTATGTATATATATATATATATATATATGTGCAATGTTACAAGTATTATACACAAATACATTACCATGTACTCAACGCAACTATAAAGTGTATTACACCGGTCAGGTCGCAGGATTTTTTTTTCGTTGCGTCAAGTATATGTAGTTGCACAATAATTAATTTTCAAAGAGGAGTGAGATGTTGTTGACATGAAATAATTATTTAAAACCGTTTCAAAATAATCATTCTATGATTTATTAACATTAATAGAAACATATTCAAATATTAGATAAATAAATATTCGCTTTTATAAGCTTCACAAATATAATGTAACCTGCTATGCTGTTCATAACATATCAAAAAAATAAACAACCACATAATCTTATTAGCTAAACAAACATGTTAAATAAGTTATTTAAATCCTTTTTATTTTTGTGTCTGAAATTAACTCAAATTTTAAATAATAATAGCAACTCATTTACAAACAAAATACTATTAAGAGTCAAGAATAAAATTTATTGTTGCTATAAACAATATAAAATAATATAACATTTACTTCCAATCTATTATTTATTTCTACTGACACACCCAAATTTTTAACATACAACAAAAGATAAGTATTTCTTTTCTAGATTTTCTTGTAAAATTAAATTCTCTTATTTACTACTATTTAACTTTCAAACTTTAATTATTTACTGTTCATAGTTAAGTTCTTTTCTAGAGCTCCTTTCACAACAAAAAATATAATTTTTTTTTATCACCTGCATACATCTGCTGTTACCATTGCGTGTGTGTGCGTCCAGAATCCTGAGAATTTGATGATAATGATTATGCTGATGCTGTGTTCGTTGCCTCTACGGGTTGTTGTTGGTGATGTTCCAGAGTTCCTCCATACATTTTGGTGTTTGTGGTAAAGTGTGTGTGTGGTCCTGATCGGTCGGTAAACCGGCAGCGTGACGTTGTGTGAAGATTTCTTAGGTCTGAGACCAGCCCAAAATTGCTGGTGGTATTTATACTGGACGGCGATCTGACAGGTTCAGGACTGTTTTCGACATGTTAGATATTGTCAGTTCGTGCAAAGCTACCTTTTAATTACGAATCACTTTTTGGTTCATTTTCGCGATTTCATGAACATCCTCATAGCATGAGCGATATCATTGTTTGCATAATTTTTTTCTGGTCACTCACATATACCACACTTATTAATTATTATTTAATTACCCTAGTAATTAACATTACATTATTTAGCGTCTTATTATTGCACATTTTTGCAATAATTTTATATCACCGTACTTGTTAAAAATTCCTTAATGTAATGATGTCTTTATAATTGGGGTAGTTTTAGTTTTTTAGACTGTCATTTTTAGTTTAGTTCAAGTCTTAGTTTATTTTAATCCTGTTAAAACCTGATTAATTGACAACCAGCAATTCGTACACGTCTCCCCTTCTCGTTGTTCAATGCAGGTCGGAACTGGCTTACACACACATACACACAAACACTGTCTTTTACGCTACTGAACCAGGTGTCACTTTCGACAGGCCCCAGCCTGTATTCTCCCGCACAAAATTGTTTAAAACTGTTCGTCTTATTCTTTTTACACTAATTATTTACAAAACATACCGCCCTAGGCAAATATATATATATTGTTGCAATATATATACTGCAAATACAAATATATACTGCAAATACAAATATATACCCGAACAAATACAAATCAATACAAAACAAGACACAATCTTCAAAGCACTCAACATAGAAAATACACAAAATACTAATACATACACCACAATCACACACAAAAATACCACTTTGAGATACCAGAAACCAACAGAAGACCACAATGGTGACAGACCAACACATAGGTACTTCACTAGACGCAGAATCGTGAAGGCTGAGGATGAGAGAACAATAACTCTCGAAACATGTTCCTAGTTAGGAAAATAAAATATCTTGAGGTAATTTCAGTATAAATAATAAATATAATATATATATATATATTATATATATAATTTTCAATTTGTTTCTTCTGCAAGTAGTATAATTTTGTATATTCTTTTTAACACCTGACCCACGTTTCACTGAAAAATATCAGTATCATCAGAGGTTTCTAAGTAAATTAATAGCAATCGAAATAATTCTATTAATATAAAATTAACGAATAATCGAATTTGTATCGATTTTAATGTAAAATAAAATAACTGATAATCGATTTAGGTCGATTAGTTAACGATTGTTTTAATGTTTATTTTTTTCAGCAGCTGTTTTCTCGGTTATATTTGAAGTTTTGTTGTTTATATTTTATTCATTTTTATTTTTTAGTAAATTTATAATTTTAAATAGATCGTATTGTTTTGTTTTTATTTGGGTTTGTTCTTTAATTAATAAATTATTGATATTGTGTTTGTAAATGTTAAGATTTTCCCAAATATTCATTTTTTGACCTTTTTGTATGTTTTTAATTAATTTTATATTTTCAATGTTTGGAAACTGGTGGTTATTATTTAGACAATGTGTGGCTAAATTAGATTTATAAATATTTGGTTTTAAATATGAATTGCGGTGTTGAACGAATCTATCTCGTAGTTTTTTCTTCGTCTGGCCCACGTAAAATTTATTGCAATCTGGACATTCTATTTTATACAGGGTCTGCCAGTGAAGCGGGAAAATTAAAAGTACCCAATTTTTTCATGAAACATTTATTATCAGAATTTTATTTTACAGATTTGAGTTGAGTAAAGTATGCCATTATTTTACTTTTTAAAAATAACGCCGCTCAAGTGAGAGCCATTTCTGTGTAAACATTCTTCTAATCTTGACCGAAAATTTTCCATCACTCGATGAAGCAGGTCAGGTTGAATCCGTGCAATTTCTTGTCTGATATTCATTTTTAATTCCGGTATGGTGTGGGTCTATCAATGTACACCCTGCTCTTCAGAAATCCCCAAAGAAAAAAGTCGCATGTGGACAAATCTGGGGATCTTGGAGGCCACGATATGTCGCCATATCTGGATGAGTCCATCCGGGAAGAGTTCTCTTAAAGCAGACATGGACACACGAGCAGTATGACTTGTGGCCCCATCCTGCTGGAAAAAATTAATTTCCGGAAATCTAGGGAGCTGTTGCATCAAAAATGTTCTGACCATGTGTGTGTAACAGTCTGCATTGACAGTTGTGGTGTTTCCTCTATCGTCTTGGAAAAAATATGGCCCAATAATACCAGATGATGAAACTGCACACCACACCGTAACTTTCGGACTATGTAATGGCTTTTCATGCAACTCACCTGGGTTTTCATCATTCCAATATCGACTATTTTGTTTGTTTACATATCCATTCAAATGAAAATGTACTTCATCTGACATAAACATGCGATGAATAAAGTTTTCCTCATCATTTACACGTCGCAATATTTCTTCGCTGAAAATCCTGCGAGCCAGCATATCGCCATCTTTCAACTCCTGGATTACTTGAATTTTGTAAGGATGAAAAGATAAGTCTTTATGCAAAATTCGTCGTAACGATGTGTCACTAATGTTTAGTGTGGATGCATGTTTCATTGCAGAACGTTGTGGACTACGCGTCAATGCTACTCGAACTCTTTCAATGTTTTCCTCTGTTCTTACAGACCTTGTTGCTCCTCTATGCTTTAAGTTTAATGTGGAACCCGTTTCTTCAAACTTTTTCACCCATGACATAATTGCATGAGCGGACGGCACTCTTCCATGTCGTGGAATATTGAAATGATTACGAAACAATCATGGTACAGAAGTCACACAGTCACCATTCTTATAAAACGATTTTATGCAGAAAGCACGCTGGCACCGGACCACTGCTCCATGTTTAACAAATGGCATTAAATGTAAAACAACAATCGAAAACCTCCACGCCCTCTCGTGAGCAGAAAATGAACTATTGGACTTTCAAAATTTCCCGCTTCACTGGCGGACCCTGTATATTCCATTTTTATTGTGAGTATTGGATTTAGTTTTAGGTTTTATTTTATTAAAAATTATATTATCTGTATTATAAGATATTTTTAAATTAGTATCTTTAAATATTTTATTTATTTTTTGAGTTATATTTCCATAATAAGTGAAGGTTGTATATTTTATATTATTACTAGCAAAATACCCATGCTTCGCTATGGAGTTTCACGTTGTACGTAATTGTACAATTATTGCTCGCTTAATAGTATAGGATTAGATAGATTGTACAAATTCTCAACTCTTAGTTTGTTTATTTACATTCATAGCAACAGCTAATTATTATTTATTTCGAGAAAATCGTTAGAGCCGTTTCCGAGAAAAAAAGGACATAAATTGATTGAACTATTAATTAATTGAACTTCGAAATTTTCTCGACTATAAGAACCTGCAAACAACGAAGTTTTTCAATTTAAAACAATGATTAAAAACTCAGAACTAAATGTATTCGGGGTTTCCAATAAACTGAGATGTCAACCACTTCATTTACAAAGTATGCAATTCCCGCGATAAATTTCATTATTTGGTTTTTTGCCCCTTAGGAGTGAAAGGTTTTAAAACCGTTTCTTAGTGAGCGCCTAAGACCTATGATGAAGCTACGTTCAAAGTTTCATTGATATCCATTCAGTGGTTTCAGAGATATCGTGATCAGTGAGTCAGTCAGTGGTATTTGGCTTATATAGATATCTATATCTAGCCGATTTACCCAGCGTTGCTCGGGTTCATAATTTATTCATAGGCTCATAGGCACCTATTCTTGTTCTAACGTTATATTACTTGTATATTGTATAATCTTCCTTATATTGTTACGTTCGCATTCTCACTGGAGGAATACTCTGTAGCGCACCTGTTTAAGAACATGTCATAAACTGTATTCTTATATCTGGAGAAGAATTCTGTTGCGCGTGATGCTCCTGCTCGATTTCTAACTCTGGGAGAAAGCGAACAGCTAAATTAGTTTTCAATAAAATGTCTACAGTACTTGCATGCGCTGCGTATTTACTGTCTTTTATAATTCATTGTGTTAATGTTGAAATAAGGCATTTGTTAAATTAGTGTCTCCTAAACTTATTCTAACAATACAATACCTCTATAGATTTCAGCTTATCAATTTTTAAATTCAAACTGAAGCAAGTGCATTTATATTGTCTGAACACTATGATCTGAATACATTTGCTATCAAAACTTTGTTTTTTATACTCGCTTATAACTTACTTCGATCTTAACTTATCCACTTTTAAATTCAAACTGAAACAACTCTGAATTCACACACTATTAAGAAGTTTCTTAAGATGCATACACCACCTTTGATATCATAACCTATATCTTTATTTATAAGAACCGTGGACTCTGGCCCCGCCGTCTTTCGCGGGATCCGACCTAAGACTCCCCGGGTTCCGTGGATGAACTCCGGGGAAGGCCCGTCGGACGACTCCTGCGCTATTTCCTATGTGGGAGACTTCCACCGATGCTATGGTAACCAGAATCTATTCTATTGGGTTGCCATAGTAACCAGATCTAATAGTTTTTTAAGATCCAAAGGACCCCCCAAAGGATTGTATCGAAAAAAACACTTGTCCTATGTTGGTTCTCCCGTTGCGTAAAATATTTGTGCCAAGTTTGGTTGAAATCGGTCCAGTGGTTTAGGATGAGATGTGCAAGACCCCAAAGGATCCCCCGAAGGATCGTATCGAAAAAACACCTACCCTATGTTGGTTCTCCCGTTGAGTAAAATATTTGTGCCAAGTTTGGTTGAAATCGGTCCAGTGGTTTAGGAGGAGATGTGGAAGACCCCAAAGGACCCCATCGAAGAAAACACCTACCCTATGTTGGTTCTCCCGTTGCATAAAATATTTGTGCCAAGTTTGGTTGAAATCGGTCCAGTTTTTTAGGAGGAGATGTGGAAGACCCCAAAGAACCCCCCAAAGGACCCCATCGAAAAAAGCACCTCATCTATGTTGGTTCTCCCGTCGCGTAAAATATTTGTGCCAAGTTTGGTTGAAATCGGTCCAGTGGTTTAGGAGGAGATGTGGAACATACATACATAGATACATACATACAATAGGGGGGGGTTTGCCCCTTAGGAGTGAAATTTTTTTAAACCGTTTCTTAGTGAGCACCTAAGACCTATGATGAAGCTATGTTTAAAGTTTCATTGATATCCATTCAGTAGTTTTTGCTCTACGTTGATTCTATGTCAGTTAGTCAGGCAAACATTCCCCCCCTTTTTCCCCCTTTAAAGATCGAATTTCCAAAAATCCCTTCTTAGCGGATACCTACATCACATAAGGAACCTACATGCCAAATTTCAAGTTTCTAGGTGTTATAGTTTCGGAGATTTCGTGATGAATCAGTGAGTCAGTGGTATTTCTCTTTTATATATATAGATTAATAGGTGAATTTTTAAATGTAGTGTTCTTAGGAATTTTATTAGTGATTTTATGTTTAATTTTATTTTCTAATTTATTAATAATTATTTTGTATTCATTTTTTAACTGCTATTTACAATAAATATATATATATATATATATATTGTAACATGACATATGAGCCCTAAGATTTCAGTAACATAAAATACTTAAACGTCAACACGTCAATAATTGAGTCAAAGAGACAAACCAAGTAATTTGTCTAAAATGCCAAGCTCAAAACTACATGAGCTACCTATCACCAAAGATAAACTCACAACAATAAGAGTTCATAAACTGATGGTAAATAGCAAGTGAAATGACATTATAATGAAAAGAAAATGCACCACACAACGATTGTACCACAGGAAGCAACAACCCAATAGTTTTCGGTCAGTGAAAAACCAAACAATACAAGGAAGAATCAGTGAAGAACCAAACAATACAAGGCAGAATCAGTGAAGAACCAAGGAAGACAAGGAAGAATCCTACTACGAGAAGGACACCTAACAACCATGGCATAAAGTATAGATTCCAAGAGCCAGTCAACTATAAATCAACATCTTACCCGTATATGCAATAACTAATCAACCTACAGATTGAAGAGATGGACAAGAACTGACTAACTGAGATGACCAATATACAACAAATAATGTTATAAATGAATAGGACAAGATATGTTATAAAAAGAATGAAAATAACGATAATGTTTATTGAATAGAAGCTGTAAATAATAGCATAGTAACATGTTATGCACAGCACCAATGTAACAAAAGAAGTATTAATTTGTCTCAGAATAATAGCAAATATTAGTCAAATAGTCTGACGATCATGTAAGACAAGAAAGGGAATAACTAAAAGGTTATTAGTTATCATAATTAAAACCAAACTTAAGAAAATAAGGTTAAAAGAATACCAATTCGTGTCAACCTAACATACACATTGTTGGCACAAATGACAAAATCACATAACCTAAGATGTAGGTACTATTCATCTAAATTCACAACTAGCAGTAGGAAAAACCTACCCAAACCAGAATGTTTTATGTATAAAACTAAGTAGAAATGATAATCTTACTACAGGTGCCAATATAAGATACCCAAGATAAATTTTAAATAAGAATATAAACAAATAAAGTGAACCAAAACCAACCAAAATGGAATTCACTATGTAAAACCTATATAAAACCATATTATAAAACCGAATAGAAACAAAAGGTTAATGTCAATACCACAAGTAGAGTGTAATACCACTACTGTACTAGCGTATAAAGATTATAAGAAAGGATATAATATATTATAATTGTAATTAAGTGCACCTATCATGTGACACCAGGTGTAAGTAATATTATTTAATCAAATACAATATGGAAAAGACTAGTGTACTAAACACACCAAGCCCATTACAAAGATACTGTTATTATTCAACTATTGCAACTAAATAATAATGACAAAAGAGCTAAAAATACCAAATAAGAGTAACATTAAGTATGCATCTCATAATGCAAAATAGAGACCACTTAATTAACAAGAAATAACAAGGAATACATAATATTCCAGCTAGCAAAGGTTCTCAGTAGTTGTAACCATTTGTTATTATCAACTGAAGCCATACAGAAAGTAAATAGATACTTTCTAATATGTAAATACAAATATAAGAACACAGGCTAAGACAATGGTAGTTTAAGAAATGTATTTTGTCAGTAGATTTAAGTAAATAGCAACTAAGGAGTGTAAGAGAACTTGGAAGGCATGCCCTCAAGTGGGTATGAGTGCCATTATATAGCGTTAATCAAAAATTAAAAATAAAATAATAGTGTATAGTGAATGGTGATAATCACAAACATTAACTTCCTTGATAATGGACCAAAGCACACCATGAGTGGACTCAAAATAAAGAGCCGAGTGTTACCAATCAAGTGATACGCTCAGATTTAAAATCTAAGCCATATTAACAAAGTTATTACAATTATAAGGAATTCATGTCAAATTGAGAAAACATTTATACTCTTGACACCAAAGACCCCACGCCAACTTCAACAATTGAAATAATGCGCTGAGGGGGTATGTGCATCAAATTAAAGATCGTCAGCCAATCAAATCCAAGGAATTAACAAAATTTTGGATGATCGCAAAACGGAACGGCAGAGCGAGGCCTGTTTTTTCGTCACTTTTTAATCAACATCAGAAGCGAGTAGACGGCTACAGCCGAGACCAAAAAGTCAGCTGATCATATGATTTGTGCGCGTCACTGATGTAAACAGTGTAACCTAACCTCAAATTGTGATAGCGAAAATACTTTAGTATCAGAGGTGTGAAGTGTAACAGTGCGTAACAAGGATTGCTCAGTGTATAATCCAGAGCAATTCCGGGATTTAAGCTATAAAATAAAAGGGAGTACAAGTGATTATTACATTCTTAGTTAAGAAATGAAAAACGATATAGTCGAAACATTTTCAAACAATGATCCTAGATTAAGATGTATTTATAACAGTACCTAATCAACAGTAATGACAATCCTCAGAGATTTGAATATTCTATTTTTATGAATTTATTAAACTTTCAATTAATTTTTATGTACGAATACTCCGTGTGAATTAACCACACATAATGACAGTTGTCAATTATTACATATCAATTGAACTAACCAATAATTACCAATGACCGAGGTTTGTCAATTGATTGATTTATTAACGAAAGTTAATATAATATTTCAATGTTATTTATGTTTTATGATTTAGGAAAAGAATCTACTATTATAACCATTTCAATGTTTTTTCTTGCTATGAATAATAACCAAGGTTGTTAAGATACATGATTACTTACAGCCATGCAATTATCTTTATATAGAACCAAGCAATGAATCAGATGTTTTGCTAAATGACACTGCTTCAATATATAATATTATTGTTCATTTTTAATTATCTTATCAAGATTTATTTTGACTTTAATTAACTTTATTTCAACCATTTATTATCAATTGAATTTAATAATTCTGCTAACCTGTAATGTCCAGAAGAGACACATGGTTATTATTTTTGTATGTTAATTATAAGTGATGACTGAATTGTAGTCAATATCAAACTATTTAATAACAATTGAATGATAGTTCTATTCAATGATTTGGTATCCTGTCAGCTCAAAGAATCCACGAAGGTATTAAATTAATGTTAACCAAAAAACATTTAGACAAATTAACTTTGTACACAGTTCTGCCACCCTGAGGCAAATTTTATAAAACTAAAAGTCTCATGCTATTTATTCTGAATTTAATTATAAATGATACTTCTGCTCATTCAGAGAGAGCACATTAATTGAATAAAATATTATTTGACATAAGAAAACAGAGTCAGTCAGTTTATTTCAGTAGACTAGTTGAAAACAGGTGAATGAATTTCATTGGTCAACTCAACAAGCAGTGGCGAATCCAAACACGGTAAGTCCGTATACAATTGGATTGAGATAGCGACCCTGCAAGTTCGACAAGACTCACCAAGTAAGTGATTGTTTGATTGTTAATGCAAAATATTTGTGTTTTCAGCATGGAACATACACCACCATTTCAACGAGTCAACGGAAGAACATCCGTACAAATAAACTAACCGAAGTATAAAATTACTTCGATAAATAATTTCTTGTGCATCAACCGGACTTATTCAAGTTGGATTCAACACTAGGTTGAATTGAACCGGATAAGTCAATAATAATACAACATTAAGCAAAAGTTATTACAAATTTTAAACAAAAATAAACGGGCAGTTAGCACCCCAGAACCCCAAACGCAGTTTAATTACAAATTGACGCATACAACGTGAGGCATAAAACATACCACAAAGGATTTTACTTACAAATTGGCACTCAACGTAAGAGGCTTAAATTAGGACAACTAATAATAAATAAAAAACAATCAAATCAGTTTTACCTAATTTCGAGCAAGCAGCTACAGTACCGGAAAGAATAGAACATGTACCAAAAGAGGTCGACGTCTAAGAAACGCGCAGCGGACGCGGATCCAAAAATCAATATGGACAAAAAGGAGGCGACGCCGGTAGAAGACGTCGAAGAGATACCACCTCCCATGGAACCTGTGAAAACCATGCTAACAGGGGACGCGAACCTCATGGAAATGATGAGGAGGCTGCTGGAAAGTAGCAAGAAGATGGAAGAATCGTTAAATAAGAAAATGGATGACACCAACAAGAAAATAGATGACAGCAACAAGGAATTAAAAGCAGATAACCAAAAGAACTTGGAATCATTGAAAGAGGAATTAAAAACAGACAGTCAGAAAAATAACGAATCGTTAAAGGAGGAATTGAGCGGAAAAATAGACGAGCTGAAACAAGACAGCCAATGAAACATGGAAACTCTGAACGAAAAAATCGAGGAGGAGATGACGGAAGTCAGAAAGGAAATATCTGAAATAAATGAGAAGTGGAAGCAGACCAATAACGAAATGCAACAAACTAAAGAAGATATTAATGTTCGAGTGAACAGCTTGGAGGAAGCCCATCAAATCCAGATCATGGCAATGCAACAGAAAACTGAAGAGCGGTGCACCGGTATCGAGACGACCATGAATACTATACAAACACGGGTCGACAACAATCATGAGCGAATTGAAGATATATAGCGACGGGAAAGCCCAAGAATACGGGAAGAGATTGAAAATATCGGAAACCGACCAGCGGTAGTGCCAACATTCCAATACGCTGACAACCGGGAAGCCATGAATTTTAGGGCATACAAACGAAACCCTATGGAATTCCTCGCCCGAATCGACGAAACATTGAGTAGAAACCAAGAGACCAGATGGCCAATTATAAGAGGCCAAATCGATGAGTATTTCAAAGAAATAAATGACAATTGGTGGATGGCGACACGGCACGATATCCAGAGTTACGCCGAATTCAAGGAGCTGTTCAAAGCAAAATATTGGTCCGAGAGTACCCAAAATATCGTACGGGACAATATTTGCTATGGTAGATATGAAACAGGCAGAGGATCGACACTGACGGCCTACTTTCTAGGAAAAGTTTGCCTGGTGAAAAATTTGGAGCCACGGATCCCCGAAGAAAGTCTGGTCACCAAATTAGCGTTTCATTATGAAGGAGGAATCGCAAGGGCCAGACTTACCGGACAAGTAAAAACAATACAAGCGATGGCGGCTTTACTGGAAGGGTACGAGCATGAGGGGTACTACCGCAAGAGTCGACAAGGGAACGACCGGTACAATGATTCAGCAAACCAGGCTAATGGCAACAACAGTCATGGAAATTACCGCCCTAACTTTATTGATCGTAACAATAACAATGACAACAGAGGACAGTTCTTTCGGCCAAGCCCAAACCAGAATAACAACAACAACATCAATAATAATAATAACAACTGACCAAGCGGTAACAATAACTTTAACAACCGGGCAAATGGTCCGAACTATCCGCCGAACAGGGCGAATAACCCAGGTTACAACAATAACCGTAACCCAAATAATGATTACAATCAGCAAAATTGACCGTACAGGAGAGTTAACTATGTACATGCCGGAAATTACGGAGGGGGAAGACGTCCATACGTGAGATATTCCAACCGATACAGTAGCCCACAAAGAAGTCGCAGCTACGATGACAGGCGTATCCCCAGAAACGACACCAGGAGGAGTCGTAGCCAAGAGGACTATCGACGATCCAGTTATGAAGAGGACCACCCTCAACCTGGGAATAGACCCCAAGATGACGAACGAAGAAGTTCGCAAGACCAACGGCAGGTAGAAGCCGAAACACCTTTAAACTAGAAGCGGCGGTGAGAACACAGGATGGACCTTCACTGAACCGAACTATTGGGTACAATCATATGGTAAACCAAAGGACAACAACAAATACCATTACAATCATTACACCGAACTTCCTCAAAAACATACGTGAAGAATTATTGGAGGAAAATAGCAACGAAACGGAACACCATAACACCGAGATTGCCTACGTAAGCACCGTAATTAATGGAGTACACGTCAAAGTGATGATAGACACCGGTGCAAATGTGTCATTAATTGATAACATCGAACTAAGCAGAATACAGGAAATGGGTAACAAAACAATACCTACACTACCTGTCAATAATATAGTGTTAATCGGAGCAACAGGGCGTCAAAACAAGACCGTCCGCAAACAAGTCATGCTAGAATTAAACAGTAACGGCAAGACCATAACTATGGAATTTTTTTGGTAGCACGATGGACTACCCTTCACTATGTTAATTGGCTGCGATATGCTGAGAAAATATTCGGCAATCATAGACATGAGCAGAGCCAAAGTAACTCTAGATTCAAATTGTATAAACTGGACGGTGAAGCTAATTGAAAGCGAGAGTGCCCTTTCAGACCGGACAGTTTACAATGTACAAGAAATAAGAAACCATAGATGGCATATGCCGAGTAACCATGTATTTTATGAAAGTGATGATGATCAATTGTGGAGGGAGAAACTCCAAGAAATACACGCATTTAAACATGACAAGACAGATGCCCAGATAACCGACACACAAGTAGAAACATTGATCAGCATTTACAACGAATACCGACATGTATTCTCCGACTTGCCTGGTAAAGTAAAAAATTACCAATGCACAATGAGATTTAAAGAACCGGTGAACTTTAACCGAAAATCTTAATCCCATCGCCTATTCCCTTTCCAAGGAGCAGAGGTAGGACCAAATTCCTGGTCACAATATTTGACCATTAAACTAAATTTACCAAATTGTATGCAATCAACCGTGCAACAACACAAAAAATATTGGGAATTATTTTACAACACTACCTACCCGAAATAGGAAGACCAAAGTCAATAATCAGCGACCTATTTTATAAAAAATAGTAACCAAATCATAAATCCTAGACTCATTTACATATAATCCTTGTGCACCAAAATTAAATTCTTTAATAAAATTACACAAAATCAATAAACCTATCAGACCTTTAATAAACGCTAGGACCGCACCAAATTATAAAATATTAAAATTACTAACTCAAATCTTAAAAACATAAAATTGAACTTCCAGCAAAACACAATTTAAAAAATAGTATCGAACTCACGGAACAACTAATAAACATAGAAGTAAACAGAAATACAAAATTATATTCATTCGACATATCAAACATGTATACAAACATTCCCATTGAAGAAACTACAAATATTATAATAAATAATCTGAAAACAAATAACGAAAGTAACACATACATTAAACAGTTAACTAATACTTTAAAAATAATTTTAAATCAAAATTATTTTCAATACAACAAATTGTACTATCAAACAGATGGCCTTGCTATGGGAGCCCCAACCTCCGCTATTATATCAGAAATCTTCCTACAAAAACTTGACGAACAAATAATAAATATAATAAAATTAAACGACCCATTAGGATGTTATTTTAGATATGTTGATGACACTCTGTACATTTCCCAAAACAATGGTATAAATATAAATAAAATATTCAACTCCATAAATAATTTACATTCCAAACTAAAATTCACGTTAGAAGAAGAATCTAATAATAAATTAAATTATTTAGACTTAAAATAAAGAAAAATTAAACAAATTTTGAATACTCAATATACAGGAAACCTTCTCAAACTGACTTAGTAATACCAAATACTTCTAATCATCCTCCCCAACACAAAATGGCAGTATTTAATTCCATGACTTACCGAATGCTTAGGATCCCATTAAATAACACAGAAAGAAACAAAGAAAGAAAAATTATCCAACAAATAGCAGTTTAAAATGGATACAAAATAATTATTAATAAATTAGAAAATAAAATTAAACATAAAATCACTAATAAAATTCCTAAGAACACTACATTTAAAAATTCACCTATTAATAATAATATAAAATATACAACCTGCACTTATTATGGAAATATAACTCAAAAACTAAATAAAATATTTAAAGATACTAATTTAAAAATATCTTATAATACAGATAATATAATTTTTAATAAAATAAAACCTAAAACTAAATCCAAATTCACAATAAAAATGGAATATATAAAATAGAATGTCCAGATTGCAATAAATTTTACGTGGGCCAGACGAAGAAAAAACTACGAGATAGATTCGTTCAACACCGCAATGCATATTTGAAACCAAATATTTATAAATCTAATTTAGCCACACATTGTCTAAATAATAACCACCAGTTTCCAAACATTGAAAATATAAAATTAATTAAAAACATAGAAAAGTCAAAAAATGAATATTTTGGAAAATCTTAACATTTACAAACACAATAACAATAATTTATTAATTAAAGAACAAACCCAAATAAAAATAAAACAAGATGATCTATTTAAAATTATAAATTTACTAAAAAATAAAAATGAATAAAATATAAACAACAAAACTTCAAATATAACCGAGAAAACAGCTGCTGAAAAAAATAAACATTAAAACAATTGTTAACTAATCGACCTAAATCGATTATCAGTTATTTTATTTTACATTAAAATCAATACAAATCAATTATTCGTTAATTTTATATTAATAGAATCATTTCGATTGCTATTAATTTACTTAGAAACCTCTGATGATACTGATATTTTTCAGTGAAACGTGCGTCAGGTGTTAAAAAGAATAAACAAAATTATACTACTTGCAGAACAAACAAATTGAAAACATCACAAATTATATAATTACTGCAAGAAACATCGAGTTACTTATATAGAAAATTATATATATATATATTGTAACGTACCAAATTAGCAGTTATATAAAATAACTATCTAATACGTCAAATAAAAGGATATCATGAAAATATTTCATCGAGCATAAAAGAAGGAACGGGAGAATATAAATAAAGTGTGTATCTACGAACGAATATTATTGAACCAACCCAACGAAGGAGAAGGAAGAATAATAAGGATATCATCGAGTATAACAAAGAGAGAGAAAATACCAACGAGCCAATATAATATGTTAGCATCCAGGCCCAATAGATCCAAAATAGTGAGGGGATATGACGAAAATAATTATTAAAATAAAAAGGAGACGAATCAAGTACAGTCACAATGGTGATAAAACAAACGAATTTGTTTATTAGTGTGAAATAATATGGGACAATGATTACCATAACCACGAATAAAAATATGGAAGAGTATGACAATATTAAGGGACATGGATTATTACAAATAATGTATAACCAAGGAGAACACCGACAGTGAGAAACAACTAACCAGAAGAAGAAAAGAAGAAGAAGAGGAAAAGAAATGTACCATGAAGAATGAAGATTATGTATGAACAGTACAAGACATCAACATTCACAAGATATACAAGGAATTAAAATCAATATAGTGAACAGAAGAAGTATGATGATTATTCAAATACCAATAACAGAGAAACCAGTGTTGAGCATCATTAAGTGATCACGAACAATGACAGTGAGTACTTAATATAAGTGTAACAACATGTGATATGATAACCATTTTACCCCAAGTAAACAGCACAAACAATACCAGTGAAAATGTTTATAACGGCGCAAAGTGATTAACCATTATAAGTGAAAGAATCCACGATTAACTAGTGAAATGCACAGACAATTAGTGTAACAAGTTTAATCAAGATTGTGAAATCACATAGATAATCAGTAAGACCACCAAAAAATATGAGACAGAACAGTAAATTAATTGTTCATAGGGATTAATAATAAAAGCTTTGTAAGCCCGAATATGAAATGTGCCTGAATGCCATAGCAAGACAGGACAAAATGTAAATGAATACCAGCACAAGTAGTAGCAAATATGCTAGTTTGTTATGTATAAACCAATCAATGTACCAAAAACTAGGTGCAACCCATCAAAATATGTAACATTATTAGACTAAGAATACCTGTGTTATTGTTTCAACAAATAGTGTAAAAATGTGTATAACTTAATAATAAACCATTGTAGTAGAATGCCATAATGAGATGGCAATAGTTGAGTTAAATACTGCATAAAAGTATGTAGAGCATTGTTGTCAGACAACTGACACATAACCTCACAAGAATTGAACCTATAACATAAAATCATGTACATTAGTTAAACCAAGCAATTATCCACAATTGTTTCAAACAGAAACTAGCTAAGAATAATAATGCAAACCAATGAATACCATATGTACTGAAGGGCACAGCAACTGAATCAGATTGAATATAATATCATAAAGTTAAATAGACAGAACCCCAATGTGACAAGATAGTTAGTCAAAAAACATTATCAAAACTTATCAAAAGAATGTGACAATTGTTACCAGTAGTTAGAGAAATGTCTAATACTGCTATGAGAACACCTCACAAATGTAATACTAGTAGTTTAATAATTGAAATATTATAAACTAACTAACTGCAATTGTAAAACCAGATGTAAATAAACACCATGCTATAACTTAGAGAGCTTTCAGATAACGAAAAGTTAATGAATACATTGAACCAACAATGTACAACAATTGTACACTATTTTAATTACTAACAATATATCCCATGTGTACTAAAATAACTAAATAAGTGACAAAATGGAAAGATGAGGACAGAAAGTATTTTGATCATACTATAAGTATATACAAAATAACATTTTTTAGCAAAATAAAGTATGAACAAATGTAAATAAATGTACATATTAGTGTTAGGATGTCAAACATATGTAGTAGAATAAGGAATGATGGCGTTACAAGTGAATATAAACAATCGAACATGGTTGGTATAGACGCCATTAACAGATTTTGTTTAAACTATAAATATAACCATTTTATGTACTAACATGAAGGAGAAATGGACGCAAAATGTTTAGTAATAAGTATTACAGTGTAATTATAACGAAATATGGTGAAAAAGACTTATTTATGTTAAGAGTCACCATATGAGTTTTCAAGATGACCAAGTGAATTAATAATGGACGGATTTAGTGCTTGTTTAGACTTAAAATAAAGCCACAAGTGTCCGCGATTTAATGCCACTATCCAAATGACGATATGACAAAAGACAAGAAACTTATGACCATTATAAGTTTTTCAATCATTTTGAGTATCCATGTATACGTCACAGATAATCTCGAACCCACGCTTACAGATACGAAAAATTGAAAGTTTTATTTGACCAAAGTGTTTTGGGGTTGAGAGTATAACCTTTTGAACCAATCAAATAGCTTAAAATGACCAGACGAAAAAGAGACGCTTTAGCGAAATGTATCATTCGTTCTGCATCACTCACGGCGAGAGGTCTATGCCGAAAGTCATCAAAATATTTTTGAAATGTGCGCGTCACCTACTGTAATACATAAACAAACACTAACCTGTACACAACAACACATTACCGAGTGTCCAGTGAATTAAGTGAATAGTGAATTAACATGACCAGTGTACAATAAGGGTCATGTTCTGTGTATATAATCAGGGAGTACAATATTTTAATTATTTTAAAGAAAATCATAAAAGAAATAATTCTCGTTGATGAACGAAAATTATTGTTTGGACTGCACTAGTCATAACGCTTGAGTGCTTTAAGGAGATGATGGACAATTATCAGAATTTAATAAGCAAGTTGTAGCACAATCCAATGACAATAATTAATTCAAAATTAATTATTTTATATTTAAAAAATAATTGAGAACGGCGGAATTAAATTTAGATACCGCTCATCATTAAGTGAATATAGTCGCTTACTTGACTATAACTTTTGAATTAATAACCAATTATTTTCTTGTGGAAATATTTTCATGACTGATAATTACACATCAAATGAAATATAAATAAAATGTTTGTAACTATATCATTAAGAATTTTATAAATAACATTACTTATTCTAAATAACCACTTACGTGTTACTAGGCAAACTAACCTAGAACCGAAGTATATATTTTTGTCACAAAGAAACAATTCTGTTCTTGAATGATTTTAATGAAATGAAAGCAATAATAAGAGTTTTTTTCTGTAGATTTTTTCTCTTTCCAGTACATGGTTCTGCTAATTAATGAATTAATAATAATAATATTTTAAACAGTGCAACGCTCAAAGCACGTGTCGACCTTAACTGCTATATACTTTTGCATAACCTACGATAGTACGATATTATCGGCTATCGTACCGAGTTTAATAATTTTAAATTTTTGTTCTTTTTTATAACAATAGATAATTGAATATTGTTATCCAAACTCACATCTTTATATCTGGTATCATGTATCTTCAAAGAACTCACTAAATTGGTAATATAATTGACTAAAGTGAACCTAACCTCGTTCACAATACTATTGTACATCACAACAGTGTTACCAGCCTTGAGATACAGAGATCTCAATATTTGTTTAAATTTGTTATTGTTTGTAAAAATATCTTATTAATTGTTTTAAAAGAGTTTACTGAATTTAATCATTGTCAATAAATCCTCAGTTTATTATCAGTGGAATCAGAGTTTTAATTTCTATAAAATAGAAGCAGTAATTTAATTTTTTTAGAAACAGTCTTCTCATAAGGTGGCGGTAGTATTTGAATTACTGATATCATTCAACTTACCATTGAACATTTGATTTATTTTATTGTTTATGTGCATTCTTTTTGATATTCAACAAGAATATCTATGTATGTATGTCAAGTGTGTTTACAGTAAGAGAAGTCGCCATCGAGAATAGTGAAGATATCCATGGATGGTAAGTGGGGAGGTTAACACAGTGAAGTGATAGCAAGTTTTATACTCTTTTAAACCACAAACTATAAACGTGAACATTAATTCCAATCACCCAATTTTAATAATCATATCTAATAATAATCATCAACAATAACAAAATATCTACATATACTCGACTTGAGTATCTACACATCTATATACCTATATTTAAAATCAATATCTATTATAATATATATATATATATATATATTCAAACACTTTGCTACAGTCTGTTTCTTGATGTATAAAATATATTTAATATTTATAAAGACTTTACCTCAAGATGTTTCTCCTTATTTGGAACATGTTTCGGGACGCCTTGTGTTCCCTCTTCAGCTTTCCTGATTTTGAGCCTTGTGAGGTACTTGTGTGTTGGTTGGCTGTTGCTGTGGTTTCCTGTTGGCCTCTGGTACTTTTTGGTATTATTGTGCGTGATTGTGGATATATTTTAATACCATTTACGCTATTACCCTAGGGAATCAATAAAAACAATGGGAGCAAATTCAATGCAAAGAACACATAATACAGTTCCAATATATCAATCATGAAAGGGTGAGAACTTATGAAATTTATTACCTAAACTTTCTTTGAGCTTTCTTGCTGACAAACCAACTTACTGGCTCTCCAATTTTAGAAAATTTATGGGTCTGGATTTACGAGTCATCAAAAATATATATCTCAATAACCTTAAGGCCATTTCCTCTCTTGACCTACATTCAAATTACTCTCCATTTATAATCATGCTTGTCATACAAATACTATATACTGAAAAACCACCATCACTTTCCAACTGGAAGTCTCACTCGAACTATTTCAAAGCTATGGTCGGGGATTCGATATCCTTCTTATGAACTGCTACAGATCTAAAACATTTTGCTGCACCCTTCAACCAACTTGTACAATAAGCTGTACAGGCATTTGCTCTTGAGAGAGAAAATGAAATAATACATACAGGCACTAGCCAGTATTACTTAAAAAGCAAATATGTGAAAAATAAAGATTCAAATTGTTGC
This sequence comes from Magicicada septendecula, assembly GCA_034769895.1. Taxonomy (NCBI): domain Eukaryota; kingdom Metazoa; phylum Arthropoda; class Insecta; order Hemiptera; family Cicadidae; genus Magicicada; species Magicicada septendecula. Next base: position 454,673,726 of record CM068367.1, read on the forward strand.
AACTAACGTGAGCTATATTTGATAAGCAATACTTAAATTATGATGCAGCTGGTCTTAGGAATCCCCGTCATATTTTTAAAAAATCATTACAATATTTGGAAAGCTATCTCGAGCAACCAACAGCTAAGTTGTGGAATTTGATTTGTATTATGCAACAAATTTCTTTCTCAGAATAGATTAGGTATTACACCAAGTTGTATGCGCTCTACTGGTACTGTATACGTCAAGCTTATCTGTAATTACAGTAACCAACAGGAATTTGCACCCACTACATGTATGGATTAAAACCCTCCTACAACACAAACTACCAAAGCTATTGCCTCATCATTCATGCTGTTGTATCTGAGTATGTGTTAGTAAAACTCTGCACCTGTAAACTGTATGTTTTGTGTGTTTGTGTGTGTACACATACAATATGAATAGTTAATGTGTGTATTAGCAATTCGTAGAGATGAAGACAATTTCTGTAAATATAAGTATGTGTTAAAAAAAAAGGAAAAAAATGATTTTATTGTTTTTTAATCTTTGTTCAACATCTTATTATAAGTAACAATAAATAACAAAAAAAAATTATCACTGTGATTGACTTCCAGCTGACATTGGCGGAGGAAACTATCTCCACATTTTCTCCTACATGAATGTTTATCTTTCAGAGTTAAGTCAAACCAAACTGAAATAATACAATGAACATCAATGTTGAATAGTAATTGCTGGCTAAAAAGTGTTAGAGATTGACAGATTGAGCTAAACACTAACAAATCTATCAAACTTCTGAAAGACAATGAAATAGTGAGTAGACTCAAATCACTACAACTCAGCCAATTTTTATCATAACGTGAAAAAAATAAACAGAAGGTAATACTAAAGGTAAATAGGTTTTTGATAAAATAAAAATTTTTCAAGTGATTTTCATAAAACGTCCACTGAATCAAGTTGCTAGTACAGTGCCTTCAAACCAACCACTGTAATTCAACTTTCATACTATTCAGGGTTAAAAAACCAAATTGAAAATAATTTCATAATTGGGCAGAGCCTGATGAGTGTAGCGAAATCAGGCATAGCCCTCTAGCCACGACTCGGTGCACAACTTAGGCTGCGAACTCCTCCGAAACTACTCAACCGAATGTTATAAAATTTTGCATATGTATCCGGACTGTATTGTTAAGTGCGCACATATAATTTTTATTTCTCTAATTTATTTGGTTCAAAAGATATTACGATTTTTTTAAAAATCTTAGCTTAAACGTGTGAGAGGAAGTGAGATAGAGATGTCGTGGCCCAGCTGGCTGTCACCCGATAAGAAGATTTTGCTGTACACAAATGCTGGTGTGTGTGCGTGTACAGCTCCCGCCGCCCTCGCTGGCTGTCGCTCGATAAGATAAGGTTTTGCTGTATACACTTTGTATTCATGACTCGCATGTGTTTAATTCAAGCAGTAGTAGAGCATTGTTCTATGGTGTAGCCAGATGTATGGATTGGACTTAAGTGTTGAACAAGTGTCAATTTTTAGATGAGAATCTATGTAGTCGCTGATGCAGCTGCAACTTTCCATTACATATTGCAACGAATATTCTATACATTCTTATTCATCAATTTATATATACGTATTATTTATAGTATGCCTCTACGGAGAATAGGTCCAAATAGTGGTCGTTTAACTACAAATCAAAGACAGATGAGACAGCGACAAAATGTTGCTGCAGCAACTGTTGAAGGCCCTGCAGAACATAAATCATGTGTTATATGATCAAAACAACGCAGGGTATAGGAATCTTCAGAATGAATTTGAAGACAATTTACGATCTCTAGAATTCTATGAAAGTGTAAATTGTTCTCGAGTGTTGATGTAACAAACATTTTTTGGTATGTGTCCGCAGGTAAGCAAAACCCAAATAAGTTTACTGCAGTTAATCCTACAGTACATCCTAAAGATGTACCTATAGAACTGATGGATCTCACTTATGCAGAACAACTCTTGATAGCAAGAGTACAACCAGTGACGCGTGTGTATAGGGTGAAATCGAGAGGCTTTCCTGGTAAATATGCTTATAAAGGAAATATTATAAATATTGGTCAAAATATAACGGAGATTGTTAGTTCCTTGCCCCCTACACCCACTTCACTGAGCACTATAGTTGTAAGAAAGTAAAGTATTAATGGACATCGAGATTTTCATGTGAGACGTGACAAAATTTTAGAAGCACTCAATTTTTTGAAAATGAATAATCCATTCTATAGTGATATCATCATTGATATGGAACAAATATCTCAACTTCCATTAAATGATAGTATTTATGGAACGATACCCACTGTTGATTTACCTGAGGTGAATACAGATGAAGAGAACTTTTCTGAAGAAATTTATATATGATCCCGGAGAAAATTAGAATCACAGAAGTTGATCGACTCCAATCTGCAGTGAATAATGTAATTCCATGGCCACAAGATACTGATATTATAAATGAATTCTCGTGCGGATATGTAAGCATGGCATTTCCTGCTTTATTACCTTACGGACCTGCTGAATTAAATGATAATACTCAAGCAAGTAGTATGAAACTTACAGCACTTTAATATTTTCAGTTTTTGATGCAATATAAAGACTGACTTTTGCACAAGATCCTAGGTTCAGATTTTTTGCATCGAACACTGTTCAGCGTCATCAAGCTATTCAACGAGGGACAATAGTTGCTAGAAAATCTCATTTCAATGGAACAATACAGCAACTGAGAAACACGCTGTCGAGTAATCCTCAAATAATAAAAAGTTTATATTATTGGAGTGGAAAAATATGAGGATCAAAATCTTACTGGAGGGGTAAACTTGAATCAATGATTGAGCAGTGTGATAATCTTCCTACGGGTTTTTTTACTTTAAGTGCAGCTGATCTTTGGTGGCCTGATCTGGCACGACTCATAGGTTGGGTTGTAATGATGAACTCCTGAATCAGTATAATCCTGTCATCGCACAAACATGGAGAGCAAATACTGATTTTAGTATAATCACCTCCTTATACCAGGTGGTTGAATATGTACCCAAATATGCTTTAAAGTCAGAACCGGCTTTGAAAAATTTGACAAATGTTTCAAGAAATCTTTGAATCGAGAGCCCAGGATGAAGAATCTCGTTGAGCATATACAAGTTTGATGATAAGAGTGATCAGAGAAAGAGACATCGGAGCTTGCGAAATATGTCATTTACTCCACGGAATTCCATTGTATCAATGTACCAGAACTTTTAGAGTACTTGTCATAACAATAGAAGACAATGTTGCACTTAATGGAACCAACAGTGAAAATGACGGTAATTTATTCATTCAGTTTAATAGTTGTAGACCACTAGACATGAAAGAAATAACATTATCCGATTTTGCTAAAAAATTTTCTAAGGGAAGAAATAATTCAATTACCACAAACAGAAAAGAAAGAATTGTACAAGTTTTCCCTAAACAACAATAACAATGCAGTCAATACTGAATTACATTGTAAACAAAAGTTGATTTTCATAAGCATTGGCGAAATGAAGAAGACTTGAAAAGTACAGATGAAACATGGTTCATGGCTTATACTCGACAAAGTTTTGGACAGCTTCATGAACAATTACACATGTCATGTCTTTAATTACAGAAGAAATTGAAATTTATCAGGATAATAATGAGTTTGATATTTTTGACGATAGAGACTGGATGACTAGCAGCAGTAATGCCTAATGCAGTAACAACTCATGTTGGTCTAGGTAATCGTGATATCGATTTACTTCATAATTGGGAAGCAGCCTATTACAAATATTGTAACGTCTCGCGGGTATCCTCTCGGAGAGCCTTTTATGTACTATCGTTAATTTGTTAAGCTTTCCTAATTAAGCACCACGTTGGTACATCATCTAGTAACGTCTCGCGGTTAATCTCCAAGAGTCTAAATAGTACTTTACTTAATTAAATCTAAGTTTTATTTGCCCTTCGAAAATCTTGCTTTAATGAGAGTCATGGTAATTGTTTAATGAAATAATATTTTATTAGACCCACTGTTGGGTTCGCCAATCTTGTAACGTCTCGCGGTTAATGATCGGATAGTATCGTTAGATCTTATCGTCACTCTTGCGATCGTCACAGAATTCATTACATTTTATGTTTACAGTTCCAAAAAAATGAAATCGAGGGTGTGTGATTTGGGAGAATTCAATGAAGTTGTTTGACTGTAGTTAGGAGAGAGAGTGCAAAAAGTATTATCCTCTTGGCATACAATTACTTAATTTAAATTTCTCCGCTCACGAAACCTGCTGATTTTGACGTTTACAAACAAATTGGAGGTTAAATTAACACCAATTGTCTGTAATATTTTCTGGTTGTTCGTACTCTTCTTTGCCTCCTGACAATCTGTAAACAACTACCCTCTACTGAAAATAATACACATTTTATTCAAATAACAAAGTATTCATGGTATTTATTTAATAAATACAATGATTTTTATCTTCTCCCAATACAGAAAGTTATAATCGATTCTTCCTTTCAACACAACATTAGTTCGATCTTATTTGGTAAACATAGAAACTATCACAAATATTTTTATCCTTTATAAAATATAAAACAATAAAGAATTAATTTATTAATTTCCCAGGGTTATTTGTAAGTTCTTTGTGCTATGAGACGGTCAGAAATGAATAATTTAATACCAAGCTTTACATAAAAACATAGATTATATTTGTTTTTCTTTAATATGTAGTTCCGGGTTTATCCGCCAGATCGCAGGTTACGTTCCTTCGCTATACACAAAAACTATTTAATGGCGACTAGAAATTCACAGAGATTCGTTATGATGATTTTTTGGTTAACTAAAATAATAAAGTTTGTTTTCACCTCTTTTCCTGAAGTGTTTAAAGATATGGTGCTGTTTCTAGTGTTATGAAGTTATAGTTGAGATGTAATTTAGTTAAATTTACTAGGATACGATCTCACCCAAATCTCAAAGTGCTGGATACTAGGCCTGGAACTAGTCGTTAAATTTTCTCAAAGTTTCGTCAAATAAAGGGCGTGGATGGTGCTACTTGAAGGAGTTCTAATAGAAGGTGTACATCACTCGTCAATTTTATTAAATTTCGCACTGGTTATTCCAAAAGTATTCATTAATTTTCAAATTTTAAATAGGCATTACACTTTTTTTCAAACGTTCACTTCCGAATCGTTTTAACAATTAAAATTCAATCTTGTTAGTTGGTTACTCGTAGTAACCAAGATTTTTTTATGGTTTTTTATTGGTGAATCTATATACTTTTAAGTATATAGGCTATTATTAATTATTATAAATTTATTTCTTCTTTATAGAAAAATAATCCTTTTTAAATTTTGTTTATAATCCAATTTAATTTATCTAAGGTTTTTCTTTCTATTTTCTCTTAAGCTTATACATAGGTCTTTAATATTTTAATTTCCTTCAATTGTATTTATTTATTATTTGCTTAAAGTATCCTTACACTAAACTATTTTCCTATGCCATCTTGCTCACATAGTATTATTTTATATTATTATTATTTTATACCTAACCCTGGGTTATCTTATATTTAAACACAATTATTATATTAAACACAAAATTATACCTAGGTACAAGACCTTTGTGGCCTACACAATAAAAATTACACAAAATACAAAATTTGTCAGCAGCAATATAGTCCACTGCTACAATTGATTGTTTTTCAATCTACAGTATAAATCTGTGAGATGCTCCTTTTTAACAATTTACCCTCTCACTATGTACACTATGTCACTTTGTTATTGTTTATAGTGTTCTGTAGTACAAAGTATTCTATAGCTAGGTACATAATACCCATTTCTGACCTTTAGAGTGGGGTGATTGTGTTATCATATTTGGGCATGGGTTATGTAACGTTACATAAAGCCCCCCCACTAGAACAGATTTATTTTTGTTTACTGGTTTTAAAATAAATTGTTGAACTCTTCCATCTTCGTATTCTTGCCTTATTCTTTATGATATCTTTTCATTTCTGATTGTTTATACACCTGTTATTCGGTTAAATGGTAATAGGCTGGATTTTATATTCAACTCTCTCTCTCTTGGAGGCATATTCGTTAATGATTTAATTTCTCTAGGTATTGGTCCTTCCACATATTACTTGATAAGGGCTGGTCACACTAATCATAAAAAACTTGTTTTAACACTTATATTTCTATTTACTTCCATAAATTCGCTTTCTCAATTAAGCTTCTGCCTGCTATCTTTCTTCTGTTTTCTTCATTCATACTTCTGGAATCTAATATCACTTTTTCCAGCTATTTTATAATTATCCCTTAAATATTCAATTTCCCTAACATTTTTCCCTATCCTGTGGGGTGGTTCAGTTCGGGTGGCCACTTTACGTCCATTACTCCGCTGTCCATCCTTACACCTTCTGAGACCAGGGGAACATCACCCCTGCTCAGGAAAATGATTGCCGGAACATTTCTACGGTCAATTCATTATAATAAGAAACTTACAAGTAGTCGATTAGCGACTAATACTAAACACTTTTGGGATTCTTCACGTTGTAGCTATTTGAATTTAATTATATATTTCTTTTTCTTCTTGATTCCTTCTTCGTTTCCATTAACTAATAGCATATAACATTATTGATAAGCATTATTTTAAAATCCTTTTGACTTTCCTTCTTGTGACATATTTTCTCCTTATCATTTCTTCCTATATCATTTTCAATTCCGAGAAATTCTAAATTATAGTTGTATTAATCATCATCATTCTTTAGCTTCATTGTAGTCATTAAATTATTCGTTATTCTTCTTATTTGAGCACATTACCATCAATTGTTTTTATTTATTCTTCTGTTTGTTACCATCAAAAATATTATTTTTCCTATTATTCCATTTTAAATCAGTTATTTATAATTATTCTTTAATAATCTGTTCTTACATTTTCTTGGTGGTTTGTCTTTTTATCAAATTGTTTCGAAATATTTAGTAAGTTGTCCTTACGTGCTTTTTGTTAGATCAAATGGTTGTGAAATATCTTAAGTAAGTTGTACTTACATACTTTTTGTTAAATCCAATGGTTGCAAAATATCTTAAGTAAGTTGTACTTACATACTTTTTGTTAAATCCAATGGTTGCGAAATATCTTAAGTACGTTGTACTTACATACTTTTTGTTAAATCCAATGGTTGCGAAATATCTTAAGTAAGTTGTACTTACATACTTTTTGAATTTTGGGGTTTTATTAAATCATATTGTTTCGAAATATTTAGTAAGTTGTCCTTACATAGTTTTTGAATTTTGGGGTTTTATTTTCCAATGGGTTGCTTGGTCGGTATCAGAAAATCAGTCCCTATTGTTTAGTTTAACCATGGTCCATTAACTCAGGTACTCCCTTTCCTCGGATTACTGGGGTGTTCGGAATTAATTCTCTCCTTGATAATATCCTTACCATCTGGCTCTCCCACTTTACTGTTATGAAACCTTCACTTTAAGTACCGGTCTTCCGTCATTGTTCGTTCCTTTTTAACTAACAGGTATTGTACCTCCTCTGACATAACATATTCACTCATTTTTAATATCATTCCATTCCCTTTTTCCTCTGGATTTACCAAATTTTTTAATGATATATTCCGTCTTGATGATATGACTGATATCTTCTGATGCACTTCAATCGTCGACATATTTAACTGAGATATAAAATTAATTAACTCCCTCTGTTCGTTAATTGGAAGGTTAAATACATTAATTAATCCACCCTTCCTTATCTCCAATACTTCTTTTATATTTAATATTTTCTTTCTACATGTTTTTCTTATTTTCTTGGTCTTCTTTTCAAGGTATTGATTAACCTCTTTGTTGTGGCTATTTTTATTTTCCGATGGCATTACACCTTGGTATTCTGTAATTTCTATTTCCTTCCTGCTCTCTTCTGTATTCGGACTTACTTTAATACCTTCTGAAATGCTGTCTAATGTTTCATCCCAATTATTGAAACCACTGTCCATTTGCTTATCTGTCTCCTCCTTGTATGTATCTGCTTTTTGGCTAAGTGTATTAATATTTTCAAACTTCTCCCCGAAAGTTTCCCATATCTCCTTATTGAACTTCTCCATTTTACCCTCAAATTGTTTTAAATTTTCATTATTCTATTCAAATTTCGCATTCATATCTTCCCTTTCTTTGTCCGTCAATAGTTTCTTTCAATTCGTGATATTGTTCATTCATGGTTTGTCTGATATCTCCATGAATGGTCTCAATTTTTTCATTGAATTGTTTTACTAGACTTTCCTGAATACTATCTATTTTCTCATTGGTTTGTTTATTTTGTTCCTTCAAAGTTTTGTTTTGTTTCTTTGAAGTTTCCTCCTGTTTTCTAAAATTCTCCTTATTTTCCTCGTTGGTTTGCTTTGAGTTTTCCTCCTGTTTCCTAAAATTTTCATCTATTTTATTAAATTTCTCGCTCAAGGTTTCATTTTGTTTCCTTGAGTTTTCATCTATTTTGTCATTTGTTTGTTTATTGCTTTCCTTAATGCTATCCATTTTCTCCATCATTAGCCTCATCATTTCTTGCCAATCTGGTTCTCTTCTGGCTTCCGCTTTATCTGGTTGGTCCCCTTGGGCATCCTCTTCAACTCTTTCCTTTTCCGTGTTTGTGACTACCTCGGTTTCTTCTTTATCACCCATTGGTTGTTCCATTTCACTGTCCGTGACTACTTCTATTTCTTGTTCCTGTCCACCTTCTTCCTTCTCCTTGTCTTCTGCCCTCTTCTTCAGTCTGCCTCTGGTATTATGCATTTCTTGTTTTCTCATAGCTGCCGACAAAAAATAGGTTTTTTGTTATATTATTTTTTCGAATATCTCAAAATTTCTTTCCTAATTAAAGCCCTTTTAAGTTGAGCGCCATTTTGTAACATAATCTCTTTACTGTTACTTATTGATTATACTTGATTATTTGATTATACTTATTAACTTCTCGCAGAGCATTTTATGTACTATCGTTAATTTGTTAAGCTTTCCTAATTAAGCCCCAAGTTGGGTGCCATTTTGTAACGTCTCGCGGGTATCCTCTCGGAGAGCCTTTTATGTACTATCGTTAATTTGTTAAGCTTTCCTAATTAAGCACCACGTTGGTACATCATCTAGTAACGTCTCGGTTAATCTCTAAGAGTCTAAATAGTACTTTACTTAATTAAATCTAAGTTTTATTTGCCCTTCGAAAATCTTGCTTTAATGAGAGTCACGGTAATTGTTTAATGAAATAATATTTTATTAGACCCACTGTTGGGTTCGCCAATCTTGTAACGTCTCGCGGTTAATGATCGGATAGTATCGTTAGATCTTATCGTCACTCTTGCGATCATCACAGAATTCGTTATATTTTATGTTTACAGTTCCAAAAAAATGAAATCGAGGGTGTGTGATTTGGGAGAATTCAATGAAGTTGTTTGACTGTAGTTAGGAGAGAGAGTGCAAAAAGTATTATCCTCTTGCCATACAATTACTTAATTTAAATTTTTCCGCTCACGAAACCAGCTGATTTTGACGTTTACAAACAAATTGGAGGTTAAATTAACACCAACTGTCTGTAATATTTTCTGGTTGTTCGTACTCTTCTTTGCCTCCTGACGATCTGTAAACAACTACCCTCTACTGAAAATAATACACATTTTATTCAAATAACAAAGTATTCATGGTATTTATTTAATAAATACAATGTTTTTTATCTTCTCCCAATACAGAAAGTTATAATCGATTCTTCCTTTCAACACAACATTAGTTCGATCTTATTTGGTAAACATAGAAACTATCACAAATATTTTTATCCTTTATAATATATAAAACAATAAAGAATTAATTTATTAATTTCCCAGGGTAATTTGTAAGTTATTTGTAACCCATATTTGGGCATGGGTTATGTAACGTTACAATATCCAGATATAAAGAATAAAACTTCTTTCATCGAAAGGAATCAAGAAACATTTGGGAATCAGTATGATTCGCATGAATCATACAATGTTATTTTCAATGACCAACAAAATAAGATACAGTGGAACACGTTTAACACGAAATGACGGGGACCAGCTGTTTTTTTTGTGTTAACCGATATTCCGTGTTAACGGACAAAAAGTGAAACAAAATGAGGTACAGAAGTACTGTACTGTAAATGGTCAAATACTGAAGAGATTACTTACTGAATTGTGTAGTAAAATAAATCAATAAAGAATATTCAAAAGGTACTTACATATGAACATTTTATTTATCCTCCTGGACTATTATACAGTAATTAATTTTTCTTAAAATGTAAAGTTATTGTTGTGACAATGTTCAATTCTTTTTAAAATAGTCCGTTATTTTCTTTTGTACAGAATTCTGCACTACTTGATTTTCAATAAATTGTTCTAGTTTATCGACGTGCTCAAACATTTCACCTTCCGAGTTGGTTTCTAAAAATCAACAAACACGTCTCATCAACGAAAGTGTATCGGTAGCGGTAGGAAATCCTGTCACATAATTTTCCGTGTCAAGTTCATCGGCACTCTCATCACTTTCACAGTTTTCAGCTTGCACTATTTCTACGATATCACTGTCTGTTAATATGGGAGCCGTAGCTACGTTCTCGTCGACAGACATCTACTCATTTAGAGAAACTGAAACATTTAATGCTGATGATACGCGATTAAACATTTCAGACAGGGTAGGCCCAATTTCATTTTCTTCGCATTCGGTTCGTTTAATCTCTGAATTCAAAATGAATCGAGCGTGAGTGAAACAATTTTCAATAGTTTTAGGTGTCACGAGGTTCCATGCTGTTCGCAGCAAATTACAAGCGTCCAGTAAATTAGTAAATTTATACAGAAATTGTTTTTCGTCTCTATAGCGGCCAAGTATTTCCTCAGAAGTAATTTTGTATACTGGAATTTTAAATTCTGAATAATACCTTGATTGCAAGGTTGTAGGACACTAGTCGTGTTCGGTGGTAGAAAAATAAGTTTAACTGCCGTCAGTTCTACATCACTCGAGTGGGCAGGACAGTTATCAACAATTAACACAACTTTTCTCTTCTGAGAAGCGAAATGTTTTTCTAACAAAACTAGCCAGTCGGTAAATATTGTAGACGTCATCCACGCTCGTTTGTTACCTGTATATTCTACTGGTAACTTTTTAACATTTTTAAAACAGCGAGTCTTTAAACTTTTACCTATAACAAGTAACGGAAGTTTTTCTGACCCATCAGCATTGCCTACCATCACTGTCACTCTCTCTTTGGACTTTTTACCGCCAGTGCATTGTTCACCTTTAAATGAGTGTTTTATCGGGCATGCAACGGAATAATAGTCCTGTTTCGTCCCCATTGAAAATATCTTTTCGTGGGTATCTTTTAAAATTGCAGGTAGCGTAGATTGGAACCAAGATGATGTAATTTTTTTGTGATACCTCTCTTGACTCGCCACAGATGTTTTTGTATGTTATACCGTTTCGTTTTTTGAATATTTCTAGCCAGCCACTACTTGCAGTGAAATCCAAGTTCATCTCTTCAGCAAAAACGTTTGCTTTCTCCATTAGCAGTGGTTCAGAAATAGGAGCATCTTGTGATCTCGCTTGCTTAAACCAGACAAGAAGAGCAGCTTCCAAGTTTTCGTGGTTAGCCTTATAGAAACGTTTTCTATCTGGTTCAAACTTGCTCGACTCATACAGCTCTAAAATTTTATCTGTTTTTTATTATGGTAGATAACGTCGAGTTTGGTATACCGAATTTTTTACAGATCTCTGTTTTAGATAGAATACCCTCGTTAACAGCTTGAAGGAGTTCAATTTTCATTTTTAATGATATGGAATTTTGTTTACACACTTTCTTATCCATTTTTTACACTTTGATACTGCAAAAACGAAATTTACAGAATCGTAACCTCACTTAGGACCTGTATGTACACGTAGGCCAAACGTCACTTAATACTGTACTGAAGACTGTAAAATACTAAAAATAAAGGCATAAACAGCTACTGTAAATCTTACAGCTGAGTAAATTTTTTCACAAAACATCCGTAAAGTACTGCGAAAACCACCACACGCACAGAACATACTGTAAGTGGACTGAACTCGCTAACTTCGCAACAAACTACACCCTGTAATGTAACGGAATGGCAGTGTATTCAGGGAAATGAACAACACATTTGGTACAGAGGTAAACAACTTGGTACTGTACTGTATACAATAGCAGGTATAAAGATGTAACATACCAAGCAGCTGTTTGTTCTTTACACCTACACGTAGCACAGATTCCTTTACATTGGGACATTGCATACACGTTTCAGGGCGTGCATGTATGGATTTATTTATTATGCAGCTAATGAAAAGCCAGCAACAATTTCATGTTAAGCGATATTTCGTAGGTTAAACCTTCGTGTTAACCGTACAAACTGTAACTGAAAAGTACATACAGCGATCGGGACCTGTCACATTTCGTGTTAACCGATATTTCGGGTTAACCATTCTCATGTTAAACGTGTTCCACTGTATTATCTTTTTTAGAATATCAGCTAAATGACTATGATGACTGCAATCAAAGACTTGCAATTATTCAGGGAAAAGCTGGAACTGATAAAAGCTGTGTAATTAATGAAATGGTTAGAGATAATTTCTGGCTGCGATGCAACTCTTTTAATGGCTCCAACTGGTGTGGCAGCTAACAATATTGCTGGTCAAACTATTCATTCAGCTCTAAGAATAAATGCTTCACAGAGAAGGGGAGGAAGGTGAATCCAAAATTGCTTTTGAAGAATTAAAAGATGTGAGGTTCGTTATTATTGATGAAGCCAGTATGTTGGGTTTGAATTTGTTTTTCAAAGTGGATATGCGACTCAAACAAGCAAAGCAGCGTCCTTCAGCTGTTCCTTTTGGTGGCCTTTGCGTATATTTAGTTGGTGATTGGTCGCAACTTCCACCGGTTTGTAACAGGAGTCTTTACAATATTGGTAATAACGTTCAGACCATTCAACTGAATCTTTTATATAAACAGTTCAAAAAAGTTTTCTTTTCAACGGAGATTATGAGACAGAAGGTGATGATCAAAAAAATTTCAGAGAGACTTTAAATAGAGTCACAAATGGAACAGTCACTGAACAAGATTATCAGCCCCTATCTAAAAGATTTTATGTAAACAATATCGGGGACAATTTCAAAGATACTGTCTGTATAATGTCAAAAAATGATGAAATCGAATGCTTTAATTATGAAAAACTAGAAAGCAATAAACAACCCATGGCTCCAATAATCAATGCAATCCATAATTGGCCAGAAGCCTCTCTAGGAAAATCTGACGATGTTCAGGGATTATTTGCCCAATTACGTTTATGTAAAGGTGCTAGAGTTATCCTTAGAAGAAATCTTTGGGTCACAAAAAGACTAGCCAACGGTTCAATTGGTACAGTAACTGATATTATTTATGACCCGGCAGCTGATCACATGCCAATATGTATACTCGTATCTTTCGAAAAATATACAGGACCAGTTCTGTACAAGAATTCAATACCCATTGTACCAGTAGTGGCATCTTTCAAGAAAAATGAAATTTCTTGTACTCGCAAACAATTTCCATTAATGTTAGCATATGCTGTTAGTATACATAGATCGCAAGGGATAACATTAGATAAGGCAATTGTTAATTTAGGAGACAATGAATTTCAGGTTGGATTAACATATGTTGCTCTTTCAGAGTGAAAACATTAGAAGGATTATTATTAAAACCAGCATTTAATTTTGATAGACTGCTAAAAATTAATAGAAGTCCATCAATTGTTGATCGTAGAGATGATTTGCAAAGGTTGTGGAATATGTCTAACGACAATTAATGTATATTGTACTATAATGTAGCCTAGTGTATTCAATAAAAAGTGTGTGTCATAAAAGTGTATATATTTTGTAGATTGTAAGAATATTGATAAATAAATTATTACGAATCTATTTATCTAACAGATCAAAGACGGTTGATTGTAAAAATATTGATAAATCAATTATTACGAATATCAAATGCTCCGCCCATTTGTATCAGTGACACTCCTAGTTATTTATGTTATATCACTCCCTGAAATGAAACGATGACTAACAATAAGTTTGGCATTCTGAACATGAATGACTTATCACCCACCATGGCCACAATGCTTTTCTTTGGTAAGACACACTATCTCTGCAATACAGATCATTATATAATTTGTGATGATTTGTTCAATTTGTTTCTTCTGCAAGTAGATAAAATTGTATATTCTTTTTAACACCTGACGCACGTTTCACTGAAAAATATCAGTATCATCAGAGGTTTCTAAGTGAATTAATAACAATTGTAATAATTCTATTAATATAAAAGTAACGAATAATCGAATTTGTATCGATTTTAACGTAAAATAAAATAACTGATAATCGATTTAGGTCGATTAGTTAACGATTGTTTTAATATTTATTTCTTCAGCAGCTGTTTTCTCGGTTATATTTGAAATTTTGTTTATATAGTATTTTATTCACATTTATTTTTATTTTTTAGTAAATTTATAATTTTAAATAGATCGTCTTGTTTTGTTTTTATTTGAGTTTGTTCTTTAATTAATAAATTATTGTTATTGTGTTTGTAAATGTTAAGATTTTCCCAAATATTCATTTTTTGACCTTTTTGTATGTTTTTAATTAATTTTATATTTTCAATGTTTGGAAACTGGTGGTTATTATTTAGACAATGTGTGGCTAAATTAGATTTATAAATATTTGGTTTTAAATATGCATTGCGGTGTTGAACGAATCTATCTCATAGTTTTTTCTTCGTCTGGCCCACGTAAAATTTATTGCAATCTGGACATTCTATTTTATATATTCCATTTTTATTGTGAGTATTGGATTTAGTTTTAGGTTTTATTTTATTAAAAATTATATTATCTGTGTTATAAGATATTTTTAAATTAGTATCTTTAAATATTTTATTTAGTTTTTGAGTTATATTTCCGTAATAAGTGAAGGTTGTATATTTTATATTATTATTAATAGATGAATTTTTAAATGTAGTGTTTTTAGGAATTTTATTAGTGATTTTATGTTTAATTTTATTTTCTAATTTATTAATAGTTTTTATTTTGTATCCATTTTTAACTGCTATTTGTTGGATAATTTTTCTTTCTTTGTTTCTTTCTGTGTTATTTAATGGGATCCTCAGCATTCGGTAAATCATGGAATTAAATACTGCCATTTTGTGTTGGGGAGGATGATTAGAAGTATTTGGTATTACTAAGTATGCGTTCAACACCGCAATGCATATTTAAAACCAAATATTTATAAATCTAATTTAGCCACACATTGTCTAAATAATAACCACCAGTTTCCAAACATTGAAAATATAAAATTAATTAAAAACATACAAAAAGGTCAAAAAATGAATATTTGGGAAAATCTTAACATTTACAAACACAATAACAATAATTTATTAATTAAAGAACAAACCCAAATAAAAACAAAACAAGACGATCTATTTAAAATTATAAATTTACTAAAAAATAAAAATAAATGTGAATAAAATACTATATAAACAAAATTTTAAATATAACCGAGAAAACAGCTGCTGAAGAAATAAACATTAAAACAATCGTTAACTAATCGACCTAAATCGATTATCAGTTATTTTATTTTACGTTAAAATCGATACAAATTCGATTATTCGTTACTTTTATATTAATAGAATTATTACAATTGTTATTAATTCACTTAGAAACCTCTGATGATACTGATATTTTTCAGTGAAACGTGCGTCAGGTGTTAAAAAGAATATACAATTTTATCTACTTGCAGAAGAAACAAATTGAACAAATCATCACAAATTATATAATTACTGCAAGAAACATCGAGTTACTTATATAGAAAATGATAGATCATTATATGTATAATAAAATTTACCTTGCAAATCGACTGCAAACATAAACTGTACATAAAAAAATGTTTACCCTATTAAGTCAGCGTGAAGATCTAGTATTGATAAGACGTTTAGATTTACGACTCAGATTAAATTTCTTACTACAATATTACAGATTATTCTATGTTTTTCCTATTGTCTTTTAACAATAAACTACAAACTATGAACTAAACGAATAACTAATGTAAGCAATGTTACACTGAAGGGGCCAATTGTAAAACTGATTTTACAATAACACAAGTGTTAGGCCTATATGTACATAATAACTTGCTATCAAGGTGTTTAAATTATAAGAATTCCAAAATTTTACCTAACCCCTTCAGATAATCTAACAAATAACCTAAAATTGGAAAAAACAGATTTTGAGACAGGCCAGAAGTATCATGATTTTTAATTGGGAGAAGTACCAACACTTGACTTTTTAAAATAAACACAAACAATGCCTATGTCTATCATACAAATTAATCTAATAATTGATTCCTTCCTATATAGAAATAATGGGAAATGTCTATTTTCAAGTTTCACTTATTCAATAAAAAAGGAAACAATGGTGTGTACATAATATAAAGTATAAAATAAACACAACAGTTCAGTTTTAGTCTAACTCTCCATTACACAGAAGAGATTTGATGTTCCATTTGGCCTCTGCAAAGCTAACAATCATGAAATACTAGTGATCTTGATACAGACGTGCATGCAATTATCAAGATATTACAGACTCACACACAAAAATGCAAATTTGTAAAAAATGGTTAAACACCAATTAATTCTTCTTTTTCTGGTGTAGGTACTTAACATGAACCATCCCATCTGTCAAGAAAACAGAAAAAAATCAGTTCGGGTTACAGAAGGTGACTTTACCAGCATGAAATTCTCAACAAGTCAATTAAGTTCTTACTGCAGTGAGCATGTTATTGAATATTAGTAAAACAATATCAGTACCATTATTATATTAGTACCATAAATCAATGACTTCATGCATAACATGTCAGTACCATAATTGGCTTCACCATTTTTTTTTTTAATAACTGCTCTTCAAGTTCAGCACTGCTCATATAAGAGTATATTTTTAAAAAATCATCGCTATTTTATTATTCTGTCTCACTTTTTTAAATTACAACATTTTAATCATGTATAGTGAAGGGTTATGTCTATATCAAAAAAGTATAATGCTTAAATAAACTTCAACTTTATTTGTAAGGCACTATACAAATTTACTACCGAACTTACATCAGTTATCTACTCTCTTTATGCACAGATTTAAAAAACGAGGTTAATGTGAATCATACTATGTAAAATATTCCACTGATTAGAAAACCTCACAAAAATGCCAATAAGACATAAATGCTTCATATTTCAATTATTGTACTAATTAAGTAAACATTTACAGAAAGGAAGAAATTATCACTTATGCTAAAGCAAGTTTCAGATGAGCAAGGTCAGGTACTATATATTTTGCATCTATATTAGGATATTCTTTCTTTATACGTTCAACATCTTGTCTAACCAAAATTGCATTCCATCCCGCATTAACTGCTGCAAGATAATCTAAGTCTGGAGAATCACCTATGTGAAGTATTTCATTACTCTCAAGACCCTGATTCATTTGTTCCACTAATTTAAATATACTTATATCAGGCTTTTGACATTTGGCGTCATATGAAGCCACAACAAACTTGAAATAATGTCTAATATTTACACTTTCAAGAATAATTTCAATCCGTGGATCATAATTAGAAACAACTCCAATTGGCAAGTTCTTTTCTTTAAGATAACCTAATAATTCTAAAGCGTTATTTGCTAACTCCCAACAGTCGGGCGTTGTATAAGCGTCAATAAGACGACTTGAAACTCGTTCGACTTTATAGGGATCAAATTCTGAAGGCAGCATGCTTTCTTGAAACGTATCAAACACTAACTGTTTCCACCATGCCTCCCACCCAATTCCAGTTACTTGTCCAAAGTTTGGATGGTCTACGGCCATTTTTTTGAACGTTGATTTGAATTTGGTTGTAAGCAATTCCGGCTTTGCGTGAACACCAAACGAGTCAGCGACTTTGGCATACTGCTGCCCCACTGTTAATCTAAAATTCAGGAGGGTACCCGTTACATCGAAAGTGAGCAACTTCGGTTTCATCAAATTTATAAGCGACATTATCACGTTTTAAATTCCGATTGGTTATTCCTTTCGTTAATAGCAATGTGAAACGTACAAACACGCGTTGTATGTCAACCTATAAAAACCCTTTTTTTGCACTCACAGCCGTATGTTCATCATGCAGCTAAAAACATATATATTTATTAAAAGCAATTCTTCCACCAAGTTGATTATTTGCATTTATTTCAAAGACTACAGAACACACAAACACTAGAGGAACACAATTGATAACCGCAAAAATTTTGACATTTTTATAACTGCCACGTCACTTTGTTCAGGCAACTCACAAAATTTTCAAATCGTCTATATTGTTGCAAATCCGATTTAAACCGAATCACCTAATTACGAACCTGGAAGCTGAAGAAATGGTACAACATGTTAACATAAATAACAACACATGGTTGTACCCTAGGATAAGCAACGTAATACAAAAACCGAAATCTGACAACATCGTACACGTTATTCCTGGGGCGATTCATTGGCGCCATCTTCCAGAGAACATAGTGAACTCAGTATTGACGTTTTTATTTTAATATATTTATGGCAAATCTAACATTTAAAAATAATTTCAAATATTATCGTAACTTAAAAGTATATCATCAAAGGGAAAATAATTTCATTTAGAGTTAAATTAGCTGTGTTTCTTACAATTCGCTCTTTCTCTAAACAAACTTCTGACAACTGGATTTGCACATTCAAATTAAAATTCAAAAGTACCCAAATTGGTATACTATATACATACGGTGCCCATACGTCCCGGTTTTTCTGGGACAGTCCCGGATTTCGGACCTAGGTCCCGGTGTCCAGAAAAATCGTTAAAAAGTCTCGGATTTAGACTTTATAAAATATTTTATCGTTTTAAATCAATAATTGTGCCTAAATATTTCTATAAGCAAACAGCAGCCGTGGTCCATAGTCTGCTG
Organism: Magicicada septendecula; assembly: GCA_034769895.1. Classification (NCBI taxonomy): domain Eukaryota; kingdom Metazoa; phylum Arthropoda; class Insecta; order Hemiptera; family Cicadidae; genus Magicicada; species Magicicada septendecula. The sequence continues at coordinate 454,692,730 of CM068367.1, forward strand.
AAGCATACCTTCGTACATTAATATACGGAAAAAAAGTTTTATCTCAAAATTTCGGTGAAGCGTTCCGAATTATACTTTCTTCGGCAACTGTTTGAAGTGGGTTTAAGTTTTTGACCATCTGTTCAGGACTTGAAAGTATATACAGCGGTGTACCTAGGCCACTGGAGGCCCTCCTTCCATAAGATGGATGTTTATAATCCAATTTATCTTTAAGTAATGCACAGTACAAACACTTGACTATTACGTATTTATTACCTAATTACTCTGTTGATACATCTAGTTAGCAAACTTTATAAGACGCTGTAGTAATGTTTGAAATAAAATCCACTTTTATATTATAAATACAAAGTTTAAAGAAATAATAGAAGTAGTATTATTATTTTATAGACTGCATGAAATTTATTACAGTACGGTACTGTATAATATACAATAAACTTACATACTGCAAAACAATATATCATTGTTCCAAACAATACTTGGAAATTCTTTTTCAAGTCAGTTAGCAGTTTTAGTGCAAATAAGGTGAACTTTCTAAAATGGTTTCCTAGTTTTGGCCTCGGAACATTTTATTGTAGCCTATCATCAAAGCTCATTTTCCTTGCCAATTTGTTTTTGCTCAATAAAATTGCTAGTCCATTTAGTCTAATTTGGCTCATAGTTGAGCGCAAATCATTTTTAATGAGTTTCAGTTTAGAGATGCTCCTTTCACAAGTAGAAACTGAAATACAAATTGTTAAAAACAACTTAAAGGCCAAAGACACGTTTGGAACCGACTCTTGAAAGTCCATCACAACAATAAATTGTAAAACTTGAAGTGTCGGCCAGTTTTTTTTTTAGCTTCCTCTGTAGTAATTCCTGTTTCCTGAATGTGATGTATCAGCCTTTTTATTTCTGCTGTAACCTCGTCTTTAGAAAATTCATCGTAACATTCAAACAGACTAAAAATTACGTAGTATTCGCAATTCCTTATCATTTCGTTCAACCAAATTAACCGACTGCAAAACTGTAAATTTGTTCTGTACATCTTCCATTGATTTTGTTCTTGTTCGGAATTTTTCATACAACCTCTCATCCCCACAAACGCTACAAGCCACATGTCTTTTGCAGTTTTATCCACACACACACACACACACACACACAAGTAAATGATGAACTATTCTCTTTGTGTAATAAGCCTTGTTACTAAACAATTTATATATTTATAAAAGCTTCTTATCATATTGAGACGAAATGAAGCTTCATTTGAAACATCTCTTAGGTATAAAAACAACATAATGACCTTTACAAAATTTGCCGCCAGTTCCCTACTTTGCCTATGCATAAATCTGCCTCTGGAGTACATACTGCACCTGAACAGTAGTAAGAATGACTTAGTATCCTTTTGAGTTATTCACTGTCCTTTTGAAATAACATGTGTCGTTAATTTTAGTAGTCTTTAAATTTTTTAAAGTTTTTTCCTAAAGCTCTTGAATTTTGCTTAGAATAGCCAAAGACCAAATGCCATTTGTACAGCACGTGGTAAAATTGTGTTGTTACAATGGTGTTAACCGAAAAGGTTATCATGCTTGTTCACCGAATTTGTTACATTTTAAATCAGTGTTGTGTTGGGAGTTTCATATTAATTATTAATTAATTATTATTAGCTACGATGAACTGTCAAGTGTTATTGGTACAGAAGACGATGCACTTTCTTTTCTTCGAGAAAAAGGTTTGGTTCACAATCCTTGTCAGTGTGGTAATGGACATGATATGATTTTAGCGCTTGGGCAGCAACAGCGTTGGTGTTGCAATAAGAAGACTTACTGTGTGTATAAGGTAGTTCGCAAGGACACATTTTTAGAGGGGTCCAAATTACCGCTGAGAACAATAATAAAATTTATTTTTGACTGGTGTGAAGGGCGTAGTAGTATGAAAAACAGTAAAAATCAACTGAAAATCGACGCCAAAACACACGCACATTGGACGACTTACTTAAGACATATCTGTGCCGTAGACATCATGAGCAACCCACAGAAAATTGGAGGACCGAATTTAACAGTTGAAATTGACGAGTCTCTTTTCCAAGAGAAAAAATAATGTTGGCCGGGTATATCCACAACAGTGGGTTTTCGGAGGATTCTGTCGAGAAACAAAGGAATGTTTCTTGTGTCGTGTCGAAGATCGGCCAGCAGCTACCCTCCTACCTCTCATAGTGGCAAATATTGAACCAGGGTCCATTATAATATCAGATGAGTGGCGTTCATACCGTCAAATTGTTAATTTGCCACAACAGTACACTCATTTGATTGTAAACCATAGTTATAACTTTGTGGATCCTCAAACGGGAGCGCATACACAAGGCGTAGAAAGCATGTGGTAGTCCTGTAAACGTCGAAACGTGATTGAATGTGGTACGAGAAGGGAACGCTTAAATTCCTGTTTAAGTGAGTTCATGTGGCGAACAAGAAATGCAAACCAGGATTTGTTCGAGAAAATGCTTGAAGATATAAAAAAATATGAGACCCCTTTATGATTCTTGTTTTACATGATTTTGGTAAGTATTATCAATTTGGTATGTTCTATTTAGAATACTTAGTTCATAATGATATTGACTTTGAAATCATGTGCTTAGTTTAATTATTCATTGCTCAAGCTTAATCCAATGCCATTTTCAAGGATTTTAAGTACTCTGTAAAAGTATTACGTTTCCTTATTGAACACAGTACATGACACATTAAAAGTATTCAGTACTTAAAAGTAGTTTAGGTTACATTATTATTCTAAATAACTTCACAACAGCTGTAACAAAGTTAATTATAAAATAATAATCATTTTGTATTTTTTCTTTTACAAGTGGATATTAAGCCAAAAATCTGATATCATATAAAGTGTAATAATCATGTTCAGTGGATTATTATGTTTAATATCATGGGTTACAGATTAAACTAACCTTATACTCACGAGATATAATTGTACTGATTTCACCTGTAAAAGAACGGTTGGCTGAAAATAAGACACAATTGTAACACATATCACAACCTGTGTGTGTGTGTTTTGGTGGATGCGTCAATAATCTGTAAACCCTTTAATATTGGTCTCCTAGAATGTTGACTGATTAAACAAAATAATTGATTAATGTTCATATGTCAGTACTTTGTGTGTCCAGTGATGTAATTTATTTTTCTTTGCAGGCATTCATGATTTAATGCGAAACGTGGCTGTGAATGGAAAAATTGATTACCGTATGTACTCCAGCACTATATTCAGGTTTGTAATTTACACAGTGAAACCAGTCAAAACAAAGTATTAAAATCCTTTGAGAATATTATTAAAAGCAGGCACATTACATGGTAAGAGATGTGATGAAATAAGTGATACACACTATCATCATTGTATGGTGTTCTGTTGTGTGACGGGTCCCAGATATTACCAATCATCTCCATTCATATGTATTTGGCTTGAACTTTTGAGCATAAGATACTCCGCTTTGCATTTCGTACACAAGCTCATCTTATCTCCTTTCATGGTTCTTTCAAAAACTGGTGTTAATTGTTCATTTTCTCTCAGGATTAAATATACTTGTACTTAATATTCAATACTTAAAAGTTGGTTAGGTTACATTATTTAATCTAAACAACTTCAGAGTAGCTGTAACAAAGTTATTTATAAAATAATTATCTGCTGTATTTTTTCTTTACAAGTGGATATTATAATGTACTTTTATAGATACAAGCAAGTACTGATAAGTAGAGTTGTAATAGATGTGTATTATTATTATAGATTCGTAGATAGTACGATAATATCTTCTAACTCTTCTTAGTGGATCTTCACTCACTTCTGCCCCGCGATGGAGTGCCAATCTATAAAATAACTTTTATAGATACAGATATATATTTATGGTGGTGTAGTAGTGTGAGTGCAGATACGCACCGGTATCTACGATAATGTTGTTTTTTATAAAATGTCGTAATTATAACTATTATGGTTATTAGTGTGATTGTATTGTTTGATGGGTGCGTATTGATAGTCCACTTCTTTGATTTAAGATGTTTCGCGCACTTTGTTATATACCTCCCTCACTTACCACACGTGGATATTTCAGTCCTGTTCAGTGACGGTTCCGCTGAAATACATACACTTTACATACAGATAGGTATTCAGGTTGAATATTCAATATAATTGTCACACACAATATAAATGAAATAACATCTAAATAATATTCTGAATTATTATTAGATCTATTTAAACTCTTCCGCCACCTTTGGTAGAACTGATTAAAAAATAAATGAACCAATTTAGAATTGAAATGATACTCTTTTTCACTGGTAATAAAAGTGGAGGTTTATTAACAATTCGAGATGTTATAAAATCTTTGAACAATGAACAATCAATGGCTAACAACCTTTTAGATAATAATTACAATTAAAAATTCAAAATAAGACTCTGTTCAGCCTCAAGGCTGGTAAACCTGTTAGTTGTACAATAAGTTAATTTCAAGAGGTTATGTTCTCTTGTATCAGTGAATTACCATATTCGTAAGGTTCTTTTAGGTGACATGATACCAGGTACAAGATGTAATATTAATAACGATATAAAATGAACAATAATTAAGAATAAACAAACAAATATAAAAATCGAAAATTAATACCATATATCTGATAGTTATGATACTATCGTACGCGGGAATGCGCACGCAACCTTTAGTATTCTTCTGACAATTATCAAGCTCGTTGGCTTATACAGTTAAAATGTATCACTTTATTTTAATAATTCGTTTTGAGAATTATCTATTTGCAAGAGAAAAATTTATTAAAAAACTCTTGTTATTATTTCCATCTGGTTTGGATTTTACTTGAGAACAGACCGGTAACAGTGAAACTGGCAAGTTACCGTTACGATTCTAAGGTTATGTTATAACGGGTATTGTTATAATGGTTAACTATTTCTTAATATTTATTATTTCTTAATCTAAATACAAATACATTATTCGTAATATATTGATGTGTTATTATCAGGATTACATTTATTCTTTCGTATTAAAGTTAATAATGTTTACTTTAAAACATCGAAAAGTCAAGAAAACAATTTTAGTCAATTGAGTGACTATTGTTATTACTCGTATTTAGTAATAAATGTTTCAAACATAATTTTTTAATAATGATAAATAATTAAAATATTTTTTCAATATTTTAATAATTGTGAATTAATATTTCTTTTAATTCTGATAATTCAATCATGGTTTTTGATACTTCGCCTTTTCTGACTTGCGTAGTGTCAAAATTATTTGTTTATGAAATTATTATTTCGGTTTCAATATTATTTAAATAAAAATTGTACTCCCTGTTTTTTATCTTTCACAACACTCGCAAGTACGATTGACATTATACACTAATCGTACTTGTTTAAATAAATAACTCCGCACATTTCACTCGTAAATATTGGTGTAGTGTTAAGGTTATGTATGTTGGTTTACTTAATGTCACTGCCGCGCACCAATTCAAAATTAAAACTTTTTCATGTTGGCGAGTGGCGTGGCCTCTCCGTCGAAAGACTGATCGTGAACTGTGATGCTTCCTCTAAGCGTCTCCTGCTAGTCTGGCTAAGGTTCATTCATTCTATTGGTTGAAAAAATTATACTCTCTGACCCAGAAGCCTTTGTTTTCTTAAAATATTTCATTTTTTAACAAATTCGATTTTGAGGTTGAGGCTTTGTGACGTCAGCACTGGTACAAAAATTTAATTGAAAAGTTTAAAATCACAATAACTTTCTTAATCTATGTCCTATCGTTAAATGGTTGATGTCAGTGAATTGCGGACATCCTACGCTTTAATTTAAGTCTAAGAATGATTATTTTCCGTCCATCACTTCTATCACTATAACGATTTTATTAATTATTTCTGGTGTATCTTATATTTATAAGTCTATTACACCAAATTTCACTTATTTATATTAAAACACTTTTTAAATAAACACTCTGAGTCCATATCTCAATTGGTTTGATTCAAAATTTGGGAATAATTGTTCCCTAAACAATATCTCGCTATGGCGTCTTTAGGCGTCCATATTTGATTTTTCATAAATGTGCTTAAATCTAATTTTTCTTATTTAAAACAGTAATATTGCAATCCAATAATACTAGTAACGTCTATTTACATAATTTTACACTAGAATATTTGTACATGACTGTGTTTAATCTACTATTTACATTGTTTTAGGTCCCCTCCTATCTCTCTTATACAATTGTTACCTTATTTTTGGTTTTTTCTATATAAATTATATTATGTACTAATTGTAATTAGTGTACACACATTGTACCTAATTCATTACACATAATGGTTAGCTTTTGGCTAGTTCAGAACCCTTCAATTCTTCAGTAATGGGTCTGTTTATGTTGTGTCATATCATAGTAGTCATTTATTTTTGTTCATACAATAACTAAGTTGTTATTGTTACACTTGGTTTGTGTTTCCAAAGTAGTATTAGACATTATTCTAAGTCTTGATAATGTTTTCATTTACTTTTAAACAAGTTTATATGTTATATTTTTCATAAACAACTTGCTCCTCATGGTTTGTTTACACCTGGGTTCTCTCATTATAGTCATTTGGTTTTTAATTATTTGTATATAAAATGACTGTTTTTATGGTCATAGTCTGTTCTCAAAGTAGCATTGGGATTCCCTCTTACTACTGGTAACAACCTTAACTATCTGTGTTCAATCTTTGATACAGTATTTTTCTTAACTAGTTAGTTATACAATGGTTCAGCTTACTTCTGGTTATATGTACATAGTTAGTTAGTTTACAATATTTTGGTTACAATACTGTTATTATTATGTTCAGAATCTGTTCTCAAGGTAGTACCAGATATTTATCTCACTACTGGTAATACTTTTATTAACATTGGTATTTGTTTTGATATTGTATTTTGTCTAACTAAATTGGCATACTTGTTCCATCTCTACTATCTCTGTGCCATCATATTTGCTTTGTTTTATTTGCATTGTGCTGCAATATAGTACATTGTCTCTTAGGATTTATTATTATTCATAACAAATTCTTGATTGATATCATAGTTGATGATCACTTATTTATATTAACATGTATGATTTTCTGTTTCATAGGTGTCTTCCCTATGGGGTTATGTAACAAAGTACCACATGTTTTAATGCAGTATTTTTCTACTACTAACATGACTTCAGTATGGTATGTTACTATAATATTTTAATTATTTTGTTACACATGTTTATACAACTCCTTCTTAAACAATAACACAAATCTTTTTGTATTAATTACAATATTTTTCTGGTCATTGGTTGAATTCAATTCCTGTTACTTTGTTTGATACATAACAAAGGTTTTTTATTTGTTGTCAGTTCTCTATGAACAATAACATAATTGTTCTACTTTATTCTATACTGGTGGTCTTATGATTATCTGTATTGATCACAACCTTTATTAAATTAGTCACACTCATTGTCTGTGTTTATTTGACTATTTTAATTCTTGCTGTTTCATTATGAAATTAACATATTTTCTTACACTATAAACTTCAGCACTGGGATTGTTTGTGTGGTTTATTCAGTTGAAATTAGTTAACTATTCACAGGTTTCACATCTATGTTAAGTACTCACTATAATTGTTTGTGGTTCCTTAAATGTTAAACACTGGTTTTCTTTTCATATTTGATAATCATCACTTCTTTTGGTCACTTATATAGTCTTTAGTACACATGGTTTATGTTGAGTCCTTGCATGATCCATCCATCTTCTTCTCTCTTCATGGTACGCTTCCTTGTCCTTCTTCTTTCTTCTTCTTCTTCTTCTTCTTCTTCAATATTTCGTTGTAGTCACTATCTTTATTTATCTCCCTCTCTGTTGGAGTGTGTTGGTCCTTATTTTGTCGGTTCCCCTCACTGTTGGATCCTATTGGGTCTGGTTACTGATATTTTGTTTTGGCTCATGGCATTTTCTTTCTTCATTTTGTATTTGATGTTGCTATGTTAATATTATCCTCTTTATCGTTGGGTTTTTATATTAATATATTTGTAGATACACACTTTTATACACTTAGGTTTATTTATCTAGACATACTTCCATGCTTTTCTCTTACTTGACGTTATATTAGCTTATATTATGTAACTACCATATTTGGTAACGTTACATATGCCTTCCTATAAGAATTGATTAATTCTGAATTATTATACTATATTTTTCATTGAAGAATTTATCAATTGTACATTCCATGTCGATTCACATGTTTTTTCCATATATCCCTTTACTTTCTTCTATTTGAATCATATTTATTTCTTCTCTATGTAATCATCTCCCTTGTTTATTTAGTTCCCTAATTCCCTAACATAAGTTTAGCTGGGGAGTTTAGAGCAGCTCACTTTGGCTATTCAACTCTACTGGCCATACTAACTTCAATAAATATGGAGGCAAATCATCTCCTTCAATAATAATAAATGATTGCTGGCATTACTCATCAGTCAATTCATCTCAAATCATCAAAAATAATAATAGTGGTCATTCTTCCGACAAATAATAAATATCCTTGGGATTAATTCACGCATCTGCGGTTTATACATTGTTATACTCTCTTTTCTTGATTCAACTTAACGATATTCTTCACATATTATAGGGATAGTTTGTTTTACATTTCCTCACTGGTATACTCTCATGATTATCTTCGTTAGTATATTACTTTTCATTCTTCTTCATCATTGATTAATCTCTTCATTTTGTGTCACATTGAATGTCATTTCGTCATATTCTTCATTTCAGGTTTTTATTCTTCTAGATATAATTCATAAGTACATTTATTTTTTCTTCTTTCTCATGGTTTTATTTGGTATTTAAATTCCATGTTGTCTTGGCTTTTCCTCTAGTAAAATACACTAGAATATTGTGGTTGTGTGTGGTGGTTTGTCTACATTAATACATTTCTTTAGTTTATTCTTCCAACTTCTCATTTGCTCCTTCTTCCTTTTTCAATAGTACGGGTGAGGTGTTCTCTTTTACTTGTTGACGTGGCTCTTGGAAATAATTATGCCTAGGGTGTAATTTGTCTTTCTCGTAAATTTCTCTATAATAGTACGGGTAGGATGTTAAGTTTTTACTTGTTGACGTGGCTCTTGGAAATATATTTGCCATGGTTGTTGTTTGTCTGTCTCGTATATTTTTCTCTTTTTTTTCTATAGTACGGGTAGGATGTTAATATTTACTTGTTGACGTGGCTCTTGGAAATAATTATGCCATAGTTGTAGTGTGTCGGCCTCGTATTTTTCTCTTTATAGTACGGGTAAGATGTTAAGATTTACTGGTTGACGTGGCTCTTGGAATTAATGATGTATCTCATATATGCCGTGGATGTAGGGTGTCGTTCTCGTATTTTTCTTTTTTCAATAGTACGGGTAAGATGTTAAGTTTTTACTTGTTGATGTGGCTCTTGGAATTATATGTGCCTAGGGTGTAATTTGTCAGTCTCGTATTTTTCTTTTTTCAATAGTACGCTATTATTCATAAATACAATGTTCTGAATCCTTTACATTAATTCTTTGGGAGCATGTTTTCTCACATTATAAAATTACAATATACATTCAATGTTCCATACATAGTTATACAGTTACTTCTCATTTAATATAAACACATAATAATTTTCATAACAATAATACATCCTTTTTCTTTAGTCAACATCTATTTTTATAATCATATTTTCATTTTTCACTTTTTAAATAACAATAATCTTCATGGCCACATTTCATTTTTCATCTTGATATAGTCAACAGTTACATTCATAAGTATATTTTCATTTTTCATAACAAACATTTTCATCCTTTACATAATATCCATAATAAAATAATTCTTATCGCTATCTTTTCACTTTTAGTCCCATATTTTAGTTGTCAATATATTTTTTCATTGAAGTTTGATTATAAGTACCCTTTATCTTTTTTGTAACAGGGTCCTGCAATTCATAAGTGTTGTTTAGATTGTTCTTAGTCACAGTATACGGTCCGGTATATAGCAGTAGCAGTTTCTTTGCAATGCCCTCGATAGTACTTGGGAGTTCTTGATTTTTGATAAGTACTCGATCTCCCACTTCATATTTGATAACTTTGGGTTGCAATTTTTTGTACTTGAGCCTCAGTTTATTAGCTCTTTCAACTGCATTATTATAGAATTTTGTTTTGTTAAATTTGACCTCTGCACTTATTGGAAAATTAATGATCTCTGTGATCTCCCGGGGTGGTCTTTTCTCATACATAGCCATGTAGGGTGTTTCGTCAGTCGATTGATGGTAGGCTAGGTTTAGGAAGTCTTCAGCTGGGGATAGATACTCCTCCCACTTCCTCTGCTGGCTGTGACAGTAGGTTCTTAAAATCCTTCCTACTTCTCTCAACACTCTCTCAGCAGGGTTGCTGTTGGGGTGGTACACCGATGTTTTGTATGTCTTTATTCCCAGATGGATCAGTGTTTCCCGCCACTTTCGTCCTCGGAATTGCGTTCCATGGTCTGTAATTATCGTCAATTCGGGTATATACTTGTTTATGACTATCTCCAGTATTTTACTTGTCGTAGCTCGATTAAGTGGGTACAGCTTAGTATATTTGGTGTAGTGGTCTAATATTATGATGATATACTTATATTGGTGTCTTCCACCACTCCGTGGAAATGGTCCACAAATGTCCAAGAAAATTTTTTCTAACTTTGTCGTCGATGTAATTGGTATCATCACTCCTTCTCGTTTCTCATTGCTGCATTTTACCAGTTAGCAAATATTACAATTCTGGATGTATTTTCTTACTTTTCTGCTCATGTCCTTGAAATGCACATGCTCCTGCAATGCCTTTACGACCTTTATTGCGCCCATGTGACCATAGCGTATGTGATAGTCGATGGTCAATTCTTTTTCTAGGGCTTTTGGTATAACTACCTTCCATCTTTCACCATCTTTATTGTTTTTGGTGAACAATAATTGATTATGAGTACAGTAGTAATGTTTTATGTTTGCATCATTGTTCGCTAGTTTTTGGATAATCAGTGATACTTTGGGATCTTGTTGTTGATGAATGGTTATATCCGATAATATGTTAGTGAGTTCAGATTTACTTTTCAGTAGATGGTAGACTTTCGCAATGGTTTCCCTCTCTCCTTCAAATGTTTGGGCGTTGATGTTTATCCGGGACAACACGTCTGCAGCTGTGTTGTTCCTTCCTGGTATGTACTCCCACTGTATGTTGTATTCTTGAAGTGTAAGGGTCCATCTCGTCAATCTGCCGTGCTTTAACTTGCAATTTTTAAGAAATGAAATAGATTTGTGGTCTGTCCTTACTGTTACTGTATATCCTAAAATAAAAGTCCTAAATTTTTCGCACGCAAACACTATACTCAATAATTCCTTTTCCGTTGTATGGTAGTTACGTTCGCATTTGTTCAAAGTTCGGCTTGCGAAACTGATCACTTGATGATTCCCGTCTTGGTCTTCTTGATATAGTACAGAACCAAGGCTTAGGTCGCTAGCGTCACAATTCATGAAAAACTGCTTCTCAAAATTAGGGTGATGCAGCATAACAGTTTCAAGAAACTTTTCTTTAATTAATTCAAATGTAGAATCTTGATCTGATCCCCACTTCCATTTTTCCTTCGATGATAGCTGTGCTGAAAATCGAGCTGTCAGTTCAGAATAATTATTTTGGAATTGCCGATAATAATTGCAGATTCCGAGGAACAACTGTAATTGCTTTTTGTTCTTCGGGACGGGGAAACGCTGTATTGCCTCCATCTTCTCCTGGGATGGTGTAATTCCATACTCTGACAAGTTAAACCCCAAGAATTGCACTTCCTTTGCGATTAATTGTGATTTCTCTAATTTTAGTGTAATGTGGTTGTCTTCCAATTTTCGTAATACTTGTGCCACCCGGTCACAGTGCTCTTCCCAATTGTTAGATGCGATCAAGAGGTCGTCGACATAAACTGTCGTAAACTGTAATGTGCTGTGGCCCAGTATCTCGTCCATACATTTGACGAATATGGCCACTGAGTTCACTAAGCCAAATGGTAATCTCTTAAAATGGTAATTTCGGCCTTCAAAAATAAAAGCGGTGAACTTTCTGCTACTCGGATGCAGTTCGACCTGCCAATATCCGCAGACCGTATCCCATATACTGTAAAATTTAGTACCATAAAATTTCTTTAGTATTTCATCGATTTCTCCAGGCGATGTCCTGTCATTAATTATGGTCTTGTTGAGTTCACGTGCATCTAAACAAATTCTTACTACACCATTTTTCTTTGGTACAGCGACAATAGGGTTGGTATATGGTGAATTGCTTACTTCAATTATATCATTTTCTATTAAACGTTGGATTTCCTCTCTTACAGCTTCTTTCAGTGAAAAGGCGATAGGGTAAGATTTCCGCTTGAACTCTGTCTGGTCCTTGAATTTTAATTCACATTGGAAATTCTTTATTTTCCCGGGCGTATCAGAAAATACGTGGCGATATTGATAGTATATGTTTATTAGCTGGTCCCGTTGTTCCCAAGTCAACTCATGGCTATTCTGGTTGGTTTTGAATTCTCGGATTTCATTGATTTTTTCCAACCATAAAGCTTCCTCGGGACTGTTGTGAAGTCCCTGGTTGATGGCGCCTTCCTCATGTTCACGGCCTTCCCTGATGTAATATATTACATGTTCCGAGGGTGCCTTCCTACATTCTGTTAACTTGGCGGTCCACTCAACTTCTTCTGTCTTCATCATCACCGTATTTGTATCCATATTAATTATTGCTGTGTATTTTCGTAATATGTCACAACCAATGAGTAGAGTGAATGGTAGCCCACTGGCTACAAGGAATACCATCGGTATTGTCTTCCCATTGCTTGATACGTCTAGTTGTACCTGTTGTCGAATAGTCTTATTCTGACGTCCGGTGGCTCCGATGAGTATTATGTTGTTAATTGGTAATGTTGGTATGGTAGCTTTATTTTCTGATTGGATTCTGTCCAATTCCATCTTGTCAATTAATGATACGTTGGCCCCGGTATCTATCATTGCTGTGGCATTTGTGTTGTTGACTTTCACAGATATATACGCGATTTCACTATTGCTCGCATCGCCGATAACACTTTCTTTCTATTCCATCAAATCCTTTCTTATGTTTTTTAGGTAATTGTTGTTGTATATTTTGCGTTGATTCGAATGTTTCGCCAAAATATCAGACCCAATAGTCCGGTTCAGTGAGGGTGTTCTTGGGATTTTCACTGCCGGTTGGTGTTTAAAGGCAGGTCACCGTTTTCGTGCCTGTCTTGTGACGTTGAAGCTATGGGTTCCTGATTTCCAGGCCCATGTCCATTGTGATAAACTTCTGTAGTCTGCGTGGCTGTTCTATGACCTCCACTGCTGTCGCTTCCATTTGATCGATAGCCGGATTCTCGTTCTTCTCTATCACTATTACTGGAGTGACTGTGTTGGTTTGGGAAACTCCTCCGTCCTTGATAGTAGTTTCTACGATTCCCTCCTCGGCTGGCATGGGTGTAGTGTACCCTTCGGAAATGATTGTTATTTTGATTACCGTTGCCTTGTCGTGGTTGATGATTGGGAGATTGGTTTTGATATGGCCTGTAGTAATTATTACCTCTTTGGTAATGCGTGTCTCTCTGGTATCCACCTGGACGATGGTTATTATAATTTCCTCTATTCACGTTGTTGCCACCTCCGTCTTGGCATGGTATTGGTTGATTTTGGAATCTTGGTGGGTTGTTAAAATTTCTTCCTGGGCTATTCCTTTCATTGTGAATGGTGGGGTTATGATTTCCAGGCCCTCCTCGATCATATGCTTGGCTAGGTACTTGTCGGTTTCGTTGATAATATCTTTCTCTTTCATGGCTTTCGAGCAGGTCGCACATTCCTTGAATTGTTTTTATTTGTGAGTTCAATCTCCCCTGCGAAATACCCTGATTAAAATGGTAGGCCAGTTTTGTAACCAGGCATTCTTCTGGGATTGCAGGGTCCAGATCCCTAGCCAGGCAAATTTTGCCTAAGAAGTAGGTTGTCATCGATTGCCTTCCATTCACATCGAACTTTCCATTTGTAATGTCGTCTCTGATGATGTTTTGTGTGGCTTCCAACCAATACTTTTGTTTAAATGCCGTTTTAAAAGTGTCATAGCTCCCCACTTCGTGACGGGTTGCTGTCCACCAGTTGTCGAATGTATTTTTAAAAGATTCATCCAACATCCCCTTAATTATAGACCATCTGCTTTCTCGGTTTCTGTGTATTATTTCTTCTATCCTCTCTAAGAATTCTAGTGGATTTTTAGAATAGGTTCGGAACTCAATCTGGTCCCTGCCTTCTAAGTGACTCAATCCGGATAGGAAGTTTGGGATTGTTTGCAGACGATGCATTTCGTCTCGGATGTCATCCGATTCTCTACGTTGACGTTCTGTTAACTGGGTTTTGTCATCGTGCACTTGCTGTTTTATAGCGTCTACCTTTCCAGAGACTTCTTCGCACTTTTCTTTTAACGTTGACTGCGCTGCCTTCATTTTGGTTTGCTCTTGCGCTAACACACCTAGTTGTGTACCGTGGGTTTTCTCCACCTCACTAATACGCCGGTTGATGTCTATTTCAGTCTGTACTAGTTTCAGGCTGGTATTTTTGCCCTCTTTTCGCACTTCAGACATCTCAACATTAATTTCTGTTGTTAATATGGCCATTTGTTTTTCGATTTCCTCAACATTTTCTCCCAATCTTCTTTCCATCATTTCTACCGTATCCTTAGCGGTTTCTTCCATCTTGTCATTGTTGATATTTATCTGTTGCCATATTCTTTCGTGGTCAGCTTGTGTGGTTTCAACATCTCGATTGAATTTAGCATTGATTTCATCAATCTTCTGGTTGGTCTGATCAATCTTTACTCCCAACTCTGCCGATAATCTTCTTTCATTATGGCCATTTTCTTCTCCAACAATTCTTCGGTTTTTCTTTGCCCATCTTCCATCCTCCTGTTCGTCTCATTTATCTGGTTGTTAAATTCTTCCTTTAATAACTCCATATTTTCTGGCTCTCCCTCTGGCCTTCTTCTATCTTTTGGTTGGTGGATCGACTGGCTTCTTCTATTTTACTGTTCAAGTCCGCCTTCATTGACTCCTGACCTTCCTTCAGTGACTCTATGGATTTGTTGGTCTCCCTGTTAGATTGGCTGCTTTCGTCCAACTTCTTGATCAATTCTTCTCTTGTGGACTGGTTCTCCTCCTTAGTGGATTTCTGGCCATCCTCTATTCTCCTGTCCATTAACCGGTAATCTTCTTCCATTCTCTTCAACATTTTATACATTTCTTGTATAATATCTGTGCTTCCTAGTTGTTCCGGTTGTTCAGGTCGCCTTATTTCCGATGAACTTCCTGAGGTATTATTTCTGGTTCCTCCATAGGCTGCTGAACCCCCTCCGCCGGTTCAATTGGTTTGTCTTTTACTTCCAATAAAATTTCTTCCACGTCTTCCGTCGACATAGCCTCCTTTTCTTCCCTTCTGGCCTCCTTCTCCACTTCTGTTGCCCTCTTTCTCGACGTTGATCTCGACTTTGATCTCGATTTTGATCTGCTGGTGTACATCTTGATATGCTGGTAATGTACCTGCTGTCTTTTCACGGATTGGGGCAATTAGGTTATTGGTTATGGTATATTTTCCCTAATCCGCGCTCAGACGTTGGGCGCCAACTTGTAATATAACAAGTGCTGTTCTTCTCCTTAAAGCCCCACGTTGGGCACCAATCTATAATGTACTTTTATAGATACAAGCAAGTACTGATAAGTAGAGTTGTAATAGATGTATATTATTATTATAGATTCGTAGATAGTACGATAATATCTTCTAACTCTTCTTAGTGGATCTTCACTCACTTCTGCCCCGCGATGGAGTGCCAATCTATAAAATAACTTTTATAGATACAGATATATATTTATGGTGGTGTAGTAGTGTGAGTGCAGATACGCACCGGTATCTACGATAATGTTGTTTTTTATAAAATGTCGTAATTATAACTATTATGGTTATTAGTGTGATTGTATTGTTTGATGGGTGCGTATTGATAGTCCACTTCTTTGATTTAAGATGTTTCGCGCACTTTGTTATATACCTCCCTCACTTACCACACGTGGATATTTCAGTCCTGTTCAGTGACGGTTCCGCTGAAATACATACACTTTACATACAGATAGGTATTCAGGTTGAATATTCAATATAATTGTCACACACAATATAAATGAAATAACATCTAAATAATATTCTGAATTATTATTAGATCTATTTAAACTCTTCCGCCACCTTTGGTAGAACTGATTAAAAAATAAATGAACCAATTTAGAATTGAAATGATACTCTTTTTCACTGGTAATAAAAGTGGAGGTTTATTAACAATTCGAGATGTTATAAAATCTTTGAACAATGAACAATCAATGGCTAACAACCTTTTAGATAATAATTACAATTAAAAATTCAAAATAAGACTCTGTTCAGCCTCAAGGCTGGTAAACCTGTTAGTTGTACAATAAGTTAATTTCAAGAGGTTATGTTCTCTTGTATCAGTGAATTACCATATTCGTAAGGTTCTTTTAGGTGACATGATACCAGGTACAAGATGTAATATTAATAACGATATAAAATGAACAATAATTAAGAATAAACAAACAAATATAAAAATCGAAAATTAATACCATATATCTGATAGTTATGATACTATCGTACGCGGGAATGCGCACGCAACCTTTAGTATTCTTCTGACAATTATCAAGCTCGTTGGCTTATACAGTTAAAATGTATCACTTTATTTTAATAATTCGTTTTGAGAATTATCTATTTGCAAGAGAAAAATTTATTAAAAAACTCTTGTTATTATTTCCATCTGGTTTGGATTTTACTTGAGAACAGACCGGTAACAGTGAAACTGGCAAGTTACCGTTACGATTCTAAGGTTATGTTATAACGGGTATTGTTATAATGGTTAACTATTTCTTAATATTTATTATTTCTTAATCTAAATACAAATACATTATTCGTAATATATTGATGTGTTATTATCAGGATTACATTTATTCTTTCGTATTAAAGTTAATAATGTTTACTTTAAAACATCGAAAAGTCAAGAAAACAATTTTAGTCAATTGAGTGACTATTGTTATTACTCGTATTTAGTAATAAATGTTTCAAACATAATTTTTTAATAATGATAAATAATTAAAATATTTTTTCAATATTTTAATAATTGTGAATTAATATTTCTTTTAATTCTGATAATTCAATCATGGTTTTTGATACTTCGCCTTTTCTGACTTGCGTAGTGTCAAAATTATTTGTTTATGAAATTATTATTTCGGTTTCAATATTATTTAAATAAAAATTGTACTCCCTGTTTTTTATCTTTCACAACACTCGCAAGTACGATTGACATTATACACTAATCGTACTTGTTTAAATAAATAACTCCGCACATTTCACTCGTAAATATTGGTGTAGTGTTAAGGTTATGTATGTTGGTTTACTTAATGTCACTGCCGCGCACCAATTCAAAATTAAAACTTTTTCATGTTGGCGAGTGGCGTGGCCTCTCCGTCGAAAGACTGATCGTGAACTGTGATGCTTCCTCTAAGCGTCTCCTGCTAGTCTGGCTAAGGTTCATTCATTCTATTGGTTGAAAAAATTATACTCTCTGACCCAGAAGCCTTTGTTTTCTTAAAATATTTCATTTTTTAACAAATTCGATTTTGAGGTTGAGGCTTTGTGACGTCAGCACTGGTACAAAAATTTAATTGAAAAGTTTAAAATCACAATAACTTTCTTAATCTATGTCCTATCGTTAAATGGTTGATGTCAGTGAATTGCGGACATCCTACGCTTTAATTTAAGTCTAAGAATGATTATTTTCCGTCCATCACTTCTATCACTATAACGATTTTATTAATTATTTCTGGTGTATCTTATATTTATAAGTCTATTACACCAAATTTCACTTATTTATATTAAAACACTTTTTAAATAAACACTCTGAGTCCATATCTCAATTGGTTTGATTCAAAATTTGGGAATAATTGTTCCCTAAACAATATCTCGCTATGGCGTCTTTAGGCGTCCATATTTGATTTTTCATAAATGTGCTTAAATCTAATTTTTCTTATTTAAAACAGTAATATTGCAATCCAATAATACTAGTAACGTCTATTTACATAATTTTACACTAGAATATTTGTACATGACTGTGTTTAATCTACTATTTACATTGTTTTAGTCCCCTCCTATCTCTCTTATACAATTGTTACCTTATTTTTGGTTTTTTCTATATAAATTATATTATGTACTAATTGTAATTAGTGTACACACATTGTACCTAATTCATTACACATAATGGTTAGCTTTTGGCTAGTTCAGAACCCTTCAATTCTTCAGTAATGGGTCTGTTTATGTTGTGTCATATCATAGTAGTCATTTATTTTTGTTCATACAATAACTAAGTTGTTATTGTTACACTTGGTTTGTGTTTCCAAAGTAGTATTAGACATTATTCTAAGTCTTGATAATGTTTTCATTTACTTTTAAACAAGTTTATATGTTATATTTTTCATAAACAACTTGCTCCTCATGGTTTGTTTACACCTGGGTTCTCTCATTATAGTCATTTGGTTTTTAATTATTTGTATATAAAATGACTGTTTTTATGGTCATAGTCTGTTCTCAAAGTAGCATTGGGATTCCCTCTTACTACTGGTAACAACCTTAACTATCTGTGTTCAATCTTTGATACAGTATTTTTCTTAACTAGTTAGTTATACAATGGTTCAGCTTACTTCTGGTTATATGTATATAGTTAGTTAGTTTACAATATTTTGGTTACAATACTGTTATTATTATGTTCAGAATCTGTTCTCAAGGTAGTACCAGATATTTATCTCACTACTGGTAATACTTTTATTAACATTGGTATTTGTTTTGATATTGTATTTTGTCTAACTAAATTGGCATACTTGTTCCATCTCTACTATCTCTGTGCCATCATATTTGCTTTGTTTTATTTGCATTGTGCTGCAATATAATACATTGTCTCTTAGGATTTATTATTATTCATAACAAATTCTTGATTGATATCATAGTTGATGATCACTTATTTATATTAACATGTATGATTTTCTGTTTCATAGGTGTCTTCCCTATGGGGTTATGTAACAAAGTACCACATGTTTTAATGCAGTATTTTTCTACTACTAACATGACTTCAGTATGGTATCTTACTATGATATTTTAATTATTTTGTTACACATGTTTATACAACTCCTTCTTAAACAATAACACAAATCTTTTTGTATTAATTACAATATTTTTCTGGTCATTGGTTGAATTCAATTCCTGTTACTTTGTTTGATACATAACAAAGGTTTTTTATTTGTTGTCAGTTCTCTATGAACAATAACATAATTGTTCTACTTTATTCTATTCTGGTGGTCTTATGATTATCTGTATTGATCACAACCTTTATTAAATTAGTCACACTCATTGTCTGTGTTTATTTGACTATTTTAATTCTTGCTGTTTCATTATGAAATTAACATATTTTCTTACACTATAAACTTCAGCACTGGGATTGTTTGTGTGGTTTATTCAGTTGAAATTAGTTAACTATTCACAGGTTTCACATCTATGTTAAGTACTCACTGTAATTGTTTGTGGTTCCTTAAATGTTAAACACTGGTTTTCTTTTCATATTTGATAATCATCACTTCTTTTGGTCACTATATAGTCTTTAGTACACATGGTTTATGTTGAGTCCTTGCATGATCCATCCATCTTCTTCTCTCTTCATGGTACGCTTCCTTGTCCTTCTTCTTTCTTTCTTCTTCTTCAATATTTCGTTGTAGTCACTATCTTTATTTATCTCCCTCTCTGTTGGAGTGTGTTGGTCCTTATTTTGTCGGTTCCCCTCACTGTTGGATCCTATTGGGTCTGGTTACTGATATTTTGTTTTGGCTCATGGCATTTTCTTTCTTCATTTTGTATTTGATGTTGCTATGTTAATATTATCCTCTTTATCGTTGGGTTTTTATATTAATATATTTGTAGTGTAACATCACAAGATGTCACCTAACCTAAGTGTATGTTATTAGATTTTATGAAAACAGAACAACCATGTAAATAGGTATATAATAGTCGAAATAAACAAGAAAGAAGAAACCAAGAAAGAAGAATGATGCAGAAGTGCCATATGAAACAGTAACCCAAGGGCTGTTTGACACTACAACTAAACTGAGACTAAAACGAACTAATGGACAGAATAAATTTACATTCAACTGTCAATTCAGTAAATGGTTGATGTAAACCGAATGTCATTTGTAAACAAAAAATGAACTAATGAGCAGTTAAATACTGTGAAAGCAAAATCAGCATTTTGCTGATAATAGATGTGACAATGAACAGTAGATAATGAATGCCAAAACCAATGTTAACAATGGCTATATAGTAGGAACTAAGATGTGTTTCAACATCAAATATACTTGTTAGAAAAGAGAACTAGGTATAAGAGAGAATCTTATACAAATAAGATGTCTCCACAATTTACCGAATTGAGAACCAATAGGCATTATTAAGGCCAAATTTCAATGTAGGCGATACGCCTTAGCAAACTTAGACCGAACATTAGTCAGTAAAATGACTGTCAATGATTATCACAAGTGTAAACTAAAATGCACAGAACTATTGTTATGCATTGAAATAACAAAAAATGTTATTAAGACAATAGGTTTAATCGTAATTTTAATTGTTAAATAGTAGCTTAAAACAAATTAACGGGAAACGAAATGTCATAGCCAGTAGGATCATTTATTACAATGTATAGAATTAAGGTGTACAAGTAATGTTCAGCAAAAAACGTCAGTACAGCATTAATGGTGTTTGCACATAAACATTTGATTAATAAAATGTTATGTGGATACAAGCAAGGTTAATCAAAAGTGTAAAATCGGCGACTCATAAAGAGCAGACGACAGGAAGAATAATGTACCCGAACGTTGGTTTTATAACAATGTCGGTTAGAGTGAAAGTAATTCGAGAATGAGTGATATCAAATTGAAGGAAAAAGAACAATCTTTAATTTGATAGTAATATTAACCCAATCGCAACTGTATTTAGTGCGGGAGAGATGTTAGCATCATTCTAAAAATGTACATCGAGAAACTGTTTATAAATACTAACAGGAACGACAACTAGTTACCACCACGACATTCGACGGTTAGGAAAAGCCGTTATCAACTGTCAAAAAGTGACACGTCACACCGACTCACCGGCGAAAGCCAATCAGAAAATTAGTTAGTAATCAACATTTTTACCTAGAGCCGATCCAAGAGAGGGGTATATAAAGACAAACCAGCGAATTTTGACAGAGACCTTTACTAACTAGCATGCAGTACAGACGTACGCCCGTCATCTTCACGTTTTTTAATAACACTTAGCGTCAGGTATATAGCACATTGGAACCACTAGTTCAACAACAAGAAACGTTTACTTCGTATTCATCCACAACCAACAACAGTGATTAAGTGCAGTTTTATTTTAATTTCGTGCGGGAATAACGAACAGAAAATAATTTATTGTCAGTATTCACGATCCATTTTAATCAGAAGAGGATCGCATTATTCTGTTCTTGTGCGAATTTAGTGCCGAAACCAAGTAATCATTATAATCCGATTACTTAAGTGATAAGAAGTTTTAATTAAATAATTAAAACTCTGAAGGTAAAAGTGCAATTATTATTAACCTTGATCTGAGTGCAATAACCTAATTTTTTTGCAACCATAACCTGTACTGACGCAAAACACAAAAACATTATTTAAGATTACACCATGTCTCGATTCATTATACAAATTTGTTATTAGTAATTAAGCTATATGTTAGTTGTAAGGGCTCTCATTTGATAAATATTGTCACTAGAAAAGCAAGCGTTGATGAAACGCGCGATCTTTCAACAGATCGTTTTTTTTAAGTTACTTGGCAAAGGTAACCTAAAACCTTGTTGATCAATTTTACATCAAAGGGATTATTGGATATTGATTGTGTAGGCATAATTGTTTTCTTTCGTGTCTCAAAGAATTCACTACTGAGATTATAATAATTTTCATATTAAAAATAAATAGTATCTGGACTTAACCAGATTTATAATTCATGTTCTGAGCAAGCCGTATAAGGCATATAATAACTGATTTTTAATGGTACAACTTCGTACTACTGAGATTATAATAATTTTCATATTAAAAATAAATAGTATCTGGACTTAACCAGAGATTTATAATTCATGTTCTGAGCAAGCCGTATAAGGCATATAATAACTGATTTTTAATGGTACAACTTTGTACTACTGAGATTATAATAATTTTTATATTAAAAATAAATAGTATCTGGACTTAACCAGATTTATAATTCATGTTCTGAGCAAGCCGTATAAGGCATATAATAACTAACTTTTAATTGTACAACTTTGTATGTTTACATTATGTGTATTTTTTGAATTCACTATAAGGGTGCAAATAAACCCATTATTAACAGCATCACCTGATTTGATTTATTTTTTTTGGATAATTGAATATTTTCTTTTAATAAACTTAAACAACCTTCTGTTGTGTTTGACATATTGGAATAGCATTGCCAAAAAGTGGTACTCAACTATTTTAAATTTTCTTTTCATCTAGTAATTTTTATGTATGGGTTTTACACGGGATTTTCCCTGAATAAATCCGTGTGGCGCCCACTAATTTAATAAACAAGGTAACATAACCTTGCAACCAAAGGGAGTTGATGATTGTAAGCTGAGTTGACAGTTTAGTGAACTTCAAGTAAACGCAATCAGGTACGTAAAAGTATATGTTTGTTTATAATATTGTCCAGACTTTACGGGACTTGACATACTCAGACTACCTGCAATCAGAAGAAGTTTCTACTACCAGTTTCAACCAGACGAGAACTATTATCAAGCAATCAACTGCTATACTTCATGTTTTAACTTAAGTTAATCTAGCATTTAAATATAATCAACTTCATTATTTATTTATTTAATACAAGGGAATTCTTTAAAAAACAAGTATAATTAAACCATTGTAAACACTGTGAGTAACTTTGAATGTTGTATGGTAAAATACTTTACTACATTAGTCACCTTCAAGTAGAAATAACCATTCTCAACATTGAGTTATCTCAAAAGAACAGTTCACCCATAGATGAATTTTGTTTTAATGAGACTTTTAATATTTTAACCACGAATTTAATTTTAAATAACAACCCCTAATAATCGAAGGATTATAAATTGACGCATACAACGCGGGGCATTAACTTTAACATTAACAAATAACCCCGAATCGCGTTTTATTATAAATTCGCGCACCAACTAGTGTGGCTTAAAAAAAAAATATTAAATAAATATATTTTTTATATTTTATATTAGCCCGGTAGACACGAAAAAATTAACATGCCGCACACCCATCAGTACGATACAAGATATAAGGACAGTAGGGTAGGAGAGATACAACGGGATGTAGATACATACGAAGAGCAACCCACAGACGAGATAGGAATTATTACAATCAACAATATCGAGACTAGTACCGACGAAACACCTCAAGTAGAACCAGAGATGGAAATGATTGTCAGCGACCAACCAGGCAGACCATCCGAAGAGACGAGATGGGATCACATGATGAGAATGATGATGGAACAATTCGGACAGATTAAGGAAGATAGTCGATCAATGAATAAAAATATGGAAGCATTACAGGAAGATAGTCGATCAATGAATAAAAATATGGAAGCATTACAGGAAGATGGTAAGAAATCCCGGGAAGAAAATCAAAGGAATGTCGAGGTGTTAAATAGAAATATAGAGTCGATAAGGGAGGACCATCGGGAGTTAAATAGAAACCTGGAATCGCTTAGTAAAAATGTGGAATCGCTGAAGGAGGACCTAAATAAAAGGATAGACGATACGCATAAGTCTATGGACGCGCTGAACGGTAAAATCGACGATAACAGCCAGGCCATTAGAGAAGAATTGAACACTACCTTGATCGAAATTAGCAGGAGGATGGAAGAAGGCAGTGATAAAATAAACACCAGAATCGACGTGGAGATTGCCGTTGTGAGGGAGGAAATCGTCGAAGTAAATAAAAGGTGCGAACAACACGACCAGGACTTGCAGCGAACCAGAGAAGAGGTCGACGGGAGATTCAATACCATGGAGGAGGTGACCGAAGCAAGGATAGAGTCTTTAAAAAGGACAAACCAAGATGAAATTAAACGAGTAAGGTTAGACGTAGGTGAGCGCTGCGAAGAAGTGAGTACCTCCGTGGATGCAGTGAGGAATTTAACGGTCGCAAATCGAGAGAGGATTGAAGAACTTAGACAGCAGGAAATAGTACAAATGCGGGAGGAGATTGAGATTATCCGCAACCGTCCGATACCAGGTCAATACTTACTACCGAATGATAACCGCGACGCTATCAATTTTAGAAATTATCGACGTAATCCCATTGAATTTTTAGCACGTGTGGAGGAACACTTGGCGCGGATTAGAGAAACTAGATGGAATAACATAAAAAGTTTAATCGATGAATACTTTAAAGAAATCTACGACAATTGGTGGACCGCAACACGCCACGAGGTTCACAGCTACGATGAATTTAAAACTCAATTCCGCGCAAAATACTGGTCCGAGGCGACGCAAAACATCGTACGAGACCATATATGCCACGGGAGATACGATGCGAACCGAGGAGGGACCATGACTTCATATTTCTTAGGTCAAGTATGTCTTGCAAGAAACCTAGAAACAAAGATACCTGAGGAATGTCTTGTCACAAAATTGTCTTATCACTTTGAAGGGGGTGTCGCAAAAGCACGTCAGTGGGGACAGATTAAGACAATAGCAGCTATGTCAGCGCTGCTCGAAGATCAGGAGCACGAGGGGTATTACCGGAGGAGTCGTCGACGAAATGACCAGTTTAATACCACAGGCGGCAATACGAATAATAATAATAATAACTACCCTCGAAATTCTCGAAATAATTTTAATAATAATAACGGTCCGATAAACCAAAATTATAATAACGCTAATAACAATAACAATAATAATAGGCCAAATAACCCGAATAACAATAATAATAACAATAACCGGCGACCCAATTTTAATAACAACACTAATCGACCACCAAACCAAGGCGGGAATAACCAACTGTCGCAATATCGACGAGCAAATTACGTACAAGCTAATTACGACTCCAATAGAAGGCGACGATACCAACGTAGAGACAGCTACAGTGGAGAAAGAGGAAGCATGAGAGGAGGACAATGGAGGAGTAGTAGCATTGAGGGCGACAACCGCGATAGCGACTACAGGCCACAAGTGAATTTTGTACAAGCCAATGACCAGTCCGACCCAGGGAGACCTGATACCCGACCGCCGCCAAACACCACAAATAATGATGACGAAGGAGATTGGGTACCAGTCTGTGAGAGGCCTGGCTTTACAATAATGCACAACCGAGCAGGCAGCTCTAGAGAGTTCAGACCTGGAGATGGCAGCCGACCCAGCACATCCCAAGACGCTAGAATACAATTATAGACCCAATAGAGTGGAAGAGCACAAATAACCCCATGAATATCGACGAGTAAGAAATGATTAATATTAAGGATGGATAATATGTAATAGTAAGCAACATTTCTCACCCGAACGTTTAGGGTATAAAAGATAAAATATATATATTTAAAAAAAAAACCACTACTATAAACAAACTCATTTATTGTTAAGCTACAAAAGGTTGAAGGTAACTAATTAACTATAACTAGTCAATTTGCCTTATCAAGTTACAAAAGTGTGTAGATTTAAGATGTAAGCCAAACCATTTGTTAATGATGAAAATTTACCAGATCTATCACCCCAAGGGATAGAAAATTATATAAGGTCAATCAAATGATTTAATAAGAAAATACAACTACTGTACTATACCTAGAGAAAAATATGTATCCAGATGAATATTCTATATGACCCAATGTTTATAAAATGATTATTGTATACCTCTCATAAAGCTAAAATGTTAAATTATATCGTCCAGAATAAAGGTTCACCCAACTAACCTTTGAAGGAGTAGAGAGGCAGTATAACAAAGTGTGTAAAATAAAAAGAAGGACATTATTATGGAATGTAAGGAAAGAAAAAATAATATTTGTGAAACAAACCATGAAAACCCCAAGAATGTCTATGAAATTAGATATTAGTATATTGTCAAATGAAATTGTAATTACAGCATAGTATATAGTATATAAAATCATCCAGAATAAGTGAAAACCACCATCACTTGAAGGAGTAGAGAAGAAAAATAACAGAGTGTTAATTGTAAGAATAACTATTGTTATAATGGAATGAAAGGAAAGAAAAATGTTTGTTAATTATCAAATATTATACATCATAAGAATATGTCAGAGAACATCAGAAAAAAAAAAACCATTTAGTATATAAACAATGTAAGCCCTGATAATCCAGGAGGAATATAACTCGTTACGAAAGATTTAATGAACCATGGTGAAAACAGAAATGTATTGTAGACTCTAGATAGAACAAACCAAATGCATAAGTACTATAAGCATCAAAACAAGTGTATAATCTTAAGAATATATAATGAACCAAAACAAATTGTTCACTAGTACATAAGTAACAATATAGCTGATAAAAGCATAGCCAAAAAACATCAAGTCTGAAAGAAGTAATTACCTGTAAGAAAGAAAGTATGTTAGCAAGTATAAAGATAGAAATGTGATCTAAATGAAAACCTCTGATACCTTGAATATTATAGTGAATATATTATATTATTGAATATGAATGATATGTGATATTTTTTTTTTGAGTTGTGATAGTGCAACTATTGCCAGGTGCAATGTTTATTTTTTACTCAGACAGAGAAGAGTAATGCCTCTGAATCTGAGAATGTGTAGTGAGGAACGGCAGAGGATGTTAGCCATAGTGAGCCACCCTGATTCCAAAACCTCTACTACAGTTAGGGAATTATATTGTTTTATTATATCAAGGAATATTATGAAAGAATCTGTGAGGTATAAATTATAATAACCATTAAAATGGTCACGAATGCAAAGATATGTGATGAGAAAGTAGAATGTGAATAAAACAGGGAATAGTTAACTTGAGAAACAAGATCAATTATAGTTAAATGACTTAGAGAGTAAGCAGCTTGAAAATACTAGTAAATTAAGAATTGTACCATTGTATAAAAAGCCAACCTAGAGTAATACACCAATAATATGTTTAAAAAATCAGAGAGTACAAGAGAAAAATTTTTTTATTGAAGTATACTAAGAAACTGACATGAATTGATAATTTTACAAAATATAAATTTTTCAAATGATCAATTTTAAAGAGGGTGTATATGTAACATCACAAGATGTCACCTAACCTAAGTGTATGTTATTAGATTTTATGAAAACAGAACAACCATGTAAATAGGTATATAATAGTCGAAATAAACAAGAAAGAAGAATGAAGCAGAAGTGCCATATGAAACAGTAACCCAAGGGCTGTTTGACACTACAACTAAACTGAGACTAAAACGAACTAATGGACAGAATAAATTTACATTCAACTGTCAATTCAGTAAATGGTTGATGTAAACCGAATGTCATTTGTAAACAAAAAATGAACTAATGAGCAGTTAAATACTGTGAAAGCAAAATCAGCATTTTGCTGATAATAGATGTGACAATGAACAGTAGATAATGAATGCCAAAACCAATGTTAACAATGGCTATATAGTAGGAACTAAGATGTGTTTCAACATCAAATATACTTGTTAGAAAAGAGAACTAGGTATAAGAGAGAATCTTATACAAATAAGATGTCTCCACAATTTACCGAATTGAGAACCAATAGGCATTATTAAGGCCAAATTTCAATGTAGGCGATACGCCTTAGCAAACTTAGACCGAACATTAGTCAGTAAAATGACTGTCAATGATTATTACAAGTGTAAACTAAAATGCACAGAACTATTGTTATGCATTGACATAACAAAAAATGTTATTAAGACAATAGGTTTAATCGTAATTTTAATTGTTAAATAGTAGCTTAAAACAAATTAACGGGAAACGAAATGTCATAGCCAGTAGGATCATTTATTACAATGTATAGAATTAAGGTGTACAAGTAATGTTCAGCAAAAAACGTCAGTACAGCATTAATGGTGTTTGCGCATAAACATTTGATTAATAAAATGTTATGTGGATACAAGCAAGGTTAATCAAAAGTGTAAAATCGGCGACTCATAAAGAGCAGACGACAGGAAGAATAATGTACCCGAACGTTGGTTTTATAACAATGTCGGTTAGAGTGAAAGTAATTCGAGAATGAGTGATATCAAATTGAAGGAAAAAGAACAATCTTTAATTTGATAGTAATATTAACCCAATCGCAACTGTATTTAGTGCGGGAGAGATGTTAGCATCATTCTAAAAATGTACATCGAGAAACTGTTTATAAATACTAACAGGAACGACAACTAGTTACCACCACGACATTCGACGGTTAGGAAAAGCCGTTATCAACTGTCAAAAAGTGACACGTCACGCCGACTCACCGGCGAAAGCCAATCAGAAAATTAGTTAGTAATCAACATTTTTACCTAGAGCCGATCCAAGAGAGGGGTATATAAAGACAAACCAGCGAATTTTGACAGAGACCTTTACTAACTAGCATGCAGTACAGACGTACGCCCGTCATCTTCACGTTTTTTAATAACACTTAGCGTCAGGTATATAGCACATTGGAACCACTAGTTCAACAACAAGAAACGTTTACTTCGTATTCATCCACAACCAACAACAGTGATTAAGTGCAGTTTTATTTTAATTTCGTGTGGGAATAACGAACAGAAAATAATTTATTGTCAGTATTCACGATCCATTTTAATCAGAAGAGGATCGCATTATTCTGTTCTTGTGCGAATTTAGTGCCGAAACCAAGTAATCATTATAATCCGATTACTTAAGTGATAAGAAGTTTTAATTAAATAATTAAAACTCTGAAGGTAAAAGTGCAATTATTATTAACCTTGATCTGAGTGCAATAACCTATATTTTTTGCAACCATAACCTGTACTGACGCAAAACACAAAAACATTATTTAAGATTACACCATGTCTCGATTCATTATACAAATTTGTTATTAGTAATTAAGCTATATGTTAGTTGTAAGGGCTCTCATTTGATAAATATTGTCACTAGAAAAGCAAGCGTTGATGAAACGCGCGATCTTTCAACAGATCGTTTTTTTTAAGTTACTTGGCAAAGGTAACCTAAAACCTTGTTGATCAATTTTACATCAAAGGGATTATTGGATATTGTGTAGGCATAATTGTTTTCTTTCGTGTCTCAAAGAATTCACTACTGAGATTATAATAATTTTCATATTAAAAATAAATAGTATCTGGACTTAACCAGATTTATAATTCATGTTCTGAGCAAGCCGTATAAGGCATATAATAACTGATTTTTAATGGTACAACTTCGTACTACTGAGATTATAATAATTTTCATATTAAAAATAAATAGTATCTGGACTTAACCAGAGATTTATAATTCATGTTCTGAGCAAGCCGTATAAGGCATATAATAACTGATTTTTAATGGTACAACTTTGTACTACTGAGATTATAATAATTTTTATATTAAAAATAAATAGTATCTGGACTTAACCAGATTTATAATTCATGTTCTGAGCAAGCCGTATAAGGCATATAATAACTAACTTTTAATTGTACAACTTTGTATGTTTACATTATGTGTATTTTTTGAATTCACTATAAGGGTGCAAATAAACCCATTATTAACAGCATCACCTGATTTGATTTATTTTTTTTGGATAATTGAATATTTTCTTTTAATAAACTTAAACAACCTTCTGTTGTGTTTGACATATTGGAATAGCATTGCCAAAAAGTGGTACTCAACTATTTTAAATTTTCTTTTCATCTAGTAATTTTTATGTATGGGTTTTACACGGGATTTTCCCTGAATAAATCCGTGTGGCGCCCACTAATTTAATAAACAAGGTAACATAACCTTGCAACCAAAGGGAGTTGATGATTGTAAGCTGAGTTGACAGTTTAGTGAACTTCAAGTAAACGCAATCAGGTACGTAAAAGTATATGTTTGTTTATAATATTGTCCAGACTTTACGGGACTTGACATACTCAGACTACCTGCAATCAGAAGAAGTTTCTACTACCAGTTTCAACCAGACGAGAACTATTATCAAGCAATCAACTGCTATACTTCATGTTTTAACTTAAGTTAATCTAGCATTTAAATATAATCAACTTCATTATTTATTTATTTAATACAAGGGAATTCTTTAAAAAACAAGTATAATTAAACCATTGTAAACACTGTGAGTAACTTTGAATGTTGTATGGTAAAATACTTTACTACATTAGTCACCTTCAAGTAGAAATAACCATTCTCAACATTGAGTTATCTCAAAAGAACAGTTCACCCATAGATGAATTTTGTTTTAATGAGACTTTTAATATTTTAACCACGAATTTAATTTTAAATAACAACCCCTAATAATCGAAGGATTATAAATTGACGCATACAACGCGGGGCATTAACTTTAACATTAACAAATAACCCCGAATCGCGTTTTATTATAAATTCGCGCACCAACTAGTGTGGCTTAAAAAAAAAAAATTAAATAAATATATTTTTTATATTTTATATTAGCCCGGTAGACACGAAAAAATTAACATGCCGCACACCCATCAGTACGATACAAGATATAAGGACAGTAGGGTAGGAGAGATACAACGGGATGTAGATACATACGAAGAGCAACCCACAGACGAGATAGGAATTATTACAATCAACAATATCGAGACTAGTACCGACGAAACACCTCAAGTAGAACCAGAGATGGAAATGATTGTCAGCGACCAACCAGGCAGACCATCCGAAGAGACGAGATGGGATCACATGATGAGAATGATGATGGAACAATTCGGACAGATTAAGGAAGATAGTCGATCAATGAATAAAAATATGGAAGCATTACAGGAAGATAGTCGATCAATGAATAAAAATATGGAAGCATTACAGGAAGATGGTAAGAAATCCCGGGAAGAAAATCAAAGGAATGTCGAGGTGTTAAATAGAAATATAGAGTCGATAAGGGAGGACCATCGGGAGTTAAATAGAAACCTGGAATCGCTTAGTAAAAATGTGGAATCGCTGAAGGAGGACCTAAATAAAAGGATAGACGATACGCATAAGTCTATGGACGCGCTGAACGGTAAAATCGACGATAACAGCCAGGCCATTAGAGAAGAATTGAACACTACCTTGATCGAAATTAGCAGGAGGATGGAAGAAGGCAGTGATAAAATAAACACCAGAATCGACGTGGAGATTGCCGTTGTGAGGGAGGAAATCGTCGAAGTAAATAAAAGGTGCGAACAACACGACCAGGACTTGCAGCGAACCAGAGAAGAGGTCGACGGGAGATTCAATACCATGGAGGAGGTGACCGAAGCAAGGATAGAGTCTTTAAAAAGGACAAACCAAGATGAAATTAAACGAGTAAGGTTAGACGTAGGTGAGCGCTGCGAAGAAGTGAGTACC
The DNA here is from genome assembly GCA_034769895.1 of Magicicada septendecula. NCBI lineage: Eukaryota > Metazoa > Arthropoda > Insecta > Hemiptera > Cicadidae > Magicicada > Magicicada septendecula. The sequence goes on from CM068367.1 coordinate 454,724,417, forward strand.
TCCGTGGATGCAGTGAGGAATTTAACGGTCGCAAATCGAGAGAGGATTGAAGAACTTAGACAGCAGGAAATAGTACAAATGCGGGAGGAGATTGAGATTATCCGCAACCGTCCGATACCAGGTCAATACTTACTACCGAATGATAACCGCGACGCTATCAATTTTAGAAATTATCGACGTAATCCCATTGAATTTTTAGCACGTGTGGAGGAACACTTGGCGCGGATTAGAGAAACTAGATGGAATAACATAAAAAGTTTAATCGATGAATACTTTAAAGAAATCTACGACAATTGGTGGACCGCAACACGCCACGAGGTTCACAGCTACGATGAATTTAAAACTCAATTCCGCGCAAAATACTGGTCCGAGGCGACGCAAAACATCGTACGAGACCATATATGCCACGGGAGATACGATGCGAACCGAGGAGGGACCATGACTTCATATTTCTTAGGTCAAGTATGTCTTGCAAGAAACCTAGAAACAAAGATACCTGAGGAATGTCTTGTCACAAAATTGTCTTATCACTTTGAAGAGGGTGTCGCAAAAGCACGTCAGTGGGGACAGATTAAGACAATAGCAGCTATGTCAGCGCTGCTCGAAGATCAGGAGCACGAGGGGTATTACCGGAGGAGTCGTCGACGAAATGACCAGTTTAATACCACAGGCGGCAATACGAATAATAATAATAATAACTACCCTCGAAATTCTCGAAATAATTTTAATAATAATAACGGTCCGATAAACCAAAATTATAATAACGCTAATAACAATAACAATAATAATAGGCCAAATAACCCGAATAACAATAATAATAACAATAACCGGCGACCCAATTTTAATAACAACACTAATCGACCACCAAACCAAGGCGGGAATAACCAACTGTCGCAATATCGACGAGCAAATTACGTACAAGCTAATTACGACTCCAATAGAAGGCGACGATACCAACGTAGAGACAGCTACAGTGGAGAAAGAGGAAGCATGAGAGGAGGACAATGGAGGAGTAGTAGCATTGAGGGCGACAACCGCGATAGCGACTACAGGCCACAAGTGAATTTTGTACAAGCCAATGACCAGTCCGACCCAGGGAGACCTGATACCCGACCGCCGCCAAACACCACAAATAATGATGACGAAGGAGATTGGGTACCAGTCTGTGAGAGGCCTGGCTTTACAATAATGCACAACCGAGCAGGCAGCTCTAGAGAGTTCAGACCTGGAGATGGCAGCCGACCCAGCACATCCCAAGACGCTAGAATACAATTATAGACCCAATAGAGTGGAAGAGCACAAATAACCCCATGAATATCGACGAGTAAGAAATGATTAATATTAAGGATGGATAATATGTAATAGTAAGCAACATTTCTCACCCGAACGTTTAGGGTATAAAAGATAAAATATATATATTTAAAAAAAAAACCACTACTATAAACAAACTCATTTATTGTTAAGCTACAAAAGGTTGAAGGTAACTAATTAACTATAACTAGTCAATTTGCCTTATCAAGTTACAAAAGTGTGTAGATTTAAGATGTAAGCCAAACCATTTGTTAATGATGAAAATTTACCAGATCTATCACCCCAAGGGATAGAAAATTATATAAGGTCAATCAAATGATTTAATAAGAAAATACAACTACTGTACTATACCTAGAGAAAAATATGTATCCAGATGAATATTCTATATGACCCAATGTTTATAAAATGATTATTGTATACCTCTCATAAAGCTAAAATGTTAAATTATATCGTCCAGAATAAAGGTTCACCCAACTAACCTTTGAAGGAGTAGAGAGGCAGTATAACAAAGTGTGTAAAATAAAAAGAAGGACATTATTATGGAATGTAAGGAAAGAAAAAATAATATTTGTGAAACAAACCATGAAAACCCCAAGAATGTCTATGAAATTAGATATTAGTATATTGTCAAATGAAATTGTAATTACAGCATAGTATATAGTATATAAAATCATCCAGAATAAGTGAAAACCACCATCACTTGAAGGAGTAGAGAAGAAAAATAACAGAGTGTTAATTGTAAGAATAACTATTGTTATAATGGAATGAAAGGAAAGAAAAATGTTTGTTAATTATCAAATATTATACATCATAAGAATATGTCAGAGAACATCAGAAAAAAAAAAACCATTTAGTATATAAACAATGTAAGCCCTGATAATCCAGGAGGAATATAACTCGTTACGAAAGATTTAATGAACCATGGTGAAAACAGAAATGTATTGTAGACTCTAGATAGAACAAACCAAATGCATAAGTACTATAAGCATCAAAACAAGTGTATAATCTTAAGAATATATAATGAACCAAAACAAATTGTTCACTAGTACATAAGTAACAATATAGCTGATAAAAGCATAGCCAAAAAACATCAAGTCTGAAAGAAGTAATTACCTGTAAGAAAGAAAGTATGTTAGCAAGTATAAAGATAGAAATGTGATCTAAATGAAAACCTCTGATACCTTGAATATTATAGTGAATATATTATATTATTGAATATGAATGATATGTGATATTTTTTTTTTGAGTTGTGATAGTGCAACTATTGCCAGGTGCAATGTTTATTTTTTACTCAGACAGAGAAGAGTAATGCCTCTGAATCTGAGAATGTGTAGTGAGGAACGGCAGAGGATGTTAGCCATAGTGAGCCACCCTGATTCCAAAACCTCTACTACAGTTAGGGAATTATATTGTTTTATTATATCAAGGAATATTATGAAAGAATCTGTGAGGTATAAATTATAATAACCATTAAAATGGTCACGAATGCAAAGATATGTGATGAGAAAGTAGAATGTGAATAAAACAGGGAATAGTTAACTTGAGAAACAAGATCAATTATAGTTAAATGACTTAGAGAGTAAGCAGCTTGAAAATACTAGTAAATTAAGAATTGTACCATTGTATAAAAAGCCAACCTAGAGTAATACACCAATAATATGTTTAAAAAATCAGAGAGTACAAGAGAAAAATTTTTTTATTGAAGTATACTAAGAAACTGACATGAATTGATAATTTTACAAAATATAAATTTTTCAAATGATCAATTTTAAAGAGGGTGTATATGTAACATCACAAGATGTCACCTAACCTAAGTGTATGTTATTAGATTTTATGAAAACAGAACAACCATGTAAATAGGTATATAATAGTCGAAATAAACAAGAAAGAAGAATGAAGCAGAAGTGCCATATGAAACAGTAACCCAAGGGCTGTTTGACACTACAACTAAACTGAGACTAAAACGAACTAATGGACAGAATAAATTTACATTCAACTGTCAATTCAGTAAATGGTTGATGTAAACCGAATGTCATTTGTAAACAAAAAATGAACTAATGAGCAGTTAAATACTGTGAAAGCAAAATCAGCATTTTGCTGATAATAGATGTGACAATGAACAGTAGATAATGAATGCCAAAACCAATGTTAACAATGGCTATATAGTAGGAACTAAGATGTGTTTCAACATCAAATATACTTGTTAGAAAAGAGAACTAGGTATAAGAGAGAATCTTATACAAATAAGATGTCTCCACAATTTACCGAATTGAGAACCAATAGGCATTATTAAGGCCAAATTTCAATGTAGGCGATACGCCTTAGCAAACTTAGACCGAACATTAGTCAGTAAAATGACTGTCAATGATTATTACAAGTGTAAACTAAAATGCACAGAACTATTGTTATGCATTGACATAACAAAAAATGTTATTAAGACAATAGGTTTAATCGTAATTTTAATTGTTAAATAGTAGCTTAAAACAAATTAACGGGAAACGAAATGTCATAGCCAGTAGGATCATTTATTACAATGTATAGAATTAAGGTGTACAAGTAATGTTCAGCAAAAAACGTCAGTACAGCATTAATGGTGTTTGCGCATAAACATTTGATTAATAAAATGTTATGTGGATACAAGCAAGGTTAATCAAAAGTGTAAAATCGGCGACTCATAAAGAGCAGACGACAGGAAGAATAATGTACCCGAACGTTGGTTTTATAACAATGTCGGTTAGAGTGAAAGTAATTCGAGAATGAGTGATATCAAATTGAAGGAAAAAGAACAATCTTTAATTTGATAGTAATATTAACCCAATCGCAACTGTATTTAGTGCGGGAGAGATGTTAGCATCATTCTAAAAATGTACATCAAGAAACTGTTTATAAATACTAACAGGAACGACAACTAGTTACCACCACGACATTCGACGGTTAGGAAAAGCCGTTATCAACTGTCAAAAAGTGACACGTCACGCCGACTCACCGGCGAAAGCCAATCAGAAAATTAGTTAGTAATCAACATTTTTACCTAGAGCCGATCCAAGAGAGGGGTATATAAAGACAAACCAGCGAATTTTGACAGAGACCTTTACTAACTAGCATGCAGTACAGACGTACGCCCGTCATCTTCACGTTTTTTAATAACACTTAGCGTCAGGTATATAGCACATTGGAACCACTAGTTCAACAACAAGAAACGTTTACTTCGTATTCATCCACAACCAACAACAGTGATTAAGTGCAGTTTTATTTTAATTTCGTGTGGGAATAACGAACAGAAAATAATTTATTGTCAGTATTCACGATCCATTTTAATCAGAAGAGGATCGCATTATTCTGTTCTTGTGCGAATTTAGTGCCGAAACCAAGTAATCATTATAATCCGATTACTTAAGTGATAAGAAGTTTTAATTAAATAATTAAAACTCTGAAGGTAAAAGTGCAATTATTATTAACCTTGATCTGAGTGCAATAACCTATATTTTTTGCAACCATAACCTGTACTGACGCAAAACACAAAAACATTATTTAAGATTACACCATGTCTCGATTCATTATACAAATTTGTTATTAGTAATTAAGCTATATGTTAGTTGTAAGGGCTCTCATTTGATAAATATTGTCACTAGAAAAGCAAGCGTTGATGAAACGCGCGATCTTTCAACAGATCGTTTTTTTTAAGTTACTTGGCAAAGGTAACCTAAAACCTTGTTGATCAATTTTACATCAAAGGGATTATTGGATATTGTGTAGGCATAATTGTTTTCTTTCGTGTCTCAAAGAATTCACTACTGAGATTATAATAATTTTCATATTAAAAATAAATAGTATCTGGACTTAACCAGATTTATAATTCATGTTCTGAGCAAGCCGTATAAGGCATATAATAACTGATTTTTAATGGTACAACTTCGTACTACTGAGATTATAATAATTTTCATATTAAAAATAAATAGTATCTGGACTTAACCAGATTTATAATTCATGTTCTGAGCAAGCCGTATAAGGCATATAATAACTGATTTTTAATGGTACAACTTTGTACTACTGAGATTATAATAATTTTCATATTAAAAATAAATAGTATCTGGACTTAACCAGATTTATAATTCATGTTCTGAGCAAGCTGTATAAGGCATATAATAACTAACTTTTAATTGTACAACTTTGTATGTTTACATTATGTGTATTTTTTGAATTCACTATAAGGGTGCAAATAAACCCATTATTAACAGCATCACCTGATTTGATTTATTTTTTTTGGATAATTGAATATTTTCTTTTAATAAACTTAAACAACCTTCTGTTGTGTTTGACATATTGGAATAGCATTGCCAAAAAGTGGTACTCAACTATTTTAAATTTTCTTTTCATCTAGTAATTTTTATGTATGGGTTTTACACGGGATTTTCCCTGAATAAATCCGTGTGGCGCCCACTAATTTAATAAACAAGGTAACATAACCTTGCAACCAAAGGGAGTTGATGATTGTAAGCTGAGTTGACAGTTTAGTGAACTTCAAGTAAACGCAATCAGGTACGTAAAAGTATATGTTTGTTTATAATATTGTCCAGACTTTACGGGACTTGACATACTCAGACTACCTGCAATCAGAAGAAGTTTCTACTACCAGTTTCAACCAGACGAGAACTATTATCAAGCAATCAACTGCTATACTTCATGTTTTAACTTAAGTTAATCTAGCATTTAAATATAATCAACTTCATTATTTATTTATTTAATACAAGGGAATTCTTTAAAAAACAAGTATAATTAAACCATTGTAAACACTGTGAGTAACTTTGAATGTTGTATGGTAAAATACTTTACTACATTAGTCACCTTCAAGTAGAAATAACCATTCTCAACATTGAGTTATCTCAAAAGAACAGTTCACCCATAGATGAATTTTGTTTTAATGAGACTTTTAATATTTTAACCACGAATTTAATTTTAAATAACAACCCCTAATAATCGAAGGATTATAAATTGACGCATACAACGCGGGGCATTAACTTTAACATTAACAAATAACCCCGAATCGCGTTTTATTATAGTAGATACACACTTTTATACAATTAGGTTTATTTATCTAGACATACTTCCATGCTTTTCTCTTACTTGACGTTATATTAGCTTATATTATGTAACTACCATATTTGGTAACGTTACATATGCCTTCCTATAAGAATTGATTAATTCTGAATTATTATACTATATTTTTCATTGAAGAATTTATCAATTGTTGTACATTCCATGTCGATTCACATGTTTTTTCCATATATCCCTTTACTTTCTTCTATTTGAATCATATTTATTTCTTCTCTATGTAATCATCTCCCTTGTTTATTTAGTTCCCTAATTCCCTAACATAAGTTTAGCTGGGGCAGTTTAGAGCGGCTCACTTTGGCTATTCAACTCTACTGGCCATACTAACTTCAATAAATATGGAGGCAAATCATCTCCTTCAATAATAATAAATGATTGCTGGCATTACTCATCAGTCAATTCATCTCAAATCATCAAAAATAATAATAGTGGTCATTCTTCCGACAAATAATAAATATCCTTGGGATTAATTCACGCATCTGCGGTTTATACATTGTTATACTCTCTTTTCTTGATTCAACTTAACGATATTCTTCACATATTATAGGGATAGTTTGTTTTACATTTCCTCACTGGTATACTCTCATGATTATCTTCGTTAGTATATTACTTTTCATTTTTCTTCATCATTGATTAATCTCTTCATTTTGTGTCACATTGAACGTCATTTCGTCATATTCTTCATTTCAGGTTTTTATTCTTCTAGATATAATTCATAAGTACATTTATTTTTTCTTCTTTCTCATGGTTTTATTTGGTATTTAAATTCCATGTTGTCTTGGCTTTTCCTCTAGTAAAATACACTAGAATATTGTGGTTGTGTGTGGTGGTTTGTCTACATTAATACATTTCTTTAGTTTATTCTTCCAACTTCTCATTTGCTCCTTCTTCCTTTTTCAATAGTACGGGTGAGGTGTTCTCTTTTACTTGTTGACGTGGCTCTTGGAAATAATTATGCCTAGGGTGTAATTTGTCTTTCTCGTAAATTTCTCTATAATAGTACGGGTAGGATGTTAAGTTTTTACTTGTTGACGTGGCTCTTGGAAATATATTTGCCATGGTTGTTGTTTGTCTGTCTCGTATATTTTTCTCTTTTTTTTTCTATAGTACGGGTAGGATGTTAATATTTACTTGTTGACGTGGCTCTTGGAAATAATTATGCCATAGTTGTAGTGTGTCGGCCTCGTATTTTTCTCTTTATAGTACGGGTAAGATGTTAAGATTTACTGGTTGACGTGGCTCTTGGAATTAATGATGTATCTCATATATGCCGTGGATGTAGGGTGTCGTTCTCGTATTTTTCTTTTTTCAATAGTACGGGTAAGATGTTAAGTTTTTACTTGTTGATGTGGCTCTTGGAATTATATGTGCCTAGGGTGTAATTTGTCAGTCTCGTATTTTTCTTTTTTCAATAGTACGCTATTATTCATAAATACAATGTTCTGAATCCTTTACATTAATTCTTTGGGAGCATGTTTTCTCACATTATAAAATTACAATATACATTCAATGTTCCATACATAGTTATACAGTTACTTCTCATTTAATATAAACACATAATAATTTTCATAACAATAATACATCCTTTTTCTTTAGTCAACATCTATTTTTATAATCATATTTTCATTTTTCACTTTTTAAATAACAATAATCTTCATGGCCACATTTCATTTTTCATCTTGATATAGTCAACAGTTACATTCATAAGTATATTTTCATTTTTCATAACAAACATTTTCATCCTTTACATAATATCCATAATAAAATAATTCTTATCGCTATCTTTTCACTTTTAGTCCCATATTTTAGTTGTCAATATATTTTTTCATTGAAGTTTGATTATAAGTACCCTTTATCTTTTTTGTAACAGGGTCCTGCAATTCATAAGTGTTGTTTAGATTGTTCTTAGTCACAGTATACGGTCCGGTATATAGCAGTAGCAGTTTCTTTGCAATGCCCTCGATAGTACTTGGGAGTTCTTGATTTTTGATAAGTACTCGATCTCCCACTTCATATTTGATAACTTTGGGTTGCAATTTTTTGTACTTGAGCCTCAGTTTATTAGCTCTTTCAACTGCATTATTATAGAATTTTGTTTTGTTAAATTTGACCTCTGCACTTATTGGAAAATTAATGATCTCTGTGATCTCCCGGGGTGGTCTTTTCTCATACATAGCCATGTAGGGTGTTTCGTCAGTCGATTGATGGTAGGCTAGGTTTAGGAAGTCTTCAGCTGGGGATAGATACTCCTCCCACTTCCTCTGCTGGCTGTGACAGTAGGTTCTTAAAATCCTTCCTACTTCTCTCAACACTCTCTCAGCAGGGTTGCTGTTGGGGTGGTACACCGATGTTTTGTATGTCTTTATTCCCAGATGGATCAGTGTTTCCCGCCACTTTCGTCCTCGGAATTGCGTTCCATGGTCTGTAATTATCGTCAATTCGGGTATATACTTGTTTATGACTATCTCCAGTATTTTACTTGTCGTAGCTCGATTAAGTGGGTACAGCTTAGTATATTTGGTGTAGTGGTCTAATATTATGATGATATACTTATATTGGTGTCTTCCACCACTCCGTGGAAATGGTCCACAAATGTCCAAGAAAATTTTTTCTAACTTTGTCGTCGATGTAATTGGTATCATCACTCCTTCTCGTTTCTCATTGCTGCATTTTACCAGTTAGCAAATATTACAATTCTGGATGTATTTTCTTACTTTTCTGCTCATGTCCTTGAAATGCACATGCTCCTGCAATGCCTTTACGACCTTTATTGCGCCCATGTGACCATAGCGTATGTGATAGTCGATGGTCAATTCTTTTTCTAGGGCTTTTGGTATAACTACCTTCCATCTTTCACCATCTTTATTGTTTTTGGTGAACAATAATTGATTATGAGTACAGTAGTAATGTTTTATGTTTGCATCATTGTTCGCTAGTTTTTGGATAATCAGTGATACTTTGGGATCTTGTTGTTGATGAATGGTTATATCCGATAATATGTTAGTGAGTTCAGATTTACTTTTCAGTAGATGGTAGACTTTCGCAATGGTTTCCCTCTCTCCTTCAAATGTTTGGGCGTTGATGTTTATCCGGGACAACACGTCTGCAGCTGTGTTGTTCCTTCCTGGTATGTACTCCCACTGTATGTTGTATTCTTGAAGTGTAAGGGTCCATCTCGTCAATCTGCCGTGCTTTAACTTGCAATTTTTAAGAAATGAAATAGATTTGTGGTCTGTCCTTACTGTTACTGTATATCCTAAAATAAAAGTCCTAAATTTTTCGCACGCAAACACTATACTCAATAATTCCTTTTCCGTTGTATGGTAGTTACGTTCGCATTTGTTCAAAGTTCGGCTTGCGAAACTGATCACTTGATGATTCCCGTCTTGGTCTTCTTGATATAGTACAGAACCAAGGCTTAGGTCGCTAGCGTCACAATTCATGAAAAACTGCTTCTCAAAATTAGGGTGATGCAGCATAACAGTTTCAAGAAACTTTTCTTTAATTAATTCAAATGTAGAATCTTGATCTGATCCCCACTTCCATTTTTCCTTCGATGATAGCTGTGCTGAAAATCGAGCTGTCAGTTCAGAATAATTATTTTGGAATTGCCGATAATAATTGCAGATTCCGAGGAACAACTGTAATTGCTTTTTGTTCTTCGGGACGGGGAAACGCTGTATTGCCTCCATCTTCTCCTGGGATGGTGTAATTCCATACTCTGACAAGTTAAACCCCAAGAATTGCACTTCCTTTGCGATTAATTGTGATTTCTCTAATTTTAGTGTAATGTGGTTGTCTTCCAATTTTCGTAATACTTGTGCCACCCGGTCACAGTGCTCTTCCCAATTGTTAGATGCGATCAAGAGGTCGTCGACATAAACTGTCGTAAACTGTAATGTGCTGTGGCCCAGTATCTCGTCCATACATTTGACGAATATGGCCACTGAGTTCACTAAGCCAAATGGTAATCTCTTAAAATGGTAATTTCGGCCTTCAAAAATAAAAGCGGTGAACTTTCTGCTACTCGGATGCAGTTCGACCTGCCAATATCCGCAGACCGTATCCCATATACTGTAAAATTTAGTACCATAAAATTTCTTTAGTATTTCATCGATTTCTCCAGGCGATGTCCTGTCATTAATTATGGTCTTGTTGAGTTCACGTGCATCTAAACAAATTCTTACTACACCATTTTTCTTTGGTACAGCGACAATAGGGTTGGTATATGGTGAATTGCTTACTTCAATTATATCATTTTCTATTAAACGTTGGATTTCCTCTCTTACAGCTTCTTTCAGTGAAAAGGCGATAGGGTAAGATTTCCGCTTGAACTCTGTCTGGTCCTTGAATTTTAATTCACATTGGAAATTCTTTATTTTCCCGGGCGTATCAGAAAATACGTGGCGATATTGATAGTATATGTTTATTAGCTGGTCCCGTTGTTCCCAAGTCAACTCATGGCTATTCTGGTTGGTTTTGAATTCTCGGATTTCATTGATTTTTTCCAACCATAAAGCTTCCTCGGGACTGTTGTGAAGTCCCTGGTTGATGGCGCCTTCCTCATGTTCACGGCCTTCCCTGATGTAATATATTACATGTTCCGAGGGTGCCTTCCTACATTCTGTTAACTTGGCGGTCCACTCAACTTCTTCTGTCTTCATCATCACCGTATTTGTATCCATATTAATTATTGCTGTGTATTTTCGTAATATGTCACAACCAATGAGTAGAGTGAATGGTAGCCCACTGGCTACAAGGAATACCATCGGTATTGTCTTCCCATTGCTTGATACGTCTAGTTGTACCTGTTGTCGAATAGTCTTATTCTGACGTCCGGTGGCTCCGATGAGTATTATGTTGTTAATTGGTAATGTTGGTATGGTAGCTTTATTTTCTGATTGGATTCTGTCCAATTCCATCTTGTCAATTAATGATACGTTGGCCCCGGTATCTATCATTGCTGTGGCATTTGTGTTGTTGACTTTCACAGATATATACGCGATTTCACTATTGCTCGCATCGCCGATAACACTTTCTTTCTATTCCATCAAATCCTTTCTTATGTTTTTTAGGTAATTGTTGTTGTATATTTTGCGTTGATTCGAATGTTTCGCCAAAATATCAGACCCAATAGTCCGGTTCAGTGAGGGTGTTCTTGGGATTTTCACTGCCGGTTGGTGTTTAAAGGCAGGTCACCGTTTTCGTGCCTGTCTTGTGACGTTGAAGCTATGGGTTCCTGATTTCCAGGCCCATGTCCATTGTGATAAACTTCTGTAGTCTGCGTGGCTGTTCTATGACCTCCACTGCTGTCGCTTCCATTTGATCGATAGCCGGATTCTCGTTCTTCTCTATCACTATTACTGGAGTGACTGTGTTGGTTTGGGAAACTCCTCCGTCCTTGATAGTAGTTTCTACGATTCCCTCCTCGGCTGGCATGGGTGTAGTGTACCCTTCGGAAATGATTGTTATTTTGATTACCGTTGCCTTGTCGTGGTTGATGATTGGGAGATTGGTTTTGATATGGCCTGTAGTAATTATTACCTCTTTGGTAATGCGTGTCTCTCTGGTATCCACCTGGACGATGGTTATTATAATTTCCTCTATTCACGTTGTTGCCACCTCCGTCTTGGCATGGTATTGGTTGATTTTGGAATCTTGGTGGGTTGTTAAAATTTCTTCCTGGGCTATTCCTTTCATTGTGAATGGTGGGGTTATGATTTCCAGGCCCTCCTCGATCATATGCTTGGCTAGGTACTTGTCGGTTTCGTTGATAATATCTTTCTCTTTCATGGCTTTCGAGCAGGTCGCACATTCCTTGAATTGTTTTTATTTGTGAGTTCAATCTCCCCTGCAAAATACCCTGATTAAAATGGTAGGCCAGTTTTGTAACCAGGCATTCTTCTGGGATTGCAGGGTCCAGATCCCTAGCCAGGCAAATTTTGCCTAAGAAGTAGGTTGTCATCGATTGCCTTCCATTCACATCGAACTTTCCATTTGTAATGTCGTCTCTGATGATGTTTTGTGTGGCTTCCAACCAATACTTTTGTTTAAATGCCGTTTTAAAAGTGTCATAGCTCCCCACTTCGTGACGGGTTGCTGTCCACCAGTTGTCGAATGTATTTTTAAAAGATTCATCCAACATCCCCTTAATTATAGACCATCTGCTTTCTCGGTTTCTGTGTATTATTTCTTCTATCCTCTCTAAGAATTCTAGTGGATTTTTAGAATAGGTTCGGAACTCAATCTGGTCCCTGCCTTCTAAGTGACTCAATCCGGATAGGAAGTTTGGGATTGTTTGCAGACGATGCATTTCGTCTCGGATGTCATCCGATTCTCTACGTTGACGTTCTGTTAACTGGGTTTTGTCATCGTGCACTTGCTGTTTTATAGCGTCTACCTTTCCAGAGACTTCTTCGCACTTTTCTTTTAACGTTGACTGCGCTGCCTTCATTTTGGTTTGCTCTTGCGCTAACACACCTAGTTGTGTACCGTGGGTTTTCTCCACCTCACTAATACGCCGGTTGATGTCTATTTCAGTCTGTACTAGTTTCAGGCTGGTATTTTTGCCCTCTTTTCGCACTTCAGACATCTCAACATTAATTTCTGTTGTTAATATGGCCATTTGTTTTTCGATTTCCTCAACATTTTCTCCCAATCTTCTTTCCATCATTTCTACCGTATCCTTAGCGGTTTCTTCCATCTTGTCATTGTTGATATTTATCTGTTGCCATATTCTTTCGTGGTCAGCTTGTGTGGTTTCAACATCTCGATTGAATTTAGCATTGATTTCATCAATCTTCTGGTTGGTCTGATCAATCTTTACTCCCAACTCTGCCGATAATCTTCTTTCATTATGGCCATTTTCTTCTCCAACAATTCTTCGGTTTTTCTTTGCCCATCTTCCATCCTCCTGTTCGTCTCATTTATCTGGTTGTTAAATTCTTCCTTTAATAACTCCATATTTTCTGGCTCTCCCTCTGGCCTTCTTCTATCTTTTGGTTGGTGGATCGACTGGCTTCTTCTATTTTACTGTTCAAGTCCGCCTTCATTGACTCCTGACCTTCCTTCAGTGACTCTATGGATTTGTTGGTCTCCCTGTTGGATTGGCTGCTTTCGTCCATCTTCTTGATCAATTCTTCTCTTGTGGACTGGTTCTCCTCCTTAGTGGATTTCTGGCCATCCTCTATTCTCCTGTCCATTAACCGGTAATCTTCTTCCATTCTCTTCAACATTTTATACATTTCTTGTATAATATCTGTGCTTCCTAGTTGTTCAGGTCGCCTTATTTCCGATTGAACTTCCTGAGGTATTATTTCCGGTTCCTCCATAGGCTGCTGAACCCCCTCCGCCGGTTCAATTGGTTTGTCTTTTACTTCCAATAAAATTTCTTCCACGTCTTCCGTCGACATAGCCTCCTTTTCTTCCCTTCTGGCCTCCTTCTCCACTTCTGTTGCCCTCTTTCTCGACGTTGATCTTGACTTTGATCTCGATTTTGATCTGCTGGTGTACATCTTGATATGCTGGTAATGTACCTGCTGTCTTTTCACGGATTGGGGCAATTAGGTTATTGGTTATGGTATATTTTCCCTAATCCGCGCTCAGACGTTGGGCGCCAACTTGTAATATAACAAGTGCTGTTCTTCTCCTTAAAGCCCCACGTTGGGCGCCAATCTATAATGTACTTTTATAGATACAAGCAAGTACTGATAAGTAGAGTTGTAATAGATGTGTATTATTATTATAGATTCGTAGATAGTACGATAATATCTTCTAACTCTTCTTAGTGGATCTTCACTCACTTCTGCCCCGCGATGGAGTGCCAATCTATAAAATAACTTTTATAGATACAGATATATATTTATGGTGGTGTAGTAGTGTGAGTGCAGATACGCACCGGTATCTACGATAATGTTGTTTTTTATAAAATGTCGTAATTATAACTATTATGGTTATTAGTGTGATTGTATTGTTTGATGGGTGCGTATTGATAGTCCACTTCTTTGATTTAAGATGTTTCGCGCACTTTGTTATATACCTCCCTCACTTACCACACGTGGATATTTCAGTCCTGTTCAGTGACGGTTCCGCTGAAATACATACACTTTACATACAGATAGGTATTCAGGTTGAATAATCAATATAATTGTCACACACAATATAAATGAAATAACATCTAAATAATATTCTGAATTATTATTAGATCTATTTAAACTCTTCCGCCACCTTTGGTAGAACTGATTAAAAAATAAATGAACTAATTTAGAATTGAAATGATACTCTTTTTCACTGGTAATAAAAGTGGAGGTTTATTAACAATTCGAGATGTTATAAAATCTTTGAACAATGAACAATCAATGGCTAACAACCTTTTAGATAATAATTACAATTAAAAATTCAAAATAAGACTCTGTTCAGCCTCAAGGCTGGTAAACCTGTTAGTTGTACAATAAGTTAATTTCAAGAGGTTATGTTCTTTTGTATCAGTGAATTACCATATTCGTAAGGTTCTTTTAGGTAACATGATACCAGGTACAAGATGTAATATTAATAACGATATAAAATGAACAATAATTAAGAATAAACAAACAAATATAAAAATCGAAAATTAATACCATATATCTGATAGTTATGGTACTATCGTACGCGGGAATGCGCACGCAACCTTTAGTATTCTTCTGACAATTATCAAGCTCGTTGGCTTATACAGTTAAAATGTATCACTTTATTTTAATAATTCGTTTTGAGAATTATCTATTTGCAAGAGAAAAATTTATTAAAAAACTCTTGTTATTATTTCCATCTGGTTTGGATTTTACTTGAGAACAGACCGGTAACAGTGAAACTGGCAAGTTACCGTTACGATTCTAAGGTTATGTTATAACGGGTATTGTTATAATGGTTAACTATTTCTTAATATTTATTATTTCTTAATCTAAATACAAATACATTATTCGTAATATATTGATGTGTTATTATCAGGATTACATTTATTCTTTCGTATTAAAGTTAATAATGTTTACTTTAAAACATCGAAAAGTCAAGAAAACAATTTTAGTCAATTGAGTGACTATTGTTATTACTCGTATTTAGTAATAAATGTTTCAAACATAATTTTTTAATAATGATAAATAATTAAAATATTTTTTCAATATTTTAATAATTGTGAATTAATATTTCTTTTAATTCTGATAATTCAATCATGGTTTTTGATACTTCGCCTTTTCTGACTTGCGTAGTGTCAAAATTATTTGTTTATGAAATTATTATTTCGGTTTCAATATTATTTAAATAAAAATTGTACTCCCTGTTTTTTATCTTTCACAACACTCGCAAGTACGATTGACATTATACACTAATCGTACTTGTTTAAATAAATAACTCCGCACATTTCACTCGTAAATATTGGTGTAGTGTTAAGGTTATGTATGTTGGTTTACTTAATGTCACTGCCGCGCACCAATTCAAAATTAAAACTTTTTCATGTTGGCGAGTGGCGTGGCCTCTCCGTCGAAAGACTGATCGTGAACTGTGATGCTTCCTCTAAGCGTCTCCTGCTAGTCTGGCTAAGGTTCATTCATTCTATTGGTTGAAAAAATTATACTCTCTGACCCAGAAGCCTTTGTTTTCTTAAAATATTTCATTTTTTAACAAATTCGATTTTGAGGTTGAGGCTTTGTGACGTCAGCACTGGTACAAAAATTTAATTGAAAAGTTTAAAATCACAATAACTTTCTTAATCTATGTCCTATCGTTAAATGGTTGATGTCAGTGAATTGCGGACATCCTACGCTTTAATTTAAGTCTAAGAATGATTATTTTCCGTCCATCACTTCTATCACTATAACGATTTTATTAATATTTCTGGTGTATCTTATATTTATAAGTCTATTACACCAAATTTCACTTATTTATATTAAAACACTTTTTAAATAAACACTCTGAGTCCATATCTCAATTGGTTTGATTCAAAATTTGGGAATAATTGTTCCCTAAACAATATCTCGCTATGGCGTCTTTAGGCGTCCATATTTGATTTTTCATAAATGTGCTTAAATCTAATTTTTCTTATTTAAAACAGTAATATTGCAATCCAATAATACTAGTAACGTCTATTTACATAATTTTACACTAGAATATTTGTACATGACTGTGTTTAATCTACTATTTACATTGTTTTAGTCCCCTCCTATCTCTCTTATACAATTGTTACCTTATTTTTGGTTTTTCCTATATAAATTATATTATGTACTAATTGTAATTAGTGTACACACATTGTACCTAATTCATTACACATAATGGTTAGCTTTTGGCTAGTTCAGAACCCTTCAATTCTTCAGTAATGGGTCTGTTTATGTTGTGTCATATCATAGTAGTCATTTATTTTTGTTCATACAATAACTAAGTTGTTATTGTTACACTTGGTTTGTGTTTCCAAAGTAGTATTAGACATTATTCTAACTCTTGATAATGTTTTCATTTACTTTTAAACAAGTTTATATGTTATATTTTTCATAAACAACTTGCTCCTCATGGTTTGTTTACACCTGGGTTCTCTCATTATAGTCATTTGGTTTTTAATTATTTGTATATAAAATGACTGTTTTTATGGTCATAGTCTGTTCTCAAAGTAGCATTGGGATTCCCTCTTACTACTGGTAACAACCTTAACTATCTGTGTTCAATCTTTGATACAGTATTTTTCTTAACTAGTTAGTTATACAATGGTTCAGCTTACTTCTGGTTATATGTACATAGTTAGTTAGTTTACAATATTTTGGTTACAATACTGTTATTATTATGTTCAGAATCTGTTCTCAAGGTAGTACCAGATATTTATCTCACTACTGGTAATACTTTTATTAACATTGGTATTTGTTTTGATATTGTATTTTGTCTAACTAAATTGGCATACTTGTTCCATCTCTACTATCTCTGTGCCATCATATTTGCTTTGTTTTATTTGCATTGTGCTGCAATATAATACATTGTCTCTTAGGATTTATTATTATTCATAACAAATTCTTGATTGATATCATAGTTGATGATCAATTATTTATATTAACATGTATGATTTTCTGTTTCATAGGCAGGGGCGGATCCAGAAAACTTCTATGGGGGGGCAAAAGTATTTGTGGTGTGTGTGTGTGCGTGTGTGTGTGTGCGCGCGCGTGCACATAATTGATACCATGGGAATCAGAATGAGATAAATTTTTGTACAATAAAGGATATGTGGTTCTGCTATGGATTATAATGACTGAAAAACAATTGTTACAAAAGTAAAATGTATTACTCTACATTCTACATTGAGTTTATTATTAAAGTATATATTAGCAGAAAGTGATTAAAGTATATATGTATATATTTACAAGTAATATACAAGTAAACTTCAAAAACGAAGATTTATTTAAATTTTAAAATTAATCAAATAGTTACATTATATATTTACTATACTTTATATTTCTTTGTACACTCTATCAGATGTTTTCTATAATTAAAATGTTTTCTTTATATTTACATTTACTTTCATATTTTTTACTGATACTAGGAGAACACATACTATTATCAATATCATATACATAGAAATAAGGTATCTAATCTAGGACAAAGTCGTCACGATGTTTCCTAATTTTGGCATATCGGTTAACAATATTTTCTGGACTTACATTTATATCGCGATGGATATTGAGTAAAGCCAGACCAGTGACCCTCTCTTGTTCCATCGTTGACCTCAACCAACTCTTGAGTCTCCGCAAGCTAGAAAACGTTCGTTCTGCAGTTGCGTTAGAGACTGGCAGTGTGATTAGAATGCTTAGTAAAAAATGTATATAAGGATAAACATCCTTATCGCACTTTTCTAGCATATCAATTGCAGTTTGAGGACATCCATGGTTCGCTCCTTTTCCATTTTAACTTCCATGATTCCAATTCTGATTCAAACATTCTATGTAGTACCTCGATTGGTTTATTGAAGAAGTGTCCATATTTTACGATCAATTGCTGCATAATCTCTTTTTCGCTGTCATCTGTTTGATTAGGGAAAACGATATGCAAATTGTAAAGTTGAAGTGTTTCACGACTGAATCGTGTCTTTAGATCACCCAAAATATTGTCAAGAACCGGGATGTACATTGATTGCCTGAAGTAGCTACATACTATTATCATTAACTATAACAGGGTGATTCTCTCTTTGAGTGTGTTTGCCAACTATTCGAGGTCTAGTGATCGATACACCTAATTCTTCGGCAATAACACAAGCCTCTTCAAAAAGAGTAGCAAAAACCAATTCAGCATTCTTGCGCCTGGATTCTAGTCGAATTATTGTGTCATTTAGTTCCTCTTGTGCCGATTTCAAGTCCAAACAGATCCGTTGGTACCCATCAGATTTCTGAGAGACATAGGATTGCAATGATTGTTTGACTATTACAAAGAGAGGATTTCAATCCTCTAGCCTTCACGGATGACTTTGCATCATTCCATTTTCCGACTGACTCCAGAGCAGAAATTATTTTTGGGAGGGCAGATCTAAATTGAAGGACACCATCATCTATCCATCGAGTTTCACAGAGCCCCGAAAGTTCGTGTCCTAATGCTTTTTTTAACACTAGCATCCTTTTTGGCGAAGCTCTGAAAAAATATATAGTCTCCTGCATTGTGTCTACTGCGTTTTTAATTTGACGGATTTTAGACGTTTGCGAGATAGATAAATTTAGAGCATGGTTATGACATGGCGAGTATACTGCATTAGTTGCTTCCTTTTTTATAGTTGCAACAGCACCACGAGCCTCTGACACCATCACACTGCATCCGTCAGTGGATATCCCAACACAGTTTTTCAAATCAAGATTCAGATCTCGCAATTTCTGGATGACAACTTTGCCTATGTCAATACCAGTTACTTTTGGTTCAGTATCGGTTACCTCATCAGTATTCTCGCCAAAAACGTTACTACGAATATCTATGAATCCGACAAATGATTCGTACACAGCATTCTCATGTAGCATGTAGCATTGTAGTAGCGGGGCATCTTTGCACCCGGTGCATGACTGCAGCATCTGAGTCGAGCCCAATGGCTGGCTGAAGATAGACGTAGTTCTGGTTCTTCGACTGGTGCCTAAAAACAGGAATGGACAACCCCCAACCAGTTAACTGAGAAGGCGGGGGAGACAGGTTTTCTAATTTTTATTTATTTTTAAAATTTTGAGCTATCAGTGGGCACTGCCGCATGAACGGGTTCAGGTGACAGATGTCACCCGTTCCCAGTCCCGCGTGCAGACACCGTGAGGCGTCGGTCGCTCCCCGCGAGGCGGAGAGCCTCCGTGCCAGTGATAGCGCGTAGCAGCGGCATTCAGCGCGGTCGGCATACTAGGAAGGGAGGAAGGAAACAGTTTTGCAGGTAAATTCTGGGGCATGGTCAGATAGTGAGTATGCAAAATTAGATTTAAGTAGTTTACTTAAAGTTATGGCGGGTCATCGAGAATCGCCCGAGGGCGTTTGACCCGGACAGGGGGAGGTTATTGCGTGGTGCTGATGGTCCTGAGGTAAGGGAAGGAAGAGGTGTCAGCTGCGACAAAGAGAGTCGCAGCTAATGACCAGACAAAGGCAGAGAGAGTAGGAACTCGTAGACCTCCTCGAATGACACTGTTTCTAACAAACCAAGGAGATCCCGACAAGGAACGGAGGGTTCTGGATTGGAAACTTTCCAGCCTACGCCTGTTGGTGGCGGAGACAAGTGACCACCAAACAGGTGCCGCATAGGTCAATACAGACCGGAGAAACAACAGATAGAGGGTAACTTTCGTGCGCAGCGCCAGGGGGCTGCGGCACGCGAGGTATGGGTAAAGTTTGGCTCGGACGCCGCGAGCCTTGGAGAAGGTTTCAGTCACGTGGGCGTTGAAGCAAAGACGCCGGTCAAGCCGA
Source organism: Magicicada septendecula (assembly GCA_034769895.1). Lineage (NCBI taxonomy): Eukaryota > Metazoa > Arthropoda > Insecta > Hemiptera > Cicadidae > Magicicada > Magicicada septendecula. The sequence goes on from CM068367.1 coordinate 454,744,760, forward strand.
ACGCCTAGATACTTCACCGACTCTTTGTAGGCTCTTCCAGGGAGAGGGGCTGGCATCGGGAGATGGACTTACGAGTGAAACAGATCGCTTCGGATTTCTCCGTATTGATCGTCACCCGCCATTTCCGTAGCCAGTCCGGAAGCTGGTCCAACTGACGCTGCAGCTGTGTACTCGCAAAACGCGGGGACACAGAGCTGTAATGATACATTGCATCGTCAGCGAACAAAGACAACGTGACACCGGGCAAGACAGGCAGGTCGTTCGTGTACACAAGGTACAGAACGGGGCCGAGGACAGATCCCTGAGGTACGCCGGCGGCAACGGGACGAACTGCAGAGCAGGTTCCGTCGACGCTCACCCTGAAGGTTCGGTCGCAGAGATACGACCGGAGGAAAAACACTATGGACGATGGTATGGGGGAGTTAGCAAGTTTGAAGAGAAGACCTTCGTGCCAGACTTTATCGAAGGCCTTGCTCACGTCCAACAGTGCGGCGGCCGTAGCCGCTCGCCTGTTGGTGGCGTCAGAGAGTTGCGTTACCACGCGGACTAGTTGAAGCGTGGTCGAGTGCTCTCTGCGAAACCCGAACTGTTCGTTGCGGATAAAATTATCCAACAACGGCGAGATGCGGACCAGCAGGAGCCGCTCGAACACCTTCGAGATAACTGGCAAGAGAGATATTGGCCGATAGCTTTCAGGAAGCATGCGCGGCTTGCGGGGTTTTGGAATCATAACGATGTTGGCAGTTTTCCACTGGCGGGGAAAGTACTGTAGCCGGAGACAAGAGTTGAACAGCTCGAGAACGAGGTCAACGCCTGAGGCCGGGAGATATTGTAATGCAGCGGCCCCGATCCGGTCAGGACCGGGGGCGCGACGGCGGTTTAGTCGGCAGACAGACGAAACGAGTTCGTCTCTGTCGAACGGGAGGTCTGGGCCAGCGGGAGGGCGAGAAAAATAACCAGATAGGAAGTCCCGGACTTCTGCCGAGTGGGCAGGGTCCGAAACGCCTCGATGAACGGTAAATTGCGACTCCATGTAGTCGGCGAAGACCTCAGCCTTGCCTTCTGATGAAGACACAATCCCGTTCGGGGTTTCCAGCGGGTTGCGAGTTATCTTCTCGCTGGTCAGTCTACTCACAGCTCTCCAGACGGAGGCATGGTCGACTTCAAGAGACTCAAGATATGAGTCCCATCGATCAGAGTTTACGTCCCGCAGTAGCTGCTGGACGTAAAGGGACTGTTGTTGAAATCGTCGCTTTACGACTGGGTCACGGGTTCTTTGCCATCTGCGGCGGAGCTTGCGCCGTAGCCAGATGGCGTGGAGTACTTCCGCAGGTAAGGCCGATTTGCGATGATTCACCTCGAGTGCGTAGGTGTGTCGATCCATGACAACTTGGACTAATTCCTGAAGATTTGTGGCACGGAGATCCAAATCGTCACGAGTGACGATAGGGTCCGCCGGGAGAGATGGTAACCTTCGAGAGAGCTCGTCATGATAGGAGCGCCAGTTGACTCTCCTAACAATCTGAGCGGGAAGTCGCTGTGACGCCGACAGCTCTCGAACAGTTATAACAAGGGGATTGTGATCGGACGAAAGATCCGACACAGACGAGACCTCGATGTTACGGGCAACGTTCTTGACAACTACTATGTCAAGAACGTCCGGCCGATGGCTGTGAAAGGGGTAGTAGGTAGGGTCTTCAGGGCCGATGACATTAAGTGCCGGGTCGCCAGAGACGAACCGGAACAGAGAATTTCCATAGGCGTTGACAACGCGGCTGTTCCATGAAGGGTGTTTGGCGTTTAAGACGCCGGCTACAATCGTTGAGAGGGGGTGGTCGACGAGGGCGTCCCACTCCTCGGGCGGTGGCGGAGTTCGCCGGCCAGGCCGGAGGTACGCAGAAACAACGCGCAACTCCGAACCGCCGGCGTCCACCGCCACCGCGCAGCCTTCAATAATAGACGTATCTAGAGGAGGCAAAAGCCTGTGGGATATCCGCCTGGGGACTAAGACAGCTGTGCCTCCCGAGGGGGGCATAGCGATGCCGTAGGGGACGATCCTGACGATAACAGACATAGGCAGGAAGGGAAAACGAGTGGTAATGAGCCAGATAAGTCTCGGAAAGAAGTATGATATCAACATCATACTCCGTCACGAAAGTCATCAGTTCAGATCGTCTGGGGAGCAGCCCGAAGGCGTTCCACGCAACGATCCTCAGGCTATTAGCCATTCAGGGGAAGTAGGGGAAAGAGGGTAGCTAAAGACTGGAAGACCAGGGTAAGCACTGTGGTAGTGTCGCGACCAGTCCCTATAGATGCAACAAGATTGTCTGCCCAGGCAGTCAGGGGATCCGCCGATGCCCGATTCCGAATTATAATTTTTTGGGCCTATGGGGGGGGCAGTTGCACCTAGTGCCCCCCCCTTGGATCCGCCTATGATAGGTGTCTTCCCTATGGGGTTGTGTAACAAAGTACCACATGTTTTAATGCAGTATTTTTCTACTACTAACATGACTTCAGTATGGTATCTTACTATAATATTTTAATTATTTTGTTACACATGTTTATACAACTCCTTCTTAAACAATAACACAAATCTTTTTGTATTAATTACAATATTTTTCTGGTCATTGGTTGAATTCAATTCCTGTTACTTTGTTTGATACATAACAAAGGTTTTTTATTTGTTGTCAGTTCTCTATGAACAATAACATAATTGTTCTACTTTATTCTATTCTGGTGGTCTTATGATTATCTGTATTGATCACAACCTTTATTAAATTAGTCACACTCATTGTCTGTGTTTATTTGACTATTTTAATTCTTGCTGTTTCATTATGAAATTAACATATTTTCTTACACTATAAACTTCAGCACTGGGATTGTTTGTGTGGTTTATTCAGTTAAAATTAGTTAACTATTCACAGGTTTCACATCTATGTTAAGTACTCACTGTAATTGTTTGTGGTTCCTTAAATGTTAAACACTGGTTTTCTTTTCATATTTGATAATCATCACTTCTTTTGGTCACTTATATAGTCTTTAGTACACATGGTTTATGTTGAGTCCTTGCATGATCCATCCATCTTCTTCTCTCTTCATGGTACGCTTCCTTGTCCTTCTTCTTTCTTCTTCTTCAATATTTCGTTGTAGTCACTATCTTTATTTATCTCCCTCTCTGTTGGAGTGTGTTGGTCCTTATTTTGTCGGTTCCCCTCACTGTTGGATCCTATTGGGTCTGGTTACTGATATTTTGTTTTGGCTCATGGCATTTTCTTTCTTCATTTTGTATTTGATGTTGCTATGTTAATATTATCCTCTTTATCGTTGGGTTTTTATATTAATATATTTGTAGATACACACTTTTATACACTTAGGTTTATTTATCTAGACATACTTCCATGCTTTTCTCTTACTTGACGTTATATTAGCTTATATTATGTAACTACCATATTTGGTAACATTACAATATTAAACAAAAAACCGAAATCATATTCTTATACCATAAGAAGTAATATAATCACGTTATGTTCATGATGAGTTCTATTTCTTGTGTATAGTGTGTTTCAGTGTTTGCATTAAACAAAACATTTTTAAATCAGTGTTGAACCTTTGCCAAGTAGTGTGCATGATATTTTCCAACAAATTCGTATACTGTATGAGAGTAGACTATTGATGTATACTACTTTACATGTCAGAAGTATAACGATATATTTATAAATTACTTTATTCTATATTCTTATGTTATTATTATTATTCAATAAAAAATAAAATACTTTTTAACAATAATATACTTTTATTTTAATTATTGTATTGTATTTAATATTACTTCAGAAACATAAATATAATTAAAGTAAAAATAAATAGGTGTAATAATTTAATTAAAAAGTATATTTTTGTTAAAAGGAATGTCTTAGTTATTCAACAATGATATATAACTCTCTCTCTTCCCCCTCCCTCTCTCTGTGGGGGGTTGAATATATGAGTGATAGTTTAATCTTGTTTTCAACAAATTCCAGTTACATTGCAATCTGATAGGTTAGAGTCTGTACTTAAAATGGACAAATTTTTGGTTAAGTGACCAAAATACCAGGTAAAGTGGTAAGTAAACAGCCATTCCATTCTCCTCAGCCTACACATAGATATTGTTACATTATTACATTACATTTAATGCAAACAGTCTTCTTTACAATTGAATTAAAGGTACACAATTTAACTATAACGTTAGGTGAGACTGACGAATACAAAAACAATACCAATACATCTATTACAATATAGAATACTACAAGGTAACTACAAGATACTACAGATTTAAAGGTAAGAAAAAGGGATAAACGTTACAATATATATTATTGCCTGTCTTCTTTATTTACAGTGTGGAACAGTAGATCTGTTACAGTATACTGGATTTAGTACTGGGTTGAGGCACAGATACTTCCTAAATAATACATCTACTCTACATGAGTGTTGTGGTTGGTTAGGTAATGATAATACATTGTTGTGTGTAATGATAGTACATTGGGTTTGATGTTTCTTTACAAACCCAATTGACTCTGTAGTGCTCAATTCTACGTCTTTTGACTACACTGTAACTGTTTATTCTCCGTTTCTTCCAGCAATTGTTCATGTAACCTGTCTTGTATGTTACTGTACTAATTTTTAAAATAAACACTTATGTATCTTGTAGCATAAGCTATTAACCGTAGAGCATACTCCTTCTTTATCTAAAAAGTGGTAGATATTGTTAAGCCCCTTACCTTTTACTTCCATGTCCTTAAGGAAATGGAAGTATGGTGATGGGAAAAAAATCATGTTCGAGATTTTTGCAGATTCTGATTGTACTACCCTCAAAAGATGAAAAGTCATTTTTCGAAAAGTGTGTGTGTGTTTGTGTGTAGATTTATTTTCTATGGCAAACGATAAGAGCCACAAATTCAAACAGAATCGAATACTTGGATTTCGTTGTCCATGACGTGTCCGTTAATTAACTAAATATAATTATTACACTACGACTCAGAACACAATAGTAGTGTAATAATTATATTTAGAAACAAATAATTTTTTACATATAGCCCTGATTTGTATAGTACTCAAGACCTATTGGTTTTGGTGAAGATCGGTTAACGGAAAGGGGTAGTTTACCTGTAACATTTTAACAAGGGTATTTTCAGTGGCAAACGATAAGAGCCGCAAATTCAAACTGAATAAAATAATTTTCTGCGCACAGCCCTGATTTGTAGAGTACTCAAGACGTATTGTTCTTTGTGAAGATCGGTTAAGGGAAAGGAGTAATTTATAGTGGTTTGATTATCTGAAATTAATGCTTCTATTACCTTCCAACACTAATATTACCTTAAAACAGGAATTATAGACATGCTACTTTAGAGTTGTGCCTTTATGGCTGGGATTACATTGATTGATGGGATTATTACTTATTACAAACTGGTTTACATTCAATAGTAGTAATTTTTTCCTTAGTTTGCCAAATTTTGTTGACTGATTAATTCTATTTAGTGTGTCTGAGCCTAATTTAGGTATCTATGGTATTTTATACATAACTGTGTCTATTTTCTTACAACCTTTTTCTTCTTTGACAATTCATAATAGCCATAATAGCATAATATTCTTAATAGCGATATTACTAACGTTATTACACACAAACATATTTAAACATAACTAACTCTTAATACAATTAATTAAACAAATTGAACCTTCTAATTGTACTCTTTTCCCTTGAAACAAATATGGGACTTGGCTTAAATCCTAATTAATACAATGTTGCTGAACATTCAGAATAATATAAATCGTGTCTCCCTTAATCTTACTTATAGTCTATGTTTATTTTGTTTCATACATTTGGGGTGAATCATTAATTTTAACAGTCTTTTCTGTTATTACTGATCACTCATTATATTACACTTTTTCTTCCTTCACTTAGCATTTTTTCCACAGTGTTCAGCTTATAATTATTTACAATATTGTTACAGGTAGTTGTGAGTGGTAAGGAGGTGACTCTACACGCTTCTACATTAATACAGCGAGTTAAGTGTCTGTGAATCCCCAGATTTTTCCAGTAACTACACAATTATTGTCGATGCATCACCTGGAAAGATATTCTGGACCTCCACATGAACTCGAACAAATCCTGGTTTGTATTTCTTGTTCACCACATGAACTCACTTAAATAGGAATCTAAGCGTTCCCTTCTCATACCACATTCAATCACGTTTCGGCGTTTACAGGACCGCCACATGCTTTCTACGCCTTGTGTATGCACTCCCGTTTGAGGATCCACAAAGTTATAACTATGGTTTACAGTCAAATGAGTGTACTGTTGTGGCAAATTAACAATTTGACGGTATAAACGCCACTCATCTGACATTATAATGGACCCTGGTTCAATATTTGCCACTATGAGAGGTAGGAGGGTAGCTGCTGGCCGATCTTCGACACGACACAAGAAACATTCCTTTGTTTCTCGACAGAATCCTCCGAAAACCCACTGTTGTGGATACACCTGGCCAACATTATTTTTTCTCTTGGCAAAGAGACTCTCGTCAATTTCAACTGTTAAATTCGGTCCTCCAATTTTCTGTGCGTTGCTCATGATGTCTACGGCACAGATATGTCTTAAGTAAGCTGTCCAATGTGCGTGTGTTTTGGAGTCGATTTTCAGTTAATTTTTACTGTTTTTCACACTACTACGCCCTTCACACAAGTCAAAAATAAATTTTATTATTGTTCTCAGCGGTAATTTGGACCCCTCTAAAAATGTGTCCTTGCGAACTACCTTATACTCACGGCAAGTCTTCTTATTGCAACACCAACACTGTTGCTGCCCAAGCGCTAAAATCATATCATGTCCATTACCACATTGACGAGGATTGTTAACCAAATCTTTTTCTTTAAGAAAAGAAACTGCAGCATCCTCGTCTGTACTAATAACACTACCATCGTAGTTAATCACAACACAACACTGATTTAAATGTAACAAAAGAAGTGAACAAGCATGTAACAACACCAATTAAATATATAATAAATGTAATTTGAAAATTCATAAGTGTGTTTTATTTTGGTTTCCACTGTACTATGTGACGATCGGTGAGACCGTCGTAACAATTTAACAAAACATCCCAATTAATTCAATATTATACTTTGAGGATTATAATTTTACATAACACCCTTCCACCTCCACACTCCCCCACACAACCTACCAACTAGACAAACCGTTACAAGTTCCGGACATTCTGTATCATACCTCACTGAGGAAGGCGAACACCATGCTGAAATGTCGTACGAGGAAAATAAACAAAGTAAGTTTCACATGTGAAAGTGTAGTAATTAATATTCATAAAACATTATTAGTATCTGATTTCAAGCTTGCAGAAGTCAATCCAAATAAATGATGTCTGAATGTATGTACACACATAAAAGGCAAAATACAAGTGTCCTGTCTTGTCTGCTGTCATAGAAAATATATTCTGTATTTCTTTACGGTTGCAACTTCATTCATGTGAGTGAAAATTAATTTATATAAATTTCGAATCATCACTTGGAATCTACACTGATGACTGTAAACAAATATAATAAATTCCTTTTGTGATCACTTTGGGCCAATATGAATTTAATAGCACTAGTCGAATAATAACAATAACTGATAACAAGATTATGCAAGATTTGCCATTACTTTCCCATACCTGTGATTACAGGCATATTGATATACCTGTTACTACGTATAGAGGTGTTACTATATATATTGTATGTTAAAACTGTTAAGTGTATTTTATAATCTGGAACATTTTACACCAAATGATTTAATCACAAAAGATTATGTAAAACACAAAATTACAACAAACACACCAAAAGTATCTATAGAAATTACAACAGTCATAATGAACAAGCAAGAAATAAACAATAAAACTGAGAAATTCTTCTCCAAAAACAATATAACACAAATAACCAAAGATCCTACAATAAAATACCAAAAACAAATTTATAAATAATGCAAAATACATAATACAAACAGAAAACATAAAATACCTAAAACAAATTAAACCTAACCCCCCAAAACTAAACGCATTACCGAAAATACACAAACCCAATATACCCATTTGACCTTTGATAAATAACACACAAGCACCCTCCCACATAATCGCCAGACACCTAGATAAACTAATCAGAAAACATATAAATCTAACCAACAACACTTCTGTTAAAAACAACATAGAACTTGTCAAAAAACTAGAACACATCCATATACCACACAACTCAACATTAGCATCATTTGACATAACGAATTTATACACCAATGTACCCGTCGAAGACACCATAGTAACAAGGTAAGTGTTTGGAATACTGTTTTAGCTGAATTTATACGCTAGGAGGACACTCAGCATTTAGTTTGTGTGTGTAACTCTGGTTAATCAAAGAGAATTATTTGTGTAAATTCAAATTTAGTAATACAAATATACTACCATAAATGCCTGGAATGCTATGCATTAAAGAATTTTAATTAACTTTATATGGGGAAAACTGGTTTACATACATTATTTCTGAAAATAATAATCCTGAAATGTAATCAGTACTTATATCAAGTTAAGTGCAATATTATGCTGTTTTTATATAGTATCCAAGTCACTTTTTCATAATAATTTAATTACCTTGTATCCGTCAGTGACTTCGTTCTAGCATTTTTTATATAGACACGTTTCGTGACATGTATCACATCATCAGTAATCCTCGTCAAATGTTAAAATTCACATAAAAACACATTTGCACATATATACTAAATCACAATAACGACACACACATAACACTATGTAACTTCGGCTTCGTTGGACAGGTCCGCCCGCGTGTGTAGTTGCCGACTACGCTTGAGTGGCTCGGCAACTACACGCGCGGTCGGACCGGTCCAACGAAGCCGAAGTTACATTGTGTTATGTGTGTGTCGTTATTGTGATTTAGTAAATATGTGCAAATGTGTTTTTATGTGTTTTATGTGAATTTTAACATTTGACGAGGATTACTGGTGATGTGACACATGTCACGAAACGCGTCTATATAAAAAACGCTAGAACGAAGTCACTGACGGATACAAGGTAATTAAATTATTAAGTGTAATAATTAAATAGATTCTTCAACTTGCACGTTGCAAACTTAAGGTGCTAAGCCTTTACTTTATTTTTAATTTAACATCAATTTATGTTCGGCAGCGTTAAAAAGAACATGTTATGGCCTCTGAGAAAGTACACAGTGAGTGGAAGTGGCTTAAATGAAGGTAAAAATTGTATCTAATAATTAGTGTCCCGTGAGGGCTGATTCTCATTGTACTACCCTCAAAACATAAAGAAAAGTCATTTTTAGAAAGATGTCTGTGTGTCGAATTTTGTCTATGGAGAATGATAACTCCCGCAAATTCAAATAAATTTTTGCATATTGTAGAGGACTCGAGGTCTGTTGATTTTGGTGAAGATCGGTTAAGGAGAAGGGGTAGTTTACCTGCAACGTTTTGTTTTAACAAGAGTAAAGTACTTAATTTTGATAAATAAAGTATCCTGAAAAGGTTATAATAATCCACTGTAGAAAGGTAGATGAAAATATCTATAAATGAAAAGGGGTAGGGGAGGGGATAATTTTCTATAAATGAAAATGATAGGTGAAGGGGAGGGGATCATTTTTTATATGTGTATTACGTTATCAGCAACATTGAAATAGTTTGTTTTTTGGAAATTCCTTCCCAGGCTGTTTGGCCGTGGTCCAATGTTTTCTGCAAAACCAGACGTTTCAGAAGTGCCATCGACTGCCATCATCAGTGAAAATCTAGTGCGCTAACATGAGGTGATATATGTTAGTGATCACAATTCTGTGGTTGAGGCTGAAGATAGAAGTAGTTTCTGTGGAAATATTTCATTTCTAAAATGATTTCAAATATAAATCTTAAAACATGGTAGTCATGTATGGTTCTCCATACCGATATTTTAATTATTTGCATCAAATAGTATTATTGTTTAATAAATGTTCTATCCAGATCAAATTATGTGTATACAGTTCTGGAAAAATTAGACAGGCATAATATTTTGTTTGTTTATTGTAAACTGTATTATGTTTGGAAGTATCCCAAAGCAAATTTAACATTAGTCATGTCAATCAATGAGGCCAGTCCAGTTTTTTAAGGCCAGGAGAATCCTTGAAATGCTTGGAGCATCACTAGGGGATCTAATCATCAAACTTCAGTGTCTGTGAAAAACTGGCAGATTTGAGTAGTCACTTGATAAAGGATGGTGTTGTAAAAGCAACAATTCTTTCCGAAATTTTTATAACCCTGTCAGTCTGCAAATAATATACTGTATTACAGTATACAAATGTAGTGTAATATCTTGGCACAATACTATATGATAAATTTGGATAAAAGTCTCATTGCCAATAGACAGGATAGCTGGTGTGATCAGACATAGCAAATTTGTATTAGTTTTTTGAGAATTTACTGTATTCCTATCAAACTGGAGTAAGCATATTTTCAAACCTTTATGGACTGTGTCATGGAATTTACAGATTGCACCAAAAGAAACAGTTAAAATATATCTTTTCAATTAAACAAAAATTGGTCTTGTAATATGATTCGGTAATACAGCAGGAACTAATCAGTTAATTGTTATTACAAAATGCCTTATTCCTTTTCCATGATGATCAGATTTTGCTATACGCCTGCATAAATAAAAATTATTAAAATGCTTAACTCCCAACACAAAGTTGAACACATGATGAAAAGTTCATCATGTCACATATTCTAGTAACAAGGCAAGTTTTTGGAATACTGTTTTAGCTGAATTTATACACTAGGAGGACACTCAGCATTTAGTTTGTGTGTGTAACTCTGGTTAATCAAAGAGAATTATTTGTGTAAATTCAAATTTAGTAATACAAATCTACTACTGTAAATGCCTGGAATGCTATGCATTAAAGAATTTTAATTAACTTTATATGGGGAAAACTGGTTTACATACATTATTTCTGAAAATAATAATCCTGAAATGTAATCAGTACTTATATCAAGTTAGTGCAATAATTAAATATATTCTTCAACTTGCACGTTAAATACATCCCTTCTCCTTCACTTACCAGGCACATAATGGAAGCTCTAAACCATGAACTGTCCCAGTAGTGAATGCTACAATGAGTCTGTATCACTTTCTTTTGAACTTCTAAATACAGGATTTCTTGGAACTGTGTAGAGTGGGATCAGTGGAGTAACTTGTGGAGGGGGTTATCAGGGGATCAATTCCCCTCCAGAACTATTCGAAATTTCAGCAGAATTCCATAATTTCTTAAGTAGACCCATTTCTAAGCCAGTTTTGTTTGTACAAGTAATACTTATAAATAATTTTAGAAATAAAAGTAATTACAATATTGTAACGTTATGTTTTCCCCTTACATAAAATAGGCTCCAACTTAAACCATTTCATGACCATGATACATGAAGAACAAAATACTAAGTCATTAACTAAATTGTATACTATAAATATTGTCTGAGATAATAAAAAGAGATAAGAATAATGGGGTAATGAAACTGATAAGAACATTATCAATAAGATTTTACTCCAGTAAACTGCATTAAAAATTGTTAAAAAAGATAAAACCTATACTCCATACTGCAGTGTAATAAACTGGATACTCAATAAAGAAAATTATTTATTCAATAATTAGTTTGCCTTTACTAGTACCTGTTCATTAGACAACAAATAACTATAATTTCCATTAATTTTGTTAATGTTCTTTGCCATTCATTATTTAGTTATTTTTTTACTGTCAGGAAAAGTTCTGATGTAATTTCTGTACGTGTTATTTTTGGTCTCTGTCTCTCCCCCTCTCATTGTTATTTATTGAAAAAACATAAAAACTGACACTCCTCTGTATGTGTCTACATTGCATACAATTAAAAAAATTAAAAACATACTTGTGATCTTGCAAAAGAGGATCAGTCCTCTGTGTGTTTTAATGATAATTAGTTAATCAACATGTCATGGACAGCAAAATGCAAAAATTTACAAATGAATAATGAAAACACAAAGATTAAAAACTAATAAGAAATCATTATAGACATAAAGGAACAAATTAGTAAGATTTATTAATGAATCAAAGGAATTCAGAAATTCAATTGCTAATCACACATTAGTACATAGTGTTACTAATTTCACAATTCCACAAAATTTGTAATTATTGGATAGTGAACATTGGATTTCAATATAGTAAGCGTACACATATTCATTTTAAGCACGTTTTACAAATAGTGAATGGAAAAGAAAATAAATACATGATTTCAACTTTCTTAAAGTGAAAACAAGAAATTCTTTTGAGTTAGTGTAACGTGTTGTGTTACTGTAAGACAGAGCAGTGCTGTTAGTGTACTAATTAAGATGCATTAAATGTATAAATAAAGCTAATGAGTTATTCTTTGATGACATCATTAATCTTATTGGTAATGGTGTAAAAGCCTTCCCACAGCGGTTGCAGGTTTGGGCTGATTTCTTTCTTCCTTGTCATGTTATAGAACTAAGCCTGGCAGCAGGTGTGAGCCCTGAAGAAATTGCAACCAGTCTTCATCTTTGTATTTGCCAAAATAAAGTTGTTCTGAGCCAGGTCATGTAAATTCAGATTAGGCCAAGTTGCTCATTAGACTTTGTCTAAATTTTAAAGATATAAAGTGTTGATAAAGCTTTTAGGACCGTACACTAAAAACATTGTTTGCACATATGAGTAGGAAGCAGATGTATTAATATAATATGTTACCCAACAAGATACAGGAACAATTATGTATATTTAATTAAGTAGTTAGTGGACTTAAAACCTGCAGTAGAAACTCCAGTTTTTATAAAACAAATACCGTAGGGAGAGAATTGAAGACTTGATGTTTGTAAATGTTATATACATTTTCTTCACAAGCAACTAATGGCTGGTTATTTGTAATCACGTTTTCTCATAATGTATGTTGTAAATGACCTTTTTTTAGTGGTAGGCCTATGAAAAAAAAAACTGATATTGGTATTTGAAAAAAGGTGAATTTTATTGGTACATACTAAAGTATAGAGTCAAATTTGTTTCTATGCATTAACAAAGGTCCGTACTGTAATAATTTTGTGTGTAATATACAAGCATTCTTTAATATGTTTACGAGATTCTCCCAATTTTATTTGCATTAATTCAGACCGTAGTAACATTAAATTCCACTGTAACCCACTATTAATACTTAATCATTTGCATGTTAACAGAAACTGTACATTGCTTTTTATTGCATTATGTTGAAAAAAGGATTTTAATGTACTTGTTTGGTTATACATTAGATTGTACTAGGTTCTAAATTGGAAGTACGTCTTAATTCCGGTACTTTGAATAAATACAGCCTTTAATGTTATATACAGACTTTGAATGTACACTAACTAAGGAAATGTCTGTTAAGTCTAATTAATTTTAAAAACCTAAAAGGTTAGTTAAATAATTAAACGTAGCCACAACCTCCCAAAATCATCTCTGTACCGTAATTATGTGCGATAAATGTAAACTAATTTCTGTACTTCCAATAAATACACCCTTTTAATGTACACGAACAAAGTAAATTTATTTGTTACATTGTACATAACCTCCATTAGCTGGCATTACTTACTTCGAATAAATACAGCCTTTTATCCATACAATAAATACAGCCTTTGAATGTACACTAACTAAGGAAACGTTTGTCAAGTCTAATTAATTTTAAAAATGTAAAAGGTTAAGTTATATTGTTACACGTAGCCACAACCTCCCAAAATCGTCTCTGTACCGTAATTATGTGCGATAAATGTAAACTAATTTCTGTACTTCCAATAAATACAAGCTTTTAATGTACACTAACAAAGTAAATTTTATATAAGTTACATTGTCGTACATAACCTCCATAAGCTGGCATTAGTTACTAGTGAAGAAAACAGTTGGATGTACACATCGGACACCGAAATATTTACACGCGCGGCGACGGAAGTTACATTTTGCCGCTGACTATTCCCCAAGACCCATGACCCGACTATTCCCTAAGACCCAATGTGTGTAAATGTTCGTTATCATCTTTAGGCTAATAAATAGCAAGGATCTAGCTTACGATGGTACGGCAAACTCAAACTTCCGTCTCCTCATTTGTACTTAGTTTCAGTGTCCAGATTTCTACTGGATGTGTATTATTCCCAAGTAACTAATGGCAGATTATGGAGGTTATGTACGACAATGTAACTTAAATAAAATTTGCTTTGTTAGTGTACATTAATAAGGTGTATTTATTGGAAGTACAGAAATTAGTTTCCATTTCCCGCACATAATTACGGTACAGAGACGATTTTTGGAGGTTGTGTCTACGTTTAACAATGTAACAACCTTTTAGATTTTTAAAATTAATTAGACTTAACAAACATTTCCTTAGTTAGTGTACATTAAAAGGCTGTTTGTATTGTGTGGATAAAAGGCTGTATTTATTCGAAGTACCGGAATTAAAACCTATTTCCAATTTAGAACGTATAACCTAGTACGTTATTGGTACATATTTTATTGGGGTTTATTGATACATATTTTATTAAAAGGCTGTATTTACTGGAAGTACAGAAATTAATTTCCATTTATCGCACATAATTACGGTACAGACGATTTTTGGAGGTTGTGTCTACGTTTAACAATCTAACTTAACCTTTTAGATTTTTAAAATTAATTAGACTTAAAAACATTTTCCTTAGTTAGTGTACATTCAAAGGCTGTAGTTATTGTATGGATAAAAGGCTGTATATAACATTAAAGGCTGTATTTATTCCAGGTACCGGAATTAAAACCTACTTCCAATTTAGAACCTATAGCCAAGTACAATCTAACATATAACCAAACAAGTACATTCAAATCCTTTTTTCAACATAATGCAATAAAAAGCAGTGTGCAGTTTCTGTTAACATGCAAATGATTAAGTATTAATAATGGGTTACAGTGGAATTTAATGTTACTACGTCTGAATTAATGCAAATAAAATTGGAGAATCTCGTAAACATATTAAAGAATGCTTGTATATTACACACAAAATTATTACAGTACGGACCTTTGTTAATGAATAGAAACAAATAGGACTCTATACTTTAGTATGTACCAATAAAATTCACCTTTTTTCAAGTACAGTATCTATTGTATTTTCATACTCTTAAAAAAAGGCCATTAACAACATTTTAGTTACTTGTGAAGAAAACAGATATAACATTTCCAAACAAGAAATCTTCAATTCTCTCCCTATTTATTTTATAAAAACTGGAGTTTCTACTGCAGGTTTTTAAGTCCACTAACTACTTAATTTAATATACATAATTGTTCCTGATCTTGTTGGGTAACATGTTAATACATCTACTCCCTACTCATATCTCAAACAATGTTTTTAATGGTCGGTCCTAAACATCTTTAAAATTTAGACAAAGTCTAATAAGCAATTAGACCTAACCTGAATTACTACACTACATCTAAGAATATCTTATTCGGTCATTTAACTTTATTTATACATTTAATGCATCTTAATTAGCACATTAACAGAACTGCTGTGTCTTACAGTAACACAATACGTTACACTAACTGTAAAGAATTTCTTGTTTTCAGTTTTAAAAAGTTGAAATTGTGTATTCTTTTCTTTTCCATTCACTTTTTGTGAAACAACCTACATTAATATATGTACGCTTACTATATTGAAATCCAGTGTTCACTATCCAATAGTTAAAAATTTTGTGGAATTGTGAAATTAGTGACACTATGTACTAATGTGTGATTATCAGTTGAATTTCTGAATTCCTTTGATTCATTAATAAATTTTACTATTTTGTTTCTTTATGTCTATTGAATGATTTCTTATTAGTTTGTAATCTTTGCGTTTTCATTATTCATTTGTAAATTGTTGGATTTTGTTGTCCATAAATATCACTATAATATTGACGACTCGGAACACAAAGTTTTTTATAAGCAAAAACGTAAAGTTTTACCTTACAGCCTAAACCGGCTTTCACCTATAGAAGGCTTCATCAGAGGCTGTCGTTAGTAGCGCTGCTCGTCTTGTTGTTGGCGACAAGAAAGTGTTTCGAAAGATTGAAGCTGTGTGTGTGTGTGGTGAGATGTGTTCGAATAATGCGTGCGATTTGAATTGTGTCTGTTCGTTTAGGATGTCGTTTTTATTTGTTTTTGTGTGTTTGTATATTTCTAATTGTTCTAGAGTGTCTAGTTTTCGGCCTTTTGTGTGTACGTGTAGTATGTTCATGTTATTGTCGATGTTTTTATATGTGTGGTTTGCTTCAATGAGGTGGTTTGCGAAGGTAGATTCTGTAGTGGTGTGGAGTGCTTTAGTGTGTTCAATGTATCTCTGTTTGAAGCTACGTCCTGTCTGGCCTATGTAGAATTTACTGCAATTTGAACAATTTAGTTTATATACACCGGGTAGATCGAATTTGTTTTGTGCTTTGGGCATGCGTTTTGATAGTGTGTGTTCTGTTTTGTTAGTAGTTTTGTAAGCGATTCTGTATCCTGCTTTTTTGAATTTGTGGGCAATTTTTTCTGTTTGTTTGTTGATGTATGTTAGTGTTATGAATTTGTTGTTTTCTGTCTTTGTCTGTTGTTTGTTTTGTGTTTTGTGTAGGAGTTTACTGACTATTGTTCTGTCATAACCATTATGACAGAAAACAACAAATTCATAACACTAACATACATCAACAAACAAACAGAAAAAATTGCCCACAAATTCAAAAAAGCAGGATACAGAATCGCTTACAAAACTACTAACAAAACAGAACACACACTATCAAAACGCATGCCCAAAGCACAAAACAAATTCGATCTACCCGGTGTATATAAACTAAATTGTTCAAATTGCAGTAAATTCTACATAGGCCAGACAGGACGTAGCTTCAAACAGAGATACATTGAACACACTAAAGCACTCCACACCGCTACAGAATCTACCTTCGCAAACCACCTCATTGAAGCAAACCACACATATAAAAACATCGACAATAACATGAACATACTACACGTACACACAAAAGGCCGAAAACTAGACACTCTAGAACAATTAGAAATATACAAACACACAAAAACAAATAAAAACGACATCCTAAACGAACAGACACAATTCAAATCGCACGCATTATTCGAACACATCTCACCACACACACACACACAGCTTCAATCTTTCGAAACACTTTCTCGTCGCCAACAACAAGACGAGCAGCGCTACTAACGACAGCCTCTGATGAAGCCTTCTATAGGTGAAAGCCGGTTTAGGCTGTAAGGTAAAACTTTACGTTTTTGCTTATAAAAAACTTTGTGTTCCGAGTCGTCAATATTATAGTGATATTTAGTTAAGTAACGGACACGTCATGGACAACGAAATCCAAGAATTGTTGTCCATGACATGTCCATTGGTTAACTAATTATCATTAAAACACACAGAGGATTGATCCTCTTTTCCAAGATCACAAGTATGTTTCAAGACCATTTGCAGGTCAGGTATTGTTCTGTCTGTTCACTTTCTGAAAGGGGTTGAGGAGCAAGGGGGAAGATGTCTCCATTAAAACACACACACACACTAGCAGCACACAATTCCTTTTTTTCTTTATTTAATTTGAATTCTGTATTAGAACAAATGTTTTCAGAGTTTACAAGTTTTTTTTTTAATTTCTTGGATTAATTTTTTTTAATTTTATGCAATGTGGACACATACAGAGGAGTGTCAGTTTTTTATGTTTTTTCAATAAATAAAAATGAAGGGGGGGAGAGAGAGAGACCAAAAATGACACGTACAGAAATTTCATCAGAACTTTTCCTGATATTAAAAAAATAACTAAATAATGAATGGCAAAGAACATTAACAAAATTAATGGAAATTATAGTTATAATTTCTTGTCTAATGAGCAGGTACTAGTAATGGCTTCATATACTTCACATCTTAAATTATAAACCTATTACAAACGTATTTGGTATACTCAGCTTGAAACAAACGTTCAGACCAACAAAAATGGTTTAAATGTTGCCATGCTGCATTATTAGTAGGTACTGTTGAAACAGCAGGTTGATTATAATTGTTTTTAGAACAGACTTCTGGAATGTTGTGTGCAGGTGTATTGTGTTCAAGTAGCAAGTTTCCACTACTTTATAAAACATATCCTAGAAGCAAACTTTGACATCCAGTTGCTGTTGCTGAGAAACCTTACTAAGGGACTTATAAAAAAAAGAAAAACAACAATTACACGCTTGCTCTTTTGAACATCTGATGAAAAGGTTTTGTAAAGTGTACCTAACCTAAAAATGTACAATCCTCGACTTGTCTTTGTATTCCATACTTCTAGCAGTTTTACATGATGTATTGCTAACACGAATAAGAAAAGTTTAAATCTGCTGAAGGTCTAAACGAGTGATAGTTATTTCCAGACTGACAGGGCCATAAAATAATTCTGAAAGAATTGTGTTTTTACAACACCATCCTTTATCAAGTGACTACTCAAATCTGCCAGTTTTTCACAGCAAACTGAAGTTTGATGATTTGATCCATCATGACCTAGTGATGGTCCAAACATTTCAAGGATTCTCCTAGCCTTAAAAAATTGGACTGGCGTCATTGAGTGACTAATGTTAAATTTACTTTGGGATACTTCCAAACATAATACAGTTTACAATAAACAAACAAAACTTTATGCCTGTCTAATTTTTCCAGAACTCCATACACATAATTTGATCTGGATAGAACATTAATTAAACAATAATACTATTCGATGCAAATAAATAAAATATCGGTATGGAGAACCATACATGACTTCCATGTTTTAAGATTTATATTTAAAATCATTTTAGAAATGAAATATTTCCACAAAAACTACTTCTATCTTCAGCCTCAAGCACAGAATTGTGGTCACTAACATATACCACCTCACGTTAGCGCAATCGATTTTCACTGATGATGGCAGTCGATGGCACTTCCGAAACGTCTGGTTTTGCAGAAAACATCGGACCACAGCCAAACAGCCCGTGAATTTTATCAACAAACTACTTCTTTGTTGCCGATAACGTAGTACACATATAAAAAATTATCCCCTCCCCTTCACCAATCATTTTCATTTATAGATAAATTTTATTGCTACAGCTATAAATACTACTATACTATAATTTTCCATTACATCCGTACTAATATATTATTTATCTATCTACTAATACTGACCATACTTAATAACATCTAAATTACTTGAAAATATAGTTCATAGTTTTTCTATATATACTCAGTACATTACTTTTCAAAATTATGGAAACTTATAGAGTCAATTGAGTGTGTGTTTAAAATTTATAAAAATGTATAAAATTTATAAAAATTAAATTAATAAAGCAAATTACTGAGAGTTGAGACGCTTTTCACTGAACAGTTCAAATACTAAAATAAAAAAGTAATATATACACTATGTAATTTTGCTTGTAAACTTTTGTGTTAAGAACAACTTTCTTGTTTATTAATTATTAATAATTATATTTAATTATAATTTATTATAATTACAATTAAAAAAAATGTGTTTATCACACATTTTATTTCTCTCAGTACCAAGTGTTTAACCCTTTTTATAATGACCCATCCTCAGTAGCTTGACAATGCCTCGTCACAGAATAGGTGAAACATTAAAGCCAAGAAAATTAAAATGTGTAGGTCTATTGAACAAAAAAAAAACTTCAGAATTATTTAGTAAACGATGTAGTTCAAGTGACCAATTTAATAGTACACTACTAAGAGATGAATGGGTCAGGACACATTACTAGAACAAGGAGCAACAGGTGAACTAAGTATTTACTAAATGGAACACTCCCTGCTATCTACAAAAACTCAAAGTAGTAGCAGCCAGTCACTAGGAGAGCCTGAATCACTAATTATATAGTGAGAAACTGAGTAGAACTGTTTCGGAAGTGAAGGATGAAAGGGCAAAAGTGGGAAAAGGCTTTGTTCTAAACAATAAAATGTATTTTCTGTATGTTAAATTATCTGTACTACTTTGGAAATAATAAAGCCAAGGTCACTTTGGAAGTAAATGATGAGGTCTGATTATAAATCTTTATAAGAGGTTTATATGAAATTAATTGACAAGTTGATATCATTACAGAGAGAGAGGGGGGAGAGATAGAGAAGGCTTGCATTATAACTCCACATACTGTATTGTAACAATGGAACTATATGGAACAGTTGTGAGTGTCGTTCTACCCATTTCTAGGCTAGCTGAGCAGGTACATGTTTCTGCCAAGGCCGCACTCAAGTATACTCTAGTTTTCATGTGCTTGTTAAGGACGCATGTTATGGAACATTGGTCTGGAACCCTGCAGGCTAGTTTTCATGTGCTTGTTAAGGACGCATGTTATGGAACATTGGTCTGGAACCCTGCAGGCTATACATAGGCGACAGCTGCCGCTTAGAAGTCAGTTGTAAGTGGTGATTTATTCAAGTGCAGTTCGAAGTATTGCGGTGAAGTGTTATTGTGTTACATTTAGTGTGGAACTGTAATACTTGACATTATTATTCCGTGTGGACAAATTTAACTAGAATTACTGTACAGGAGAATGATGTTGATTATAAATTGTTATTTGTGATTAATTAAAGCTAAATATCACTATAATATTGACGACTCGGAACACAATGTTTTTTATAAGTAAAAACGTAAAGTTTTACCTTACAGCCTAAACCGGCTTTCACCTGTAAGGTAAAACTTTACGTTTTTACTTATAAAAAACATTGTGTTCCGAGTCGTCAATATTATAGTGATATTTAGTTAAGTAACGGACACGTCATGGACAACGAAATCCAAGAATTTAATTAAAGCTGTTAATTTGTGATTTCACTGGTGTCTGTATTTGTTTTCCACTGTACCATATGACGATCAGCGAGACCGTCATAACAGTATATTACAAGAAAATATTTACCATAGTGACTATTCACCATATACGCAATGGTGACATCATTTTAAGCAAAAATTATGATCACACACCATTCCTTGGTCTCAATTTTAATCCGAATCTGAACCAAGGGACCCTGACTCTTTCATAACTGCTAAATGCTGTGTTTTTGAATGACTGAAGGATTTCGATTTTGCATTTTACTTTAAGTTTTCAATCAGCCATATTTTTCCTGTCACTGACACTCTATTCAACATTCTTCAAACCAAAACGTCTGACTTGAAACAATATATCAAGAATAGAAAAGAGATTGCTATCACCTCAGAGATTCTAGGGACAATTTTGAAGTTGTATAAAAAATTAGACGACAATAAGTTGGAAACTACTAAGGAGAGATGTTCTGAAGATGCTCATTAAATCCAAAAAGCAAATATATGCATCCCTACAGTAAAATTATTTAAACTATGATTAGATAAATGGAGGTGAGATTTCAGGACCTCGATTAGCTGCACTTTCTTGAACTGTTAGATTCAAACAAATTTCTGTGCTTCAAAGCCCAATTTTCTTATAACTTCTTTTTGTCACTTAAATTAAGTTAGTGTTTTTTTTTTTTTTAATTTAGGAAAACAAAACTTTTTATGGGTAAAAACACGTAAAAGTTTTACCTTATAACCTGAACCGGTTTTCACTTTTAAAAAGCTTCTTCAGAGGTTTTTACATAAAAAGTTTTGTGTTCCGAGTCGTAGTGAAATAATTATATTTAGTTAAGTAACGGACATGTCATGGACAACGAAATCCAAGAATTTAATTTAGGAAATTTGCAGAGCAAAATAGTGTCAGTTTACAGCCTTTTCAAACAACTAAAATGATGGCTATCTTGAAACAAACATGTTCAGCAGAAGAAGCATTCCAGAAACATATAAATTATGTTGTTTAGTATCAACAATACCAGTGAGCACTTCCACTGTCGAGTGCACCTTCTCTTGTTTTAAACACCTAAAAGATGTCTGTGCAATACCCAGTGTGAGAATAGGCTTTCCAAACTTTCCCTGTTATCAATTAAAAAAGGCTTACTAGATGAGCTGCAAAGTCAGAGATACTTCTATGATGCTTTCAACATGTGAAATTCCTTTAGCTAGGTGACACAAGGATGCACTAATTTACAAATTAAAGTAAAGTTTTCTTACTTATTCACTTATTTTATTTGTTGTCTTTCCTTAATTATTTTTACCTGTTTTGTTTAATTTATTAAATTATTTATTTATATCTTTGTTTATGTTTATTCCATTTCTAAAAATTGTGCCCGCTAATGAAAGGTGTATTTGAAACTAGTACCCTTTGACAGAAGCCAACTGCACGCCACTCCCAGTAACAGATATATTGAAACAGATGTATAGTAAAAGAGGTTGAGTCACTATTTCTGCCTCAGTGGTTATCAGTGTGAACCAGTGGTTACTTACAGACTGAAACAATAGCTGTTTATCTATGTTGGGATACATACAAAGCATGTGTATATTACTGCCAGTACTTTACACACCCACCTTAGAAATTTAAAAACATTCATACATTATATATCATAACCCATGTCATTCCAGTATCTCAGTGTTGTAAAACTACCACTGATTTCAGTATCCTGTTCATACATATTCTGATTAACCAATGTTTTACATTTTTAATCATTTCTTTATTTCTGTTTTTGATCATTTTACATGTTTTAATTTCAATTCACTTTTTGCTTCCTCACAATACTTTTCATTTTGTTATACCTGTTTTTGTATTATGTACTTTGCTGTTTTTTGTCAACCAAAATAAACTTTTTGTTTGTTCTTTAAGCTGCTCTCATTTGTATTACCTTCAGATTGACAACAAATTCTTTGTACAATTCACTTTCAAATTCAATATCCCTAGAATACAAATTAGGTGAAACTAAGTAAGCTGCTATGTTGTGTTAGTTAGTAGTCATGTAGTTTCCTTTGGACCATTTTATAATCACAAATTGTGCAAAAACTGCAAGTCCAAATATTCAAAACTGTAAAAATTATAAAAACTGTTTTTTGCTTCATTTCTGAGCCAAACTTTGAGAACAAATCCAATACAAAGAAAATACACTATAGGTTCTGTCTGTCTCATGCAAACCATGGTAGTCCAGATACTCTTAAAGTTATACTACCACATTATTAGTATACAATAGGGCATCATCTAACCAAATGACAATTAACTAGAATGTTAATTATTTGGCATATTTCTTAAGAGTGTTTAAAATTCTAAATTGGATTACATGGCTGGGAGATGAATGACTATGACTCAAGTATTTGTTTTTGATTACTGTGTCCCGCTGTCTCTATACCAACTAATCTTCTTTATATTTCTCTGTGATTGGTATTCCCATTACACCTTCCACTGGTAAATTTGTCATGTTTCAACATGATTTGTTCTACAAATAAATGAAGGTAAAATAAATTATATGATTCTACCAGGATAGCACGTTCAAAACAATAAATATATGCCAGTTTTTCAGTGTTTGTGACAACTGAGTTCATCAATTCATCACAGTACAAATTCCAAGCGCTATCTGAGTTGAGTTTTAACCAATTAAATGTAATGTAAGAACATACGTATATGAAAAATTTTTACTTTTTAACAGATCCTAATTTCAGATGGAAAGAAACTGTTGATCTAAACTAATGACAAGAGCAACTATGACTTTCTTTAAAAAAAAAGACATCCCAGTGCTACTGCAGCTTCACCACAACAAAAATAATAAACATGCAGTCGTCATATTTGAGAGAAACACTTGAGAATGTATCCTCCTGAAAAACTCTTAATGTAAAAGAAATGTTGGAAGGCCTGTGTGGACCCAGATCCTTGAATTAGTGAATTACACAATTAGAAAGTTGTTCCAATGGGTACAAACTGTTTGAAAGACAACTTCAGGAGGCGAAGATTCAACTAGGTTTACAATGCCCTTACTGAGTTATTATGATTACTATTTTCTTATAATTCAATTTCAAGACTTTTCAATTCAGATGCTATAGTAAATAACCAACCACCAAATGTGAATACATGATAAACCAGACATACAATTTTATCATGTTACACTGAATACATACTATATCATCATTACACATCATGTTATCTAATAAATATGTCTAACAAATTAAAACTTTCAGATTGAGAGTCTTTAGAAGTACTGATATAAACACTACAACCACATATTTAATTAATTACAAACAAAATTAATTAATTAATTACTATTAATAGCCTACAGAACCAACAACACCATTAGAAAACACATAAATAACACTAACAAAGACATTGACACATACAGCAAAACAGGGGTTTATAAATTAAATTGTAATGATTGCCAACAATTCTACATCGGCCAGACGGGAAGATCTTCTTCTTCCAGATTTTCTGAACATTTAAAAGCCCTCACCACAAACTACATACATTCCACATTTGCCACACATTTACATAACGAAAACCACAGTTACACAAACATAGAACACAACATGGAAATATTACACTACTTACCTAAAAGTAGAAAACTAAACACAGCTGAACAATTTGAAATATACAGATATCACACACTACAACCAAACAACATATTAAATGAACAAATACATTATAAATCACATACACTATTCGACACACTGATCCACACACAAAATTCGAACCTCAGCGCCAATCCCTTCCCACCATCAACCCCCACCACACACACCATTTTTCCGTAACGGTTATTCTGTAATCGACAGTCAGTATTACACCCACTGAAGAAGAGAAACAACATCTCGAAACGTTTGGGAAGTGACAACAGTAAGTTCATTAGTGAAAGTTTTATATATATTATTAAATTAATAAAGTGAACGAAGAGGATGCAACAACAAGATAATTTTATAACAGATTTGTATTAGTTTTTTGAGAATTTATTCCTATCCTGCAATAAGCATATTTTCAAACACATAAGGATGTGTGTCATGTAATTTACAGATTGCACCAAAAGAAACAATAATAATATATCTTTTCAATTAAACAAAAATTGGTCTTGTAATATGAGTCGGTAATACAGCAGGAACTAATAAGTTATTTGCTATTACAAAATGCCTTATTCCTTTTTCATGATGATCAGATTTTGCTATACGCCTGCATAAATAGAAATTATTAAAATGCTTAATTCTCAATACAAAGTATTTAAACTATTTAACATGAAAAGTTCATCATGTCACACATTCTAGTAACAAGGTAAGTTTTTGGAATAGTGTTTTAGCTGAATTTATACACTAGGAGGACACTCAACATTTAGTTTGTGTGTGTAACTCTGGTTAATCAAAGAGAATTATTTGTGTACATTCAAATTTAATAATACAAATCTACTACCATAAAGACCTGTAATGCTATGCATTAAAGAATTTTAATTAACTTCATATGGGGGAAAACTGGTTTACATACATTATTTCTGAAAATAATAATCCTGAAATGTAATCAGTACTTATATCAAGTTAAGTGCAATAATTAAATAGATTCTTCAACTTGGACGTTGCAAACTTCAGGTGCTAAGCCTTTACTTTATTTTTAATTTAACATCAGTTTATGTTCGGCAACGTTAAAAAGAACATGTTATAGCCTCTGAGAAAGTACACAGTGAGTGGAAGCTGGCTTAAATGAAGGTAACCATTTTATCTAATAATTAGTGTCCCATGGTAGAAAACAAGTGCAATACATATTATAAAAAGAAGGATATTGTTTTTTACTTCCATGTTCCATAAGGAAATGGATGGAAAAAAAATCGCGTTCGAGATAAGGGCTGATTCTGATTGTACTACCCTCAAAACATGAAGAAAAGTCATTTTTTGAAAGATGTCTGTGTGTAGAATTTTGTCTATGGCGAATGATAACTGCCGCAAATTCAAATAATTTTTTGCATATTGTAGAGGACTCAAGGTCTGTTGATTTTGGTGAAGATCGGTTAAGGAGAAGGGGTAGTTTACCTGCAACGTTTTATGTTTTAACAAGAGTAAAGTACTTAATTTTGATAAATAAAGTATCCTGAAAAGAAGGTCATAATAATCCACTGTAGAAAGGTAGGTGAAATATCTATAAATGAAAAGGGGTAGGGGGAAGTTGAAGGGGGAGGGGATTATTTTCTATAAATGAAAATGATTGGTGAAGGGGAGGGGATAATTTTTTATATGTGTACTACGTTATCGGCAACAAAGAAGTAGTTTGTTGATAAAATTCCTTCATGGGCTGTTTGGCTGTGGTCCAATGTTTTCTGCAAAACCAGACGTTTCGGAAGTGCCATCGACTGCCATCATCAGTGAAAATCGAGTGCGCTAACGTGAGGTGGTATATGTTAGTGACCACAATTCTGTGCTTGAGGCTGAAGATAGAAGTAGTTTCTGTGGAAATATTTCATTTCTAAAATGATTTTAAATATAAATCTTAAAACATGGAAGTCATGTATGGTTCTCCATACCGATATTTTATTTATTTGCATCGAATAGTATTATTGTTTAATTAATGTTCTATCCAGATCAAATTATGTGTATGGAGTTCTGGAAAAATTAGACAGGCATAAAGTTTTGTTTGTTTATTGTAAACTGTATTATGTTTGGAAGTATCCCAAAGTAAATTTAACATTAGTCACTCAATGACGCCAGTCCAATTTTTTAAGGCTAGGAGAATCCTTGAAATGTTTGGACCATCACTAGGTCATGATGGATCAAATCATCAAACTTCAGTTTGCTGTGAAAAACTGGCAGATTTGAGTAGTCACTTGATAAAGGATGGTGTTGTAAAAACAACAATTCTTTCAGAATTATTTTATGGCCCTGTCAGTCTGGAAATAACTATCACTCGTTTAGACCTTCAGCAGATTTAAACTTTTCTTATTCGTGTTAGCAATACATCATGTAAAACTGCTAGAAGTATGGAATACAAAGACAAGTCGAGGATTGTACATTTTTAGGTTAGGTACACTTTACAAAACCTTTTCATCAGATGTTCAAAAGAGCAAGCGTGTAATTGTTGTTTTTCTTTTTTTTTTATAAGTCCCTTAGTAAGGTTTCTCAGCAACAGCAACTGGATGTCAAAGTTTGCTTCTAGGATATGTTTTATAAAGTAGTGGAAACTTGTTACTTGAACACAATACACCTGCACACAACATTCCAGAAGTCTGTTCTAAAAACAATTATAATCAACCTGCTGTTTCAACAGTACCTACTAATAATGCAGCATGGCAACATTTAAACCATTTTTGTTGGTCTGAACGTTTGTTTCAAGCTGAGTATACCAAATACGTTTGTAATAGGTTTATAATTTAAGATGTGAAGTATATGAAGCCATTACTAGTACCTGCTCATTAGACAAGAAATTATAACTATAATTTCCATTAATTTTGTTAATGTTCTTTGCCATTCATTATTTAGTTATTTTTTTAATATCAGGAAAAGTTCTGATGAAATTTCTGTACGTGTCATTTTTGGTCTCTCTCTCTCCCCCCCTTCATTTTTATTTATTGAAAAAAACATAAAAAACTGACACTCCTCTGTATGTGTCCACATTGCATAAAATTAAAAAAAATTAATCCAAGAAATTAAAAAAAAAACTTGTAAACTCTGAAAACATTTGTTCTAATACAGAATTCAAATTAAATAAAGAAAAAAAGGAATTGTGTGCTGCTAGTGTGTGTGTGTGTTTTAATGGAGACATCTTCCCCCTTGCTCCTCAACCCCTTTCAGAAAGTGAACAGACAGAACAATACCTGACCTGCAAATGGTCTTGAAACATACTTGTGATCTTGGAAAAGAGGATCAATCCTCTGTGTGTTTTAATGATAATTAGTTAACCAATGGACATGTCATGGACAACAAAATCCAACAATTTACAAATGAATAATGAAAACGCAAAGATTACAAACTAATAAGAAATCATTCAATAGACATAAAGAAACAAAATAGTAAAATTTATTAATGAATCAAAGGAATTCAGAAATTCAACTGATAATCACACATTAGTACATAGTGTCACTAATTTCACAATTCCACAAAATTTTTAACTATTGGATAGTGAACACTGGATTTCAATATAGTAAGCGTACACATATTAATGTAGGTTGTTTCACAAAAAGTGAATGGAAAAGAAAAGAATACACAATTTCAACTTTTTAAAACTGAAAACAAGAAATTCTTTACAGTTAGTGTAACGTATTGTGTTACTGTAAGACACAGCAGTTCTGTTAATGTGCTAATTAAGATGCATTAAATGTATAAATAAAGTTAAATGACCGAATAAGATATTCTTAGATGTAGTGTAGTAATTCAGGTTAGGTCTAATTGCTTATTAGACTTTGTCTAAATTTTAAAGATGTTTAGGACCGACCATTAAAAACATTGTTTGAGATATGAGTAGGGAGTAGATGTATTAATATAATGTTACCCAACAAGATCAGGAACAATTATGTATATTAAATTAAGTAGTTAGTGGACTTAAAAACCTGCAGTAGAAACTCCAGTTTTTATAAAATAAATAGGGAGAGAATTGAAGATTTCTTGTTTGGAAATGTTATATCTGTTTTCTTCACAAGTAACTAAAATGTTGTTAATGGCCTTTTTTTAAGAGTATGAAAATACAATAGATACTGTACTTGAAAAAAGGTGAATTTTATTGGTACATACTAAAGTATAGAGTCCTATTTGTTTCTATTCATTAACAAAGGTCCGTACTGTAATAATTTTGTGTGTAATATACAAGCATTCTTTAATATGTTTACGAGATTCTCCAATTTTATTTGCATTAATTCAGACGTAGTAACATTAAATTCCACTGTAACCCATTATTAATACTTAATCATTTGCATGTTAACAGAAACTGCACACTGCTTTTTATTGCATTATGTTGAAAAAAGGATTTGAATGTACTTGTTTGGTTATATGTTAGATTGTACTTGGCTATAGGTTCTAAATTGGAAGTAGGTTTTAATTCCGGTACCTGGAATAAATACAGCCTTTAATGTTATATACAGCCTTTTATCCATACAATAACTACAGCCTTTGAATGTACACTAACTAAGGAAAATGTTTTTAAGTCTAATTAATTTTAAAAATCTAAAAGGTTAAGTTAGATTGTTAAACGTAGACACAACCTCCAAAAATCGTCTGTACCGTAATTATGTGCGATAAATGGAAATTAATTTCTGTACTTCCAGTAAATACAGCCTTTTAATAAAATATGTATCAATAAACCCCAATAAAATATGTACCAATAACGTACTAGGTTATACGTTCTAAATTGGAAATAGGTTTTAATTCCGGTACTTCGAATAAATACAGCCTTTTATCCACACAATACAAACATCCTTTTAATGTACACTAACTAAGGAAATGTTTGTTAAGTCTAATTAATTTTAAAAATCTAAAAGGTTGTTACATTGTTAAACGTAGACACAACCTCCAAAAATCGTCTCTGTACCGTAATTATGTGCGGGAAATGGAAACTAATTTCTGTACTTCCAATAAATACACCTTTTTAATGTACACTAACAAAGTAAATTTTATTTAAGTTACATTGTCGTACATAACCTCCATAATCTGCCATTAGTTACTTGTGAATAATACACATCCAGTAGAAATCTGGACATGGAAAATACGTACAAACGAGGAGACGGAAGTTTGAGTTTGCCGTACCATCGTAAGCTAGATCCATAGTAATAAATACAATAGTAAGCTTAAAGGATACACATAGTAATAGTAATAATACACATCGTACTCTGTGGTCCTGCGCATGTGCGAAGGGAATGCAAATTTTGTTAGCCTCGCAAGGAGGTGTTTGTCTACTGCGCATCTGAGACCTTAGTGTTCAATTTTAATCGTCTTGCCTCTACTTTGTGGTGGAAAAGAAGCTATCATTTCTTATGAGATTACAACGTTGTGAAGTTTGTCTTGTAACAGATTTTCATCCACGTTGTATGTAGCGTATTCGTATTAAACCATTTTTGGTTTTATTTCATACTAACTACAAATTAGGGATTTATCCATATCCGACAGACCTATAGTTACATTGTAAAAGAAACATCGTTAACGACAAAGTTGCAAACAGCGAGGTCTATTATCTGTAACGGTTGGCAATATGTTATAATACTTGCACTGTGCCTGTGATTTATATTCGATTATTGTTTGTCATTTTGCATTAAAAATCGTGACGTTGTTAGATAGAGGTTAGAAGACATGGCGTTATTTTTAAGTGAAAAACCTAATAGTGTTCTTCCAGAATACAAAGATATACCGAGACAAATGGGATTTAGCCCTTACGCTGACAATGGAGGGTAAGCTTGCAATTTGTTCAAAAGCGTATATGTTGGTGAGATAATTGTTCTTATGAAATTAATTGTACCAAGAATATTAAAATTAATATGTAGTTTTTTGAATAAAATGCATTACACTATTGAAATTGGTTTAAGATGTAGTACAGTATAACTTTGTTGAAGTAAAAATATGCAAGTTCATATTTTCTCATTAATAAAAAAAGCATTATTTACCGCATTGACTATAGTACTCTAATTTTTAACTATATAATATGTAACTTCATACTTCAGTATCACTCTAGAGATTCTGCATTTCAGCCTTTGAAAAGAGAACAGCATTGTGTGAAAAGAGAACAGCTGCAAGTCATTATGCATTTTTCGCAACTTGAAAATAAAAAGTGCACACACAAAGTAGAAACACAAAGAACATGGTTTTTGCAAGTTTTGTGACAGCCAGATCACTCTGAACCATTACCAAGCTGTATTCAGTCTTTACTTTAGAAGCTTTAAAACAACTCTTTAAATGAATGCTTTAGGAGAAGAAGAGATAGGAAATGAATATTTGCAGATCTTATTTGAAGCATATAATAATTCAACACATGTTATTAAATAAAGTACAAATAGAAAAGTGAATCTGGCAGAGAGGTAGCCTATCATCAGAGTTATTGTCAGCATTGTTAAGGCAATGAAAGTGGGAAAACAGGGAGAGTAAGTGTACTTAATAGAGGAATTAGGTAAACATTAAAATAGAGGAATTTACATTTTTATTATGAATAGATGTCTCACTACAGTTTTATTTAAAGGATGCTTCTCAGAAGGGTGCTCTTGTCAAGTTGTCTAAAATATTTTCAAGAAATAGTGCCCTTGTAGTTATAGTTTGTAGTTGCGAGTTATACAATTTCTGAGTAACTAACAGAAATAGTGATAATAAGCATTATTACTTATGTCTGTTATCTGAACTAGAGTACGGTATACAGGGTAATTGTTTTGACATTCAAGCATACATTTGACACTATACTTCAGTCATGCTTATTACTCCAGGTTGTCTTTTCAAAGGCTGAAATCTAGAAACTCTAGAGTAGTGAAGTATGAAGTTAAATATAATAATTCAAAATTAGAGTACTACAGTCAAAGCTGCCTGGTTATATACTCAGTATTGTTGGTTTTTAGTACTTTTTATGAATCAAGTAATTAATTAAAAATTAAATAATGCTTTTTTATTATTAAGAAAACATGAACTTACATAATTTTGCAAACATAACATGACTGACTATTCAAAAATTGATTAGTTAACACCACCGAATTAGCTTAGAAATTACAACAACAACAAAATGGTAAAGTACGGTAGTTTTTTGATTGCAGTGTTGCGTTTCTGTAATGTATCAAGAGATAATTACCATATTAACAGGTTCATGTTAAAAATTTTGTATTAATTATGTTTACAAATAATAGAATTGCATTTATTGACAAGTTTCTTAGTTTTACCATGGAGTTCAAGTGCTAGTGAGTTGTAAATATGTGTGAATGAGGCTTAGGTTTTTAAAATTCTTTTAAGATGCTATAGTTACACTTTATCATATCTAGTTTATGCTTTATCATAAAATACGAATGTGAAATTAATTTTCATAATTCAGCAATATATTAATGTTTATAGTAATGTGACGTGTGCAATTATATCTGATTGAGCAAACTGTTCCTGGCAGATTTGAAATATACATTCTGCTATTGTTAATAGTAATGGGCAGTCAGTATACTCTGCATATATGCCATACCTACTTTTAGATACATTAGTAACTTGGATAAACCTAATTGGCGTAATGGTTAATATGTACTGTCTGTCTGGCCGCAATTCGATGATCGAGCATTGTGTAAGGTGGGAGAAGCATGGCCGGGTACTATGGTAGGCTAAGTGGGGGTGTTGTAATCTCTAAGCTGAGAACATTACCTCGTCTCACTAGTCCCTCACCCCCCTCCATTTAGCTCGTCTCTTGCTCTCTTAACGCATTCACGCATTCCTAACAAAATCATATTACCATGTACTTCAGAAGCAAATACAGTGGAACTTGTTTATAACGAATGTGTAAATTTCTTCCTTGTAACCGATATTCGTTTCCCCGCGAAATACAGAAAATTTTCCAATAAAGAAATAGGCTTCATATTGTCAAAAGATAATTATAAAAAAAAAAGTGTATGAATTACAGAATTTAATTTCAAAAAATAAATTAACTAAGCAAATGCATAAACTACAAAATTTAATCATGTAAATTAACATTTATGTTTAGTAGGCTATACACTAAAATAATTAAGTTACCTGTAATTGACTACAGTTCGCTGTAGTGCACAGAAGCTCGAGTAAATTTAAATCTAATGTTGGGGTATTACATTTTAATTCAACAAATTTTCAAAAATTTTATTGCATCATTATTTTTGATTTTGATGATATTTGGTATATGATAACTACCCACCTTGTAGTGGTCAAAAAATATTTTTCTATATTTTAAAAAAAAATTTTTCTTGAGTAATAGACTATTTTCTAACTTGCCAATAGGTAAAAACAGCCATTTTCGTCACTTTTTCCATGAGCTGTAGCATTCTTATTTTACACCGTACAGAGGTCAAAAAGGGCTTTTTGGAAAGAGTAAAGATGGAACTTCATCTTAGTGTACTCAAAATTCATTTTGTTACATAACCAAATCTTGTAATGTGTACTGAAGTTACGTTTACAAATTGTTGTTTTTTCAAATTTTGGGCCCAAAATAAATAATGAAGGGCTTAGGGTAACAGGCCTGTTTTTTACCTTTTAACTCTTAGGTACTAGTAGTACTTATAAAAAAAAATTGGACTGTTACCGAGTGTCCTTCATTAAAAAAAATGGCGGCCAAATTGTAAGATTTTGAAAATGTCTCATTTTTGGGGCCCAAAAACCACATGTGGGACAGGTGGCAAAAATCTGAGATTTTACAGCAGTAAGTACTTTTTATGTACTTTAAAACCATATAAAATTTATTTTGTTACTCAAAGGGATTGACGAGTAATAAAGCCAACAAAACCGGTAAAAAGACCGTTCCTTCTAACCGTAAACAACGTATCCAAAAATACTGATGTTATGTATTTTTTTCAGATTATAAAAATTACAACTAAACTCATTAGAATGAATAAATTGATAATTAATAAATAGTCAATTACAAAATTATAAATAGTCAATTACAGAATGATAAATAATAATTACAAAATGATAAATAATTCAAATACATTAACAAGTTGTTCAATTCACTTTTACCTTAATTAACTCCTGCTAATGGAAGTTATGAATGTGCTCCTGCCATTTTTTTATTTTTGAGTAGAACTGATAAGTCCTCATTCATCTTTGGTGTAATGTTGTGTCCTCTTCCAGTAGTTGATAGAAAAAGCTCTGAAGGCGTGAGAATCTTTAAAACATTTTCCAGTTGAACCCATGTTTGATTATCCCTCAATGATTTCTTGAATGAAGTACCAGGACCCTGCGGATGGAAAAAGTGTATTCGATATTCCTCTTCATTTTCATGTATTTTGATTTCAATGACTTCGCCTAACCACCGCTTGCCATCGTATACGCAGCAGACATAATTTTTACATTTTGGCTTTGGTAAAGCTATAAAGCAATCAGAAACACTAATAATGTCCTTGTGTACCGATACTAACTTAAATGTTTCTGATTCAGAGGTCGCCCGGACTTTCAGAATACATTTCTGACTTGTTGGAACATAACTGTGAAAGCTTCTTGTTTCTGGGAGTGTTGTGACTACCTGATAACGAGAACTGAGGTATTCTTCAGTCTCTTGAACATCTTTATTTTGTTACTCAAAGCGGTTGACGAGTAATGAAGCCATCAAAACCGCTAAAAACACCGTTCCTTCTAACCGTGAACAATGTATCCAAAAAATTCACAGCTTATATTTTTTCAGATAATAATGTAGTAATATAGTAATGTATACAAAATATTTTGATATGTCTATAATGAGATACGGTAGCTTATATTCTAGATAGTTTGTTACTTAAAGTATGACTCATACACACAAACTCAGTTTAAACACGAAAGTGAATAGACATGCATGGACATGAATGTTTGCATTGTGTAATTCTGAATGTAAACATTGTAGAAGGCTCGGTTACTGTTTTGATTTCAATGTGATATGTTGTATTGTTGCTAGTGTTAATACTGTGGTTAGGTAATGTACACTTGTTTATAAAGTAATTTTATTAGCAGTGAACTTCTCTTTTATGCGATATCTTTTATTTTTAATTTTGTTAATTAGAGAAATTTTTATTTTAGCTGTAGAGAAACTGGGATAAGACAAATTGAGGTGCAATTGGTAGTTTTATAATTTATACTAACTGTATTGTTATTGTAAGAACCCTTGCATTTTATAAAACGGATTATGGAGTGTTCAGTTGGCATTCACACTGAAACAGTATGTCACAAATTGACTTACAATAGATCTTCAGTATTGCACGATATTTTAGAGTTTACTGAACAGCAAATAACATTGATATCTTTAAGAAGTGGATGTACTGAAACAAAAAATATCTGTACTTTTCATAAAACCAAATATTTAGATAAATATTTTCATATTAATGGGAAAAGTTGCTCTGACCCATTTAGTTGTCACACTAAACCGGTTAAGAAATCTCTTCGAGAAATATCTTTGACACTTTCAACAAGCAATCCAAATTTAAAATTAATTCCAGGCAGAGCACTGTGTACAAAATGCTTAAACAAAATACGAAAACCACAAGATGATACAGAAAGCGAACCGGAATGTCAAGATATATTTGAGCCTCAATGTGTTATAGTCAGTCGGTGAATAAAGCTTGTTCAACACTTGGCATTTCCCCCGTTAAGGTTCAAACATTATCGAGCAGCGCAAAGGAATCAATTTTAAAAAATCAAGTTAAAATAGCCAAGTCAGTTACCAGTAAATTAAACGATTCCTTTGATTTAAATATTTCTACAGAAGAAACCAGTTTAGTACCACAAAATTATGCTGATTTAGGTAGGAAATATGAAGAATTAATCATTAAATTAAAGGATAAAATGAAAACAGTTACATCAACCCAGGAAAAAATTAATATTTTAAGTTTATTACCAAGCAGCTGGAGCATTCAAAAAATTCAAAATGAGTTTAAGTGTTAGTCAGTATTTAGCCCGTCAATCCAAACAATTAGTTAAAACAAGTTTAATTTTGCCACAAACCGGCAAAAAGAAACCCAGTCACGTAATTGATGAAAATGTTATTAAATGTGTCCAAGATGTTTACCAGAATGATGAGCACAGCCGAATGGTGCCAGGCAAGAAGGATTGTGTCTCTGTAAGACAAGCTGATGGGAAGAAAATTAATATTCAAAAAAGGCTTATCTTATGTAACTTAAAAGAATTGTACACAGCCTTCAAAGAAAAAGATAATTTAAAAATGGTTTTTAAAAATTTGCTGATTTAAGACCTAAATTTTGTGTTCTGGCTGGTGGGTCAGGTACTCACTCTGTTTGTGTGTGTGTCACCCACCAAAATGTAAAACTCATGTTATCTGCTCTAAAAATGAAATTTGATTATAAAATTCTCCTTTCAACCATGGTATGTGATATAGAAAATGAAACGTGCATGCTGTCACAGTGTGAAAAATGTCCAGGCACTAATGAAGTGCTCAGATTACTCAAGAGAGCTGGGATGATTTTGATTCTGAAATTATCTTCAAACAGTGGGTTTCTGTTGACCGTTGTGAACTAACTACTCAAATTCTTCAATTTCAAGAGTACTTAGATAAACTTGCTGAAAATTTAAATAATCTAAAAAGGCATCATTTTGTTGCAAAGAAACAAGCTAATTTCCTCAACATTAAAAAGGGAAACTTGTTGGAGGGTGAATGTATTGTAATGGGAGACTTCTCTCAAAATTTTTCTTTTGTGATACAGGATGAAGTCCAGTCATATCACTGGTCAAAAACTTATGCCACAGTACATCCATTTCTCATATATTTTAAAAAAGAAGAAAAATTACAAAGCCAAAGCTACTGTGTGATTAGTGAGTACTTGACGCACAATACTACATCGTTCTTCTGCTTCCAAAAGCAAGTTATAAATAAAGTAAAAACACTGTTACCACAAGTTAAACAATTTTTTTATTTTTCTGATGGCTCCTTAGCCCAGTATAAAAACAAAAAAAATTTCATAAATTTGTGCTACCATCAAGAAGATTTTGAAATCGCAGCTGAATGGCATTTTTTTGCCTCATACCATGGAAAAGGACCATGTGATGGTATTGGTGGAACTGTAAAAAGGACTGTGACTAAAGCAAGCCTTCAAAGGACAGTCAACAATCAAATTGTTACACCTTCTGAAATGTACAATTATTGCAAAGACAATATTAAAAATATAACATTTATTTTCTGCTCTAATAAAGATGTTCATGAGACTGAAGAATACCTCAGTTCTCGTTATCAGGTAGTCACAACAGTCCCAGAAACAAGAACCTTTCACAGTTATGTTCCAACAAGTCAGAAATGTATTCTGAAAGTCCGGGCGACCTCTGAATCAGAAACATTTACGTTAGTATCGGTACACAAGGTCATTATTAGTGTTCCTGATTGCTTTGTAGCTTTACCAAAGCCAAAATGTAAAAATTATGTCTGCTGCGTATACGATGGCAAGTGGTGGTTAGGCGAAGTCATTGAAGTCAAAATACATGAAAATGAAGAGGAATATCGAATACACTTTTTCCATCCGCAGGGTCCTGGTACTTCATTCAAGAAATCATTGAGGGATAATCAAACATGGGTTCAACTGGAAAATGTTTTAAAGATTCTCACGCCTTCAGAGCTTTTTCTATCAACTACTGGAAGAGGACACAACATTACACCAAAGATGACTGAGGACTTATCAGTTCTACTCAATAAAAAAATGGCAGGAGCACATTCATAACTTCCATTAGCAGGAGTTAATTAAGGTAAAAGTGAATTGAACAACTTGTTAATGTATTTGAATTATTTATCATTTTGTAATTATTATTTATCATTCTGTAATTGACTATTTATCATTTTGTAATTGACTATTTATTAATTATCAATTTATTCATTCTAATGAGTTTAGTTGTAATTTTTATAATCTGAAAAAAATACATAACATCAGTATTTTTGGATACGTTGTTTACGGTTAGAAGGAACGGTGTTTTTACCGGTTTTGTTGGCTTTATTACTCGTCAACCCCTTTGAGTAACAAAATAAATTTTATATGGTTTTAAAGTACATAAAAATTACTTACTGCTGTAAAATCTCAGATT
Source organism: Magicicada septendecula (assembly GCA_034769895.1). Taxonomy (NCBI): domain Eukaryota; kingdom Metazoa; phylum Arthropoda; class Insecta; order Hemiptera; family Cicadidae; genus Magicicada; species Magicicada septendecula. The sequence continues at coordinate 454,782,316 of CM068367.1, forward strand.
TTTGCCACCTGTCCCACATGTGGTTTTTGGGCCCCAAAAATGAGACATTTTCAAAATCTTACGATTTGGCCCTCCATTTTTTTTAATGAAGGACACTCGGTAACAGTCTAATTTTTTTTTATAAGTACTACTAGTACCTAAGAGTTAAAAGGTAAAAAACAGGCCTGTTACCCTAAGCCCTTCATTATTTATTTTGGGCCCAAAATTTGAAAAAACAACAATTTGTAAACGTAGCTTCAGTAAACATTACAAGATTTGGTTATGTAACAAAATGAATTTTGAGTACACTAAGATGAAGTTCCATCTTTACTCTTTCCAAAAAGCCCTTTTTGACCTCTGTACGATGTAAAATAAGAATGCTACAGCTCATGGAAAAAGTGACGAAAATGGCTGTTTTTACCTGTTGGCGAGTTAGAAAATAGTCTATTACTCAAGAAAAAAAATTTTTAAAAATATAAAAAAATATGTTTTGGCCACTACAAGGTGGGTAGTTATCGTATACCAAATATCATCAAAATCAAAGTAGTGATGCACTGATCATTTGTTGAATTAAAATGGAATGTTATAATTCAAATGACGATAAACAGTATTTCTTAGACACTGTTGAATTAGAAGTATCGCTTCCTAAATCCCGAGTTAATCATACTTTTTCATAAACCGTTAAGATTTAACGTTTGATGCCTGATATTTTATGAATTTTAAATACAGTAGACTGCACACTAATAGACAGACAGCAGATTCAAACTAAATGTAAGTGAAAGTAACACTGTAAAAGTAACCTTAATAAGGTCTAAGAATACAGTACCTATTCTTAGGCCTATGCAGCAAAACAACAAAAGATATACAGGTAACGAGTAGCAACCATTTAAGAAATGGAAAATTCCGGAAAATACGACATGTCAATCATTCCATGTGAAATGATTTTACAATACAATGTACACTATGGTATACTGTAGCCTATGTACATTACAAAAGATTTTGCTTATTTCTGGAATACATTTGTAGAAGGATAATTAGTGCAGGCTAAGAGAGTACTTTCATTATCAGTTTTTATAAGAAAATGTTCAATATCTGAAATAATTTGGTCGACAGAACCAAAGTTGAATTTATAAAACAAAAGCAAGATAATTATTGAATTATCTAACTGCAATGTTATACGGAGACAGTCTGGCAACAGGAAGTCAGATAACACAAAAACCTTCACACAGATAAGCGTAGTCAGGTGTTAAATTGCAAAGCCACCAGCTATCATTAGAGTGACTAAAAAACTTGGCATATGCCTTTGTATTATTATTTCATACCTGCCAACTTTTACGGTTTTTCCGTAAAATGTACGGAATAGCGAGTCTTTTACGGCTTTACGGATGAACTACGATATTTTACGTACGAAGACCTTATTTTCAAAATTTGCGCCAGAACGAGCTTCCGCATGCTACCGGTACATGTTGTGTGACCATCGATATAATGTATTATCTCGATATGTGTGACCCGTGAGTATTCGATACATCGCATTTTCCGGTCGTTACAGTTTTCGACCATGAATACATTCCTATATGAATACAATGCTTTCCGTCTGAAATGCAGTCGTTCTATATCGATATATTTGAGTTGCGAGATCGACTAGTTGGTTCGCAAGCCGCTCCGATTGAAGCGTGGTTAAAGTATTCTTTGTTTCGCTGACTTGGCGTGGTTGGATGCAAGTTACGTAGCTGAGATTGTATATTGTAGTTACGGAATAACGTATGAATTGTGCTCGTTGCATTTTCTTTGTGTTTTACGCAACGTGTCAAGGTTGTGCTGGAATTGTTTTTAAAGAAATCATGAATTGTGCTCGTCGCTTGTTTATCTTCATTTTATTTGCACCATGTGTTTGGAAGCTGAGAATATGTTGTGTTCTAATTGGGGAAAGACCTTGTGAATCGTGCTCATCGTTTATTTTGCGTCGTATTTTTCTCATCGCGTTGGGAAGTCGAGGTTATGCTGCAAGTTTGAAAAAAACGTGAATTGTGCTTGTCGCTATTTTTGCTTCATTTATGTCTTCACTTATTTCGATACAAAGGTTATGTTGTGAGTTGTGGGATAACGTGAATTGTGTTTGTCACTTTATGACTGTGTTGTTTATCAGAAATCATGAGTGAATCACGAAAAAACAGTATTTTCAGGTGTTCAGGGAATCCTATTCTTTGGAATTTCCATGCATCTTGAAATCCAGAAAAGGAGAAAAATTTGCGTTTTGTACCGTGTGTGCGTGTGATATTAATATAGCACATGACGGCAAAAACGACATTACAAATCATATTAAGTGTGCTAAACATCTCAGTAATTTGAAGTCAAAGGCAGAGAATCAGAAAATACATAGTTTCTTTACCAAAGCTGGAGATAGTAATTACGATGTTATTCAAGCCGAGTGTTTGTGTACTTCTTTTCTAATAGAGCACAACATACTACTGGCTGCAGCTATTATGCAGGAGCCTTGTTCAGAAGGATGTTCCCTACATCGGAAATTGCTAAAACGTATGGCTGTGGTCGGACGAAAACAACGTGTGTTTTGAACGAAATGGCATGTTGTACAACCCAAGAAATTGTCACACATCTACAGAATGGACCATTTTGTTTGTCCACAGATGGAAGCAATGACACTAGTTCGAAGCTGTATCCGATAGTGGTTACATTTTATGATGCTATGCAAGAAAATGTTACAAGTAGTGTACTATCGATACCAGCATTGGAAGGAGATTCGACTGGACGCAACATTGGTAAGCTGCGACTATCGCAATTGGAATTCCACAAAATATCAATTAAAAACTGTCTTGCTTTCTGTTCGGACAATGCTCCTGTTATGATTGGACAGAAAAATGGAGTTCTTGCAGTTCTGAAAGAAGCTCATGCAGATATTTTTGGCATTGGTGGCAGCTGCCATCTCATTAATTTAGCTGCTGAGAAAGCTGCAGCAAGTTTACCACTCTTGATGAGATTCTTGTTGACCTTTTCTATTACCTGGAGAAGAGTGCCAAGAGAAAAGAACAGCTTCAGAAATTTCAAAGTTTGCATGGAAAAGAAATAAAGAAATTGTTGAAGCACGTGTGCACAAGATGGCTATCCTTAGGCAGGTGTTTAGACAGATTATTAGATCAGTGGGATCCACTTCTTTCGTTTTTCAAGGATGAAGTAGTGAGTGCTCCAAACGTTTCTGCCAGTTTGTCATTCTTCACCATTCCTAAAGCAGGCCGCAGTAGATCTGATTACAACCAGAAAAAGAGACTTCTCAATTGCTCCTCCTCATCTGAAGCCAAAAGAATGGCACGTTCTTCCAAATGTGACACGCCAGTTCTGCGAAACGTGAATCCCACTACATCTCGCGAAGAAAAGCTGTTCATGTTTCTTTCTTCGGACCTTAACAAGGCTATTTGCACTTTTCTGCATGTGACTATCCCATCATTTGAAAGAGTTAATACAGTCCTTCAGAGTGCTTCCCCGCATATTCACATATTATTCGACTTAATGATGGATCTGTTGAAACAGACGCTCACTAAGTTTGTGAAACCAAGTGTAATTAAAGGCTCTGCATTGCTTGATGTCCAGTATCACCCTATCCAGAACCAGAAAGTTGATGAGGAATTGATTATTGGCATTCAAACCCAGAACTTGGTTAAGACACTGAAAGATGAAGACAAATCTCAATTTTTTTCGTCTGTCAGAAACTATTTCTGTACTGCCTGTGATTACATGGTCAATAAGTTCCCTTTCAGGAGTGATGTCCTGAAGCGTGCACAGGTTGCAAAACTTGACAGCATCGAAGAAGCTCAGTTTTCTTCCGTTAATTTCTTTTTGGAGAAGTTTCCCATTATTCTATCGCGGAAAGGAAATGAAACAAGAGATGATGCTGTCAGTGAACTCCAAAGGCAGTTTGCAGCCCTTCAGATAGATGACTTGTCTTCTGTTGAAGGTAAACAGGGTTCGGTTGTTTCTAAATGGGCTCAGGTGTCAAACATCCTTGAAGCTGATGGACATCATAAATTCGACAGAATCTCTAGATTCATGTTGTCTATTCTTACAATACCGCATAGTAATGCAGAATGCGAGTGGATTTTTAGCCTAGTTAAGAAGAATAAGACTCAGTTCAGGTCATCTATGTCCAGTGGAACTCTGGAAGCCATTTCCATTTTGAAAACGAACAGTTTTGAACCATGTCATAAAAGCACTTTTTCTAAAGACTTTAAAGAAAGGTAAACAAGCTACAAGTTTATCCCTTAAATCGGACTAAAGGAAGTGCATGTGATTGTAAATAATATAAATAACTTCAGTGTACTGTATATAATTATCTTTTTGGTTTGAAGTGCAGCAAGATACTCTTTTCTGCAATATTTTCTTTGGTTGTGTGCATAGCCTACGAATAACGTTGGGTAAGTGGATTTCATTGATAAATTTTACAAGTACTTGTGGTCGTTTAATTCACGTTAAATATTTTGTCCTTTAGAATATTGTATTAATGCTATAGAACTCTACTTATCTGAAGTGAAAAATATGCATGCATTTTGTGTTGTTAAACTGCATTTTAACGCGCGGGTTCTTGCGTGTTTCGACGCGCGGGTTCGGACGTATTTTGACGCGCGGGATTTTTACTGATTGGCCTTTTGGAAAGTTGGCAGGTATGTTATTTGTTACAATTATTATTTCGGTACTTGTATTCACAGCTAAACTAAGTCGATCGTGTTTTCATATAGCAAACATTACGTTTAAGTTCACTTTATGTACTTGTGTATTTAGTTTTAATGTGCTAAATACATAAATTTATTATTGGATAAATAATAAAAATTTAGTTTTCGTACATAATAAAATTTGCTATTTCTTTAACTTTCAACACCGCTTGTTCTCACAGTTTTAATCACGTTACCATACTTTTAATCGTCTCTCTTTTTTGTTGAATACAAAAATTATTTATGTGGGATACATTTACAGGGGAAGTTATTAATACACACTCGAACACTTGAAACTACCGCTTTTGTAGAAGTCAGTTTGCTGATGCTGAGTAGAGGGGAACTGTGCTCTTACTAGCGTAGGCAAACCAAACGGCTAATAAGTTTACACGTATTTCACCGTACCTCGCTTACAAGCAGCCGCGTTTTGGGGGAGAGCAGCCTCGATCATCCAGTCGTGGCCAGACAGTATTATGTTTGTACTCCTGAGTAACTAAAACATAAGGAATGTGGGTTTAGATAATTTTAGGCACAAAAAAAAAAAAAAAAAAAAAAAAATTTGAGCAGGGATTAAAGATATTGTTGATTGTAACAATTTGAGAAGTATCATACATTTTCTGTACGTTAAAATTCTTCAGCCAATGATTTGAAACTAATTTTTTCATAACCATTTATTGGTAAAAATGTGTATTCATTTGATTGTGATTCAAAATATGAAAGTCTATAAAAAAAGGTATCACAGTCCAAGATTTTTAGACATAGTGAGTGCTGTGTGTTCTTCAAATATTACAAGTAATCGAAAAGTAATACTGAAACTATTAAGTATAGGTGTAAAAACTTGGTTTTGTGTGATCTTTGTGTCTGAAAGAATATGTTTTCCTTGTGCAGAAGCATTGTGGCGATTTCAGGAGAAGACTTTGCTGTTATTGCATCCGACACACGTTTAACGGCAGGATTTTCAATTTATACTCGTGATCAACCTAAATTATTCCGTTTGTCCAATAAAACAGTCTTGGGATGTTCTGGATGTTGGTGTGATACTTTAACACTTACACGACTTTTAGAAGCTAGAATGCAGGTAAATAAATTGGCAGTGTTATTCAGCTTTAATTAAACCAATATGAGAAATATCTGTTTTAAATAGACATGTGAGACTCTTCATGGGAAGTGGTTTTATGAGTTGTTTATTGTCATCTTGTTTTGTAGCTATAATATGCTTGTTTAATTTAGAAAGTGAGCAAATTATTCAAATAATAGTGAATGGAGTGTTAAGTTTTCTCACTAACCACAACACTTTTTACGTGGTTTTCCCGAGGGACATTACGAGTAATTTAGTTGTTGAAATACATCGCCAAGTTTTAGAAGGATTTTATTTATATCCTATTCTAGTAGCATTGATTTTTAGGATGAACAGAGGTGTAAATGATGTTGAATGTAATGGTTGGCTAGTAATGTGGTGGCAAACATTGTGACACAATTGGAAAACTAATTTTTACTGTTTATGAATTGGCTATCCAGAAGTTTCAGTCAGTAGTGTATGAAATTTTGTTATTAATACTAGGTTAAAAAATAATAGTAGAATATTAGTTCTATTATGATAAAGGCACGTTTTCATTTTGAGTAATAATAAAATGGAGTAGAATATTGAAATGAAGAAAATTATTAAAATTTTGAGTAACACATGTTATAACTTACCTTTTTACTTTATTTACAATAAAAGGTTGTTTTGCCAGCTGGGTCATTCCATGTCAACTCAACCAGGCCATCTCACCCACCATCTCAGATTTTGATGAAACTTGGCTTATTTGTTCTCCCTACAGTGATAAGTAACCACACCAAATTTTAACCCTCTATCTCTATCCGTTGTCATTGTATAAGCTCAAATTTTAACCCTCTATCTCTATCCGTTGTCATTGTATAAGCTTTCAAAGTTTTGAAATTTTAGTGTTTTTAACAATCAGATGTTGCGAAACGAGACTTGCTACACTTTTGAAAATAATTTGTAACTTTTTTATTTATCATCCAATCTTTGTGAAATTTTGTAGTTATATACTCTAAAGTATAAGGATTCTAGAAAAACATACACAACACCTTTAAGTAAAACTACTTAGGCTGGAAAAAATGTTTTATTTGATTCTTTATAGTTTTTTTGGTAAAAAACATGGTTTAGCATTAAATTGAATATCACAGAAAGGGAAAGGGATAATCATAAAAACCTTTTTTTCAAAATAATCCTCAATACATGGGCTATCATATGAAAAAATAAAATTGATGGGGTTTTCATTCCTTTGTTTTTTTTTCTGTTAAAGGTAAGTTTTTTAAAAATTTTTATTCAGCGATTTAACTAAGCCATAGACATTTAAAAAGGTCTTGTATTTTTTTTTAATAAAACTAAAATTTTAAGTGATTATAAAACAAACAGGCCCTATATTAAAACAAATATCACAGAAAGGCAAAGGTATAATCACAAAAACTTGCCCACCCAAAGAAAATCTAACAAACAAAATTTGAAGATTGTGATGAAGACAACACCATTGAATTTAATCAATGGATTTCAACTGACAGAACACAAATGATTACATGTCCTGCAAAAATTGGTGAATTTATTGATGACCTTTCATCTAAATTGGAAAAAGTTGTCCCACACTCTTACGTTGCAAAGTCTCAATCAAAATATTTCAAGATACTTAAAGAATCTTCTGATGCAAACGTTGCCACAGTATCAAATGACTTGAGTGAAAATTACTCTTTTACTATCCAGGACGAAGCCCAAGGATACCACTGGACATCTGACTCTTGCACTGTACATCCTATTATAATTAACCTTAAAAGTATTGAAGGCGAAAGATTGGTTTTGTCTCTTTGTGTGATATGTGATGACATGAAACATGATATTTGTATGGTCTACAAAATTCAAGAAATTGTGACAGAGTTCATTAAAGAAAAGTATTCACATGTTACAAAAATCCATTATTTCAGTGATGGCTGTGCAGGCCAATATAAAAATAAATTTAATTTTATAAACCCTTGTCTGCACAAAAAAGATTTTACGATCAGGGCGCAGTGGTTGTTATTTGCAACTAGCCATGGGAAAACTGAGTGTGATGGTATAGGAGGCACTGTTAAAAGGCTAGCACGAAAGGAAAGTCTACAAAGACCTCTTGGACATCAAATATTATTTCTAGCAGATTTGTTTGAGTTTTGTAAAGTCAACATCACCAAAGTTAATTTTCATTTTATTTCTAAAGATTCTGTAAATCAGGTATGTTCTGACCTTGTGGAACGCTTTGAAGATGTACAAACACTTCCAGGAACCAGTAGTTTCCATAACTTTAAGCCATTAGATTGTTTAGGGAACTTGGAAGCAAGGAGGATCAGTAATGATGAAAAAACCACCTTTACATATAATTTAAAGAATAAATAGACATCACTTGTAAGAGAAGAAAATTTGAACCCATCATCACGCTATGTAGCTTGTAAATATGACAATCTGTGGTACTTTGGAATCATCACTGAATTAAATAAAGAAGAAGGTGATATGACTGTTCAATTTTTGCATCCTGCAGGACCATCGCCATCATTTCATGGCCCAAATGAGAGAACATTTGCCCGATGCCAATTCCTCATGTGCTTGCAATTGTTGAGTCTCCTCACACATCAAATGGAAGAGCCTACAGTTTCTCAGAGAAGTGTATGAGTTCAATTAAGAAAAAAATGTTACTCCATTAAATTTCTTTGACTGTACATACTGTAAATAACAAATATTGGAATGCAGTTTTGGTAAATTTCCAGACTTTGTTATTAATGTACATAATGTTAAAAAATATTTGATCTTTTGTGTCAGCATTAAAAAAAATTCTTGAACAAGAATTAAATTTCTATGGCTTAGTAAAATCACTGAATAAAAAATTTTTTAAAACTTACCTTTAACAGAAAAAAATACAACAAAGGAATGAAAACCCCATCAATTTTATTATTTCACATGATAGCCCATGTATTAAGGATTATTTTGAAAAAAAAGTTTTTATGATTATCCCTTTCCCTTCCTGTGATATGTAACATAACCAGATGTTACATAACCTAGACATATACTATCAGATTTAATAAGTACATAACGATGATGTAAATAGATAATGTAGTGATAAGAGTAACCAAGAAGAGAGGAACCATGGAAGAAGAAAGAAGCAGAAGTGCCACAAGAAGCAGTAAACCCAAATACTGTTTGACACTACAACCAGACTATAACTGACCCAAACTAATGGACAAATTAAATTCACTTTAAGCTGTCAAGCGAGTCAGTGAATAACTTAAATGGAATATGATATGTTAATAAAAATGATTAAATAAGAATCTGAATAATGTGAGATCAGAATCAGCATTTGGCTGAGAATTAATTAAATATGACTAGTAATTATTAATGCCAAGAACTAAAATTAGCGATGGCCAAAATATGAGAATGAAGCTATATTTCAGTCTCAAATATACCTATGACAAGTAAACATGTTTGTAAGAGGGAACCTTATACAAATAAGCTACCTCAGCAAGGTACCGAATTGTGAACTAATAAATGTTTTTAAGGCAGAAATCCGATACAAACGGTATGTCTCAACAAGGCCTAAATCAAACAATCATCAGTAAGGTGATTAGTAGGAGGTGATATGAGTGTAAATCACATCCACAGAACAATTTTTATACTCAAAACATAGCAATAAGCATTATTAATATAATATAATTAATAGTTCAATTGTTAGTTAATAGAACGGAGCAAAATCATGTGAAACGAGATATCATAGTAAGTAAGTATCGTTAATAGCAAGGTATAAGGTAAGATTTAATCATAATGTTCAGTAATTAAATATCAGTACAGATTTAATAGTGTTCTAACATAAACGTTTGAGTGATAAAACGCGGTGTGGAACACAAACAATATTAGTCAGAGTGTGCAATCGTCGACTTCAATTAGCAGACGACAGTGAAGCCGTGTGCCTGAACATTGTTTATATAGCAATGTCAGTAAAAGTGTGATTAAACCAGTGTCAAACTATATCAAATTAAAGAGGACAAAATATTCTTTAATTTGATAGCGATACAACCCCAATCGCAACTATATTAAGTGCGTGAAAGGTGTTAGCATCATTTACAAAATATGCATAAGGAATCTGGTTATCAACACCAATAACAACGACAACTGTCAATCATTCTGGTGACGAGTCGGTTAAAAACCGTTTTTTCATCACACCTGGCTAAGCCAATGAAAAAATAGGTTGTTTAAGACCTGAAGATGTCAGTAATGACGAAAAGCTTAGTCGAACAATAAAAAATTATAGCAGTTAGCAAATTCATAAAAGAAATAGCAATGAAAAAATAGCTTAGTAATTTACACTATCGCCTAAAGCCGATCAAATGGTCGGGTATATAAGGGGCTGCAGCAGATTTTCATCAGACACTTCTTAATTTCATTCGGCGTGACAGGTACGCTGGTCTCATCAACATTTTTAATAACTGATAGCGTCATCACAATAGGACTTCAATGGAAACAGTTCGACAACAACTAACGACAACTTCAAGATATTCTACAAAGAACCATTGTGTTTATGTGCAGTATTATTTCATTTAGTGCGGGAAAAATAATGAACAGAAGAAATAATTAAATAGTATTATTTATGATCCTTTAAGTCAGAAGTGGATCGAAATTCTCTGTTCTTGTGCGTGTGTAGTGAATAACGATGATCATTATAATCCGATCATTGATGTGTTAATTGAAATTTTAATCGAAAGATTAAAACACAAGGTAACAGTGTAACAATTTATTCATTTTACTCCGAGCGCCATAACCTGTATATTTTGATAAACAAATCTGTACTGACGCATAACACTGAAACATTTTTCTGTACTACACCATGTCTAAATTTATTTAATGAATTTGTCAATACCAGTTAAGTTGAATGTTAGTTATAAGTGTGCTCAAAATATAACTTTGTAAATCATGAACCAAGCGTGACGAACGCATAACCTATAAAATAGGTTATTTTTATTTTTATTTTATAATAGTAACCTCAAGGCATTACTAGTCTATATTATATCAGAAAGTCATTAGCTATTGTGTAGGCATGAGCCTTCTTTTTTGTGTCTCAAAGAACTCACATCTGAGATTTAAATAATATTAATGTTCAAAGTAAAGAGTATCTGGACTTAACCAGATGTATTGCTTATGCTCTGAGCCAGCTTTATAGGGTATGTAACAACATATTTGCAATTGTACATCATTGTATTCTTTTAATTATATTTGTTTGAATTCTCTATCAAGGGTATGAATAAAAACCCATTATTAACAGCATAACTCGACTTAATTTATTTTTAAAAGTAACTAAATAATTCATTTAGAAGAATCAAAACAACCTTCAGTTGTGATTGAATATTGTTGAATTGCATTGCCATAAGGGCAATAAACAATTATAATAACTTTTTTTTAAATTATTATTTGATTTTATTAATGGGTTTTCCACGGGATTTTCCCAAAATAAATCCGTGTGGCGCCCATTATTAAACAAGGTCACCTAACCTTGTAGATAAAGTGAGTTGGTTTTGTAAACCGTCTTGGCAGCCTATTGAACTTCCAGAAATCACGAACAGGTACGTGAAAGTGTATTATATTTGTTCTATTGTCCAGACATTACAAGACGTAACGTACTTAGACGATTATCGACCTGGAGGAGAAGTTTCGCAGCTAGTATCAACAAGACGGTCACCACCATCGAGCGACCAACTAGTATACTTTACTTTTAAACTTAAGCAACGTTAGCGTTTAAATAATATTAATACCACTATTTTATTTTTTTTTATAAGGGAATTCTTTTCAGACAATTATAATTATACAATTGTAAACACACTTTTAGTAACCTCGAATGTTACATTTTAATTACTTTATAAAATTAGTAACTTTCAATTTTCAACAACTACAAACTTTAATATATTTCAAAATAATATTTCAATAAAAATAAACCACATCTTTTTAAATATATAACAAATTGGCGCACCAACTAGTGTGGCTCGAAAAAATATTTGATAAAAAGATTTTTTATATTTTAAATCAGCCCGGCAGACACAAAAGAACAACCACGCCTTACATACACAGACAATAATATATACAAAGTCAACTAAAACAAAGATGTACCGGGGAAATAGAAGGAGAAGGGAGAGAGTAGACTGGGACCAAATATACAGAATATTGAAAATCGATGGTGAAGAGTTGAACCGAAAAATGGAAGAGGAGAAGAGATGGATGAAAGAGGAGTCAGACCAATTAAGAAGTAAGAGGGAAGAGGGCTTTGCAAGACTCCACGAATGGGAAACCCCACAACCAAGGAGGAACCGGAATACAAGATGGTATAATAACCAACCAACATGGCGAAACGAAGAGAAAAGGGACTACCGTTACCAGAGATGGGAAGATGAGCGTAGAAGAAAAGAAGCAGTTGAAAGAGAACTAAGAGACAACAAGATAAGATAAAATGAAGAATTATTCTATAGCCGGGCAGCACAGCAGGAGGAAGAGGAAACAAGACACCAGAGTGAGAGACGGGAAGAAGAGCGTAAACGGAGGGAAGCGTTCGAAGAAGAATTGAAGAATGCCAAGAAATTAAAAAACGAGAAGAGACAGATAGGTGAAGACTTAATGAAGAATGGGAAAAATACTAACGACAAAATTGAGGACGACCATAGCCAGAAGGAATCCATGGAACCACCACAAGAAAATATGACTAAAGATGTCCCAGAACAAGACGTCAATTATGATGAAAAAGAGGAGGAAGTATTAATAGCTGACCCAGAGACCGAAACAATAACAAGGAAGGACCATAATGAACTATATGAATCTCCAAGTGAACACAGCGAAGTCACTAACGAGAACATAAAAACCCCCTACCAAAAGGTGAATAAAGGTAATGACACGACGGAAGAGAATGATGAAGCAGTCCAAGAGATGGTAAGCGATAACGCACTGACCGTGAACTTCGAATATACAAATATAAACTCAAAGACAGAAAATAAAGAAGTAATGGAAACGCCGGACACAAAAACGCCTGAAGGGGAGGTAAATGCAAGTGTGTAGCGGGTCGATTTTTGGGTGTTTTATTTTAACCGTTTGGGACATTATTTATATTTTTATGTATTTCATTCTGGGCGGATTATCATTGTGCAACGTATTTGTGCGTATATAAGTCAATGTAACAGAACAGTGAAACAACGTAAGACGCAGTTGTTGTCGAGGAATGCGGCAGAGTATCTGCACCTCCACAAAATTCTGAGAACTTTGTACTTGTGTGTGGCAGCGCACATACGCAACTGCTCAATCACGCTCCAAGTGACGCTCTGGCAAAAAACTAAGATGGCCAGAGAGGGAAATTTTCATCCTTCATTTGGTTTCACTACGGAAATGCTGTGTTAAGTCCCACCCACTTTTATGACATTAGCCAGTGCCTATTTGAAATCGTCTGCTATCGTCACTCCAACAACTACGTGACTAGTATGATTCGAAACTGGGACGACTAACTGGAAGGCATTGATGTCCGTCGTCTTGACTAAAATGCTCCCGGAGTGGGGAACGGAAAGACGCCGGCAGTTCGTTATCGACTCCAGCCTGCGCAGGCCGCCCGTCAACCGGGCTCGTCACAAATTTATATATTTGAACAGTAAAAAGTTTAATAGGAGGAAAGTTTATGTGACCGCGGTCGAGTAGAAAAGGGTAAAGAAATTAACTGTATAATTTTCGGACAGTAAACAACAAGAAATTAACAGAAGATGAGTGCGCGCGCGAACCACGTTGCCGGCGGTTTAAGTGTAAGGGCTGGGGGTTTTATTAGAAAATGTTAAGGGGTTCATAATTTAGTGTGTTTGAGTGAGTGTGAAAAATTTGCAGGCTGGGCTCTGTCTGTATGTCTGTTTTATATAGTGATCAGTAAGGTAAGAGATTAGCGTAAGTTAGTATGTAGAAGACGCCAAGAGAAAAAAGAAACATGTAACGTAATCTGTAAAATGCTGAGAAAAATTTTGAACAAGATTTTCAAATGAGTCTGATTAAAGAAAAATATTAATTCTCTTCCAAAATGAGTTGTGTCAGTACTTTGCATAACCTATAGACCATGCTTGTATCTAGGTACATGTGATCGAACCCTGTGACCCCGTAAGAATTATCGTAACGGTAAGTAACAATTTAATTGGACATTTAATTATAATAATATATGTGATTGATTAGCAAGTCACAATTGGCGCCACGGAACAGGCACGAATTTAATTAATTATAATTAATTAATTGAATTCCGCATCGACAGAGATACAAGCGTGTTCTGGGTTAGCATAGCGACCTAGCATTATATTACAAAATTTAAGTAATGACACCATGTATTTAATTAATCCATTTAAGCAATTTATTTAATTTAAGCATATCAATAATACAAAATGTCAAATAACGAAAATAACGTAAATAAAATGAGTGTCGAAGTGTTCGACGACTCGAACATTAGTAACTTTGAAGCACGCTCGACTCCAAGTGTGAGTCAGAATGAAATAGAAATAAGTGAAACAGAATCAAGAATTATGGATGAAGGAATTCATTCAACCCCAATTCAAAATAAAAACTCAGATAACAATAATATGATGAAATATTTATGTAGCATGGTATGTAGTATGAAAGAGAGTTCAGACAAGCAGCAGGCGATGTTAGAGTTAAAATTCAGTGAACAGAAGAGTGATTCTGACGCTAAATTCAATGTATTAAAAAATGACTCTGACGCTAAATTCAATGTATTAAAAAATCTGAATAATGAATTGAAAAATGATATTAATGAGATTAATAGACGTTGTGAAAATACCAAAGTAGAATTTACCAATAGAGTTAACCAAGTAGAAACCAAGTTAGATGATTCAATGCAAAAGGTAGATGTTAAATTTAATGAAATAGATAGTCAGATAGATAGAGTTGAGAAGCAGATAAATGAGAATAACGAGTATTTAATAAATTCAATGAATGAGTATAACAATGATATAGAATCCAAAATTAATAAATGTAGTATTGAAACTGAGTGTAAGTTGAATAGTGTAGTAATGACAGTTGAAAAATTTAGTCAGAATATTGATGAACACCAAAGTAAGATAGAATCTAAAATATATGAAATTGAAAATAATTATAAGACAGAAATACAAGCAGTAAATGAATCTATCGATGTGATAGCAAAGAATAACGTACAGTCTGAACATAGTAATGACAAAAAATTATATTCACTTGAACAGAATATTAATAATATGAGAGATGAATTAAGTGTAGTAAAAAATCAAAATGTAAACAATGTTACTGAACGCGTATTTATGACACGTGACACAAACAATGAAATAGAATTAGAAAATTTTAGTAATGAAAATAGGAGAGTGCATCCAATGCAATTTTTAAATCGAGTACGGGAGTTTGACAGATTTAATGGTAGTAGCTGGGAGGTTAAACTTATAAAAATTTTGAAATGTTTTAAAGGTGATTCAGAGATATGGGCGGAGACGCATCGAAACGAATGGGAGAGTTATGGAGATTTTGAAAGAGCATTTCGGAACAAATACTGGTCGGAGGAGGAGCAGGAGATACTGCGAAGTCAAATAATGGGAACTGGGAGTTTTGGAAGAAACAACCGTAGTATCACAGTATATACGATGAAGCTGTACAACGAAGCGAAGTATTTGGAACCACCGTTGCCATTCCAGTCGTTTGTACGCCACGTTAGCAAGCACCTACCAAGGGAGGTGCAGATCACATTGATGACCAGAGAGGTAAGCGACATAAATGAATTAGAAAAAGTATTAGACGTTTTTCAGAATATTAAGGACCAGGAAGACAGCAGACGCATACAACAACATAATATACAAAATGGAGGTAATTATGTACCAAGAGGAGGACCAAACGGAGGAACCACACACAATGGTCGAGAACGGGACAGACGATACCCAATGTGGAAATGTGACGGGTGTCTGGTGGAAAATTATGCTGATCGTAATTTCTGTTATAGATGTAGAAGGACGAGGCCCGGACAGCAGCCGAGAACACCACCGAGGTTCAACAACCCACAGCAGAGGAACGGTGACCGACGAGTAGAGAATCTGAGAAATGAAGGAGGAAATCAGCAGATGGGCAGAGTATACATGCCCCGTAACGCAGACGAAAGAATGGGAAACTAAGGAGGACAATGGATGAGGAGGCCCGGCCATTGTCGAGGAATAATCACGGGGTCCATGAAAATAAATACAGGAATAACACGATTCACACGGACTTGGCCACAGAATTGTTGGAAGAAGAGGAGACGGAAACGAGGAGACAAGAGGCGTGGTTGACTGAGGTAAAACTGGAAATAGAAGGTAAGTCAATCTTGACACTTATAGATACAGGTAGCGAAATATCTGTAATAGCAGAACATGTACTCAATAAATTGAAAGAAACTAACAAACATATTCCGTCTTTGCCAGTAGCAGGAGTAGCAATTGTAGGTATTACGGGTGTTAGAAGTAAACGGGTTACAACACAAGTCCAGTTGAACATGTTAATAAATGGGGAAAAATATGAGAATACATTTTTAGTTGTAAGAGGTTTAAATTTAGAAGTAATTTTGGGTAATGATTTTTTAATAAGGAATAATGCGGTCATTAACTTTCGAAAAAGAATTTTAGAATTGAGTAATGAAAATAAACAAATAACAGTTAATTTTGAACGGGTTCTAGACACAGTAAAGATTTCGGGTATAAGGGTTATACCAGATAAAACCATAAATAGGGATATGGAATTTAGTATACATGCGTGTAGAGAGAGTGTGAGTGAAGAGAGGGGAGATAGAATATGGGCCGAAAGAGAGGTTAAATTTTGTGGGGAAGGTGATGAAATGGGGAGTTCTCAGCGTAAAGCGCTGTGGCGGGTAGTTGAGGATTATCGGGGAGTGTTTGCCGGGGAACCAGGGAGGGCAAAAGGTTATGAATGTGAATTAAGGGTGAGGGAGCATGCGCCATATGTCCAACGTAGTTATCCGGTACCATATTCGAAAAGGGAGGCTGTACAGTCAGAATTAGATAGGATGTTAGCGGGGGATATTATAGAAAGGTCGGTATCAACTTATTCCAACCCTTTAGTAGTAGTAATCAAAAAAGATGGGAGAGTGAGGTTATGTCTAGATGCCCGCAAAATCAATCAAATAATCATTCCAGACCGGGAGTCACCAGAAGCGATAGAAGAGATTTTTCAGAAATTTAGTGGTGTGAAATACATGACTTCTTTAGACCTGACCGCCGGATATTGGCAAGTCCCGTTGGCAGTAAATAGTAGAAAATATACAGCGTTTTTGTTCAATGGAAAAAATTACCAATTTAAGAGACTACCGTTCGGTTTGAACACAAGTGTAGCTAGTTTTATTAAGTGTCTCGACGAAATTTTGCAGCCACATAACTTAGATTTTCTAACCATATACGTAGACGACATACTAATAGCTTCTAGAACATTTGAAGAGCATGTAGAGCATTTGGAATATGTATTGGAGAAATTATATCAGGGAGGTTTGACGGTGAATTGGGACAAATCAAAATTTTTGCAAACTGAGATACATTTTTTAGGTTTCATCATAACACCTACAGGAATACGTGCCAATCCGGATAAGGTAGAATCCATCCTG
Organism: Magicicada septendecula; assembly: GCA_034769895.1. Lineage (NCBI taxonomy): Eukaryota > Metazoa > Arthropoda > Insecta > Hemiptera > Cicadidae > Magicicada > Magicicada septendecula. The sequence goes on from CM068367.1 coordinate 454,799,705, forward strand.
ACGTTCCCGGAGCCCAAAAATATAAAACAATTGCAAAGTTTTCTTGGTCTTTGTAATTTTTACAGGAAGTTCCAGCGGAACTACGCCCAGACGACGGCCCGACTAAGTGCAGTGCTGCAAAAGAATAAGCAATGGAGATGGGGCGATAACGAAAGAGCGGCGTTTAATGACATCAAAATTAAGTTCACAGACATGATACTAATGAATCATCCCAATTTTAATGACAAATTTTATTTACAGACAGATGCTAGTAATATAGCATTGGGAGCAGAACTCTACCAAGAGGACGAGGAGAAGGAACATAAAACCATCGCCTTCGCCAGCCGGACATTGCTAGCCGCTGAGCGCAACTACACTACCACAGAAAAGGAGCTCCTCAGTATAGTGTTCGCAGTGAGGAAGTTCCGAACGTATCTGCTGGGTAACAGGACCATCATCAGGACGGACCATAAAGCGCTATCGTTCCTCAATACTTGTAAACTCACACACAGCCGGATTACCAGGTGGGTGTTAGCTCTTCAAGAGTATAATTTTTCTTGGGAATACATTAAGGGTGTAGAGAACAGGGTGCCCGACACACTATCACGAGTAGACACAGATAGAAATAGAACAGGTCGAGATATCAAAGAGATAGAAATTTATAGACTATCCCGGGAAGATAAACTTTTTGGGGAGGAATTGAAAGATATAAATGTAATGCAAAGAGCTGATAATAAATTAAATAAAATAATTACTAGTATAGAATCAGATGTAGATGATTTTGGGTATAAACAATATTTTCAAGTGTTCAAAGGGAGTTTGTTTAAAAAAGTAGAGGGGAGAGAGAGAGATTGGAGATTAGTCATACCTGAAGGGTTGATAGAGAAAATAGTGTGGGACTGTCATTTTAGATACGGGCATTTTGGGGCACGGAAGTGTGTGAATGTATTACAGGAATCTTGTTTATTTAAGAACATGGAGAAACGAGTCCGAAGAATACTTAGAGTTTGTGAGTTATGTCAGAAATCCAAAGTTGTAAATTATAGGTTAGAGGGAGAACTAAATTATATTAAAGTAGAAAAACCATTCGATTTAGTAGCTGTAGATTTGTACGGCCCACTGCCGAAAGGTAGGGGTGGAGTGATGCATATTTTTGTTGTACTTGATACTTTTTCTAAATATGTCAGGCTATATAGTGTAAAGCGAGCCACAAGTAAGGTGCTGAGCGAGAAAATCACACGCGACTATATGATCAACGTGGGAAAGCCGAAGGTGATATTATCCGACCACGGTCCGCAGTTCATCAGCGGAAGATGGCGCCAGACTCTTGGATGGGAAGGTATTATCCCAAAGCACACTGCCGTATATCATCCACAGTCGAATCAAGCGGAGAGAGTCATGAGGGAGTTGGGCAGAATTTTTCGAACATACTGCCATGCCAAACATAGTGAGTGGCCACTCTATGTGCAGAAGATTGAAAACTGGCTAAACTGCACCACCCACGAGTCGACGGGGTTCACGCCTTACGAGTTGATACGAGGAAAGCGCCCACAGCGGATTTTGGAACAATTAATTGAATATCCACCGGAAACCAACACTATTAGCAACGATGTTAAACTTAGACTAGCGAATGAGAGTTTGTTGACGAAGGGAGAGCGGAGAAAACAGCGCCATGATAGGAAAGGTAAGTGGACGAAGTATGAGATTGGACAGCTGGTATTGGTACGACGACACGATTTATCAAGTGCACAAGATAAGGAGATCAAGAAGTTTTTCTTATTGTACGAGGGGCCGTACGAGGTAGTGGAAATAAAAATGAAAAATTCATATGTGTTACAGAATAGAGAAACCAGGGAGATAGTGGGTACGCACAACGCTACAAATTTGAAATTATTTTGGTCAGCATAAGTATTTTGTTAATTTGTAAAGGTATGAATGTTATTTAATTATTCTTTTATGTTTTTAGAGGGGCTCCTCCCCCATTTTCGGGCGGCCACGATCTTACCAGTCCTGGCCGTGGAATTCGGAACTCGGAGGCGGGCCATGGTTGGCAGGATCTTCCTTCGGGCAGTGAAAACAACGATGGTCCGGCTCCACCAAAATTGGTACAAATTAGAAATTTAACCATACATATTTGAACGGGGAGGGGGACCCCAACAGGTACGTGACTCGACTTAAAATTTTTTTATACACTCATGGTGCAGCGGTTTTGGTGTGCCTGTCACGTGCCTGCACTGCCTTAGAGTGTTTGTATATAATGGAGGCTGCATTAAATAAAAGGCAGTGCATTCAAATTAAATTTTTTGGTGTCAAGGGCAAAATTAAAATGGAGCCTTTGACAATATTTTCTGTTTGGCCCGAAACAACGAGTTTTGGGGCAAGACGGTTTGGCGCACGGTAGAAGGCGGGGTAGAAGAAATGGTAGGAGAGAGGGGGTAGTGTGTTTCAGAGGGGGGACGTGAATTCACGTAGTATATCTATCTCGTGCCAATCCGTTTTGCAGCAGGACCCGGCATTTCAGGCGATGTGTCGCGTCAGCAAATTATATGATGACAATAGAGTCAGCCTCCTATGTAAATATATATATATAAAAAAAAAAAAAAAAAAAAAAAAAAAAAAAAATACCAAAACAATTTTGGATGTGTATAATTTTAAATTTAAGATATAATTTTTTTTTCCTTCTAAATTTTTTAGCATTAGGTGACCAAATATAATTGTTGGATTTTAGTAGTAGTGGGTATAAGAACGTTTTGAAGAAATGTGGTAATATAAGAACTTGTTATCAATACAAGATGTGGGGATAATTTTGGGGGGGGTAGTTTGATGCTCAATGAAGGGACATAACAGTGTAGTGTGGAACTGCTATGGTGGAAAGTTGTAGATTTTGTATTAATTATTTTATGTTAATAATGGTTAAGTTTCCATATAAAATGGGTTAAAACCCCATCTCAATTAAGATTGTCATTTAAATTTTAATTTAATATTACGAAAGATATTTTACTTGTGATTCCCCAAATTTTCGGGCGGTCACGGCCTCACCGAACCCTGACCGTGGAATTGGTTTAGCTTTAACAGCTATGGTTGGGGCACATTACGATTACGCGCTGACCATAACTGGCCATAGCTGTTATCGTTGTAAAGGTGTATTTTGAAATTGATGGGGGGTAATAAAAAGGGGAATCACCAAACTATGGAACAGCGGCTGCCACTCTGTTCGAGAAGGAACAGCAGAGCCAGGTGGTAGATCCGTTTAAGGGTGCATGATTATTAACGAGAACATGATGATGTTCACCAATTTTAACTTAACAGCGGAAGCAGAGACACGGAGAGGTAAAACCCTGCTCCAAAATATACAGTCTCTGTGGAAGCGAAAGGGCGAAACAGTCCTCCATAACCTTAAATAGTGTGTGTGGCTGGGAGGTGACGCAAAGGAGTCACGAATTTAAAATTTTATAACGTAAAAGTTTTGCTTATTCAAAGTAATCCAATCAAAAATGCTTGTGCTCTGTCCACATAATTATATGCTCAGACTAGTAAAATAAGGTTCATACTATAATTTTAAAGGTATCATTTTATTGTTGTGTGTTAGATATAGTTGTTGATAAAATGTATTTTCATTATGTGCGTAATTTTTTTCTAAGCCAATCATTAGACGCCTGGCAGGCAATCAACATAATAGAAGTAAGTGTTGATAATGTATTCCATGTAATTTGTTCAATTTTAAGATGTAGTTTCATTGTGTTTTAATTATGTTAGGATATCAGCTGATCAACAATACCATGTCACTGGTATATTGGTTTGTAAAGGTTACAAATAATTAATGTTTTGTGTACTACAGACATTTTGAAGTAAAGACAAAAAGAATATGAGAAATGAAATAATAATAATTCATGCAAATTAATAAAAGATAATTCATGGGTGATAAATGTTTTATGGGACAAGTAGACCTGCCCCAATTGAATTCCAAGTGAAGTTGAAATAATGAATATGATGTAATGTTGTTTTTGAGTTAATGTATATGTAATAGAATCTTGAGAAATATAGATGTTGACACAGTTGTGGGGAATTTATGTAGAGTTTTGAATGATATATTGTTGTTTTTATAGTTAATGAGGTTATTTTGTGTATTTGTGGTAATGAAATGAGATTGAGATTTTTTGGGGATGGCAATTTTGTATTAGGGGGTAGTGTATTTGGGGTGTCCGCAACAAGGGTTGGGACGGGATAGGGATAGATTTAGTGGGGAAGGGGCCGCCTTAGGTAGAATCCGGGCCGCCAAATAAGGGAAATGAGTTTTGGGAAGGAAACACGTATCCTATGTACAAAGGGTTGGAGAGTATTTTTTTTTATATATGAGAAGGTGGCGTATTGTGTTAAGTGATAAGTTGGGGTTTAGAATGTCCTGATTAGTAGATATTTTTGATAGAGATGGGTGTCATGGGAGTTGAAGTGGATGAATATTGGAGTCAAAGGGGTAAAGATTATATAGGTAGACAGAATAAATGAGAATAAATAATTTACATCACCCCCAGTAAGGTAGAATTAACTGTTAACTAAGGAGAGGAATTTATAATAAAGAATGTACAATTGTTTTTTCAACCAGTGACAGAATGTTGATAAAATTTGAGAATAATGTAAAGTCAAGAAGTGTTTAATTTAAATGATTTAAATGCCAATTTGATTATTATTTATATTAATATTGTGTTTATTATAAATATTTTATGTTATTATGTTTGTATTTCAAGGTAGGATATTACAGATATTTAAAGTGTTTTCAGAAATCATACATAACATATGTAGGTCAAGGGTTTTGTACTTGACCTAGTTTTGATCAGCTGATGAGTTCATACACCTACTAAGCTTGTAGAGTAGGAATTCAATTTTAATTTGTTTGTTTGATTAATTCAAACTAATCTTTGAATAATTTTAATAAATGTTATTTAATAAATAAATTTAATAAAATTTTTTAATGAATAAATTTAATTTTTTTTTGAATTTTAAAATTTTGAAAATTTTAAATTTTTTTGAAAAAAAAAAAAAAAAAAAAAATTTTTTTTTGATGTTTCGCCTGCCAGCGAGTGGATATGTTAGATAATTATTATTTTATTAGGTATGTGTTAATGATGTTCCTTTTGTTGTATTGCTTTGTATTGGTAGGCTGTAAATTGTTCTCATGCTAGAGTAAGGATGTTTATATTAGTAGAAATGTTTAGGTTAAGTCATTGAAACAAAAATTAGAAAAAAGAGGAAGAGAATTTTTTGGTAAAAGATTTTTTTTTTGAATATTGAATTTTTTGAATTTTAAAAGGAAGTTTTTACTTTAATGTGTTATGATAATATGTAATGTTAGTGTGTGTGAGCCCAGTATCTGCTAAAGGCAGCCCAGCTTGCAAAAAGGGGAAACATATCGGCAGAGGAGCTGGGATAATTTTAGCCCGGGATTGAGGATTTTGGGGGTAGCATGTTAGAAGGCGAGGTGTGCCGTGGTGCGAGTCTGATCAATTTCTCGGTGTTGGGATCTCTAACAGAGAAGTCCAGTGATCTCGTTCAGATGAGTCCATGGTCGCTGAGCCAAGGGGGTCGTGTACCCATGAGGTTGAGAACCAGGGGGTTGTTGGCACCAGTTCCTCACCGGTCCTCTTCGGGGTTTATCGATGAGATTTCTTCTGTCATGGACAGCAGAATTCTCATCGAGGGGGTATTGTAGCGGGTCGATTTTTGGGTGTTTTATTTTAACCGTTTGGGACATTATTTATATTTTTATGTATTTCATTCTGGGCGGATTATCATTGTGCAACGTATTTGTGCGTATATAAGTCAATGTAACAGAACAGTGAAACAACGTAAGACGCAGTTGTTGTCGAGGAATGCGGCAGAGTATCTGCACCTCCACAAAATTCTGAGAACTTTGTACTTGTGTGTGGCAGCGCACATACGCAACTGCTCAATCACGCTCCAAGTGACGCTCTGGCAAAAAACTAAGATGGCCAGAGAGGGAAATTTTCATCCTTCATTTGGTTTCACTACGGAAATGCTGTGTTAAGTCCCACCCACTTTTATGACATTAGCCAGTGCCTATTTGAAATCGTCTGCTATCGTCACTCCAACAACTACGTGACTAGTATGATTCGAAACTGGGACGACTAACTGGAAGGCATTGATGTCCGTCGTCTTGACTAAAATGCTCCCGGAGTGGGGAACGGAAAGACGCCGGCAGTTCGTTATCGACTCCAGCCTGCGCAGGCCGCCCGTCAACCGGGCTCGTCACAAATTTATATATTTGAACAGTAAAAAGTTTAATAGGAGGAAAGTTTATGTGACCGCGGTCGAGTAGAAAAGGGTAAAGAAATTAACTGTATAATTTTCGGACAGTAAACAACAAGAAATTAACAGAAGATGAGTGCGCGCGCGAACCACGTTGCCGGCGGTTTAAGTGTAAGGGCTGGGGGTTTTATTAGAAAATGTTAAGGGGTTCATAATTTAGTGTGTTTGAGTGAGTGTGAAAAATTTGCAGGCTGGGCTCTGTCTGTATGTCTGTTTTATATAGTGATCAGTAAGGTAAGAGATTAGCGTAAGTTAGTATGTAGAAGACGCCAAGAGAAAAAAGAAACATGTAACGTAATCTGTAAAATGCTGAGAAAAATTTTGAACAAGATTTTCAAATGAGTCTGATTAAAGAAAAATATTAATTCTCTTCCAAAATGAGTTGTGTCAGTACTTTGCATAACCTATAGACCATGCTTGTATCTAGGTACATGTGATCGAACCCTGTGACCCCGTAAGAATTATCGTAACGGTAAGTAACAATTTAATTGGACATTTAATTATAATAATATATGTGATTGATTAGCAAGTCACAAGTGACACCATAAAAAACCAACCTAAAGAAATAGCATCGACGGAGCTGCTAAGTTTCCAGAAGATGATGATGGAACGTAGGAGGGAACAGTTCCCCCAACCAGTAGAGAATCGCTTTGAGAAGGCAAGAGAAGAAATGGTGAACGATATCAGACTATGGAGAGAAGAAATAATCCAACAATGGAGGGAATAAATGGAAACCAATAATGAACAAGCGGAAAAGCAACCGGACTCAAATACATTATTAACTGAAGATGAGTTTGACAGAAACCAGGAAGATATCCACAACAAGGAAATCAATACCGAATGTATAAGGAAGGCTCAGATAATTCAAGAAACGGAAGAATTATTAGCCGAGAACGGAGAGTTAAAACAAAATAATCTGCCAATGTGTGATTATCAAGTGGAGACAAAGGGATTACCCAGAAATACAACTACCAAACAAGTGAATTCGAAAATTAAAATTCATGAAGAAAGGAACAAAATAATTAAGAAAACGGAAGAAAAGGAGGCGAAGATAAGAAGAATAATACGCCCAAAGAAGACTAGGGTAACCAAAGAATTAGTCGAAATGACTCGAAGTGGTCTAGTTAATATGATTTATTTCCCAGTCAACAACCGTAAAGAAGGAACCTATAGGAAGGAGTATCGAAGGAGCTTCATGAAGATGGACGAAGAGAAGAAATGTGTTACAGCAAAGAAGACTATAAACAATAAAATACTTAAAGCAAATATTTCCAAAGGGAGAATAAGGCATTCCAAGAAAAGGAAAGGTTATCAAGAACAACTGGACCGGATCATTGAAGGGTATGCCCAAGAAATAAAGGAATTACGGAAGAAGAGGGACCAATCAATGGAAAAATCCAACCAGGAAACTAATGATGATCAACCAGAGTTAGAAAAGGTACTAGACGTCAATAATAACAAAGACCAGGAGTACACTGGACACATGGATATCGAAAATGATGAGAAGAAGAAGGCAAGAAAACGGGAAGCCGATGACTATCTGGTAGCCGCAAAGTGGAAGAACCGCCTGATAGGAAGGTATCTCCAAAACTACTAGTACTGAACATATGCCAAATATCCCAAACAGGTAATACTAGAAACAGATATGGAAAAGGAGACCTGTGAAACGTAATTGTCCCCAACAATGAACCCAATAGAGTGGAAAAGCACAAAATAACCCCATGTATGTAGACCATAAAAGTGATTATTGTTAAGAGCAGATAAGTTATAGTGGTAGGCGACATTTACCACCGGAATATTTAGTGTATAAAAAAAAAATAAAAAAAAAATTACTATAAACGGATTCAGTTGGTGATTAGAAGAATCATGTATTATGCCCAAGATATTGAAAGTAACTAATTGTCTGTAACAAACCTATTTGCCATATTGTGTTACAAAAGGTGTGTAGGATTAAGATATAGGCCAAACTATTTGTTACTTATTAAATAAGAACCAGATCTATCATACTAAATGGTAGAAAAACGTGTATTTGTAAACCAAATAATTTAATGAGAAGAAAGATACCTATTGTATCATAGAGAACCAAAAGTGGCATATAACAAAAATATACCTAGGATAATGACATAAAATTACTTTAATACTCCCATGTTAGATTGATTTAAAGAGGAGCTACTACTATCTTATAACTAAAATTACTATGCTATATTTAAAGAAAAAAAAATGTTTATCAAATGATTATTTTATACCTCTCATAAAACTAAAATATTATATAAAATCATCCAGAATAAGTGAGAACCACCATCACTTGAAGGAGTAGGGAAGAAGAAAACCAAAGAGTATAACATGAAAGAAGGATATTATTATGGAAAGTAGAGAGAGAGAAAAAATGTTTATTAAATGAACAATGTAACCCCAAGAATGTCTATAAAATCAGATATTAATGTGTTGTTATTATATTATCACATTGTATTGTAATTATCAAATATTGTATACTCCATAAACGAGAATTAAAATCGTCCAGAATAAGTGTAAATTATCAGACACTTTGAAGGAGTAGAGAGGCAGAATAACAAAGAGAGCTAATTATAAAGATGGCTATTATTATTGTGGAATGAAGAGAAAGAAAAATGTTAATTAATTATCAAATATTGTATGTACCAAGATATGTCAGAGAACATCTAACCAAGAACATTTTGTATATGAATATTGTAAACCCTGATAATTCAGGATAAGTATAAATTACTAACGAGAAAAAAAAAACTTGTAAACTAATGTGAGAATAAAATATTGTAGACTCTATATGTAAGAACCAACTGCATAATTGTAAAAGCATCAATGTAAGTGTGTAATTTTAAGAATACTCAACTAGTATAAAAAAGTAACAATACGGCTGATAAAAAGCATGGCCGAGAATGTCAAGTCTGAAAAGAAATAATTACCTGTGAAAAGAAAGTATGTTAGAAAGTATAAAAGAAGGAAATGTGATACAAATGAAAACCTCTGATACCTTGAATATTATATTGAAGATATTATATTATTGAAAATGAATGATTTGTGATATTTTATGTGTTGTGATAGTGCAACTATTGCCAGGTGCAATTTTTATTTTTTTCTCAGACAGAGAAGAGTATGCCTCTGAATCTGAGTATGTGTATTGAGGAACGGCAGAGAATGTATGCCACAGTGACCCACTCTGATTCCGAACCCACTACAAAAGTTAGGGAGTTATATTGTAATGTATCAAGGACTATTATTAAAGAATCTGTGAGGTATAAAATATAAGAACCATTGAAATAATCACAAAAGTAAAGATATGTGATAAGAAAGAAAAGTGTATGATAAGACAGGAAATTGTTAATTTAAGAAATGAGATCTATTGTAATTAAATGACTTAAAATGTGAGAAACTTGAAAAAATACTAGTAAGCTAAGAATTATATCACTAGGCAAGAAATCAAGCTAGTGTAACACACTAATAGTATGTTAAAGATCAATATAAAGAGTACAAGACAAAAAACAGTAGTAATATACCAAAAAACTGACATGAAATGATAATTTTATAAAAAATCAAATTTTCTCTCAAATTATCAATTTTGAGGGGGGAGTATATGTAACATAACCAGATGTTACATAACCTAGACATATACTATCAGATTTAATAAGTACATAACGATGATGTAAATAGATAATGTAGTGATAAGAGTAACCAAGAAGAGAGGAACCATGGAAGAAGAAAGAAGCAGAAGTGCCACAAGAAGCAGTAAACCCAAATACTGTTTGACACTACAACCAGACTATAACTGACCCAAACTAATGGACAAATTAAATTCACTTTAAGCTGTCAAGCGAGTCAGTGAATAACTTAAATGGAATATGATATGTTAATAAAAATGATTAAATAAGAATCTGAATAATGTGAGATCAGAATCAGCATTTGGCTGAGAATTAATTAAATATGACTAGTAATTATTAATGCCAAGAACTAAAATTAGCGATGGCCAAAATATGAGAATGAAGCTATATTTCAGTCTCAAATATACCTATGACAAGTAAACATGTCTGTAAGAGGGAACCTTATACAAATAAGCTACCTCAGCAAGGTACCGAATTGTGAACTAATAAATGTTTTTAAGGCAGAAATCCGATACAAACGGTATGTCTCAACAAGGCCTAAATCAAACAATCATCAGTAAGGTGATTAGTAGGAGGTGATATGAGTGTAAATCACATCCACAGAACAATTTTTATACTCAAACATAGCAATAAGCATTATTAATATAATATAATTAATAGTTCAATTGTTAGTTAATAGAACGGAGCAAAATCATGTGAAACGAGATATCATAGTAAGTATCGTTAATAGCAAGGTATAAGGTAAGATTTAATCATAATGTTCAGTAATTAAATATCAGTACAGATTTAATAGTGTTCTAACATAAACGTTTGAGTGATAAAACGCGGTGTGGAACACAAACAATATTAGTCAGAGTGTGCAATCGTCGACTTCAATTAGCAGACGACAGTGAAGCCGTGTGCCTGAACATTGTTTATATAGCAATGTCAGTAAAAGTGTGATTAAACCAGTGTCAAACTATATCAAATTAAAGAGGACAAAATATTCTTTAATTTGATAGCGATACAACCCCAATCGCAACTATATTAAGTGCGTGAAAGGTGTTAGCATCATTTACAAAATATGCATAAGGAATCTGGTTATCAACACCAATAACAACGACAACTGTCAATCATTCTGGTGACGAGTCGGTTAAAAACCGTTTTTGACGGTTGGAAAGACAATACGTCACGTTCATCACACCTGGCTAAGCCAATGAAAAAATAGCTTAGTAATTAACACTATCGCCTAAAGCCGATCAAATGGTCGGGTATATAAGGGGCTGCAGCAGATTTTCATCAGACACTTCTTAATTTCATTCGGCGTGACAGGTACGCTGGTCTCATCAACATTTTTAATAACTGATAGCGTCATCACAATAGGACTTCAATGGAAACAGTTCGACAACAACTAACGACAACTTCAAGATATTCTACAAAGAACCATTGTGTTTATGTGCAGTATTATTTCATTTAGTGCGGGAAAAATAATGAACAGAAGAAATAATTAAATAGTATTATTTATGATCCTTTAAGTCAGAAGTGGATCGAAATTCTCTGTTCTTGTGCGTGTGTAGTGAATAACGATGATCATTATAATCCGATCATTGATGTGTTAATTGAAATTTTAATCGAAAGATTAAAACACAAGGTAACAGTGTAACAATTTATTCATTTTACTCCGAGCGCCATAACCTGTATATTTTGATAAACAAATCTGTACTGACGCATAACACTGAAACATTTTTCTGTACTACACCATGTCTAAATTTATTTAATGAATTTGTCAATACCAGTTAAGTTGAATGTTAGTTATAAGTGTGCTCAAAATATAACTTTGTAAATCATGAACCAAGCGTGACGAACGCATAACCTATAAAATAGGTTATTTTTATTTTTATTTTATAATAGTAACCTCAAGGCATTACTAGTCTATATTATATCAGAAAGTCATTAGCTATTGTGTAGGCATGAGCCTTCTTTTTTGTGTCTCAAAGAACTCACATCTGAGATTTAAATAATATTAATGTTCAAAGTAAAGAGTATCTGGACTTAACCAGATGTATTGCTTATGCTCTGAGCCAGCTTTATAGGGTATGTAACAACATATTTGCAATTGTACATCATTGTATTCTTTTAATTATATTTGTTTGAATTCTCAATCAAGGGTATGAATAAAAACCCATTATTAACAGCATAACTCGACTTAATTTATTTTTAAAAGGTAACTAAATAATTCATTTAGAAGAATCAAAACAACCTTCAGTTGTGATTGAATATTGTTGAATTGCATTGCCATAAGGGCAATAAACAATTATAATAACTTTTTTAAAATTATTATTTGATTTTATTAATGGGTTTTCCACGGGATTTTCCCAAAATAAATCCATGTGGCGCCCATTATAAAACAAGGTCACCTAACCTTGTAGATAAAGTGAGTTGGTTTTGTAAACCGTCTTGGCAGCTTATTGAACTTCCAGAAATCACGAACAGGTACGTGAAAGTGTATTATATTTGTTCTATTGTCCAGACATTACAAGACGTAACGTACTTAGACGATTATCGACCTGGAGGAGAAGTTTCGCAGCTAGTATCAACAAGACGGTCACCACCATCGAGCGACCAACTAGTATACTTTACTTTTAAACTTAAGCAACGTTAGTGTTTAAATAATATTAATACCACTATTTTATTTTTTTATATAAGGGAATTCTTTTCAGACAATTATAATTATACAATTGTAAACACACTTTTAGTAACCTCGAATGTTACATTTTAATTACTTTATAAAATTAGTAACTTTCAATTTTTAACAACTACAAACTTTAATATATTTTAAAATAATATTTCAATAAAAATAAACCACATCTTTTTAAATATATAACAATATTCAATTTAATGCCAAACCATGTTTTTTACCAAAAAAACTACAAAGATGCAAATAAAACATTTTTTCCAGCCTTAGTAGTTTTACTTGAAGGTGTTGTGTATTTTTTTCTACAATCCTTATACTTTAGAGTATATAACCACAAACTTTCACAAAGATTGGATGATAAATAAAAAAGTTACAAATTATTTTCAAAAGGTTAGCAAGTCTCGTTTCGCGACATCTGATTGTTAAAAACACCAAAATTTCAAAACTTTGAAAGCCTATACAATGAAAATGGAGAGAGATAAAGGGTTAAAATTTTGTGTGGTTACTTATCTCTGTAGGGAGAACAAATAAGCCAAGTTTCATCAAAATCTGAGATAGTGGGTGAGAAAATGATTTTTTTTGGTTGAATTGATATGGAATGACCCAGCTGATAAAATATAAATGATCTCTCTGTTGTTCGTCTGTTACTTTTATGAGTTGTAACATTTGTGAGGATAAAGATATTGACCTAAAGTACTGTATTAAAATAACATGATTTTTCCTTCTTCTTGTAACAGATTTTTGTTGTCTAGGATTAAAAGATTTTCGCAAGTAAGCTAATACCGGTACGAAGAAGTTGTCCCTTTATGATAAATTGTAGAGATAGTTGAGTGGAAGTACACAAGTGCATAGTTTGCACATATAGGTTTATATAACATTTGATATGTAGAGAGAGAGAGAGAGAGAGAGAGAGAGAGAGAGAGAGAGAGAGAGAGAGAGAGAGAGAGAGAGAGAGAGAGAGGGTGGGAGGGAGGGAGGGAGAGAGGGAGAGAGAGAGAGAGAGAGATGCTCATAACAACAGTTCTCTTCTCGCATCTCAAAGTGACTCCCCACGACATCACCATTCCCCTCTGACCATAAGCGTTCTGCGCATTCTCATGTGCCCTTAACTTTCAGTTTTGCTATACTACTCTACCAGAGTGAAGGAGATGAGTGTTGTGACCATATAATTAGTAGTGGCTCCAGTATTTGAAAGATATCCAGCATGTGTTTTTGTTCAACAGTTTATAACTTTTTTGTAATTCCTGAGATATATAAATAAATATGTGTGCACCCACAAACGCATGCGCACCCCCTCCCCACACACAGAGTGAGTGACATCCTTGTTCATTTTTCTATCTGCCTATATAGTTTTATAGCTTTTCCATTTTTAATTGATTTACAGTTTAGCAAAATGTGTCAGAAGTCATGTTTTCGCTGTTCTAGTGCAATACTTTAACTTTTGAACTATAAATTCCTTAAAACATTCTTGGAATGACATCTTTAAATTAATGCACAAAGGGTAATAAAACTGAGTTTTTCAAAATAAGATCAGAAAGACTCATTTTCACAAGATTAATTATGAATACAAATTTATAATTAAAGTGACTGCCCATGACGTAAGGTTTATTACTTTAATTTGAATAACAATTAGCCAAGATAGAATGTTTTGAAATCAGCCCTTTTCCATATTTTTTCAACCTTTATACTCCATGTTGGTTTACTCAAAAACTTCGAGATGCAAAGAATTTATAATATGTATTTATGAAGTTATATGGGAGGATCCTGTATTTCTCATTTGGCCTGAGCAGAATGGGTGTCCAATCTTCAAGCTGGGTGTCAGGTGTCATCGTCTCCAAAGAGCACCACTGACCATATTCGTACGAATGTGTGAAACTTTATGACTGTGTAATTAAAGCTATACATTTTTTTTAATATTACCCAATTACAGTGGGTGATCATGTTCTGTATATTGAAATTAATATAACTGCTGTAGTGACTGTATTGTCAGTAAATATTGTGTTTTTCATAAGCAGTTGACCAAATTGTTTACTGACTTTTCTATAACCATATATGAACAGAGAAGTACGTGTGACACCACTAAATTTATTGTAATGTGGTACGTGGTAAATGAAGTATACAAACATTGTAAACTTGATTTATTTGGTATTATATACAGTTTATGTGTACCAGAATGTCATTTGTGATTATTTCAGATGTATCTGTATGAACATAACAAGGAAATGTCAACTCCAGCTGTAGCACAAATGTTATCAACAATGCTATACTACAAACGATTCTTCCCATACTATGTATCAAATATTTTAGCAGGATTAGACGCTGATGGAAAGGGGTGTATTTTTAGTTATGACCCAATTGGTCACTGTGAAAAAAATATGTATCGAGCTGGTGGATCATCAGGGTCACTTCTTCAGCCTCTTCTGGATAATCAGGTACTATTTAGTATAGCAGATCCATAGATGATAAAAATTTATACAAGATTGGTATTATTTTTTACTATGTAACAGCAATTCATATCATACAACACAATCTAAAGACAAAGATCTAACTTTTAACTAAAACTGATTAAAAGCATCGTACTGAAGAAAAGTTTAATGGCTTAATAAAATTACACACAAATGATAAATACATTAGATCTGTAATAACACCTCCAAATTATAAAATAGCATAGGGACAATATAAATGGTTAAACCTTACTGGCATATTCAACATAAACAAAAATATTATTAACCCCACAGGAACATTATACAAAATGTACATGTTACTATATGCAAAAATTACAATTAATGAAACTAAAAATATACCCACAAATAGACTTAAAAATACAAATGGCACACATATTAAATAGTTAACAAATTCAAGAAAATTATTTTAAATCAAAATTATTTTCAGTTTAAGTTAATAGTAAATATGCCACCAAATAAGCCTTACTATAGATTTCTTTAACGTTTAAAGGATAATTAATCATTTTGTTATTGTAAACATTATAAAAATTAGTGTCCCATAAGGGACTAGTATGGGTATGTTAATGGGAAAATAATATGTTGTTATTAAAAACAAAGATGCTATAAATAAGTTTACTGTTACACAATACAATAATATTCTCTTTACAAGAGGAAACAAAAATAATAAATTAAAGTACGTAAAAAGAACTATATGAAAAAAAAACTGATTGTGACTTTTAATATATAGAAAAACTACCCAACTAATTCAGTAGTAACAACTAATTCTGATCATCTCTAGCTACTGAAGTGGCTGAATTTAGGTAATTAAATAATAATTAGGAGGAGCATTAACAAAATTAATAATAATAACAATTGGAACGTTAATCATCTGATACATTTCTTGGATTGTATAGTTAGGTAGGATCTAACCAATCGTATGTATAGTTAGGTGGTAGTGTGAGTGATTTCAGGTATATAGAAGTTTTCCTTTAATGTTGCTTTAAAGTAAACATGTGGTTTTCACTTTACCTTCCAAATCTTACTTCTGAATTCAGCTTCATGTTCAGTTCAGTGGGACACAGTGCTCCTCCATGTTTGAATTGTTAATTGGGTGTAAGTGATGAAATGCATAAAGCCATGTTTCCCTGATGCAGAAATCTACTGTTGTTGGCAAACTAAAAAGTAGAGAGTGGCCCAGAGTACCCAGATTGGCAAAGAGTAGAGAGCAGTAGCCAGTTACCTGTTACAGTATAAATTATATTTGATAACATATATTATTACACATTAATTTGAAATATAATTTTCTTATTTTTTGTGTAGGTGGATTATTTCTGAAACTTAATGAGCATATTGTTTTTAACATAACAATTTTTAATAAAGCTCCTTATCTATTAAATTTGCTGGCATTAATGATTTTGGATAACTAATACTCTACTGTATATTTAGACTACCGTGTATTTGCATAATATGTTTTACGTAATAAGCATGATACAAGATATTCCACATTTGTATTGTACAGCTTGGATTAAAAAATATGGAAAACGTTACACCAACTCCAGTATCAATGGAAAAAGCATTGACTGTTGTAAAGGATACATTCATATCAGCTGCCGAACGAGATATTCATACTGGTGACAACATTTCTATCTGTGTCATTACAAGTGATGGCGTAAAAGAAGAGTATTTTCCACTGAGGAAGGATTGATTTCCTGCTGTTTTTTCTATAATAAATGTTTTAAACAAGATGTCAAGGAATTGCATTAATTTTTTCACCTTAGTTAAAACAAATTGTTAAAACCGTTCATATAAATTAATAAAATTTGTGTAATAATTCATTAGGCTATTTTCATTTAATTTCCTGATAATACAAAATCTTTGTAGTTTAGTTTCATTAGTGAGAGCTAAGGTAATGTGACCAAATTAAATGTTTTTGTTTTGTGAATGAGGTCAAAGAATGTGTGAAAATAAATTATGAATTAAGAAGAATTAATTTCTGTTGAAATTAAAGTATAATTTTATAGTCATTGCTTTCTCAACATAGTGTTCACAAACACTTTTGTGGTCCTGTGAATAAAAATGGTAAAAGTAGTAACATGCTCACAGGCATCAATAATCCATAATTTTCTGTTGCCTCCCTAATTGCCATGCAGCTGTTGTCCACCAACCACAGAGTACCATGGATTAGAGTCTGGAAACCTCAGTTTATTAATAACGTGGTGTAATATTGTGTAGGCACTATGCCACATGTTGGTGTTTCCAAACATCCAGTTCCCTTTTAAAGATCACTTGCTTTGATGCAAAAGAAAACTATTGACGATCCGTAACACGAATAGCTAACATCTCGATGGTTATAGTAATGAATACATGTTTACATTGCTATTTGATAGCTCGTTAGTTCTACTGTTAAATTTCATTTTATCAGTTCACCTGAAGGCGACCACAGATTACCCACCAGCAACGGATATGCTTCAATTGTGGGGTCAAGTCGAGGTCACTTGCCTGCCCACCTTCTTTGCTGGGGATAATACAGAGTTCTTGTCTGGCATGTTTGAGCTTGATAAGTAACAAAGACACACAACAGGCTGCAGGCTTGATGGGAGAATAGGAAGATAAAAAGCAAATTTATAAAATAACAGCAAAAAGTTTAACAGCCTTCAGTTCCAGAATATGGACATTAAGAGGTAACTAGAGAAAAGTTGGGTAAATCCTCTACTCGGACTGCTTCTGCCATAATATTTTTTTTATATTTTTATTTCAATATATCATATTTCAAGGTTTGTTGAATAAACACTTGATATCAATGAGATGCAAAAATAGTAAAACACAGCCACCTGTTTGTTCTTTCTTATATCCAGGTCAAATTTTCACATCTGTTTTGTCGATATGAGAGATAATAGGTAATGAAATAATAACCAACTCAGCTGTTTGCTGTGCTAATTCTGTATTTCAACCACAACAAACACATAAACATGAGCATAATAAATGAGAAACATAATATAAAAGTAAGTGTTAAAGTTAACATTACTAACATTTTTTCGAAAAAAAAGTGTTTTAGGAAGTATTTTTCTTAAAAAAGGAATATAGATACATGTAGTCAAATTTGGTGCAATTCACTTGGACACATATGTACTCCATTGGCAGTACTATTATTATTATTTTTTTTTTATGGGTTTTGGGGCTCGGCAACTAAGGCCTTTTAGCCCAATGATGTCTACCAGAACTGTTGCTCAATGGGATGTTTTCTTGTCACCTACATTTTAGTTGATTCAACAAAAGTGGAAACTCTTACACATTAAGACACAAAACAACATTTTCAAAGGCTATACAGTATTCTTGCTGCTTTTAGGAAGGGCAGAGTTCTGTCTATTGTTAACTGTTCGATTCTGAGGTCGTCTTTCAGGTTACATTTTACTCTGTGTCTCTGCCTTAGTTCTGCAATAGCACTACAGTCTTTGATGATGTGTTTCACTGTACGTGGTCCCCCACAAGTACAGACGTGTCACTCGTGTCCTTGTAGGAGGTACGAAGACGTCAAATTCGTGTGCCCAGTGCGCAGTCTTGTGATGCAAACTTGTTCACGATGACTGCGATCATCTGCTACTTGCCTTTTATGGACACTGCTTAACGGCAGAAAGTTTTCTCTGCCATGTGTTCCATGTCTGCTGGTACACATTAATAATGGTGCTTGTGGCAGCTAGTTTTCAGCTGAACAGTATAAAATATACAAACACCACACAACACAACCAAACAACATACTAAACGACCAGTTACAATATAAATCACATGCACTTTTTGACACAGTCATACAAAAAACAAACAATAATTTGGATCCCCGCGCCAATCCCCTTCCTCTACACACCACTATACCTTCCAAGCAACAACCGTTACTAAGTACTGTTTCTGTTTCTAAGCTGACGAAGGCGAATACGACGCCGAAACGCGTTCAACAGAAAAGACAAGTAAGTTTTCACAAGAGAAAGTTTCAATATTATATTAAGTTAAATTATATTAAGTATATTAAGAGTTTTGTGTCATCAGATTGTATGGTAGTCACATTGACTTGTGGGCTGTCTGCAGCATTTCTCGCCGCAGCGTTAGAGTCTTTGTTACCTACATGACCCGGACACCAAACAAAAGTAATAGATGAACTAAGGTCTTCTAACACATGGTATAACGACATTATCTGCTACAATAACAGATCCACTGGGCTTGGATTGTGCAAGGCAGTTAGAAAACTTGGTGAATCTGTACAGATAATAAATTTCCTGTCACCTTGGTGTTCACAGAAACTAAGAGCCTGCCACACCGCATACAGTTCGGCGGTGTATACACTAGCCGCTTTGGGCAGTGTCCAGGAGTGGGAGGCGCCCTTGATGACAAATGCACTACCCACTCCCGCTCTCTGTCTTTGACCTGTCAGTGTACACAATGTTCCTCGATGTATTCTTGAAGGACTGATCTAAACAGGAGTTTCAGGTCAGTTAGGTGGCGCGATTTCTTGCTTCTACTGGCAACACCCAGCCGGGAACTTGGTTTGCGAAGCAGCCAGGAGGGCACTTTGCACAGAGCGTACGCTTGGACCATTGGCACCTCGATGTTGTAGCACGGGGCTATTTCATCTGCATGAATGCTGGCTGGTCGGGTGAATGTCAAACGATAGTCATATACCCTAGCAAATCTGTTGTTCACCTGCAACGCATGGTTTATGTGGCTCGTTAGTGGTAATATTTTTGCCACATCTCAGTAGTTGATGTTGCAGATCTAAGGACGTCATTCCTGCTTCACAATATAAGCTTTGTGTGGGGCTAGTATGGAATGCGCCTGTTGCATGGCACACCACTGCGTTGTGAACAGGATCCAGCTTTTTCAAGCATGACCTGGCTGAAGAGTACACCACACATCCAAAATTCATTTCCGATACACCAGCATGGCAGGCGGAATGAAACTCCTCTATCCACTCCCCAGGTCATATGGGAGATGCACCAGATTATGTTTAATGAGGATTTGCACCTTGCAGCCAGATCGACCACATGTGCATTCCATGTCAATCATCTATCGAAAGGTGGGCCCAGAAATTTGATGATGGGCCGATGGAGTAGCTGACACCGTTTATGGTTAACATAGGGTCCGGGTGCATCTCTTGCTTTCGACAGAAGTGGACACATGTCGTCTTTGTTTCTGAGAAACAAAAGCCTATATTTTTAACATTTTCTACTAACATGTCTATAGCGTCTTGTATTTTATGCCTGATCATTGCCGTTGCTTTGACCGAGAAGAACAGCACAAGGTCATCAACATAAAAGCACTTCCCAACTGACGTTTCTATACCCTCAAAGATTGTTGTGATGGCGATAGTAAAAAGTATGCTGCTCAACAGAGATCCCCGAGGTACTCCATTTTCCAGCCTGTGAGGGGCCGACAGTGATTGTCTGACCCAAACATGAAAGGTCCTGTCTCTTTGAAAGCTGGAGATAAATTTAGACAGGTTACCCCTGAACAGCCAATCATGTAGTTGTTGTATGATGTTATATCTCCATGTTTTGTCAAATGCTTTCTACAAATCGAAGAATACTGCAACCAAGTGTTTGTTTTCGATGAAATTGTTCAGAACTGTGCTCTCCAGTTAAACCAGTTGATCAGTAGTAGAATGGTGTCTCCGGTACCCACACTGGTGTGCAGTCAGAAGGCCATATTTTTCCAGACACCAGGTGAATTGGCTGTTTGCCATCCTCGCCAATAACTTTCCTAGATAGCACATCAACAATACTGGACGATAGTTTTCTGCTTTCAAGTGATCCTTTCTGGCCTTCAGAAGCGGGATGATGATCGCCTACTTCCATGGTTTTGGACAGTGCCCTTGCATACATATGGCATTATAGAGTGCCAGTTATGTAGCCATAGCTACATCCGGCAGTTGATGTATGATGCTGTAAGGAATATCTCCCGGTCCCACCACAGTGTTGCCAGCAGCGCGGACAGCAGACTGTAACTCCCTCATTGTGAAGGGGACATTATAATTATAGCTCCTGTACCCTTCACATTTGATACGTAGGTTTCCCAGGTTATTGTTTTGCAGTGAGTATTCTACAAGTGGCAGCTCGAAGTTCTTTAGAAGTGATGCGATTATCTTCAGTCTGTGCTCGTTTGTACCAGGTTAGGGCTTGTTGCTTCTCTCTTATTGGGTCTTTCACCACAGTACTGGCGATCTGGATGAATGACCACCGATCTGTGGGATATGCTCCAAAGCAGCTGAAGTAATAGCAGTTATGAAATGGTGTGTGTTGTCTTCTATATTTCCATATATGTTCGTAGGCATACAAGCAGTCTGAAAGCCAGTTCAATCAGAACAGTCCACATGCCATCTTTTCGGGGTGTGTATAATGCTCTTTGGTTTTCATGTTGTTATCATCACAGGGAAGTGGTTGCTCCCATGGAGATCTGGGAGCATTCTCCACAACAGATGCGGAGCAAGACCCGGGCCCAGGGCCGGAACTAGGGGGCTGGGGGGGGGACGGGGCATGTGCCCCGGGTGCCGGCTTGGAGGGGGTGCCGAAGAAATAGTAAAATTATTTTCTATATCGTCTATATGTTACAATTTTTCAAATAATAAAGCATTATTTGTGCGATTTAGTTTTTAACGTCTTCAGTCTCTATATATTATTTCTCAAAGGTGTTTTTTTGTCAGTATGAAATATCTCCCTTAATACTGTATCAAAATTAATGTTTGAAACGCCATTTTGAAGATTATTTTTGCCTCTAATGACGAAAAATAAGTAAATATCTTAAAATTAATGTTTTCGTTAAAAAATTACATTTTAAAACTTTTCTCTATATATTATTTCTCAAAGGTGTTTTTTTGTCGGTATGAAATATCTCCCTTAATACTGTATCAAAATTAATGTTTGATACGCCATTTTGAAGATTATTTTTCCCTCTAATGACGAAAAATAAGTAAATATCTTAAAATCGTTCACTAAGAATAGCTCTCATTTTAATGAAAACTCATGTAAACGAATTTGTGATTTAGGTTTTCATAATGCCGGGCAGACCAAGAGGGAGACCTCCCGGAAGACGTTCCAGACCATTGGAACACGTCACAGAACGCAGAAGAAGAAATACCGAAAGTGACGAACAAAGACAACTTCGACTTCAGCAAGATAGAGAAGCTCAGCGCCAACGCAGACAAGACACATTCAATACTCAACGACAACAATTAGTGCAAGTTAACAACTTTGTGTCATCAACTTATTTACTTCATCTCCATCAAAATATCAGTACAAGAAGAAGACTATATAAACATCCAAAAACATATTGTACTGCCCTCCTTTTCCCTATAGACAATGAAGTGCAAACACAGTGTTGTATAACGTCTCAGCTACGTTATAACATCGGGAACCTGTGCATACTTACCTCTGATCAATTGCACGGGCTGCCATACTCGTAATCAACTTTTAATTACTATATAAACCAGCAGTAGTTATAACTAAAGGAACTTTTATATGGGGGTCTGATGATTTATTCACTCACTGTTTTAGTGTAAAGTAACGACATCTCTTTATTAAATCATTACTACAACAGCTCTACATAAATATTCCCATATAAGGTTTTCTGAATAAAAGATTACAATTTATAACAGATTTTGGTAAAGAACTGGGGCAAAACACATGGATTTATCAGTGCTAGCATTATCCACGGATCCGGGACCTTAAACTTGTTTATGAGTTGAGCTCGCTTATTTATATTCTATAATACTATTTGGGGGCCATTTGAAGAATGGACTTAATC
Source organism: Magicicada septendecula (assembly GCA_034769895.1). Classification (NCBI taxonomy): domain Eukaryota; kingdom Metazoa; phylum Arthropoda; class Insecta; order Hemiptera; family Cicadidae; genus Magicicada; species Magicicada septendecula. Next base: position 454,822,543 of record CM068367.1, read on the forward strand.
TAAAAATTTGTATCAGTGAAGCTATACATATACATCAGCATTATTCGGTACTACAAATATTTTGAATTCTAAAACATACTACATCTTATAAAGTGGTTATCATTAAAGTCTTTCTATTTTTTTTAATTTCAACTGTCTTTAATAATTCATTGGTTACAATTTTAATTAATCATGGAGAACAAGTCTCCGTGTCACCTGCCATATCCATCAGTTTACTCGTAGTCAGGGTCCTTGATCCTTATGGTGTTCGTCAGCGGTTGATCTTAAGTGGAGTTAACTTTCCTGTTGAAGTTCCTGAAGTGGTTAGTTCATAATGAAGTTGCGTGGAGGTTCTCAGAAGTCTCGTAGTTAAACATTGTTAGTAGTATAAGTGCCGTAAATGTTCTTGTTTGTTGCAGGATCGCACGTCACATTATTGTTTATAAAAGTTCTCACTTTTGGTAGCTCGCATCATATTATTTAAAACAACATAGACATCTTACAAAATTAAACAAATGAGATGTCATCCCTTACACAGTTATTTATGCATTTCGGTTTTTTAACATTTAGACTACTACCACACTAATTTGGCAATACTTTTGCTACACATTGTTGTAACTGTCTTCTAAATACAAATATTCTGTCTTTTTCTGAGACATGGTTCAAGCGCGTGTTTTCTACGCGAGCGCTTCATCTCGACTCTCTGCTATGTAGGAAGGGTCAGTTAATCGCGCGGAGTTTACGCGTCGCAACAAAATAGTTCCACATTTATCCTCTATTTAAGGGGTTAAAGTTTGACCTTGTAATTATACAAAGATATTCTTAATTACAGACTTTGTTATAGTACACTACTGTGGTCTTGTTTATTTATTTATTTATTGAATATTAATTTTCAAGGATTATTAGTTTGTTTAGGGGTCGGTATTCAAGTTAATTCCGGTTAGCGCATGTCTATGCAGGGTTAATTAACAAGGGTTTCCCTATCTGTACACTCGCATTCCTTTTATTGTATTATTAAAACTATTTATTAAATATTATTATGATTTATGATAGCGATAAAATTAGTTTAAATGTGCGGTTTATTAAAAATTTAAAATTTCTCAGCTTTTACATTACCTATTTATTAATTTTTTTATTTTTAATTAATGAAATCGTCACAGTTGGTGATATGGATAAAAAGTGCGTTTATTGCTCTGCAAGGTTGTTTGCAGGGGAGTTTAGTGATGATTCAGCTACCATGTGTTGCCACAAGGGAAAGGTTAAGTTAGAGCCCATTAAAGTTTGTGAAGAACTTCAAAACCTCATATAGCAAAATGATGACTTCACCAAGAATTACCTAGAAAATATTAGGCAATTCAACAATGCTCTGGCATTTGCTTCAATTCACATCAAATCGGTTGACATTCCTGGCAGGGGTCCATATTGTTTTAAATTACATGGGCAGGTGTATCATATGGTAGGAAGTTTACAACCTCCTGCAGGAGTTGCACCATCTTACGCTGGCCTTTTCGTTGTAGATTTTGATACTGCATTACAGCATCGTGTAGTGAATGAAGCTAATAAAAACTGTTGCGAAGAAATAATGGTTACATTGCAAACAATGCTCGATACACATAATCCTTACGCACAGTTGTTTAAATATATAAAAGATTTGGATCAAACTATACTGGATTTGCATCTACAATTTACGACTACCAATGCATTTCATCCTGGAAGATCGAATGAATCTGCAGTCAGTGAGGTGGCTGCTGTTTTTGTCACCAATGACGGAACTCCACCAGGCAATGTTGATTTTGTTATGTATTCTAAAACAACTGGTGCACTTACTAAAATATCTTACCTGAACCCCCATTCTGATCCAATGTGCTATCCATTGCTTTTCCCATATGGTGATTCTGGATGGACTGTTGGTCAGCCACATGTTCAAGTTAATCGTACTGCATCAAGAACAGTCACAACTCAGTTACAATACTATTGCTATCGTTTAGCAGTTAGAGATGGTTTCAGTTTACTTCATGCTTCTGGTAAATTATTTCAACAATACATTGTTGACAGTTATGTCAAAGTAGAAGGTTCCAGGTTGGCATTCGTTCGAGCCCATCAATAAGAACTCAGAGCTGATAGTTACAAAGGTTTGATGGACTTTCTTAACTCTGATGCTGAACAAAGAGGAGCAGTTGGTGGAATTCCAGTTGTTCTTCCTTCATCTTATATTGGCAGTCCTCGAAATATGCTTCAAAATTATCAAGACGCGATGGCTATTGTTGCCCGTCTAGGAAAGCCTGATCTATTCCTTACAATTACTTGCAACCCCAAGTGGACTGAAATTACCTCTCAATTGAAACCATATGAAAGAGTTGAACACAGACCTGACTTAGTGTCTAGAGTTTTTCATTTAAAATTGCAAGCGTTATTAGATGATCTTTTAAAAAAACATGTACTAGGCGTAGTCATTGGTTATGGTTGTGTAATTGAATTTCAAAAAAGAGGCCTTCCCCATGCACACATGCTGCTCATTTTGTCTAATGAAGATAAATTACGTTCAGTTGAAGATGTAGACTCATTAATTTGTGCAGAAATTCCTCAACTTTTCGAAGTTATTCAGGAATGCATGGTACACGGACCTTGCGGTACGATCAATCCAATCAGTCCATGCATGCAAGAACAAAAATGTATTAAAAATGATACAAAAGATTTTCAAGAAGAAACAAATTTAAATGTTAATGGTTACCCTATGTATAGACGACGTGATAATGGCGCTACAATGACAGTTCGATCATTTACTATTGATAATAGGTGGATTGTACCATATTGTAGATTTCTCAGTAGAAAATATTGTTCCCATATCAATCTCGAGCATTGTTCTTCAATCAAATCTGTTAAATATTTGTCCAAATACGTGTATAAAGGACATGACTGCGCAGCTTTACGATTACATTCAGATTCTGAAGGTTAGGTTAGGTTAGGTTTCACTCCGGTAAAACTGTGCTCATACCCCGGATTAACCTTACACCTTCTGATCCTACTGTGCCTTTCCAAATGGTAAGAAAACAATTCCCCATAAAAGTTGCTTTCGCTATGACCATTAACAAAGCACAAGGTCAGACACTTCAAAGGGCAGGATTGTATTTACCAGAGCCTGTTTTTTCACATGGACAGTGTAACATCACAAGATGTCACCTAACCTAAGTGTATGTTATTAGATTTTATGAAAACAGAATAACCATGTAAATAGGTATATAATAGTCGAAATAAACAAGAAAGAAGAAACCAAGAAAGAAGAATGAAGCAGAAGTGCCACATGAAACAGTAACCCAAGGGCTGTTTGACACTACAACTAGACTGAGACTAAAACGAACTAATGGACAGAATAAATTTACATTCAGCTGTCAATTCAGTAAATAGTTGATGTAAACCGAATGTCATTTGTAAACAAAAAATGAACTAATGAGCAGTTAAATACTGTGAAAGCAGAATCAGCATTTTGCTGATAATAGATGTGACAATGACCCGTAGATTATGAATGCCAAAACCAATGTTAACAATGGCTATATAGTAAGAACTAAGATGTATTTCAGCATCAAATATACTTGTTGGAAAAGAGAACTATTTATAAAAGAGAATCTTATACAAATAAGATGTCTCCACAATTTACCGAATTGAGAACCAATAGGCATTATTAAGGCGAAATTTCAATGCAGGCGATGTGCCTTAGCAAGCTTAGACCAAACATTAGTCAGTAAAATGGCTATCGAGGATTATCACAAGTGTAAACTAAAATGCACAGAACTATGGTTATGCATTGACATAACAAAAAATGTTATTAAAACAATAGGTTTAATCGTAATTTTAATTGTTAAATAGTAGCTTAAAACAAATTAACGTGAAACGAAATGTCATAGTCAGTAGGATCATTTATTACAATGTATAGAGTTAAGGTGTACAAGTAATGTTCAGCAAAAAACGTCAGTACAGCATTAATGGTGTTAGCGCATAAACATTTGATTAATAAAATGTTATGTGAATACAAGCAAGGTTAAACAAAAGTGTAAAATCGGCGAATCATAAAGAGCAGACGACGGTAAGAATAATGTACCCGAACGTTGGTTTTATAACAATGTCGGTCAGAGTGAAAGTAATTCGAGAACGAGTGATATCAAATTAAAGGAAAAAGAACAATCTTTAATTTGATAGTAATATTAACCCAATCGCAACTGTATTTAGTGCGGGAGAGATGTTAGCATCATTCTAAAAATGTACATCGGGAAACTGTTTATGAATAATAACAAGAACGACAACTAGTTACCACCACGACATTTGACGGTTAGGAAAAGCCGTTATCAACTGTCAAAAAGTGACACGTCACACCGACACACCTACCAAAGCCAATCAGAAAATTAGTTAGTAATCAACATTTTTACCTAGAGCCGATCAAAGAGAGGGGTATATAAAGACAAACCAGCGAATTTTGAGACAGACCTTTACTAACTAGCAAGCAGCACAGACGTGTGCCCGTCATCTCCACGTTTTTTAATAACACTTAGCGTCAGTTACATAGCACATTGGAACCAATAGTTCAACAACAAGAAACGATTACTTCGAGTTCATCCACAACCAACAACAGTGATTAAGTGCAGTTTCATTTTAATTTTGTGCGGGAATAACGAACAGAAAATAATTTATTGTCATTATTCACGATCCATTTTAATCAGAAGAGGATCGCATTATTCTGTTCTTGTGCGAATTTAGTGCCGAAACCAAGTAATCATTATAATCCGATTACTTAAGTGATTAATAAGTTTTAATTAAATAATTAAAACTCAGAAGGTAAAAGTGCAATCATTATTAATCTTGATCTGAGTGCAATAACCTGTATTTTTTGCAACCATAACCTGTACTGACGCAAAACACAAAAACATTATTTAAGATTACACCACGTCTCGATTTATTATACAAATTTGTTATTAGTAATTAAGCTATATGTTAGTTGTAAGGGTTCTCACTTGATAAATATTGTCACTAAAAAAGCAAGCGTTGATGAAACGCGCGATCTTTCAACAGATCTTTTTTTTTTTTAATTACTTTGCAAAAGTAACCTAAAACTTTGTTGATCAATTGTATTATTGGATATTGTGTAGGCATATTTGTTTTCTTTCGTGTCGCAAAGAATTCACTACTGAGATTATAATAATTTTCATATTAAAAATAAATAGTATCTGGACTTAACCAGATTTATAATTCATGTTCTGAGCAAGCCGTATAAGGCATATAATAACCGACTTTAATTGTACAACTTTGTACTACTGAGATTATAATAACTTTCATATTAAAAATAAATAGTATCTGGACTTAACCAGATTTATAATTCATGTTCTGAGCAAGCCGTATAAGGCATATAATAACTGACCTTTAATTGTACAACTTTGTACTACTGAGATTATAATAATTTTCATATTAAAAATAAATAGTATCTGGACTTAACCAGATTTATAATTCATGTTCTGAGCAAGCCGTATAAGGCATATAATAACTGACTTTTAATTGTACGACTTTGTATGTTTACATTATGTTTATTTTTTTGAATTCACTATAAGGGTGGAAATAAACCCATTCTTAACAGCATCACCTGATTTTGATTTATTTCTATAGAATAATTGAATATTTTCTTTTAATAAGCTTAAACAACCTTCTGTTGTGTTTAACATATTGGAATAGCATAGCCAAAAGGTGGTACTTAACTATTTTAAATTTTCTATTCATCCAGTAATTTTTATGTGTGGGTTTTACACGGGATTTTCCCTGAATAAATCCGTGTGGCGCCCACTAATTAATAAACAAGGTAACCTAACCTTGTAACCAAAGGGAGTTGGTGATTGTAAGCTGAGTTGACAGTTTAGTGAACTTCTAGTAAACACAATCAGGTACGTAAAAGCATATGTTTGTTTATGATATTGTCCAGACTTTACGGGACTTGACATACTCAGACTACCTGCAATCTGGAGAAGAAGTTTCTACTACCAGTTTCAACCAGACGAGAACTATTATCAAGCAACCAACTGCTATACTTCATGTTTTAACTTAAGTTAATCTAGCATTTAAGTATACTCAACTTCACTATTTTATTTATTTAATACAAGGGAATTTTTTTAAAAACAAGTATAATTAAACCATTGTAAACACTGTGAGTAACTTTGAATGTTTTATTTTAAATTACTTTACTACATTAGTCACCTTCAATTAGAAACAACCATTCTCAACATTGAGTTACCTCAAAAGAACACTTCACACATAGTTGAACTTTGTTTTAACGAGACTTTTAATATTTTAACCACGAATTTAAGTTTAAACAACAACAACTCTTTCATTTTACTTCAAGTTAATTGTAAACACACACGTTTTCATTTTATTACAAATAGGTTAGACCAACCGTGTGGTTTTAAATGGAATTTAAACATTATTTTAATATAATTACTATAAACAAATAAACATAGTAATTTAAAAATAACCCTTTATAATAACCATACTATTATAAATTGGCGCACCAACTAGTGTGGCTTAAAAAATATTAAATAAATATATTTTTTATATTTTATATTAGCCCGGTAGACACGAAAAAATTAACATGCCGCACACCCACCAATACGATACAAGATATAAGGACAGTAGGGTAGGAGAGATGCAACGGGATGTAGATACATACGAAGCGCAACCCACAGACGAGATGGAGGTTATTACAATCAATAATATCGAAACTAGTACCGACGAAACACCTCACATAGAACCAGAGATAGAAGTGACAGTAGATAACTAACCCAGACGGCCTGAAGAACTCCCACAACCAAACAAACCGACTGAAGAGATGAGATGGGAAGCGATGATGAAGATAATGATGGAATTAAAGGAAGACGGTATGAAATCTCATAAAAAACTGAATGACTCGATGAACAAAAATATGGAAGCATTGAAGGAAGATAATCGAACTTTAAGGGAAGATGGTAAGAAATCCCGGGAAGAAAATCAAAGGAATGTCGAGGTGTTAAATAGAAATATAGAGTCGATAAAGGAGGACCTAAATAAAAGGATTGACAATACCCATAAGTCTATAGACGCGCTGAACAGTAAAATCGACGATAACCGTCAAGCCATTAGAGAAGAATTGAACACCACCTTAATGAAAATTAGCCAAAAAATGGATGACATGAATAACCGGAAGTGGGGAGAAGAACGGAAGGTATCCGAGGACAAAAACATGGAACAAATGAATCCAGAGCCGGAGAATAATGAAGAAGGAAAGGACGATGACAACTCAGAGATAGGAGAAGTATCAAATGATGAATCCATGGAAGAATTAAGTATACAATTCAAAGACACTGATAAACAAACTGAGGATAAAGAAGACTCGAAAGCATTGGTGCCCGAGGATACACACCATAGGAATGAAGAGAACATTCAGCATAAAGAAGCTATCATTAAAAATGTAAAGGACAAGGTAATAAAGAAAACAGGAGAGAAAGAGACAAAGATAAAAAGAATAATACGCTCTAAGAAAACAAGGATGACAAAGGAAATATTAGAAATGACTAGGAGTGGATTAATTAACTTCGTAGACAACCCAATTATTCGTCATAGAGCAAGGACCAATGGTAAGAAGTATAAACAAGACTTCATGAAAATATTAAAAATAAATCACCATAAAACCGTGGGTAAAAAATTAAATAAGAATCCGATTAAATTAAATATACCACCAAATAAAATATACCAAACAAAATCAATCGATTCCTCAATGCATAACCGATCATTAAACCATTTAATTAATGACCCAGGTGACGGAACGATTAAAACAACGTTACATGCCATTGACTATGTTATAACGGAGAAGGTCACAAACAATGAGGTATTTAAGGCGAATATTCCTAGAAGAAAGAGGCTTCACAGGGAGAAGGAAAATGATCAAGAACGACTGGACCAGCTTATTGAGGGGTACGCCCAAAGAATAGGGGAAATGTGGAAAAAGAGGGACCAAGCGATGGAAGAGTCCAACCAGGAAATGAACAAAGGTCAACCCGGATTAGAAGATGGGCCAGACATCAATGATAGCCCAGGCCCAGAGTACAATGAACACAGGAATACCAAAGATGATGAGAGGAAGAAGGCAAGGAAACGGGGAGCCAACGACTATCTAGTAGCCGCCAAGTGGAAGAACCGCATGATAGGAATAGAGTGGAAGAGCACATATAACCCCATGAATATCGACGAGTAAGAAATGATTAATATTAAGTAGGGATAATATGTAATAGTAAGCAACATTCCTCACCCAAACGTATGGTATAAAAGATAAAATGTATATATTTAAAAAACCACTACTATAAACAAACTCATTTGTTGTTAAACTACAAAATGTTGAAGGTAACTAATTAACTATAACTAGTCAATTTACCTTGTCAAGTTACAAAAGTGTGTAGATTTAAGATGTAAGCCAAACCATTTGTTACTGGTGAAAATTTACCAGATCTATCACCCCAAGGGATAGAGAATTATACAAGGTCAATCAAATGATTTAATAAGAAAATACAACTACTGTACTATACCTAGAGAAAAAATATGTATCCAGATGGATATTCTATGTAACTTAATGTTTATAAAATGATTATTGTATACCTCTCATAAAACTCAAATGTTAAATTAAATCGTCCAGAATAAAGGTTCACCCAACTAACCTTTGAAGGAGTAGAGAGGCAGTATAACAAAGTGTGTATAATAAAAAGAAGGACATTATTATGGAATGAAAGGAAAGAAAAAAAAATAATATTTGTGAAACAAACCATGTAAACCCCAAGAATGTCTATGAAGTTAGATATTAGTATGTTATTATATTGTCAAATGAAATTGTAACTACAGCATAGTATATAGTATATAAAATCATCCAGAATAAGTGAAAACCACCATCACTTGAAGGAGTAGAGAAGAAAAATAACAAAGAGTGTTAATTGTAAAGATAACTATTGTTATAATGGAATGAAAGGAAAGAAAAATGTTTGTCAATTATCAAATATTATACATCACCAGAATATGTCAGAGAACATCAAAAACCATTTAGTATACAAACAATGTAAGCCCTGATAATTCAGGATGAATATAACTCGTTAAGAAAGATTTAATGAACTATGGTGAAAACAGAAATATATTGTAGACTCTAGATAGAACAAACCAAATGCATAAGTACTATAAGCATCAAACCAAGTGTATAATCTTAAGAATAGTTAAATGAACCATAACAAATTGTTAACTAGTACATAAGTAACTATATAGCTGATAAAAGCATAGCTAAAAAACATCAAGTCTAAAAGAAGTGATTACCTGTAAGAAAGAAAGTATGTTAGCAAGTATAAAGATGGAAATGTGATCTAAATGAAAACCTCTGATACCTTGAATATTATAGTGAATATATTATATTATTGAATATGAATGATATGTGATATTTTTTTGAGTTGTGATAGTGCAACTATTGCCAGGTGCAATGTTTATTTTTTACTCAGACAGAGAAGAGTAATGCCTCTGAATCTGAGAATGTGTAGTGAGGAACGGCAGAGGATGTTAGCCATAGTGAGCCACCCTGATTCCAAAACCTCTACTACAGTTAGGGAATTATATTGTTTTATTGTATCAAGGAATATTATGAAAGAATCTGTGAGGTATGAATTATAATAACCATTAAGATAATCACGAATGCAAAGATATGTGATGAGAAAGTAGAATGTGAATAAGACAGGGAATAGTTAACTTGAGAAACAAGATCAATTATAGTTAAATGACTTAGAGAGTAAGCAACTTGAAAATACTAGTAAATTAAGAATTGTACCATTGGATAAAAAGCCAACCTAGAGTAATACACCAATAGTATGTTTAAAAAAAAATCAAAGAGTACAAGAGAAAATTTTTTTATTGAAGTATACTAAGAAACTGACATGAATTGATAATTTTACAAAAAATAAATTTTTTCAAATGATCAATTTTAAAGAGGGTGTATATGTAACATCACAAGATGTCACCTAACCTAAGTGTATGTTATTAGATTTTATGAAAACAGAATAACCATGTAAATAGGTATATAATAGTCGAAATAAACAAGAAAGAAGAAACCAAGAAAGAAGAATGAAGCAGAAGTGCCACATGAAACAGTAACCCAAGGGCTGTTTGACACTACAACTAGACTGAGACTAAAACAAACTAATGGACAGAATAAATTTACATTCAGCTGTCAATTCAGTAAATAGTTGATGTAAACCGAATGTCATTTGTAAACAAAAAATGAACTAATGAGCAGTTAAATACTGTGAAAGCAGAATCAGCATTTTGCTGATAATAGATGTGACAATGACCCGTAGATTATGAATGCCAAAACCAATGTTAACAATGGCTATATAGTAAGAACTAAGATGTATTTCAGCATCAAATATACTTGTTGGAAAAGAGAACTATTTATAAAAGAGAATCTTATACAAATAAGATGTCTCCACAATTTACCGAATTGAGAACCAATAGGCATTATTAAGGCCAAATTTCAATGCAGGCGATGTGCCTTAGCAAGCTTAGACCAAACATTAGTCAGTAAAATGGCTATCGAGGATTATCACAAGTGTAAACTAAAATGCACAGAACTATGGTTATGCATTGACATAACAAAAAATGTTATTAAAACAATAGGTTTAATCGTAATTTTAATTGTTAAATAGTAGCTTAAAACAAATTAACGTGAAACGAAATGTCATAGTCAGTAGGATCATTTATTACAATGTATAGAGTTAAGGTGTACAAGTAATGTTCAGCAAAAAACGTCAGTACAGCATTAATGGTGTTAGCGCATAAACATTTGATTAATAAAATGTTATGTGAATACAAGCAAGGTTAACCAAAAGTGTAAAATCAGCGAATCATAAAGAGCAGACGACAGTAAGAATAATGTACCCGAACGTTGGTTTTATAACAATGTCGGTCAGAGTGAAAGTAATTCGAGAACGAGTGATATCAAATTAAAGGAAAAAGAACAATCTTTAATTTGATAGTAACATTAACCCAATCGCAACTGTATTTAGTGCGGGAGAGATGTTAGCATCATTCTAAAAATGTACATCGGGAAACTGTTTATGAATAATAACAAGAACGACAACTAGTTACCACCACGACATTTGACGGTTAGGAAAAGCCGTTATCAACTGTCAAAAAGTGACACGTCACACCGACACACCTACCAAAGCCAATCAGAAAATTAGTTAGTAATCAACATTTTTACCTAGAGCCGATCAAAGAGAGGGGTATATAAAGACAAACCAGCGAATTTTGAGACAGACCTTTACTAACTAGCAAGCAGCACAGACGTGTGCCCGTCATCTCCACGTTTTTTAATAACACTTAGCGTCAGTTACATAGCACATTGGAACCAATAGTTCAACAACAAGAAACGATTACTTCGAGTTCATCCACAACCAACAACAGTGATTAAGTGCAGTTTCATTTTAATTTTGTGCGGGAATAACGAACAGAAAATAATTTATTGTCATTATTCACGATCCATTTTAATCAGAAGAGGATCGCATTATTCTGTTCTTGTGCGAATTTAGTGCCGAAACCAAGTAATCATTATAATCCGATTACTTAAGTGATTAATAAGTTTTAATTAAATAATTAAAACTCAGAAGGTAAAAGTGCAATCATTATTAATCTTGATCTGAGTGCAATAACCTGTATTTTTTGCAACCATAACCTGTACTGACGCAAAACACAAAAACATTATTTAAGATTACACCACGTCTCGATTTATTATACAAATTTGTTATTAGTAATTAAGCTATATGTTAGTTGTAAGGGTTCTCACTTGATAAATATTGTCACTAAAAAAGCAAGCGTTGATGAAACGCGCGATCTTTCAACAGATCGTTTTTTTTTTTTAATTACTTTGCAAAAGTAACCTAAAACTTTGTTGATCAATTGTATTATTGGATATTGTGTAGGCATATTTGTTTTCTTTCGTGTCGCAAAGAATTCACTACTGAGATTATAATAATTTTCATATTAAAAATAAATAGTATCTGGACTTAACCAGATTTATAATTCATGTTCTGAGCAAGCCGTATAAGGCATATAATAACCGACTTTAATTGTACAACTTTGTACTACTGAGATTATAATAACTTTCATATTAAAAATAAATAGTATCTGGACTTAACCAGATTTATAATTCATGTTCTGAGCAAGCCGTATAAGGCATATAATAACTGACCTTTAATTGTACAACTTTGTACTACTGAGATTATAATAATTTTCATATTAAAAATAAATAGTATCTGGACTTAACCAGATTTATAATTCATGTTCTGAGCAAGCCGTATAAGGCATATAATAACTGACTTTTAATTGTACGACTTTGTATGTTTACATTATGTTTATTTTTTTGAATTCACTATAAGGGTGCAAATAAACCCATTCTTAACAGCATCACCTGATTTTGATTTATTTCTATAGAATAATTGAATATTTTCTTTTAATAAGCTTAAACAACCTTCTGTTGTGTTTAACATATTGGAATAGCATAGCCAAAAGGTGGTACTTAACTATTTTAAATTTTCTATTCATCCAGTAATTTTTATGTGTGGGTTTTACACGGGATTTTCCCTGAATAAATCCGTGTGGCGCCCACTAATTAATAAACAAGGTAACCTAACCTTGTAACCAAAGGGAGTTGGTGATTGTAAGCTGAGTTGACAGTTTAGTGAACTTCTAGTAAACACAATCAGGTACGTAAAAGCATATGTTTGTTTATGATATTGTCCAGACTTTACGGGACTTGACATACTCAGACTACCTGCAATCTGGAGAAGAAGTTTCTACTACCAGTTTCAACCAGACGAGAACTATTATCAAGCAACCAACTGCTATACTTCATGTTTTAACTTAAGTTAATCTAGCATTTAAGTATACTCAACTTCACTATTTTATTTATTTAATACAAGGGAATTTTTTTAAAAACAAGTATAATTAAACCATTGTAAACACTGTGAGTAACTTTGAATGTTTTATTTTAAATTACTTTACTACATTAGTCACCTTCAATTAGAAACAACCATTCTCAACATTGAGTTACCTCAAAAGAACACTTCACACATAGTTGAACTTTGTTTTAACGAGACTTTTAATATTTTAACCACGAATTTAAGTTTAAACAACAACAACTCTTTCATTTTACTTCAAGTTAATTGTAAACACACACGTTTTCATTTTATTACAAATAGGTTAGACCAACCGTGTGGTTTTAAATGGAATTTAAACATTATTTTAATATAATTACTATAAACAAATAAACATAGTAATTTAAAAATAACCCTTTATAATAACCATACTATTATAAATTGGCGCACCAACTAGTGTGGCTTAAAAAATATTAAATAAATATATTTTTTATATTTTATATTAGCCCGGTAGACACGAAAAAATTAACATGCCGCACACCCACCAATACGATACAAGATATAAGGACAGTAGGGTAGGAGAGATGCAATGGGATGTAGATACATACGAAGCGCAACCCACAGACGAGATGGAGGTTATTACAATCAATAATATCGAAACTAGTACCGACGAAACACCTCACATAGAACCAGAGATAGAAGTGACAGTAGATAACCAACCCAGACGGCCTGAAGAACTCCCACAACCAAACAAACCGACTGAAGAGATGAGATGGGAAGCGATGATGAAGATAATGATGGAATTAAAGGAAGACGGTATGAAATCTCATAAAAAACTGAATGACTCGATGAACAAAAATATGGAAGCATTGAAGGAAGATAATCGAACTTTAAGGGAAGATGGTAAGAAATCCCGGGAAGAAAATCAAAGGAATGTCGAGGTGTTAAATAGAAATATAGAGTCGATAAAGGAGGACCTAAATAAAAGGATTGACAATACCCATAAGTCTATAGACGCGCTGAACAGTAAAATCGACGATAACCGTCAAGCCATTAGAGAAGAATTGAACACCACCTTAATGAAAATTAGCCAAAAAATGGATGACATGAATAACCGGAAGTGGGGAGAAGAACGGAAGGTATCCGAGGACAAAAACATGGAACAAATGAATCCAGAGCCGGAGAATAATGAAGAAGGAAAGGACGATGACAACTCAGAGATAGGAGAAGTATCAAATGATGAATCCATGGAAGAATTAAGTATACAATTCAAAGACACTGATAAACAAACTGAGGATAAAGAAGACTCGAAAGCATTGGTGCCCGAGGATACACACCATAGGAATGAAGAGAACATTCAGCATAAAGAAGCTATCATTAAAAATGTAAAGGACAAGGTAATAAAGAAAACAGGAGAGAAAGAGACAAAGATAAAAAGAATAATACGCTCTAAGAAAACAAGGATGACAAAGGAAATATTAGAAATGACTAGGAGTGGATTAATTAACTTCGTAGACAACCCAATTATTCGTCATAGAGCAAGGACCAATGGTAAGAAGTATAAACAAGACTTCATGAAAATATTAAAAATAAATCACCATAAAACCGTGGGTAAAAAATTAAATAAGAATCCGATTAAATTAAATATACCACCAAATAAAATATACCAAACAAAATCAATCGATTCCTCAATGCATAACCGATCATTAAACCATTTAATTAATGACCCAGGTGACGGAACGATTAAAACAACGTTACATGCCATTGACTATGTTATAACGGAGAAGGTCACAAACAATGAGGTATTTAAGGCGAATATTCCTAGAAGAAAGAGGCTTCACAGGGAGAAGGAAAATGATCAAGAACGACTGGACCAGCTTATTGAGGGGTACGCCCAAAGAATAGGGGAAATGTGGAAAAAGAGGGACCAAGCGATGGAAGAGTCCAACCAGGAAATGAACAAAGGTCAACCCGGATTAGAAGATGGGCCAGACATCAATGATAGCCCAGGCCCAGAGTACAATGAACACAGGAATACCAAAGATGATGAGAGGAAGAAGGCAAGGAAACGGGGAGCCAACGACTATCTAGTAGCCGCCAAGTGGAAGAACCGCATGATAGGAATAGAGTGGAAGAGCACATATAACCCCATGAATATCGACGAGTAAGAAATGATTAATATTAAGTAGGGATAATATGTAATAGTAAGCAACATTCCTCACCCAAACGTATGGTATAAAAGATAAAATGTATATATTTAAAAAACCACTACTATAAACAAACTCATTTGTTGTTAAACTACAAAATGTTGAAGGTAACTAATTAACTATAACTAGTCAATTTACCTTGTCAAGTTACAAAAGTGTGTAGATTTAAGATGTAAGCCAAACCATTTGTTACTGGTGAAAATTTACCAGATCTATCACCCCAAGGGATAGAGAATTATACAAGGTCAATCAAATGATTTAATAAGAAAATACAACTACTGTACTATACCTAGAGAAAAAATATGTATCCAGATGGATATTCTATGTAACTTAATGTTTATAAAATGATTATTGTATACCTCTCATAAAACTCAAATGTTAAATTAAATCGTCCAGAATAAAGGTTCACCCAACTAACCTTTGAAGGAGTAGAGAGGCAGTATAACAAAGTGTGTATAATAAAAAGAAGGACATTATTATGGAATGAAAGGAAAGAAAAAAAAATAATATTTGTGAAACAAACCATGTAAACCCCAAGAATGTCTATGAAGTTAGATATTAGTATGTTATTATATTGTCAAATGAAATTGTAACTACAGCATAGTATATAGTATATAAAATCATCCAGAATAAGTGAAAACCACCATCACTTGAAGGAGTAGAGAAGAAAAATAACAAAGAGTGTTAATTGTAAAGATAACTATTGTTATAATGGAATGAAAGGAAAGAAAAATGTTTGTCAATTATCAAATATTATACATCACCAGAATATGTCAGAGAACATCAAAAACCATTTAGTATACAAACAATGTAAGCCCTGATAATTCAGGATGAATATAACTCGTTAAGAAAGATTTAATGAACTATGGTGAAAACAGAAATATATTGTAGACTCTAGATAGAACAAACCAAATGCATAAGTACTATAAGCATCAAACCAAGTGTATAATCTTAAGAATAGTTAAATGAACCATAACAAATTGTTAACTAGTACATAAGTAACTATATAGCTGATAAAAGCATAGCTAAAAAACATCAAGTCTAAAAGAAGTGATTACCTGTAAGAAAGAAAGTATGTTAGCAAGTATAAAGATGGAAATGTGATCTAAATGAAAACCTCTGATACCTTGAATATTATAGTGAATATATTATATTATTGAATATGAATGATATGTGATATTTTTTTGAGTTGTGATAGTGCAACTATTGCCAGGTGCAATGTTTATTTTTTACTCAGACAGAGAAGAGTAATGCCTCTGAATCTGAGAATGTGTAGTGAGGAACGGCAGAGGATGTTAGCCATAGTGAGCCACCCTGATTCCAAAACCTCTACTACAGTTAGGGAATTATATTGTTTTATTGTATCAAGGAATATTATGAAAGAATCTGTGAGGTATGAATTATAATAACCATTAAGATAATCACGAATGCAAAGATATGTGATGAGAAAGTAGATGTGAATAAGACAGGGAATAGTTAACTTGAGAAACAAGATCAATTATAGTTAAATGACTTAGAGAGTAAGCAACTTGAAAATACTAGTAAATTAAGAATTGTACCATTGGATAAAAAGCCAACCTAGAGTAATACACCAATAGTATGTTTAAAAAAAAATCAAAGAGTACAAGAGAAAATTTTTTTATTGAAGTATACTAAGAAACTGACATGAATTGATAATTTTACAAAAAATAAATTTTTTCAAATGATCAATTTTAAAGAGGGTGTATATGTAACATCACAAGATGTCACCTAACCTAAGTGTATGTTATTAGATTTTATGAAAACAGAATAACCATGTAAATAGGTATATAATAGTCGAAATAAACAAGAAAGAAGAAACCAAGAAAGAAGAATGAAGCAGAAGTGCCACATGAAACAGTAACCCAAGGGCTGTTTGACACTACAACTAGACTGAGACTAAAACAAACTAATGGACAGAATAAATTTACATTCAGCTGTCAATTCAGTAAATAGTTGATGTAAACCGAATGTCATTTGTAAACAAAAAATGAACTAATGAGCAGTTAAATACTGTGAAAGCAGAATCAGCATTTTGCTGATAATAGATGTGACAATGACCCGTAGATTATGAATGCCAAAACCAATGTTAACAATGGCTATATAGTAAGAACAAAGATGTATTTCAGCATCAAATATACTTGTTGGAAAAGAGAACTATTTATAAAAGAGAATCTTATACAAATAAGATGTCTCCACAATTTACCGAATTGAGAACCAATAGGCATTATTAAGGCCAAATTTCAATGCAGGCGATGTGCCTTAGCAAGCTTAGACCAAACATTAGTCAGTAAAATGGCTATCGAGGATTATCACAAGTGTAAACTAAAATGCACAGAACTATGGTTATGCATTGACATAACAAAAAATGTTATTAAAACAATAGGTTTAATCGTAATTTTAATTGTTAAATAGTAGCTTAAAACAAATTAACGTGAAACGAAATGTCATAGTCAGTAGGATCATTTATTACAATGTATAGAGTTAAGGTGTACAAGTAATGTTCAGCAAAAAACGTCAGTACAGCATTAATGGTGTTAGCGCATAAACATTTGATTAATAAAATGTTATGTGAATACAAGCAAGGTTAACCAAAAGTGTAAAATCAGCGAATCATAAAGAGCAGACGACAGTAAGAATAATGTACCCGAACGTTGGTTTTATAACAATGTCGGTCAGAGTGAAAGTAATTCGAGAACGAGTGATATCAAATTAAAGGAAAAAGAACAATCTTTAATTTGATAGTAACATTAACCCAATCGCAACTGTATTTAGTGCGGGAGAGATGTTAGCATCATTCTAAAAATGTACATCGGGAAACTGTTTATGAATAATAACAAGAACGACAACTAGTTACCACCACGACATTTGACGGTTAGGAAAAGCCGTTATCAACTGTCAAAAAGTGACACGTCACACCGACATACCTACCAAAGCCAATCAGAAAATTAGTTAGTAATCAACATTTTTACCTAGAGCCGATCAAAGAGAGGGGTATATAAAGACAAACCAGCGAATTTTGAGACAGACCTTTACTAACTAGCAAGCAGCACAGACGTGTGCCCGTCATCTCCACGTTTTTTAATAACACTTAGCGTCAGTTACATAGCACATTGGAACCAATAGTTCAACAACAAGAAACGATTACTTCGAGTTCATCCACAACCAACAACAGTGATTAAGTGCAGTTTCATTTTAATTTTGTGCGGGAATAACGAACAGAAAATAATTTATTGTCATTATTCACGATCCATTTTAATCAGAAGAGGATCGCATTATTCTGTTCTTGTGCGAATTTAGTGCCGAAACCAAGTAATCATTATAATCCGATTACTTAAGTGATTAATAAGTTTTAATTAAATAATTAAAACTCAGAAGGTAAAAGTGCAATCATTATTAATCTTGATCTGAGTGCAATAACCTGTATTTTTTGCAACCATAACCTGTACTGACGCAAAACACAAAAACATTATTTAAGATTACACCACGTCTCGATTTATTATACAAATTTGTTATTAGTAATTAAGCTATATGTTAGTTGTAAGGGTTCTCACTTGATAAATATTGTCACTAAAAAAGCAAGCGTTGATGAAACGCGCGATCTTTCAACAGATCGTTTTTTTTTTTTAATTACTTTGCAAAAGTAACCTAAAACTTTGTTGATCAATTGTATTATTGGATATTGTGTAGGCATATTTGTTTTCTTTCGTGTCTCAAAGAATTCACTACTGAGATTATAATAATTTTCATATTAAAAATAAATAGTATCTGGACTTAACCAGATTTATAATTCATGTTCTGAGCAAGCCGTATAAGGCATATAATAACCGACTTTAATTGTACAACTTTGTACTACTGAGATTATAATAACTTTCATATTAAAAATAAATAGTATCTGGACTTAACCAGATTTATAATTCATGTTCTGAGCAAGCCGTATAAGGCATATAATAACTGACCTTTAATTGTACAACTTTGTACTACTGAGATTATAATAATTTTCATATTAAAAATAAATAGTATCTGGACTTAACCAGATTTATAATTCATGTTCTGAGCAAGCCGTATAAGGCATATAATAACTGACTTTTAATTGTACGACTTTGTATGTTTACATTATGTTTATTTTTTTGAATTCACTATAAGGGTGCAAATAAACCCATTCTTAACAGCATCACCTGATTTTGATTTATTTCTATAGAATAATTGAATATTTTCTTTTAATAAGCTTAAACAACCTTCTGTTGTGTTTAACATATTGGAATAGCATAGCCAAAAGGTGGTACTTAACTATTTTAAATTTTCTATTCATCCAGTAATTTTTATGTGTGGGTTTTACACGGGATTTTCCCTGAATAAATCCGTGTGGCGCCCACTAATTAATAAACAAGGTAACCTTACCTTGTAACCAAAGGGAGTTGGTGATTGTAAGCTGAGTTGACAGTTTAGTGAACTTCTAGTAAACACAATCAGGTACGTAAAAGCATATGTTTGTTTATGATATTGTCCAGACTTTACGGGACTTGACATACTCAGACTACCTGCAATCTGGAGAAGAAGTTTCTACTACCAGTTTCAACCAGACGAGAACTATTATCAAGCAACCAACTGCTATACTTCATGTTTTAACTTAAGTTAATCTAGCATTTAAGTATAATCAACTTCACTATTTTATTTATTTAATACAAGGGAATTTTTTTTAAAACAAGTATAATTAAACCATTGTAAACACTGTGAGTAACTTTGAATGTTTTATTTTAAATTACTTTACTACATTAGTCACCTTCAATTAGAAACAACCATTCTCAACATTGAGTTACCTCAAAAGAACACTTCACACATAGTTGAACTTTGTTTTAACGAGACTTTTAATATTTTAACCACGAATTTAAGTTTAAACAACAACAACTCTTTTATTTTACTTCAAGTTAATTGTAAACACACACGTTTTCATTTTATTACAAATAGGTTAGACCAACCGTGTGGTTTTAAACGGAATTTAAACATTATTTTAATATAATTACTATAAACAAATAAACATAGTAATTTAAAAATAACCCTTTATAATAACCATACTATTATAACAGTTATACGTGGCTTTTTCACGAGTCCGTATGTTTAAAGATATCTTTGTTTGTGTTGAAGATTCATACGGGCAAAAAGTGAACGATGATCACGTCATAACCTCCAACATTGTTTTTAAAGAAGTTTTGTGAAATTAATTTAAAAACAAAAACAAATGCGTATATAATGTTAATATCATTTACAATAAGACTGATTTTGTTACTATTTTTTATAATAAAATATTTTGGATTGATAAATATTTACATTTACTTATTTCCACTTTATTATATTACGTAACTGACCACTAAGGGTGTGAAGTATTCACACGGGTCACCTAGTTTTATTTTTATTTAATTTGATGTAATTTAAAAAGCAGTAATCATATCACATAGATGTTAAGAATTCATTATTAATTGAGAATTATCCCCGCCTGGTTTCAATCGGCTATATACAAGTTACAACCGATCTTTGTAAGTGCTCGAGCGTGTTCGGCTACTTCCGGCTCGTTGCGGTTTAATGCAGATAAATTTTTGGAGGGAAAAGAAAAGATTGTGCCAAAGTTGCCAAGGAAACCACTGTTCAGTAGTTCAGATTATCAATTTACGTGCAAGGTGCAAGTAGTGAAATCGTTCCATTGCTGATACTTTTGTAATAAATACGAATAATTAGATTAATTTTCTGTTTATTTCTCAGTACCATTAGCCGAATTAGTCACTCAACACAACAAAAATGTCAAGGAAACCTTCTGGAGCACAATACAGGAAAAAAGCCAAGGAGCGGCATCACAATGAAAACAGATTATCATCATTTATGTCGTCGTGATTGACAGAAAAAGGTAAGCCCAGTATTTTTTGAATTTTTATAAATTAGTTTAATTTATAACATTAATTGTTGATGCTAGGCTTTGAAATGTTAAAAATGTTTGCCTTTTATCATGACAAAACTGTTTACGGGAAAATTAACAGACAACTCCAATTCCTTATTGTTCATATATCGCTCCACCCAGGGGCGTATCAACTAATTTTGAGATAGTTTACTGGTCGGGGGGGGGGGGAGTTTCGAAAATTGGATGGAAATTGGAAGTTTTCGAGGTTTCTGCAGCAAAATTCAGCTCGTAATTTAACTCATTCTTAGAATAGATTTAAAAATCGTAAACAGTTGGGGAGTTTAGGGGATATTTAAAGAAGAATTTATATATATATATATATATATAAATATATATCAGCTCGTTATATAATTTTGTTTTCCCAGGGCATTTTTTGGGCTTTCTGGATCAACCGCGCAGCCAGGAATTTCTCCTGGGGGGGGGGATTTGTGATTCTCTTTGTGGAAACACTGAAACTCACCCAATCCCCCAAACCCCACCACTATTGCGCGCCTCACGGCCGAAGTCAGCCGATCGCTTACAAACATTCCCAATAATTTGCGTATTTTCCTACATTCTACACATAGCGGCGGCAAACACTCATCGAGTGAACTTGCAAAGTCGCAGTTTACGGTCATGGAATTGACATTAATACTCCTTAGTCCACTGTCAGCATGTTTTGATATGAGAACTTCTTAAACTTTTTAAAATTCTTTATTATGTAGCCCATTCAACATAAAAAAATATATTTTTTAATTTCTCTGGGGGGGGGGTTGACCGCCAACCCCCCCTCGCTGCGCCGCTGTTCTGGATTAGAATTTAACTTGTTCTAATGTAGCCCAACCAAGAAAATTAGACGCAAATTGGGGAGCATTAAAGCTTTCTGGAGCACTTCTTGTAATTTAGCCTTTTACTAGAATAATTTTGAAAATTGTACGCAAATTGGGCATTTTTGGGGCTTTCTAGAGCGGAATTCAACTAGTTCCAATTTATCCCTCCCCCAGAAAACTAGACGCGAATCAGAGGATTTCCCTCCCCCACAAACACTGACACTGTAAGTACTGCTAAAGATATAGAAATCGCTGAACAGCTAGCTCTCAGTAAAACGGACGATTCTGCAGTTTCGAGCATGATAGATAATAGCTCAAAAATTTATAGAAACAAAGAGCTTCAGGACTCACAGTTAGATTTTGATATTAACGACCCAAGGTCATGGCCAAGTACAATATCTGATCATCAGAGATGTTACATAACGAAAATGAGGTTAGATAAAGATAATGAACAAGAGCTAGATCTAAGTAAAAGTATGAGGGAGGGCCGTAGCCTCACAAAGGACTGGTTTTTCAAACTGTTGCCTAATGGAGAGCAAGTAAAAAGATCCTGGCTAGGTTATAGCAAGATTAAAAATGCACTATTTTGCATCCCATGTAGGCTATTTTCACAAACTTAAAGAATCTACAACTAGCTTGTCATTTTTAGCTAAAGAAGAGGGTTTCACCCAATGGAAAAAGGTGAGTGAAAGAATTCCAGATCATGAAAATTCGCAAAATCACAAGCGTTGTTTTTGTTCTTGGAAATCACTTGAAACGTCAATGAAAAAGGGAGGAATAGATAAAGAACTACAGGAACATATAGCAAGAGAAGAAACTCACTGGCGATAAGTGCTTCACTGTATCATTGACGCAATAGTTTTTTTTAGCAAAACAAGGAGGGCCATTAAGAGGATCATCTGAGCTAGATAATTTTGGTGATCCCAGAAGTGGGAGGTTTTTAAACACAATCGATTTGATTTCCCATTACAATGCTGATTTACGTGATCATATCAATCGCCATAGAAAAGGTCAGATTGGGTATTTTTCCCACAAGATTCAAAATGAATTTCTCACGTTAATTAGCAGCAAAGTAAGAGAAGATATTCTCAAAGATGTGAAAGATGCCAAATATTTTTAAATTATATTTTATGCTACTCCCGATATAAGCCACAAAGAACAGATGACCCAAATTGTTCGGTATGTGAAAATGACTGAAACTGGGCCTGAAATAACAGAGTTTTATAGATTTTTTCATTATCCGTGACAAAACGGGGTTAGGAATATCGGAAGAAATTTAAAAAAAATTAGAAATGACGGATTGGATATCAAAAATTGCAGAGGCCAGTCTTACGACAATGGAGCTAACATGGCCGGCATCTATAAGGGAGTTCAAACTAGAATTCTAACAGAAAATAAGCTGGCATGTTTTGTACCATGCTCAGCTCATTCATTAAATTTAGTTGGTGTGCATGCTGCTGAGCTCTCTCCACAAGCCCAATCTTTTTTTGGCATAGTAAATCGTCTGTTTGTTTTTTTTCTCATCTTCTACTTCAAGATGGGAAGTTTTAAAGAAGCATGTGCCGATTTCCTTAAAATCCCTTAGTAAGACCAGATGGTCAGCAAGGAAGGAGTCGGTGGATGTTTTTCATAAGCATTTAAACGATTTGAATTATGGTTTACAGGAATTGGTCGAAAGTTCGCTCTGTAACGCTGAAACAAAAGCGGAAGCTAGATGTTTGGCACAAAACATTTGCAAATTTGAATATTTATTGTCCTAACCTGCTTCTGGAGCAAAATGCTGCAAAAAATTGACCGCGTAAATAAATACCTACAAAGGGATGATGTCACCGTAGACACAGCTGTGAGACACATCAAGGGCTTAATAACAGATTTAGAATCAATAAGGAGCAATGCACCAGAAGATGCTATTTCGGAAGCCAGAAGAATAGCTGAAAGCCTTGATGTCCCTCAAGAATTTGAGGAAAAACGGAAAAGGAAAAACAGAAAATGTTTGACGAGAGGTGTGAAGATGAGATCAGTGGATTATTGCAAGAAGACTTTTTTAAAGTGTGATTGAGGGGAATATTTGACAGCATTTTAAATGACATGAATGTCCGATTTAAAGCTCTGGAAAAAGTAAACTTTAAATTTAGTTTCCTGAATGGAAAAATAATGAATAAAATGAGTGTTGCAGAGCTAAGGTTAGAAGCTGAAAAAGTCGCGGATTCCTACAAAACGGATTTGAACAAAGAAGAACTTTTTCAAGAAGTAGAAAGCTTCAAGCACCATGCGATGGAAATTGACGACGGATTAAAAACGGCACATGCAAAGGCAATGCTCCAGATTATTTATAAACATGGGCTTCAAGATGCTTATCCAAACTTGACTACGGCATTGAAGATTTTTCTAACTTTACCAGTTACAGTTGCTTCAGCCGAAAGAAGCTTCAGTAAATTGAAAATAGTCAAAAACTACTTGAGGAGCACAATGGAACAAGACAGACTCTCTAACTTGAGCATCATTTCTATCGAGCACCAGAGAACATCATCTATTTCTTTTGATGACATTATTAACACCTTTGCTGCCAAAAAAGCTCGAAAAGTGACAATTTGATTTATTTAGATTCAAGAATGAATAAGGAGTGTTAGTAAATTTAGTACCCAAAACTAATGTAAAAATCTAATTTGTTTTCAATGTGTTCCAAATTGAAATAGTAAAGTACTACATGAATACTGTACCAATTTATAACCAAAATACCAAATAAACTTAAGAATGATTTGAAGTTTAACTGAATGTCTCATTTCTTAATGTGTTACCCACTTCTGTAATTTCAGATTAACAAATGAAGAAAAAACCTTTTACTTTTTAGATTCCATTAAAAATTATTACACAAAATACAATAGAGGAGTGCTGTAATTTCACAACTGAATTTCACTTGATTTGTTTGCACTATAGTGTAGTGTGTTGATGAGTAAAGCTACGAAGCTGTAATTAATAGCATTGACTTAAGTACAGGAAAGTATATGCTTTTGTTTTTTGTTAAATAGTTTTAAATGGAGTGAGTATGGCGTGGAGGGGGAGGAGGGTGCGCCGAAATATACCCTTGCCCCGGGTGAAAGGAGGGCTAGTTCTGGCCCTGCCCGGGCCACAGATCAATAGCCAAGAAACCACTTCCAACATTGAAATGTGTGCTCTCGCCTGTGTTTAAAAAACAAGCGTGTTGTTTAAGAAGATATCATCAGTTCTTAATCCAGTGCTGTTTATCCTAAGACAACCCCAAGTGGGAGTATGGGCATTGAAGTCCCCAACAAGGAGTAGTTTGAGATGGTAGCTGGTTGACCAGATCCTGTAGATCTGCTCACCACTCAGAATCTGGTAAGTATAAGCTGCATATGTCATCTTTGGTGGCTGTAATAAACTGATTGCTACTGCTTGTAGAGGCATAGCAAGCGGAGTGTGTGATGTTAAGAAATATATAGCAACACTTCCCCTAGTCCTGATGTTTGGAGTCACATGACAGCGGAAGGACTCATATCTCCTCATATTAAAATGTTCGTGAGGAGTCAAGTGCATTTCCTACAGGCACACCCACATTGTTGTATGCCTGTAGTGTAGCAATTTCAGTTCACAATAATGCGAAGTGCAACCGTTGATATTCCACTAAAGGATGTTCTCTATGCTGGATGTTGAAGAATCAGTCGCTATGGCCATGCTTATTTCCTTGGCTTCCCTTTGGCCAGCCTTTCTTTTTCTTTTTTTGTACATTGCCGAGCTCGACCAGGTACTGAGGACGGTATGATTGCTGGTTCCGGCAATCAAGCTGAACTCAGATCCAGAGCTCATCTCCTGTTCATCAGGGACAGGTCTTATCCCGATTTTGGTTTTAAGAAGTTCTCCCTGGTGTATCTGGGAGGATGGCAGTATCCACTGGAGGTGGCTGCTGGGACAGTCAAGATGTTTATGCCTGCCCTTCGTGGCGGACAAAGTATGGGTCTGTTGGTAGATGTTCTTCCCCACCATTTGTGTGTCTCTCTCAGCTGCACTGTGTTTATTGATTGTTGGTTTGGTATACATTTCCAAAAAGTAATGCTTGATGAACTGGATTACTTCAGGTAATATCTCTCTTACAATAGGGGTGGTGATGCTGTTGATTTTACAGCCTGTGATAACTGATTTTGCCTTGGTTAGCTGGGGCACACTAGTCTTTTTTGCATCGAAGTAGATGAGTTTTTTCAGGATACGTACTTCCTGAATAGCCACTTCTTGCTTATAAACGACACAATTGTGGGATCTAGATGAATTTGGACCACCACAATTAATACATTTCATGGGGTCAGTACAGGGATCATCACCATGAGCTGACGTCCCACAGAAGCATGTCTTGACCTGAGCACATCTTGATATAGTGTGCCCGAAATGCAAGCACTGAAAACATTCCATTGGGTGAGGGATGAATGCTCTCACACTCAGCTTATGATGCCCACTCCTACCTGTTCTGGCAAAGTTGTCCTGTTAAAGGTTAGGACATGAGACATGGAAGCGCCTGCCCATCCCTTCACAACATTAGTCGTCATGTGGTGAGCCTTATGGGGTGAGCTCAGTCACAGTTCTTCCTCTGTGCAGTTCAGCAGATCATTGTACACAACCACCCCTTTCGTGGTGTTCAGGGTGGTATGAGGAACGACTTCTATGTCCCGTATCTTCTGCATTTTCAGTAACCTCGAACCCTGTTGATTGTTAGGGTCCCAGCAAGTAGTCCACCTGCAGCTTTTCTGGTTTCCTGTGTGGCTGATTGAGCGCAACTGGTTCTGTGCTCAACTGGCATTGAGCACTTTTTCAATAGGAAGGGACTGACTTTTGTGAAGTCACCTTCCTTCCATCTCACTACCAGATACGTCGGGCACAGTAGCAGACGATGTCAAGAAACTTTCTGTGTCTACTGAAGAGAAATATTTCCTTCTCTTCACCTTCCAAGGGGGGGGGGCTTTTTTTCTAGATGAAAGGTTTTAAGGGATCCCTCAACCCGAGAAATATTTGGAGAACTTTGAATCTTATTTCCACGAGTTCCAGGGAACCACCGCAGCAGAGCCCTCGAGTACCACGGCTAGGACTAAATACAACAGGGTGCGTCCTGGTGCCCTGAGTCCATCGTTTGCAACTCACTAACATAGAGCCATCCACCCATTGGCACGATTTGTTCCACTGTGGGTTATGGTGTATTTTCAACCAGTACACACAACCCCTTGTTAAACTCACCTACCAGTGCCCTGTTAGCCAAGTAAGAGTAACAACCGTTTCCTGCCCCACACAAGGCCAAGATGTAGGGAGGGCGTATGGCTGGATTCCTGGGGATATTATTATTATTATTGTTCATGTTGTTATTATTTTATTTTATTTTTTTGTATGAGCCACTGTGGACTACGTTTGATTTAACTGGTTCCTCTCTTCTCCCTCTCTTCCTCCTATCCCAAATCTCCTTCATTCTTCATCGATGTCTCTCCTATGTTGTTATTCTGTCGATGTTGTTATTATTATTATATGATGAAAGGTTTAGCAGGGATCAGTCAATAAGTATTTGTTTTGACATTACAATAGCATTTATTGTCATCATCTGGACCTGTATATGGGCAATAGAGAACTAATCAAAATCATAAACAGATCAGTTAATTGAGAGAGAGAGAGAGAGAGAGAGAGAGTGTGTGTGTGTGTGTGTGTGTGTGTGTGCGTTTTACATCAGCAAAATATTTACTGTTCTCACACATGGTTATACTTTGTAATGCAAATTTAAAAAAAAATTTTTTGTAAGTAAGGGAACACAGTAGCAAGGGTCTGCTGTCAACTTAACAATGACATACGTAGTAGCTGTCCTATATGTAGTTCGGACAATGGCACGTGAAATCCATTAGCAACGGGAAGGCATTGTATTAGAAAGACAATATCTCTGTAATAGCAGCTGTTCGCTAAAGGGAATTGCATGTGGTGAGCTGAACTACCAGAAAAACAAGGGAGTAATGTATCACAGATGTATTACTAAGAAAAGCTGACAGAAAGACATAAGGAGGCGACACGAGAAATAATAAGCCACGTGTGTGGAGCTTAACACCAAAACGCGGCGATACATTGTTCACAATGGACGGAAGGGCTCGTACAGAGATTGTATGAATAGCGACCATATGGGTGAGCAGTTAACAAGCAGCAGGAAGCACAGCTTACCAGAATGGGACACAGCTAAGAAAAAACTTGCAGAGCAGATGTGGCAGTTGTAAGGGATACTAAGAAACGACCATACCGGCGTGGGAATGGAAAAAAGGATGCTGGAAGACAATACGAGAATTGGTCACGGGTAAGAAGCGATACACATGTTGAACTAAAAGCAGCTACGAGGCCATGCAGCAATTAAGAGAAATTTGTCTGAAAGGATCGGACGAAAGACAATAGAGTGATGGACAGGCGTAAAATTTGGTCATCCGCTTCAGACTATGGGTGGAGCCAACCGGAAGATGTAATGGTAGGAAATCAAAGGAGCCTATCAGAGACCAGAGTTGGGGAAGGCGTTTCTCCAGGAAGAGGTTGCTAGGGAGACGAGGATGAAGAACTAATGAAAACGGTGTCGGAAGACAAGCCATGATGTTAGGGAGTAGTTTTCGTAAGAAAATAGATGAGAACCAGTGGAAACGAAGAAGGTGGGAATAAGAGTCCTGAGTAGAAAAGACAGGGGGATTCGTGATATAAAAAGAAGTGTTGACTGCAATCGGGGCTTAAGTTCTTAAAGTCTTAGTCAGAGGTTGAGTAAGGGTCTTAACCTTAGAGAGAGTCGGAGTCGTAATATACGTGTGAACGGTCGAGAGTCATGAAATAGTAATGGACATGTCGAAGTACCACTTTGAAAAGGCTTAGTTTTTTTTTCAAGCGTTGATATACTAACCAGTTAAGTAAATACGGCCGGAAGTTTTGACGGAGTGCGTAATGATAGACATGGTATTGAAATCGAGATAGTGAGAGAGAGCTGGAAATATGAACTAATTACGGTAATTGTGTGAAAGACGAATATAACTGTTAACACTCATTAAACATAATCAAAGGTCGTGGTAATAAAGTTAGTCCGGGAAGAAACTGTGCTGACTAATTAAAGTATCCAACAATCTGTATAAATCAACAAATTGTTAACGTACTAAGAATATGTAAATAAGACATAAATATTAACAATTCGGAGTTAAAGTGGCGTTATCAACTAACATGTGTTAAAATCAGATGTTCCAATAACGAGAATTAACAAGAGAACTATTAGTGTCGGTGTGCGAGATACTAGGTGATGTGAAAAAGTGTCATTCACAGGATGATAAGTTCATCAACAAGGGCATCAGTGGTCCTGGAGAGAGAGAGAGAGAGAAGGAAGATCATCGCAGATGAACGCCGCAGAGTTAATGGAGTACTTACCCACAGTAACGAATTCATGCATTACCGGTACTAATGTTAATTAAAAAAAAAAAAAAACACTGTCTGTCTCTCTAAAAGAACACACTAATGATATTTCAAGAAAATCATATCTAATATCTATTCATGTTAAACTGGCATGAGCAACTTTTAAAAGATGATTTCAGATATCTATCAAATTATGAATCCATTTGTTAAGAATACTTTTGTGTAGAGTAAAAAATTATAATTATAATTATGATTATTAATGTTTAAATAAATAACCCTCAGAAAGAGCTCATAATAGAGTGAGTAATTATTGAAGTAAATAATAAATGACATTATAATGTGCTGTTTGATATTACAAGATAAATGTTGTGTTTTGTAGATCTCATGAAAGTGATATCCTTGGTAACAGGTATGAATAAAAAAATTTAATACCGTAAATTTTGATGTATGTTGTTACTTATTCGAAATCACCCAAGATAGAATATCAATGATTGTAATTATGAAAGATTGATTCATTATATAATATAAAAGAAATTAAAACAACTTCATTAAAATCATACATAATTAATTAACACCATATAAATAATTAAGGTAACTTAACAATACAATTAAAATATTATTATTATATTTGGCGTCCCATCACGGGGCATTTCATTGTATTTGGCGCTCCAAAACACGGGGCGTAAACACTTAACAGTCAAACATATACATAACAACAGCAATTAAGTTATATTTGATGCCCATAACGTTGGGCTAAACAGAATAATAGTTATATTAGACGCACACAACGTGTGGCTTTTCACACTCAGAAACTAAAATTAAGTTATAACTTAAATAGATATGAATAATTCAGAAAACATCAAGTTATTATTATAAATTATATTAATATTTTCTCATGATTATTTTTTTACTATAATTAATAATAATCAGAATTTTTAACATAAAATAAATACTGTTGAAACATAATAAAAATAAATTACTTACAAACAATATATTTACAAACATTATTAATAATTATTACAAATTAATGTACTGATAGTATAATAATAAATTAATTATAATGACACATGTATCTGTATTTATAATTATAGTTGTATTTGAAAATGTATTATAGTGTAAATGAAGAGTACTTTTCATTGACGATTTCGTGCTGTTTAACCCCCATAATAATTGTTTTAAAAAATATGTCTAGGACTAGTATTATTTTTCTCCTCAGTTTATACACATTGTTAAACCAGTTCTTATAAATTAATGAAATTTGTGTAATAATATGAAAATTATCATGGTGCTTGTCAACTTGCCCAAAATATAAAATCTGCTCTCAGTCTTAAACAGTTGAGAATGCTTGTAGTCCACTAAATATAAACCAAATTGAACTGATGCAATCCAGAGAAGGAGTGAGCAATATTTTTCTACCCATGAGTGTCAGTTCTTAAGAGAAATGAGGCTTGGAAGTCTTTTAACTGTTTTTAATTGTGAAACATGATACATGTTTAAAGTATATGAAAAAAAGGACTGATTAATTTTCTTGTCTCAGTGTGTTTGATTGGCTGTTCCTTATTAAGAAACCAGAGAGGAAGATTTATTTAATCTTAATTTAAAAAAAGATGATGGCTCTACTGTTTGATCAAATTCAAATTTTAAATTTCTAGTATGAAATAAAGTAAGACTGGAAAGACAATGTTAATAACAAACAGTGGGTAGACTTCTTTTTAGATTGTGAATATAAAGAATAGAAGTTACTCTTAACCTCTAAAACTGTGTAACTATTTATTAATCATCTCACAATGCTAGCATAGAAATTTTCATGATTTTACATAAATTTTTACTTAAAAATGTAATTATTACACATGTAAGTAAATTATATTCATGTATGTGAAACTTGAATGTCTGTTTTTGTATGCAGTATTTAGTGGCACATTATATTTACTTAATTTTTTTTTTACTTTTGTCTAATATTTCAATTGGTGGTATGTTGTTTCACATATGGTAATTTTTGTGTGTAAGTATCATGTACTCTATTCAGAGAAAGGAAGTTCTAACATTAAAACATAATTTTAACAAAATACGAGATAAAAAATTAACTACGTACACTATTGGAAACCTTACTTTTGTGAGGTTTATTTCACCTTTTGTGAGTATTATATTTTTCGCTTTTTTCTATGATTTACAGTTTATCAAAATGTGTGACTTTTTTTACTCTTTTAGCACAATTATAGATTCTGACTAACTATTTTCAAAAATTATAGACGTAAGAAACAAAAATCCTGTTAGGATGTTATTTATAATTGTGTTGTATACATTATGTTGAATTTGTATTCTTCTGTATTTGATCTTTTTACAAGTTATGAATTTTATTTTACTTTTTCTGAATGTCTGCTAATTCCATAACATTTAAATATAAGAATTACTTTTGCACTATAATTAGCAAAAATTGTATTAATGTATGGTAAACATGTGCACCAAATTTATGTAAATTAATATTTAAAAACTTTTGGGTAAACCAAACTTTTATTTAGCAGAATTTTAAAACGGCTTGCATCTGCTTATACAGCCATTTCCTTACTGGGATCATTTTTCCTCAGGATCCCCAGAGCTATTAAATGGGTCATGCAACATCAACAATTGAGAGCAGTGGCATAACTGATGATGGGGGGATCCCCAGAGCTATTAAATGGGTCATGCAACATCAACAATTGAGAGAAGTGGCATAACTGGTGATGGGGGGATCCCCAGAGCTATTAAAATTTTCAGCGAACTTCCATAATCATTTAACATAGGCCTTTTTCTAAGCCAGTTGTGTTTGTTAGAATAAAGCTTATAAATAATTGAGGTGCCTAGTGAGAGAGGGGCTATGCCACAAAAATAACTTTTTGAGATAATTAAGGTTTTATTAAATCTTACATTAAACACGTAAAATGTCTAATTTTAATAAAAATGTTCATGTGTATCTATGTAATACCTTTCAGTAATACATAGAAAATTAACAGAATTAAAAAATATTATAACTAACAGTTAAAAATTATTCAAATACTTAAAAAAAATGAAAATGAATTAAACCTATACAAAAATAAATGTAAATGTTCATTTTACATTAATATCAGTTTTTTTTTAAATTCTCTTTCAACACTTCAATTATGTTTATTATCTTCTTCACATGTATGTGCATTTTCACTGGTCTTCTTTGGTTTCAAGTCCAGAAAAAGTTTAACCAAAATCCTTGTATTTAAGGTGACTGATTTCTCTACCAGAGGGGTATAATTTACTCAAGTTTTCCATTAAACGCTTTAGCATGTCTGCAGATAGCAAATGCTTTGCCTGGGTTTTCTCAGGCCGTCCAGACTCCTTTTTATAAACCCACACCTTAGTCCAAGTTTCAACACCCGAATATAAAAACTTATACATAATATAGCCTGGATTGTTTTTAGTAACCATCACTTTTATCATTGTCCTAAAAGAGATTTCAATTTTGCCATCTTCACATTTTTTTTTTAACCACAAGTTCAGTATAGGTTTTAGGTTTTTGAAATTTTTACTCTCCATGACCACTATTGTAAATGGGGTTTTCACCCTGGTAGGCCGATTTCTGACACCCTTTTACTATTCTTCAGGTGTGTAAATATAGTCAATTTTTCGAGTCTTCTTCTCAATCACCCCAAAATCGCTATCACTCGGCATAAACGTATGGCCAGGTGATATACATTCTTTTCCATTTATCTTCATTAATCTTGCGTTTTTCCCTTTTACTCTCTTTAATAATACAATTTTTCACAGTTCTATTATTACATACACTTTCCATATTTTAGGTTATAAACACTAACCTATGCAACCAACTAACTTGATGCAAAACAACAGTCAGCTGAACAGTCATTACCCCCACCATGACACAGTGTGGCATACCTCCTTCTCTCACAAAACAAAGTAGTTCATGGAGTGTAACCTTATGTTTGCTGTGTGTTTACTGAGAGAAGAGACTATGCCACAGCTCCAAATAGTTCATAAACGTGCTGGTAGATAGTAGAACTATGCAGAAATGCAAAAATCTCAATTTTCAATAATTTGTGGCATAGCCTCACTGGACGCCTCAATTATATGAGAAGATTTGGCTATCTCTTTTGTCCTGAGGGAAATGGGGAGTCCAGGCTTCAAGCTAGCCTCACCCCCCTCCCTATAAACAGCTCCTAATTACACCACTGGTTGAAGGATAACTTCACTGGTTCAGTATTTATATTTACTCTGGTATAGTGTAAAAAATAAATCTCACGTGTATCAGTACGGGATTTAACACGCACACATACACCCATGCATGCATGCACACAGAATTTATAGTCAGTTGTACAGTTTTATAATGTTTAAAACTTCTGCTTGAAGTTAAAAATATTTTGTTGAATGTTTTTGAATAAGTACACATTGAACTAAAGAAGTGAATTTAAAATGATAAATTTTTGCTTTTTTTAATTAATAGGTACACTTACTTTTTTCACAAAATGTGTTTCTTAAACAGAAATTAATTCATAATGGGCACAAGATCTTGAAAAGACCTGTTTTAATTTTTAAGATGTAGGAGTGATCTTTTCACTTTTTTGATCTTATTCATATTATTCATCACTAAGACTAAGATGGCACTGAGATATTTCAACTTATTCAACAGTTTATGAAAGAAATATAAGTGTATTTTTAACATTATTCTCAATTCTCATAATTCTTACCTGTTCGGGGTCCAGGATCCTTTTACACGAACTCACCATCTGTAACTGGGTTTGTTACTCAATAAACACGCTGTTATACTACATTAATCAGCTCTGTTTATTATTCGCTTGCAACATTTATTTTAATTTCATTTTAAAGTTCTTAGTGTCCTTTTTTTATTTCACAAAACTATTAATGTTCAACTTAATTATCTTATCTTCGAAAAATTACAAAACAAATCTTTACGCTACTTGAACACTGGTAAACATTGTACTAACTACTTTCAAACCTTAACAAATATTAACTAAGTTATGTTGAGACAACCCAGCTTGCTCACTCACTCATTCATTCCTCATACTTTTTATATTGTTTCCCTTAAAGAAAAAAAAACTAGAGCTCTTTATTAAATAATTTTCCCCATTGAAATGAATTAAAAATGTGGTTTCTACTTCTCTGGCTGATACAGAATAAATTTAATGAAAAATAAAAACCCCCTTTTTTTGACACATTACAATACCCCTCCCCAATGAGAGGTTTTCTGCCGAAACAGAAAAACTCTCATTGCTAAACCCTAAGAGGATCGGTGAGGATATGGCGCCAACAATCCCATTTTAATTCTTAACACATCATGGGTAAACTATCCCCCTAGCTAAGCGACTATGGCTGCCCCCGAACGAGATTACTGGACTTCTCTGTGCGAGATCCCAACACCATAAAATCGGACAGATACTCACCTAACCTCAACTCATTCCATCAAAAAATCAAAGACTGGCCTTATACCATACCAGATCCTCAACTGATATGTTCCCCCTTACATGCATACTGGGTTGCCTTTAGGAAGTACTGGGTGCGTAGCCTACACATACTCAAAAATAAATCAAACAAATCAGATTAAATCATTTAAATTCTGTTCAAAAAAATTAATCTTAGTCCAATATCAAAGATTCATATTCCCATTAATTTCATCATCTCCTTCCATTTACTCTCAAAATTTCAAAATATCTAAAATGAATTTACAACTCTTCTTAATTAGCTATCAACAATCATAATAAATAAAATAAATTGAATACCTTATTAAATCATAAATTGCCTTTGTAAAGGTTCTTCTCTTTTACCATTTTTAAATAACTTCAGTCATTATAATATAATACTCACCACTGCCAGAATTTTACTTACCGTCATCGTCCCCATTAAACTTACCTTAAAAGAAACTGCCCAGGTCGCCACGATGTTTTTTAAGGTTATACATCGAAACCTTCTACACTCTTGCCCTTATAAAAATCCCGCTATCTGACTACCCTTAAAAATTCAGAAAACCCCCGAGACGTTAGACGAGTTTGTAAGCACAGAATAGGAAATGGTTATGACGAAATAACTACACTAATACATGTTTATAGGAAAACGGACCCTTTAGTTTATTCTATGTAAATTACTTTTTTTATCTTTTGAATATGAGAAACAAATTAAAAAACAGATATAAAACCAAACCCTTACGTAACATTTTTTAACTCTAATTTACTTACAGATTCTACTTCTAACTATTAATTTATATAAGACGAACCCAGGTTTTTGCTTACACACACACACTCATTCCGTTTTTTCCAACCCTTTATAGAGATCTCTTTCCATTTGTTTTTAAAATAATTTAAATGTATTAAGTTGCATATAGTTACTCTGTTATTGGTTTTCGGCCGAACACACATTACACTTTTTCCTTGTTATTTCATTGTTGCGCCACTACGTCCTCACTGACTTTCACTTATTGCCGAACTGTTGAGTTTACATGATTACAAGTTTAGTCAAACCGCGCTCCGACGCCACCACGCGGTTTAAACTGTCTTAGTACTACATTCCCCTGTAATTTGTGCGGGCAAGGTGAAAACTGTACCCAGTTGGCGGACACACAATCGGCCCGTGTCCGGGGTGTTAAGATGTTATTTTCCGACTGCCTGACGCTCTGATGTGTGTCGGTGATGCTCACTTCCGCCAGCTTGAGCTGTGATTGGCCGAGGCGCTCACGTGGCCAGTCTAATTAACCACGTGTTGTTCAGTTCTGTTGCCGAGTTTGGCGTCAAGATTATCGCCAATGGCGCACGGGCGCACATTTACAGTCACATTCCATTGTTATCGTTCTGTGCCTTGCTCTGACTGGCACGGATTTTAATACAGGGTGTCCAACATGCATGTCTGAGTGACCGTAAAGGATGTCCAAACCAATCAGTTCCAAACACTTTATAAATTGGTGAACTTTATACCCTTTAAAATAGCCCCGTTACAATACCCCCCCAATGAGAGATCTTCTGCCGAAACAGAAGAAATCTCATTGCTAAACCCCTAAGAGGATCGGTGAGGATATGGTGCCAACAACCCCCCATTAGTTCTTACACCTCATGGATAAACTACCCCCCTGGCTCGGCTACTATGGCTGCACCTGAACGAGATTACTGGACTTCTCTATACGAGATCCCAACACCATAAAATCGAACAGACACGCACCACAGCGGCCTAACCTTCTAACATGCCACCCCAAACTCCAAATCCCTGGCCTTATTCCATGCCAGATCCTCAACCGATATGTTCCCCCTTACATGCATACTGGGTCACCTTTGGCAAATACTGGGCGCATACATATACTTATTAATACATTCTTTTATTGAAACTTCAAAAATTTCGTTTAAATTAAAATCAAATTGTCTTATTACCATTACTTTCTCAAAAATCAGAGTAAAATCTTTTGCATGAATCCATCAATTCTATTAATTTTCTCCACTACAACAATCACAAAGAAAAAACAAATTGAACATCTTATTAAAACATGAATAATGTTTAATACTCTATATTCTAAACAATATAACCCCATAAAGCACTAGTAATACACATAAACAATAATACACTTGAAATTCAAACCTCACTTATATGACAGGCATAAATATTAAATTTTTTGTTTTGTTTTTTTCAACAAAATTTAAATTTATCAAAATATTATTTTCAATTTTCAGAACACAAAATATTTAATTCAATAAAAAAAAAACAAAATGGCATCAATCAATTACTAGAAACTGGTCTGGTCTATACCATCAACCATCAGCTGTTCACACTGGGTCAGGTCAACGACCTTGACCTACATATGTTATACATAGATCTACATCATGAAGTACGTAGAACATCTTCAAAATTTTTATCTTTAAACACAATACAACATAATGAAATAAAACATTTAAAATTAACATGGTTATTATTACAATAAACAATAAAATTTGCATTTAAATTAATCAACAATTACACATTTTATAGCTTTAATTAGTTTCAACTTCTATTAAAATTTGTCACTTGTTTCAATTAATTTTTTCATTTTAACTATGATTTACTTTCTTTAATATTCTCCATCTCCATTAGTTTGGGTGACTTAATTATTCAGCACTATTTGATTTACTAACTTGGCATTTACATATTCTCTTAATCCCCTTCGGACTTTAACATCACTAACAGCTTTAACTAACATGACTCCCCTTCTCTATCAAAACATCTATCAAACATTCTCTAAACCCAACTTACTACTCAACTCAATTCGCATCATTCTACCCTTATATATATAAAAAAAATACTCTCTACCCCTTTGTACTCAGGATGTGTGTTCCCCCCCAAGCTCACTCCCTTATCTGGTTCCTGGACTTTCCCTAGGCAACCCTTTCCGGCGCTAATCAGTCCCTTCCCGTCCCAACACCTTTCATTGCGGACTCCTTATCACACCACCCCCCTTACAAAATTCCCATCATCTAATTTACCCTTCCAATACATCACTTCCGACTACAAAATATCTCCACTTATTTATTAACTCAATATATATCAATCAATACTCTACATATTTTCCCCATAGCTACTGTGTCACTATCAATACTCAAATTCTACATTACATTTATTCATAACAATACTATTCTCTCTAGTACCCCTTTTATCTCAACATGGACTGATTTAAATGTCCTAACTCAATATGAATCACCCAAAATCAACTTCACCACCTTGTACAAACCTTTGAAAGCTCTTAACTATCTCAAATTGTTTCCATCATTTAAATCTTTTCAACACCTGTAAACATTTTACTCTATTTAACGTATATTATAAAATTTATACTCACAGTACATCATTCAAAACATATGATTCCAAAACAATACATCTCCATTACATTCTGAAACAATAACGATAATATGATTCCACAACTAAATACATCTTACATTTATTCGTTTATTAATTATTATCAAATTCACATCTCATAAAATAATTCAAAATCATAAATCAAAACCATATAACATTTTAATTCAATCAAATTTATTTAAACATCTCAAATTACTTTAATTCCATTGAATATTGAAAACACCATATTTCATTTATTATCAAAACAATAGCAATTCATCAATGTAAAATTATTTTCATTATTTGTTTAGTCTACTGAAATAATCTTATTATTATTAAAACAATTACCTACACACATTGTTTACTTTATATACTTGTTACAATACACACAACTAATTTCACTATCAATTATTTACAAATTATTCGTCATTATTATTCAATTTACCACACTTCATTTTCCAAGTCAGCAATTAAGTTTATGTTCAGCCTCCATCATCGAATAATAATCTAATATATTTATAATATAAATCGTTCTTGTCCACACTCAAT
Source organism: Magicicada septendecula (assembly GCA_034769895.1). Lineage (NCBI taxonomy): Eukaryota > Metazoa > Arthropoda > Insecta > Hemiptera > Cicadidae > Magicicada > Magicicada septendecula. Next base: position 454,861,241 of record CM068367.1, read on the forward strand.
TTATTAATTTTAATATAATAATTCTCTAATACTTCAAGTTGTTCCACTATCATCAAATCATAAAACCTGTCAATATCATTAGAAGTCTTTTCACCGTCTGTATTTTCTGTTATTCTCCTGTCATTTGTATCATTATATTCGTTTACTATACTCATTAAGACGTCAGGTAAGTTATTATTGTTTCCAACAGTATTATCAAAATATTTATCTATCTCTCTTTCACCATGTACTTCACTTTTCTCATCTCTCTCAATATCTAACACCTGCACCAACCTTTCATAACCTCTATGTATTTCAAAAATCTCTTTACCATTATTTACCACCACCACACTATCATCATTATCACTAGGCCTATTTACTGTCTTATTTTCTACTCCTATCACTTCAACTATCTTACCTTTATTATTTGTCATCTCACTATGGTTTTTAATTTCTGCGAATATTCCCTCTTCTTGTTCTTCCATCCGCGTTAAATTATCATCTAACTTACCCCACTCCTCGTCTGTCATTTCACTTACAACCCCTCTAAATTCGCTTTCCCACTCGTCCCACGCGAAACCAATATCATTCTCTTGTACTTCGCCCATATTCAAAATTTATTTATACAACACCCTTTCTCTATAAAAACCACTATTATTATAAAACTACACATATAAAATCAAAACACCTAACACAATCATAAACACAATAACCCAAATATAACCTTTAACGTAAATATATACGATTATTTTTTACACATACGCCGTTACCAATTCCTATCTTCTGTGCTTTAAAACAGGTCTAGTTCCTATAATATTTATACGAACATCCTGGCAGGGTCGTCGCTGTAAAGGTTCTTCTCTTTTACCATTTTTAAATAACTTCAATCATTAAAACCCCCGAGACGTTAGACGAGTTTGTAAGCACAGAATAGGAAATGGTTATGACGAAATAACTACACTAATACATGTTTATAGGAAAACGGACCCTTTAGTTTATTCTATGTAAATTACTTTTTTTATCTTTTGAATATGAGAAACAAATTAAAAAACAGATATAAAACCAAACCCTTACGTAACATTTTTTAACTCTAATTTACTTACAGATTCTACTTCTAACTATTAATTTATATAAGACGAACCCAGGTTTTTGCTTACACACACACACACACACTCATTCCGTTTTTTCCAACCCTTTATAGAGATCTCTTTCCATTTGTTTTTAAAATAATTTAAATTTATTAAGTTGCATATAGTTACTCTGTTATTGGTTTTCGGCCGAACACACGTTACACTTTTTCCTTGTTATTTCATTGTTGCGCCACTACGTCCTCACTGACTTTCACTTATTGCCGAACTGTTGAGTTTACATGATTACAAGTTTAGTCAAACCGCGCTCCGACGCCACCACGCGGTTTAAACTGTCTTAGTACTACATTCCCCTGTAATTTGTGCGGGCAAGGTGAAAACTGTACCCAGTTGGCGGACACACAATCGGCCCGTGTCCGGGGTGTTAAGATGTTATTTTCCGACTGCCTGACGCTCTGATGTGTGTCGGTGATGCTCACTTCTGCCAGCTTGAGCTGTGATTGGCCGAGGCGCTCACGTGGCCAGTCTAATTAACCACGTGTTGTTCAGTTCTGTTGCCGAGTTTGGCGTCAAGATTATCGCCAATGGCGCACGGGCGCACATTTACAGTCACATTCCATTGTTATCGTTCTGTGCCTTGCTCTGACTGGCACGGATTTTAATACAGGGTGTCCAACATGCATGTCTGAGTGACCGTAAAGGATGTCCAAACCAATCAGTTCCAAACACTTTATAAATTGGTGAACTTTATACCCTTTAAAATAGCCCCGTTACAATACCCCCCCAATGAGAGATCTTCTGCCGAAACAGAAGAAATCTCATTGCTAAACCCCTAAGAGGATCGGTGAGGATATGGTGCCAACAACCCCCCATTAGTTCTTACACCTCATGGATAAACTACCCCCCTGGCTCGGCTACTATGGCTGCACCTGAACGAGATTACTGGACTTCTCTATACGAGATCCCAACACCATAAAATCGAACAGACACGCACCACAGCGGCCTAACCTTCTAACATGCCACCCCAAACTCCAAATCCCTGGCCTTATTCCATGCCAGATCCTCAACCGATATGTTCCCCCTTACATGCATACTGGGTCACCTTTGGCAAATACTGGGCGCATACATATACTTATTAATACATTCTTTTATTGAAACTTCAAAAATTTCGTTTAAATTAAAATCAAATTGTCTTATTACCATTACTTTCTCAAAAATCAGAGTAAAATCTTTTGCATGAATCCATCAATTCTATTAATTTTCTCCACTACAACAATCACAAAGAAAAAACAAATTGAACATCTTATTAAAACATGAATAATGTTTAATACTCTATATTCTAAACAATATAACCCCATAAAGCACTAGTAATACACATAAACAATAATACACTTGAAATTCAAACCTCACTTATATGACAGGCATAAATATTAAATTTTTTGTTTTGTTTTTTTTCAACAAAATTTAAATTTATCAAAATATTATTTTCAATTTTCAGAACACAAAATATTTAATTCAATAAAAAAAAAACAAAATGGCATCAATCAATTACTAGAAACTGGTCTGGTCTATACCATCAACCATCAGCTGTTCACACTGGGTCAGGTCAACGACCTTGACCTACATATGTTATACATAGATCTACATCATGAAGTACGTAGAACATCTTCAAAATTTTTATCTTTAAACACAATACAACATAATGAAATAAAACATTTAAAATTAACATGGTTATTATTACAATAAACAATAAAATTTGCATTTAAATTAATCAACAATTACACATTTTATAGCTTTAATTAGTTTCAACTTCTATTAAAATTTGTCACTTGTTTCAATTAATTTTTTCATTTTAACTATGATTTACTTTCTTTAATATTCTCCATCTCCATTAGTTTGGGTGACTTAATTATTCAGCACTATTTGATTTACTAACTTGGCATTTACATATTCTCTTAATCCCCTTCGGACTTTAACATCACTAACAGCTTTAACTAACATGACTCCCCTTCTCTATCAAAACATCTATCAAACATTCTCTAAACCCAACTTACTACTCAACTCAATTCGCATCATTCTACCCTTATATATATAAAAAAAATACTCTCTACCCCTTTGTACTCAGGATGTGTGTTCCCCCCCAAGCTCACTCCCTTATCTGGTTCCTGGACTTTCCCTAGGCAACCCTTTCCGGCGCTAATCAGTCCCTTCCCGTCCCAACACCTTTCATTGCGGACTCCTTATCACACCACCCCCCTTACAAAATTCCCATCATCTAATTTACCCTTCCAATACATCACTTCCGACTACAAAATATCTCCACTTATTTATTAACTCAATATATATCAATCAATACTCTACATATTTTCCCCATAGCTACTGTGTCACTATCAATACTCAAATTCTACATTACATTTATTCATAACAATACTATTCTCTCTAGTACCCCTTTTATCTCAACATGGACTGATTTAAATGTCCTAACTCAATATGAATCACCCAAAATCAACTTCACCACCTTGTACAAACCTTTGAAAGCTCTTAACTATCTCAAATTGTTTCCATCATTTAAATCTTTTCAACACCTGTAAACATTTTACTCTATTTAACGTATATTATAAAATTTATACTCACAGTACATCATTCAAAACATATGATTCCAAAACAATACATCTCCATTACATTCTGAAACAATAACGATAATATGATTCCACAACTAAATACATCTTACATTTATTCGTTTATTAATTATTATCAAATTCACATCTCATAAAATAATTCAAAATCATTAATCAAAACCATATAACATTTTAATTCAATCAAATTTATTTAAACATCTCAAATTACTTTAATTCCATTGAATATTGAAAACACCATATTTCATTTATTATCAAAACAATAGCAATTCATCAATGTAAAATTATTTTCATTATTTGTTTAGTCTACTGAAATAATCTTATTATTATTAAAACAATTACCTACACACATTGTTTACTTTATATACTTTTTACAATACACACAACTAATTTCACTATCAATTATTTACAAATTATTCGTCATTATTATTCAATTTACCACACTTCATTTTCCAAGTCAGCAATTAAGTTTATGTTCAGCCTCCATCATCGAATAATAATCTAATATATTTATAATATAAATCGTTCTTGTCCACACTCAATTTATTAATTTTAATATAATAATTCTCTAATACTTCAAGTTGTTCCACTATCATCAAATCATAAAACCTGTCAATATCATTAGAAGTCTTTTCACCGTCTGTATTTTCTGTTATTCTCCTGTCATTTGTATCATTATATTCGTTTACTATACTCATTAAGACGTCAGGTAAGTTATTATTGTTTCCAACAGTATTATCAAAATATTTATCTATCTCTCTTTCACCATGTACTTCACTTTTCTCATCTCTCTCAATATCTAACACCTGCACCAACCTTTCATAACCTCTATGTATTTCAAAAATCTCTTTACCATTATTTACCACCACCACACTATCATCATTATCACTAGGCCTATTTACTGTCTTATTTTCTACTCCTATCACTTCAACTATCTTACCTTTATTATTTGTCATCTCACTATGGTTTTTAATTTCTGCGAATATTCCCTCTTCTTGTTCTTCCATCCGCGTTAAATTATCATCTAACTTACCCCACTCCTCGTCTGTCATTTCACTTACAACCCCTCTAAATTCGCTTTCCCACTCGTCCCACGCGAAACCAATATCATTCTCTTGTACTTCGCCCATATTCAAAATTTATTTATACAACACCCTTTCTCTATAAAAACCACTATTATTATAAAACTACACATATAAAATCAAAACACCTAACACAATCATAAACACAATAACCCAAATATAACCTTTAACGTAAATATATACGATTATTTTTTACACATACGCCGTTACCAATTCCTATCTTCTGTGCTTTAAAACAGGTCTAGTTCCTATAATATTTATACGAACATCCTGGCAGGGTCGTCGCTGTAAAGGTTCTTCTCTTTTACCATTTTTAAATAACTTCAATCATTAAAACCCCCGAGACGTTAGACGAGTTTGTAAGCACAGAATAGGAAATGGTTATGACGAAATAACTACACTAATACATGTTTATAGGAAAACGGACCCTTTAGTTTATTCTATGTAAATTACTTTTTTTATCTTTTGAATATGAGAAACAAATTAAAAAACAGATATAAAACCAAACCCTTACGTAACATTTTTTAACTCTAATTTACTTACAGATTCTACTTCTAACTATTAATTTATATAAGACGAACCCAGGTTTTTGCTTACACACACACACACTCATTCCGTTTTTTCCAACCCTTTATAGAGATCTCTTTCCATTTGTTTTTAAAATAATTTAAATTTATTAAGTTGCATATAGTTACTCTGTTATTGGTTTTCGGCCGAACACACGTTACACTTTTTCCTTGTTATTTCATTGTTGCGCCACTACGTCCTCACTGACTTTCACTTATTGCCGAACTGTTGAGTTTACATGATTACAAGTTTAGTCAAACCGCGCTCCGACGCCACCACGCGGTTTAAACTGTCTTAGTACTACATTCCCCTGTAATTTGTGCGGGCAAGGTGAAAACTGTGCCCAGTTGGCGGACGCACAATCGGCCCGTGTCCGGGGTGTTAAGATGTTATTTTCTGACTGCCTGACGCTCTGATGTGTGCTATTTGTCTATTTGTCATCTCACTATGGTTTTTAATTTCTGCGAATATTCCCTCTTCTTGTTCTTCCATCCGCGTTAAATTATCACCTAACTTACCCCACTCCTCGTCTGTCATTTCACTTACAACCCCTCTAAATTCGCTTTCCCACTCGTCCCACGCGTAACCAATATTCTCTTGTACTTCGCCCATATTCAAAATTTATTTATACAACACCCTTCTCTATAAAAACCACTATTATTATAAAACTACACATATAAAATCAAAACACCTAACACAATCATAAACACAATAACCCAAATATAACCTTTAACGTAAATATATACGATTATTTTTTACACATACGCCGTTACCAATTCCTATCTTCTGTGCTTTAAAACAGGTCTAGTTCCTATAATATTTATACGAACATCCTGGCAGGGTCGTCGCTGTAAAGGTTCTTCTCTTTTACCATTTTTAAATAACTTCAATCATTATAATATAATACTCACCGCTGCCAGAATTTTACTTACCGTCATCGTCCCCGTTAAACTTACCTTAAAAGAAACTGCCCAGGTCGCCACGATGTTTTTTAAGGTTATACATCGAAACCTTCTACACTCTTGCCCTTATAAAAATCCCGCTATCTGACTACCCTTAAAAATTCAGAAAACCCCCGAGACGTTAGACGAGTTTGTAAGCACAGAATAGGAAATGGTTATGACGAAATAACTACACTAATACATGTTTATAGGAAAACGGACCCTTTAGTTTATTCTATGTAAATTACTTTTTTTATCTTTTGAATATGAGAAACAAATTAAAAAACAGATATAAAACCAAACCCTTACGTAACATTTTTTAACTAATTTACTTACAGATTCTACTTCTAACTATTAATTTATATAAGACAAACCCAGGTTTTTGCTTACACACACACACACACACTCATTCCGTTTTTTCCAACCCTTTATAGAGATCTCTTTCCATTTGTTTTTAAAATAATTTAAATGTATTAAGTTGCATATAGTTACTCTGTTATTGGTTTTAGGCCGAACACACGTTACACTTTTTCCTTGTTATTTCATTGTTGCGCCACTACGTCCTCACTGACTTTTACTTATTGCCGAACTGTTGAGTTTACATGATTACAAGTTTAGTCAAACCGCGCTCCGACGCCACCACGCGGTTTAAACTGTCTTAGTACTACATTCCCCTGTAATTTGTGCGGGCAAGGTGAAAACTGTGCCCAGTTGGCGGACGCACAATCGGCCCGTGTCCGGGGTGTTAAGATGTTATTTTCCGACTGCCTGACGCTCTGATGTGTGTTTCGGTGATGCTCACTTCCGCCAGCTTGAGCTGTGATTGGCCGAGGCGCTCACGTGGCCAGTCTAATTAACCACGTGTTGTTCAGTTCTGTTGCCGAGTTTGGCGTCAAGATTATCGCCAATGGCGCACGGGCGCACATTTACAGTCACATTCCATTGTTATCGTTCTGTGCCTTGCTCTGACTGGCACGGATTTTAATACAGGGTGTCCAACATGCATGTCTGAGTGACCGTAAAGGATGTCCAAACCAATCAGTTCCAAACACTTTATAAATTGGTGAACTTTATACCCTTTAAAATAGCCCCGTTACAATACCCCCCCAATGAGAGATCTTCTGCCGAAACAGAAGAAATCTCATTGCTAAACCCCTAAGAGGATCGGTGAGGATATGGTGCCAACAACCCCCATTAGTTCTTACACCTCATGGATAAGCTACCCCCCTGGCTCGGCTACTATGGCTGCACCTGAACGAGATTACTGGACTTCTCTATACGAGATCCCAACACCATAAAATCGAACAGACATGCACCACAGCGCCCTAACCTTCTAACATGCCACCCCAAACTCCAAATCCCTGGCCTTATTCCATGCCAGATCCTCAACCGATATGTTCCCCCTTACATGCATACTGGGTCACCTTTGGCAAATACTGGGCACATACATATACTTATTAATACATTCTTTTATTGAAACTTCAAAAATTTCGTTTAAATTAAAATCAAATTGTCTTATTACCATTACTTTCTCAAAAATCAGAGTAAAATCTTTTGCATGAATCCATCAATTCTATTAATTTTCTCCACTACAACAATCACAAAGAAAAAACAAATTGAACATCTTATTAAAACATGAATAATGTTTAATACTCTATATTCTAAACAATATAACCCCATAAAGCACTAGTAATACACATAAACAATAATACACTTGAAATTCAAACCTCACTTATATGACAGGCATAAATATTAAATTTTTTGTTTTGTTTTTTCAACAAAATTTAAATTTATCAAAATATTATTTTCAATTTTCAGAACACAAAATATTTAATTCAATAAAAAAAAAAACAAAATGGCATCAATCAATTACTAGAAACTGGTCTGGTCTATACCATCAACCATCAGCTGTTCACACTGGGTCAGGTCAACGACCTTGACCTACATATGTTATACATAGATCTACATCATGAAGTACGTAGAACATCTTCAAAATTTTTATCTTTAAACACAATACAACATAATGAAATAAAACATTTAAAATTAACATGGTTATTATTACAATAAACAATAAAATTTGCATTTAAATTAATCAACAATTACACATTTTATAGCTTTAATTAGTTTCAACTTCTATTAAAATTTGTCACTTGTTTCAATTAATTTTTTCATTTTAACTATGATTTACTTCCTTTAATATTCTCCACCTCCATTAGTTTGGGTGACTTAATTATTCAGCACTATTTGATTTACTAACTTGGCATTTACATATTCTCTTAATCCCCTTCGGACTTTAACATCACTAACAGCTTTAACTAACATGACTCCCCTTCTCTATCAAAACATCTATCAAACATTCTCTAAACCCAACTTACTACTCAACTCAATTCGCATCATTCTACCCTTATATATATATAAAAAAAATACTCTCTACCCCTTTGTACTCAGGATGTGTGTTCCCCCCCAAGCTCACTCCCTTATCTGGTTCCTGGACTTTCCCTAGGCAACCCTTTCCGGCGCTAATCAGTCCCTTCCCGTCCCAACACCTTTCATTGCGGACTCCTTATCACACCACCCCCCTTACAAAATTCCCATCATCTAATTTACCCTTCCAATACATCACTTCCGACTACAAAATATCTCCACTTATTTATTAACTCAATATATATCAATCAATACTCTACATATTTTCCCCATAGCTACTGTGTCACTATCAATACTCAAATTCTACATTACATTTATTCATAACAATACTATTCTCTCTAGTACCCCTTTTATCTCAACATGGACTGATTTAAATGTCCTAACTCAATATGAATCACCCAAAATCAACTTCACCACCTTGTACAAACCTTTGAAAGCTCTTAACTATCTCAAATTGTTTCCATCATTTAAATCTTTTCAACACCTGTAAACATTTTACTCTATTTAACGTATATTATAAAATTTATACTCACAGTACATCATTCAAAACATATGATTCCAAAACAATACATCTCCATTACATTCTGAAACAATAACGATAATATGATTCCACAACTAAATACATCTTACATTTATTCGTTTATTAATTATTATCAAATTCACATGTCATAAAATAATTCAAAATCATAAATCAAAACCATATAACATTTTAATTCAATCAAATTTATTTAAACATCTCAAATTACTTTAATTCCATTGAATATTGAAAACACCATATTTCATTTATTATCAAAACAATAGCAATTCATCAATGTAAAATTATTTTCATTATTTGTTTAGTCTACTGAAATAATCTTATTATTATTAAAACAATTACCTACACACATTGTTTACTTTATATACTTGTTACAATACACACAACTAATTTCACTATCAATTATTTACAAATTATTCGTCATTATTATTCAATTTACCACACTTCATTTTCCAAGTCAGCAATTAAGTTTATGTTCAGCCTCCATCATCGAATAATAATCTAATATATTTATAATATAAATCGTTCTTGTCCACACTCAATTTATTAATTTTAATATAATAATTCTCTAATACTTCAAGTTGTTCCACTATCATCAAATCATAAAACCTGTCAATATCATTAGAAGTCTTTTCACCGTCTGTATTTTCTGTTATTCTCCTGTCATTTGTATCATTATATTCGTTTACTATACTCATTAAGACGTCAGGTAAGTTATTATTGTTTCCAACAGTATTATCAAAATATTTATCTATCTCTCTTTCACCATGTACTTCACTTTTCTCATCTCTCTCAATATCTAACACCTGCACCAACCTTTCATAACCTCTATGTATTTCAAAAATCTCTTTACCATTATTTACCACCACCACACTATCATCATTATCACTAGGCCTATTTACTGTCTTATTTTCTACTCCTATCACTTCAACTATCTTACCTTTATTATTTGTCATCTCACTATGGTTTTTAATTTCTGCGAATATTCCCTCTTCTTGTTCTTCCATCCGCGTTAAATTATCATCTAACTTACCCCACTCCTCGTCTGTCATTTCACTTACAACCCCTCTAAATTCGCTTTCCCACTCGTCCCACGCGAAACCAATATCATTCTCTTGTACTTCGCCCATATTCAAAATTTATTTATACAACACCCTTTCTCTATAAAAACCACTATTATTATAAAACTACACATATAAAATCAAAACACCTAACACAATCATAAACACAATAACCCAAATATAACCTTTAACGTAAATATATACGATTATTTTTTACACATACGCCGTTACCAATTCCTATCTTCTGTGCTTTAAAACAGGTCTAGTTCCTATAATATTTATACGAACATCCTGGCAGGGTCGTCGCTGTAAAGGTTCTTCTCTTTTACCATTTTTAAATAACTTCAATCATTAAAACCCCCGAGACGTTAGACGAGTTTGTAAGCACAGAATAGGAAATGGTTATGACGAAATAACTACACTAATACATGTTTATAGGAAAACGGACCCTTTAGTTTATTCTATGTAAATTACTTTTTTTATCTTTTGAATATGAGAAACAAATTAAAAAACAGATATAAAACCAAACCCTTACGTAACATTTTTTAACTCTAATTTACTTACAGATTCTACTTCTAACTATTAATTTATATAAGACGAACCCAGGTTTTTGCTTACACACACACACACTCATTCCGTTTTTTCCAACCCTTTATAGAGATCTCTTTCCATTTGTTTTTAAAATAATTTAAATTTATTAAGTTGCATATAGTTACTCTGTTATTGGTTTTCGGCCGAACACACGTTACACTTTTTCCTTGTTATTTCATTGTTGCGCCACTACGTCCTCACTGACTTTCACTTATTGCCGAACTGTTGAGTTTACATGATTACAAGTTTAGTCAAACCGCGCTCCGACGCCACCACGCGGTTTAAACTGTCTTAGTACTACATTCCCCTGTAATTTGTGCGGGCAAGGTGAAAACTGTGCCCAGTTGGCGGACGCACAATCGGCCCGTGTCCGGGGTGTTAAGATGTTATTTTCTGACTGCCTGACGCTCTGATGTGTGCTATTTGTCTATTTGTCATCTCACTATGGTTTTTAATTTCTGCGAATATTCCCTCTTCTTGTTCTTCCATCCGCGTTAAATTATCACCTAACTTACCCCACTCCTCGTCTGTCATTTCACTTACAACCCCTCTAAATTCGCTTTCCCACTCGTCCCACGCGTAACCAATATTCTCTTGTACTTCGCCCATATTCAAAATTTATTTATACAACACCCTTCTCTATAAAAACCACTATTATTATAAAACTACACATATAAAATCAAAACACCTAATACAATCATAAACACAATAACCCAAATATAACCTTTAACGTAAATATATACGATTATTTTTTACACATACGCCGTTACCAATTCCTATCTTCTGTGCTTTAAAACAGGTCTAGTTCCTATAATATTTATACGAACATCCTGGCAGGGTCGTCGCTGTAAAGGTTCTTCTCTTTTACCATTTTTAAATAACTTCAATCATTATAATATAATACTCACCGCTGCCAGAATTTTACTTACCGTCATCGTCCCCGTTAAACTTACCTTAAAAGAAACTGCCCAGGTCGCCACGATGTTTTTTAAGGTTATACATCGAAACCTTCTACACTCTTGCCCTTATAAAAATCCCGCTATCTGACTACCCTTAAAAATTCAGAAAACCCCCGAGACGTTAGACGAGTTTGTAAGCACAGAATAGGAAATGGTTATGACGAAATAACTACACTAATACATGTTTATAGGAAAACGGACCCTTTAGTTTATTCTATGTAAATTACTTTTTTTATCTTTTGAATATGAGAAACAAATTAAAAAACAGATATAAAACCAAACCCTTACGTAACATTTTTTAACTAATTTACTTACAGATTCTACTTCTAACTATTAATTTATATAAGACAAACCCAGGTTTTTGCTTACACACACACACACACACTCATTCCGTTTTTTCCAACCCTTTATAGAGATCTCTTTCCATTTGTTTTTAAAATAATTTAAATGTATTAAGTTGCATATAGTTACTCTGTTATTGGTTTTAGGCCGAACACACGTTACACTTTTTCCTTGTTATTTCATTGTTGCGCCACTACGTCCTCACTGACTTTCACTTATTGCCGAACTGTTGAGTTTACATGATTACAAGTTTAGTCAAACCGCGCTCCGACGCCACCACGCGGTTTAAACTGTCTTAGTACTACATTCCCCTGTAATTTGTGCGGGCAAGGTGAAAACTGTGCCCAGTTGGCGGACGCACAATCGGCCCGTGTCCGGGGTGTTAAGATGTTATTTTCCGACTGCCTGACGCTCTGATGTGTGTTTCGGTGATGCTCACTTCCGCCAGCTTGAGCTGTGATTGGCCGAGGCGCTCACGTGGCCAGTCTAATTAACCACGTGTTGTTCAGTTCTGTTGCCGAGTTTGGCGTCAAGATTATCGCCAATGGCGCACGGGCGCACATTTACAGTCACATTCCATTGTTATCGTTCTGTGCCTTGCTCTGACTGGCACGGATTTTAATACAGGGTGTCCAACATGCATGTCTGAGTGACCGTAAAGGATGTCCAAACCAATCAGTTCCAAACACTTTATAAATTGGTGAACTTTATACCCTTTAAAATAGCCCCGTTACAATACCCCCCCAATGAGAGATCTTCTGCCGAAACAGAAGAAATCTCATTGCTAAACCCCTAAGAGGATCGGTGAGGATATGGTGCCAACAACCCCCATTAGTTCTTACACCTCATGGATAAACTACCCCCCTGGCTCGGCTACTATGGCTGCACCTGAACGAGATTACTGGACTTCTCTATACGAGATCCCAACACCATAAAATCGAACAGACATGCACCACAGCGCCCTAACCTTCTAACATGCCACCCCAAACTCCAAATCCCTGGCCTTATTCCATGCCAGATCCTCAACCGATATGTTCCCCCTTACATGCATACTGGGTCACCTTTGGCAAATACTGGGCACATACATATACTTATTAATACATTCTTTTATTGAAACTTCAAAAATTTCGTTTAAATTAAAATCAAATTGTCTTATTACCATTACTTTCTCAAAAATCAGAGTAAAATCTTTTGCATGAATCCATCAATTCTATTAATTTTCTCCACTACAACAATCACAAAGAAAAAACAAATTGAACATCTTATTAAAACATGAATAATGTTTAATACTCTATATTCTAAACAATATAACCCCATAAAGCACTAGTAATACACATAAACAATAATACACTTGAAATTCAAACCTCACTTATATGACAGGCATAAATATTAAATTTTTTGTTTTGTTTTTTTCAACAAAATTTAAATTTATCAAAATATTATTTTCAATTTTCAGAACACAAAATATTTAATTCAATAAAAAAAAAAACAAAATGGCATCAATCAATTACTAGAAACTGGTCTGGTCTATACCATCAACCATCAGCTGTTCACACTGGGTCAGGTCAACGACCTTGACCTACATATGTTATACATAGATCTACATCATGAAGTACGTAGAACATCTTCAAAATTTTTATCTTTAAACACAATACAACAATGAAATAAAACATTTAAAATTAACATGGTTATTATTACAATAAACAATAAAATTTGCATTTAAATTAATCAACAATTACACATTTTATAGCTTTAATTAGTTTCAACTTCTATTAAAATTTGTCACTTGTTTCAATTAATTTTTTCATTTTAACTATGATTTACTTCCTTTAATATTCTCCACCTCCATTAGTTTGGGTGACTTAATTATTCAGCACTATTTGATTTACTAACTTGGCATTTACATATTCTCTTAATCCCCTTCGGACTTTAACATCACTAACAGCTTTAACTAACATGACTCCCCTTCTCTATCAAAACATCTATCAAACATTCTCTAAACCCAACTTACTACTCAACTCAATTCGCATCATTCTACCCTTATATATATATAAAAAAAATACTCTCTACCCCTTTGTACTCAGGATGTGTGTTCCCCCCCAAGCTCACTCCCTTATCTGGTTCCTGGACTTTCCCTAGGCAACCCTTTCCGGCGCTAATTAGTCCCTTCCCGTCCCAACACCTTTCGTTGCGGACTCCTTATCACACCACCCCCCTTACAAAATTCCCATCATCTAATTTACCCTTCCAATACATCACTTCCGACTACAAAATATCTCCACTTATTTATTAACTCAATATATATCAATCAATACTCTACATATTTTCCCCATAGCTACTGTGTCACTATCAATACTCAAATTCTACATTACATTTATTCATAACAATACTATTCTCTCTAGTACCCCTTTTATCTCAACATGGACTGATTTAAATGTCCTAACTCAATATGAATCACCCAAAATCAACTTCACCACCTTGTACAAACCATTTAAAGCTCTTAACTATCTCAAATTGTTTCCATCATTTAAATCTTTTCAACACCTGTAAACATTTTACTCTATTTAACGTATATTATAAAATTTATACTCACAGTACATCATTCAAAACATATGATTCCAAAACAATACATCTCCATTACATTCTGAAACAATAACGATAATATGATTCCACAACTAAATACATCTTACATTTATTCGTTTATTAATTATTATCAAATTCACATCTCATAAAATAATTCAAAATCATAAATCAAAACCATATAACATTTTAATTCAATCAAATTTATTTAAACATCTCAAATTACTTTAATTCCATTGAATATTGAAAACACCATATTTCATTTATTATCAAAACAATAGCAATTCATCAATGTAAAATTATTTTCATTATTTGTTTAGTCTACTGAAATAATCTTATTATTATTAAAACAATTACCTACACACATTGTTTACTTTATATACTTGTTACAATACACACAACTAATTTCACTATCAATTATTTACAAATTATTCGTCATTATTATTCAATTTACCACACTTCATTTTCCAAGTCAGCAATTAAATTTATGTTCAGCCTCCATCATCGAATAATAATCTAATATATTTATAATATAAATCGTTCTTGTCCACACTCAATTTATTAATTTTAATATAATAATTCTCTAATACTTCAAGTTGTTCCACTATCATCAAATCATAAAACCTGTCAATATCATTAGAAGTCTTTTCACCGTCTGTATTTTCTGTTATTCTCCTGTCATTTGTATCATTATATTCGTTTACTATACTCATTAAGACGTCAGGTAAGTTATTATTGTTTCCAACAGTATTATCAAAATATTTATCTATCTCTCTTTCACCATGTACTTCACTTTTCTCATCTCTCTCAATATCTAACACCTGCACCAACCTTTCATAACCTCTATGTATTTCAAAAATCTCTTTACCATTATTTACCACCACCACACTATCATCATTATCACTAGGCCTATTTACTGTCTTATTTTCTACTCCTATCACTTCAACTATCTTACCTTTATTATTTGTCATCTCACTATGGTTTTTAATTTCTGCGAATATTCCCTCTTCTTGTTCTTCCATCCGCGTTAAATTATCATCTAACTTACCCCACTCCTCGTCTGTCATTTCACTTACAACCCCTCTAAATTCGCTTTCCCACTCGTCCCACGCGAAACCAATATCATTCTCTTGTACTTCGCCCATATTCAAAATTTATTTATACAACACCCTTTCTCTATAAAAACCACTATTATTATAAAACTACACATATAAAATCAAAACACCTAACACAATCATAAACACAATAACCCAAATATAACCTTTAACGTAAATATATACGATTATTTTTTACACATACGCCGTTACCAATTCCTATCTTCTGTGCTTTAAAACAGGTCTAGTTCCTATAATATTTATACGAACATCCTGGCAGGGTCGTCGCTGTAAAGGTTCTTCTCTTTTACCATTTTTAAATAACTTCAATCATTAAAACGCCCGAGACGTTAGACGAGTTTGTAAGCACAGAATAGGAAATGGTTATGACGAAATAACTACACTAATACATGTTTATAGGAAAACGGACCCTTTAGTTTATTCTATGTAAATTACTTTTTTTATCTTTTGAATATGAGAAACAAATTAAAAAACAGATATAAAACCAAACCCTTACGTAACATTTTTTAACTCTAATTTACTTACAGATTCTACTTCTAACTATTAATTTATATAAGACGAACCCAGGTTTTTGCTTACACACACACACACTCATTCCGTTTTTTTCCAACCCTTTATAGAGATCTCTTTCCATTTGTTTTTAAAATAATTTAAATTTATTAAGTTGCATATAGTTACTCTGTTATTGGTTTTCGGCCGAACACACGTTACACTTTTTCCTTGTTATTTCATTGTTGCGCCACTACGTCCTCACTGACTTTCACTTATTGCCGAACTGTTGAGTTTACATGATTACAAGTTTAGTCAAAACGCGCTCCGACGCCACCACGCGGTTTAAACTGTCTTAGTACTACATTCCCCTGTAATTTGTGCGGGCAAGGTGAAAACTGTGCCCAGTTGGCGGACGCACAATCGGCCCGTGTCCGGGGTGTTAAGATGTTATTTTCTGACTGCCTGACGCTCTGATGTGTGCTATTTGTCTATTTGTCATCTCACTATGGTTTTTAATTTCTGCGAATATTCCCTCTTCTTGTTCTTCCATCCGCGTTAAATTATCACCTAACTTACCCCACTCCTCGTCTGTCATTTCACTTACAACCCCTCTAAATTCGCTTTCCCACTCGTCCCACGCGTAACCAATATTCTCTTGTACTTCGCCCATATTCAAAATTTATTTATACAACACCCTTCTCTATAAAAACCACTATTATTATAAAACTACACATATAAAATCAAAACACCTAACACAATCATAAACACAATAACCCAAATATAACCTTTAACGTAAATATATACGATTATTTTTTACACATACGCCGTTACCAATTCCTATCTTCTGTGCTTTAAAACAGGTCTAGTTCCTATAATATTTATACGAACATCCTGGCAGGGTCGTCGCTGTAAAGGTTCTTCTCTTTTACCATTTTTAAATAACTTCAATCATTATAATATAATACTCACCGCTGCCAGAATTTTACTTACCGTCATCGTCCCCGTTAAACTTACCTTAAAAGAAACTGCCCAGGTCGCCACGATGTTTTTTAAGGTTATACATCGAAACCTTCTACACTCTTGCCCTTATAAAAATCCCGCTATCTGACTACCCTTAAAAATTCAGAAAACCCCCGAGACGTTAGACGAGTTTGTAAGCACAGAATAGGAAATGGTTATGACGAAATAACTACACTAATACATGTTTATAGGAAAACGGACCCTTTAGTTTATTCTATGTAAATTACTTTTTTTATCTTTTGAATATGAGAAACAAATTAAAAAACAGATATAAAACCAAACCCTTACGTAACATTTTTTAACTAATTTACTTACAGATTCTACTTCTAACTATTAATTTATATAAGACAAACCCAGGTTTTTGCTTACACACACACACACACACTCATTCCGTTTTTTCCAACCCTTTATAGAGATCTCTTTCCATTTGTTTTTAAAATAATTTAAATGTATTAAGTTGCATATAGTTACTCTGTTATTGGTTTTAGGCCGAACACACGTTACACTTTTTCCTTGTTATTTCATTGTTGCGCCACTACGTCCTCACTGACTTTCACTTATTGCCGAACTGTTGAGTTTACATGATTACAAGTTTAGTCAAACCGCGCTCCGACGCCACCACGCGGTTTAAACTGTCTTAGTACTACATTCCCCTGTAATTTGTGCGGGCAAGGTGAAAACTGTGCCCAGTTGGCGGACGCACAATCGGCCCGTGTCCGGGGTGTTAAGATGTTATTTTCCGACTGCCTGACGCTCTGATGTGTGTTTCGGTGATGCTCACTTCCGCCAGCTTGAGCTGTGATTGGCCGAGGCGCTCACGTGGCCAGTCTAATTAACCACGTGTTGTTCAGTTCTGTTGCCGAGTTTGGCGTCAAGATTATCGCCAATGGCGCACGGGCGCACATTTACAGTCACATTCCATTGTTATCGTTCTGTGCCTTGCTCTGACTGGCACGGATTTTAATACAGGGTGTCCAACATGCATGTCTGAGTGACCGTAAAGGATGTCCAAACCAATCAGTTCCAAACACTTTATAAATTGGTGAACTTTATACCCTTTAAAATAGCCCCGTTACAATACCCCCCCAATGAGAGATCTTCTGCCGAAACAGAAGAAATCTCATTGCTAAACCCCTAAGAGGATCGGTGAGGATATGGTGCCAACAACCCCCATTAGTTCTTACACCTCATGGATAAACTACCCCCCTGGCTCGGCTACTATGGCTGCACCTGAACGAGATTACTGGACTTCTCTATACGAGATCCCAACACCATAAAATCGAACAGACATGCACCACAGCGCCCTAACCTTCTAACATGCCACCCCAAACTCCAAATCCCTGGCCTTATTCCATGCCAGATCCTCAACCGATATGTTCCCCCTTACATGCATACTGGGTCACCTTTGGCAAATACTGGGCACATACATATACTTATTAATACATTCTTTTATTGAAACTTCAAAAATTTCGTTTAAATTAAAATCAAATTGTCTTATTACCATTACTTTCTCAAAAATCAGAGTAAAATCTTTTGCATGAATCCATCAATTCTATTAATTTTCTCCACTACAACAATCACAAAGAAAAAACAAATTGAACATCTTATTAAAACATGAATAATGTTTAATACTCTATATTCTAAACAATATAACCCCATAAAGCACTAGTAATACACATAAACAATAATACACTTGAAATTCAAACCTCACTTATATGACAGGCATAAATATTAAATTTTTTGTTTTGTTTTTTTCAACAAAATTTAAATTTATCAAAATATTATTTTCAATTTTCAGAACACAAAATATTTAATTCAATAAAAAAAAAAACAAAATGGCATCAATCAATTACTAGAAACTGGTCTGGTCTATACCATCAACCATCAGCTGTTCACACTGGGTCAGGTCAACGACCTTGACCTACATATGTTATACATAGATCTACATCATGAAGTACGTAGAACATCTTCAAAATTTTTATCTTTAAACACAATACAACATAATGAAATAAAACATTTAAAATTAACATGGTTATTATTACAATAAACAATAAAATTTGCATTTAAATTAATCAACAATTACACATTTTATAGCTTTAATTAGTTTCAACTTCTATTAAAATTTGTCACTTGTTTCAATTAATTTTTTCATTTTAACTATGATTTACTTCCTTTAATATTCTCCACCTCCATTAGTTTGGGTGACTTAATTATTCAGCACTATTTGATTTACTAACTTGGCATTTACATATTCTCTTAATCCCCTTCGGACTTTAACATCACTAACAGCTTTAACTAACATGACTCCCCTTCTCTATCAAAACATCTATCAAACATTCTCTAAACCCAACTTACTACTCAACTCAATTCGCATCATTCTACCCTTATATATATATAAAAAAAATACTCTCTACCCCTTTGTACTCAGGATGTGTGTTCCCCCCCAAGCTCACTCCCTTATCTGGTTCCTGGACTTTCCCTAGGCAACCCTTTCCGGCGCTAATCAGTCCCTTCCCGTCCCAACACCTTTCATTGCGGACTCCTTATCACACCACCCCCCTTACAAAATTCCCATCATCTAATTTACCCTTCCAATACATCACTTCCGACTACAAAATATCTCCACTTATTTATTAACTCAATATATATCAATCAATACTCTACATATTTTCCCCATAGCTACTGTGTCACTATCAATACTCAAATTCTACATTACATTTATTCATAACAATACTATTCTCTCTAGTACCCCTTTTATCTCAACATGGACTGATTTAAATGTCCTAACTCAATATGAATCACCCAAAATCAACTTCACCACCTTGTACAAACCTTTGAAAGCTCTTAACTATCTCAAATTGTTTCCATCATTTAAATCTTTTCAACACCTGTAAACATTTTACTCTATTTAACGTATATTATAAAATTTATACTCACAGTACATCATTCAAAACATATGATTCCAAAACAATACATCTCCATTACATTCTGAAACAATAACGATAATATGATTCCACAACTAAATACATCTTACATTTATTCGTTTATTAATTATTATCAAATTCACATCTCATAAAATAATTCAAAATCATAAATCAAAACCATATAACATTTTAATTCAATCAAATTTATTTAAACATCTCAAATTACTTTAATTCCATTGAATATTGAAAACACCATATTTCATTTATTATCAAAACAATAGCAATTCATCAATGTAAAATTATTTTCATTATTTGTTTAGTCTACTGAAATAATCTTATTATTATTAAAACAATTACCTACACACATTGTTTACTTTATATACTTGTTACAATACACACAACTAATTTCACTATCAATTATTTACAAATTATTCGTCATTATTATTCAATTTACCACACTTCATTTTCCAAGTCAGCAATTAAGTTTATGTTCAGCCTCCATCATCGAATAATAATCTAATATATTTATAATATAAATCGTTCTTGTCCACACTCAATTTATTAATTTTAATATAATAATTCTCTAATACTTCAAGTTGTTCCACTATCATCAAATCATAAAACCTGTCAATATCATTAGAAGTCTTTTCACCGTCTGTATTTTCTGTTATTCTCCTGTCATTTGTATCATTATATTCGTTTACTATACTCATTAAGACGTCAGGTAAGTTATTATTGTTTCCAACAGTATTATCAAAATATTTATCTATCTCTCTTTCACCATGTACTTCACTTTTCTCATCTCTCTCAATATCTAACACCTGCACCAACCTTTCATAACCTCTATGTATTTCAAAAATCTCTTTACCACTATTTACCACCACCACACTATCATCATTATCACTAGGCCTATTTACTGTCTTATTTTCTACTCCTATCACTTCAACTATCTTACCTTTATTATTTGTCATCTCACTATGGTTTTTAATTTCTGCGAATATTCCCTCTTCTTGTTCTTCCATCCGCGTTAAATTATCATCTAACTTACCCCACTCCTCGTCTGTCATTTCACTTACAACCCCTCTAAATTCGCTTTCCCACTCGTCCCACGCGAAACCAATATCATTCTCTTGTACTTCGCCCATATTCAAAATTTATTTATACAACACCCTTTCTCTATAAAAACCACTATTATTATAAAACTACACATATAAAATCAAAACACCTAACACAATCATAAACACAATAACCCAAATATAACCTTTAACGTAAATATATACGATTATTTTTTACACATACGCCGTTACCAATTCCTATCTTCTGTGCTTTAAAACAGGTCTAGTTCCTATAATATTTATACGAACATCCTGGCAGGGTCGTCGCTGTAAAGGTTCTTCTCTTTTACCATTTTTAAATAACTTCAATCATTAAAACGCCCGAGACGTTAGACGAGTTTGTAAGCACAGAATAGGAAATGGTTATGACGAAATAACTACACTAATACATGTTTATAGGAAAACGGACCCTTTAGTTTATTCTATGTAAATTACTTTTTTTATCTTTTGAATATGAGAAACAAATTAAAAAACAGATATAAAACCAAACCCTTACGTAACATTTTTTAACTCTAATTTACTTACAGATTCTACTTCTAACTATTAATTTATATAAGACGAACCCAGGTTTTTGCTTACACACACACACACTCATTCCGTTTTTTCCAACCCTTTATAGAGATCTCTTTCCATTTGTTTTTAAAATAATTTAAATTTATTAAGTTGCATATAGTTACTCTGTTATTGGTTTTCGGCCGAACACACGTTACACTTTTTCCTTGTTATTTCATTGTTGCGCCACTACGTCCTCACTGACTTTCACTTATTGCCGAACTGTTGAGTTTACATGATTACAAGTTTAGTCAAACCGCGCTCCGACGCCACCACGCGGTTTAAACTGTCTTAGTACTACATTCCCCTGTAATTTGTGCGGGCAAGGTGAAAACTGTGCCCAGTTGGCGGACGCACAATCGGCCCGTGTCCGGGGTGTTAAGATGTTATTTTCTGACTGCCTGACGCTCTGATGTGTGCTATTTGTCTATTTGTCATCTCACTATGGTTTTTAATTTCTGCGAATATTCCCTCTTCTTGTTCTTCCATCCGCGTTAAATTATCACCTAACTTACCCCACTCCTCGTCTGTCATTTCACTTACAACCCCTCTAAATTCGCTTTCCCACTCGTCCCACGCGTAACCAATATTCTCTTGTACTTCGCCCATATTCAAAATTTATTTATACAACACCCTTCTCTATAAAAACCACTATTATTATAAAACTACACATATAAAATCAAAACACCTAACACAATCATAAACACAATAACCCAAATATAACCTTTAACGTAAATATATACGATTATTTTTTACACATACGCCGTTACCAATTCCTATCTTCTGTGCTTTAAAACAGGTCTAGTTCCTATAATATTTATACGAACATCCTGGCAGGGTCGTCGCTGTAAAGGTTCTTCTCTTTTACCATTTTTAAATAACTTCAATCATTATAATATAATACTCACCGCTGCCAGAATTTTACTTACCGTCATCGTCCCCGTTAAACTTACCTTAAAAGAAACTGCCCAGGTCGCCACGATGTTTTTTAAGGTTATACATCGAAACCTTCTACACTCTTGCCCTTATAAAAATCCCGCTATCTGACTACCCTTAAAAATTCAGAAAACCCCCGAGACGTTAGACGAGTTTGTAAGCACAGAATAGGAAATGGTTATGACGAAATAACTACACTAATACATGTTTATAGGAAAACGGACCCTTTAGTTTATTCTATGTAAATTACTTTTTTTATCTTTTGAATATGAGAAACAAATTAAAAAACAGATATAAAACCAAACCCTTACGTAACATTTTTTAACTAATTTACTTACAGATTCTACTTCTAACTATTAATTTATATAAGACAAACCCAGGTTTTTGCTTACACACACACACACACACACTCATTCCGTTTTTTCCAACCCTTTATAGAGATCTCTTTCCATTTGTTTTTAAAATAATTTAAATGTATTAAGTTGCATATAGTTACTCTGTTATTGGTTTTAGGCCGAACACACGTTACACTTTTTCCTTGTTATTTCATTGTTGCGCCACTACGTCCTCACTGACTTTCACTTATTGCCGAACTGTTGAGTTTACATGATTACAAGTTTAGTCAAACCGCGCTCCGACGCCACCACGCGGTTTAAACTGTCTTAGTACTACATTCCCCTGTAATTTGTGCGGGCAAGGTGAAAACTGTGCCCAGTTGGCGGACGCACAATCGGCCCGTGTCCGGGGTGTTAAGATGTTATTTTCCGACTGCCTGACGCTCTGATGTGTGTTTCGGTGATGCTCACTTCCGCCAGCTTGAGCTGTGATTGGCCGAGGCGCTCACGTGGCCAGTCTAATTAACCACGTGTTGTTCAGTTCTGTTGCCGAGTTTGGCGTCAAGATTATCGCCAATGGCGCACGGGCGCACATTTACAGTCACATTCCATTGTTATCGTTCTGTGCCTTGCTCTGACTGGCACGGATTTTAATACAGGGTGTCCAACATGCATGTCTGAGTGACCGTAAAGGATGTCCAAACCAATCAGTTCCAAACACTTTATAAATTGGTGAACTTTATACCCTTTAAAATAGCCCCGTTACAATACCCCCCCAATGAGAGATCTTCTGCCGAAACAGAAGAAATCTCATTGCTAAACCCCTAAGAGGATCGGTGAGGATATGGTGCCAACAACCCCCATTAGTTCTTACACCTCATGGATAAGCTACCCCCCTGGCTCGGCTACTATGGCTGCACCTGAACGAGATTACTGGACTTCTCTATACGAGATCCCAACACCATAAAATCGAACAGACATGCACCACAGCGCCCTAACCTTCTAACATGCCACCCCAAACTCCAAATCCCTGGCCTTATTCCATGCCAGATCCTCAACCGATATGTTCCCCCTTACATGCATACTGGGTCACCTTTGGCAAATACTGGGCACATACATATACTTATTAATACATTCTTTTATTGAAACTTCAAAAATTTCGTTTAAATTAAAATCAAATTGTCTTATTACCATTACTTTCTCAAAAATCAGAGTAAAATCTTTTGCATGAATCCATCAATTCTATTAATTTTCTCCACTACAACAATCACAAAGAAAAAACAAATTGAACATCTTATTAAAACATGAATAATGTTTAATACTCTATATTCTAAACAATATAACCCCATAAAGCACTAGTAATACACATAAACAATAATACACTTGAAATTCAAACCTCACTTATATGACAGGCATAAATATTAAATTTTTTGTTTTGTTTTTTTCAACAAAATTTAAATTTATCAAAATATTATTTTCAATTTTCAGAACACAAAATATTTAATTCAATAAAAAAAAAAACAAAATGGCATCAATCAATTACTAGAAACTGGTCTGGTCTATACCATCAACCATCAGCTGTTCACACTGGGTCAGGTCAACGACCTTGACCTACATATGTTATACATAGATCTACATCATGAAGTACGTAGAACATCTTCAAAATTTTTATCTTTAAACACAATACAACATAATGAAATAAAACATTTAAAATTAACATGGTTATTATTACAATAAACAATAAAATTTGCATTTAAATTAATCAACAATTACACATTTTATAGCTTTAATTAGTTTCAACTTCTATTAAAATTTGTCACTTGTTTCAATTAATTTTTTCATTTTAACTATGATTTACTTCCTTTAATATTCTCCACCTCCATTAGTTTGGGTGACTTAATTATTCAGCACTATTTGATTTACTAACTTGGCATTTACATATTCTCTTAATCCCCTTCGGACTTTAACATCACTAACAGCTTTAACTAACATGACTCCCCTTCTCTATCAAAACATCTATCAAACATTCTCTAAACCCAACTTACTACTCAACTCAATTCGCATCATTCTACCCTTATATATATATAAAAAAAATACTCTCTACCCCTTTGTACTCAGGATGTGTGTTCCCCCCCAAGCTCACTCCCTTATCTGGTTCCTGGACTTTCCCTAGGCAACCCTTTCCGGCGCTAATCAGTCCCTTCCCGTCCCAACACCTTTCATTGCGGACTCCTTATCACACCACCCCCCTTACAAAATTCCCATCATCTAATTTACCCTTCCAATACATCACTTCCGACTACAAAATATCTCCACTTATTTATTAACTCAATATATATCAATCAATACTCTACATATTTTCCCCATAGCTACTGTGTCACTATCAATACTCAAATTCTACATTACATTTATTCATAACAATACTATTCTCTCTAGTACCCCTTTTATCTCAACATGGACTGATTTAAATGTCCTAACTCAATATGAATCACCCAAAATCAACTTCACCACCTTGTACAAACCTTTGAAAGCTCTTAACTATCTCAAATTGTTTCCATCATTTAAATCTTTTCAACACCTGTAAACATTTTACTCTATTTAACGTATATTATAAAATTTATACTCACAGTACATCATTCAAAACATATGATTCCAAAACAATACATCTCCATTACATTCTGAAACAATAACGATAATATGATTCCACAACTAAATACATCTTACATTTATTCGTTTATTAATTATTATCAAATTCACATCTCATAAAATAATTCAAAATCATAAATCAAAACCATATAACATTTTAATTCAATCAAATTTATTTAAACATCTCAAATTACTTTAATTCCATTGAATATTGAAAACACCATATTTCATTTATTATCAAAACAATAGCAATTCATCAATGTAAAATTATTTTCATTATTTGTTTAGTCTACTGAAATAATCTTATTATTATTAAAACAATTACCTACACACATTGTTTACTTTATATACTTGTTACAATACACACAACTAATTTCACTATCAATTATTTACAAATTATTCGTCATTATTATTCAATTTACCACACTTCATTTTCCAAGTCAGCAATTAAGTTTATGTTCAGCCTCCATCATCGAATAATAATCTAATATATTTATAATATAAATCGTTCTTGTCCACACTCAATTTATTAATTTTAATATAATAATTCTCTAATACTTCAAGTTGTTCCACTATCATCAAATCATAAAACCTGTCAATATCATTAGAAGTCTTTTCACCGTCTGTATTTTCTGTTATTCTCCTGTCATTTGTATCATTATATTCGTTTACTATACTCATTAAGACGTCAGGTAAGTTATTATTGTTTCCAACAGTATTATCAAAATATTTATCTATCTCTCTTTCACCATGTACTTCACTTTTCTCATCTCTCTCAATATCTAACACCTGCACCAACCTTTCATAACCTCTATGTATTTCAAAAATCTCTTTACCACTATTTACCACCACCACACTATCATCATTATCACTAGGCCTATTTACTGTCTTATTTTCTACTCCTATCACTTCAACTATCTTACCTTTATTATTTGTCATCTCACTATGGTTTTTAATTTCTGCGAATATTCCCTCTTCTTGTTCTTCCATCCGCGTTAAATTATCATCTAACTTACCCCACTCCTCGTCTGTCATTTCACTTACAACCCCTCTAAATTCGCTTTCCCACTCGTCCCACGCGAAACCAATATCATTCTCTTGTACTTCGCCCATATTCAAAATTTATTTATACAACACCCTTTCTCTATAAAAACCACTATTATTATAAAACTACACATATAAAATCAAAACACCTAACACAATCATAAACACAATAACCCAAATATAACCTTTAACGTAAATATATACGATTATTTTTTACACATACGCCGTTACCAATTCCTATCTTCTGTGCTTTAAAACAGGTCTAGTTCCTATAATATTTATACGAACATCCTGGCAGGGTCGTCGCTGTAAAGGTTCTTCTCTTTTACCATTTTTAAATAACTTCAATCATTAAAACGCCCGAGACGTTAGACGAGTTTGTAAGCACAGAATAGGAAATGGTTATGACGAAATAACTACACTAATACATGTTTATAGGAAAACGGACCCTTTAGTTTATTCTATGTAAATTACTTTTTTTATCTTTTGAATATGAGAAACAAATTAAAAAACAGATATAAAACCAAACCCTTACGTAACATTTTTTAACTCTAATTTACTTACAGATTCTACTTCTAACTATTAATTTATATAAGACGAACCCAGGTTTTTGCTTACACACACACACACTCATTCCGTTTTTTCCAACCCTTTATAGAGATCTCTTTCCATTTGTTTTTAAAATAATTTAAATTTATTAAGTTGCATATAGTTACTCTGTTATTGGTTTTCGGCCGAACACACGTTACACTTTTTCCTTGTTATTTCATTGTTGCGCCACTACGTCCTCACTGACTTTCACTTATTGCCGAACTGTTGAGTTTACATGATTACAAGTTTAGTCAAACCGCGCTCCGACGCCACCACGCGGTTTAAACTGTCTTAGTACTACATTCCCCTGTAATTTGTGCGGGCAAGGTGAAAACTGTGCCCAGTTGGCGGACGCACAATCGGCCCGTGTCCGGGGTGTTAAGATGTTATTTTCTGACTGCCTGACGCTCTGATGTGTGCTATTTGTCTATTTGTCATCTCACTATGGTTTTTAATTTCTGCGAATATTCCCTCTTCTTGTTCTTCCATCCGCGTTAAATTATCACCTAACTTACCCCACTCCTCGTCTGTCATTTCACTTACAACCCCTCTAAATTCGCTTTCCCACTCGTCCCACGCGTAACCAATATTCTCTTGTACTTCGCCCATATTCAAAATTTATTTATACAACACCCTTCTCTATAAAAACCACTATTATTATAAAACTACACATATAAAATCAAAACACCTAACACAATCATAAACACAATAACCCAAATATAACCTTTAACGTAAATATATACGATTATTTTTTACACATACGCCGTTACCAATTCCTATCTTCTGTGCTTTAAAACAGGTCTAGTTCCTATAATATTTATACGAACATCCTGGCAGGGTCGTCGCTGTAAAGGTTCTTCTCTTTTACCATTTTTAAATAACTTCAATCATTATAATATAATACTCACCGCTGCCAGAATTTTACTTACCGTCATCGTCCCCGTTAAACTTACCTTAAAAGAAACTGCCCAGGTCGCCACGATGTTTTTTAAGGTTATACATCGAAACCTTCTACACTCTTGCCCTTATAAAAATCCCGCTATCTGACTACCCTTAAAAATTCAGAAAACCCCCGAGACGTTAGACGAGTTTGTAAGCACAGAATAGGAAATGGTTATGACGAAATAACTACACTAATACATGTTTATAGGAAAACGGACCCTTTAGTTTATTCTATGTAAATTACTTTTTTTATCTTTTGAATATGAGAAACAAATTAAAAAACAGATATAAAACCAAACCCTTACGTAACATTTTTTAACTAATTTACTTACAGATTCTACTTCTAACTATTAATTTATATAAGACAAACCCAGGTTTTTGCTTACACACACACACACACACTCATTCCGTTTTTTCCAACCCTTTATAGAGATCTCTTTCCATTTGTTTTTAAAATAATTTAAATGTATTAAGTTGCATATAGTTACTCTGTTATTGGTTTTAGGCCGAACACACGTTACACTTTTTCCTTGTTATTTCATTGTTGCGCCACTACGTCCTCACTGACTTTCACTTATTGCCGAACTGTTGAGTTTACATGATTACAAGTTTAGTCAAACCGCGCTCCGACGCCACCACGCGGTTTAAACTGTCTTAGTACTACATTCCCCTGTAATTTGTGCGGGCAAGGTGAAAACTGTGCCCAGTTGGCGGACGCACAATCGGCCCGTGTCCGGGGTGTTAAGATGTTATTTTCCGACTGCCTGACGCTCTGATGTGTGTTTCGGTGATGCTCACTTCCGCCAGCTTGAGCTGTGATTGGCCGAGGCGCTCACGTGGCCAGTCTAATTAACCACGTGTTGTTCAGTTCTGTTGCCGAGTTTGGCGTCAAGATTATCGCCAATGGCGCACGGGCGCACATTTACAGTCACATTCCATTGTTATCGTTCTGTGCCTTGCTCTGACTGGCACGGATTTTAATACAGGGTGTCCAACATGCATGTCTGAGTGACCGTAAAGGATGTCCAAACCAATCAGTTCCAAACACTTTATAAATTGGTGAACTTTATACCCTTTAAAATAGCCCCGTTACAATACCCCCCCAATGAGAGATCTTCTGCCGAAACAGAAGAAATCTCATTGCTAAACCCCTAAGAGGATCGGTGAGGATATGGTGCCAACAACCCCCATTAGTTCTTACACCTCATGGATAAACTACCCCCCTGGCTCGGCTACTATGGCTGCACCTGAACGAGATTACTGGACTTCTCTATACGAGATCCCAACACCATAAAATCGAACAGACATGCACCACAGCGCCCTAACCTTCTAACATGCCACCCCAAACTCCAAATCCCTGGCCTTATTCCATGCCAGATCCTCAACCGATATGTTCCCCCTTACATGCATACTGGGTCACCTTTGGCAAATACTGGGCACATACATATACTTATTAATACATTCTTTTATTGAAACTTCAAAAATTTCGTTTAAATTAAAATCAAATTGTCTTATTACCATTACTTTCTCAAAAATCAGAGTAAAATCTTTTGCATGAATCCATCAATTCTATTAATTTTCTCCACTACAACAATCACAAAGAAAAAACAAATTGAACATCTTATTAAAACATGAATAATGTTTAATACTCTATATTCTAAACAATATAACCCCATAAAGCACTAGTAATACACATAAACAATAATACACTTGAAATTCAAACCTCACTTATATGACAGGCATAAATATTAAATTTTTTGTTTTGTTTTTTTCAACAAAATTTAAATTTATCAAAATATTATTTTCAATTTTCAGAACACAAAATATTTAATTCAATAAAAAAAAAAACAAAATGGCATCAATCAATTACTAGAAACTGGTCTGGTCTATACCATCAACCATCAGCTGTTCACACTGGGTCAGGTCAACGACCTTGACCTACATATGTTATACATAGATCTACATCATGAAGTACGTAGAACATCTTCAAAATTTTTATCTTTAAACACAATACAACATAATGAAATAAAACATTTAAAATTAACATGGTTATTATTACAATAAACAATAAAATTTGCATTTAAATTAATCAACAATTACACATTTTATAGCTTTAATTAGTTTCAACTTCTATTAAAATTTGTCACTTGTTTCAATTAATTTTTTCATTTTAACTATGATTTACTTCCTTTAATATTCTCCACCTCCATTAGTTTGGGTGACTTAATTATTCAGCACTATTTGATTTACTAACTTGGCATTTACATATTCTCTTAATCCCCTTCGGACTTTAACATCACTAACAGCTTTAACTAACATGACTCCCCTTCTCTATCAAAACATCTATCAAACATTCTCTAAACCCAACTTACTACTCAACTCAATTCGCATCATTCTACCCTTATATATATATAAAAAAAATACTCTCTACCCCTTTGTACTCAGGATGTGTGTTCCCCCCCAAGCTCACTCCCTTATCTGGTTCCTGGACTTTCCCTAGGCAACCCTTTCCGGCGCTAATCAGTCCCTTCCCGTCCCAACACCTTTCATTGCGGACTCCTTATCACACCACCCCCCTTACAAAATTCCCATCATCTAATTTACCCTTCCAATACATCACTTCCGACTACAAAATATCTCCACTTATTTATTAACTCAATATATATCAATCAATACTCTACATATTTTCCCCATAGCTACTGTGTCACTATCAATACTCAAATTCTACATTACATTTATTCATAACAATACTATTCTCTCTAGTACCCCTTTTATCTCAACATGGACTGATTTAAATGTCCTAACTCAATATGAATCACCCAAAATCAACTTCACCACCTTGTACAAACCTTTGAAAGCTCTTAACTATCTCAAATTGTTTCCATCATTTAAATCTTTTCAACACCTGTAAACATTTTACTCTATTTAACGTATATTATAAAATTTATACTCACAGTACATCATTCAAAACATATGATTCCAAAACAATACATCTCCATTACATTCTGAAACAATAACGATAATATGATTCCACAACTAAATACATCTTACATTTATTCGTTTATTAATTATTATCAAATTCACATCTCATAAAATAATTCAAAATCATAAATCAAAACCATATAACATTTTAATTCAATCAAATTTATTTAAACATCTCAAATTACTTTAATTCCATTGAATATTGAAAACACCATATTTCATTTATTATCAAAACAATAGCAATTCATCAATGTAAAATTATTTTCATTATTTGTTTAGTCTACTGAAATAATCTTATTATTATTAAAACAATTACCTACACACATTGTTTACTTTATATACTTGTTACAATACACACAACTAATTTCACTATCAATTATTTACAAATTATTCGTCATTATTATTCAATTTACCACACTTCATTTTCCAAGTCAGCAATTAAGTTTATGTTCAGCCTCCATCATCGAATAATAATCTAATATATTTATAATATAAATCGTTCTTGTCCACACTCAATTTATTAATTTTAATATAATAATTCTCTAATACTTCAAGTTGTTCCACTATCATCAAATCATAAAACCTGTCAATATCATTAGAAGTCTTTTCACCGTCTGTATTTTCTGTTATTCTCCTGTCATTTGTATCATTATATTCGTTTACTATACTCATTAAGACGTCAGGTAAGTTATTATTGTTTCCAACAGTATTATCAAAATATTTATCTATCTCTCTTTCACCATGTACTTCACTTTTCTCATCTCTCTCAATATCTAACACCTGCACCAACCTTTCATAACCTCTATGTATTTCAAAAATCTCTTTACCATTATTTACCACCACCACACTATCATCATTATCACTAGGCCTATTTACTGTCTTATTTTCTACTCCTATCACTTCAACTATCTTACCTTTATTATTTGTCATCTCACTATGGTTTTTAATTTCTGCGAATATTCCCTCTTCTTGTTCTTCCATCCGCGTTAAATTATCATCTAACTTACCCCACTCCTCGTCTGTCATTTCACTTACAACCCCTCTAAATTCGCTTTCCCACTCGTCCCACGCGAAACCAATATCATTCTCTTGTACTTCGCCCATATTCAAAATTTATTTATACAACACCCTTTCTCTATAAAAACCACTATTATTATAAAACTACACATATAAAATCAAAACACCTAACACAATCATAAACACAATAACCCAAATATAACCTTTAACGTAAATATATACGATTATTTTTTACACATACGCCGTTACCAATTCCTATCTTCTGTGCTTTAAAACAGGTCTAGTTCCTATAATATTTATACGAACATCCTGGCAGGGTCGTCGCTGTAAAGGTTCTTCTCTTTTACCATTTTTAAATAACTTCAATCATTAAAACCCCCGAGACGTTAGACGAGTTTGTAAGCACAGAATAGGAAATGGTTATGACGAAATAACTACACTAATACATGTTTATAGGAAAACGGACCCTTTAGTTTATTCTATGTAAATTACTTTTTTTATCTTTTGAATATGAGAAACAAATTAAAAAACAGATATAAAACCAAACCCTTACGTAACATTTTTTAACTCTAATTTACTTACAGATTCTACTTCTAACTATTAATTTATATAAGACGAACCCAGGTTTTTGCTTACACACACACACACTCATTCCGTTTTTTCCAACCCTTTATAGAGATCTCTTTCCATTTGTTTTTAAAATAATTTAAATTTATTAAGTTGCATATAGTTACTCTGTTATTGGTTTTCGGCCGAACACACGTTACACTTTTTCCTTGTTATTTCATTGTTGCGCCACTACGTCCTCACTGACTTTCACTTATTGCCGAACTGTTGAGTTTACATGATTACAAGTTTAGTCAAACCGCGCTCCGACGCCACCACGCGGTTTAAACTGTCTTAGTACTACATTCCCCTGTAATTTGTGCGGGCAAGGTGAAAACTGTGCCCAGTTGGCGGACGCACAATCGGCCCGTGTCCGGGGTGTTAAGATGTTATTTTCTGACTGCCTGACGCTCTGATGTGTGCTATTTGTCTATTTGTCATCTCACTATGGTTTTTAATTTCTGCGAATATTCCCTCTTCTTGTTCTTCCATCCGCGTTAAATTATCACCTAACTTACCCCACTCCTCGTCTGTCATTTCACTTACAACCCCTCTAAATTCGCTTTCCCACTCGTCCCACGCGTAACCAATAT
This sequence comes from Magicicada septendecula, assembly GCA_034769895.1. NCBI lineage: Eukaryota > Metazoa > Arthropoda > Insecta > Hemiptera > Cicadidae > Magicicada > Magicicada septendecula. Next base: position 454,894,936 of record CM068367.1, read on the forward strand.
TCTCTTGTACTTCGCCCATATTCAAAATTTATTTATACAACACCCTTCTCTATAAAAACCACTATTATTATAAAACTACACATATAAAATCAAAACACCTAATACAATCATAAACACAATAACCCAAATATAACCTTTAACGTAAATATATACGATTATTTTTTACACATACGCCGTTACCAATTCCTATCTTCTGTGCTTTAAAACAGGTCTAGTTCCTATAATATTTATACGAACATCCTGGCAGGGTCGTCGCTGTAAAGGTTCTTCTCTTTTACCATTTTTAAATAACTTCAATCATTATAATATAATACTCACCGCTGCCAGAATTTTACTTACCGTCATCGTCCCCGTTAAACTTACCTTAAAAGAAACTGCCCAGGTCGCCACGATGTTTTTTAAGGTTATACATCGAAACCTTCTACACTCTTGCCCTTATAAAAATCCCGCTATCTGACTACCCTTAAAAATTCAGAAAACCCCCGAGACGTTAGACGAGTTTGTAAGCACAGAATAGGAAATGGTTATGACGAAATAACTACACTAATACATGTTTATAGGAAAACGGACCCTTTAGTTTATTCTATGTAAATTACTTTTTTTATCTTTTGAATATGAGAAACAAATTAAAAAACAGATATAAAACCAAACCCTTACGTAACATTTTTTAACTAATTTACTTACAGATTCTACTTCTAACTATTAATTTATATAAGACAAACCCAGGTTTTTGCTTACACACACACACACACACTCATTCCGTTTTTTCCAACCCTTTATAGAGATCTCTTTCCATTTGTTTTTAAAATAATTTAAATGTATTAAGTTGCATATAGTTACTCTGTTATTGGTTTTAGGCCGAACACACGTTACACTTTTTCCTTGTTATTTCATTGTTGCGCCACTACGTCCTCACTGACTTTCACTTATTGCCGAACTGTTGAGTTTACATGATTACAAGTTTAGTCAAACCGCGCTCCGACGCCACCACGCGGTTTAAACTGTCTTAGTACTACATTCCCCTGTAATTTGTGCGGGCAAGGTGAAAACTGTGCCCAGTTGGCGGACGCACAATCGGCCCGTGTCCGGGGTGTTAAGATGTTATTTTCCGACTGCCTGACGCTCTGATGTGTGTTTCGGTGATGCTCACTTCCGCCAGCTTGAGCTGTGATTGGCCGAGGCGCTCACGTGGCCAGTCTAATTAACCACGTGTTGTTCAGTTCTGTTGCCGAGTTTGGCGTCAAGATTATCGCCAATGGCGCACGGGCGCACATTTACAGTCACATTCCATTGTTATCGTTCTGTGCCTTGCTCTGACTGGCACGGATTTTAATACAGGGTGTCCAACATGCATGTCTGAGTGACCGTAAAGGATGTCCAAACCAATCAGTTCCAAACACTTTATAAATTGGTGAACTTTATACCCTTTAAAATAGCCCCGTTACAATACCCCCCCAATGAGAGATCTTCTGCCGAAACAGAAGAAATCTCATTGCTAAACCCCTAAGAGGATCGGTGAGGATATGGTGCCAACAACCCCCATTAGTTCTTACACCTCATGGATAAACTACCCCCCTGGCTCGGCTACTATGGCTGCACCTGAACGAGATTACTGGACTTCTCTATACGAGATCCCAACACCATAAAATCGAACAGACATGCACCACAGCGCCCTAACCTTCTAACATGCCACCCCAAACTCCAAATCCCTGGCCTTATTCCATGCCAGATCCTCAACCGATATGTTCCCCCTTACATGCATACTGGGTCACCTTTGGCAAATACTGGGCACATACATATACTTATTAATACATTCTTTTATTGAAACTTCAAAAATTTCGTTTAAATTAAAATCAAATTGTCTTATTACCATTACTTTCTCAAAAATCAGAGTAAAATCTTTTGCATGAATCCATCAATTCTATTAATTTTCTCCACTACAACAATCACAAAGAAAAAACAAATTGAACATCTTATTAAAACATGAATAATGTTTAATACTCTATATTCTAAACAATATAACCCCATAAAGCACTAGTAATACACATAAACAATAATACACTTGAAATTCAAACCTCACTTATATGACAGGCATAAATATTAAATTTTTTGTTTTGTTTTTTTCAACAAAATTTAAATTTATCAAAATATTATTTTCAATTTTCAGAACACAAAATATTTAATTCAATAAAAAAAAAAACAAAATGGCATCAATCAATTACTAGAAACTGGTCTGGTCTATACCATCAACCATCAGCTGTTCACACTGGGTCAGGTCAACGACCTTGACCTACATATGTTATACATAGATCTACATCATGAAGTACGTAGAACATCTTCAAAATTTTTATCTTTAAACACAATACAACATAATGAAATAAAACATTTAAAATTAACATGGTTATTATTACAATAAACAATAAAATTTGCATTTAAATTAATCAACAATTACACATTTTATAGCTTTAATTAGTTTCAACTTCTATTAAAATTTGTCACTTGTTTCAATTAATTTTTTCATTTTAACTATGATTTACTTCCTTTAATATTCTCCACCTCCATTAGTTTGGGTGACTTAATTATTCAGCACTATTTGATTTACTAACTTGGCATTTACATATTCTCTTAATCCCCTTCGGACTTTAACATCACTAACAGCTTTAACTAACATGACTCCCCTTCTCTATCAAAACATCTATCAAACATTCTCTAAACCCAACTTACTACTCAACTCAATTCGCATCATTCTACCCTTATATATATATAAAAAAAATACTCTCTACCCCTTTGTACTCAGGATGTGTGTTCCCCCCCAAGCTCACTCCCTTATCTGGTTCCTGGACTTTCCCTAGGCAACCCTTTCCGGCGCTAATCAGTCCCTTCCCGTCCCAACACCTTTCATTGCGGACTCCTTATCACACCACCCCCCTTACAAAATTCCCATCATCTAATTTACCCTTCCAATACATCACTTCCGACTACAAAATATCTCCACTTATTTATTAACTCAATATATATCAATCAATACTCTACATATTTTCCCCATAGCTACTGTGTCACTATCAATACTCAAATTCTACATTACATTTATTCATAACAATACTATTCTCTCTAGTACCCCTTTTATCTCAACATGGACTGATTTAAATGTCCTAACTCAATATGAATCACCCAAAATCAACTTCACCACCTTGTACAAACCTTTGAAAGCTCTTAACTATCTCAAATTGTTTCCATCATTTAAATCTTTTCAACACCTGTAAACATTTTACTCTATTTAACGTATATTATAAAATTTATACTCACAGTACATCATTCAAAACATATGATTCCAAAACAATACATCTCCATTACATTCTGAAACAATAACGATAATATGATTCCACAACTAAATACATCTTACATTTATTCGTTTATTAATTATTATCAAATTCACATCTCATAAAATAATTCAAAATCATAAATCAAAACCATATAACATTTTAATTCAATCAAATTTATTTAAACATCTCAAATTACTTTAATTCCATTGAATATTGAAAACACCATATTTCATTTATTATCAAAACAATAGCAATTCATCAATGTAAAATTATTTTCATTATTTGTTTAGTCTACTGAAATAATCTTATTATTATTAAAACAATTACCTACACACATTGTTTACTTTATATACTTGTTACAATACACACAACTAATTTCACTATCAATTATTTACAAATTATTCGTCATTATTATTCAATTTACCACACTTCATTTTCCAAGTCAGCAATTAAGTTTATGTTCAGCCTCCATCATCGAATAATAATCTAATATATTTATAATATAAATCGTTCTTGTCCACACTCAATTTATTAATTTTAATATAATAATTCTCTAATACTTCAAGTTGTTCCACTATCATCAAATCATAAAACCTGTCAATATCATTAGAAGTCTTTTCACCGTCTGTATTTTCTGTTATTCTCCTGTCATTTGTATCATTATATTCGTTTACTATACTCATTAAGACGTCAGGTAAGTTATTATTGTTTCCAACAGTATTATCAAAATATTTATCTATCTCTCTTTCACCATGTACTTCACTTTTCTCATCTCTCTCAATATCTAACACCTGCACCAACCTTTCATAACCTCTATGTATTTCAAAAATCTCTTTACCATTATTTACCACCACCACACTATCATCATTATCACTAGGCCTATTTACTGTCTTATTTTCTACTCCTATCACTTCAACTATCTTACCTTTATTATTTGTCATCTCACTATGGTTTTTAATTTCTGCGAATATTCCCTCTTCTTGTTCTTCCATCCGCGTTAAATTATCATCTAACTTACCCCACTCCTCGTCTGTCATTTCACTTACAACCCCTCTAAATTCGCTTTCCCACTCGTCCCACGCGAAACCAATATCATTCTCTTGTACTTCGCCCATATTCAAAATTTATTTATACAACACCCTTTCTCTATAAAAACCACTATTATTATAAAACTACACATATAAAATCAAAACACCTAACACAATCATAAACACAATAACCCAAATATAACCTTTAACGTAAATATATACGATTATTTTTTACACATACGCCGTTACCAATTCCTATCTTCTGTGCTTTAAAACAGGTCTAGTTCCTATAATATTTATACGAACATCCTGGCAGGGTCGTCGCTGTAAAGGTTCTTCTCTTTTACCATTTTTAAATAACTTCAATCATTATAATATAATACTCACCGCTGCCAGAATTTTACTTACCGTCATCGTCCCCGTTAAACTTACCTTAAAAGAAACTGCCCAGGTCGCCACGATGTTTTTTAAGGTTATACATCGAAACCTTCTACACTCTTGCCCTTATAAAAATCCCGCTATCTGACTACCCTTAAAAATTCAGAAAACCCCCGAGACGTTAGACGAGTTTGTAAGCACAGAATAGGAAATGGTTATGACGAAATAACTACACTAATACATGTTTATAGGAAAACGGACCCTTTAGTTTATTCTATGTAAATTACTTTTTTTATCTTTTGAATATGAGAAACAAATTAAAAAACAGATATAAAACCAAACCCTTACGTAACATTTTTTAACTAATTTACTTACAGATTCTACTTCTAACTATTAATTTATATAAGACAAACCCAGGTTTTTGCTTACACACACACACACACACTCATTCCGTTTTTTCCAACCCTTTATAGAGATCTCTTTCCATTTGTTTTTAAAATAATTTAAATGTATTAAGTTGCATATAGTTACTCTGTTATTGGTTTTAGGCCGAACACACGTTACACTTTTTCCTTGTTATTTCATTGTTGCGCCACTACGTCCTCACTGACTTTCACTTATTGCCGAACTGTTGAGTTTACATGATTACAAGTTTAGTCAAACCGCGCTCCGACGCCACCACGCGGTTTAAACTGTCTTAGTACTACATTCCCCTGTAATTTGTGCGGGCAAGGTGAAAACTGTGCCCAGTTGGCGGACGCACAATCGGCCCGTGTCCGGGGTGTTAAGATGTTATTTTCCGACTGCCTGACGCTCTGATGTGTGTTTCGGTGATGCTCACTTCCGCCAGCTTGAGCTGTGATTGGCCGAGGCGCTCACGTGGCCAGTCTAATTAACCACGTGTTGTTCAGTTCGGTTGCCGAGTTTGGCGTCAAGATTATCGCCAATGGCGCACGGGCGCACATTTACAGTCACATTCCATTGTTATCGTTCTGTGCCTTGCTCTGACTGGCACGGATTTTAATACAGGGTGTCCAACATGCATGTCTGAGTGACCGTAAAGGATGTCCAAACCAATCAGTTCCAAACACTTTATAAATTGGTGAACTTTATACCCTTTAAAATAGCCCCGTTACAATACCCCCCCAATGAGAGATCTTCTGCCGAAACAGAAGAAATCTCATTGCTAAACCCCTAAGAGGATCGGTGAGGATATGGTGCCAACAACCCCCATTAGTTCTTACACCTCATGGATAAACTACCCCCCTGGCTCGGCTACTATGGCTGCACCTGAACGAGATTACTGGACTTCTCTATACGAGATCCCAACACCATAAAATCGAACAGACATGCACCACAGCGCCCTAACCTTCTAACATGCCACCCCAAACTCCAAATCCCTGGCCTTATTCCATGCCAGATCCTCAACCGATATGTTCCCCCTTACATGCATACTGGGTCACCTTTGGCAAATACTGGGCACATACATATACTTATTAATACATTCTTTTATTGAAACTTCAAAAATTTCGTTTAAATTAAAATCAAATTGTCTTATTACCATTACTTTCTCAAAAATCAGAGTAAAATCTTTTGCATGAATCCATCAATTCTATTAATTTTCTCCACTACAACAATCACAAAGAAAAAACAAATTGAACATCTTATTAAAACATGAATAATGTTTAATACTCTATATTCTAAACAATATAACCCCATAAAGCACTAGTAATACACATAAACAATAATACACTTGAAATTCAAACCTCACTTATATGACAGGCATAAATATTAAATTTTTTGTTTTGTTTTTTTCAACAAAATTTAAATTTATCAAAATATTATTTTCAATTTTCAGAACACAAAATATTTAATTCAATAAAAAAAAAAACAAAATGGCATCAATCAATTACTAGAAACTGGTCTGGTCTATACCATCAACCATCAGCTGTTCACACTGGGTCAGGTCAACGACCTTGACCTACATATGTTATACATAGATCTACATCATGAAGTACGTAGAACATCTTCAAAATTTTTATCTTTAAACACAATACAACATAATGAAATAAAACATTTAAAATTAACATGGTTATTATTACAATAAACAATAAAATTTGCATTTAAATTAATCAACAATTACACATTTTATAGCTTTAATTAGTTTCAACTTCTATTAAAATTTGTCACTTGTTTCAATTAATTTTTTCATTTTAACTATGATTTACTTCCTTTAATATTCTCCACCTCCATTAGTTTGGGTGACTTAATTATTCAGCACTATTTGATTTACTAACTTGGCATTTACATATTCTCTTAATCCCCTTCGGACTTTAACATCACTAACAGCTTTAACTAACATGACTCCCCTTCTCTATCAAAACATCTATCAAACATTCTCTAAACCCAACTTACTACTCAACTCAATTCGCATCATTCTACCCTTATATATATATAAAAAAAATACTCTCTACCCCTTTGTACTCAGGATGTGTGTTCCCCCCCAAGCTCACTCCCTTATCTGGTTCCTGGACTTTCCCTAGGCAACCCTTTCCGGCGCTAATCAGTCCCTTCCCGTCCCAACACCTTTCATTGCGGACTCCTTATCACACCACCCCCCTTACAAAATTCCCATCATCTAATTTACCCTTCCAATACATCACTTCCGACTACAAAATATCTCCACTTATTTATTAACTCAATATATATCAATCAATACTCTACATATTTTCCCCATAGCTACTGTGTCACTATCAATACTCAAATTCTACATTACATTTATTCATAACAATACTATTCTCTCTAGTACCCCTTTTATCTCAACATGGACTGATTTAAATGTCCTAACTCAATATGAATCACCCAAAATCAACTTCACCACCTTGTACAAACCTTTGAAAGCTCTTAACTATCTCAAATTGTTTCCATCATTTAAATCTTTTCAACACCTGTAAACATTTTACTCTATTTAACGTATATTATAAAATTTATACTCACAGTACATCATTCAAAACATATGATTCCAAAACAATACATCTCCATTACATTCTGAAACAATAACGATAATATGATTCCACAACTAAATACATCTTACATTTATTCGTTTATTAATTATTATCAAATTCACATCTCATAAAATAATTCAAAATCATAAATCAAAACCATATAACATTTTAATTCAATCAAATTTATTTAAACATCTCAAATTACTTTAATTCCATTGAATATTGAAAACACCATATTTCATTTATTATCAAAACAATAGCAATTCATCAATGTAAAATTATTTTCATTATTTGTTTAGTCTACTGAAATAATCTTATTATTATTAAAACAATTACCTACACACATTGTTTACTTTATATACTTGTTACAATACACACAACTAATTTCACTATCAATTATTTACAAATTATTCGTCATTATTATTCAATTTACCACACTTCATTTTCCAAGTCAGCAATTAAGTTTATGTTCAGCCTCCATCATCGAATAATAATCTAATATATTTATAATATAAATCGTTCTTGTCCACACTCAATTTATTAATTTTAATATAATAATTCTCTAATACTTCAAGTTGTTCCACTATCATCAAATCATAAAACCTGTCAATATCATTAGAAGTCTTTTCACCGTCTGTATTTTCTGTTATTCTCCTGTCATTTGTATCATTATATTCGTTTACTATACTCATTAAGACGTCAGGTAAGTTATTATTGTTTCCAACAGTATTATCAAAATATTTATCTATCTCTCTTTCACCATGTACTTCACTTTTCTCATCTCTCTCAATATCTAACACCTGCACCAACCTTTCATAACCTCTATGTATTTCAAAAATCTCTTTACCATTATTTACCACCACCACACTATCATCATTATCACTAGGCCTATTTACTGTCTTATTTTCTACTCCTATCACTTCAACTATCTTACCTTTATTATTTGTCATCTCACTATGGTTTTTAATTTCTGCGAATATTCCCTCTTCTTGTTCTTCCATCCGCGTTAAATTATCATCTAACTTACCCCACTCCTCGTCTGTCATTTCACTTACAACCCCTCTAAATTCGCTTTCCCACTCGTCCCACGCGAAACCAATATCATTCTCTTGTACTTCGCCCATATTCAAAATTTATTTATACAACACCCTTTCTCTATAAAAACCACTATTATTATAAAACTACACATATAAAATCAAAACACCTAACACAATCATAAACACAATAACCCAAATATAACCTTTAACGTAAATATATACGATTATTTTTTACACATACGCCGTTACCAATTCCTATCTTCTGTGCTTTAAAACAGGTCTAGTTCCTATAATATTTATACGAACATCCTGGCAGGGTCGTCGCTGTAAAGGTTCTTCTCTTTTACCATTTTTAAATAACTTCAATCATTAAAACCCCCGAGACGTTAGACGAGTTTGTAAGCACAGAATAGGAAATGGTTATGACGAAATAACTACACTAATACATGTTTATAGGAAAACGGACCCTTTAGTTTATTCTATGTAAATTACTTTTTTTATCTTTTGAATATGAGAAACAAATTAAAAAACAGATATAAAACCAAACCCTTACGTAACATTTTTTAACTCTAATTTACTTACAGATTCTACTTCTAACTATTAATTTATATAAGACGAACCCAGGTTTTTGCTTACACACACACACACTCATTCCGTTTTTTCCAACCCTTTATAGAGATCTCTTTCCATTTGTTTTTAAAATAATTTAAATTTATTAAGTTGCATATAGTTACTCTGTTATTGGTTTTCGGCCGAACACACGTTACACTTTTTCCTTGTTATTTCATTGTTGCGCCACTACGTCCTCACTGACTTTCACTTATTGCCGAACTGTTGAGTTTACATGATTACAAGTTTAGTCAAACCGCGCTCCGACGCCACCACGCGGTTTAAACTGTCTTAGTACTACATTCCCCTGTAATTTGTGCGGGCAAGGTGAAAACTGTGCCCAGTTGGCGGACGCACAATCGGCCCGTGTCCGGGGTGTTAAGATGTTATTTTCTGACTGCCTGACGCTCTGATGTGTGCTATTTGTCTATTTGTCATCTCACTATGGTTTTTAATTTCTGCGAATATTCCCTCTTCTTGTTCTTCCATCCGCGTTAAATTATCACCTAACTTACCCCACTCCTCGTCTGTCATTTCACTTACAACCCCTCTAAATTCGCTTTCCCACTCGTCCCACGCGTAACCAATATTCTCTTGTACTTCGCCCATATTCAAAATTTATTTATACAACACCCTTCTCTATAAAAACCACTATTATTATAAAACTACACATATAAAATCAAAACACCTAATACAATCATAAACACAATAACCCAAATATAACCTTTAACGTAAATATATACGATTATTTTTTACACATACGCCGTTACCAATTCCTATCTTCTGTGCTTTAAAACAGGTCTAGTTCCTATAATATTTATACGAACATCCTGGCAGGGTCGTCGCTGTAAAGGTTCTTCTCTTTTACCATTTTTAAATAACTTCAATCATTATAATATAATACTCACCGCTGCCAGAATTTTACTTACCGTCATCGTCCCCGTTAAACTTACCTTAAAAGAAACTGCCCAGGTCGCCACGATGTTTTTTAAGGTTATACATCGAAACCTTCTACACTCTTGCCCTTATAAAAATCCCGCTATCTGACTACCCTTAAAAATTCAGAAAACCCCCGAGACGTTAGACGAGTTTGTAAGCACAGAATAGGAAATGGTTATGACGAAATAACTACACTAATACATGTTTATAGGAAAACGGACCCTTTAGTTTATTCTATGTAAATTACTTTTTTTATCTTTTGAATATGAGAAACAAATTAAAAAACAGATATAAAACCAAACCCTTACGTAACATTTTTTAACTAATTTACTTACAGATTCTACTTCTAACTATTAATTTATATAAGACAAACCCAGGTTTTTGCTTACACACACACACACACACTCATTCCGTTTTTTCCAACCCTTTATAGAGATCTCTTTCCATTTGTTTTTAAAATAATTTAAATGTATTAAGTTGCATATAGTTACTCTGTTATTGGTTTTAGGCCGAACACACGTTACACTTTTTCCTTGTTATTTCATTGTTGCGCCACTACGTCCTCACTGACTTTCACTTATTGCCGAACTGTTGAGTTTACATGATTACAAGTTTAGTCAAACCGCGCTCCGACGCCACCACGCGGTTTAAACTGTCTTAGTACTACATTCCCCTGTAATTTGTGCGGGCAAGGTGAAAACTGTGCCCAGTTGGCGGACGCACAATCGGCCCGTGTCCGGGGTGTTAAGATGTTATTTTCCGACTGCCTGACGCTCTGATGTGTGTTTCGGTGATGCTCACTTCCGCCAGCTTGAGCTGTGATTGGCCGAGGCGCTCACGTGGCCAGTCTAATTAACCACGTGTTGTTCAGTTCTGTTGCCGAGTTTGGCGTCAAGATTATCGCCAATGGCGCACGGGCGCACATTTACAGTCACATTCCATTGTTATCGTTCTGTGCCTTGCTCTGACTGGCACGGATTTTAATACAGGGTGTCCAACATGCATGTCTGAGTGACCGTAAAGGATGTCCAAACCAATCAGTTCCAAACACTTTATAAATTGGTGAACTTTATACCCTTTAAAATAGCCCCGTTACAATACCCCCCCAATGAGAGATCTTCTGCCGAAACAGAAGAAATCTCATTGCTAAACCCCTAAGAGGATCGGTGAGGATATGGTGCCAACAACCCCCATTAGTTCTTACACCTCATGGATAAACTACCCCCCTGGCTCGGCTACTATGGCTGCACCTGAACGAGATTACTGGACTTCTCTATACGAGATCCCAACACCATAAAATCGAACAGACATGCACCACAGCGCCCTAACCTTCTAACATGCCACCCCAAACTCCAAATCCCTGGCCTTATTCCATGCCAGATCCTCAACCGATATGTTCCCCCTTACATGCATACTGGGTCACCTTTGGCAAATACTGGGCACATACATATACTTATTAATACATTCTTTTATTGAAACTTCAAAAATTTCGTTTAAATTAAAATCAAATTGTCTTATTACCATTACTTTCTCAAAAATCAGAGTAAAATCTTTTGCATGAATCCATCAATTCTATTAATTTTCTCCACTACAACAATCACAAAGAAAAAACAAATTGAACATCTTATTAAAACATGAATAATGTTTAATACTCTATATTCTAAACAATATAACCCCATAAAGCACTAGTAATACACATAAACAATAATACACTTGAAATTCAAACCTCACTTATATGACAGGCATAAATATTAAATTTTTTGTTTTGTTTTTTTCAACAAAATTTAAATTTATCAAAATATTATTTTCAATTTTCAGAACACAAAATATTTAATTCAATAAAAAAAAAAACAAAATGGCATCAATCAATTACTAGAAACTGGTCTGGTCTATACCATCAACCATCAGCTGTTCACACTGGGTCAGGTCAACGACCTTGACCTACATATGTTATACATAGATCTACATCATGAAGTACGTAGAACATCTTCAAAATTTTTATCTTTAAACACAATACAACAATGAAATAAAACATTTAAAATTAACATGGTTATTATTACAATAAACAATAAAATTTGCATTTAAATTAATCAACAATTACACATTTTATAGCTTTAATTAGTTTCAACTTCTATTAAAATTTGTCACTTGTTTCAATTAATTTTTTCATTTTAACTATGATTTACTTCCTTTAATATTCTCCACCTCCATTAGTTTGGGTGACTTAATTATTCAGCACTATTTGATTTACTAACTTGGCATTTACATATTCTCTTAATCCCCTTCGGACTTTAACATCACTAACAGCTTTAACTAACATGACTCCCCTTCTCTATCAAAACATCTATCAAACATTCTCTAAACCCAACTTACTACTCAACTCAATTCGCATCATTCTACCCTTATATATATATAAAAAAAATACTCTCTACCCCTTTGTACTCAGGATGTGTGTTCCCCCCCAAGCTCACTCCCTTATCTGGTTCCTGGACTTTCCCTAGGCAACCCTTTCCGGCGCTAATTAGTCCCTTCCCGTCCCAACACCTTTCGTTGCGGACTCCTTATCACACCACCCCCCTTACAAAATTCCCATCATCTAATTTACCCTTCCAATACATCACTTCCGACTACAAAATATCTCCACTTATTTATTAACTCAATATATATCAATCAATACTCTACATATTTTCCCCATAGCTACTGTGTCACTATCAATACTCAAATTCTACATTACATTTATTCATAACAATACTATTCTCTCTAGTACCCCTTTTATCTCAACATGGACTGATTTAAATGTCCTAACTCAATATGAATCACCCAAAATCAACTTCACCACCTTGTACAAACCATTTAAAGCTCTTAACTATCTCAAATTGTTTCCATCATTTAAATCTTTTCAACACCTGTAAACATTTTACTCTATTTAACGTATATTATAAAATTTATACTCACAGTACATCATTCAAAACATATGATTCCAAAACAATACATCTCCATTACATTCTGAAACAATAACGATAATATGATTCCACAACTAAATACATCTTACATTTATTCGTTTATTAATTATTATCAAATTCACATCTCATAAAATAATTCAAAATCATAAATCAAAACCATATAACATTTTAATTCAATCAAATTTATTTAAACATCTCAAATTACTTTAATTCCATTGAATATTGAAAACACCATATTTCATTTATTATCAAAACAATAGCAATTCATCAATGTAAAATTATTTTCATTATTTGTTTAGTCTACTGAAATAATCTTATTATTATTAAAACAATTACCTACACACATTGTTTACTTTATATACTTGTTACAATACACACAACTAATTTCACTATCAATTATTTACAAATTATTCGTCATTATTATTCAATTTACCACACTTCATTTTCCAAGTCAGCAATTAAATTTATGTTCAGCCTCCATCATCGAATAATAATCTAATATATTTATAATATAAATCGTTCTTGTCCACACTCAATTTATTAATTTTAATATAATAATTCTCTAATACTTCAAGTTGTTCCACTATCATCAAATCATAAAACCTGTCAATATCATTAGAAGTCTTTTCACCGTCTGTATTTTCTGTTATTCTCCTGTCATTTGTATCATTATATTCGTTTACTATACTCATTAAGACGTCAGGTAAGTTATTATTGTTTCCAACAGTATTATCAAAATATTTATCTATCTCTCTTTCACCATGTACTTCACTTTTCTCATCTCTCTCAATATCTAACACCTGCACCAACCTTTCATAACCTCTATGTATTTCAAAAATCTCTTTACCATTATTTACCACCACCACACTATCATCATTATCACTAGGCCTATTTACTGTCTTATTTTCTACTCCTATCACTTCAACTATCTTACCTTTATTATTTGTCATCTCACTATGGTTTTTAATTTCTGCGAATATTCCCTCTTCTTGTTCTTCCATCCGCGTTAAATTATCATCTAACTTACCCCACTCCTCGTCTGTCATTTCACTTACAACCCCTCTAAATTCGCTTTCCCACTCGTCCCACGCGAAACCAATATCATTCTCTTGTACTTCGCCCATATTCAAAATTTATTTATACAACACCCTTTCTCTATAAAAACCACTATTATTATAAAACTACACATATAAAATCAAAACACCTAACACAATCATAAACACAATAACCCAAATATAACCTTTAACGTAAATATATACGATTATTTTTTACACATACGCCGTTACCAATTCCTATCTTCTGTGCTTTAAAACAGGTCTAGTTCCTATAATATTTATACGAACATCCTGGCAGGGTCGTCGCTGTAAAGGTTCTTCTCTTTTACCATTTTTAAATAACTTCAATCATTAAAACGCCCGAGACGTTAGACGAGTTTGTAAGCACAGAATAGGAAATGGTTATGACGAAATAACTACACTAATACATGTTTATAGGAAAACGGACCCTTTAGTTTATTCTATGTAAATTACTTTTTTTATCTTTTGAATATGAGAAACAAATTAAAAAACAGATATAAAACCAAACCCTTACGTAACATTTTTTAACTCTAATTTACTTACAGATTCTACTTCTAACTATTAATTTATATAAGACGAACCCAGGTTTTTGCTTACACACACACACACTCATTCCGTTTTTTCCAACCCTTTATAGAGATCTCTTTCCATTTGTTTTTAAAATAATTTAAATTTATTAAGTTGCATATAGTTACTCTGTTATTGGTTTTCGGCCGAACACACGTTACACTTTTTCCTTGTTATTTCATTGTTGCGCCACTACGTCCTCACTGACTTTCACTTATTGCCGAACTGTTGAGTTTACATGATTACAAGTTTAGTCAAACCGCGCTCCGACGCCACCACGCGGTTTAAACTGTCTTAGTACTACATTCCCCTGTAATTTGTGCGGGCAAGGTGAAAACTGTGCCCAGTTGGCGGACGCACAATCGGCCCGTGTCCGGGGTGTTAAGATGTTATTTTCTGACTGCCTGACGCTCTGATGTGTGCTATTTGTCTATTTGTCATCTCACTATGGTTTTTAATTTCTGCGAATATTCCCTCTTCTTGTTCTTCCATCCGCGTTAAATTATCACCTAACTTACCCCACTCCTCGTCTGTCATTTATACAACACCCTTCTCTATAAAAACCACTATTATTATAAAACTACACATATAAAATCAAAACACCTAACACAATCATAAACACAATAACCCAAATATAACCTTTAACGTAAATATATACGATTATTTTTTACACATACGCCGTTACCAATTCCTATCTTCTGTGCTTTAAAACAGGTCTAGTTCCTATAATATTTATACGAACATCCTGGCAGGGTCGTCGCTGTAAAGGTTCTTCTCTTTTACCATTTTTAAATAACTTCAATCATTATAATATAATACTCACCGCTGCCAGAATTTTACTTACCGTCATCGTCCCCGTTAAACTTACCTTAAAAGAAACTGCCCAGGTCGCCACGATGTTTTTTAAGGTTATACATCGAAACCTTCTACACTCTTGCCCTTATAAAAATCCCGCTATCTGACTACCCTTAAAAATTCAGAAAACCCCCGAGACGTTAGACGAGTTTGTAAGCACAGAATAGGAAATGGTTATAATTTATATAAGACAAACCCAGGTTTTTGCTTACACACACACACACACACTCATTCCGTTTTTTCCAACCCTTTATAGAGATCTCTTTCCATTTGTTTTTAAAATAATTTAAATGTATTAAGTTGCATATAGTTACTCTGTTATTGGTTTTAGGCCGAACACACGTTACACTTTTTCCTTGTTATTTCATTGTTGCGCCACTACGTCCTCACTGACTTTCACTTATTGCCGAACTGTTGAGTTTACATGATTACAAGTTTAGTCAAACCGCGCTCCGACGCCACCACGCGGTTTAAACTGTCTTAGTACTACATTCCCCTGTAATTTGTGCGGGCAAGGTGAAAACTGTGCCCAGTTGGCGGACGCACAATCGGCCCGTGTCCGGGGTGTTAAGATGTTATTTTCCGACTGCCTGACGCTCTGATGTGTGTTTCGGTGATGCTCACTTCCGCCAGCTTGAGCTGTGATTGGCCGAGGCGCTCACGTGGCCAGTCTAATTAACCACGTGTTGTTCAGTTCTGTTGCCGAGTTTGGCGTCAAGATTATCGCCAATGGCGCACGGGCGCACATTTACAGTCACATTCCATTGTTATCGTTCTGTGCCTTGCTCTGACTGGCACGGATTTTAATACAGGGTGTCCAACATGCATGTCTGAGTGACCGTAAAGGATGTCCAAACCAATCAGTTCCAAACACTTTATAAATTGGTGAACTTTATACCCTTTAAAATAGCCCCGTTACAATACCCCCCCAATGAGAGATCTTCTGCCGAAACAGAAGAAATCTCATTGCTAAACCCCTAAGAGGATCGGTGAGGATATGGTGCCAACAACCCCCATTAGTTCTTACACCTCATGGATAAACTACCCCCCTGGCTCGGCTACTATGGCTGCACCTGAACGAGATTACTGGACTTCTCTATACGAGATCCCAACACCATAAAATCGAACAGACATGCACCACAGCGCCCTAACCTTCTAACATGCCACCCCAAACTCCAAATCCCTGGCCTTATTCCATGCCAGATCCTCAACCGATATGTTCCCCCTTACATGCATACTGGGTCACCTTTGGCAAATACTGGGCACATACATATACTTATTAATACATTCTTTTATTGAAACTTCAAAAATTTCGTTTAAATTAAAATCAAATTGTCTTATTACCATTACTTTCTCAAAAATCAGAGTAAAATCTTTTGCATGAATCCATCAATTCTATTAATTTTCTCCACTACAACAATCACAAAGAAAAAACAAATTGAACATCTTATTAAAACATGAATAATGTTTAATACTCTATATTCTAAACAATATAACCCCATAAAGCACTAGTAATACACATAAACAATAATACACTTGAAATTCAAACCTCACTTATATGACAGGCATAAATATTAAATTTTTTGTTTTGTTTTTTTTCAACAAAATTTAAATTTATCAAAATATTATTTTCAATTTTCAGAACACAAAATATTTAATTCAATAAAAAAAAAACAAAATGGCATCAATCAATTACTAGAAACTGGTCTGGTCTATACCATCAACCATCAGCTGTTCACACTGGGTCAGGTCAACGACCTTGACCTACATATGTTATACATAGATCTACATCATGAAGTACGTAGAACATCTTCAAAATTTTTATCTTTAAACACAATACAACATAATGAAATAAAACATTTAAAATTAACATGGTTATTATTACAATAAACAATAAAATTTGCATTTAAATTAATCAACAATTACACATTTTATAGCTTTAATTAGTTTCAACTTCTATTAAAATTTGTCACTTGTTTCAATTAATTTTTTCATTTTAACTATGATTTACTTCCTTTAATATTCTCCATCTCCATTAGTTTGGGTGACTTAATTATTCAGCACTATTTGATTTACTAACTTGGCATTTACATATTCTCTTAATCCCCTTCGGACTTTAACATCACTAACAGCTTTAACTAACATGACTCCCCTTCTCTATCAAAACATCTATCAAACATTCTCTAAACCCAACTTACTACTCAACTCAATTCGCATCATTCTACCCTTATATATATATAAAAAAAATACTCTCTACCCCTTTGTACTCAGGATGTGTGTTCCCCCCCAAGCTCACTCCCTTATCTGGTTCCTGGACTTTCCCTAGGCAACCCTTTCCGGCGCTAATTAGTCCCTTCCCGTCCCAACACCTTTCGTTGCGGACTCCTTATCACACCACCCCCCTTACAAAATTCCCATCATCTAATTTACCCTTCCAATACATCACTTCCGACTACAAAATATCTCCACTTATTTATTAACTCAATATATATCAATCAATACTCTACATATTTTCCCCATAGCTACTGTGTCACTATCAATACTCAAATTCTACATTACATTTATTCATAACAATACTATTCTCTCTAGTACCCCTTTTATCTCAACATGGACTGATTTAAATGTCCTAACTCAATATGAATCACCCAAAATCAACTTCACCACCTTG
Source organism: Magicicada septendecula (assembly GCA_034769895.1). NCBI lineage: Eukaryota > Metazoa > Arthropoda > Insecta > Hemiptera > Cicadidae > Magicicada > Magicicada septendecula. Next base: position 454,913,384 of record CM068367.1, read on the forward strand.
TACAAACCATTTAAAGCTCTTAACTATCTCAAATTGTTTCCATCATTTAAATCTTTTCAACACCTGTAAACATTTTACTCTATTTAACGTATATTATAAAATTTATACTCACAGTACATCATTCAAAACATATGATTCCAAAACAATACATCTCCATTACATTCTGAAACAATAACGATAATATGATTCCACAACTAAATACATCTTACATTTATTCGTTTATTAATTATTATCAAATTCACATCTCATAAAATAATTCAAAATCATAAATCAAAACCATATAACATTTTAATTCAATCAAATTTATTTAAACATCTCAAATTACTTTAATTCCATTGAATATTGAAAACACCATATTTCATTTATTATCAAAACAATAGCAATTCATCAATGTAAAATTATTTTCATTATTTGTTTAGTCTACTGAAATAATCTTATTATTATTAAAACAATTACCTACACACATTGTTTACTTTATATACTTGTTACAATACACACAACTAATTTCACTATCAATTATTTACAAATTATTCGTCATTATTATTCAATTTACCACACTTCATTTTCCAAGTCAGCAATTAAATTTATGTTCAGCCTCCATCATCGAATAATAATCTAATATATTTATAATATAAATCGTTCTTGTCCACACTCAATTTATTAATTTTAATATAATAATTCTCTAATACTTCAAGTTGTTCCACTATCATCAAATCATAAAACCTGTCAATATCATTAGAAGTCTTTTCACCGTCTGTATTTTCTGTTATTCTCCTGTCATTTGTATCATTATATTCGTTTACTATACTCATTAAGACGTCAGGTAAGTTATTATTGTTTCCAACAGTATTATCAAAATATTTATCTATCTCTCTTTCACCATGAACTTCACTTTTCTCATCTCTCTCAATATCTAACACCTGCACCAACCTTTCATAACCTCTATGTATTTCAAAAATCTCTTTACCATTATTTACCACCACCACACTATCATCATTATCACTAGGCCTATTTACTGTCTTATTTTCTACTCCTATCACTTCAACTATCTTACCTTTATTATTTGTCATCTCACTATGGTTTTTAATTTCTGCGAATATTCCCTCTTCTTGTTCTTCCATCCGCGTTAAATTATCATCTAACTTACCCCACTCCTCGTCTGTCATTTCACTTACAACCCCTCTAAATTCGCTTTCCCACTCGTCCCACGCGTAACCAATATCATTCTCTTGTACTTCACCCATATTCAAAATTTATTTATACAACACCCTTCTCTATAAAAACCACTATTATTATAAAACTACACATATAAAATCAAAACACCTAACACAATCATAAACACAATAACCCAAATATAACCTTTAACGTAAATATATACGATTATATTTTACACATACGCCGTTACCAATTCCTATCTTCTGTGCTTTAAAACAGGTCTAGTTCCTATAATATTTATACGAACATCCTGGCAGGGTCGTCGCTGTAAAGGTTCTTCTCTTTTACCATTTTTAAATAACTTCAATCATTATAATATAATACTCACCGCTGCCAGAATTTTACTTACCGTCATCGTCCCCGTTAAACTTACCTTAAAAGAAACTGCCCAGGTCGCCACGATGTTTTTTAAGGTTATACATCGAAACCTTCTACACTCTTGCCCTTATAAAAATCCCGCTATCTGACTACCCTTAAAAATTCAGAAAACCCCCGAGACGTTAGACGAGTTTGTAGGCACAGAATAGGAAATGGTTATGACGAAATAACTACACTAATACATGTTTATAGGAAAACGGACCCTTTAGTTTATTCTATGTAAATTACTTTTTTTATCTTTTGAATATGAGAAACAAATTAAAAAACAGATATAAAACCAAACCCTTACGTAACATTTTTTAACTCTAATTTACTTACAGATTCTACTTCTAACTATTAATTTATATAAGACGACCCAGGTTTTTGCTCACACGCACACACACACACACACACACACACACAAACACACACACACACACACACACACACACACACACACTCCCTTATCTGGTTCCTGGATGGTTAATAATAATATTTCATTTATTATTACATTTTAACTATGATTTTCTATTTAGCATTTTCATCATTTATTGGTTTGGGTGGTTCTCCGTTATTCATCATAATTCGATTTACCAAATGGGTATTTAAATACAATCTTACCCCCTTCTTACCTCTACCCACCATTAATAGATTTGTATAGTATGACACCCATCTCTCCACAATATTTACCAATAATCCTCTAACTCCACTTAAATCATTCTCCACTTATAACAAAATACCCGATACCCTCTTTGTACTTAGGATGTGTGTTCCCTCCCTACGCTCATTCCCTTATTGGTTCCTGGCCCTTTCCCAGGTAACTCCGCCAAACCCAATTTAAAACTATTCCCTCCCGCCATAACGCCTGTCGTTAAGGACTCCTTACCACACCACCCTCTTTACAAAATATCACCATCATCTATTTACTCTCCAACTACATTACTCCCATTACTCTACATGTATACACTATCGTTACTGTGTCCCTACTATTACCCTGTTTCTGTGTTACTTATATTCCAAAACCTTATTCTGTCTAACACCCATTTAAACTTACCTTTGACCAACTTAAATGCCTTATTGACATAATTATTATCACCCAAACATTTTACAACATTTTACATTTCCTCATTTACTATTTATTATCATATTCCAATCATATAAAATCACTTAAATTCATTATCAAAATTTATTACCACATTTAAATCAATTAATTCATCTGCAATTTCTTTAATTCAGTCAATTATTTAAACACAACATTACTTCAATTACCTTCTTCCAAAACAATTGCAATTCATTTATTACAAACTCTCATTATTTATTTAGTCTGTTCAAAGCTTATTATTATTATTATTATTATTATTATTATTATTACATCAATTTCTACTACATACACATTGTTTACATAAAGCACACTTTACAACATAGACACAATTAATTTCACTATAAATTTATCTACAATTTTTTGTCATTATATTTCCGTTTACCACACCTCATTTCCTAATTTAGCCAGGTCATTACCATAAACTAAAATATTTAAAATGTCCATTCATTTATATTTTATTTAACCCCCATCATCATATAATAGTCTGGTGTATTTATAACACAAATCATTCTTATCTACATACATCACATTATAATTATTATTGTAATGACTACTTTCGTTAATTATATTGACATAGTAATTAACTACATTTTTGTCTCCCATTAATTCATAAAGCTCATCCACATTGGTAATTTCAGTCCTGTCTCCATCAGTATTTTTGGTTAACATAAGGTAAGTTATTTTATCATCATATTCCTCCACTACATCCCTCGCAACCTCAGGTAAGAGTCTATCATTTACAATAGTATCATCAAAATAATCATCTATCTCTATTTCACAAGGTAAGTCAATTTTCTCTCCTCTCTCAATATCTAAACTCTGCACTAACATTTCATAACCTCTATTAATCTCAAAAATCTCTCTCTCTCTCTCTCTCTCATCACAATACCTCTCACAACCCCACTGACCTATTTCGTACCACGCAAAGGGCACAACAAACTTATTATACGTCTTGGCACTTCCAAGGACACCACAAAAAATTAAGGGACTATTTTGAGACACCATGTCTCCCACACAACTACCGGAGGAAACCTTGTCCTCATAACACCACGGTGAAAACCCTGTTTCACTATATACTTGGGGAAAATTTGCCCTTTGCCCACCTAACCTCTCTTCACACACACTCCCCATTTTCTCAACACTTTCTCTGCTCACCACCTTACTCTCTAACACCACGTTTTTAATTATACCACTGTTATCACTCGTTAACTCATCATTATAATTATCGGTACTCACCTTGTCTACCGCCACCTGTTTTGCATCTAAACTACCACCACTACTGTTAATACATATATCTCCGTTATTTTCGTTTGTGTTGCTCTTACCTGTATTCATTCCCTACACTCCCATTCTCTCAATGTTTCGTTCTAATTTGCTAACGTTACTGGTAAATATCCCATTGGTTCTTTCACAACGCTTATTAATTTCATTAATATAGTTTTTTAATTCATTATTTTGCCTTTTTAATTCATTGAAATTACTTTCACATTTGATTTTTTGTTAGTGTATTTCATTACTCAATTTATCAAACTTATTATTCTGTTCATTAAATTTATCATTAAAATTACTATTAATTTCAGTAAGTCTACTTTCATTTTTCACATCTTGAGCTTTCATAAAATTAAATATGTCATCTAATGACAACGTTTGTACTCTACTGACTGTAGGTGTTGATTCAGCATTTATTTTGTTCATATTCATTGATTCGGTCTCGCTTACTTCAACATTTACTGAGCTCCCTGTTTCAATGTCAGTTAAGCTAACGTTTTCATCATTACTTTTATTAGTATCCATTTTTCATATTATTTAGTTTTTTACTTGTTCATAATACATATATCAATCATATTATAACATACTCTTATTTCTCTGTACTTAATTTTAATTCATATGCAACTCCCACTAACATCTCTTACATCTGCGAGTAGGCATACCCTATACGAAGTATACTTCGTAGAGACAGTCCCTAGTTCGGGGGCCATTGAGATATTTCAACTTATTCAACAGTTTATGAAAGAAATATAAGTGTATTTTTAACATTATTCTCAATTCTCATAATTCTTACCTGTTCGGGGTCCAGGATCCTTTTACACGAACTCACCGTCTGTAAGAGAGGTTACTGGGTTTGTTACTCAATAAACACGCTGTTATACTACATTAATCAGCTCTGTTTATTATTCGCTTGCAACATTTATTATAAACTTAATTTATAGTTACTTAGTGTCCTTTTTTATTTCTCAAATCTATTAATGTTCAACTTAAATATCTTATCTTCGAAAAATTAAAAAACAAATCTTTACGCTACTTGAACACTGGTAAACATTGTACTAACTAATTTCAAACCTTAACAAATATTAACTACTTTATGTTGAGACAACCCAGCTTGCTCACTCACTCATTCATTCCTCATACTTTTTATATTGTTTCCCTTAAAGAAAAAAAAACTAGAGCTCTTTATTAAATAAATTTCCCCATTGAGTTGAATTAAAAATGTGGTTTCTACTTCTCTGGCTGTGTCCAACACGTGCGGTTATTAGTCTGTTTTTGTTCGTAAACTGGTTCGTCCGAAAAAGTTTTCTGCTGGTTAATTTGATTCACTGATTAAAAAATATTTGATTCACTATTTATCACATTCTAGTTGACTCACATTTTTAGTAATTTTATCAAAATTAGGCCCACGAGCCTATGTGTTCACCCGGCCGTGGTTACGGCTGAGCGGCGAGTGCCTTGTTAATGAAAAGGAAGCACTGCCTTGAAGCTGTGATCTTTTCGTCGTCGTACACAACGTATGGACTTTCTATGAGCCCCAGGAGCTAATGATGTTAAACGGTGACGATATAAGAGGCTTAGGTGGGTGGAACCTCTACTTGATTTCCTCCGTCTCCAGAGCACATGGCCCGACAATCTATCTGCTTCGCCATTTTCGTAGCGTCGGTTTGTCCTGTTATGCGTAGAAGCTGCGCCCTGACGAGTGTATGCGCGTATCATACGTGACAAACATTCAGTTTACAAACAAGTAGTACTTTCTCAAACTACACTCCACCTAAAAAGTTACGTTACGGTTCATTGTTTGAATACGAGCTTTTTACATGGGACTTACAATGATGATAAGAATAAATTTAATGAAAAATAAAAACCCCCTTTTTTGACACATTACAATACCCACCCCCCAATGAGAGGTTTTCTGCCGAAACAGAAAAACCCTCAATGCTAAACCCTAAGAGGATCAGTGAGGATATGGCGCCAACAACCCCCTTTTAATTCTTAACACACCATGGGTAAACTACCCCCCTAGCTAAGCGACTATGGCTGCTCCCGAACGAGATTACTGGACTTCTCTGTGCGAGATCCCAACACCATAAAATCGGACAGAAACTCACCAGAGTACCACCTAACGTCAACTCATTCCATCAAAAAATCAAAGACTGGCCTTATACCATACCAGATCCTCAACTGATATGTTCCCCCTTACATGCATACTGGGTTGCCTTTAGCAAGTACTGGGTGCGTACACATACTCAAAAGTAAATCAAACAAATCAGATTAAATCATTTAAATTCTGTTCAAAAATTAATCTAAGTCCAATATCAAAGATTCATATTCCCATTAATTTCATCATCTCCTTCCATTTACTCTCAAAATTTCAAAATATCTAAAATGAATTTACAACTCTTCTTAATTAGCTACCAACAATCATAATAAATGAAATAAATTGAATACCTTATTAAATCATAAATTCCCTTATCGTTAAATTTGCTTACAACACATATAATATGAACAATATATAGATCAGTTAATCCATTAACGTATAATCAACAATATATCCTGAACATCAAAACACAATCTGTACTTCAGCAGAATTTTTATTTTTTTATAAGTCTGTAATAAAATGTAATAATGTTTTATTAACCCTATATTCTGACAATAAAAGAAAATTATAAAATAAAATATAACTTGAACTTACATGGATTATTAAACGAACATATGGATTGGTTATATTGACCATTATACAGTTCATACCAGTCATCAGCTGATCTCTCTGGGTCAGGTGAATGACCTTACCCTAGATACACTACACCAATCTATACAATGAAAAATACACAGCATATGTTTATAATTTTTACACTCTAACAGAGTAAAAATAGTAACATTATAAAACATAGTACACTAATAATTAACATTGTTGTTGTTACCTTAACATAAACAATTCGCATTTAAGTTTGATCAGAAATTACACACCTTGCAGCTTTAATTTTATTTTCAACTTCTATTAAATCTTTTACTTGTTTCATTTATTATTACATTTTAACTATGATTTTCTATTTAGCATTTTCATCATTTATTGGTTTGGGTGATTCTCTGTTATTCATCATAATTCGATTTACCAAATGGGTATTTAAATATAATCTTACCCCCTTCTTACCTCTACCCACCATTAACAGATTTGTATAGTATGACACCCATCTCTCCACAATATTTACCAATAATTCTCTAACACCACTTAAATCATTCTCCACTTATGACAAAATACCCGATATCCTCTTTGTACTTAGGATGTGTGTTCCCTCCCTATGCTCATTCCCTTATTGGTTCCTGGCCCTTTCCCAGGTAACTCGGCCAAACCCAATTTAAAACTATTCCCTCCCGCCATAACGCCTGTCGTTAAGGACTCCTTACCACACCACCCTCTTTACAAAATATCACCATCATCTATTTACTCTCCAATTACATTACTCCCATTACTCTACATGTATACACTATCGCTACTGTGTCCCTACTATTACCCTGTTTCTGAGTTACTTATATTCCAAAACCTTATTCTGTCTAACACCCATTTAAACTTACCTTTGACCAACTTAAATGCCTTATTGATATAATTATTATCACCCAAACATTTTATAACATTTTACATTTCCTCATTTACTATTTATTATCATATTCCAATCATATAAAATCACTTAAATTCATTATCAAAATTTATTACCACATTTAAATCAATTAATTCATCTGCAATTTCTTTAATTCAGTCAATTATTTAAACACAACATTACTTCAATTACCTTCTTCCAAAACAATTGCAATTCATTTATTACAAACTCTCATTATTTATTTAGTCTGCTCAAAGCTTATTATTATTATTATTATTATTACATCAATTTCTACTACATACACATTGTTTACATAAAGCACACTTTACAACATAGACACAATTAATTTCACTATAAATTTATTTACAATTTTTTGTCATTATTTTTCCGTTTACCACACCTCATTTCCTAATTTAGCCAGGTCATTACCATAAACTAAAATATTTAAAATGTCCATTCACTTATTTTTTATTTAACCCCCATCATATAATAGTCTGGTGTATTTATAACACAAATCATTCTTATCTACATACATTACATTATAATTATTATTGTAATGACTAGTTTCGTTAATTATATTGACATAGTAATTAACTACATTTTTGTCTCCCATTAATTCATAAAGCCCATCCACATTGGTAATTTCAGTCCTGTCTCCATCAGTATTTTTGGTTAACATAAGGTAAGTTATTTTATCATCATATTCCTCCACTACATCCCTCGCAACCTCAGGTAAGAGTCTATCATTTACAATAGTATCATCAAAATAATCATCTATCTCTATTTCACAAGGTAAGTCAATTTTCTCTCCTCTCTCAATATCTAAACTCTGCACTAACATTTCATAACCTCTATTAATCTCAAAAATCTCTCTCTCTCTCTCTCTCTCTCATCACAATACCTCTCACAACCCCACTGACCTATTTCGTACCACGCAAAGGGCACAACAAACTTATTATACGTCTTGGCACTTCCAAGGACACCACAAAAAATTAAGGGACTATTTTGAGACACCATGTCTCCCACACAACTACCGGAGGAAACCTTGTCCTCATAACACCACGGTGAAAACCCTGTTTCACTATATACTTGGGGAAAATTTGCCCTTTGCCCACCTAACCTCTCTTCACACACACTCCCCATTTTCTCAACACTTTCTCTGCTCACCACCTTACTCTCTAACACCACGTTTTTAATTATACCACTGTTATCACTCGTTAACTCATCATTATAATTATCGGTACTCACCTTGTCTATCGCCTCCTGTTTTGCATCTAAACTACCACCACTACTGTTAATACATATATCTCCGTTATTTTCGTTTGTGTTGCTCTTACCTGTATTCATTCCCCACACTCCCATTCTCTCAATGTTTCGTTCTAATTTGCTAACGTTACTGGTAAATATCCCATTGGTTCTTTCACAACGCTTATTAATTTCATTAATATAGTTTTTTAATTCATTATTTTGCCTTTTTAATTCATTGAAATTACTTTCACATTTGATTTTTTGTTAGTGTATTTCATTACTCAATTTATCAAACTTATTATTCTGTTCATTAAATTTATCATTAAATTCTTCGTATTGTTTAAATTAGCAGCCATCCTTACTATTTCTTTTATGAATTTGCTAACTGCTATAATTTTTTTTTTTTATTGTTCGACTAAGCTTTTCGTCATTACTGACATCTTCAGGTCTTAAACAACGTCTATCAACTGTACGTTGTAAGCTTTTATACTTTAGGCCCCTCCCCTTATGTCATCGCCCCTCCTATTGGTTCAGCTGCTACCGCTCTTCACGGGAACTTTGTCTACCTTTTTCCGTTAGGCATTTTTCTAACGTCCGTCAAATTGTTTTAAGAATCTCCCGTTAATTTCTTCATTCTTGACTTATAATTTTTTTGTAACCTTTTACATTTCGTAATTTTTTAGTGTGTTATTCTTATTATTTTAATTTATTTTTGTTTATTGTTTAATATATAATAAAATATTTCTTCATTTGTAAAATCTACTTTTATATTCATTAATTTATTTTTATCTTCTTTTTTAACTTTAAGTATTTCTAGTTCTTCTATTAATTTTCTTTTTTGCGGATTGTTTTCTATTTTGATTATTTCCATATTTTCATTGGGATTTATGAATTTATGGCCTGATTCGTTGAAATGTCTTGCATATAGTGAGTTCGTTACTCTAACCCCTTCTCCTTTTGCGTGTTCATTCATTCTAATTTTAAATTTTCTTCCAGTTTCTCCCAGATATATCTTATTACATTCCCCACATTTTAATTTGTATACGCCGAACAATTTTATCATTAAAATTACTATTAATTTCAGTAAGTCTACTTTCATTTTTCACATCTTGAGCTTTCATAAAATTAAATATGTCATCTAATGACAACGTTTGTACTCTACTGACTGTAGGTGTTGATTCAGCATTTATTTTGTTTATATTCATTGATTCGGTCTCGCTTACTTCAACATTTACTGAGCTCCCTGTTTCAATGTCAGTTAAGCTGACGTTTTCATCATTACTTTTATTAGTTTCCATTTTTCATATTATTTAGTTTTTTACTTGTTCATAATACATATATCAATCATATTATAACATACTCTTATTTCTCTGTACTTAATTTTAATTCATATGCAACTCCCACTAACATCTCTTACATCTGCGAGTAGGCATACCCTATACGAAGTATACTTCGTAGAGACAGTCCCTAGTTCGGGGGCCATTGAGATATTTCAACTTATTCAACAGTTTATGAAAGAAATATAAGTGTATTTTTAACATTATTCTCAATTCTCATAATTCTTACCTGTTCGGGGTCCAGGATCCTTTTACACGAACTCACCGTCTGTAAGAGAGGTTACTGGGTTTGTTACTCAATAAACACGCTGTTATACTACATTAATCAGCTCTGTTTATTATTCGCTTGCAACATTTATTATAAACTTAATTTATAGTTACTTAGTGTCCTTTTTTATTTCTCAAAACTATTAATGTTCAACTTAAATATCTTATCTTCGAAAAATTAAAAAACAAATCTTTACGCTACTTGAACACTGGTAAACATTGTACTAACTACTTTCAAACCTTAACAAATATTAACTACTTTATGTTGAGACAACCCAGCTTGCTCACTCACTCATTCATTCCTCATACTTTTTATATTGTTTCCCTTAAAGAAAAAAAAACTAGAGCTCTTTATTAAATAAATTTCCCCATTGAGTTGAATTAAAAATGTGGTTTCTACTTCTCTGGCTGTGTCCAACACGTGCGGTTATTAGTCAGTTTTTCTTCGTAAACTGGTTCGTCCGAAAAAGTTTTCTGCTGGTTAATTTGATTCACTGATTAAAAAATATTTGATTCACTATTTATCACATTCTAGTTGACTCACATTTTTAGTAATTTTATCAAAATTAGGCCCACGAGCCTATGTGTTCACCCGGCCGTGGTTACGGCTGAGCGGCGAGTGCCTTGTTAATGAAAAGGAAAGCACTGCCTTGAAGCTGCGATCTTTTCGTCGTCGTACACAACGTATGGACTTTCTATGAGCCCCAGGAGCTAATGATGTTAAACGGTGACGATATAAGAGGCTTAGGTGGGTGGAACCTCTACTTGATTTCCTCCGTCTCCAGAGCACATGGCCCGACAATCTATCTGCTTCGCCATTTTCGTAGCGTCGGTTTGTCCTGTTATGCGTAGAAGCTGCGCCCTGACGAGTGTATGCGCGCATCATACGTGACAAACATTCAGTTTACAAACAAGTAGTACTTTCTCAAACTACACTCCACCCAAAAAGTTACGTTACGGTTCATTGTTTGAATACGACCTTTTTACATGGGACTTACAATGATGATAAGAATAAATTTAATGAAAAATAAAAACCCCCTTTTTTGACACATTACAATACCCCCCCCAATGAGAGGTTTTCTGCCGAAACAGAAAAACCCTCAATGCTAAACCCTAAGAGGATCAGTGAGGATAAGGCGCCAACAACCCCCTTTTAATTCTTAACACATCATGGGTAAACTACCCCCCTAGCTAAGCGACTATGGCTGCTCCCGAACGAGATTACTGGACTTCTCTGTGCGAGATCCCAACACCATAAAATCGGACAGAAACTCACCAGAGTACCACCTAACGTCAACTCATTCCATCAAAAAATCAGACTGGCCTTATACCATACCAGATCCTCAACTGATATGTTCCCCCTTACATGCATACTGGGTTGCCTTTAGCAAGTACTGGGTGCGTACACATACTCAAAAGTAAATCAAACAAATCAGATTAAATCATTTAAATTCTGTTCAAAAAATTAATCTAAGTCCAATATCAAAGATTCATATTCCCATTAATTTCATCATCTCCTTCCATTTACTCTCAAAATTTCAAAATATCTAAAATGAATTTACAACTCTTCTTAATTAGCTACCAACAATCATAATAAATGAAATAAATTGAATACCTTATTAAATCATAAATTCCCTTATCGTTAAATTTGCTTACAACACATATAATATGAACAATATATAGATCAGTTAATCCATTAACGTATAATCAACAATATATCCTGAACATCAAAACACAATCTGTACTTCAGCAGAATTTTTATTTTTTTATAAGTCTGTAATAAAATGTAATAATGTTTTATTAACCCTATATTCTGACAATAAAAGAAAATTATAAAATAAAATATAACTTGAACTTACATGGATTATTAAACGAACATATGGATTGGTTATATTGACCATTATACAGTTCATACCAGTCATCAGCTGATCTCTCTGGGTCAGGTGAATGACCTTACCCTAGATACACTACACCAATCTATACAATGAAAAATACACAGCATATGTTTATAATTTTTACACTCTAACAGAGTAAAAATAGTAACATTATAAAACATAGTACACTAATAATTAACATTGTTGTTGTTACCTTAACATAAACAATTCGCATTTAAGTTTGATCAGAAATTACACACCTTGCAGCTTTAATTTTATTTTCAACTTCTATTAAATCTTTTACTTGTTTCATTTATTATTACATTTTAACTATGATTTTCTATTTAGCATTTTCATCATTTATTGGTTTGGGTGATTCTCTGTTATTCATCATAATTCGATTTACCAAATGGGTATTTAAATATAATCTTACCCCCTTCTTACCTCTACCCACCATTAACAGATTTGTATAGTATGACACCCATCTCTCCACAATATTTACCAATAATTCTCTAACACCACTTAAATCATTCTCCACTTATGACAAAATACCCGATATCCTCTTTGTACTTAGGATGTGTGTTCCCTCCCTACGCTCATTCCCTTATTGGTTCCTGGCCCTTTCCCAGGTAACTCGGCCAAACCCAATTTAAAACTATTCCCTCCCGCCATAACGCCTGTCGTTAAGGACTCCTTACCACACCACCCTCTTTACAAAATATCACCATCATCTATTTACTCTCCAATTACATTACTCCCATTACTCTACATGTATACACTATCGCTACTGTGTCCCTACTATTACCCTGTTTCTGTGTTACTTATATTCCAAAACCTTATTCTGTCTAACACCCATTTAAACTTACCTTTGACCAACTTAAATGCCTTATTGATATAATTATTATCACCCAAACATTTTACAACATTTTACATTTCCTCATTTACTATTTATTATCTTATTCCAATCATATAAAATCACTTAAATTCATTATCAAAATTTATTACCACATTTAAATCAATTAATTCATCTGCAATTTCTTTAATTCAGTCAATTATTTAAACACAACATTACTTCAATTACCTTCTTCCAAAACAATTGCAATTCATTTATTACAAACTCTCATTATTTATTTAGTCTGCTCAAAGCTTATTATTATTATTATTATTATTACATCAATTTCTACTACATACACATTGTTTACATAAAGCACACTTTACAACATAGACACAATTAATTTCACTATAAATTTATTTACAATTTTTTGTCATTATTTTTCCGTTTACCACACCTCATTTCCTAATTTAGCCAGGTCATTACCATAAACTAAAATATTTAAAATGTCCATTCACTTATTTTTTATTTAACCCCCATCATATAATAGTCTGGTGTATTTATAACACAAATCATTCTTATCTACATACATTACATTATAATTATTATTGTAATGACTACTTTCGTTAATTATATTGACATAGTAATTAACTACATTTTTGTCTCCCATTAATTCATAAAGCCCATCCACATTGGTAATTTCAATCCTGTCTCCATCAGTATTTTTGGTTAACATAAGGTAAGTTATTTTATCATCATATTCCTCCACTACATCCCTCGCAACCTCAGGTAAGAGTCTATCATTTACAATAGTATCATCAAAATAATCATCTATCTCTATTTCACAAGGTAAGTCAATTTTCTCTCCTCTCTCAATATCTAAACTCTGCACTAACATTTCATAACCTCTATTAATCTCAAAAATCTCTCTCTCTCTCTCTCTCTCATCACAATACCTCTCACAACCCCACTGACCTATTTCGTACCACGCAAAGGGCACAACAAACTTATTATACGTCTTGGCACTTCCAAGGACACCACAAAAAATTAAGGGACTATTTTGAGACACCATGTCTCCCACACAACTACCGGAGGAAACCTTGTCCTCATAACACCACGGTGAAAACCCTGTTTCACTATATACTTGGGGAAAATTTGCCCTTTGCCCACCTAACCTCTCTTCACACACACTCCCCATTTTCTCAACACTTTCTCTGCTCACCACCTTACTCTCTAACACCACGTTTTTAATTATACCACTGTTATCACTCGTTAACTCATCATTATAATTATCGGTACTCACCTTGTCTACCGCCACCTGTTTTGCATCTAAACTACCACCACTACTGTTAATACATATATCTCCGTTATTTTCGTTTGTGTTGCTCTTACCTGTATTCATTCCCCACACTCCCATTCTCTCAATGTTTCGTTCTAATTTGCTAACGTTACTGGTAAATATCCCATTGGTTCTTTCACAACGCTTATTAATTTCATTAATATAGTTTTTTAATTCATTATTTTGCCTTTTTAATTCATTGAAATTACTTTCACATTTGATTTTTTGTTAGTGTATTTCATTACTCAATTTATCAAACTTATTATTCTGTTCATTAAATTTATCATTAAAATTACTATTAATTTCAGTAAGTCTACTTTCATTTTTCACATCTTGAGCTTCCATAAAATTAAATATGTCATCTAATGACAACGTTTGTACTCTACTGACTGTAGGTGTTGATTCAGCATTTATTTTGTTCATATTCATTGATTCGGTCTCGCTTACTTCAACATTTACTGAGCTCCCTGTTTCAATGTCAGTTAAGCTGACGTTTTCATCATTACTTTTATTAGTATCCATTTTTCATATTATTTAGTTTTTTACTTGTTCATAATACATATATCAATCATATTATAACATACTCTTATTTCTCTGTACTTAATTTTAATTCATATGCAACTCCCACTAACATCTCTTACATCTGCGAGTAGGCATACCCTATACGAAGTATACTTCGTAGAGACAGTCCCTAGTTCGGGGGCCATTGAGATATTTCAACTTATTCAACAGTTTATGAAAGAAATATAAGTGTATTTTTAACATTATTCTCAATTCTCATAATTCTTACCTGTTCGGGGTCCAGGATCCTTTTACACGAACTCACCGTCTGTAAGAGAGGTTACTGGGTTTGTTACTCAATAAACACGCTGTTATACTACATTAATCAGCTCTGTTTATTATTCGCTTGCAACATTTATTATAAACTTAATTTAGAGTTACTTAGTGTCCTTTTTTATTTCTCAAAACTATTAATGTTCAACTTAAATATCTTATCTTCGAAAAATTAAAAAACAAATCTTTACGCTACTTGAACACTGGTAAACATTGTACTAACTAATTTCAAACCTTAACAAATATTAACTACTTTATGTTGAGACAACCCAGCTTGCTCACTCACTCATTCATTCCTCATACTTTTTATATTGTTTCCCTTAAAGAAAAAAAAACTAGAGCTCTTTATTAAATAAATGTCCCCATTGAGTTGAATTAAAAATGTGGTTTCTACTTCTCTGGCTGTGTCCAACACGTGCGGTTATTAGTCTGTTTTTATTCGTAAACTGGTTCGTCCGAAAAAGTTTTCTGCTGGTTAATTTGATTCACTGATTAAAAAATATTTGATTCACTATTTATCACATTCTAGTTGACTCACATTTTTAGTAATTTTATCAAAATTAGGCCCACGAGCCTATGTGTTCACCCGGCCGTGGTTACGGCTGAGCGGCGAGTGCCTTGTTAATGAAAAGGAAAGCACTGCCTTGAAGCTGCGATCTTTTCGTCGTCGTACACAACGTATGGACTTTCTATGAGCCCCAGGAGCTAATGATGTTAAACGGTGACGATATAAGAGGCTTAGGTGGGTGGAACCTCTACTTGATTTCCTCCGTCTCCAGAGCACATGGCCCGACAATCTATCTGCTTCGCCATTTTCGTAGCGTCGGTTTGTCCTGTTATGCGTAGAAGCTGCGCCCTGACGAGTGTATGCGCGCATCATACGTGACAAACATTCAGTTTACAAACAAGTAGTACTTTCTCAAACTACACTCCACCCAAAAAGTTACGTTACGGTTCATTGTTTGAATACGACCGTTTTACATGGGACTTACAATGATGATAAGAATAAATTTAATGAAAAATAAAAACCCCCTTTTTTGACACATTACAATACCCCCCCAATGAGAGGTTTTCTGCCGAAACAGAAAAACCCTCAATGCTAAACCCTAAGAGGATCAGTGAGGGTATGGCGCCAACAACCCCCTTTTAATTCTTAACACATCATGGGTAAACTACCCCCCTAGCTAAGCGACTATGGCTGCTCCCGAACGAGATTACTGGACTTCTCTGTGCGAGATCCCAACACCATAAAATCGGACAGAAACTCACCAGAGTACCACCTAACGTCAACTCATTCCATCAAAAAATCAAAGACTGGCCTTATACCATACCAGATCCTCAACTGATATGTTCCCCCTTACATGCATACTGGGTTGCCTTTAGCAAGTACTGGGTGCGTACACATACTCAAAAGTAAATCAAACAAATCAGATTAAATCATTTAAATTCTGTTCAAAAAATTAATCTAAGTCCAATATCAAAGATTCATATTCCCATTAATTTCATCATCTCCTTCCATTTACTCTCAAAATTTCAAAATATCTAAAATGAATTTACAACTCTTCTTAATTAGCTACCAACAATCATAATAAATGAAATAAATTGAATACCTTAATAAATCATAAATTCCCTTATCGTTAAATTTGCTTACAACACATATAATATGAACAATATATAGATCAGTTAATCCATTAACGTATAATCAACAATATATCCTGAACATCAAAACACAATCTGTACTTCAGCAGAATTTTTATTTTTTTATAAGTCTGTAATAAAATGTAATAATGTTTTATTAACCCTATATTCTGACAATAAAAGAAAATTATAAAATAAAATATAACTTGAACTTACATGGATTATTAAACGAACATATGAATTGGTTATATTGACCATTATACAGTTCATACCAGTCATCAGCTGATCTCTCTGGGTCAGGTGAATGACCTTACCCTAGATACACTACACCAATCTATACAATGAAAAATACACAGCATATGTTTATAATTTTTACACTCTAACAGAGTAAAAATAGTAACATTATAAAACATAGTACACTAATAATTAACATTGTTGTTGTTACCTTAACATAAACAATTCGCATTTAAGTTTGATCAGAAATTACACACCTTGCAGCTTTAATTTTATTTTCAACTTCTATTAAATCTTTTACTTGTTTCATTTATTATTACATTTTAACTATGATTTTCTATTTAGCATTTTCATCATTTATTGGTTTGGGTGATTCTCTGTTATTCATCATAATTCGATTTACCAAATGGGTATTTAAATATAATCTTACCCCCTTCTTACCTCTACCCACCATTAACAGATTTGTATAGTATGACACCCATCTCTCCACAATATTTACCAATAATTCTCTAACACCACTTAAATCATTCTCCACTTATGACAAAATACCCGATATCCTCTTTGTACTTAGGATGTGTGTTCCCTCCCTACGCTCATTCCCTTATTGGTTCCTGGCCCTTTCCCAGGTAACTCGGCCAAACCCAATTTAAAACTATTCCCTCCCGCCATAACGCCTGTCGTTAAGGACTCCTTACCACACCACCCTCTTTACAAAATATCACCATCATCTATTTACTCTCCAATTACATTACTCCCATTACTCTACATGTATACACTATCGCTACTGTGTCCCTACTATTACCCTGTTTCTGTGTTACTTATATTACAAAACCTTATTCTGTCTAACACCCATTTAAACTTACCTTTGACCAACTTAAATGCCTTATTGATATAATTATTATCACCCAAACATTTTACATTTCCTTTTTTACTATTTATTATCATATTCCAATCATATAAAATCACTTAAATTCATTATCAAAATTTATTACCACATTTAAATCAATTAATTCATCTGCAATTTCTTTAATTCAGTCAATTATTTAAACACAACATTACTTCAATTACCTTCTTCCAAAACAATTGCAATTCATTTATTACAAACTCTCATTATTTATTTAGTCTGCTCAAAGCTTATTATTATTATTATTATTATTACATCAATTTCTACTACATACACATTGTTTACATAAAGCACACTTTACAACATAGACACAATTAATTTCACTATAAATTTATTTACAATTTTTTGTCATTATTTTTCCGTTTACCACACCTCATTTCCTAATTTAGCCAGGTCATTACCATAAACTAAAATATTTAAAATGTCCATTCACTTATTTTTTATTTAACCCCCATCATATAATAGTCTGGTGTATTTATAACACAAATCATTCTTATCTACATACATTACATTATAATTATTATTGTAATGACTACTTTCGTTAATTATATTGACATAGTAATTAACTACATTTTTGTCTCCCATTAATTCATAAAGCCCATCCACATTGGTAATTTCAGTCCTGTCTCCATCAGTATTTTTGGTTAACATAAGGTAAGTTATTTTATCATCATATTCCTCCACTACATCCCTTGCAACCTCAGGTAAGAGTCTATCATTTACAATAGTATCATCAAAATAATCATCTATCTCTATTTCACAAGGTAAGTCAATTTTCTCTCCTCTCTCAATATCTAAACTCTGCACTAACATTTCATAACCTCTATTAATCTCAAAAATCTCTCTCTCTCTCTCTCTCTCTCTCATCACAATACCTCTCACAACCCCACTGACCTATTTCGTACCACGCAAAGGGCACAACAAACTTATTATACGTCTTGGCACTTCCAAGGACACCACAAAAAATTAAGGGACTATTTTGAGACACCATGTCTCCCACACAACTACCGGAGGAAACCTTGTCCTCATAACACCACGGTGAAAACCCTGTTTCACTATATACTTGGGGAAAATTTGCCCTTTGCCCACCTAACCTCTCTTCACACACACTCCCCATTTTCTCAACACTTTCTCTGCTCACCACCTTACTCTCTAACACCACGTTTTTAATTATACCACTGTTATCACTCGTTAACTCATCATTATAATTATCGGTACTCACCTTGTCTACCGCCACCTGTTTTGCATCTAAACTACCACCACTACTGTTAATACATATATCTCCGTTATTTTCGTTTGTGTTGCTCTTACCTGTATTCATTCCCCACACTCCCATTCTCTCAATGTTTCGTTCTAATTTTCTAACGTTACTGGTAAATATCCCATTGGTTCTTTCACAACGCTTATTAATTTCATTAATATAGTTTTGTAATTCATTATTTTGCCTTTTTAATTCATTGAAATTACTTTCACATTTGATTTTTTGTTAGTGTATTTCATTACTCAATTTATCAAACTTATTATTCTGTTCATTAAATTTATCATTAAAATTACTATTAATTTCAGTAAGTCTACTTTCATTTTTCACATCTTGAGCTTTCATAAAATTAAATATGTCATCTAATGACAACGTTTGTACTCTACTGACTGTAGGTGTTGATTCAGCATTTATTTTGTTCATATTCATTGATTCGGTCTCGCTTACTTCAACATTTACTGAGCTCCCTGTTTCAATGTCAGTTAAGCTGACGTTTTCATCATTACTTTTATTAGTATCCATTTTTCATATTATTTAGTTTTTTACTTGTTCATAATACATATATCAATCATATTATAACATACTCTTATTTCTCTGTACTTAATTTTAATTCATATGCAACTCCCACTAACGTCTCTTACATCTGCGCGTAGGCATACCCTATACGAAGTATACTTCGTACAGACAGTCCCTAGTTCGGGGGCCATTGAGATATTTCAACTTATTCAACAGTTTATGAAAGAAATATAAGTGTATTTTTAACATTATTCTCAATTCTCATAATTCTTACCTGTTCGGGGTCCAGGATCCTTTTACACGAACTCACCGTCTGTAAGAGAGGTTACTGGGTTTGTTACTCAATAAACACGCTGTTATACTACATTAATCAGCTCTGTTTATTATTCGCTTGCAACATTTATTATTATCTCATTTTAAAGTTACTTAGTGTCCTTTTTTATTTCTCAAAACTATTAATGTTCAACTTAAATATCTTATCTTCGAAAAATTAAAAAACAAATCTTTACGCTACTTGAACACTGGTAAACATTGTACTAACTACTTTCAAACCTTAACAAATATTAACTACTTTATGTTGAGACAACCCAGCTTGCTCACTCACTCATTCATTCCTCATACTTTTTATATTGTTTCCCTTAAAGAAAAAAAAACTAGAGCTCTTTATTAAATAAATGTCCCCATTGAGTTGAATTAAAAATGTGGTTTCTACTTCTCTGGCTGTGTCCAACACGTGCGGTTATTAGTCTGTTTTTATTCGTAAACTGGTTCGTCCGAAAAAGTTTTCTGCTGGTTAATTTGATTCACTGATTAAAAAATATTTGATTCACTATTTATCACATTCTAGTTGACTCACATTTTTAGTAATTTTATCAAAATTTGGCCCACGAGCCTATGTGTTCACCCGGCCGTGGTTACGGCTGAGCGGCGAGTGCCTTGTTAATGAAAAGGAAAGCACTGCCTTCAAGCTGCGATCTTTTCGTCGTCGTACACAACGTATGGACTTTCTATGAGCCCCAGGAGCTAATGATGTTAAACGGTGACGATATAAGAGGCTTAGGTGGGTGGAACCTCTACTTGATTTCCTCCGTCTCCAGAGCACATGGCCCGACAATCTATCTGCTTCGCCATTTTCGTAGCGTCGGTTTGTCCTGTTATGCGTAGAAGCTGCGCCCTGACGAGTGTATGCGCGCATCATACGTGACAAACATTCAGTTTACAAACAAGTAGTACTTTCTCAAACTACACTCCACCCAAAAAGTTACGTTACGGTTCATTGTTTGAATACGACCGTTTTACATGGGACTTACAATGATGATAAGAATAAATTTAATGAAAAATAAAAACCCCCTTTTTTGACACATTACAATACCCCCCCAATGAGAGGTTTTCTGCCGAAACAGAAAAACCCTCAATGCTAAACCCTAAGAGGATCAGTGAGGGTATGGCGCCAACAACCCCCTTTTAATTCTTAACACATCATGGGTAAACTACCCCCCTAGCTAAGCGACTATGGCTGCTCCCGAACGAGATTACTGGACTTCTCTGTGCGAGATCCCAACACCATAAAATCGGACAGAAACTCACCAGAGTACCACCTAACGTCAACTCATTCCATCAAAAAATCAAAGACTGGCCTTATACCATACCAGATCCTCAACTGATATGTTCCCCCTTACATGCATACTGGGTTGCCTTTAGCAAGTACTGGGTGCGTACACATACTCAAAAGTAAATCAAACAAATCAGATTAAATCATTTAAATTCTGTTCAAAAAATTAATCTAAGTCCAATATCAAAGATTCATATTCCCATTAATTTCATCATCTCCTTCCATTTACTCTCAAAATTTCAAAATATCTAAAATGAATTTACAACTCTTCTTAATTAGCTACCAACAATCATAATAAATGAAATAAATTGAATACCTTAATAAATCATAAATTCCCTTATCGTTAAATTTGCTTACAACACATATAATATGAACAATATATAGATCAGTTAATCCATTAACGTATAATCAACAATATATCCTGAACATCAAAACACAATCTGTACTTCAGCAGAATTTTTATTTTTTTATAAGTCTGTAATAAAATGTAATAATGTTTTATTAACCCTATATTCTGACAATAAAAGAAAATTATAAAATAAAATATAACTTGAACTTACATGGATTATTAAACGAACATATGAATTGGTTATATTGACCATTATACAGTTCATACCAGTCATCAGCTGATCTCTCTGGGTCAGGTGAATGACCTTACCCTAGATACACTACACCAATCTATACAATGAAAAATACACAGCATATGTTTATAATTTTTACACTCTAACAGAGTAAAAATAGTAACATTATAAAACATAGTACACTAATAATTAACATTGTTGTTGTTACCTTAACATAAACAATTCGCATTTAAGTTTGATCAGAAATTACACACCTTGCAGCTTTAATTTTATTTTCAACTTCTATTAAATCTTTTACTTGTTTCATTTATTATTACATTTTAACTATGATTTTCTATTTAGCATTTTCATCATTTATTGGTTTGGGTGATTCTCTGTTATTCATCATAATTCGATTTACCAAATGGGTATTTAAATATAATCTTACCCCCTTCTTACCTCTACCCACCATTAACAGATTTGTATAGTATGACACCCATCTCTCCACAATATTTACCAATAATTCTCTAACACCACTTAAATCATTCTCCACTTATGACAAAATACCCGATATCCTCTTTGTACTTAGGATGTGTGTTCCCTCCCTACGCTCATTCCCTTATTGGTTCCTGGCCCTTTCCCAGGTAACTCGGCCAAACCCAATTTAAAACTATTCCCTCCCGCCATAACGCCTGTCGTTAAGGACTCCTTACCACACCACCCTCTTTACAAAATATCACCATCATCTATTTACTCTCCAATTACATTACTCCCATTACTCTACATGTATACACTATCGCTACTGTGTCCCTACTATTACCCTGTTTCTGTGTTACTTATATTACAAAACCTTATTCTGTCTAACACCCATTTAAACTTACCTTTGACCAACTTAAATGCCTTATTGATATAATTATTATCACCCAAACATTTTACATTTCCTTTTTTACTATTTATTATCATATTCCAATCATATAAAATCACTTAAATTCATTATCAAAATTTATTACCACATTTAAATCAATTAATTCATCTGCAATTTCTTTAATTCAGTCAATTATTTAAACACAACATTACTTCAATTACCTTCTTCCAAAACAATTGCAATTCATTTATTACAAACTCTCATTATTTATTTAGTCTGCTCAAAGCTTATTATTATTATTATTATTATTACATCAATTTCTACTACATACACATTGTTTACATAAAGCACACTTTACAACATAGACACAATTAATTTCACTATAAATTTATTTACAATTTTTTGTCATTATTTTTCCGTTTACCACACCTCATTTCCTAATTTAGCCAGGTCATTACCATAAACTAAAATATTTAAAATGTCCATTCACTTATTTTTTATTTAACCCCCATCATATAATAGTCTGGTGTATTTATAACACAAATCATTCTTATCTACATACATTACATTATAATTATTATTGTAATGACTACTTTCGTTAATTATATTGACATAGTAATTAACTACATTTTTGTCTCCCATTAATTCATAAAGCCCATCCACATTGGTAATTTCAGTCCTGTCTCCATCAGTATTTTTGGTTAACATAAGGTAAGTTATTTTATCATCATATTCCTCCACTACATCCCTTGCAACCTCAGGTAAGAGTCTATCATTTACAATAGTATCATCAAAATAATCATCTATCTCTATTTCACAAGGTAAGTCAATTTTCTCTCCTCTCTCAATATCTAAACTCTGCACTAACATTTCATAACCTCTATTAATCTCAAAAATCTCTCTCTCTCTCTCTCTCTCTCTCATCACAATACCTCTCACAACCCCACTGACCTATTTCGTACCACGCAAAGGGCACAACAAACTTATTATACGTCTTGGCACTTCCAAGGACACCACAAAAAATTAAGGGACTATTTTGAGACACCATGTCTCCCACACAACTACCGGAGGAAACCTTGTCCTCATAACACCACGGTGAAAACCCTGTTTCACTATATACTTGGGGAAAATTTGCCCTTTGCCCACCTAACCTCTCTTCACACACACTCCCCATTTTCTCAACACTTTCTCTGCTCACCACCTTACTCTCTAACACCACGTTTTTAATTATACCACTGTTATCACTCGTTAACTCATCATTATAATTATCGGTACTCACCTTGTCTACCGCCACCTGTTTTGCATCTAAACTACCACCACTACTGTTAATACATATATCTCCGTTATTTTCGTTTGTGTTGCTCTTACCTGTATTCATTCCCCACACTCCCATTCTCTCAATGTTTCGTTCTAATTTTCTAACGTTACTGGTAAATATCCCATTGGTTCTTTCACAACGCTTATTAATTTCATTAATATAGTTTTGTAATTCATTATTTTGCCTTTTTAATTCATTGAAATTACTTTCACATTTGATTTTTTGTTAGTGTATTTCATTACTCAATTTATCAAACTTATTATTCTGTTCATTAAATTTATCATTAAAATTACTATTAATTTCAGTAAGTCTACTTTCATTTTTCACATCTTGAGCTTTCATAAAATTAAATATGTCATCTAATGACAACGTTTGTACTCTACTGACTGTAGGTGTTGATTCAGCATTTATTTTGTTCATATTCATTGATTCGGTCTCGCTTACTTCAACATTTACTGAGCTCCCTGTTTCAATGTCAGTTAAGCTGACGTTTTCATCATTACTTTTATTAGTATCCATTTTTCATATTATTTAGTTTTTTACTTGTTCATAATACATATATCAATCATATTATAACATACTCTTATTTCTCTGTACTTAATTTTAATTCATATGCAACTCCCACTAACGTCTCTTACATCTGCGCGTAGGCATACCCTATACGAAGTATACTTCGTACAGACAGTCTCTAGTTCGGGGGCCATTGAGATATTTCAACTTATTCAACAGTTTATGAAAGAAATATAAGTGTATTTTTAACATTATTCTCAATTCTCATAATTCTTACCTGTTCGGGGTCCAGGATCCTTTTACACGAACTCACCGTCTGTAAGAGAGGTTACTGGGTTTGTTACTCAATAAACACGCTGTTATACTACATTAATCAGCTCTGTTTATTATTCGCTTGCAACATTTATTATAAACTTAATTTAGAGTTACTTAGTGTCCTTTTTTATTTCTCAAAACTATTAATGTTCAACTTAAATATCTTATCTTCGAAAAATTAAAAAACAAATCTTTACGCTACTTGAACACTGGTAAACATTGTACTAACTACTTTCAAACCTTAACAAATATTAACTACTTTATGTTGAGACAACCCAGCTTGCTCACTCACTCATTCATTCCTCATACTTTTTATATTGTTTCCCTTAAAGAAAAAAAAACTAGAGCTCTTTATTAAATAAATTTCCCCATTGAGTTGAATTAAAAATGTGGTTTCTACTTCTCTGGCTGTGTCCAACACGTGCGGTTATTAGTCTGTTTTTGTTCGTAAACTGGTTCGTCCGAAAAAGTTTTCTGCTGGTTAATTTGATTCACTGATTAAAAAATATTTGATTCACTATTTATCACATTCTAGTTGACTCACATTTTTAGTAATTTTATCAAAATTTGGCCCACCCGTGTTCACCCGGCCGTGGTTACGGCTGAGCGGCGAGTGCCTTGTTAATGAAAAGGAAAGCACTGCCTTCAAGCTGCGATCTTTTCGTCGTCGTACACAACGTATGGACTTTCTATGAGCCCCAGGAGCTAATGATGTTAAACGGTGACGATATAAGAGGCTTAGGTGGGTGGAACCTCTACTTGATTTCCTCCGTCTCCAGAGCACATGGCCCGACAATCTATCTGCTTCGCCATTTTCGTAGCGTCGGTTTGTCCTGTTATGCGTAGAAGCTGCGCCCTGACGAGTGTATACACGTATCATACGTGACAAACATTCAGTTTACAAACAAGTAGTACTTTCTCAAACTACACTCCACCCAAAAAGTTACGTTACGGTTCATTGTTTGAATACGACCTTTTTACATGGGACTTACAATGATGATACAGAATAAATTTTTTTTTTTTTTTTTTTTTTTTAAATTATTGGAGATCTGTAAGCTGTTCGACTGAGCGAACATTTAACAAATTGGCTGACAACACACACAGGATTATGAAGAGCTGACCATTGACAGCTCTTCTTGTTTTGATAATAGATTAAAGAGGTAACAAAATACAAAACTAAATGATAAAAACATGTAAACAAAGGAACAAAAGTCACTATCACTTCCCGCTGGCATGATACAATAAGTTCAAACATTAAACACTGGGCCCATAAGGCACATATACAGGTTGACATTAACACGTATGAATGACACGAATACAAAAACATACAGAACAGATATCACAGACAGTACAATACAGAAAATACAGAGAATACATTATGAGTTAAACCTGAATGGTAAGTCTAATAGTTTGTGTCTTTTTAGTCTATAAATATCTTCACTGTTGTCTAACAAGTTAATTGCCAGGTGGTTGGGATGCTGTTCTAGTTTGGAGATGTGAGTCCTGCAGAGGCGCATGATTTCTTCTTTCACGGTTGAAACTTTGAGGTCGCGGTGTATAGAGTTATTTGAGACAAACCAAGGAGCGTCGACTATTGATCTAAGTGTTTTGGACTGAAAGCGCTGGATAATCTCAATATTACTTGTACTTGCAGTACCCCAAAGTTGAATACCATAAGTCCATACCGGTTTAAGCACGGCTTTATAGATCAAGAGTTTGTTGACGAAACTTAACCGTGATTGTCTGCCTATAAGCCAATAGATGTTGCTGACCTTGTGATTAAGTTGAAGCTTCTTAGATGTTATATGTTTTTTCCATGTTAGTCTCCTGTCCAGATGCATCCCAAGGTACTTAGCACTTTCAGTTTGCGGTACTGGTTGACCGTTAATTGTGACTGGAGGGCAGTTTGCCTTACGTGTGGTGAAGGTAACGTGGACTGACTTCGATGAATTGATTTTTATGCGCCAATTATCAAGCCATAACTGAACGCTGTTTAATGATTCTTGTAGTATAAGAGATGCTATTGAGGGGTCGGAGTGTGTCGCTAGGATCGCTGTGTCATCGGCGTAGGTAGCAACAGTGGTTTCACTTGCTGACGGTAAGTCCGAGGTGAACAGGAGGTAGAGCAGAGGACCCAGGACACTACCCTGCGGAACACCCGACCCCACTGGTAATAGAGGAGAAGTAGCATCGGAGTACTTGACTTGAAACACTCTGCCCACTAAGTAGGAATGTAAGATACGGTAACAATTATGTGGCAGATTTTTCTTTATTTTATATAAGAGTCCAAGATGCCAGACTTTGTCAAATGCCTGGGAAACGTCGAGAAACACACCTGAGCAGAACATCTTCGATTCCAGCGATTTATTGATAACATTTGTTAGTCTGTGTATTTGATCTACCGTAGAGTGCTTTTCTCGAAAACCAAATTGGTGACCGGAATTAGGTTGTTTTCTACAATTGTTGGCATAAGTCGTTTTACAAACAGCTTTTCAAAGATCTTACCAAGTATCGGTAGAAGGCTTATGGGTCGATAAGAAGAGGGCTCTTGAGGGTTTTTACCAGGTTTTAAGACCATGATAACTTGAGCCGATTTCCAGAGAAGAGGAAAGTGTTCGAGTCTGAGTATGGCATTGAAAATGTATGTTATTAGTACAACGCCTTTGTGAGGCAGCTCCTTTAGAACTTTCCCCGATAGCAAATCAATGCCGGGAGCCTTTTTACTTTTCAAATTATACAGGATTATTTCCTTGATTTCCTTAACTTTAAAAGGCTTAATAGGTAGAGTCATTTGGAGCGGGGAGTGTAAGTATCTTTGTACCTCTTCATCGAAAGAGACGTTCTTGCTGGCTTCAGGTTGAAAAACGTTGACCAAATGTTCGGCAAAAACCTGGGATTTCTCTGTATTGCTGCGCGCCCAGCTACCATCTGGTTTATGTATTGGTGGTATTTGTAATAGTGGCCTTTTTAATCGTTTAGTAGCCTGCCACAGAGAATAATCAGTACTTTCATTTGGTGACAGATTTTCTAGATAATCCTGAATCCCTTCATTCTTTAGATTTTCCAACAATCGTTTAAGTTGTCTGGCCGCGGAATTCCACTTTCTTTTATCATCCGGATGATGAGTATGCTGCCAAATTCGTCGCAATTTACGCTTCTCAGCTAATTTCTTCCGGACAACCAGAGGAAGGTTCGAGTGCTTATTCTTCGCTGTATTGCAAGGTGTAGCTTCCCAGGCTGATTTTTGAAAAGTACTGGTGAGAGAATTTACAGCCGCATCCAATTCAGCAGGCGTGTGGAGTGGAAATTCTAGCGAGATATTATAATTTACAAGCTCTCTAAAGTAATCCCAGTCAGTAAGACGATTTGTGAGTGTTGGTAGACTTTCAGACTCAATTATAGTATTGCTAATAGTGGCAATAATTGGAGTGTGGTCAGAGGACAAATCAAGGCAAGATTCAACTTTGTAGTATTTATGAGACAAGCCTCGTATTAAGAAGAAATCAATTAGGTCAGGTATTTTATTTGTGTCAGAAGGCCAATAGGTTGGTTGACCAGTGGACAGAAAGGACAGGGATTCTTGTCTAATGACGTTATATAAAATTCTACCTCTTGGATTAGCTAATCTCGAACCCCATTGCGGGTGTTTTGCGTTAAAGTCACCTCCCACCAAAAAACGTGCACCAAGAGTTCCAAGAAAAGAGCTGAAGTCAGTTTCATTGATTCTGTGTTTTGGGGGACAGTAGACTGCAGAAACAATTAGAGGGCCTCTTTGATCTTCAATTAAAACGTTGGTCGCCTGTAGGTGAGCAGTTTTGACGTTAGAGAAGAGATAATGTTTTATATTGTTTCGGATTAACAGAGCGGTTCCGCCACGAGCTGTCCCGTCCGGATGTTGGGTATCATAAACGGTAAAGCCTGGAATCCTAATATGGCTTCTGTCTGTGAAGTGTGTCTCAGATATAAGCATTACGTCTAATCTGTTTTCAAGAAGAAAAGCTTTGAGTTCTAGGGTGCGTTGAGAGAGTCCATTGGCGTTCCATAATCCAATCCTGTAATTGTTATTCATTATTAATTAGAAAGTTTATTGACAAGTGTTGTAAGGAGATTAAGCATGACGCTATTTTGCTGCATGAGTTGACTGAACATAGTCTCGAATTTTGTCAGGAAGTATGAAAGAGTGATGTCCTCATTTGCTGTCTGTTTGAGATTGCTGTCATAAGGGGGCGATGATTCTGAGTGTTGCGGTAGTCCTGCAATTTGAGCGTAAGTAGGAGAAGAGACGTTACGGGTATTCATGTTCTGTTCCGTGTTCATAGTCCTAAACATTGAAGGGGTTCTCCTAGGTGTGGAGTTTCGTACGGGGCTTTTTCTGGCCTGCAGGTTTTGATAAACTTCACAGCCCTTATAATTAGCTGTATGAGGACCATCACACAATGCACATGTGGCTGGTGTATCCTTAGATTTGGAACAAGTTGCGGAGTTGTGTTCACCTCCGCACTTGACACACTGGAAAGGTTTCCTACAATACGTCTTACTGTGACCGTATGACTGACAACGAGTGCACTGTATGATAAAGTTTTTTCTCCGAGGTGGTTCTACAGCAATCTGCATGTTACCTAAAGACCTTAGGCTATATATTTGTTTATTGTTTGCTGCAGGTTCAAGATCAACAAAGAAGAGAGGGAGGGGTGTTTTCTCGACTCTGTGTCGAACGTTGATTATGTTTCTGCCCGAGTGTCCTTTTTCTTTTAGTGCTTCTTTAATAAAGTGTACACCGATGCTAGGATGAATGTTTCTTATGACAACCCGGTATGCTCGCTGGTCTTTAATTTGATAAGTATGGTAAATAATTTTTTCGTCCTCGAGGTGACGAATTAATTTTCTGTAAGAATCAGGTGCAAAAGTGTTGATTTTCACCGTATTGTCATCGAACGATTTAGTACTGTACTGTTCTGATTCCAAAATTGCTGTAAGATTATTGACCATTTCACTGTAATTGACGATACCATGAAGGTATACAGGAGGAGGTCTAGGTACTTTCGGCTGAGCTAAGACTTGAGTAGGTTGGACGTCATCAGGGTCATCTATAGGTAACACCGTAAATCTATTGTGGTCATTAAGATGAGTGTGTGTTTCAGATGTGTTTTCTGAAGATTGACGACTTCTTTTTCGTTTTTTCACCATCTGCCAGCTGTGGGATCCGTGTTGTGTGAAATCAACATTAACATTTCTGCCTGGCTGTTGACTGTTATAGGATTGAGGGGCATTTTGCGACATTGGAGGTACTGAAGTTCCTGAGTGGACTGTAGGAACAGAATAAATTTAAATAAATTTAATGAAAAATAAAAACCCCCTTTTTTGACACATTACAATACCCCCCCAATGAGAGGTTTTCTGCCGAAACAGAAAAACCCTCAATGCTAAACCCTAAGAGGATCAGTGAGGATATGGCGCCAACAACCCCCTTTTAATTCTTAACACATCATGGGTAAACTACCCCCCTAGCTAAGCGACGATGGCTGCCCCCGAACGAGATTACTGGACTTCTCTGTGCGAGATCCCAACACCATAAAATCAGACAGATACTCACCAGAGTACCACCTAACCTCAACTCATTCCATCAAAAAATCAAAGATTGGCCTTATACCATACCAGACCCTCAACTGATATGTTCCCCCTTACATGCATACTGGGTTGCCTTTAGCAAGTACTGGGTGCGTACACATACTCAAAAGTAAATCAAACAAATCAGATTAAATCATTTAAATTCTGTTCAAAAAATTAATCTAAGTCCAATATCAAAGATTCATATTCCCATTAATTTCATCATCTCCTTCCATTTACTCTCAAAATTTCAAAATATCTAAAATGAATTTACAACTCTTCTCAATTAGCTACCAACAATCGTAATAAATGAAATAAATTGAATACCTTATTAAATCATAAATTCCCTTATCGTTAAATTTCCTTACAACACATATAATATGAACAGTATATAGATCAGTTAATCCATTAACATATAATCAACAATATATCCTGAACATCAAAACACAATCTGTACTTCAGCAGAATTTTATTTTTTTATAAGTCTGTAATAAAATGTAATAATGTTTTATTAACCCTATATTCTGACAATAAAAGAAAATTATAAAATAAAATATAACTTGAACTTACATGGATTATTAAACGAACATATGAATTGGTTATATTGACCATTATACAGTTCATACCAGTCATCAGCTGATCTCTCTGGGTCAGGTGAATGACCTTACTCTAGATACACTACACCAATCTATACAATGAAAAATACACAACATATGTTTATAATTTTTACACTCTAACATAGTAAAAATAGTAACATTATAAAACATAGTACACTCATAATTAACATTGTTGTTGTTACCTTAACATAAACAATTCGCATTTAAGTTTGATCAGAAATTACACACTTTGCAGCTTTAATTTTATTTTCAACTTCTATTAAATCTTTTACTTGTTTCATTTATTATTACATTTTAACTATGATTTTCTATTTAGCATTTTCATCATTTATTGGTTTGGGTGATTCTCTGTTATTCATCATAATTCGATTTACCAAATGGGTATTTAAATATAATCTTACCCCCTTCTTACCTCTACCCACCATTAACAGATTTGTATAGTATGACACCCATCTCTCCACAATATTTACCAATAATTCTCTAACACCACTTAAATCATTCTCCACTTATGACAAAATACCCGATACCCTCTTTGTACTTAGGATGTGTGTTCCCTCCCTACGCTCATTCCCTTATTGGTTCCTGGCCCTTTCCCAGGTAACTCCGCCAAACCCAATTTAAAACTATTCCCTCCCACCATAACGCCTGTCGTTAAGGACTCCTTACCACACCACCCTCTTTACAAAATATCACCATCATCTATTTACTCTCCAATTACATTACTCCCATTATTCTACATGTATACACTATCGCTACTGTGTCCCTACTATTACCCTGTTTCTGTGTTACTTATATTCCAAAACCTTATTCTGTCTAACACCCATTTAAACTTACCTTTGACCAACTTAAATGCCTTATTGATATAATTATTATCACCCAAACATTTTACAACATTTTACATTTCCTCATTTACTATTTATTATCATATTCCAATCATATAAAATCACTTAAATTCATTATCAAAATTTATTACCACATTTAAATCAATTAATTCATCTGCAATTTCTTTAATTCAGTCAATTATTTAAACACAACATTACTTCAATTACCTTCTTCCAAAACAATTGCAATTCATTTATTACAAACTCTCATTATTTATTTAGTCTGCTCAAAGATTATTATTATTATTATTATTATTATTATTATTACATCAATTTCTACTACATACACATTGTTTACATAAAGCACACTTTACAACATAGACACAATTAATTTCACTATAAATTTATTTACAATTTTTTGTCATTATTTTTCCGTTTACCACACCTCATTTCCTAATTTAGCCAGGTCATTACCATAAACTAAAATATTTAAAATGTCCATTCACTTATTTTTTATTTAACCCCCATCATATAATAGTCTGGTGTATTTATAACACAAATCATTCTTATCTACATACATTACATTATAATTATTATTGTAATGACTACTTTCGTTAATTATATTGACATAGTAATTAACTACATTTTTGTCTCCCATTAATTCATAAAGCCCATCCACATTGGTAATTTCAGTCCTGTCTCCATCAGTATTTTTGGTTAACATAAGGTAAGTTATTTTATCATCATATTCCTCCACTACATCCCTCGCAACCTCAGGTAAGAGTCTATCATTTACAGTAGTATCATCAAAATAATCATCTATCTCTATTTCAGAAGGTAAGTCAATTTTCTCTCCTCTCTCAATATCTAAACTCTGCACTAACATTTCATAACCTCTATTAATCTCAAAAATCTCTCTCTCTCTCTCTCTCTCATCACAATACCTCTCACAACCCCACTGACCTATTTCGTACCACGCAAAGGGCACAACAAACTTATTATACGTCTTGGCACTTCCAAGGACACCACAAAAAATTAAGGGACTATTTTGAGACACCATGTCTCCCACACAACTACCGGAGGAAACCTTGTCCTCATAACACCACGGTGAAAACCCTGTTTCACTATATACTTGGGGAAAATTTGCCCTTTGCCCACCTAACCTCTCTTCACACACACTCCCCATTTTCTCAACACTTTCTCTGCTCACCACCTTACTCTCTAACACCACGTTTTTAATTATACCACTGTTATCACTCGTTAACTCATCATTATAATTATCGGTACTCACCTTGTCTACCGCCACCTGTTTTGCATCTAAACTACCACCACTACTGTTAATACATATATCTCCGTTATTTTCGTTTGTGTTGCTCTTACCTGTATTCATTCCCCACACTCCCATTCTTTCAATGTTTCGTTCTAATTTTCTAACGTTACTGGTAAATATCCCATTGGTTCTTTCACAACGCTTATTAATTTCATTAATATAGTTTTTTAATTCATTATTTTGCCTTTTTAATTCATTGAAATTACTTTCACATTTGATTTTTTGTTAGTGTATTTCATTACTCAATTTATCAAACTTATTATTCTGTTCATTAAATTTATCATTAAAATTACTATTAATTTCAGTAAGTCTACTTTCATTTTTCACATCTTGAGCTTTCATAAAATTAAATATGTCATCTAATGACAACGTTTGTACTCTACTGACTGTAGGTGTTGATTCAGCATTTATTTTGTTCATGCTCATTGATTCGGTCTCGCTTACTTCAACATTTACTGAGCTCCCTGTTTCAATGTCAGTTAAGCTGACGTTTTCATCATTACTTTTATTAGTATCCATTTTTCATATTATTTAGTTTTTTACTTGTTCATAATACATATATCAATCATATTATAACATACTCTTATTTCTCTGTACTTAATTTTAATTCATATGCAACTCCCACTAACATCTCTTACATCTGCGAGTAGGCATACCCTATACGAAGTATACTTCGTAGAGACAGTCCCTAGTTCGGGGGCCATTGAGATATTTCAACTTATTCAACAGTTTATGAAAGAAATATAAGTGTATTTTTAACATTATTCTCAATTCTCATAATTCTTACCTGTTCGGGGTCCAGGATCCTTTTACACGAACTCACCGTCTGTAAGAGAGGTTACTGGGTTTGTTACTCAATAAACACGCTGTTATACTACATTAATCAGCTCTGTTTATTATTCGCTTGCAACATTTATTATAAACTTAATGTAGAGTTACTTAGTGTCCTTTTTTATTTCTCAAAACTATTAACGTTCAACTTAATTATCTTATCTTCGAAAAATTACAAAACAAATCTTTACGCTACTTGAACACTGGTAAACATTGTACTAACTACTTTCAAACCTTAACAAATATTAACTAAGTTATGTTGAGACAACCCAGCTTGCTCACTCACTCATTCATTCCTCATACTTTTTATATTGTTTCCCTTAAAGAAAAAAAAACTAGAGCTCTTTATTAAATAAATTTCCCCATTGAGTTGAATTAAAAATGTGGTTTCTACTTCTCTGGCTGTGTCCAACACGTGCGGTTATTAGTCTGTTTTTGTTCGTAAACTGGTTCGTCCGAAAAAGTTTTCTGCTGGTTAATTTGATTCACTGATTAAAAAATATTTGATTCACTATTTATCACATTCTAGTTGACTCACATTTTTAGTAATTTTATCAAAATTTGGCCCACGAGCCTATGTGTTCACCCGGCCGTGGTTACGGCTGAGCGGCGAGTGCCTTGTTAATGAAAAGGAAAGAACTGCCTTCAAGCTGCGATCTTTTCGTCGTCGTACACAACGTATGGACTTTCTATGAGCCCCAGGAGCTAATTATGTTAAACGGTGACGATATAAGAGGCTTAGGTGGGTGGAACCTCTACTTGATTTCCTCCGTCTCCAGAGCACATGGCCCGACAATCTATCTGCTTCGCCATTTTCGTAGCGTCGGTTTGTCCTGTTATGCGTAGAAGCTGCGCCCTAACGAGTGTATGCGCGTATCATACGTGACAAACATTGAGTTTACAAACAAGTAGTACTTTCTCAAACTACACTCCACCCAAAAAGTTACGTTACGGTTCATTGTTTGAATACGACCTTTTTACATGGGACTTACAATGATGACAAGAATAAATTTAATGAAATAAAAAACCCCTTTTTTTGACACATTACAATACCCCCCCAATGAGAGGTTTTCTGCCGAAACAGAAAAACCCTCAATGCTAAACCCTAAGACGATCGGTGAGGATATGGCGCCAACAACCCCCTTTTAATTCTTAACACATCATGGGTAAACTACCCCCCTAGCTAAGCGACGATGGCTGCCCCCGAACGAGATTACTGGACTTCTCTGTGCGAGATCCCAACACCATAAAATCGGAAAGATACTCACCAGAGTACCACCTAACCTCAACTCGTTCCATCAAAAAATCAAAGATTGGCCTTATACCATACCAGATCCTCAACTGATATGTTCCCCCTTACATGCATACTGGGTTGCCTTTAGCAAGTACTGGGTGCGTACACATACTCAAAAGTAAATCAAACAAATCAGATTAAATCATTTAAATTCTGTTCAAAATATTAATCTAAGTCCAATATCAAAGATTCATATTCCCATTAATTTCATCATCTCCTTCCATTTACTCTCAAAATTTCGAAATATCTAAAATGAATTTACAACTCTTCTTAATTAGCTACCAACAATCATAATAAATGAAATAAATTGAATACCTTATTAAATCATAAATTCCCTTATCGTTAAATTTGCTTACAACACATATAATATGAACAATATATAGATCAGTTAATCCATTAACATATAATCAACAATATATCCTGAATATCAAAACACAATCTGTACTTCAGCAGAATTTTTAATTTTTTATAAGTCTGTAATAAAATGTAATAATGTTTTATTAACCTTATATTCTGACAATAAAAGAAAATTATATAATAAAATATAACTTGAACTTACATGGATTATTAAACGAACATATGAATTGGTTATATTGACCATTATACAGTTCATACCAGTCATCAGCTGATCTCTCTGGGTCAGGTGAATGACCTTACCCTAGATACACTACACCAATCTATACAATGAAAAATACACAACATATGTTTATAATTTTTACACTCTAACATAGTAAAAATAGTAACATTATAAAACATAGTACACTCATAATTAACATTGTTGTTGTTACCTTAACATAAACAATTCGCATTTAAGTTTGATCAGAGATTACACACCTTGCAGCTTTAATTTTATTTTCAACTTCTATTAAATCTTTTACTTGTTTCATTTATTATTACATTTTAACTATGATTTTCTATTTAGCATTTTCATCATTTATTGGTTTGGGTGATTCTCTGTTATTCATCATAATTCGATTTACCAAATGGGTATTTAAATATAATCTTACCCCCATCTTACCTCTACCCACCATTAACAGATTTGTATAATATGACACCCATCTCTCCACAATATTTACCAATAATTCTCTAACACCACTTAAATCATTCTCCACTTATGACAAAATACACGATACCCTCTTTGTACTTAGGATGTGTGTTCCCTCTCTACGCTCATTCCCTTATTGGTTCCTGGCCCTTTCCCAGGTAACTCCGCCAAACCCAATTTAAAACTATTCCCTCCCGCCATAACGCCTGTCGTTAAGGACTCCTTACCACACCACCCTCTTTACAAAATATCACCATCATCTATTTACTCTCCAATTACATTACTCCCATTACTCTACATGTATACACTATCGCTACTGTGTCCCTACTATTACCCTGTTTCTGTGTTACTTATATTCCAAAACCTTATTCTGTCTAACACCCATTTAAACTTACCTTTGACCAACTTAAATGCCTTATTGATATAATTATTATCACCCAAACATTTTACATTTCCTCTTTTACTATTTATTATCATATTCCAATCATATAAAATCACTTAAATTCATTATCAAAATTTATTACCACATTTAAATCAATTAATTCATCTGCAATTTCTTTAATTCAGTCAATTATTTAAACACAACATTACTTCAATTAACTTCTTCCAAAACAATTGCAATTCATTTATTACAAACTCTCATTATTTATTTAGTCTGCTCTAAGCTTATTATTATTATTATTATTATTACATCAATTTCTACTACATACACATTGTTTACATAAAGCACACTTTACAACATAGACACAATTAATTTCACTATAAATTTATTTACAATTTTTTGTCATTATTTTTCCGTTTACCACACCTCATTTCCTAATTTAGCCAGGTCATTACCATAAACTAAAATATTTAAAATTTCCATTCACTTATTTTTTATTTAACCCCCATCATATAATAGTCTGGTGTATTTATAACACAAATCATTCTTATCTACATACATTACATTATAATTATTATTGTAATGACTACTTTCGTTAATTATATTGACATAGTAATTAACTACATTTTTGTCTCCCATTAATTCATAAAGCCCATCCACATTGGTAATTTCAGTCCTGTCTCCATCAGTATTTTTGGTTAACATAAGGTAAGTTATTTTATCATCATATTCCTCCACTACATCCCTCGCAACCTCAGGTAAGAGTCTATCATTTACAATAGTATCATCAAAATAATCATCTATCTCTATTTCACAAGGTAAGTCAATTTTCTCTCCTCTCTCAATATCTAAACTCTGCACTAACATTTCATAACCTCTATTAATCTCAAAATTCTCTCTCTCTCTCTTTCTCTCTCTCTCTCTCATCACAATACCTCTAACAACCCCACTGACCTATTTCGTACCACGCAAAGGGCACAACAAACTTATTATACGTCTTGGCACTTCCAAGGACACCACAAAAAATTAAGGGACTATTTTGAGACACCATGTCTCCCACACAACTACCGGAGGAAACCTTGTCCTCATAACACCACGGTGAAAACCCTGTTTCACTATATACTTGGGGAAAATTTGCCCTTTGCCCACCTAACCTCTCTTCACACACACTCCCCATTTTCTCAACACTTTCTCTGCTCACCACCTTACTCTCTAACACCACGTTTTTAATTATACCACTGTTATCACTCGTTAACTCATCATTATAATTATCGGTACTCACCTTGTCTACCGCCACCTGTTTTGCATCTAAACTACCACCACTACTGTTAATACATTTATCTCCGTTATTTTCGTTTGTGTTGCTCTTACCTGTATTCATTCCCCACACTCCCATTCTCTCAATGTTTCGTTCTAATTTGCTAACGTTACTGGTAAATATCCCATTGGTTCTTTCACAACGCTTATTAATTTCATTAATATAGTTTTTTAATTCATTATTTTGCCTTTTTAATTCATTGAAATTACTTTCACATTTGATTTTTTGTTGTGTATTTCACCACTCAATTTATCAAACTTATTATTCGGTTCATTAAATTTATCATTAAAATTACTATTAATTTCAGTAAGTCTACTTTCATTTTTCACATCTTGAGCTTTCATAAAATTAAATATGTCATCTAATGACAACGTTTGTACTCTACTGACTGTAGGTGTTGATTCAGCATTTATTTTGTTCATATTCATTGATTCGGTCTCGCTTACTTCAACATTTACTGAGCTCCCGGTTTCAATGTCAGTTAAGCTGACGTTTTCATCATTACTTTTATTAGTATCCATTTTTCATATTATTAATTTTTTACTTGTTCATAATACATATATCAGTCATATTATAACATACTCTTCTTTCTCTGTACTTAATTTTTATTCATATGCAACTCCCAATAACGTCTCTTACATCTGCGAGTAGGCATACCCTATACGAAGTATACTTCGTACAGACAGTCCCTAGTTCGGGGGCCATTGAGATATTTCAACTTATTCAACAGTTTATGAAAGAAATATAAGTGTATTTTTAACATTATTCTCAATTCTCATAATTCTTACCTGTTCGGGGTCCAGGATCCTTTTACACGAACTCACCGTCTGTAAGAGAGGTTACTGGGTTTATTACTCAATAAACACGCTGTTATACTACATTAATCAGCTCTGTTTATTATTCGCTTGCAACATTTATTATTATCTCATTTTAAAGTTACTTAGTGTCCTTTTTTATTTCTCAAAACTATTAATGTTCAACTTAAATATCTTATCTTCGAAAAATTAAAAAACAAATCTTTACGCTACTTGAACACTGGTAAACATTGTACTAACTACTTTGAAACCTTAACAAATATTAACTAAGTTATGTTGAGACAACCCAGCTTGCTCACTCACTCATTCATTCCTCATACTTCTTATATTGTTTCCCTTAAAGAAAAGAAAACTAGAGCTCTTTATTAAATAAATTTCCCCATTGAGTTGAATTAAAAATGTGGTTTCTACTTCTCTGGCTGTGTCCAACACGTGCGGTTATTAGTCTGTTTCTGTTCGTAAACTGGTTCGTCCGAAAAAGTTTTCTGCTGGTTAATTTGATTCACTGATTAAAAAATATTTGATTCACTATTTATCACATTCTAGTTGACTCACATTTTTAGTAATTTTATCAAAATTAGGCCCACGAGCCTATGTGTTCACCCGGCCGTGGTTACGGCTGAGCGGCGAGTGCCTTGTTAATGAAAAGGAAAGCACTGCCTTCAAGCTGCGATCTTTTCGTCGTCGTACACAACGTATGGACTTTCTATGAGCCCCAGGAGCTAATGATGTTAAACGGTGACGATATAAGAGGCTTAGGTGGGTGGAACCTCTACTTGATTTCCTCCGTCTCCAGAGCACATGGCCCGACAATCTATCTGCTTCGCCATTTTCGTAGCGTCGGTTTGTCCTGTTATGCGTAGAAGCTGCGCCCTGACGAGTGTATGCGCGTATCATACGTGACAAACATTGAGTTTGCAAATAAGTAGTACTTTCTCTAACTACACTCCACCCAAAAAGTTACGTTATGGTTCATTGTTTGAATACGACCTTTTTACATGGGACTTACAATGATGATACAGAATAAATTTAAATAAATTTAATGAAAAATAAAAACCCCCTTTTTTGACACATTACAATACCCTCCCCCCAATGAGAGGTTTTCTGTAGAAACAGAAAAACTCTCAATGCTAAACCCTAAGAGGATCGGTGAGGATATGGCGCCAACAACCCCCTTTTAATTCTTAACACATCATGGGTAAACTACCCCCTAGCTAAGCGAGATTACTGGACTTCTCTGTGCGAGATCCCAACACCATAAAATCGGACAGATACTCACCAGAGTACCACCTAACCTCAACTCATTCCATCAAAAAATCAAAGACTGGCCTTATACCATACCAGATCCTCAACTGATATGTTCCCCCTTACATGCATACTGGGTTGCCGTTAGCAAGTACTGGGTGCGTACACATACTCAAAAGTAAATCAAACAAATCAGATTAAATCATTTAAATTCTGTTCAAAAAATTAATCTAAGTCAAATATCACAGATTCATATTCCCATTAATTTCATCATCTCCTTCCATTTACTCTCAAAATTTCAAAATATCTAAAATGAATTTACAACTCTTCTTAATTAGCTACCAACAATCATAATAAATGAAATAAATTGAATACCTTATTAAATCATAAATTCCCTTATCGTTAAATTTGCTTACAACACATATAATATGAACAATATATAGATCAGTTAATCCATTAACATATAATCAACAATATATCCTGAATATCAAAACACAATCTGTACTTCAGCAGAATTTTTAATTTTTTATAAGTCTGTAATAAAATGTAATAATGTTTTATTAACCTTATATTCTGACAATAAAAGAAAATTATATAATAAAATATAACTTGAACTTACATGGATTATTAAACGAACATATGAATTGGTTATATTGACCATTATACAGTTCATACCAGTCATCAGCTGATCTCTCTGGGTCAGGTGAATGACCTTACCCTAGATACACTACACCAATCTATACAATGAAAAATACACAACATATGTTTATAATTTTTACACTCTAACATAGTAAAAATAGTAACATTATAAAACATAGTACACTCATAATTAACATTGTTGTTGTTACCTTAACATAAACAATTCGCATTTAAGTTTGATCAGAGATTACACACCTTGCAGCTTTAATTTTATTTTCAACTTCTATTAAATCTTTTACTTGTTTCATTTATTATTACATTTTAACTATGATTTTCTATTTAGCATTTTCATCATTTATTGGTTTGGGTGATTCTCTGTTATTCATCATAATTCGATTTACCAAATGGGTATTTAAATATAATCTTACCCCCATCTTACCTCTACCCACCATTAACAGATTTGTATAATATGACACCCATCTCTCCACAATATTTACCAATAATTCTCTAACACCACTTAAATCATTCTCCACTTATGACAAAATACACGATACCCTCTTTGTACTTAGGATGTGTGTTCCCTCTCTACGCTCATTCCCTTATTGGTTCCTGGCCCTTTCCCAGGTAACTCCGCCAAACCCAATTTAAAACTATTCCCTCCCGCCATAACGCCTGTCGTTAAGGACTCCTTACCACACCACCCTCTTTACAAAATATCACCATCATCTATTTACTCTCCAATTACATTACTCCCATTACTCTACATGTATACACTATCGCTACTGTGTCCCTACTATTACCCTGTTTCTGTGTTACTTATATTCCAAAACCTTATTCTGTCTAACACCCATTTAAACTTACCTTTGACCAACTTAAATGCCTTATTGATATAATTATTATCACCCAAACATTTTACATTTCCTCTTTTACTATTTATTATCATATTCCAATCATATAAAATCACTTAAATTCATTATCAAAATTTATTACCACATTTAAATCAATTAATTCATCTGCAATTTCTTTAATTCAGTCAATTATTTAAACACAACATTACTTCAATTAACTTCTTCCAAAACAATTGCAATTCATTTATTACAAACTCTCATTATTTATTTAGTCTGCTCTAAGCTTATTATTATTATTATTATTATTACATCAATTTCTACTACATACACATTGTTTACATAAAGCACACTTTACAACATAGACACAATTAATTTCACTATAAATTTATTTACAATTTTTTGTCATTATTTTTCCGTTTACCACACCTCATTTCCTAATTTAGCCAGGTCATTACCATAAACTAAAATATTTAAAATTTCCATTCACTTATTTTTTATTTAACCCCCATCATATAATAGTCTGGTGTATTTATAACACAAATCATTCTTATCTACATACATTACATTATAATTATTATTGTAATGACTACTTTCGTTAATTATATTGACATAGTAATTAACTACATTTTTGTCTCCCATTAATTCATAAAGCCCATCCACATTGGTAATTTCAGTCCTGTCTCCATCAGTATTTTTGGTTAACATAAGGTAAGTTATTTTATCATCATATTCCTCCACTACATCCCTCGCAACCTCAGGTAAGAGTCTATCATTTACAATAGTATCATCAAAATAATCATCTATCTCTATTTCACAAGGTAAGTCAATTTTCTCTCCTCTCTCAATATCTAAACTCTGCACTAACATTTCATAACCTCTATTAATCTCAAAATTCTCTCTCTCTCTCTTTCTCTCTCTCTCTCTCATCACAATACCTCTAACAACCCCACTGACCTATTTCGTACCACGCAAAGGGCACAACAAACTTATTATACGTCTTGGCACTTCC
Source organism: Magicicada septendecula (assembly GCA_034769895.1). NCBI lineage: Eukaryota > Metazoa > Arthropoda > Insecta > Hemiptera > Cicadidae > Magicicada > Magicicada septendecula. The sequence goes on from CM068367.1 coordinate 454,956,185, forward strand.
AAGGACACCACAAAAAATTAAGGGACTATTTTGAGACACCATGTCTCCCACACAACTACCGGAGGAAACCTTGTCCTCATAACACCACGGTGAAAACCCTGTTTCACTATATACTTGGGGAAAATTTGCCCTTTGCCCACCTAACCTCTCTTCACACACACTCCCCATTTTCTCAACACTTTCTCTGCTCACCACCTTACTCTCTAACACCACGTTTTTAATTATACCACTGTTATCACTCGTTAACTCATCATTATAATTATCGGTACTCACCTTGTCTACCGCCACCTGTTTTGCATCTAAACTACCACCACTACTGTTAATACATTTATCTCCGTTATTTTCGTTTGTGTTGCTCTTACCTGTATTCATTCCCCACACTCCCATTCTCTCAATGTTTCGTTCTAATTTGCTAACGTTACTGGTAAATATCCCATTGGTTCTTTCACAACGCTTATTAATTTCATTAATATAGTTTTTTAATTCATTATTTTGCCTTTTTAATTCATTGAAATTACTTTCACATTTGATTTTTTGTTGTGTATTTCACCACTCAATTTATCAAACTTATTATTCGGTTCATTAAATTTATCATTAAAATTACTATTAATTTCAGTAAGTCTACTTTCATTTTTCACATCTTGAGCTTTCATAAAATTAAATATGTCATCTAATGACAACGTTTGTACTCTACTGACTGTAGGTGTTGATTCAGCATTTATTTTGTTCATATTCATTGATTCGGTCTCGCTTACTTCAACATTTACTGAGCTCCCGGTTTCAATGTCAGTTAAGCTGACGTTTTCATCATTACTTTTATTAGTATCCATTTTTCATATTATTAATTTTTTACTTGTTCATAATACATATATCAGTCATATTATAACATACTCTTCTTTCTCTGTACTTAATTTTTATTCATATGCAACTCCCAATAACGTCTCTTACATCTGCGAGTAGGCATACCCTATACGAAGTATACTTCGTACAGACAGTCCCTAGTTCGGGGGCCATTGAGATATTTCAACTTATTCAACAGTTTATGAAAGAAATATAAGTGTATTTTTAACATTATTCTCAATTCTCATAATTCTTACCTGTTCGGGGTCCAGGATCCTTTTACACGAACTCACCGTCTGTAAGAGAGGTTACTGGGTTTATTACTCAATAAACACGCTGTTATACTACATTAATCAGCTCTGTTTATTATTCGCTTGCAACATTTATTATTATCTCATTTTAAAGTTACTTAGTGTCCTTTTTTATTTCTCAAAACTATTAATGTTCAACTTAAATATCTTATCTTCGAAAAATTAAAAAACAAATCTTTACGCTACTTGAACACTGGTAAACATTGTACTAACTACTTTGAAACCTTAACAAATATTAACTAAGTTATGTTGAGACAACCCAGCTTGCTCACTCACTCATTCATTCCTCATACTTCTTATATTGTTTCCCTTAAAGAAAAGAAAACTAGAGCTCTTTATTAAATAAATTTCCCCATTGAGTTGAATTAAAAATGTGGTTTCTACTTCTCTGGCTGTGTCCAACACGTGCGGTTATTAGTCTGTTTCTGTTCGTAAACTGGTTCGTCCGAAAAAGTTTTCTGCTGGTTAATTTGATTCACTGATTAAAAAATATTTGATTCACTATTTATCACATTCTAGTTGACTCACATTTTTAGTAATTTTATCAAAATTAGGCCCACGAGCCTATGTGTTCACCCGGCCGTGGTTACGGCTGAGCGGCGAGTGCCTTGTTAATGAAAAGGAAAGCACTGCCTTCAAGCTGCGATCTTTTCGTCGTCGTACACAACGTATGGACTTTCTATGAGCCCCAGGAGCTAATGATGTTAAACGGTGACGATATAAGAGGCTTAGGTGGGTGGAACCTCTACTTGATTTCCTCCGTCTCCAGAGCACATGGCCCGACAATCTATCTGCTTCGCCATTTTCGTAGCGTCGGTTTGTCCTGTTATGCGTAGAAGCTGCGCCCTGACGAGTGTATGCGCGTATCATACGTGACAAACATTGAGTTTGCAAATAAGTAGTACTTTCTCTAACTACACTCCACCCAAAAAGTTACGTTATGGTTCATTGTTTGAATACGACCTTTTTACATGGGACTTACAATGATGATACAGAATAAATTTAAATAAATTTAATGAAAAATAAAAACCCCCTTTTTTGACACATTACAATACCCTCCCCCCAATGAGAGGTTTTCTGTAGAAACAGAAAAACTCTCAATGCTAAACCCTAAGAGGATCGGTGAGGATATGGCGCCAACAACCCCCTTTTAATTCTTAACACATCATGGGTAAACTACCCCCTAGCTAAGCGACTATGGCTGCCCCCGAACGAGATTACTGGACTTCTCTGTGCGAGATCCCAACACCATAAAATCGGACAGATACTCACCAGAGTACCACCTAACCTCAACTCATTCCATCAAAAAATCAAAGACTGGCCTTATACCATACCAGATCCTCAACTGATATGTTCCCCCTTACATGCATACTGGGTTGCCGTTAGCAAGTACTGGGTGCGTACACATACTCAAAAGTAAATCAAACAAATCAGATTAAATCATTTAAATTCTGTTCAAAAAATTAATCTAAGTCAAATATCACAGATTCATATTCCCATTAATTTCATCATCTCCTTCCATTTACTCTCAAAATTTCAAAATATCTAAAATGAATTTACAACTCTTCTTAATTAGCTACCAACAATCATAATAAATGAAATAAATTGAATACCTTATTAAATCATAAATTCCCTTATCGTTAAATTTGCTTACAACACATATAATATGAACAATATATAGATCAGTTAATCCATTAACATATAATAAACAATATATCCTGAACATCAAAACACAATCTGTACTTCAGCAGAATTTTTATTTTTTCATAAGTCTGTAATAAAATGTAATAATGTTTTATTAACCCTATATTCTGACAATAAAAGAAAATTATGAAATAAAATATAACTTGAACTTCATGGATTATTAAACGAACACATGAATTGGTTATATTGACCATTATACAGTTCATACCAGTCATCAGCTGATCTCTCTGGGATCAGGTGAATGACCTTACCCTAGATACACTACACCAATCTATACAATGAAAAATACACAACATATGTTTATAATTTTTACACTCTAACATAGTAAAAATAGTAACATTATAAAACATAGTACACTCATAATTAACATTGTTGTTGTTACCTTAAAATAAACAATTCGCATTTAAGTTTGATCAGAAATTACACACCTTGCAGCTTTAATTTTATTTTCAACTTCTATTAAATCTTTTACTTGTTTCATTTATTATTACATTTTAACTATGATTTTCTATTTAGCATTTTCATCATTTATTGGTTTGGGTGATTCTCCGTTATTCATCATAATTCGATTTACCAAATGGGTATTTAAATATAATCTTACCCCTTCTTACCTCTACCCACCATTAACAGATTTGTATAGTATGACACCCATCTCTCCAAAATATTTACCAATAATTCTCTAACTCCACTTAAATCATTCTCCACTTATAACAAAATACCCGATACCCTCTTTGTACTTAGGATGTTTGTTACCTCCCTACGCTCATTCCCTTATTGGTTCATGGCCCTTTCCCAGGTAACTCCGCCAAACCCAATTTAAAACTATTCCCACCCGCCATAACGCCTGTCTTTAAGGACTCCTTACCACACCACTCTCTTTACAAAATATCTCCATCATCTATTTACTCTCCAATTACATTACTCCCATTACTCTACATGTATACACTATCGCTACTGTGTCCCTACTATTACCCTGTTTCTGTGTTACTTATATTCCAAAACCTTATTCTGTCTAACACCCATTTAAACTTACCTTTGACCAACTTAAATGCCTTATTGATATAATTATTATCACCCAAACATTTTACAACATTTTACATTTCCTCATTTACTATTTATTATCATATTCCAATCATATAAAATCACTTAAATTCATTATCAAAATTTATTACCACCTTTAAATCAATTAATTCATTTGCAATTTCATTAATTCAATCAATTATTTAAACACAACATTACTTCAATTACCTTCTTCCAAAACAATTGCAATTCATTTATTACAAACTCTCATTATTTATTTAGTCTGCTCAAAGCTTATTATTATTATTATTATTATTACATCAATTTCTACTACATACACATTGTTTACATAAAGCACACTTTACAACATAGACACAATTAATTTCACTATAAATTTATTTACAATTTTTTGTCATTATTTTTCCGTTTACCACACCTCATTTCCTAATTTAGCCAGGTCATTACCATAAACTAAAATATTTAAAATTTCCATTCACTTATTTTTTATTTAACCCCCATCATCATATAATAGTCTGGTGTATTTATAACACAAATCATTCTTATCTACATACATTACATTATAATTATTATTGTAATGACTACTTTCGTTAATTATATTGACATAGTAATTAACTACATTTTTGTCTCCCATTAATTCATAAAGCCCATCCACATTGGTAAATTCAGTCCTGTCTCCATCAGTATTTTTGGTTAACATAAAGTAAGTTATTTTATCATCATATTTCTCCACTACATCCCTCGCAACCTCAGGTAAGAGTCTATCATTTACAATAGTATCATCAAAATAATCATCTATCTCTATTTCACAAGGTAAGTCAATTTTCTCTCCTCTCTCAATATGTAAACTCTGCACTAACAATTCATAACCTCTATTAATCTCAGAAATCTCTCTCTCTCTCTTTCTCTCTCTCTCTCTAATCACAATAACTCTAACAACCCCACTGACCTCTTTCGTACCACGCAAAGGGCACAACAAACTTATTATACGTCTTGGCACTTCCAAGGACACCACAAAAAATTAAGGGACTATTTTGAGACACCATGTCTCCCACACAACTACCGGAGGAAACCTTGTCCTCATAACACCACGGTGAAAACCCTGTTTCACTATATACTTGGGGAAAATTTGCCCTTTGACCACCTAACCTCTCTTCACACACACTCCCCATTTTCTCAACACTTTCTCTGCTCACCACCTTACTCTCTAACACCACGTTTTTAATTATACCACTGTTATCACTCGTTAACTCATCATTATAATTATCGGTACTCACCTTGTCTACCGCCACCTGTTTTGCATCTAAACTACCACCACTACTGTTAATACATATATCTCCGTTATTTTCGTTTGTGTTGCTCTTACCTGTATTCATTCCCCACACTCCCATTCTCTCAATGTTTCGTTCTAATTTGCTAACGTTACTGGTAAATATCCCATTGGTTCTTTCACAACGCTTATTAATTTCATTAATATAGTTTTTTAATTCATTATTTTACCTTTTTAATTTATTGAAATTACTTTCACATTTGATTTTTTGTTGTGTATTTCATCACTCAATTTATCAAACTTATTATTCTGTTCATTAAATTTATCATTAAAGTTACTATTAATTTCAGTAAGTCTACTTTCATTTTTCACATCTTGAGCTTTCAAAAAATTAAATATGTCATCTAATGACAACGTTTGTACTCTACTGACTGTAGGTGTTGATTCAGCATTTATTTTGTTCATATTCATTGATTCGGTCTCGCTTACTTCAACATTTACTGAGCTCCCTGTTTCAATGTCAGTTAAGCTGACGTTTTCATCATTACTTTTATTAGTATCCATTTTTCATATTATTAATTTTTTACTTGTTCATAATACATATATCAATCATATTATAACATACTCTTCTTTCTGTGTACTTAATTTTAATTCATATGCAACTCCCACAAACGTCTCTTACATCTGCGAGTAGGCATACCCTATACGAAGTATACTTCGTACAGACAGTCCCTAGTTCGGGGGCCATTGAGATATTTCAACTTATTCAACAGTTTCTGAGAGAAATATAAGTGTATTTTTAACATTATTCTCAATTCTCATAATTCTTACCTGTTCGGGGTCCAGGATCCTTTTACACGAACTCACCGTCTGTAAGAGAGGTTACTGGGTTTGTTACTCAATAAACACGCTGTTATACTACATTAATCAGCTCTGTTTATTATTCGCTTGCAACATTTATTATAAACTTAATTTAGAGTTACTTAGTGTCCTTTTTTATTTCTCAAAACTATTAATGTTCAACTTAAATATCTTATCTTCGAAAAATTAAAAAACAAATCTTTACGCTACTTGAACACTGGTAAACATTGTACTAACTACTTTCAAACCTTAACAAATATTAACTACTTTATGTTGAGACAACCCAGCTTGCTCACTCACTCATTCATTCCTCATACTTCTTATATTGTTTCCCTTAAAGAAAAGAAAACTAGAGCTCTTTATTAAATAAATTTCCCCATTGAGTTGAATTAAAAATGTGGTTTCTACTTCTCTGGCTGTGTCCAACACGTGCGGTTATTAGTCTGTTTTTGTTCGTAAACTGGTTCGTCCGAAAAAGTTTTCTGCTGGTTAATTTGATTCACTGATTAAAAAATATTTGATTCACTATTTATCACATTCTAGTTGACTCACATTTTTAGTAATTTTATCAAAATTAGGCCCACGAGCCTATGTGTTCACCCGGCCGTGGTTACGGCTGAGCGGCGAGTGCCTTGTTAATGAAAAGGAAAGCACTGCTTTCAAGCTGCGATCTTTTCGTCGTCGTACACAACGTATGGACTTTCTATGAGCCCCAGGAGCTAATGATGTTAAACGGTGACGATATAAGAGGCTTAGGTGGGTGGAACCTCTACTTGATTTCCTCCGTCTCCAGAGCACATGGCCCGACAATCTATCTGCTTCGCCATTTTCGTAGCGTCGGTTTGTCCTGTTATGCGTAGAAGCTGCGCCCTGACGAGTGTATGCGCGTATCATACGTGACAAACATTGAGTTTGCAAATAAGTAGTACTTTCTCTAACTACACTCCACCCAAAAAGTTACGTTATGGTTCATTGTTTGAATACGACCTTTTTACATGGGACTTACAATGATGATACAGAATAAATTTAAATAAATTTAATGAAAAATAAAAACCCCCTTTTTTGACACATTACAATACCCTCCCCCCAATGAGAGGTTTTCTGTAGAAACAGAAAAACTCTCAATGCTAAACCCTAAGAGGATCGGTGAGGATATGGCGCCAACAACCCCCTTTTAATTCTTAACACATCATGGGTAAACTACCCCCTAGCTAAGCGACTATGGCTGCCCCCGAACGAGATTACTGGACTTCTCTGTGCGAGATCCCAACACCATAAAATCGGACAGATACTCACCAGAGTACCACCTAACCTCAACTCGTTCCATCAAAAAATCAAAGACTGGCCTTATACCATACCAGATCCTCAACTGATATGTTCCCCCTTACATGCATACTGGGTTGCCGTTAGCAAGTACTGGGTGCGTACACATACTCAAAAGTAAATCAAACAAATCAGATTAAATCATTTAAATTCTGTTCAAAAAATTAATCTAAGTCAAATATCACAGATTCATAATCCCATTAATTTCATCATCTCCTTCCATTTACTCTCAAAATTTCAAAATATCTAAAATGAATTTACAACTCTTCTTAATTAGCTACCAACAATCATAATAAATGAAATAAATTGAATACCTTATTAAATCATAAATTCCCTTATCGTTAAATTTGCTTACAACACATATAATATGAACAATATATAGATCAGTTAATCCATTAACATATAATAAACAATATATCCTGAACATCAAAACACAATCTGTACTTCAGCAGAATTTTTATTTTTTCATAAGTCTGTAATAAAATGTAATAATGTTTTATTAACCCTATATTCTGACAATAAAAGAAAATTATAAAATAAAATATAACTTGAACTTACATGGATTATTAAACGAACACATGAATTGGTTATATTGACCATTATACAGTTCATACCAGTCATCAGCTGATCTCTCTGGGATCAGGTGAATGACCTTACCCTAGATACACTACACCAATCTATACAATGAAAAATACACAACATATGTTTATAATTTTTACACTCTAACATAGTAAAAATAGTAACATTATAAAACATAGTACACTCATAATTAACATTGTTGTTGTTACCTTAAAATAAACAATTCGCATTTAAGTTTGATCAGAAATTACACACCTTGCAGCTTTAATTTTATTTTCAACTTCTATTAAATCTTTTACTTGTTTCATTTATTATTACATTTTAACTATGATTTTCTATTTAGCATTTTCATCATTTATTGGTTTGGGTGATTCTCCGTTATTCATCATAATTCGATTTACCAAATGGGTATTTAAATATAATCTTACCCCTTCTTACCTCTACCCACCATTAACAGATTTGTATAGTATGACACCCATCTCTCCAAAATATTTACCAATAATTCTCTAACTCCACTTAAATCATTCTCCACTTATAACAAAATACCCGATACCCTCTTTGTACTTAGGATGTTTGTTACCTCCCTACGCTCATTCCCTTATTGGTTCATGGCCCTTTCCCAGGTAACTCCGCCAAACCCAATTTAAAACTATTCCCACCCGCCATAACGCCTGTTGTTAAGCACTCCTTACCACACCACTCTCTTTACAAAATATCTCCATCATCTATTTACTCTCCAATTACATTACTCCCATTACTCTACATGTATACACTATCGCTACTGTGTCCCTACTATTACCCTGTTTCTGTGTTACTTATATTCCAAAACCTTATTCTGTCTAACACCCATTTAAACTTACCTTTGACCAACTTAAATGCCTTATTGATATAATTATTATCACCCAAACATTTTACAACATTTTACATTTCCTCATTTACTATTTATTATCATATTCCAATCATATAAAATCACTTAAATTCATTATCAAAATTTATTACCACCTTTAAATCAATTAATTCATTTGCAATTTCATTAATTCAATCAATTATTTAAACACAACATTACTTCAATTACCTTCTTCCAAAACAATTGCAATTCATTTATTACAAACTCTCATTATTTATTTAGTCTGCTCAAAGCTTATTATTATTATTATTATTATTACATCAATTTCTACTACATACACATTGTTTACATAAAGCACACTTTACAACATAGACACAATTAATTTCACTATAAATTTATTTACAATTTTTTGTCATTATTTTTCCGTTTACCACACCTCATTTCCTAATTTAGCCAGGTCATTACCATAAACTAAAATATTTAAAATTTCCATTCACTTATTTTTTATTTAACCCCCATCATCATATAATAGTCTGGTGTATTTATAACACAAATCATTCTTATCTACATACATTACATTATAATTATTATTGTAATGACTACTTTCGTTAATTATATTGACATAGTAATTAACTACATTTTTGTCTCCCATTAATTCATAAAGCCCATCCACATTGGTAATTTCAGTCCAGTCTCCATCAGTATTTTTGTTAACATAAGGTAAGTTATTTTATCATCATATTCCTCCACTACATCCCTCGCAACCTCAGGTAAGAGTCTATCATTTACAATAGTATCATCAAAATAATCATCTATCTCTATTTCACAAGGTAAGTCAATTTTCTCTCCTCTCTCAATGTCTAAACTCTGCACTAACATTTCATAACCTCTATTAATCTCAAAAATCTCTATCTCTCTCTCATCACAATACCTCTCACAACCCCACTGACCTATTTCGTACCACGCAAAGGGCACAACAAACGTATTATACGTCTTGGCACTTCCAAGGACACCACAAAAAATTAAGGGACTATTTTGAGACACCATGTCTCCCACACAACTACCGGAGGAAACCTTGTCCTCATAACACCACGGTGAAAACCCTGTTTCACTATATACTTGGGGAAAATTTGCCCTTTGCCCACCTAACCTCTCTTCGCACACACTCCCCATTTTCTCAACACTTTCTCTGTTCACCACCTTACTCTCTAACACCACGTTTTTAATTATACCACTGTTATCACTCGTTAACTCATCATTATAATTATCGCTACTAACCTTGTCTACCGCCACCTGTTTTGCATCTAAACTACCACCACTACTGTTAATACATATATCTCCGTTATTTTCGTTTGTGTTGCTCTTACCTGTATTCATTCCCCACACTCCCATTCTCTCAATATTTCGTTCTAATTTGCTAACGTTACTGGTAAATATCCCATTGGTTCTTTCACAACGCTTATTAGTTTCATTAATATCCTTTTTTAATTAATTATTTTGCATTTTTAATTCATTGAAATTACTTTCACATTTGATTTTTTGTTAGTGTATTTCATTACTCAATTTATCAAACTTATTATTCTGTTCATTAAATTTATCATTAAAATTACTATTAATTTCAGTAAGTCTACTTTCATTTTTCACATCTTGAGCTTTCATAAAATTAAATATGTCATCTAATGACAACTTTTGTACTCTACTGACTGTAGGTGTTGATTCAGCATTTATTTCGTTCATATTCATTGATTCGGTCTCGCTTACTTCAACATTTACTGAGCTCCCTGTTTCAATGTCAGTTAAGCTGACGTTTTCATCATTACTTTTATTAGTATCCATTTTTCATATTATTTAGTTTTTTACTTGTTCATAATACATATATCAATCATATTATAACATACTCTTATTTCTCTGTACTTAATTTTAATTCATATGCAACTCCCACTAACGTCTCTTACATCTGCGAGTAGGCATACCCTATACGAAATATACTTCGTACAGACAGTCCCTAGTTCGGGGGCCATTGAGATATTTCAACTTATTCAACAGTTTATGAAAGAAATATAAGTGTATTTTTAACATTATTCTCAATTCTCATAATTCTTACCTGTTCGGGGTCCAGGATCCTTATACACGAACTCACCGTCTGTAAGAGAGGTTACTGGGTTTGTTACTCAATAAACACGCTGTTATACTACATTAATCAGCTCTGTTTATTATTCGCTTGCAACATTTATTATAAACTTAATTTAGAGTTACTTAGTGTCCTTTTTTATTTCTCAAAACTATTAATGTTCAACTTAAATATCTTATCTTCTAAAAATTAAAAAACAAATCTTTACGCTACTTGAACACTGGTAAACATTGTACTAACTACTTTCAAACCTTAACAAATATTAACTAAGTTATGTTGAGACAACCCAGCTTGCTCACTCACTCATTCATTCCTCATACTTTTTATATTGTTTCCCTTAAAGAAAAGAAAACTAGAGCTCTTTATTAAATAAATTTCCCCATTGAGTTGAATTAAAAATGTGGTTTCTACTTCTCTGGCTGTGTCCAACACGTGCGGTTATTAGTCTGTTTCTGTTCGTAAACTGGTTCGTCCGAAAAAGTTTTCTGCTGGTTAATTTGATTCACTGATTAAAAAATATTTGATTCACTATTTATCACATTCTAGTTGACTCACATTTTTAGTAATTTTATCAAAATTAGGCCCACGAGCCTATGTGTTCACCCGGCCGTGGTTACGGCTGAGCGGCGAGTGCCTTGTTAATGAAAAGGAAAGCACTGCCTTCAAGCTGCGATCTTCTCGTCGTCGTACACAACGTATGGACTTTCTATGAGCCCCAGGAGCTAATGATGTTAAACGGTGACGATATAAGAGGCTTAGGTGGGTGGAACCTCTACTTGATTTCCTCCGTCTCCAGAGCACATGGCCCGACAATCTCTCTGCTTCGCCATTTTCGTAGCGTCGATTTGTCCTGTTATGCGTAGAAGCTGCGCCCTGACGAGTGTATGCGCGTATCATACGTGACAAACATTGAGTTTACAAACAAGTAGTGCATTCTCCAACTACACTCCACCCAAAAAGATACGTTACGGTTCATTGTTTGAATACGACCTTTTTATGACACATTACAATACCCCCCCAATGAGAGGTTTTCTGCCGAAACAGAAAAACTCTCATTGCTAAACCCTAAGAGGATCGGAGAGGATATGGCGCCAACAACCCCCTTTTAATTCTTAACACATCATGGGTAAACTACCCCCCTAGCTAAGCGACTATGGCTGCCCCCGAACGAGATTACTGGACTTCTCTGTGCGAGATCCCAACACCATAAAATCGGAAAGATACTCACCAGAGTACCACCTAACCTCAACTCATTCCATCAAAAAATCAAAGACTGGCCTTATACCATAACAGATCCTCAACTGATATGCTGGGTGCGTACACATACTCAAAACTAAATCAAACAAATCAGAATAAATCATTTAAATTCTGTTCAAAAAATTAATCTAAGTCCAATATCAAAGATTCATATTCCCATTAATTTCATCATCTCCTTCCATTTACTCTCAAAATTTCAAAATATCTAAAATGAATTTACAACTCTTCTTAATTAGCTACCAACAATCATAATAAATGAAATAAATTGAATACCTTATTAAATCATAAATTCCCTTATCGTTAAATTTGCTTACAACACATATAATATGAACAATATAAATCAGTTAATCCATTAACATATAATCAACAATATATCCTGAACATCAAAACACAATCTGTACTTCAAGCAGAATTTTTTTTTTATAAGACTGTAATAAAATGTAATAATGTTTTATTAACCCTATATTCTGACAATAAAAGAAAATTATAAAATAAAATATAACTTGAACTTACATGGATTATTAAACGAACATATGAATTGGTTATATTGACCATTATACAGTTCGTACCAGTCATCAACTGAGCCCTCTTGGTTCACTACACCAATCTATATAATGAAAAATACACAACATATGTTTATAATTTTTACACTCTAACATAGTAAAAATAGTAACATTATAAAACATAGTACACTCATAATTAACATTGTTGTTGTTACCTTAAAATAAACAATTCGCATTTAAGTTTGATCAGAAATTACACACCTTGCAGCTTTAATTTTATTTTCAACTTCTATTAAATCTTTTACTTGTTTCATTTATTATTACATTTTAACTATGATTTTCTATTTAGCATTTTCATCATTTATTGGTTTGGGTGATTCTCCGTTATTCATCATAATTCGATTTACCAAATGGGTATTTAAATATAATCTTACCCCCCTTTTTACCTCTACCCACCATTAACAGATTTGTATAGTATGACACCCATCTCTCCACAATATTTACCAATAATTCTCTAACTCCACTTAAATCATTCTCCACTTATAACAAAATACCCGATACCCTCTTTGTACTTAGGATGTGTTTTCCCTCTCTACGCTCATTCCCTTATTGGTTCCTGGCCCTTTCCCAGGTAACTCCGCCAAACTCAATTTAAAACTATTCCCACCCGCCATAACGCCTGTCGTTAAGGACTCCTTACCACACCACTCTCTTTACAAAATATCTCCATCATCTATTTACTCTCCAATTACATTACTCCCATTACTCTACATGTATACACTATCGCTAATGTGTCCCTACTATTACCCTGTTTCTGTGTTACTTATATTCCAAAACCTTATTCTGTCTAACACCCATTTAAACTTACCTTTGACCAACTTAAATGCCTTATTGATATAATTATTATCACCCAAACATTTTACAACATTTTACATTTCCTCATTTACTATTTATTATCATATTCCAATCATATAAAATCACTTAAATTCATTATCAAAATTTATTACCACATTTAAATCAATTAATTCATTTGCAATTTCTTTAATTCAATCAATTATTTGAACACAACATTACTTCAATTACCTTCTTCCAAAACAATTGCAATTCATTTATTACAAACTCTCATTATTTATTTAGTCTGCTCAAAGCTTATTATTATTATTATTATTATTACATCAATTTCTACTACATACACATTGTTTACATAAAGCACACTTTACAACATAGACACAATTAATTTCACTATAAATTTATTTACAATTTTTTGTCATTATTTTTCCGTTTACCACACCTCATTTCCTAATTTAGCCAGGTCATTACCATAAACTAAAATATTTAAAATTTCCATTCACTTATTTTTTATTTAACCCCCATCATCATATAATAGTCTGGTGTATTTATAACACAAATCATTCTTATCTACATACATTACATTATAATTATTATTGTAATGACTATTTTCGTTAATTATATTGACATAGTAATTAACTACATTTTTGTCTCCCATTAATTCATAAAGCCCATCCACATTGGTAATTTCAGTCCAGTCTCCATCAGTATTTTTGTTAACATAAGGTAAGTTATTTTATCATCATATTCCTCCACTACATCCCTCGCAACCTCAGGTAAGAGTCTATCATTTACAATAGTATCATCAAAATAATCATCTATCTCTATTTCACAAGGTAAGTCAATTTTCTCTCCTCTCTCAATGTCTAAACTCTGCACTAACATTTCATAACCTCTATTAATCTCAAAAATCTCTATCTCTCTCTCATCACAATACCTCTCACAACCCCACTGACCTATTTCGTACCACGCAAAGGGCACAACAAACGTATTATACGTCTTGGCACTTCCAAGGACACCACAAAAAATTAAGGGACTATTTTGAGACACCATGTCTCCCACACAACTACCGGAGGAAACCTTGTCCTCATAACACCACGGTGAAAACCCTGTTTCACTATATACTTGGGGAAAATTTGCCCTTTGCCCACCTAACCTCTCTTCGCACACACTCCCCATTTTCTCAACACTTTCTCTGTTCACCACCTTACTCTCTAACACCACGTTTTTAATTATACCACTGTTATCACTCGTTAACTCATCATTATAATTATCGCTACTAACCTTGTCTACCGCCACCTGTTTTGCATCTAAACTACCACCACTACTGTTAATACATATATCTCCGTTATTTTCGTTTGTGTTGCTCTTACCTGTATTCATTCCCCACACTCCCATTCTCTCAATATTTCGTTCTAATTTGCTAACGTTACTGGTAAATATCCCATTGGTTCTTTCACAACGCTTATTAGTTTCATTAATATCCTTTTTTAATTAATTATTTTGCATTTTTAATTCATTGAAATTACTTTCACATTTGATTTTTTGTTAGTGTATTTCATTACTCAATTTATCAAACTTATTATTCTGTTCATTAAATTTATCATTAAAATTACTATTAATTTCAGTAAGTCTACTTTCATTTTTCACATCTTGAGCTTTCATAAAATTAAATATGTCATCTAATGACAACTTTTGTACTCTACTGACTGTAGGTGTTGATTCAGCATTTATTTCGTTCATATTCATTGATTCGGTCTCGCTTACTTCAACATTTACTGAGCTCCCTGTTTCAATGTCAGTTAAGCTGACGTTTTCATCATTACTTTTATTAGTATCCATTTTTCATATTATTTAGTTTTTTACTTGTTCATAATACATATATCAATCATATTATAACATACTCTTATTTCTCTGTACTTAATTTTAATTCATATGCAACTCCCACTAACGTCTCTTACATCTGCGAGTAGGCATACCCTATACGAAATATACTTCGTACAGACAGTCCCTAGTTCGGGGGCCATTGAGATATTTCAACTTATTCAACAGTTTATGAAAGAAATATAAGTGTATTTTTAACATTATTCTCAATTCTCATAATTCTTACCTGTTCGGGGTCCAGGATCCTTATACACGAACTCACCGTCTGTAAGAGAGGTTACTGGGTTTGTTACTCAATAAACACGCTGTTATACTACATTAATCAGCTCTGTTTATTATTCGCTTGCAACATTTATTATAAACTTAATTTAGAGTTACTTAGTGTCCTTTTTTATTTCTCAAAACTATTAATGTTCAACTTAAATATCTTATCTTCTAAAAATTAAAAAACAAATCTTTACGCTACTTGAACACTGGTAAACATTGTACTAACTACTTTCAAACCTTAACAAATATTAACTAAGTTATGTTGAGACAACCCAGCTTGCTCACTCACTCATTCATTCCTCATACTTTTTATATTGTTTCCCTTAAAGAAAAGAAAACTAGAGCTCTTTATTAAATAAATTTCCCCATTGAGTTGAATTAAAAATGTGGTTTCTACTTCTCTGGCTGTGTCCAACACGTGCGGTTATTAGTCTGTTTCTGTTCGTAAACTGGTTCGTCCGAAAAAGTTTTCTGCTGGTTAATTTGATTCACTGATTAAAAAATATTTGATTCACTATTTATCACATTCTAGTTGACTCACATTTTTAGTAATTTTATCAAAATTAGGCCCACGAGCCTATGTGTTCACCCGGCCGTGGTTACGGCTGAGCGGCGAGTGCCTTGTTAATGAAAAGGAAAGCACTGCCTTCAAGCTGCGATCTTCTCGTCGTCGTACACAACGTATGGACTTTCTATGAGCCCCAGGAGCTAATGATGTTAAACGGTGACGATATAAGAGGCTTAGGTGGGTGGAACCTCTACTTGATTTCCTCCGTCTCCAGAGCACATGGCCCGACAATCTCTCTGCTTCGCCATTTTCGTAGCGTCGGTTTGTCCTGTTATGCGTAGAAGCTGCGCCCTGACGAGTGTATGCGCGTATCATACGTGACAAACATTGAGTTTACAAACAAGTAGTGCATTCTCCAACTACACTCCACCCAAAAAGATACGTTACGGTTCATTGTTTGAATACGACCTTTTTATGACACATTACAATACCCCCCCAATGAGAGGTTTTCTGCCGAAACAGAAAAACTCTCATTGCTAAACCCTAAGAGGATCGGAGAGGATATGGCGCCAACAACCCCCTTTTAATTCTTAACACATCATGGGTAAACTACCCCCCTAGCTAAGCGACTATGGCTGCCCCCGAACGAGATTACTGGACTTCTCTGTGCGAGATCCCAACACCATAAAATCGGAAAGATACTCACCAGAGTACCACCTAACCTCAACTCATTCCATCAAAAAATCAAAGACTGGCCTTATACCATAACAGATCCTCAACTGATATGCTGGGTGCGTACACATACTCAAAACTAAATCAAACAAATCAGAATAAATCATTTAAATTCTGTTCAAAAAATTAATCTAAGTCCAATATCAAAGATTCATATTCCCATTAATTTCATCATCTCCTTCCATTTACTCTCAAAATTTCAAAATATCTAAAATGAATTTACAACTCTTCTTAATTAGCTACCAACAATCATAATAAATGAAATAAATTGAATACCTTATTAAATCATAAATTCCCTTATCGTTAAATTTGCTTACAACACATATAATATGAACAATATAAATCAGTTAATCCATTAACATATAATCAACAATATATCCTGAACATCAAAACACAATCTGTACTTCAAGCAGAATTTTTTTTTTATAAGACTGTAATAAAATGTAATAATGTTTTATTAACCCTATATTCTGACAATAAAAGAAAATTATAAAATAAAATATAACTTGAACTTACATGGATTATTAAACGAACATATGAATTGGTTATATTGACCATTATACAGTTCGTACCAGTCATCAACTGAGCCCTCTTGGTTCACTACACCAATCTATATAATGAAAAATACACAACATATGTTTATAATTTTTACACTCTAACATAGTAAAAATAGTAACATTATAAAACATAGTACACTCATAATTAACATTGTTGTTGTTACCTTAAAATAAACAATTCGCATTTAAGTTTGATCAGAAATTACACACCTTGCAGCTTTAATTTTATTTTCAACTTCTATTAAATCTTTTACTTGTTTCATTTATTATTACATTTTAACTATGATTTTCTATTTAGCATTTTCATCATTTATTGGTTTGGGTGATTCTCCGTTATTCATCATAATTCGATTTACCAAATGGGTATTTAAATATAATCTTACCCCCCTTTTTACCTCTACCCACCATTAACAGATTTGTATAGTATGACACCCATCTCTCCACAATATTTACCAATAATTCTCTAACTCCACTTAAATCATTCTCCACTTATAACAAAATACCCGATACCCTCTTTGTACTTAGGATGTGTTTTCCCTCTCTACGCTCATTCCCTTATTGGTTCCTGGCCCTTTCCCAGGTAACTCCGCCAAACTCAATTTAAAACTATTCCCACCCGCCATAACGCCTGTCGTTAAGGACTCCTTACCACACCACTCTCTTTACAAAATATCTCCATCATCTATTTACTCTCCAATTACATTACTCCCATTACTCTACATGTATACACTATCGCTAATGTGTCCCTACTATTACCCTGTTTCTGTGTTACTTATATTCCAAAACCTTATTCTGTCTAACACCCATTTAAACTTACCTTTGACCAACTTAAATGCCTTATTGATATAATTATTATCACCCAAACATTTTACAACATTTTACATTTCCTCATTTACTATTTATTATCATATTCCAATCATATAAAATCACTTAAATTCATTATCAAAATTTATTACCACATTTAAATCAATTAATTCATTTGCAATTTCTTTAATTCAATCAATTATTTGAACACAACATTACTTCAATTACCTTCTTCCAAAACAATTGCAATTCATTTATTACAAACTCTCATTATTTATTTAGTCTGCTCAAAGCTTATTATTATTATTATTATTATTACATCAATTTCTACTACATACACATTGTTTACATAAAGCACACTTTACAACATAGACACAATTAATTTCACTATAAATTTATTTACAATTTTTTGTCATTATTTTTCCGTTTACCACACCTCATTTCCTAATTTAGCCAGGTCATTACCATAAACTAAAATATTTAAAATTTCCATTCACTTATTTTTTATTTAACCCCCATCATCATATAATAGTCTGGTGTATTTATAACACAAATCATTCTTATCTACATACATTACATTATAATTATTATTGTAATGACTATTTTCGTTAATTATATTGACCTAGTAATTAACTACATTTTTGTCTCCCATTAATTCATAAAGCCCATCCACATTGGTAATTTCAGTCCAGTCTCCATCAGTATTTTTGGTTAACATAAGGTAAGTTATTTTATCATCATATTCCTCCACTACATCCCTCGCAACCTCAGGTAAGAGTCTATCATTTACAATAGTATCATCAAAATAATCATCTATCTCTATTTCACAAGGTAAGTCAATTTTCTCTCCTCTCTCAATGTCTAAACTCTGCACTAACATTTCATAACCTCTATTAATCTCAAAAATCTCTATCTCACTCTCATCACAATACCTCTCACAACCCCACTGACCTATTTCGTACCACGCAAAGGGCACAACAAACTTATTATACGTCTTGGCACTTCCAAGGACACCACAAAAAATTAAGGGACTATTTTGAGACACCATGTCTCCCACACAACTACCGGAGGAAACCTTGCCCACATAACACCACGGTGAAAACCCTGTTTCACTATATACTTGGGAAAAATTTGCCCTTTGCCCACGTAACCTCTCTTCACACACACTCCCCATTTTCTCAACACTTTCTCTGTTCACCACCTTACTCTCTAACACCACGTTTTTAATTATACCACTGTTATCACTCGTTAACTCATCATTATAATTATCGCTACTAACCTTGTCTACCGCCACCTGTTTTGCATCTAAACTACCACCACTACTGTTAATACATATATCTCCGTTATTTTCGTTTGTGTTGCTCTTACCTGTATTCATTCCCCACACTCCCATTCTCTCAATATTTCGTTCTAATTTGCTAACGTTACTGGTAAATATCCCATTGGTTCTTTCACAACGCTTATTAGTTTCATTAATATCCTTTTTTAATTAATTATTTTGCATTTTTAATTCATTGAAATTACTTTCACATTTGATTTTTTGTTAGTGTATTTCATTACTCAATTTATCAAACTTATTATTCTGTTCATTAAATTTATCATTAAAATTACTATTAATTTCAGTAAGTCTACTTTCATTTTTCACATCTTGAGCTTTCATAAAATTAAATATGTCATCTAATGACAACTTTTGTACTCTACTGACTGTAGGTGTTGATTCAGCATTTATTTCGTTCATATTCATTGATTCGGTCTCGCTTACTTCAACATTTACTGAGCTCCCTGTTTCAATGTCAGTTAAGCTGACGTTTTCATCATTACTTTTATTAGTATCCATTTTTCATATTATTTAGTTTTTTACTTGTTCATAATACATATATCAATCATATTATAACATACTCTTATTTCTCTGTACTTAATTTTAATTCATATGCAACTCCCACTAACGTCTCTTACATCTGCGAGTAGGCATACCCTATACGAAATATACTTCGTACAGACAGTCCCTAGTTCGGGGGCCATTGAGATATTTCAACTTATTCAACAGTTTATGAAAGAAATATAAGTGTATTTTTAACATTATTCTCAATTCTCATAATTCTTACCTGTTCGGGGTCCAGGATCCTTATACACGAACTCACCGTCTGTAAGAGAGGTTACTGGGTTTGTTACTCAATAAACACGCTGTTATACTACATTAATCAGCTCTGTTTATTATTCGCTTGCAACATTTATTATAAACTTAATTTAGAGTTACTTAGTGTCCTTTTTTATTTCTCAAAACTATTAATGTTCAACTTAAATATCTTATCTTCTAAAAATTAAAAAACAAATCTTTACGCTACTTGAACACTGGTAAACATTGTACTAACTACTTTCAAACCTTAACAAATATTAACTAAGTTATGTTGAGACAACCCAGCTTGCTCACTCACTCATTCATTCCTCATACTTTTTATATTGTTTCCCTTAAAGAAAAGAAAACTAGAGCTCTTTATTAAATAAATTTCCCCATTGAGTTGAATTAAAAATGTGGTTTCTACTTCTCTGGCTGTGTCCAACACGTGCGGTTATTAGTCTGTTTCTGTTCGTAAACTGGTTCGTCCGAAAAAGTTTTCTGCTGGTTAATTTGATTCACTGATTAAAAAATATTTGATTCACTATTTATCACATTCTAGTTGACTCACATTTTTAGTAATTTTATCAAAATTAGGCCCACGAGCCTATGTGTTCACCCGGCCGTGGTTACGGCTGAGCGGCGAGTGCCTTGTTAATGAAAAGGAAAGCACTGCCTTCAAGCTGCGATCTTCTCGTCGTCGTACACAACGTATGGACTTTCTATGAGCCCCAGGAGCTAATGATGTTAAACGGTGACGATATAAGAGGCTTAGGTGGGTGGAACCTCTACTTGATTTCCTCCGTCTCCAGAGCACATGGCCCGACAATCTCTCTGCTTCGCCATTTTCGTAGCGTCGGTTTGTCCTGTTATGCGTAGAAGCTGCGCCCTGACGAGTGTATGCGCGTATCATACGTGACAAACATTGAGTTTACAAACAAGTAGTGCATTCTCCAACTACACTCCACCCAAAAAGATACGTTACGGTTCATTGTTTGAATACGACCTTTTTATGACACATTACAATACCCCCCCAATGAGAGGTTTTCTGCCGAAACAGAAAAACTCTCATTGCTAAACCCTAAGAGGATCGGTGAGGATATGGCGCCAACAACCCCCTTTTAATTCTTAACACATCATGGGTAAACTACCCCCCTAGCTAAGCGACTATGGCTGCCCCCGAACGAGATTACTGGACTTCTCTGTGCGAGATCCCAACACCATAAAATCGGAAAGATACTCACCAGAGTACCACCTAACCTCAACTCATTCCATCAAAAAATCAAAGACTGGCCTTATACCATAACAGATCCTCAACTGATATGCTGGGTGCGTACACATACTCAAAACTAAATCAAACAAATCAGAATAAATCATTTAAATTCTGTTCAAAAAATTAATCTAAGTCCAATATCAAAGATTCATATTCCCATTAATTTCATCATCTCCTTCCATTTACTCTCAAAATTTCAAAATATCTAAAATGAATTTACAACTCTTCTTAATTAGCTACCAACAATCATAATAAATGAAATAAATTGAATACCTTATTAAATCATAAATTCCCTTATCGTTAAATTTGCTTACAACACATATAATATGAACAATATAAATCAGTTAATCCATTAACATATAATCAACAATATATCCTGAACATCAAAACACAATCTGTACTTCAAGCAGAATTTTTTTTTTATAAGACTGTAATAAAATGTAATAATGTTTTATTAACCCTATATTCTGACAATAAAAGAAAATTATAAAATAAAATATAACTTGAACTTACATGGATTATTAAACGAACATATGAATTGGTTATATTGACCATTATACAGTTCGTACCAGTCATCAACTGAGCCCTCTTGGTTCACTACACCAATCTATATAATGAAAAATACACAACATATGTTTATAATTTTTACACTCTAACATAGTAAAAATAGTAACATTATAAAACATAGTACACTCATAATTAACATTGTTGTTGTTACCTTAAAATAAACAATTCGCATTTAAGTTTGATCAGAAATTACACACCTTGCAGCTTTAATTTTATTTTCAACTTCTATTAAATCTTTTACTTGTTTCATTTATTATTACATTTTAACTATGATTTTCTATTTAGCATTTTCATCATTTATTGGTTTGGGTGATTCTCCGTTATTCATCATAATTCGATTTACCAAATGGGTATTTAAATATAATCTTACCCCCCTTTTTACCTCTACCCACCATTAACAGATTTGTATAGTATGACACCCATCTCTCCACAATATTTACCAATAATTCTCTAACTCCACTTAAATCATTCTCCACTTATAACAAAATACCCGATACCCTCTTTGTACTTAGGATGTGTTTTCCCTCTCTACGCTCATTCCCTTATTGGTTCCTGGCCCTTTCCCAGGTAACTCCGCCAAACTCAATTTAAAACTATTCCCACCCGCCATAACGCCTGTCGTTAAGGACTCCTTACCACACCACTCTCTTTACAAAATATCTCCATCATCTATTTACTC
Source organism: Magicicada septendecula (assembly GCA_034769895.1). Lineage (NCBI taxonomy): Eukaryota > Metazoa > Arthropoda > Insecta > Hemiptera > Cicadidae > Magicicada > Magicicada septendecula. The sequence goes on from CM068367.1 coordinate 454,979,085, forward strand.
TCCAATTACATTACTCCCATTACTCTACATGTATACACTATCGCTAATGTGTCCCTACTATTACCCTGTTTCTGTGTTACTTATATTCCAAAACCTTATTCTGTCTAACACCCATTTAAACTTACCTTTGACCAACTTAAATGCCTTATTGATATAATTATTATCACCCAAACATTTTACAACATTTTACATTTCCTCATTTACTATTTATTATCATATTCCAATCATATAAAATCACTTAAATTCATTATCAAAATTTATTACCACATTTAAATCAATTAATTCATTTGCAATTTCTTTAATTCAATCAATTATTTGAACACAACATTACTTCAATTACCTTCTTCCAAAACAATTGCAATTCATTTATTACAAACTCTCATTATTTATTTAGTCTGCTCAAAGCTTATTATTATTATTATTATTATTACATCAATTTCTACTACATACACATTGTTTACATAAAGCACACTTTACAACATAGACACAATTAATTTCACTATAAATTTATTTACAATTTTTTGTCATTATTTTTCCGTTTACCACACCTCATTTCCTAATTTAGCCAGGTCATTACCATAAACTAAAATATTTAAAATTTCCATTCACTTATTTTTTATTTAACCCCCATCATCATATAATAGTCTGGTGTATTTATAACACAAATCATTCTTATCTACATACATTACATTATAATTATTATTGTAATGACTATTTTCGTTAATTATATTGACATAGTAATTAACTACATTTTTGTCTCCCATTAATTCATAAAGCCCATCCACATTGGTAATTTCAGTCCAGTCTCCATCAGTATTTTTGGTTAACATAAGGTAAGTTATTTTATCATCATATTCCTCCACTACATCCCTCGCAACCTCAGGTAAGAGTCTATCATTTACAATAGTATCATCAAAATAATCATCTATCTCTATTTCACAAGGTAAGTCAATTTTCTCTCCTCTCTCAATGTCTAAACTCTGCACTAACATTTCATAACCTCTATTAATCTCAAAAATCTCTATCTCACTCTCATCACAATACCTCTCACAACCCCACTGACCTATTTCGTACCACGCAAAGGGCACAACAAACTTATTATACGTCTTGGCACTTCCAAGGACACCACAAAAAATTAAGGGACTATTTTGAGACACCATGTCTCCCACACAACTACCGGAGGAAACCTTGCCCACATAACACCACGGTGAAAACCCTGTTTCACTATATACTTGGGAAAAATTTGCCCTTTGCCCACCTAATCTCTCTTCACACACACTCCCCATTTTCTCAACACTTTCTCTGTTCACCACCTTACTCTCTAACACCACGTTTTTAATTATACCACTGTTATCACTCGTTAACTCATCATTATAATTATCGCTACTAACCTTGTCTACCGCCACCTGTTTTGCATCTAAACTACCACCACTACTGTTAATACATATGTCTCCGTTATTTTCGTTTGTGTTGCTCTTACCTGTATTCATTCCCCACACTCCCATTCTCTCAATATTTCGTTCTAATTTGCTAACGTTACTGGTAAATATCCCATTGGTTCTTTCACAACGCTTATTAGTTTCATTAATATCCTTTTTTAATTAATTATTTTGCATTTTTAATTCATTGAAATGACTTTCACATTTGATTTTTTGTTAGTGTATTTCATTACTCAATGTATCAAACTTATTATTCTGTTCATTAAATTTATCATTAAAATTACTATTAATTTCAGTAAGTCTACTTTCATTTTTCACATCTTGAGCTTTTATAAAATTAAATATGTCATCTAATGACAACTTTTGTACTCTACTGACTGTAGGTGTTGATTCAGCATTTATTTCGTTCATATTCATTGATTCGGTCTCGCTTACTTCAACATTTACTGAGCTCCCTGTTTCAATGTCAGTTAAGCTGACGTTTTCATCATTACTTTTATTAGTATCCGTTTTTCATATTATTTAGTTTTTTACTTGTTCATAATACATATATCAATCACATTATAACATACTCTTATTTCTCTGTACTTAATTTTAATTCATATGCAACTCCCACTAACGTCTCTTACATCTGCGAGTAGGCATACCCTATACGAAATATACTTCGTACAGACAGTCCCTAGTTCGGGGGCCATTGAGATATTTCAACTTATTCAACAGTTTATGAAAGAAATATAAGTGTATTTTTAACATTATTCTCAATTCTCATAATTCTTACCTGTTCGGGGTCCAGGATCCTTTTACACGAACTCACCGTCTGTAAGAGAGGTTACTGGGTTTGTTACTCAATAAACACGCTGTTATACTACATTAATCAGCTCTGTTTATTATTCGCTTGCAACATTTATTATAAACTTAATGTAGAGTTACTTAGTGTCCTTTTTTATTTCTCAAAACTATTAATGTTCAACTTAAATATCTTATCTTCTAAAAATTAAAAAACAAATCTTTACGCTACTTGAACACTGGTAAACATTGTACTAACTACTTTCAAACCTTAACAAATATTAACTAAGTTATGTTGAGACAACCCAGCTTGCTCACTCACTCATTCATTCCTCATACTTTTTATATTGTTTCCCTTAAAGAAAAGAAAACTAAAGCTCTTTATTAAATAAATTTCCCCATTGAGTTGAATTAAAAATGTGGTTTCTACTTCTCTGGCTGTGTCCAACACGTGCGGTTATTAGTCTGTTTCTGTTCGTAAACTGGTTCGTCCGAAAAAGTTTTCTGCTGGTTAATTTGATTCACTGATTAAAAAATATTTGATTCACTATTTATCACATTCTACTTGACTCACATTTTTAGTAATTTTATCAAAATTAGGCCCACGAGCCTATGTGTTCACCCGGCCGTGGTTACGGCTGAGCGGCGAGTGCCTTGTTAATGAAAAGGAAAGCACTGCCTTCAAGCTGCGATCTTTTCGTCGTCGTACACAACGTATGGACTTTCTATGAGCCCCAGGAGCTAATGATGTTAAACGGTGACGATATAAGAGGCTTAGGTGGGTGGAACCTCTACTTGATTTCCTCCGTCTCCAGAGCACATGGCCCGACAATCTCTCTGCTTCGCCATTTTCGTAGCGTCGGTTTGTCCTGTTATGCGTAGAAGCTGCACCCTGACGAGTGTATGCGCGTATCATACGTGACAAACATTGAGTTTACAAACAAGTAGTGCATTCTCCAACTACACTCCACCCAAAAAGATACGTTACGGTTCATTGTTTGAATACGACCTTTTTATGACACATTACAATACCCCCCCAATGAGAGGTTTTCTGCCGAAACAGAAAAACTCTCATTGCTAAACCCTAAGAGGATCGGTGAGGATATGGCGCCAACAACCCCCTTTTAATTCTTAACACATCATGGGTAAACTACCCCCCTAGCTAAGCGACTATGGCTGCCCCCGAACGAGATTACTGGACTTCTCTGTGCGAGATCCCAACACCATAAAATCGGAAAGATACTCACCAGAGTACCACCTAACCTCAACTCATTCCATCAAAAAATCAAAGACTGGCCTTATACCATAACAGATCCTCAACTGATATGCTGGGTGCGTACACATACTCAAAACTAAATCAAACAAATCAGAATAAATCATTTAAATTCTGTTCAAAAAATTAATCTAAGTCCAATATCAAAGATTCATATTCCCATTAATTTCATCATCTCCTTCCATTTACTCTCAAAATTTCAAAATATCTAAAATGAATTTACAACTCTTCTTAATTAGCTACCAACAATCATAATAAATGAAATAAATTGAATACCTTATTAAATCATAAATTCCCTTATCGTTAAATTTGCTTACAACACATATAATATGAACAATATAAATCAGTTAATCCATTAACATATAATCAACAATATATCCTGAACATCAAAACACAATCTGTACTTCAAGCAGAATTTTTTTTTTATAAGACTGTAATAAAATGTAATAATGTTTTATTAACCCTATATTCTGACAATAAAAGAAAATTATAAAATAAAATATAACTTGAACTTACATGGATTATTAAACGAACATATGAATTGGTTATATTGACCATTATACAGTTCATACCAGTCATCAACTGAGCCCTCTTGGTCAGGTGAATGACCTTACCCTAGATACACTACACCAATCTATACAATGAAAAATACACAACATATGTTTATAATTTTTACACTCTAACATAGTAAAAATAGTAACATTATAAAACATAGTACACTCATAATTAACATTGTTGTTGTTACCTTAAAATAAACAATTCGCATTTAAGTTTGATCAGAAATTACACACCTTGCAGCTTTAATTTTATTTTCAACTTCTATTAAATCTTTTACTTGTTTCATTTATTATTACATTTTAACTATGATTTTCTATTTAGCATTTTCATCATTTATTGGTTTGGGTGATTCTCCGTTATTCATCATAATTCGATTTACCAAATGGGTATTTAAATATAATCTTACCCCTTCTTACCTCTACCCACCATTAACAGATTTGTATAGTATGACACCCATCTCTCCAAAATATTTACCAATAATTCTCTAACTCCACTTAAATCATTCTCCACTTATAACAAAATACCCGATACCCTCTTTGTACTTAGGATGTTTGTTACCTCCCTACGCTCATTCCCTTATTGGTTCATGGCCCTTTCCCAGGTAACTCCGCCAAACCCAATTTAAAACTATTCCCACCCGCCATAACGCCTGTCGTTAAGCACTCCTTACCACACCACTCTCTTTACAAAATATCTCCATCATCTATTTACTCTCCAATTACATTACTCCCATTACTCTACATGTATACACTATCGCTACTGTGTCCCTACTATTACCCTGTTTCTGTGTTACTTATATTCCAAAACCTTATTCTGTCTAACACCCATTTAAACTTACCTTTGACCAACTTAAATGCCTTATTGATATAACTATTATCACCCAAACATTTTACAACATTTTACATTTCCTCATTTACTATTTATTATCATATTCCAATCATATAAAATCACTTAAATTCATTATCAAAATTTATTACCACCTTTAAATCAATTAATTCATTTGCAATTTCATTAATTCAATCAATTATTTAAACACAACATTACTTCAATTACCTTCTTCCAAAACAATTGCAATTCATTTATTACAAACTCTCATTATTTATTTAGTCTGCTCAAAGCTTATTATTATTATTATTACATCAATTTCTACTACATACACATTGTTTACATAAAGCACACTTTACAACATAGACACAATTAATTTCACTATAAATTTATTTACAATTTTTTGTCATTATTTTTCCGTTTACCACACCTCATTTCCTAATTTAGCCAGGTCATTACCATAAACTAAAATATTTAAAATTTCCATTCACTTATTTTTTATTTAACCCCCATCATCATATAATAGTCTGGTGTATTTATAACACAAATCATTCTTATCTACATACATTACATTATAATTATTATTGTAATGACTACTTTCGTTAATTATATTGACATAGTAATTAACTACATTTTTGTCTCCCATTAATTCATAAAGCTCATCCACATTGGTAATTTCAGTCCAGTCTCCATCAGTATTTTTGTTAACATAAGGTAAGTTATTTTATCATCATATTCCTCCACTACATCCCTCGCAACCTCAGGTAAGAGTCTATCATTTACAATAGTATCATCAAAATAATCATCTATCTCTATTTCACAAGGTAAGTCAATTTTCTCTCCTCTCTCAATGTCTAAACTCTGCACTAACATTTCATAACCTCTATTAATCTCAAAAATCTCTATCTCTCTCTTATCACAATACCTCTCACAACCCCACTGACCTATTTCGTACCACGCAAAGGGCACAACAAACGTATTATACGTCTTGGCACTTCCAAGGACACCACAAAAAATTAAGGGACTATTTTGAGACACCATGTCTCCCACACAACTACCGGAGGAAACCTTGTCCTCATAACACCACGGTGAAAACCCTGTTTCACTATATACTTGGGGAAAATTTGCCCTTTGCCCACCTAACCTCTCTTCGCACACACTCCCCATTTTCTCAACACTTTCTCTGTTCACCACCTTACTCTCTAACACCACGTTTTTAATTATACCACTGTTATCACTCGTTAACTCATCATTATAATTATCGCTACTAACCTTAACTACCGCCACCTGTTTTGGATCTAAACTACCACCACTACTGTTAATACATATATCTCCGTTATTTTCGTTTGTGTTGCTCTTACCTGTATTCATTCCCCACACTCCCATTCTCTCAATATTTCGTTCTAATTTGCTAACGTTACTGGTAAATATCCCATTGGTTCTTTCACAACGCTTATTAGTTTCATTAATATCCTTTTTTAATTAATTATTTTGCATTTTTAATTCATTGAAATTACTTTCACATTTGATTTTTTGTTAGTGTATTTCATTACTCAATTTATCAAACTTATTATTCTGTTCATTAAATTTATCATTAAAATTACTATTAATTTCAGTAAGTCTACTTTCATTTTTCACATCTTGAGCTTTCATAAAATTAAATATGTCATCTAATGACAACTTTTGTACTCTACTGACTGTAGGTGTTGATTCAGCATTTATTTCGTTCATATTCATTGATTCGGTCTCGCTTACTTCAACATTTACTGAGCTCCCTGTTTCAATGTCAGTTAAGCTGACGTTTTCATCATTACTTTTATTAGTATCCATTTTTCATATTATTTAGTTTTTTACTTGTTCATAATACATATATCAATCATATTATAACATACTCTTATTTCTCTGTACTTAATTTTAATTCATATGCAACTCCCACTAACGTCTCTTACATCTGCGAGTAGGCATACCCTATACGAAATATACTTCGTACAGACAGTCCCTAGTTCGGGGGCCATTGAGATATTTCAACTTATTCAACAGTTTATGAAAGAAATATAAGTGTATTTTTAACATTATTCTCAATTCTCATAATTCTTACCTGTTCGGGGTCCAGGATCATTTTACACGAACTCACCGTCTGTAAGAGAGGTTACTGGGTTTGTTACTCAATAAACACGCTGTTATACTACATTAATCAGCTCTGTTTATTATTCGCTTGCAACATTTATTATAAACTTAATTTAGAGTTACTTAGTGTCCTTTTTTATTTCTCAAAACTATTAATGTTCAACTTAAATATCTTATCTTCTAAAAATTAAAAAACAAATCTTTACGCTACTTGAACACTGGTAAACATTGTACTAACTACTTTCAAACCTTAACAAATATTAACTAAGTTATGTTGAGACAACCCAGCTTGCTCACTCACTCATTCATTCCTCATACTTTTTATATTGTTTCCCTTAAAGAAAAGAAAACTAGAGCTCTTTATTAAATAAATTTCCCCATTGAGTTGAATTAAAAATGTGGTTTCTACTTCTCTGGCTGTGTCCAACACGTGCGGTTATTAGTCTGTTTCTGTTCGTAAACTGGTTCGTCCGAAAAAGTTTTCTGCTGGTTAATTTGATTCACTGATTAAAAAATATTTGATTCACTATTTATCACATTCTAGTTGACTCACATTTTTAGTAATTTTATCAAAATTAGGCCCACGAGCCTATGTGTTCACCCGGCCGTGGTTACGGCTGAACGGCGAGTGCCTTGTTAATGAAAAGGAAAGCACTGCCTTCAAGCTGCGATCTTCTCGTCGTCGTACACAACGTATGGACTTTCTATGAGCCCCAGGAGCTAATGATGTTAAACGGTGACGATATAAGAGGCTTAGGTGGGTGGAACCTCTACTTGATTTCCTCCGTCTCCAGAGCACATGGCCCGACAATCTCTCTGCTTCGCCATTTTCGTAGCGTCGGTTTGTCCTGTTATGCGTAGAAGCTGCGCCCTGACGAGTGTATGCGCGTATCATACGTGACAAACATTGAGTTTACAAACAAGTAGTGCATTCTCCAACTACACTCCACCCAAAAAGATACGTTACGGTTCATTGTTTGAATACGACCTTTTTATGACACATTACAATACCCCCCCCCAATGAGAGGTTTTCTGCCGAAACAGAAAAACTCTCATTGCTAAACCCTAAGAGGATCGGTGAGGATATGGCGCCAACAACCCCCTTTTAATTCTTAACACATCATGGGTAAACTACCCCCCTAGCTAAGCGACTATGGCTGCCCCCGAACGAGATTACTGGACTTCTCTGTGCGAGATCCCAACACCATAAAATCGGAAAGATACTCACCAGAGTACCACCTAACCTCAACTCATTCCATCAAAAAATCAAAGACTGGCCTTATACCATAACAGATCCTCAACTGATATGCTGGGTGCGTACACATACTCAAAACTAAATCAAACAAATCAGAATAAATCATTTAAATTCTGTTCAAAAAATTAATCTAAGTCCAATATCAAAGATTCATATTCCCATTAATTTCATCATCTCCTTCCATTTACTCTCAAAATTTCAAAATATCTAAAATGAATTTACAACTCTTCTTAATTAGCTACCAACAATCATAATAAATGAAATAAATTGAATACCTTATTAAATCATAAATTCCCTTATCGTTAAATTTGCTTACAACACATATAATATGAACAATATAAATCAGTTAATCCATTAACATATAATCAACAATATATCCTGAACATCAAAACACAATCTGTACTTCAAGCAGAATTTTTTTTTTATAAGACTGTAATAAAATGTAATAATGTTTTATTAACCCTATATTCTGACAATAAAAGAAAATTATAAAATAAAATATAACTTGAACTTACATGGATTATTAAACGAACATATGAATTGGTTATATTGACCATTATACAGTTCGTACCAGTCATCAACTGAGCCCTCTTGGTTCACTACACCAATCTATATAATGAAAAATACACAACATATGTTTATAATTTTTACACTCTAACATAGTAAAAATAGTAACATTATAAAACATAGTACACTCATAATTAACATTGTTGTTGTTACCTTAAAATAAACAATTCGCATTTAAGTTTGATCAGAAATTACACACCTTGCAGCTTTAATTTTATTTTCAACTTCTATTAAATCTTTTACTTGTTTCATTTATTATTACATTTTAACTATGATTTTCTATTTAGCATTTTCATCATTTATTGGTTTGGGTGATTCTCCGTTATTCATCATAATTCGATTTACCAAATGGGTATTTAAATATAATCTTACCCCCCTTTTTACCTCTACCCACCATTAACAGATTTGTATAGTATGACACCCATCTCTCCACAATATTTACCAATAATTCTCTAACTCCACTTAAATCATTCTCCACTTATAACAAAATACCCGATACCCTCTTTGTACTTAGGATGTGTGTTCCCTCCCTACGCTCATTCCCTTATTGGTTCCTGGCCCTTTCCCAGGTAACTCCGCCAAACCCAATTTAAAACTATTCCCACCCGCCATAACGCCTGTCGTTAAGGACTCCTTACCACACCACTCTCTTTACAAAATATCTCCATCATCTATTTACTCTCCAATTACATTACTCCCATTACTCTACATGTATACACTATCGCTAATGTGTCCCTACTATTACCCTGTTTCTGTGTTACTTATATTCCAAAACCTTATTCTGTCTAACACCCATTTAAACTTACCTTTGACCAACTTAAATGCCTTATTGATATAATTATTATCACCCAAACATTTTACAACATTTTACATTTCCTCATTTACTATTTATTATCATATTCCAATCATATAAAATCACTTAAATTCATTATCAAAATTTATTACCACATTTAAATCAATTAATTCATTTGCAATTTCTTTAATTCAATCAATTATTTGAACACAACATTACTTCAATTACCTTCTTCCAAAACAATTGCAATTTATTTATTACAAACTCTCATTATTTATTTAGTCTGCTCAAAGCTTATTATTATTATTATTATTATTACATCAATTTCTTCTACATACACATTGTTTACATAAAGCACACTTTACAACATAGACACAATTAATTTCACTATAAATTTATTTACAATTTTTTGTCATTATTTTTCCGTTTACCACACCTCATTTCCTAATTTAGCCAGGTCATTACCATAAACTAAAATATTTAAAATTTCCATTCACTTATTTTTTATTTAACCCCTATCATCATATAATAGTCTGGTGTATTTATAACACAAATCATTCTTATCTACATACATTACATTATAATTATTATTGTAATGACTACTTTCGTTAATTATATTGACATAGTAATTAACTACATTTTTGTCTCCCATTAATTCATAAAGCCCATCCACATTGGTAATTTCAGTCCAGTCTCCATCAGTATTTTTGGTTAACATAAGGTAAGTTATTTTATCATCATATTCCTCCACTACATCTCTCGCAACCTCAGGTAAGAGTCTATCATTTACAATAGTATCATCAAAATAATCATCTATCTCTATTTCACAAGGTAAGTCAATTTTCTCTCCTCTCTCAATGTCTAAACTCTGCACTAACATTTCATAACCTCTATTAATCTCAAAAATCTCTATCTCTCTCTCATCACAATACCTCTCACAACCCCACTGACCTATTTCGTACCACGCAAAGGGCACAACAAACGTATTATACGTCTTGGCACTTCCAAGGACACCACAAAAAATTAAGGGACTATTTTGAGACACCATGTCTCCCACACAACTACCGGAGGAAACCTTGTCCTCATAACACCACGGTGAAAACCCTGTTTCACTATATACTTGGGAAAAATTTGCCCTTTGCCCACCTAACCTCTCTTCACACACACTCCCCATTTTCTCAACACTTTCTCTGTTCACCACCTTACTCTCTAACACCACGTTTTTAATTATACCACTGTTATCACTCGTTAACTCATCATTATAATTATCGCTACTAACCTTGTCTACCGCCACCTGTTTTGCATCTAAACTACCACCACTACTGTTAATACATATATCTCCGTTATTTTCGTTTGTGTTGCTCTTACCTGTATTCATTCCCCACACTCCCATTCTCTCAATATTTCGTTCTAATTTGCAAACGTTACTGGTAAATATCCCATTGGTTCTTTCACAACGCTTATTAGTTTCATTAATATCCTTTTTTAATTAATTATTTTGCATTTTTAATTCATTGAAATTACTTTCACATTTGATTTTTTGTTAGTGTATTTCATTACTCAATGTATCAAACTTATTATTCTGTTCATTAAATTTATCATTAAAATTACTATTAATTTCAGTAAGTCTACTTTCATTTTTCACATCTTGAGCTTTTATAAAATTAAATATGTCATCTAATGACAACTTTTGTACTCTACTGACTGTAGGTGTTGATTCAGCATTTATTTCGTTCATATTCATTGATTCGGTCTCGCTTACTTCAACATTAACTGAGCTCCCTGTTTCAATGTCAGTTAAGCTGACGTTTTCATCATTACTTTTATTAGTATCCGTTTTTCATATTATTTAGTTTTTTACTTGTTCATAATACATATATCAATCATATTATAACATACTCTTATTTCTCTGTACTTAATTTTAATTCATATGCAACTCCCACTAACGTCTCTTACATCTGCGAGTAGGCATACCCTATACGAAATATACTTCGTACAGACAGTCCCTAGTTCGGGGGACATTGAGATATTTCAACTTATTCAACAGTTTATGAAAGAAATATAAGTGTATTTTTAACATTATTCTCAATTCTCATAATTCTTACCTGTTCGGGGTCCAGGATCCTTTTACACGAACTCACCGTCTGTAAGAGAGGTTACTGGGTTTGTTACTCAATAAACACGCTGTTATACTACATTAATCAGCTCTGTTTATTATTCGCTTGCAACATTTATTATAAACTTAATGTAGAGTTACTTAGTGTCCTTTTTTATTTCTCAAAACTATTAATGTTCAACTTAAATATCTTATCTTCTAAAAATTAAAAAACAAATCTTTACGCTACTTGAACACTGGTAAACATTGTACTAACTACTTTAAAACCTTAACAAATATTAACTAAGTTATGTTGAGACAACCCAGCTTGCTCACTCACTCATTCATTCCTCATACTTTTTATATTGTTTCCCTTAAAGAAAAGAAAACTAAAGCTCTTTATTAAATAAATTTCCCCATTGAGTTGAATTAAAAATGTGGTTTCTACTTCTCTGGCTGTGTCCAACACGTGCGGTTATTAGTCTGTTTCTGTTCGTAAACTGGTTCGTCCGAAAAAGTTTTCTGCTGGTTAATTTGATTCACTGATTAAAAAATATTTGATTCACTATTTATCACATTCTACTTGACTCACATTTTTAGTAATTTTATCAAAATTAGGCCCACGAGCCTATGTGTTCACCCGGCCGTGGTTACGGCTGAGCGGCGAGTGCCTTGTTAATGAAAAGGAAAGCACTGCCTTCAAGCTGCGATCTTTTCGTCGTCGTACACAACGTATGGACTTTCTATGAGCCCCAGGAGCTAATGATGTTAAACGGTGACGATATAAGAGGCTTAGGTGGGTGGAACCTCTACTTGATTTCCTCCGTCTCCAGAGCACATGGCCCGACAATCTCTCTGCTTCGCCATTTTCGTAGCGTCGGTTTGTCCTGTTATGCGTAGAAGCTGCACCCTGACGAGTGTATGCGCGTATCATACGTGACAAACATTGAGTTTACAAACAAGTAGTGCATTCTCCAACTACACTCCACCCAAAAAGATACGTTACGGTTCATTGTTTGAATACGACCTTTTTATGACACATTACAATACCCCCCCAATGAGAGGTTTTCTGCCGAAACAGAAAAACTCTCATTGCTAAACCCTAAGAGGATCGGTGAGGATATGGCGCCAACAACCCCCTTTTAATTCTTAACACATCATGGGTAAACTACCCCCCTAGCTAAGCGACTATGGCTGCCCCCGAACGAGATTACTGGACTTCTCTGTGCGAGATCCCAACACCATAAAATCGGAAAGATACTCACCAGAGTACCACCTAACCTCAACTCATTCCATCAAAAAATCAAAGACTGGCCTTATACCATAACAGATCCTCAACTGATATGCTGGGTGCGTACACATACTCAAAACTAAATCAAACAAATCAGAATAAATCATTTAAATTCTGTTCAAAAAATTAATCTAAGTCCAATATCAAAGATTCATATTCCCATTAATTTCATCATCTCCTTCCATTTACTCTCAAAATTTCAAAATATCTAAAATGAATTTACAACTCTTCTTAATTAGCTACCAACAATCATAATAAATGAAATAAATTGAATACCTTATTAAATCATAAATTCCCTTATCGTTAAATTTGCTTACAACACATATAATATGAACAATATAAATCAGTTAATCCATTAACATATAATCAACAATATATCCTGAACATCAAAACACAATCTGTACTTCAAGCAGAATTTTTTTTTTATAAGACTGTAATAAAATGTAATAATGTTTTATTAACCCTATATTCTGACAATAAAAGAAAATTATAAAATAAAATATAACTTGAACTTACATGGATTATTAAACGAACATATGAATTGGTTATATTGACCATTATACAGTTCATACCAGTCATCAACTGAGCCCTCTTGGTCAGGTGAATGACCTTACCCTAGATAAACTACACCAATCTATACAATGAAAAATACACAACATATGTTTATAATTTTTACACTCTAACATAGTAAAAATAGTAACATTATAAAACATAGTACACTCATAATTAACATTGTTGTTGTTACCTTAAAATAAACAATTCGCATTTAAGTTTGATCAGAAATTACACACCTTGCAGCTTTAATTTTATTTTTAACTTCTATTAAATCTTTTACTTGTTTCATTTATTATTACATTTTAACTATGATTTTCTATTTAGCATTTTCATCATTTATTGGTTTGGGTGATTCTCCGTTATTCATCATAATTCGATTTACCAAATGGGTATTTAAATATAATCTTACCCCCCTTTTTACCTCTACCCACCATTAACAGATTTGTATAGTATGACACCCATCTCTCCACAATATTTACCAATAATTCTCTAACTCCACTTAAATCATTCTCCACTTATAACAAAATACCCGATACCCTCTTTGTACTTAGGATGTGTGTTCCCTCCCTACGCTCATTCCCTTATTGGTTCCTGGCCCTTTCCCAGGTAACTCCGCCAAACCCAATTTAAAACTATTCCCACCCGCCATAACGCCTGTCGTTAAGGACTCCTTACCACACCACTCTCTTTACAAAATATCTCCATCATCTATTTACTCTCCAATTACATTACTCCCATTACTCTACATGTATACACTATCGCTAATGTGTCCCTACTATTACCCTGTTTCTGTGTTACTTATATTCCAAAACCTTATTCTGTCTAACACCCATTTAAACTTACCTTTGACCAACTTAAATGCCTTATTGATATAATTATTATCACCCAAACATTTTACAACATTTTACATTTCCTCATTTACTATTTATTATCATATTCCAATCATATAAAATCACTTAAATTCATTATCAAAATTTATTACCACATTTAAATCAATTAATTCATTTGCAATTTCTTTAATTCAATCAATTATTTGAACACAACATTACTTCAATTACCTTCTTCCAAAACAATTGCAATTTATTTATTACAAACTCTCATTATTTATTTAGTCTGCTCAAAGCTTATTATTATTATTATTATTATTATTATTACATCAATTTCTTCTACATACACATTGTTTACATAAAGCACACTTTACAACATAGACACAATTAATTTCACTATAAATTTATTTACAATTTTTTGTCATTATTTTTCCGTTTACCACACCTCATTTCCTAATTTAGCCAGGTCATTACCATAAACTAAAATATTTAAAATTTCCATTCACTTATTTTTTATTTAACCCCCATCATCATATAATAGTCTGGTGTATTTATAACACAAATCATTCTTATCTACATACATTACATTATAATTATTATTGTAATGACTACTTTCGTTAATTATATTGACATAGTAATTAACTACATTTTTGTCTCCCATTAATTCATAAAGCCCATCCACATTGGTAATTTCAGTCCAGTCTCCATCAGTATTTTTGGTTAACATAAGGTAAGTTATTTTATCATCATATTCCTCCACTACATCCCTCGCAACCTCAGGTAAGAGTCTATCATTTACAATAGTATCATCAAAATAATCATCTATCTCTATTTCACAAGGTAAGTCAATTTTCTCTCCTCTCTCAATGTCTAAACTCTGCACTAACATTTCATAACCTCTATTAATCTCAAAAATCTCTATCTCTCTCTCATCACAATACCTCTCACAACCCCACTGACCTATTTCGTACCACGCAAAGGGCACAACAAACGTATTATACGTCTTGGCACTTCCAAGGACACCACAAAAAATTAAGGGACTATTTTGAGACACCATGTCTCCCACACAACTACCGGAGGAAACCTTGTCCTCATAACACCACGGTGAAAACCCTGTTTCACTATATACTTGGGAAAAATTTGCCCTTTGCCCACCTAACCTCTCTTCACACACACTCCCCATTTTCTCAACACTTTCTCTGTTCACCACCTTACTCTCTAACACCACGTTTTTAATTATACCACTGTTATCACTCGTTAACTCATCATTATAATTATCGCTACTAACCTTGTCTACCGCCACCTGTTTTGCATCTAAACTACCACCACTACTGTTAATACATATATCTCCGTTATTTTCGTTTGTGTTGCTCTTACCTGTATTCATTCCCCACACTCCCATTCTCTCAATATTTCGTTCTAATTTGCTAACGTTACTGGTAAATATCCCATTGGTTCTTTCACAACGCTTATTAGTTTCATTAATATCCTTTTTTAATTAATTATTTTGCATTTTTAATTCATTGAAATTACTTTCACATTTGATTTTTTGTTAGTGTATTTCATTACTCAATGTATCAAACTTATTATTCTGTTCATTAAATTTATCATTAAAATTACTATTAATTTCAGTAAGTCTACTTTCATTTTTCACATCTTGAGCTTTTATAAAATTAAATATGTCATCTAATGACAACTTTTGTACTCTACTGACTGTAGGTGTTGATTCAGCATTTATTTCGTTCATATTCATTGATTCGGTCTCGCTTACTTCAACATTAACTGAGCTCCCTGTTTCAATGTCAGTTAAGCTGACGTTTTCATCATTACTTTTATTAGTATCCGTTTTTCATATTATTTAGTTTTTTACTTGTTCATAATACATATATCAATCATATTATAACATACTCTTATTTCTCTGTACTTAATTTTAATTCATATGCAACTCCCACTAACGTCTCTTACATCTGCGAGTAGGCATACCCTATACGAAATATACTTCGTACAGACAGTCCCTAGTTCGGGGGCCATTGAGATATTTCAACTTATTCAACAGTTTATGAAAGAAATATAAGTGTATTTTTAACATTATTCTCAATTCTCATAATTCTTACCTGTTCGGGGTCCAGGATCCTTTTACACGAACTCACCGTCTGTAAGAGAGGTTACTGGGTTTGTTACTCAATAAACACGCTGTTATACTACATTAATCAGCTCTGTTTATTATTCGCTTGCAACATTTATTATAAACTTAATGTAGAGTTACTTAGTGTCCTTTTTTATTTCTCAAAACTATTAATGTTCAACTTAAATATCTTATCTTCTAAAAATTATAAAACAAATCTTTACGCTACTTGAACACTGGTAAACATTGTACTAACTACTTTAAAACCTTAACAAATATTAACTAAGTTATGTTGAGACAACCCAGCTTGCTCACTCACTCATTCATTCCTCATACTTTTTATATTGTTTCCCTTAAAGAAAAGAAAACTAAAGCTCTTTATTAAATAAATTTCCCCATTGAGTTGAATTAAAAATGTGGTTTCTACTTCTCTGGCTGTGTCCAACACGTGCGGTTATTAGTCTGTTTCTGTTCGTAAACTGGTTCGTCCGAAAAAGTTTTCTGCTGGTTAATTTGATTCACTGATTAAAAAATATTTGATTCACTATTTATCACATTCTACTTGACTCACATTTTTAGTAATTTTATCAAAATTAGGCCCACGAGCCTATGTGTTCACCCGGCCGTGGTTACGGCTGAGCGGCGAGTGCCTTGTTAATGAAAAGGAAAGCACTGCCTTCAAGCTGCGATCTTTTCGTCGTCGTACACAACGTATGGACTTTCTATGAGCCCCAGGAGCTAATGATGTTAAACGGTGACGATATAAGAGGCTTAGGTGGGTGGAACCTCTACTTGATTTCCTCCGTCTCCAGAGCACATGGCCCGACAATCTCTCTGCTTCGCCATTTTCGTAGCGTCGGTTTGTCCTGTTATGCGTAGAAGCTGCACCCTGACGAGTCTATGCGCGTATCATACGTGACAAACATTGAGTTTACAAACAAGTAGTGCATTCTCCAACTACACTCCACCCAAAAAGATACGTTACGGTTCATTGTTTGAATACGACCTTTTTATGACACATTACAATACCCCCCAAATGAGAGGTTTTCTGCCGAAACAGAAAAACTCTCATTGCTAAACCCTAAGAGGATCGGTGAGGATATGGCGCCAACAACCCCCTTTTAATTCTTAACACATCATGGGTAAACTACCCCCCTAGCTAAGCGACTATGGCTGCCCCCGAACGAGATTACTGGACTTCTCTGTGCGAGATCCCAACACCATAAAATCGGAAAGATACTCACCAGAGTACCACCTAACCTCAACTCATTCCATCAAAAAATCAAAGACTGGCCTTATACCATAACAGATCCTCAACTGATATGCTGGGTGCGTACACATACTCAAAACTAAATCAAACAAATCAGAATAAATCATTTAAATTCTGTTCAAAAAATTAATCTAAGTCCAATATCAAAGATTCATATTCCCATTAATTTCATCATCTCCTTCCATTTACTCTCAAAATTTCAAAATATCTAAAATGAATTTACAACTCTTCTTAATTAGCTACCAACAATCATAATAAATGAAATAAATTGAATACCTTATTAAATCATAAATTCCCTTATCGTTAAATCTGCTTACAACACATATAATATGAACAATATAAATCAGTTAATCCATTAACATATAATCAACAATATATCCTGAACATCAAAACACAATCTGTACTTCAAGCAGAATTTTTTTTTTATAAGACTGTAATAAAATGTAATAATGTTTTATTAACCCTATATTCTGACAATAAAAGAAAATTATAAAATAAAATATAACTTGAACTTACATGGATTATTAAACGAACATATGAATTGGTTATATTGACCATTATACAGTTCATACCAGTCATCAACTGAGCCCTCTTGGTCAGGTGAATGACCTTACCCTAGATACACTACACCAATCTATACAATGAAAAATACACAACATATGTTTATAATTTTTACACTCTAACATAGTAAAAATAGTAACATTATAAAACATAGTACACTCATAATTAACATTGTTGTTGTTACCTTAAAATAAACAATTCGCATTTAAGTTTGATCAGAAATTACACACCTTGCAGCTTTAATTTTATTTTCAACTTCTATTAAATCTTTTACTTGTTTCATTTATTATTACATTTTAACTATGATTTTCTATTTAGCATTTTCATCATTTATTGGTTTGGGTGATTCTCCGTTATTCATCATAATTCGATTTACCAAATGGGTATTTAAATATAATCTTACCCCCCTTTTTACCTCTACCCACCATTAACAGATTTGTATAGTATGACACCCATCTCTCCACAATATTTACCAATAATTCTCTAACTCCACTTAAATCATTCTCCACTTATAACAAAATACCCGATACCCTCTTTGTACTTAGGATGTGTGTTCCCTCCCTACGCTCATTCCCTTATTGGTTCCTGGCCCTTTCCCAGGTAACTCCGCCAAACCCAATTTAAAACTATTCCCACCCGCCATAACGCCTGTCGTTAAGGACTCCTTACCACACCACTCTCTTTACAAAATATCTCCATCATCTATTTACTCTCCAATTACATTACTCCCATTACTCTACATGTATACACTATCGCTAATGTGTCCCTACTATTACCCTGTTTCTGTGTTACTTATATTCCAAAACCTTATTCTGTCTAACACCCATTTAAACTTACCTTTGACCAACTTAAATGCCTTATTGATATAATTATTATCACCCAAACATTTTACAACATTTTACATTTCCTCATTTACTATTTATTATCATATTCCAATCATATAAAATCACTTAAATTCATTATCAAAATTTATTACCACATTTAAATCAATTAATTCATTTGCAATTTCTTTAATTCAATCAATTATTTGAACACAACATTACTTCAATTACCTTCTTCCAAAACAATTGCAATTTATTTATTACAAACTCTCATTATTTATTTAGTCTGCTCAAAGCTTATTATTATTATTATTATTATTATTACTACATCAATTTCTTCTACATACACATTGTTTACATAAAGCACACTTTACAACATAGACACAATTAATTTCACTATAAATTTATTTACAATTTTTTGTCATTATTTTTCCGTTTACCACACCTCATTTCCTAATTTAGCCAGGTCATTACCATAAACTAAAATATTTAAAATTTCCATTCACTTATTTTTTATTTAACCCCCATCATCATATAATAGTCTGGTGTATTTATAACACAAATCATTCTTATCTACATACATTACATTATAATTATTATTGTAATGACTACTTTCGTTAATTATATTGACATAGTAATTAACTACATTTTTGTCTCCCATTAATTCATAAAGCCCATCCACATTGGTAATTTCAGTCCAGTCTCCATCAGTATTTTTGGTTAACATAAGGTAAGTTATTTTATCATCATATTCCTCCACTACATCCCTCGCAACCTCAGGTAAGAGTCTATCATTTACAATAGTATCATCAAAATAATCATCTATCTCTATTTCACAAGGTAAGTCAATTTTCTCTCCTCTCTCAATGTCTAAACTCTGCACTAACATTTCATAACCTCTATTAATCTCAAAAATCTCTATCTCTCTCTCATCACAATACCTCTCACAACCCCACTGACCTATTTCGTACCACGCAAAGGGCACAACAAACGTATTATACGTCTTGGCACTTCCAAGGACACCACAAAAAATTAAGGGACTATTTTGAGACACCATGTCTCCCACACAACTACCGGAGGAAACCTTGTCCTCATAACACCACGGTGAAAACCCTGTTTCACTATATACTTGGGAAAAATTTGCCCTTTGCCCACCTAACCTCTCTTCACACACACTCCCCATTTTCTCAACACTTTCTCTGTTCACCACCTTACTCTCTAACACCACGTTTTTAATTATACCACTGTTATCACTCGTTAACTCATCATTATAATTATCGCTACTAACCTTGTCTACCGCCACCTGTTTTGCATCTAAACTACCACCACTACTGTTAATACATATATCTCCGTTATTTTCGTTTGTGTTGCTCTTACCTGTATTCATTCCCCACACTCCCATTCTCTCAATATTTCGTTCTAATTTGCTAACGTTACTGGTAAATATCCCATTGGTTCTTTCACAACGCTTATTAGTTTCATTAATATCCTTTTTTAATTAATTATTTTGCATTTTTAATTCATTGAAATTACTTTCACATTTGATTTTTTGTTAGTGTATTTCATTACTCAATGTATCAAACTTATTATTCTGTTCATTAAATTTATCATTAAAATTACTATTAATTTCAGTAAGTCTACTTTCATTTTTCACATCTTGAGCTTTTATAAAATTAAATATGTCATCTAATGACAACTTTTGTACTCTACTGACTGTAGGTGTTGATTCAGCATTTATTTCGTTCATATTCATTGATTCGGTCTCGCTTACTTCAACATTAACTGAGCTCCCTGTTTCAATGTCAGTTAAGCTGACGTTTTCATCATTACTTTTATTAGTATCCGTTTTTCATATTATTTAGTTTTTTACTTGTTCATAATACATATATCAATCATATTATAACATACTCTTATTTCTCTGTACTTAATTTTAATTCATATGCAACTCCCACTAACGTCTCTTACATCTGCGAGTAGGCATACCCTATACGAAATATACTTCGTACAGACAGTCCCTAGTTCGGGGGCCATTGAGATATTTCAACTTATTCAACAGTTTATGAAAGAAATATAAGTGTATTTTTAACATTATTCTCAATTCTCATAATTCTTACCTGTTCGGGGTCCAGGATCCTTTTACACGAACTCACCGTCTGTAAGAGAGGTTACTGGGTTTGTTACTCAATAAACACGCTGTTATACTACATTAATCAGCTCTGTTTATTATTCGCTTGCAACATTTATTATAAACTTAATGTAGAGTTACTTAGTGTCCTTTTTTATTTCTCAAAACTATTAATGTTCAACTTAAATATCTTATCTTCTAAAAATTATAAAACAAATCTTTACGCTACTTGAACACTGGTAAACATTGTACTAACTACTTTAAAACCTTAACAAATATTAACTAAGTTATGTTGAGACAACCCAGCTTGCTCACTCACTCATTCATTCCTCATACTTTTTATATTGTTTCCCTTAAAGAAAAGAAAACTAAAGCTCTTTATTAAATAAATTTCCCCATTGAGTTGAATTAAAAATGTGGTTTCTACTTCTCTGGCTGTGTCCAACACGTGCGGTTATTAGTCTGTTTCTGTTCGTAAACTGGTTCGTCCGAAAAAGTTTTCTGCTGGTTAATTTGATTCACTGATTAAAAAATATTTGATTCACTATTTATCACATTCTACTTGACTCACATTTTTAGTAATTTTATCAAAATTAGGCCCACGAGCCTATGTGTTCACCCGGCCGTGGTTACGGCTGAGCGGCGAGTGCCTTGTTAATGAAAAGGAAAGCACTGCCTTCAAGCTGCGATCTTTTCGTCGTCGTACACAACGTATGGACTTTCTATGAGCCCCAGGAGCTAATGATGTTAAACGGTGACGATATAAGAGGCTTAGGTGGGTGGAACCTCTACTTGATTTCCTCCGTCTCCAGAGCACATGGCCCGACAATCTCTCTGCTTCGCCATTTTCGTAGCGTCGGTTTGTCCTGTTATGCGTAGAAGCTGCACCCTGACGAGTCTATGCGCGTATCATACGTGACAAACATTGAGTTTACAAACAAGTAGTGCATTCTCCAACTACACTCCACCCAAAAAGATACGTTACGGTTCATTGTTTGAATACGACCTTTTTATGACACATTACAATACCCCCCAAATGAGAGGTTTTCTGCCGAAACAGAAAAACTCTCATTGCTAAACCCTAAGAGGATCGGTGAGGATATGGCGCCAACAACCCCCTTTTAATTCTTAACACATCATGGGTAAACTACCCCCCTAGCTAAGCGACTATGGCTGCCCCCGAACGAGATTACTGGACTTCTCTGTGCGAGATCCCAACACCATAAAATCGGAAAGATACTCACCAGAGTACCACCTAACCTCAACTCATTCCATCAAAAAATCAAAGACTGGCCTTATACCATAACAGATCCTCAACTGATATGCTGGGTGCGTACACATACTCAAAACTAAATCAAACAAATCAGAATAAATCATTTAAATTCTGTTCAAAAAATTAATCTAAGTCCAATATCAAAGATTCATATTCCCATTAATTTCATCATCTCCTTCCATTTACTCTCAAAATTTCAAAATATCTAAAATGAATTTACAACTCTTCTTAATTAGCTACCAACAATCATAATAAATGAAATAAATTGAATACCTTATTAAATCATAAATTCCCTTATCGTTAAATCTGCTTACAACACATATAATATGAACAATATAAATCAGTTAATCCATTAACATATAATCAACAATATATCCTGAACATCAAAACACAATCTGTACTTCAAGCAGAATTTTTTTTTTATAAGACTGTAATAAAATGTAATAATGTTTTATTAACCCTATATTCTGACAATAAAAGAAAATTATAAAATAAAATATAACTTGAACTTACATGGATTATTAAACGAACATATGAATTGGTTATATTGACCATTATACAGTTCATACCAGTCATCAACTGAGCCCTCTTGGTCAGGTGAATGACCTTACCCTAGATACACTACACCAATCTATACAATGAAAAATACACAACATATGTTTATAATTTTTACACTCTAACATAGTAAAAATAGTAACATTATAAAACATAGTACACTCATAATTAACATTGTTGTTGTTACCTTAAAATAAACAATTCGCATTTAAGTTTGATCAGAAATTACACACCTTGCAGCTTTAATTTTATTTTCAACTTCTATTAAATCTTTTACTTGTTTCATTTATTATTACATTTTAACTATGATTTTCTATTTAGCATTTTCATCATTTATTGGTTTGGGTGATTCTCCGTTATTCATCATAATTCGATTTACCAAATGGGTATTTAAATATAATCTTACCCCCCTTTTTACCTCTACCCACCATTAACAGATTTGTATAGTATGACACCCATCTCTCCACAATATTTACCAATAATTCTCTAACTCCACTTAAATCATTCTCCACTTATAACAAAATACCCGATACCCTCTTTGTACTTAGGATGTGTGTTCCCTCCCTACGCTCATTCCCTTATTGGTTCCTGGCCCTTTCCCAGGTAACTCCGCCAAACCCAATTTAAAACTATTCCCACCCGCCATAACGCCTGTCGTTAAGGACTCCTTACCACACCACTCTCTTTACAAAATATCTCCATCATCTATTTACTCTCCAATTACATTACTCCCATTACTCTACATGTATACACTATCGCTAATGTGTCCCTACTATTACCCTGTTTCTGTGTTACTTATATTCCAAAACCTTATTCTGTCTAACACCCATTTAAACTTACCTTTGACCAACTTAAATGCCTTATTGATATAATTATTATCACCCAAACATTTTACAACATTTTACATTTCCTCATTTACTATTTATTATCATATTCCAATCATATAAAATCACTTAAATTCATTATCAAAATTTATTACCACATTTAAATCAATTAATTCATTTGCAATTTCTTTAATTCAATCAATTATTTGAACACAACATTACTTCAATTACCTTCTTCCAAAACAATTGCAATTTATTTATTACAAACTCTCATTATTTATTTAGTCTGCTCAAAGCTTATTATTATTATTATTATTATTATTACTACATCAATTTCTTCTACATACACATTGTTTACATAAAGCACACTTTACAACATAGACACAATTAATTTCACTATAAATTTATTTACAATTTTTTGTCATTATTTTTCCGTTTACCACACCTCATTTCCTAATTTAGCCAGGTCATTACCATAAACTAAAATATTTAAAATTTCCATTCACTTATTTTTTATTTAACCCCCATCATCATATAATAGTCTGGTGTATTTATAACACAAATCATTCTTATCTACATACATTACATTATAATTATTATTGTAATGACTACTTTCGTTAATTATATTGACATAGTAATTAACTACATTTTTGTCTCCCATTAATTCATAAAGCCCATCCACATTGGTAATTTCAGTCCAGTCTCCATCAGTATTTTTGGTTAACATAAGGTAAGTTATTTTATCATCATATTCCTCCACTACATCCCTCGCAACCTCAGGTAAGAGTCTATCATTTACAATAGTATCATCAAAATAATCATCTATCTCTATTTCACAAGGTAAGTCAATTTTCTCTCCTCTCTCAATGTCTAAACTCTGCACTAACATTTCATAACCTCTATTAATCTCAAAAATCTCTATCTCTCTCTCATCACAATACCTCTCACAACCCCACTGACCTATTTCCTACCACGCAAAGGGCACAACAAACGTATTATACGTCTTGGCACTTCCAAGGACACCACAAAAAATTAAGGGACTATTTTGAGACACCATGTCTCCCACACAACTACCGGAGGAAACCTTGTCCTCATAACACCACGGTGAAAACCCTGTTTCACTATATACTTGGGAAAAATTTGCCCTTTGCCCACCTAACCTCTCTTCACACACACTCCCCATTTTCTCAACACTTTCTCTGTTCACCACCTTACTCTCTAACACCACGTTTTTAATTATACCACTGTTATCACTCGTTAACTCATCATTATAATTATCGCTACTAACCTTGTCTACCGCCACCTGTTTTGCATCTAAACTACCACCACTACTGTTAATACATATATCTCCGTTATTTTCGTTTGTGTTGCTCTTACCTGTATTCATTCCCCACACTCCCATTCTCTCAATATTTCGTTCTAATTTGCTAACGTTACTGGTAAATATCCCATTGGTTCTTTCACAACGCTTATTAGTTTCATTAATATCCTTTTTTAATTAATTATTTTGCATTTTTAATTCATTGAAATTACTTTCACATTTGATTTTTTGTTAGTGTATTTCATTACTCAATGTATCAAACTTATTATTCTGTTCATTAAATTTATCATTAAAATTACTATTAATTTCAGTAAGTCTACTTTCATTTTTCACATCTTGAGCTTTTATAAAATTAAATATGTCATCTAATGACAACTTTTGTACTCTACTGACTGTAGGTGTTGATTCAGCATTTATTTCGTTCATATTCATTGATTCGGTCTCGCTTACTTCAACATTTACTGAGCTCCCTGTTTCAATGTCAGTTAAGCTGACGTTTTCATCATTAC
This sequence comes from Magicicada septendecula, assembly GCA_034769895.1. Lineage (NCBI taxonomy): Eukaryota > Metazoa > Arthropoda > Insecta > Hemiptera > Cicadidae > Magicicada > Magicicada septendecula. Next base: position 455,004,860 of record CM068367.1, read on the forward strand.
TTTTATTAGTATCCGTTTTTCATATTATTTAGTTTTTTACTTGTTCATAATACATATATCAATCATATTATAACATACTCTTATTTCTCTGTACTTAATTTTAATTCATATGCAACTCCCACTAGCGTCTCTTACATCTGCGAGTAGGCATACCCTATACGAAATATACTTCGTACAGACAGTCCCTAGTTCGGGGGCCATTGAGATATTTCAACTTATTCAACAGTTTATGAAAGAAATATAAGTGTATTTTTAACATTATTCTCAATTCTCATACTTCTTACCTGTTCGGGGTCCAGGATCCTTTTACACGAACTCACCGTCTGTAAGAGAGGTTACCGGGTTTGTTACTCAATAAACACGCTGTTATACTACATTAATCAGCTCTGTTTATTATTCGCTTGCAACATTTATTATAAACTTAATTTAGAGTTACTTAGTGTCCTTTTTTATTTCTCAAAACTATTAATGTTCAACTGAAATATCTTATCTTCTAAAAATTACAAAACAAATCTTTACGCTACTTGAACACTGGTAAACATTGTACTAACTACTTTCAAACCTTAACAAATATTAACTAAGTTATGTTGAGACAACCCAGCTTGCTCACTCACTCATTCATTCCTCATACTTTTTATATTGTTTCCCTTAAAGAAAAGAAAACTAGAGCTCTTTATTAAATAAATTTCCCCATTGAGTTGAATTAAAAATGTGGTTTCTACTTCTCTGGCTGTGTCCAACACGTGCGGTTATTAGTCTGTTTCTGTTCGTAAACTGGTTCGTCCGAAAAAGTTTTCTGCTGGTTAATTTGATTCACTGATTAAAAAATATTTGATTCACTATTTATCACATTCTAGTTGACTCACATTTTTAGTAATTTTATCAAAATTAGGCCCACGAGCCTATGTGTTCACCCGGCCGTGGTTACGGCTGAGCGGCGAGTGCCTTGTTAATGAAAAGGAAAGCACTGCCTTCAAGCTGCGATCTTTTCGTCGTCGTACACAACGTATGGACTTTCTATGAGCCCCAGGAGCTAATGATGTTAAACGGTGACGATATAAGAGGCTTAGGTGGGTGGAACCTCTACTTGATTTCCTCCGTCTCCAGAGCACATGGCCCGACAATCTCTCTGCTTCGCCATTTTCGTAGCGTCGGTTTGTCCTGTTATGCGTAGAAGCTGCACCCTGACGAGTGTATGCGCGTATCATACGTGACAAACATTGAGTTTACAAACAAGTAGTGCATTCTCCAACTACACTCCACCTCAAAGATACGTTACGGTTCATTGTTTGAATACGACCTTTTTATGACACATTACAATACCCCCCCCAATGAGAGGTTTTCTGCCGAAACAGAAAAACTCTCATTGCTAAACCCTAAGAGAATCGGTGAGGATATGGCGCCAACAACCCCCTTTTAATTCTTAACACATCATGGGTAAATTACCCCCCTAGCTAAGCGACTATGGCTGCCCCCGAACGAGATTACTCGACTTCTCTGTGCGAGATCCCAACACCATAAAATCGGAAAGATACTCACCAGAGTACCACCTAACCTCAACTCATTCCATCAAAAAATCTAAGACTGGCCTTATACCATAACAGATCCTCAACTGATATGCTGGGTGCGTACACATACTCAAAACTAAATCAAACAAATCAGAATAAATCATTTAAATTCTGTTCAAAAAATTAATCTAAGTCCAATATCAAAGATTCATATTCCCATTAATTTCATCATCTCCTTCCATTTACTCTCAAAATTTCAAAATATCTAAAATGAATTTACAACTCTTCTTAATTAGCTACCAACAATCATAATAAATGAAATAAATTGAATACCTTATTAAATCATAAATTCCCTTATCGTTAAATTTGCTTACAACACATATAATATGAACAATATAAATCAGTTAATCCATTAACATATAATCAACAATATATCCTGAACATCAAAACACAATCTGTACTTCAAGCAGAATTTTTTTTTTATAAGACTGTAATAAAATGTAATAATGTTTTATTAACCCTATATTCTGACAATAAAAGAAAATTATAAAATAAAATATAACTTGAACTTACATGGATTATTAAACGAACATATGAATTGGTTATATTGACCATTATACAGTTCATACCAGTCATCAACTGAGCCCTCTTGGTCAGGTGAATGACCTTACCCTAGATACACTACACCAATCTATACAATGAAAAATACACAACATATGTTTATAATTTTTACACTCTAACATAGTAAAAATAGTAACATTATAAAACATAGTACACTCATAATTAACATTGTTGTTGTTACCTTAAAATAAACAATTCGCATTTAAGTTTGATCAGAAATTACACACCTTGCAGCTTTAATTTTATTTTCAACTTCTATTAAATCTTTTACTTGTTTCATTTATTATTACATTTTAACTATGATTTTCTATTTAGCATTTTCATCATTTATTGGTTTGGGTGATTCTCCGTTATTCATCATAATTCGATTTACCAAATGGGTATTTAAATATAATCTTACCCCCCTTTTTACCTCTACCCACCATTAACAGATTTGTATAGTATGACACCCATCTCTCCACAATATTTACCAATAATTCTCTAACTCCACTTAAATCATTCTCCACTTATAACAAAATACCCGATACCCTCTTTGTACTTAGGATGTGTGTTCCCTCCCTACGCTCATTCCCTTATTGGTTCCTGGCCCTTTCCCAGGTAACTCCGCCAAACCCAATTTAAAACTATTCCCACCCGCCATAACGCCTGTCGTTAAGGACTCCTTACCACACCACTCTCTTTACAAAATATCTCCATCATCTATTTACTCTCCAATTACATTACTCCCATTACTCTACATGTATACACTATCGCTAATGTGTCCCTACTATTACCCTGTTTCTGTGTTACTTATATTCCAAAACCTTATTCTGTCTAACACCCATTTAAACTTACCTTTGACCAACTTAAATGCCTTATTGATATAATTATTATCACCCAAACATTTTACAACATTTTACATTTCCTCATTTACTATTTATTATCATATTCCAATCATATAAAATCACTTAAATTCATTATCAAAATTTATTACCACCTTTAAATCAATTAATTCATTTGCAATTTCTTTAATTCAATCAATTATTTGAACACAACATTACTTCAATTACCTTCTTCCAAAACAATTGCAATTTATTTATTACAAACTCTCATTATTTATTTAGTCTGCTCAAAGCTTATTATTATTATTATTATTATTACATCAATTTCTACTACATACGCTTTGTTTACATAAAGCACACTTTACAACATAGACACAATTAATTTCACTATAAATTTATTTACAATTTTTTGTCATTATTTTTCCGTTTACCACACCTCATTTCCTAATTTAGCCAGGTCATTACCATAAACTAAAATATTTAAAATTTCCATTCACTTATTTTTTATTTAACCCCCATCATCATATAATAGTCTGGTGTATTTATAACACAAATCATTCTTATCTACATACATTACATTATAATTATTATTGTAATGACTACTTTCGTTAATTATATTGACATAGTAATTAACTACATTTTTGTCTCCCATTAATTCATAAAGCCCATCCACATTGGTAATTTCAGTCCAGTCTCCATCAGTATTTTTGGTTAACATAAGGTAAGTTATTTTATCATCATATTCCTCCACTACATCCCTCGCAACCTCAGGTAAGAGTCTATCATTTACAATAGTATCATCAAAATAATCATCTATCTCTATTTCACAAGGTAAGTCAATTTTCTCTCCTCTCTCAATGTCTAAACTCTGCACTAACATTTCATAACCTCTATTAATCTCAAAAATCTCTATCTCTCTCTCATCACAATACCTCTCACAACCCCACTGACCTATTTCGTACCACGCAAAGGGCACAACAAACGTATTATACGTCTTGGCACTTCCAAGGACACCACAAAAAATTAAGGGACTATTTTGAGACACCATGTCTCCCACACAACTACCGGAGGAAACCTTGTCCTCATAACACCACGGTGAAAACCCTGTTTCACTATATACTTGGGAAAAATTTGCCCTTTGCCCACCTAACCTCTCTTCACACACACTCCCCATTTTCTCAACACTTTCTCTGTTCACCACCTTACTCTCTAACACCACGTTTTTAATTATACCACTGTTATCACTCGTTAACTCATCATTATAATTATCGCTACTAACCTTGTCTACCGCCACCTGTTTTGCATCTAAACTACCACCACTACTGTTAATACATATATCTCCGTTATTTTCGTTTGTGTTGCTCTTACCTGTATTCATTCCCCACACTCCCATTCTCTCAATATTTCGTTCTAATTTGCTAACGTTACTGGTAAATATCCCATTGGTTCTTTCACAACGCTTATTAGTTTCATTAATATCCTTTTTTAATTAATTATTTTGCATTTTTAATTCATTGAAATTACTTTCACATTTGATTTTTTGTTAGTGTATTTCATTACTCAATGTATCAAACTTATTATTCTGTTCATTAAATTTATCATTAAAATTACTATTAATTTCAGTAAGTCTACTTTCATTTTTCACATCTTGAGCTTTCATAAAATTAAATATGTCATCTAATGACAACTTTTGTACTCTACTGACTGTAGGTGTTGATTCAGCATTTATTTCGTTCATATTCATTGATTCGGTCTCGCTTACTTCAACATTTACTGAGCTCCCTGTTTCAATGTCAGTTAAGCTGACGTTTTCATCATTACTTTTATTAGTATCCGTTTTTCATATTATTTAGTTTTTTACTTGTTCATAATACATATATCAATCATATTATAACATACTCTTATTTCTCTGTACTTAATTTTAATTCATATGCAACTCCCACTAACGTCTCTTACATCTGCGAGTAGGCATACCCTATACGAAATATACTTCGTACAGACAGTCCCTAGTTCGGGGGCCATTGAGATATTTCAACTTATTCAACAGTTTATGAAAGAAATATAAGTGTATTTTTAACATTATTCTCAATTCTCATAATTCTTACCTGTTCGGGGTCCAGGATCCTTTTACACGAACTCACCGTCTGTAAGAGAGGTTACTGGGTTTGTTACTCAATAAACACGCTGTTATACTACATTAATCAGCTCTGTTTATTATTCGCTTGCAACATTTATTATAAACTTAATTTAGAGTTACTTAGTGTCCTTTTTTATTTCTCAAAACTATTAATGTTCAACTTAAATATCTTAGCTTCTAAAAATTAAAAAACAAATCTTTACGCTACTTGAACACTGGTAAACATTGTACTAACTACTTTCAAACCTTAACAAATATTAACTAAGTTATGTTGAGACAACCCAGCTTGCTCACTCACTCATTCATTCCTCATACTTTTTATATTGTTTCCCTTAAAGAAAAGAAAACTAGAGCTCTTTATTAAATAAATTTCCCCATTGAGTTGAATTAAAAATGTGGTTTCTACTTCTCTGGCTGTGTCCAACACGTGCGGTTATTAGTCTGTTTCTGTTCGTAAACTGGTTCGTCCGAAAAAGTTTTCTGCTGGTTAATTTGATTCACTGATTAAAAAATATTTGATTCACTATTTATCACATTCTAGTTGACTCACATTTTTAGTAATTTTATCAAAATTAGGCCCACGAGCCTATGTGTTCACCCGGCCGTGGTTACGGCTGAGCGGCGAGTGCCTTGTTAATGAAAAGGAAAGCACTGCCTTCAAGCTGCGATCTTTTCGTCGTCGTACACAACGTATGGACTTTCTATGAGCCCCAGGAGCTAATGATGTTAAACGGTGACGATATAAGAGGCTTAGGTGGGTGGAACCTCTACTTGATTTCCTCCGTCTCCAGAGCACATGGCCCGACAATCTCTCTGCTTCGCCATTTTCGTAGCGTCGGTTTGTCCTGTTATGCGTAGAAGCTGCACCCTGACGAGTGTATGCGCGTATCATACGTGACAAACATTGAGTTTACAAACAAGTAGTGCATTCTCCAACTACACTCCACCCAAAAAGATACGTTACGGTTCATTGTTTGAATACGACCTTTTTATGACACATTACAATACCCCCCCCAATGAGAGGTTTTCTGCCGGAACAGAAAAACTCTCATTGCTAAACCCTAAGAGGATCGGTGAGGATATGGCGCCAACAACCCCCTTTTAATTCTTAACACATCATGGGTAAACTATCCCCCTAGCTAAGCGACTATGGCTGCCCCCGAACGAGATTACTGGACTTCTCTGTGCGAGATCCCAACACCATAAAATCGGAAAGATACTCACCAGAGTACCACCTAACCTCAACTCATTCCATCAAAAAATCAAAGACTGGCCTTATACCATAACAGATCCTCAACTGATATGCTGGGTGCGTACACATACTCAAAACTAAATCAAACAAATCAGAATAAATCATTTAAATTCTGTTCAAAAAATTAATCTAAGTCCAATATCAAAGATTCATATTCCCATTAATTTCATCATCTCCTTCCATTTACTCTCAAAATTTCAAAATATCTAAAATGAATTTACAACTCTTCTTAATTAGCTACCAACAATCATAATAAATGAAATAAATTGAATACCTTATTAAATCATAAATTCCCTTATCGTTAAATTTGCTTACAACACATATAATATGAACAATATAAATCAGTTAATCCATTAACATATAATCAACAATATATCCTGAACATCAAAACACAATCTGTACTTCAAGCAGAATTTTTTTTTATAAGACTGTAATAAAATGTAATAATGTTTTATTAACCCTATATTCTGACAATAAAAGAAAATTATAAAATAAAATATAACTTGAACTTACATGGATTATTAAACGAACATATGAATTGGTTATATTGACCATTATACAGTTCATACCAGTCATCAACTGAGCCCTCTTGGTCAGGTGAATGACCTTACCCTAGATACACTACACCAATCTATACAATGAAAAATACACAACATATGTTTATAATTTTTACACTCTAACATAGTAAAAATAGTAACATTATAAAACATAGTACACTCATAATTAACATTGTTGTTGTTACCTTAAAATAAACAATTCGCATTTTGTTTGATCAGAAATTACACACCTTGCAGCTTTAATTTTATTTTCAACTTCTATTAAATCTTTTACTTGTTTCATTTATTATTACATTTTAACTATGATTTTCTATTTAGCATTTTCATCATTTATTGGTTTGGGTGATTCTCCGTTATTCATCATAATTCGATTTACCAAATGGGTATTTAAATATAATCTTACCCCCCTTTTTACCTCTACCCACCATTAACAGATTTGTATAGTATGACACCCATCTCTCCACAATATTTACCAATAATTCTCTAACTCCACTTAAATCATTCTCCACTTATAACAAAATACCCGATACCCTCTTTGTACTTAGGATGTGTGTTCCCTCCCTACGCTCATTCCCTTATTGGTTCCTGGCCCTTTCCCAGGTAACTCCGCCAAACCCAATTTAAAACTATTCCCTCCCGCCATAACGCCTGTCGTTAAGGACTCCTTACCACACCACTCTCTTTACAAAATATCTCCATCATCTATTTACTCTCCAATTACATTACTCCCATTACTCTACATGTATACACTATCGCTACTGTGTCCCTACTATTACCCTGTTTCTGTGTTACTTATATTCCAAAACCTTATTCTGTCTAACACCCATTTAAACTTACCTTTGACCAACTTAAATGCCTTATTGATATAATTATTATCACCCAAACATTTTACAACATTTTACATTTCCTCATTTACTATTTATTATCATATTCCAATCATATAAAATCACTTGAATTCATTATCAAAATTTATTACCACATTTAAATCAATTAATTCATTTGCAATTTCTTTAATTCAATCAATTATTTGAACACAACATTACTTCAATTACCTTCTTCCAAAACAATTGCAATTCATTTATTACAAACTCTCATTATTTATTTAGTCTGCTGAAAGCTTATTATTATTATTACATCAATTTCTACTACATACACATTGTTTACATAAAGCACACTTTACAACATAGACACAATTAATTTCACTATAAATTTATTTACAATTTTTTGTCATTATTTTTCCGTTTACCACACCTCATTTCCTAATTTAGCCAGGTCATTACCATAAACTAAAATATTTAAAATTTCCATTCACTTATTTTTTATTTAACCCCCATCATCATATAATAGTCTGGTGTATTTATAACACAAATCATTCTTATCTACATACATTACATTATAATTATTATTGTAATGACTACTTTCGTTAATTATATTGACATAGTAATTAACTACATTTTTGTCTCCCATTAATTCATAAAGCCCATCCACATTGGTAATTTCAGTCCAGTCTCCATCAGTATTTTTGGTTAACATAAGGTAAGTTATTTTATCATCATATTCCTCCACTACATCCCTCGCAACCTCAGGTAAGAGTCTATCATTTACAATAGTATCATCAAAATAATCATCTATCTCTATTTCACAAGGTAAGTCAATTTTCTCTCCTCTCTCAATGTCTAAACTCTGCACTAACATTTCATAACCTCTATTAATCTCAAAAATCTCTATCTCTCTCTCATCACAATACCTCTCACAACCCCACTGACCTATTTCGTACCACGCAAAGGGCACAACAAACGTATTATACGTCTTGGCACTTCCAAGGACACCACAAAAAATTAAGGGACTATTTTGAGACACCATGTCTCCCACACAACTACCGGAGGAAACCTTGTCCTCATAACACCACGGTGAAAACCCTGTTTCACTATATACTTGGGAAAAATTTGCCCTTTGCCCACCTAACCTCTCTTCACACACACTCCCCATTTTCTCAACACTTTCTCTGTTCACCACCTTACTCTCTAACACCACGTTTTTAATTATACCACTGTTATCACTCGTTAACTCATCATTATAATTATCGCTACTAACCTTGTCTACCGCCACCTGTTTTGCATCTAAACTACCACCACTACTGTTAATACATATATCTCCGTTATTTTCGTTTGTGTTGCTCTTACCTGTATTCATTCCCCACACTCCCATTCTCTCAATATTTCGTTCTAATTTGCTAACGTTACTGGTAAATATCCCATTGGTTCTTTCACAACGCTTATTAGTTTCATTAATATCCTTTTTTAATTAATTATTTTGCATTTTTAATTCATTGAAATTACTTTCACATTTGATTTTTTGTTAGTGTATTTCATTACTCAATGTATCAAACTTATTATTCTGTTCATTAAATTTATCATTAAAATTACTATTAATTTCAGTAAGTCTACTTTCATTTTTCACATCTTGAGCTTTCATAAAATTAAATATGTCATCTAATGACAACTTTTGTACTCTACTGACTGTAGGTGTTGATTCAGCATTTATTTCGTTCATATTCATTGATTCGGTCTCGCTTACTTCAACATTTACTGAGCTCCCTGTTTCAATGTCAGTTAAGCTGACGTTTTCATCATTACTTTTATTAGTATCCGTTTTTCATATTATTTAGTTTTTTACTTGTTCATAATACATATATCAATCATATTATAACATACTCTTATTTCTCTGTACTTAATTTTAATTCATATGCAACTCCCACTAACGTCTCTTACATCTGCGAGTAGGCATACCCTATACGAAATATACTTCGTACAGACAGTCCCTAGTTCGGGGGCCATTGAGATATTTCAACTTATTCAACAGTTTATGAAAGAAATATAAGTGTATTTTTAACATTATTCTCAATTCTCATAATTCTTACCTGTTCGGGGTCCAGGATCCTTTTACACGAACTCACCGTCTGTAAGAGAGGTTACTGGGTTTGTTACTCAATAAACACGCTGTTATACTACATTAATCAGCTCTGTTTATTATTCGCTTGCAACATTTATTATAAACTTAATTTAGAGTTACTTAGTGTCCTTTTTTATTTCTCAAAACTATTAATGTTCAACTTAAATATCTTATCTTCTAAAAATTAAAAAACAAATCTTTACGCTACTTGAACACTGGTAAACATTGTACTAACTACTTTCAAACCTTAACAAATATTAACTAAGTTATGTTGAGACAACCCAGCTTGCTCACTCACTCATTCATTCCTCATACTTTTTATATTGTTTCCCTTAAAGAAAAGAAAACTAGAGCTCTTTATTAAATAAATTTCCCCATTGAGTTGAATTAAAAATGTGGTTTCTACTTCTCTGGCTGTGTCCAACACGTGCGGTTATTAGTCTGTTTCTGTTCGTAAACTGGTTCGTCCGAAAAAGATTCTGCTGGTTAATTTGATTCACTGATTAAAAAATATTTGATTCACTATTTATCACATTCTAGTTGACTCACATTTTTAGTAATTTTATCAAAATTAGGCCCACGAGCCTATGTGTTCACCCGGCCGTGGTTACGGCTGAGCGGCGAGTGCCTTGTTAATGAAAAGGAAAGCACTGCCTTCAAGCTGCGATCTTTTCGTCGTCGTACACAACGTATGGACTTTCTATGAGCCCCAGGAGCTAATGATGTTAAACGGTGACGATATAAGAGGCTTAGGTGGGTGGAACCTCTACTTGATTTCCTCCGTCTCCAGAGCACATGGCCCGACAATCTCTCTGCTTCGCCATTTTCGTAGCGTCGGTTTGTCCTGTTATGCGTAGAAGCTGCACCCTGACGAGTGTATGCGCGTATCATACGTGACAAACATTGAGTTTACAAACAAGTAGTGCATTCTCCAACTACACTCCACCCAAAAAGATACGTTACGGTTCATTGTTTGAATACGACCTTTTTATGACACATTACAATACCCCCCCCAATGAGAGGTTTTCTGCCGAAACAGAAAAACTCTCATTGCTAAACCCTAAGAGGATCGGTGAGGATATGGCGCCAACAACCCCCTTTTAATTCTTAACACATCATGGGTAAACTACCCCCCTAGCTAAGCGACTATGGCTGCCCCCGAACGAGATTACTGGACTTCTCTGTGCGAGATCCCAACACCATAAAATCGGAAAGATACTCACCAGAGTACCACCTAACCTCAACTCATTCCATCAAAAAATCAAAGACTGGCCTTATACCATAACAGATCCTCAACTGATATGCTGGGTGCGTACACATACTCAAAACTAAATCAAACAAATCAGAATAAATCATTTAAATTCTGTTCAAAAAATTAATCTAAGTCCAATATCAAAGATTCATATTCCCATTAATTTCATCATCTCCTTCCATTTACTCTCAAAATTTCAAAATATCTAAAATGAATTTACAACTCTTCTTAATTAGCTACCAACAATCATAATAAATGAAATAAATTGAATACCTTATTAAATCATAAATTCCCTTATCGTTAAATTTCCTTACAACACATATAATATGAACAATATAAATCAGTTAATCCATTAACATATAATCAACAATATATCCTGAACATCAAAACACAATCTGTACTTCAAGCAGAATTTTTTTTTATAAGACTGTAATAAAATGTAATAATGTTTTATTAACCCTATATTCTGACAATAAAAGAAAATTATAAAATAAAATATAACTTGAACTTACATGGATTATTAAACGAACATATGAATTGGTTATATTGACCATTATACAGTTCATACCAGTCATCAACTGAGCCCTCTTGGTCAGGTGAATGACCTTACCCTAGATACACTACACCAATATATACAATGAAAAATACACAACATATGTTTCTAATTTTTACACTCTAACATAGTAAAAATAGTAACATTATAAAACATAGTACACTCATAATTAACATTGTTGTTGTTACCTTAAAATAAACAATTCGCATTTTGTTTGATCAGAAATTACACACCTTGCAGCTTTAATTTTATTTTCAACTTCTATTAAATCTTTTACTTGTTTCATTTATTATTACATTTTAACTATGATTTTCTATTTAGCATTTTCATCATTTATTGGTTTGGGTGATTCTCCGTTATTCATCATAATTCGATTTACCAAATGGGTATTTAAATATAATCTTACCCCCTTTTTACCTCTACCCACCATTAACAGATTTGTATAGTATGACACCCATCTCTCCACAATATTTACCAATAATTCTCTAACTCCACTTAAATCATTCTCCACTTATAACAAAATACCCGATACCCTCTTTGTACTTAGGATGTGTGTTCCCTCCCTACGCTCATTCCCTTATTGGTTCCTGGCCCTTTCCCAGGTAACTCCGCCAAACCCAATTTAAAACTATTCCCTCCCGCCATAACGCCTGTCGTTAAGGACTCCTTACCACACCACTCTCTTTACAAAATATCTCCATCATCTATTTACTCTCCAATTACATTACTCCCATTACTCTACATGTATACACTATCGCTACTGTGTCCCTACTATTACCCTGTTTCTGTGTTACTTATATTCCAAAACCTTATTCTGTCTAACACCCATTTAAACTTACCTTTGACCAACTTAAATGCCTTATTGATATAATTATTATCACCCAAACATTTTACAACATTTTACATTTCCTCATTTACTATTTATTATCATATTCCAATCATATAAAATCACTTGAATTCATTATCAAAATTTATTACCACATTTAAATCAATTAATTCATTTGCAATTTCTTTAATTCAATCAATTATTTGAACACAACATTACTTCAATTACCTTCTTCCAAAACAATTGCAATTCATTTATTACAAACTCTCATTATTTATTTAGTCTGCTGAAAGCTTATTATTATTATTACATCAATTTCTACTACATACACATTGTTTACATAAAGCACACTTTACAACATAGACACAATTAATTTCACTATAAATTTATTTACAATTTTTTGTCATTATTTTTCCGTTTACCACACCTCATTTCCTAATTTAGCCAGGTCATTACCATAAACTAAAATATTTAAAATTTCCATTCACTTATTTTTTATTTAACCCCCATCATCATATAATAGTCTGGTGTATTTATAACACAAATCATTCTTATCTACATACATTACATTATAATTATTATTTTAATGACTACTTTCGTTAATTATATTGACATAGTAATTAACTACATTTTTGTCTCCCATTAATTCATAAAGCCCATCCACATTGGTAATTTCAGTCCAGTCTCCATCAGTATTTTTGGTTAACATAAGGTAAGTTATTTTATCATCATATTCCTCCACTACATCCCTCGCAACCTCAGGTAAGAGTCTATCATTTACAATAGTATCATCAAAATAATCATCTATCTCTATTTCACAAGGTAAGTCAATTTTCTCTCCTCTCTCAATGTCTAAACTCTGCACTAACATTTCATAACCTCTATTAATCTCAAAAATCTCTATCTCTCTCTCATCACAATACCTCTCACAACCCCACTGACCTATTTCGTACCACGCAAAGGGCACAACAAACGTATTATACGTCTTGGCACTTCCAAGGACACCACAAAAAATTAAGGGACTATTTTGAGACACCATGTCTCCCACACAACTACCGGAGGAAACCTTGTCCTCATAACACCACGGTGAAAACCCTGTTTCACTATATACTTGGGAAAAATTTGCCCTTTGCCCACCTAACCTCTCTTCACACACACTCCCCATTTTCTCAACACTTTCTCTGTTCACCACCTTACTCTCTAACACCACGTTTTTAATTATACCACTGTTATCACTCGTTAACTCATCATTATAATTATCGCTACTAACCTTGTCTACCGCCACCTGTTTTGCATCTAAACTACCACCACTACTGTTAATACATATATCTCCGTTATTTTCGTTTGTGTTGCTCTTACCTGTATTCATTCCCCACACTCCCATTCTCTCAATATTTCGTTCTAATTTGCTAACGTTACTGGTAAATATCCCATTGGTTCTTTCACAACGCTTATTAGTTTCATTAATATCCTTTTTTAATTAATTATTTTGCATTTTTAATTCATTGAAATTACTTTCACATTTGATTTTTTGTTAGTGTATTTCATTACTCAATGTATCAAACTTATTATTCTGTTCATTAAATTTATCATTAAAATTACTATTAATTTCAGTAAGTCTACTTTCATTTTTCACATCTTGAGCTTTCATAAAATTAAATATGTCATCTAATGACAACTTTTGTACTCTACTGACTGTAGGTGTTGATTCAGCATTTATTTCGTTCATATTCATTGATTCGGTCTCGCTTACTTCAACATTTACTGAGCTCCCTGTTTCAATGTCAGTTAAGCTGACGTTTTCATCATTACTTTTATTAGTATCCGTTTTTCATATTATTTAGTTTTTTACTTGTTCATAATACATATATCAATCATATTATAACATACTCTTATTTCTCTGTACTTAATTTTAATTCATATGCAACTCCCACTAACGTCTCTTACATCTGCGAGTAGGCATACCCTATACGAAATATACTTCGTACAGACAGTCCCTAGTTCGGGGGCCATTGAGATATTTCAACTTATTCAACAGTTTATGAAAGAAATATAAGTGTATTTTTAACATTATTCTCAATTCTCATAATTCTTACCTGTTCGGGGTCCAGGATCCTTTTACACGAACTCACCGTCTGTAAGAGAGGTTACTGGGTTTGTTACTCAATAAACACGCTGTTATACTACATTAATCAGCTCTGTTTATTATTCGCTTGCAACATTTATTATAAACTTAATTTAGAGTTACTTAGTGTCCTTTTTTATTTCTCAAAACTATTAATGTTCAACTTAAATATCTTATCTTCTAAAAATTAAAAAACAAATCTTTACGCTACTTGAACACTGGTAAACATTGTACTAACTACTTTCAAACCTTAACAAATATTAACTAAGTTATGTTGAGACAACCCAGCTTGCTCACTCACTCATTCATTCCTCATACTTTTTATATTGTTTCCCTTAAAGAAAAGAAAACTAGAGCTCTTTATTAAATAAATTTCCCCATTGAGTTGAATTAAAAATGTGGTTTCTACTTCTCTGGCTGTGTCCAACACGTGCGGTTATTAGTCTGTTTCTGTTCGTAAACTGGTTCGTCCGAAAAAGTTTTCTGCTGGTTAATTTGATTCACTGATTAAAAAATATTTGATTCACTATTTATCACATTCTAGTTGACTCACATTTTTAGTAATTTTATCAAAATTAGGCCCACGAGCCTATGTGTTCACCCGGCCGTGGTTACGGCTGAGCGGCGAGTGCCTTGTTAATGAAAAGGAAAGCACTGCCTTCAAGCTGCGATCTTTTCGTCGTCGTACACAACGTATGGACTTTCTATGAGCCCCAGGAGCTAATGATGTTAAACGGTGACGATATAAGAGGCTTAGGTGGGTGGAACCTCTACTTGATTTCCTCCGTCTCCAGAGCACATGGCCCGACAATCTCTCTGCTTCGCCATTTTCGTAGCGTCGGTTTGTCCTGTTATGCGTAGAAGCTGCACCCTGACGAGTGTATGCGCGTATCATACGTGACAAACATTGAGTTTACAAACAAGTAGTGCATTCTCCAACTACACTCCACCCAAAAAGATACGTTACGGTTCATTGTTTGAATACGACCTTTTTATGACACATTACAATACCCCCCCCCCAATGAGAGGTTTTCTGCCGAAACAGAAAAACTCTCATTGCTAAACCCTAAGAGGATCGGTGAGGATATGGCGCCAACAACCCCCTTTTAATTCTTAACACATCATGGGTAAACTACCCCCCTAGCTAAGCGACTATGGCTGCCCCCGAACGAGATTACTGGACTTCTCTGTGCGAGATCCCAACACCATAAAATCGGAAAGATACTCACCAGAGTACCACCTAACCTCAACTCATTCCATCAAAAAATCAAAGACTGGTCTTATACCATAACAGATCCTCAACTGATATGCTGGGTGCGTACACATACTCAAAACTAAATCAAACAAATCAGAATAAATCATTTAAATTCTGTTCAAAAAATTAATCTAAGTCCAATATCAAAGATTCATATTCCCATTAATTTCATCATCTCCTTCCATTTACTCTCAAAATTTCAAAATATCTAAAATGAATTTACAACTCTTCTTAATTAGCTACCAACAATCATAATAAATGAAATAAATTGAATACCTTATTAAATCATAAATTCCCTTATCGTTAAATTTCCTTACAACACATATAATATGAACAATATAAATCAGTTAATCCATTAACATATAATCAACAATATATCCTGAACATCAAAACACAATCTGTACTTCAAGCAGAATTTTTTTTTATAAGACTGTAATAAAATGTAATAATGTTTTATTAACCCTATATTCTGACAATAAAAGAAAATTATAAAATAAAATATAACTTGAACTTACATGGATTATTAAACGAACATATGAATTGGTTATATTGACCATTATACAGTTCATACCAGTCATCAACTGAGCCCTCTTGGTCAGGTGAATGACCTTACCCTAGATACACTACACCAATATATACAATGAAAAATACACAACATATGTTTATAATTTTTACACTCTAACATAGTAAAAATAGTAACATTATAAAACATAGTACACTCATAATTAACATTGTTGTTGTTACCTTAAAATAAACAATTCGCATTTTGTTTGATCAGAAATTACACACCTTGCAGCTTTAATTTTATTTTCAACTTCTATTAAATCTTTTACTTGTTTCATTTATTATTACATTTTAACTATGATTTTCTATTTAGCATTTTCATCATTTATTGGTTTGGGTGATTCTCCGTTATTCATCATAATTCGATTTACCAAATGGGTATTTAAATATAATCTTACCCCCTTTTTACCTCTACCCACCATTAACAGATTTGTATAGTATGACACCCATCTCTCCACAATATTTACCAATAATTCTCTAACTCCACTTAAATCATTCTCCACTTATAACAAAATACCCGATACCCTCTTTGTACTTAGGATGTGTGTTCCCTCCCTACGCTCATTCCCTTATTGGTTCCTGGCCCTTTCCCAGGTAACTCCGCCAAACCCAATTTAAAACTATTCCCTCCCGCCATAACGCCTGTCGTTAAGGACTCCTTACCACACCACTCTCTTTACAAAATATCTCCATCATCTATTTACTCTCCAATTACATTACTCCCATTACTCTACATGTATACACTATCGCTACTGTGTCCCTACTATTACCCTGTTTCTGTGTTACTTATATTCCAAAACCTTATTCTGTCTAACACCCATTTAAACTTACCTTTGACCAACTTAAATGCCTTATTGATATAATTATTATCACCCAAACATTTTACAACATTTTACATTTCCTCATTTACTATTTATTATCATATTCCAATCATATAAAATCACTTGAATTCATTATCAAAATTTATTACCACATTTAAATCAATTAATTCATTTGCAATTTCTTTAATTCAATCAATTATTTGAACACAACATTACTTCAATTACCTTCTTCCAAAACAATTGCAATTCATTTATTACAAACTCTCATTATTTATTTAGTCTGCTGAAAGCTTATTATTATTATTATTATTATTACATCAATTTCTACTACATACACATTGTTTACATAAAGCACACTTTACAACATAGACACAATTAATTTCACTATAAATTTATTTACAATTTTTTGTCATTATTTTTCCGTTTACCACACCTCATTTCCTAATTTAGCCAGGTCATTACCATAAACTAAAATATTTAAAATTTCCATTCACTTATTTTTTATTTAACCCCCATCATCATATAATAGTCTGGTGTATTTATAACACAAATCATTCTTATCTACATACATTACATTATAATTATTATTGTAATGACTACTTTCGTTAATTATATTGACATAGTAATTAACTACATTTTTGTCTCCCATTAATTCATAAAGCCCATCCACATTGGTAATTTCAGTCCAGTCTCCATCAGTATTTTTGGTTAACATAAGGTAAGTTATTTTATCATCATATTCCTCCACTACATCCCTCGCAACTTCAGGTAAGAGTCTATCATTTACAATAGTATCATCAAAATAATCATCTATCTCTATTTCACAAGGTAAGTCAATTTTCTCTCCTCTCTCAATGTCTAAACTCTGCACCAACATTTCATAACCTCTATTAATCTCAAAAATCTCTATCTCTCTCTCATCACAATACCTCTCACAACCCCACTGACCTATTTCGTACCACGCAAAGGGCACAACAAACGTATTATACGTCTTGGCACTTCCAAGGACACCACAAAAAATTAAGGGACTATTTTGAGACACCATGTCTCCCACACAACTACCGGAGGAAACCTTGTCCTCATAACACCACGGTGAAAACCCTGTTTCACTATATACTTGGGAAAAATTTGCCCTTTGCCCACCTAACCTCTCTTCACACACACTCCCCATTTTCTCAACACTTTCTCTGTTCACCACCTTACTCTCTAACACCACGTTTTTAATTATACCACTGTTATCACTCGTTAACTCATCATTATAATTATCGCTACTAACCTTGTCTACCGCCACCTGTTTTGCATCTAAACTACCACCACTACTGTTAATACATATATCTCCGTTATTTTCGTTTGTGTTGCTCTTACCTGTATTCATTCCCCACACTCCCATTCTCTCAATATTTCGTTCTAATTTGCTAACGTTACTGGTAAATATCCCATTGGTTCTTTCACAACGCTTATTAGTTTCATTAATATCCTTTTTTAATTAATTATTTTGCATTTTTAATTCATTGAAATTACTTTCACATTTGATTTTTTGTTAGTGTATTTCATTACTCAATTTATCAAACTTATTATTCTGTTCATTAAATTTATCATTAAAATTACTATTAATTTCAGTAAGTCTACTTTCATTTTTCACATCTTGAGCTTTCATAAAATTAAATATGTCATCTAATGACAACTTTTGTACTCTACTGACTGTAGGTGTTGATTCAGCATTTATTTCGTTCATATTCATTGATTCGGTCTCGCTTACTTCAACATTTACTGAGCTCCCTGTTTCAATGTCAGTTAAGCTGACGTTTTCATCATTACTTTTATTAGTATCCATTTTTCATATTATTTAGTTTTTTACTTGTTCATAATACATATATCAATCATATTATAACATACTCTTATTTCTCTGTACTTAATTTTAATTCATATGCAACTCCCACTAGCGTCTCTTACATCTGCGAGTAGGCATACCCTATACGAAATATACTTCGTACAGACAGTCCCTAGTTCGGGGGCCATTGAGATATTTCAACTTATTCAACAGTTTATGAAAGAAATATAAGATGTATTTTTAACATTATTCTCAATTCTCATAATTCTTACCTGTTCGGGGTCCAGGATCCTTTTACACGAACTCACCGTCTGTAAGAGAGGTTACTGGGTTTGTTACTCAATAAACACGCTGTTATACTACATTAATCAGCTCTGTTTATTATTCGCTTGCAACATTTATTATAAACTTAATTTAGAGTTACTTAGTGTCCTTTTTTATTTCTCAAAACTATTAATGTTCAACTTAAATATGTTATCTTCTAAAAATTACAAAACAAATCTCTACGCTACTTGAACACTGGTAAACATTGTACTAACTACTTTCAAACCTTAACAAATATTAACTAAGTTATGTTGAGACAACCCAGCTTGCTCACTCACTCATTCATTCCTCATACTTTTTATATTGTTTCCCTTAAAGAAAAGAAAACTAGAGCTCTTTATTAAATAAATTTCCCCATTGAGTTGAATTAAAAATGTGGTTTCTACTTCTCTGGCTGTGTCCAACACGTGCGGTTATTAGTCTGTTTCTGTTCGTAAACTGGTTCGTCCGAAAAAGTTTTCTGCTGGTTAATTTGATTCACTGATTAAAAAATATTTGATTCACTATTTATCACATTCTAGTTGACTCACATTTTTAGTAATTTTATCAAAATTAGGCCCACGAGCCTATGTGTTCACCCGGCCGTGGTTACGGCTGAGCGGCGAGTGCCTTGTTAATGAAAAGGAAAGCACTGCCTTCAAGCTGCGATCTTTTCGTCGTCGTACACAACGTATGGACTTTCTATGAGCCCCAGGAGCTAATGATGTTAAACGGTGACGATATAAGAGGCTTAGGTGGGTGGAACCTCTACTTGATTTCCTCCGTCTCCAGAGCACATGGCCCGACAATCTCTCTGCTTCGCCATTTTCGTAGCGTCGGTTTGTCCTGTTATGCGTAGAAGCTGCGCCCTGACGAGTGTATGCGCGTATCATACGTGACAAACATTGAGTTTACAAACAAGTAGTGCATTCTCCAACTACACTCCACCCAAAAAGTTACGTTACGGTTCATTGTTTGAATACGACCTTTTTATGACACATTACAATACCCCCCCCCAATGAGAGGTTTTCTGCCGAAACAGGAAAACTCTCATTGCTAAACCCTAAGAGGATCGGTGAGGATATGGCGCCAACAACCCCCTTTTAATTCTTAACACATCATGGGTAAACTACCCCCCTAGCTAAGCGACTATGGCTGCCCCCGAACGAGATTACTGGACTTCTCTGTGCGAGATCCCAACACCATAAAATCGGAAAGATACTCACCAGAGTACCACCTAACCTCAACTCATTCCATCAAAAAATCAAAGACTGGCCTTATACCATAACAGATCCTCAACTGATATGCTGGGTGCGTACACATACTCAAAACTAAATCAAACAAATCAGAATAAATCATTTAAATTCTGTTCAAAAAATTAATCTAAGTCCAATATCAAAGATTCATATTCCCATTAATTTCATCATCTCCTTCCATTTACTCTCAAAATTTCAAAATATCTAAAATGAATTTACAACTCTTCTTAATTAGCTACCAACAATCATAATAAATGAAATAAATTGAATACCTTATTAAATCATAAATTCCCTTATCGTTAAATTTGCTTACAACACATATAATATGAAAAATTTAAATCAGTTAATCAATTAACATATAGTCAACAATATATCCTGAACATCAAAACACAATCTGTACTTCAAGCAGAATTTTTTTTTATAAGACTGTAATAAAATGTAATAATGTTTTATTAACCCTATATTCTGACAATAAAAGAAAATTATAAAATATAATATAACTTGAACTTACATGGATTATTAAACGAACATATGAATTGGTTATATTGACCATTATACAGTTCATACCAGTCATCAACTGAGCCCTCTTGGTCAGGTGAATGACCTTACCCTAGATACACTACACCAATCTATACAATGAAAAATACACAACATATGTTTATAATTTTTACACTCTAACATAGTAAAAATAGTAACATTATAAAACATAGTACACTCATAATTAACATTGTTGTTGTTACCTTAAAATAAACAATTCGCATTTAAGTTTGATCAGAAATTACACACCTTGCAGCTTTAATTTTATTTTCAACTTCTATTAAATCTTTTACTTGTTTCATTTATTATTACATTTTAACTATGATTTTCTATTTAGCATTTTCATCATTTATTGGTTTGGGTGATTCTCCGTTATTCATCATAATTCGATTTACCAAATGGGTATTTAAATATAATCTTACCCCCCTTTTTACCTCTACCCACCATTAACAGATTTGTATAGTATGACACCCATCTCTCCACAATATTTACCAATAATTCTCTAACTCCACTTAAATCATTCTCCACTTATAACAAAATACCCGATACCCTCTTTGTACTTAGGATGTGTGTTCCCTCCCTACGCTCATTCCCTTATTGGTTCCTGGCCCTTTCCCAGGTAACTCCGCCAAACCCAATTTAAAACTATTCCCTCCCGCCATAACGCCTGTCGTTAAGGACTCCTTACCACACCACTCTCTTTACAAAATATCTCCATCATCTATTTACTCTCCAATTACATTACTCCCATTACTCTACATGTATACACTATCGCTACTGTGTCCCTACTATTACCCTGTTTCTGTGTTACTTATATTCCAAAACCTTATTCTGTCTAACACCCATTTAAACTTACCTTTGACCAACTTAAATGCCTTATTGATATAATTATTATCACCCAAACATTTTACAACATTTTACATTTCCTCATTTACTATTTATTATCATATTCCAATCATATAAAATCACTTGAATTCATTATCAAAATTTATTACCACATTTAAATCAATTAATTCATTTGCAATTTCTTTAATTCAATCAATTATTTGAACACAACATTACTTCAATTACCTTCTTCCAAAACAATTGCAATTCATTTATTACAAACTCTCATTATTTATTTAGTCTGCTGAAAGCTTATTATTATTATTATTATTATTACATCAATTTCTACTACATACACATTGTTTACATAAAGCACACTTTACAACATAGACACAATTAATTTCACTATAAATTTATTTACAATTTTTTGTCATTATTTTTCCGTTTACCACACCTCATTTCCTAATTTAGCCAGGTCATTACCATAAACTAAAATATTTAAAATTTCCATTCACTTATTTTTTATTTAACCCCCATCATCATATAATAGTCTGGTGTATTTATAACACAAATCATTCTTATCTACATACATTACATTATAATTATTATTGTAATGACTACTTTCGTTAATTATATTGACATAGTAATTAACTACATTTTTGTCTCCCATTAATTCATAAAGCCCATCCACATTGGTAATTTCAGTCCAGTCTCCATCAGTATTTTTGGTTAACATAAGGTAAGTTATTTTATCATCATATTCCTCCACTACATCCCTCGCAACCTCAGGTAAGAGTCTATCATTTACAATAGTATCATCAAAATAATCATCTATCTCTATTTCACAAGGTAAGTCAATTTTCTCTCCTCTCTCAATGTCTAAACTCTGCACTAACATTTCATAACCTCTATTAATCTCAAAAATCTCTATCTCTCTCTCATCACAATACCTCTCACAACCCCACTGACCTATTTCCTACCACGCAAAGGGCACAACAAACGTATTATACGTCTTGGCACTTCCAAGGACACCACAAAAAATTAAGGGACTATTTTGAGACACCATGTCTCCCACACAACTACCGGAGGAAACCTTGTCCTCATAACACCACGGTGAAAACCCTGTTTCACTATATACTTGGGAAAAATTTGCCCTTTGCCCACCTAACCTCTCTTCACACACACTCCCCATTTTCTCAACACTTTCTCTGTTCACCACCTTACTCTCTAACACCACGTTTTTAATTATACCACTGTTATCACTCGTTAACTCATCATTATAATTATCGCTACTCACCTTGTCTACCGCCACCCGTTTTGCATCTAAACTACCACCACTACTGTTAATACATATATCTCCGTTATTTTCGTTTGTGTTGCTTTTACCTGTATTCATTCCCCACACTCCCATTCTCTCAATATTTCGTTCTAATTTGCTAACGTTACTGGTAAATATCCCATTGGTTCTTTCACAACGCTTATTAGTTTCATTAATATCCTTTTTTAATTAATTATTTTGCATTTTTAATTCATTGAAATTACTTTCACATTTGATTTTTTGTTAGTGTATTTCATTACTCAATTTATCAAACTTATTATTCTGTTCATTAAATTTATCATTAAAATTACTATTAATTTCAGTAAGTCTACTTTCATTTTTCACATCTTGAGCTTTCATAAAATTAAATATGTCATCTAATGACAACTTTTGTACTCTACTGACTGTAGGTGTTGATTCAGCATTTATTTCGTTCATATTCATTGATTCGGTCTCGCTTACTTCAACATTTACTGAGCTCCCTGTTTCAATGTCAGTTAAGCTGACGTTTTCATCATTACTTTTATTAGTATCCATTTTTCATATTATTTAGTTTTTTACTTGTTCATAATACATATATCAATCATATTATAACATACTCTTATTTCTCTGTACTTAATTTTAATTCATATGCAACTCCCACTAGCGTCTCTTACATCTGCGAGTAGGCATACCCTATACGAAATATACTTCGTACAGACAGTCCCTAGTTCGGGGGCCATTGAGATATTTCAACTTATTCAACAGTTTATGAAAGAAATATAAGTGTATTTTTAACATTATTCTCAATTCTCATAATTCTTACCTGTTCGGGGTCCAGGATCCTTTTACACGAACTCACCGTCTGTAAGAGAGGTTACTGGGTTTGTTACTCAATAAACACGCTGTTATACTACATTAATCAGCTCTGTTTATTATTCGCTTGCAACATTTATTATAAACTTAATTTAGAGTTACTTAGTGTCCTTTTTTATTTCTCAAAACTATTAATGTTCAATATGTTATCTTCTAAAAATTACAAAACAAATCTCTACGCTACTTGAACACTGGTAAACATTGTACTAACTACTTTCAAACCTTAACAAATATTAACTAAGTTATGTTGAGACAACCCAGCTTGCTCACTCACTCATTCATTCCTCATACTTTTTATATTGTTTCCCTTAAAGAAAAGAAAACTAGAGCTCTTTATTAAATAAATTTCCCCATTGAGTTGAATTAAAAATGTGGTTTCTACTTCTCTGGCTGTGTCCAACACGTGCGGTTATTAGTCTGTTTCTGTTCGTAAACTGGTTCGTCCGAAAAAGTTTTCTGCTGGTTAATTTGATTCACTGATTAAAAAATATTTGATTCACTATTTATCACATTCTAGTTGACTCACATTTTTAGTAATTTTATCAAAATTAGGCCCACGAGCCTATGTGTTCACCCGGCCGTGGTTACGGCTGAGCGGCGAGTGCCTTGTTAATGAAAAGGAAAGCACTGCCTTCAAGCTGCGATCTTTTCGTCGTCGTACACAACGTATGGACTTTCTATGAGCCCCAGGAGCTAATGATGTTAAACGGTGACGATATAAGAGGCTTAGGTGGGTGGAACCTCTACTTGATTTCCTCCGTCTCCAGAGCACATGGCCCGACAATCTCTCTGCTTCGCCATTTTCGTAGCGTCGGTTTGTCCTGTTATGCGTAGAAGCTGCGCCCTGACGAGTGTATGCGCGTATCATACGTGACAAACATTGAGTTTACAAACAAGTAGTGCATTCTCCAACTACACTCCACCCAAAAAGTTACGTTACGGTTCATTGTTTGAATACGACCTTTTTATGACACATTACAATACCCCCCCCAATGAGAGGTTTTCTGCCGAAACAGAAAAACTCTCATTGCTAAACCCTAAGAGGATCGGTGAGGATATGGCGCCAACAACCTTCTTTTAATTCTTAACACATCATGGGTAAACTACCCCCCTAGCTAAGCGACTATGGCTGCCCCCGAACGAGATTACTGGACTTCTCTGTGCGAGATCCCAACACCATAAAATCGGAAAGATACTCACCAGAGTACCACCTAACCTCAACTCATTCCATCAAAAAATCAAAGACTGGCCTTATACCATAACAGATCCTCAACTGATATGCTGGGTGCGTACACATACTCAAAACTAAATCAAACAAATCAGAATAAATCATTTAAATTCTGTTCAAAAAATTAATCTAAGTCCAATATCAAAGATTCATATTCCCATTAATTTCATCATCTCCTTCCATTTACTCTCAAAATTTCAAAATATCTAAAATGAATTTACAACTCTTCTTAATTAGCTACCAACAATCATAATAAATGAAATAAATTGAATACCTTATTAAATCATAAATTCCCTTATCGTTAAATTTCCTTACAACACATATAATATGAACAATATAAATCAGTTAATCCATTAACATATAATCAACAATATATCCTGAACATCAAAACACAATCTGTACTTCAAGCAGAATTTTTTTTTATAAGACTGTAATAAAATGTAATAATGTTTTATTAACCCTATATTCTGACAATAAAAGAAAATTATAAAATAAAATATAACTTGAACTTACATGGATTATTAAACGAACATATGAATTGGTTATATTGACCATTATACAGTTCATACCAGTCATCAACTGAGCCCTCTTGGTCAGGTGAATGACCTTACCCTAGGTACACTACACCAATCTATACAATGAAAAATACACAACATATGTTTATAATTTTTACACTCTAACATAGTAAAAATAGTAACATTATAAAACATAGTACACTCATAATTAACATTGTTGTTGTTACCTTAAAATAAACAATTCGCATTTAAGTTTGATCAGAAATTACACACCTTGCAGCTTTAATTTTATTTTCAACTTCTATTAAATCTTTTACTTGTTTCATTTATTATTACATTTTAACTATGATTTTCTATTTAGCATTTTCATCATTTATTGGTTTGGGTGATTCTCCGTTATTCATCATAATTCGATTTACCAAATGGGTATTTAAATATAATCTTACCCCCCTTTTTACCTCTACCCACCATTAACAGATTTGTATAGTATGACACCCATCTCTCCACAATATTTACCAATAATTCTCTAACTCCACTTAAATCATTCTCCACTTATAACAAAATACCCGATACCCTCTTTGTACTTAGGATGTGTGTTCCCTCCCTACGCTCATTCCCTTATTGGTTCCTGGCCCTTTCCCAGGTAACTCCGCCAAACCCAATTTAAAACTATTCCCTCCCGCCATAACGCCTGTCGTTAAGGACTCCTTACCACACCACTCTCTTTACAAAATATCTCCATCATCTATTTACTCTCCAATTACATTACTCCCATTACTCTACATGTATACACTATCGCTACTGTGTCCCTACTATTACCCTGTTTCTGTGTTACTTATATTCCAAAACCTTATTCTGTCTAACACCCATTTAAACTTACCTTTGACCAACTTAAATGCCTTATTGATATAATTATTATCACCCAAACATTTTACAACATTTTACATTTCCTCATTTACTATTTATTATCATATTCCAATCATATAAAATCACTTGAATTCATTATCAAAATTTATTACCACATTTAAATCAATTAATTCATTTGCAATTTCTTTAATTCAATCAATTATTTGAACACAACATTACTTCAATTACCTTCTTCCAAAACAATTGCAATTCATTTATTACAAACTCTCATTATTTATTTAGTCTGCTGAAAGCTTATTATTATTATTATTATTATTACATCAATTTCTACTACATACACATTGTTTACATAAAGCACACTTTACAACATAGACACAATTAATTTCACTATAAATTTATTTACAATTTTTTGTCATTATTTTTCCGTTTACCACACCTCATTTCCTAATTTAGCCAGGTCATTACCATAAACTAAAATATTTAAAATTTCCATTCACTTATTTTTTATTTAACCCCCATCATCATATAATAGTCTGGTGTATTTATAACACAAATCATTCTTATCTACATACATTACATTATAATTATTATTGTAATGACTACTTTCGTTAATTATATTGACATAGTAATTAACTACATTTTTGTCTCCCATTAATTCATAAAGCCCATCCACATTGGTAATTTCAGTCCAGTCTCCATCAGTATTTTTGGTTAACATAAGGTAAGTTATTTTATCATCATATTCCTCCACTACATCCCTCGCAACCTCAGGTAAGAGTCTATCATTTACAATAGTATCATCAAAATAATCATCTATCTCTATTTCACAAGGTAAGTCAATTTTCTCTCCTCTCTCAATGTCTAAACTCTGCACTAACATTTCATAACCTCTATTAATCTCAAAAATCTCTATCTCTCTCTCATCACAATACCTCTCACAACCCCACTGACCTATTTCCTACCACGCAAAGGGCACAACAAACGTATTATACGTCTTGGCACTTCCAAGGACACCACAAAAAATTAAGGGACTATTTTGAGACACCATGTCTCCCACACAACTACCGGAGGAAACCTTGTCCTCATAACACCACGGTGAAAACCCTGTTTCACTATATACTTGGGAAAAATTTTCCCTTTGCCCGCCTAACCTCTCTTCACACACACTCCCCATTTTCTCAACACTTTCTCTGCTCACCACCTTACTCTCTAACACCACGTTTTTAATTATACCACAGTTATCACTCGTTAACTCATCATTATAATTATCGCTACTCACCTTGTCTACCGCCACCCGTTTTGCATCTAAACTACCACCACTACTGTTAATACATATATCTCCGTTATTTTCGTTTGTGTTGCTTTTACCTGTATTCATTCCCCACACTCCCATTCTCTCAATATTTCGTTCTAATTTGCTAACGTTACTGGTAAATATCCCATTGGTTCTTTCACAACGCTTATTAGTTTCATTAATATCCTTTTTTAATTAATTATTTTGCATTTTTAATTCATTGAAATTACTTTCACATTTGATTTTTTGTTAGTGTATTTCATTACTCAATTTATCAAACTTATTATTCTGTTCATTAAATTTATCATTAAAATTACTATTAATTTCAGTAAGTCTACTTTCATTTTTCACATCTTGAGCTTTCATAAAATTAAATATGTCATCTAATGACAACTTTTGTACTCTACTGACTGTAGGTGTTGATTCAGCATTTATTTCGTTCATATTCATTGATTCGGTCTCGCTTACTTCAACATTTACTGAGCTCCCTGTTTCAATGTCAGTTAAGCTGACGTTTTCATCATTACTTTTATTAGTATCCATTTTTCATATTATTTAGTTTTTTACTTGTTCATAATACATATATCAATCATATTATAACATACTCTTATTTCTCTGTACTTAATTTTAATTCATATGCAACTCCCACTAACGTCTCTTACATCTGCGAGTAGGCATACCCTATACGAAATATACTTCGTACAGACAGTCCCTAGTTCGGGGGCCATTGAGATATTTCAACTTATTCAACAGTTTATGAAAGAAATATAAGTGTATTTTTAACATTATTCTCAATTCTCATAATTCTTACCTGTTCGGGGTCCAGGATCCTTTTACATGAACTCACCGTCTGTAAGAGAGGTTACTGGGTTTGTTACTCAATAAACACGCTGTTATACTACATTAATCAGCTCTGTTTATTATTCGCTTGCAACATTTATTATAAACTTAATTTAGAGTTACTTAGTGTCCTTTTTTATTTCTCAAAACTATTAATGTTCAACTTAAATATGTTATCTTCTAAAAATTACAAAACAAATCTCTACGCTACTTGAACACTGGTAAACATTGTACTAACTACTTTCAAACCTTAACAAATATTAACTAAGTTATGTTGAGACAACCCAGCTTGCTCACTCACTCATTCATTCCTCATACTTTTTATATTGTTTCCCTTAAAGAAAAGAAAACTAGAGCTCTTTATTAAATAAATTTCCCCATTGAGTTGAATTAAAAATGTGGTTTCTACTTCTCTGGCTGTGTCCAACACGTGCGGTTATTAGTCTGTTTCTGTTCGTAAACTGGTTCGTCCGAAAAAGTTTTCTGCTGGTTAATTTGATTCACTGATTAAAAAATATTTGATTCACTATTTATCACATTCTAGTTGACTCACATTTTTAGTAATTTTATCAAAATTAGGCCCACGAGCCTATGTGTTCACCCGGCCGTGGTTACGGCTGAGCGGCGAGTGCCTTGTTAATGAAAAGGAAAGCACTGCCTTCAAGCTGCGATCTTTTCGTCGTCGTACACAACGTATGGACTTTCTATGAGCCCCAGGAGCTAATGATGTTAAACGGTGACGATATAAGAGGCTTAGGTGGGTGGAACCTCTACTTGATTTCCTCCGTCTCCAGAGCACATGGCCCGACAATCTCTCTGCTTCGCCATTTTCGTAGCGTCGGTTTGTCCTGTTATGCGTAGAAGCTGCGCCCTGACGAGTGTATGCGCGTATCATACGTGACAAACATTGAGTTTACAAAAAAGTAGTGCATTCTCCAACTACACTCCACCCAAAAAGTTACGTTACGGTTCATTGTTTGAATACGACCTTTTTATGACACATTACAATACCCCCCCCCAATGAGAGGTTTTCTGCCGAAACAGAAAAACTCTCATTGCTAAACCCTAAGAGGATCGGTGAGGATATGGCGCCAACAACTCCCTTTTAATTCTTAACACATCATGGGTAAACTACCCCCCTAGCTAAGCGACTATGGCTGCCCCCGAACGAGATTACTGGACTTCTCTGTGCGAGATCCCAACACCATAAAATCGGAAAGATACTCACCAGAGTACCACCTAACCTCAACTCATTCCATCAAAAAATCAAAGACTGGCCTTATACCATAACAGATCCTCAACTGATATGCTGGGTGCGTACACATACTCAAAACTAAATCAAACAAATCAGAATAAATCATTTAAATTCTGTTCAAAAAATTAATCTAAGTCCAATATCAAAGATTCATATTCCCATTAATTTCATCATCTCCTTCCATTTACTCTCAAAATTTCAAAATATCTAAAATGAATTTACAACTCTTCTTAATTAGCTACCAACAATCATAATAAATGAAATAAATTGAATACCTTATTAAATCATAAATTCCCTTATCGTTAAATTTGCTTACAACACATATAATATGAACAATATAAATCAGTTAATCCATTAACATATAATCAACAATATATCCTGAACATCAAAACACAATCTGTACTTCAAGCAGAATTTTTTTTTTATAAGACTGTAATAAAATGTAATTATGTTTTATTAACCCTATATTCTGACAATAAAAGAAAATTATAAAATAAAATATAACTTGAACTTACATGGATTATTAAACGAACATATGAATTGGTTATATTGACCATTATACAGTTCATACCAGTCATCAACTGAGCCCTCTTGGTCAGGTGAATGACCTTACCCTAGATACACTACACCAATCTATACAATGAAAAATACACAACATATGTTTATAATTTTTACACTCTAACATAGTAAAAATAGTAACATTATAAAACATAGTACACTCATAATTAACATTGTTGTTGTTACCTTAAAATAAACAATTCGCATTTAAGTTTGATCAGAAATTACACACCTTGCAGCTTTAATTTTATTTTCAACTTCTATTAAATCTTTTACTTGTTTCATTTATTATTACATTTTAACTATGATTTTCTATTTAGCATTTTCATCATTTATTGGTTTGGGTGATTCTCCGTTATTCATCATAATTCGATTTACCAAATGGGTATTTAAATATAATCTTACCCCCTTTTTACCTCTACCCACCATTAACAGATTTGTATAGTATGACACCCATCTCTCCACAATATTTACCAATAATTCTCTAACTCCACTTAAATCATTCTCCACTTATAACAAAATACCCGATACCCTCTTTGTACTTAGGATGTGTGTTCCCTCCCTACGCTCATTCCCTTATTGGTTCCTGGCCCTTTCCCAGGTAACTCCGCCAAACCCAATTTAAAACTATTCCCTCCCGCCATAACGCCTGTCGTTAAGGACTCCTTACCACACCACTCTCTTTACAAAATATCTCCATCATCTATTTACTCTCCAATTACATTACTCCCATTACTCTACATGTATACACTATCGCTACTGTGTCCCTACTATTACCCTGTTTCTGTGTTACTTATATTCCAAAACCTTATTCTGTCTAACACCCATTTAAACTTACCTTTGACCAACTTAAATGCCTTATTGATGTAATTATTATCACCCAAACATTTTACAACATTTTACATTTCCTCATTTACTATTTATTATCATATTCCAATCATATAAAATCACTTGAATTCATTATCAAAATTTATTACCACATTTAAATCAATTAATTCATTTGCAATTTCTTTAATTCAATCAATTATTTGAACACAACATTACTTCAATTACCTTCTTCCAAAACAATTGCAATTCATTTATTACAAACTCTCATTATTTATTTAGTCTGCTGAAAGCTTATTATTATTATTATTATTATTATTACATCAATTTCTACTACATACACATTGTTTACATAAAGCACACTTTACAACATAGACACAATTAATTTCACTATAAATTTATTTACAATTTTTTGTCATTATTTTTCCGTTTACCACACCTCATTTCCTAATTTAGCCAGGTCATTACCATAAACTAAAATATTTAAAATGTCCATTCACTTATTTTTTATTTAACCCCCATCATCATATAATAGTCTGGTGTATTTATAACACAAATCATTCTTATCTACATACATTACATTATAATTATTATTGTAATGACTACTTTCGTTAATTATATTGACATAGTAATTAACTACATTTTTGTCTCCCATTAATTCATAAAGCCCATCCACATTGGTAATTTCAGTCCTGTCTCCATCAGTATTTTTGGTTAACATAAGGTAAGTTATTTTATCATCATATTCCTCCACTACATCCCTCGCAACCTCAGGTAAGAGTCTATCATTTACAATAGTATCATCAAAATAATCATCTATCTCTATTTCACAAGGTAAGTCAATTTTCTCTCCTCTCTCAATGTCTAAACTCTGCACTAACATTTCATAACCTCTATTAATCTCAAAAATCTCTATCTCTCTCTTTCTCTCTCTCTCATCACAATACCTCTCAAAACCCCACTCACCTATTTCGTACCACGCAAAGGGCACAACAAACGTATTATACGTCTTGGCACTTCCAAGGACACCACAAAAAATTAAGGGACTATTTTGAGACACCATGTCTCCCACACAACTACTGGAGGAAACCTTGTCCTCATAACACCACGGTGAAAAACCCTGTTTCACTATATACTTGGGGAAAATTTTCCCTTTGCCCACCTAACCTCTCTTCACACACACTCCCCATTTTCTCAACACTTTCTCTGCTCACTACCTTACTCTCTAACACCACGTTTTTAATTATACCACTGTTATCACTCGTTAACTCATCATTATAAATATCGCTACTCACCTTGTCTACCGCCACCCGTTTTGCATCTAAACTACCACCACTACTGTTAATACATATATCTCCGTTATTTTCGTTTGTGTTGCTCTTACCTGTATTCATTCCCCACACTCCCATTCTCTCAATATTTCGTTCTAATTTGCTAACGTTACTGGTAAATATCCCATTGGTTCTTTCACAACACTTATTAATTTCATTAATATCGTTCCTTAATTCATTATTTTGCCTTTTTAATTCATTGAAATTACTTTCACATTTGATTTTTTGTAAGTGTATTTCATTACTCAATTTATCAAACTTATTATTCTGTTCATTAAATTTATCATTAAAATTACTATTAATTTCAGTAAGTCTACTTTCATTTTTCACATCTTGAGCTTTCATAAAATTAAATATGTCATCTAATGACAACTTTTGTACTCTACTGACTGTAGGTGTTGATTCAGCATTTATTTCGTTCATATTCATTGATTCGGTCTCGCTTACTTCAACATTTACTGAGCTCCCTGTTTCAATGTCAGTTAAGCTGACGTTTTCATCATTACTTTTATTAGTATCCATTTTTCATATTATTTAGTTTTTTACTTGTTCATAATACATATATCAATCATATTATAACATACTCTTATTTCTCTGTACTTAATTTTAATTCATATGCAACTCCCACTAACGTCTTTTACATCTGCGGGTAAGCATAACCTATACGAAATATACTTCGTACAGACAGTCCCTAGTTCGGGGGCCATTGAGATATTTCAAATTATTCAACAGTTTATGAAAGAAATATAAGTGTATTTTTAACATTATTCTCAATTCTCATAATTCTTACCTGTTCGGGGTCCAGGATCCTTTTACACGAACTCACCGTCTGTAAGAGAGGTTACTGGGTTTGTTACTCAATAAACACGCTGTTATACTACATTAATCAGCTCTGTTTATTATTCGCTTGCAACATTTATTATAATCTCATTTTAAAGTTACTTAGTGTCATTTTTTATTTCTCAAAACTATTAATGTTCAACTTAAATATCTTATCTTCTAAAAATTACAAAACAAATCTTTACGCTACTTGAACACTGGTAAACATTGTACTAACTACTTTCAAACCTTAACAAATATTAACTAAGTTATGTTGAGACAACCCAGCTTGCTCACTCACTCATTCATTCCTCGTACTTTTTATATTGTTTCTCTTAAAGAAAAGAAAACTAGAGCTCTTTTTTAAATAAATTTCCCCATTGAGTTGAATTAAAAATGTGGTTTCTACTTCTCTGGCTGTGTCCAACACGTGCGGTTATTAGTCTGTTTCTGTTCGTAAACTGGTTCGTCCGAAAAAGTTTTCTGCTGGTTAATTTGA
Source organism: Magicicada septendecula (assembly GCA_034769895.1). Lineage (NCBI taxonomy): Eukaryota > Metazoa > Arthropoda > Insecta > Hemiptera > Cicadidae > Magicicada > Magicicada septendecula. The sequence continues at coordinate 455,039,060 of CM068367.1, forward strand.
TTCACTGATTAAAAAATATTTGATTCACTATTTATCACATTCTAGTTGACTCACATTTTTAGTAATTTTATCAAAATTAGGCCCTCGAGCCTATGTGTTCACCCGGCCGTGGTTACGGCTGAGCGGCGAGTGCCTTGTTAATGAAAAGGAAAGAACTGCCTTCAAGCTGCGATCTTTTCGTCGTCGTACACAACGTATGGACTTTCTATGAGCCCCAGGAGCTAATGATGTTAAACGGTGACGATATAAGAGGCTTAGGTTGGTGGAACCTCTACTTGATTTCCTCCGTCTCCAGAGCACATGGCCCGACAATCTATCTGCTTCGCCATTTTCGTAGCGTCGGTTGTCCTGTTATGCGTAGAAGCTGCGCCCTGACGAGTGTATGCGCGTATCATACGTGACAAACATTGAGTTTACAAACAAGTAGTGCATTCTCCAACTACACTCCACCCAAAAAGTTACGTTACGGTTCATTTTTTGAATACGACCTTTTTACATGGGACTTACAATGATGATACAGAATAAATTTAAATTAAATTAATGAAAAATAAAAACCCCCTTTTTTGACACATTACAACACCCCCCCCCAATGAGAGGTTTTCTGCGGAAACAGAAAACTCTCATTACTAAACCCTAAGAGGATCGGTGAGGATATGGCGCCAACAACCCCCTTTTAATTCTTAACACATCATGGGTAAACTACCCCCCTAGCTAAGCGACTATGGCTGCCCCCGAACGAGATTACTGGACTTCTCTGTGCGAGATCCCAACACCATAAAATTGGACAGATACTCACCAGAGTACCACCTAACCTCAACTCATTCCATCAAAAAATCAAAGACTGGCCTTATACCATACCAGATCCTCAACTGATATGTTCCCCCTTACATGCATACTGGGTTGCCGTTAGCAAGTACTGGATGCGTACACATACTCAAATCTAAATCAAACAAATCAGATTAAATCATTTAAATTCTGTTCAAAAAAATTAATCTAAGTCCAATATCAAAGATTCATATTCCATTAATTTCATCATCTCCTTCCATTTACTCTCAAAATTTCAAAATATCTAAAATGAATTTACAACTCTTCTTAATTAGCTACCAACAATCATAATAAATGAAATAAATTGAATACCTTATTAAATCATAAATTCCCTTATCGTTAAATTTGCTTACAACACATATAATATGAAAAATATAAATCAGTTAATCCATTAACATATAGTCAACAATATATCCTGAACATCAAAACACAATCTGTACTTCAAGCAGAATTTTTTTTTTTATAAGACTGTAATAAAATGTAATAATGTTTTATTAACCCTATATTCTGACAATAAAAGAAAATTATAAAATAAAATATAACTTGAACTTACATGGATTATTAAACGAACATATGAATTGGTTATATTGACCATTATACAGTTCATACCAGTCATCAGCTGATCTCTCTGGGTCAGGTGAATGACCTTACCCTAGATACACTACACCAATCTAGGCAATGAAAAATACTCAACATATGTTTATAATTTTTACACTCTAACATAGTAAAAATAGTAGCATTATAAAACATAGTACACTCATAATTAACATTGTTGTTGTTACCTTAAAATAAACAATTCGCATTTAAGTTTGATCAGAAATTACACACCTTGCAGCTTTAATTTTATTTTCAACTTCTATTAAATCTTTTACTTGTTTCATTTATTATTACATTTTAACTATGATTTTCTATATAGCATTTTCAACATTTATTGGTTTGGGTGATTCTCCGTTATTCATCATAATTCGATTTACCAAATGGGTATTTAAATATAATCTTACCCCCTTTTTACCTCTACCCACCATTAACAGATTTGTATAGTATGACACCCATCTCTCCACAATATTTACCAATAATTCTCTAACTCCACTTAAATCATTCTCCACTTATAACAAAATACCCGATACCCTCTTTGTACTTAGGATGTGTGTTCCCTCCCTACGCTCATTCCCTTATTGGTTCCTGGCCCTTTCCCAGGTAACTCCGCCAAACCCAATTTAAAACTAATCCCTCCCGCCATAACGCCTGTCGTTAAGGACTCCTTACCACACCACCCTCTTTACAAAATATCACCATCATCTATTTACTCTCCAATTACATTACTCCCATTACTCTACATGTATACACTATCGCTACTGTGTCCCTACTATTACCCTGTTTCTGTGTTACTTATATTCCAAAACCTTATTTTGTCTAACACCCATTTAAACTTACCTTTGACCAACTTAAATGCCTTATTGATATAATTATTATCATCCAAACATTTTATAACATTTTACATTTCCTCATTTACTATTTATTATCATATTCCAATCATATAAAATCACTTAAATTCATTATCAAAATTTATTACTACATTTAAATCAATTAATTCATCTGCAATTTCTTTAATTCAATCAATTATTTAAACACAACATTACTTCAATTACCTTCTTCCAAAACAATTGCAATTCATTTATTACAAACTCTCATTATTTATTTAGTCTGCTCAAAGCTTATTATTATTACATCAATTTCTACTACATACACATTGTTTACATAAAGCACACTTTACAACATAGACACAATTAATTTCACTATAAATTTATTTACAATTTTTTGTCATTATTTTTCCGTTTACCACACCTCATTTCCTAATTTAGCCAGGTCATTACCATAAACTAAAATATTTAAAATGTCCATTCACTTATTTTTTATTTAACCCCCATCATATAATAGTCTGGTGTATCTATAACACAAATCATTCTTATCTACATACATTACATTATAATTATTATTGTAATGACTACTTACGTTAATTATATTGACATAGTAATTAACTACATTTTTGTCTCCCATTAATTCATAAAGCCCATCCACATTGGTAATTTCAGTCCTGTCTCCATCAGTATTTTTGGTTAACATAAAGTATGGTATTTTATCATCATATTCCTCCACTACATCCCTCGCAACCTCAGGTAAGGGTCTATCATTTACAATAGTATCATCAAAATAATCATCTATCTCTATTTCACAAGGTAAGTCAATTTTCTCTCCTCTCTCAATGTCTAAACTCTGCACTAACATTTCATAACCTCTATTAATCTCAAAAATCTCTATCTCTCTTTCACTCTCTCTCTCATCACAATACCTCTCATAACCCCACTGACCTATTTCGTACCACGCAAAGGGCACAACAAACGTATTATACGTCTTGGCACTTCCAAGGACACCACAAAAAATTAAGGGACTATTTTGAGACACCATGTCTCCCACACAACTACCGGAGGAAACCTTGTCCTCATAACACCACGGTGAAAACCCTGTTTCACTATATACTTGGGGAAAATTTTCCCTTTGCCCACCTAACCTCTCTTCACTCACACTCCCCATTTCTCAACACTTTCTCTGCTCACCACCTTACTCTCTAACACCACGTTTTTAATTATACCACTGTTATCACTCGTTAACTCATCATTATAATTATCGCTACTCACCTTGTCTACCGCCACCTGTTTTGCATATAAACTACCACCACTACTGTTAATACATATATCTCCGTTATTTTAGTTTGTGTTGCTCTTACCTGTATTCATTCCCCACACTCCCATTCTCTCAATATTTCGTTCTAATTTGCTAACGTTACTGGTAAATATCCCATTGGTTCTTTCACAACAATTATTAATTTCATTAATATCGTTCCTTAATTCATTATTTTGCCTTTTTAATTCATTGAAATTACTTTCACATTTGATTTTTTGTTAGTGTATTTCATTACTCAATTTATCAAACTTATTATTCTGTTCATTAAATTTATCATTAAAATTACTATTAATTTCAGTAAGTCTACTTTCATTTTTCACATCTTGAGCTTTCATAAAATTAAATATGTCATCTAATGACAACTTTTGTACTCTACTGACTGTAGGTGTTGATTCAGCATTTATTTCGTTCATATTCATTGATTCGGTCTCGCTTACTTCAACATTTACTGAGCTCCCTGTTTCAATGTCAGTTAAGCTGACGTTTTCATCATTACTTTTATTAGTATCCATTTTTCATATTATTTAGTTTTTTACTTGTTCATAATACATATATCAATCATATTATAACATACTCTTATTTCTCTGTACTTAATTTTAATTCATATGCAACTCCCACTAACGTCTTTTACATCTGCGGGTAAGCATAACCTATACGAAATATACTTCGTACAGACAGTCCCTAGTTCGGGGGCCATTGAGATATTTCAAATTATTCAACAGTTTATGAAAGAAATATAAGTGTATTTTTAACATTATTCTCAATTCTCATAATTCTTACCTGTTCGGGGTCCAGGATCCTTTTACACGAACTCACCGTCTGTAAGAGAGGTTACTGGGTTTGTTACTCAATAAACACGCTGTTATACTACATTAATCAGCTCTGTTTATTATTCGCTTGCAACATTTATTATAATCTCATTTTAAAGTTACTTAGTGTCATTTTTTATTTCTCAAAACTATTAATGTTCAACTTAAATATCTTATCTTCTAAAAATTACAAAACAAATCTTTACGCTACTTGAACACTGGTAAACATTGTACTAACTACTTTCAAACCTTAACAAATATTAACTAAGTTATGTTGAGACAACCCAGCTTGCTCACTCACTCATTCATTCCTCGTACTTTTTATATTGTTTCTCTTAAAGAAAAGGAAACTAGAGCTCTTTTTTAAATAAATTTCCCCATTGAGTTGAATTAAAAATGTGGTTTCTACTTCTCTGGCTGTGTCCAACACGTGCGGTTATTAGTCTGTTTCTGTTCGTAAACTGGTTCGTCCGAAAAAGTTTTCTGCTGGTTAATTTGATTCACTGATTAAAAAATATTTGATTCACTATTTATCACATTCTAGTTGACTCACATTTTTAGTAATTTTATCAAAATTAGGCCCTCGAGCCTTTGTGTTCACCCGGCCGTGGTTACGGCTGAACGGCGAGTGCCTTGTTAATGAAAAGGAAAGAACTGCCTTCAAGCTGCGATCTTTTCGTCGTCGTACACAACGTATGGACTTTCTATGAGCCCCAGGAGCTAATGATGTTAAACGGTGACGATATAAGAGGCTTAGGTTGGTGGAACCTCTACTTGATTTCCTCCGTCTCCAGAGCACATGGCCCGACAATCTATCTGCTTCGCCATTTTCGTAGCGTCGGTTTGTCCTGTTATGCGTAGAGGCTGCGCCCTGACGAGTGTATGCGCGTATCATACGTGACAAACATTGAGTTTACAAACAAGTAGTGCATTCTCCAACTACACTCCACCCAAAAAGTTACGTTACGGTTCATTGTTTGAATACGACCTTTTTACATGGGACTTACAATGATGATACAGAATAAATTTAAATAAATTTAATGAAAAATAAAAACCCCCTTTTTTGACACATTACAACACCCCCCCCCCAATGAGAGGTTTTCTGCGGAAACAGAAAACTCTCATTACTAAACCCTAAGAGGATCGGTGAGGATATGGCGCCAACAACCCCTTTTAATTCTTAACACATCATGGGTAAACTACCCCCCTAGCTAAGCGACTATGGCTGCCCCCGAACGAGATTACTGGACTTCTCTGTGCGAGATCCCAACACCATAAAATTGGACAGATACTCACCAGAGTACCACCTAACCTCAACTCATTCCATCAAAAAATCAAAGACTGGCCTTATACCATACCAGATCCTCAACTGATATGTTCCCCCTTACATGCATACTGGGTTGCCTTTAGCAAGTACTGGATGCGTACACATACTCAAAACTAAATCAAACAAATCAGATTAAATCATTTAAATTCTGTTCAAAAAAATTAATCTAAGTCCAATATCAAAGATTCATATTCCCATTAATTTCATCATCTCCTTCCATTTACTCTCAAAATTTCGAAATATCTAAAATGAATTTACAACTCTTCTTAATTAGCTACCAACAATCATAATAAATGAAATAAATTGAATACCTTATTAAATCATAAATTCCCTTATCGTTAAATTTGCTTACAACACATATAATATGAAAAATATAAATCAGTTAATCCATTAACATATAGTCAACAATATATCCTGAACATCAAAACACAATCTGTACTTCAAGCAGAATTTTTTTTTTATAAGACTGTAATAAAATGTAATAATGTTTTATTAACCCTATATTCTGACAATAAAAGAAAATTATAAAATAAAATATAACTTGAACTTACATGGATTATTAAACGAACATATGAATTGGTTATATTGACCATTATACAGTTCATACCAGTCATCAGCTGATCTCTCTGGGTCAGGTGAATGACCTTACCCTAGATACACTACACCAATCTAGGCAATGAAAAATACTCAACATATGTTTATAATTTTTACACTCTAACATAGTAAAAATAGTAGCATTATAAAACATAGTACACTCATAATTAACATTGTTGTTGTTACCTTAAAATAAACAATTCGCATTTAAGTTTGATCAGAAATTACACACCTTGCAGCTTTAATTTTATTTTCAACTTCTATTAAATCTTTTACTTGTTTCATTTATTATTACATTTTAACTATGATTTTCTATATAGCATTTTCAACATTTATTGGTTTGGGTGATTCTCCGTTATTCATCATAATTCGATTTACCAAATGGGTATTTAAATATAATCTTACCCCCTTTTTACCTCTACCCACCATTAACAGATTTGTATAGTATGACACCCATCTCTCCACAATATTTACCAATAATTCTCTAACTCCACTTAAATCATTCTCCACTTATAACAAAATACCCGATACCCTCTTTGTACTTAGGATGTGTGTTCCCTCCCTACGCTCATTCCCTTATTGGTTCCTGGCCCTTTCCCAGGTAACTCCGCCAAACCCAATTTAAAACTAATCCCTCCCGCCATAACGCCTGTCGTTAAGGACTCCTTACCACACCACCCTCTTTACAAAATATCACCATCATCTATTTACTCTCCAATTACATTACTCCCATTACTCTACATGTATACACTATCGCTACTGTGTCCCTACTATTACCCTGTTTCTGTGTTACTTATATTCCAAAACCTTATTTTGTCTAACACCCATTTAAACTTACCTTTGACCAACTTAAATGCCTTATTGATATAATTATTATCATCCAAACATTTTATAACATTTTACATTTCCTCATTTACTATTTATTATCATATTCCAATCATATAAAATCACTTAAATTCATTATCAAAATTTATTACTACATTTAAATCAGTTAATTCATCTGCAATTTCTTTAATTCAATCAATTATTTAAACACAACATTACTTCAATTACCTTCTTCCAAAACAATTGCAATTCATTTATTACAAACTCTCATTATTTATTTAGTCTGCTCAAAGCTTATTATTATTACATCAATTTCTACTACATACACATTGTTTACATAAAGCACACTTTACAACATAGACACAATTAATTTCACTATAAATTTATTTACAATTTTTTGTCATTATTTTTCCGTTTACCACACCTCATTTCCTAATTTAGCCAGGTCATTACCATAAACTAAAATATTTAAAATGTCCATTCACTTATTTTTTATTTAACCCCCATCATATAATAGTCTGGTGTATCTATAACACAAATCATTCTTATCTACATACATTACATTATAATTATTATTGTAATGACTACTTACGTTAATTATATTGACATAGTAATTAACTACATTTTTGTCTCCCATTAATTCATAAAGCCCATCCACATTGGTAATTTCAGTCCTGTCTCCATCAGTATTTTTGGTTAACATAAAGTATGGTATTTTATCATCATATTCCTCCACTACATCCCTCGCAACCTCAGGTAAGGGTCTATCATTTACAATAGTATCATCAAAATAATCATCTATCTCTATTTCACAAGGTAAGTCAATTTTCTCTCCTCTCTCAATATCTAAACTCTGCACTAACATTTCATAACCTCTATTAATCTCAAAAATCTCTATCTCTCTCTTTCTCTCTCTCTCATCACAATACCTCTCAAAACCCCACTCACCTATTTCGTACCACGCAAAGGGCACAACAAACGTATTATACGTCTTGGCACTTCCAAGGACACCACAAAAAATTAAGGGACTATTTTGAGACACCATGTCTCCCACACAACTACTGGAGGAAACCTTGTCCTCATAACACCACGGTGAAAAACCCTGTTTCACTATATACTTGGGGAAAATTTTCCCTTTGCCCACCTAACCTCTCTTCACACACACTCCCCATTTTCTCAACACTTTCTCTGCTCACTACCTTACTCTCTAACACCACGTTTTTAATTATACCACTGTTATCACTCGTTAACTCATCATTATAAATATCGCTACTCACCTTGTCTACCGCCACCCGTTTTGCATCTAAACTACCACCACTACTGTTAATACATATATCTCCGTTATTTTCGTTTGTGTTGCTCTTACCTGTATTCATTCCCCACACTCCCATTCTCTCAATATTTCGTTCTAATTTGCTAACGTTACTGGTAAATATCCCATTGGTTCTTTCACAACAATTATTAATTTCATTAATATCGTTCCTTAATTCATTATTTTGCCTTTTTAATTCATTGAAATTACTTTCACATTTGATTTTTTGTTAGTGTATTTCATTACTCAATTTATCAAACTTATTATTCTGTTCATTAAATTTATCATTAAAATTACTATTAATTTCAGTAAGTCTACTTTCATTTTTCACATCTTGAGCTTTCATAAAATTAAATATGTCATCTAATGACAACTTTTGTACTCTACTGACTGTAGGTGTTGATTCAGCATTTATTTCGTTCATATTCATTGATTCGGTCTCGCTTACTTCAACATTTACTGAGCTCCCTGTTTCAATGTCAGTTAAGCTGACGTTTTCATCATTACTTTTATTAGTATCCATTTTTCATATTATTTAGTTTTTTACTTGTTCATAATACATATATCAATCATATTATAACATACTCTTATTTCTCTGTACTTAATTTTAATTCATATGCAACTCCCACTAACGTCTTTTACATCTGCGGGTAAGCATAACCTATACGAAATATACTTCGTACAGACAGTCCCTAGTTCGGGGGCCATTGAGATATTTCAAATTATTCAACAGTTTATGAAAGAAATATAAGTGTATTTTTAACATTATTCTCAATTCTCATAATTCTTACCTGTTCGGGGTCCAGGATCCTTTTACACGAACTCACCGTCTGTAAGAGAGGTTACTGGGTTTGTTACTCAATAAACACGCTGTTATACTACATTAATCAGCTCTGTTTATTATTCGCTTGCAACATTTATTATAATCTCATTTTAAAGTTACTTAGTGTCATTTTTTATTTCTCAAAACTATTAATGTTCAACTTAAATATCTTATCTTCTAAAAATTACAAAACAAATCTTTACGCTACTTGAACACTGGTAAACATTGTACTAACTACTTTCAAACCTTAACAAATATTAACTAAGTTATGTTGAGACAACCCAGCTTGCTCACTCACTCATTCATTCCTCGTACTTTTTATATTGTTTCTCTTAAAGAAAAGAAAACTAGAGCTCTTTTTTAAATAAATTTCCCCATTGAGTTGAATTAAAAATGTGGTTTCTACTTCTCTGGCTGTGTCCAACACGTGCGGTTATTAGTCTGTTTCTGTTCGTAAACTGGTTCGTCCGAAAAAGTTTTCTGCTGGTTAATTTGATTCACTGATTAAAAAATATTTGATTCACTATTTATCACATTCTAGTTGACTCACATTTTTAGTAATTTTATCAAAATTAGGCCCTCGAGCCTATGTGTTCACCCGGCCGTGGTTACGGCTGAGCGGCGAGTGCCTTGTTAATGAAAAGGAAAGAACTGCCTTCAAGCTGCGATCTTTTCGTCGTCGTACACAACGTATGGACTTTCTATGAGCCCCAGGAGCTAATGATGTTAAACGGTGACGATATAAGAGGCTTAGGTTGGTGGAACCTCTACTTGATTTCCTCCGTCTCCAGAGCACATGGCCCGACAATCTATCTGCTTCGCCATTTTCGTAGCGTCGGTTGTCCTGTTATGCGTAGAAGCTGCGCCCTGACGAGTGTATGCGCGTATCATACGTGACAAACATTGAGTTTACAAACAAGTAGTGCATTCTCCAACTACACTCCACCCAAAAAGTTACGTTACGGTTCATTGTTTGAATACGACATTTTTACATGGGACTTACAATGATGATACAGAATAAATTTAAATAAATTTAATGAAAAATAAAAACCCCCTTTTTTGACACATTACAACACCCCCCCCCAATGAGAGGTTTTCTGCGGAAACAGAAAACTCTCATTACTAAACCCTAAGAGGATCGGTGAGGATATGGCGCCAACAACCCCCTTTTAATTCTTAACACATCATGGGTAAACTACCCCCCTAGCTAAGCGACTATGGCTGCCCCCGAACGAGATTACTGGACTTCTCTGTGCGAGATCCCAACACCATAAAATTGGACAGATACTCACCAGAGTACCACCTAACCTCAACTCATTCCATCAAAAAATCAAAGACTGGCCTTATACCATACCAGATCCTCAACTGATATGTTCCCCCTTACATGCATACTGGGTTGCCTTTAGCAAGTACTGGATGCGTACACATACTCAAAACTAAATCAAACAAATCAGATTAAATCATTTAAATTCTGTTCAAAAAAATTAATGTAAGTCCAATATCAAAGATTCATATTCCCATTAATTTCATCATCTCCTTCCATTTACTCTCAAAATTTCAAAATATCTAAAATGAATTTACAACTCTTCTTAATTAGCTACCAACAATCATAATAAATGAAATAAATTGAATACCTTATTAAATCATAAATTCCCTTATCGTTAAATTTGCTTACAACACATATAATATGAAAAATATAAATCAGTTAATCCATTAACATATAGTCAACAATATATCCTGAACATCAAAACACAATCTGTACTTCAAGCAGAATTTTTTTTTTTATAAGACTGTAATAAAATGTAATAATGTTTTATTAACCCTATATTCTGACAATAAAAGAAAATTATAAAATATAATATAACTTGAACTTACATGGATTATTAAACGAACATATGAATTGGTTATATTGACCATTATACAGTTCATACCAGTCATCAGCTGATCTCTCTGGGTCAGGTGAATGACCTTACCCTAGATACACTACACCAATCTAGGCAATGAAAAATACTCAACATATGTTTATAATTTTTACACTCTAACATAGTAAAAATAGTAGCATTATAAAACATAGTACACTCATAATTAACATTGTTGTTGTTACCTTAAAATAAACAATTCGCATTTAAGTTTGATCAGAAATTACACACCTTGCAGCTTTAATTTTATTTTCAACTTCTATTAAATCTTTTACTTGTTTCATTTATTATTACATTTTAACTATGATTTTCTATATAGCATTTTCAACATTTATTGGTTTGGGTGATTCTCCGTTATTCATCATAATTCGATTTACCAAATGGGTATTTAAATATAATCTTACCCCCTTCTTACCTCTACCCACCATTAACAGATTTGTATAGTATGACACCCATCTCTCCACAATATTTACCAATAATTCTCTAACTCCACTTAAATCATTCTCCACTTATAACAAAATACCCGATACCCTCTTTGTACTTAGGATGTGTGTTCCCTCCCTACGCTCATTCCCTTATTGGTTCCTGGCCCTTTCCCAGGTAACTCCGCCAAACCCAATTTAAAACTAATCCCTCCCGCCATAACGCCTGTCGTTAAGGACTCCTTACCACACCACCCTCTTTACAAAATATCACCATCATCTATTTACTCTCCAATTACATTACTCCCATTACTCTACATGTATACACTATCGCTACTGTGTCCCTACTATTACCCTGTTTCTGTGTTACTTATATTCCAAAACCTTATTTTGTCTAACACCCATTTAAACTTACCTTTGACCAACTTAAATGCCTTATTGATATAATTATTATCACCCAAACATTTTATAACATTTTACATTTCCTCATTTACTATTTATTATCATATTCCAATCATATAAAATCACTTAAATTCATTATCAAAATTTATTACTACATTTAAATCAATTAATTCATCTGCAATTTCTTTAATTCAATCAATTATTTAAACACAACATTACTTCAATTACCTTCTTCCAAAACAATTGCAATTCATTTATTACAAACTCTCATTATTTATTTAGTCTGCTCAAAGCTTATTATTATTACATCAATTTCTACTACATACACATTGTTTACATAAAGCACACTTTACAACATAGACACAATTAATTTCACTATAAATTTATTTACAATTTTTTGTCATTATTTTTCCGTTTACCACACCTCATTTCCTAATTTAGCCAGGTCATTACCATAAACTAAAATATTTAAAATGTCCATTCACTTATTTTTTATTTAACCCCCATCATATAATAGTCTGGTGTATCTATAACACAAATCATTCTTATCTACATACATTACATTATAATTATTATTGTAATGACTACTTTCGTTAATTATATTGACATAGTAATTAACTACATTTTTGTCTCCCATTAATTCATAAAGCCCATCCACATTGGTAATTTCAGTCCTGTCCCCATCAGTATTTTTGATTAACATAAAGTAAGTTATTTTATCATCATATTCCTCCACTACATCCCTCGCAACCTCAGGTAAGAGTCTATCATTTACAATAGTATCATCAAAATAATCATCTATCTCTATTTCACAAGGTAAGTCAATTTTCTCTCCTCTCTCAATATCTAAACTCTGCACTAACATTTCATAACCTCTATTAATCTCAAAAATCTCTATCTCTCTCTTTCTCTCTCTCTCATCACAATACCTCTCAAAACCCCACTCACCTATTTCGTACCACGCAAAGGGCACAACAAACGTATTATACGTCTTGGCACTTCCAAGGACACCACAAAAAATTAAGGGACTATTTTGAGACACCATGTCTCCCACACAACTACTGGAGGAAACCTTGTCCTCATAACACCACGGTGAAAAACCCTGTTTCACTATATACTTGGGGAAAATTTTCCCTTTGCCCACCTAACCTCTCTTCACACACACTCCCCATTTTCTCAACACTTTCTCTGCTCACTACCTTACTCTCTAACACCACGTTTTTAATTATACCACTGTTATCACTCGTTAACTCATCATTATAAATATCGCTACTCACCTTGTCTACCGCCACCCGTTTTGCATCTAAACTACCACCACTACTGTTAATACATATATCTCCGTTATTTTCGTTTGTGTTGCTCTTACCTGTATTCATTCCCCACACTCCCATTCTCTCAATATTTCGTTCTAATTTGCTAACGTTACTGGTAAATATCCCATTGGTTCTTTCACAACAATTATTAATTTCATTAATATCGTTCCTTAATTCATTATTTTGCCTTTTTAATTCATTGAAATTACTTTCACATTTGATTTTTTGTTAGTGTATTTCATTACTCAATTTATCAAACTTATTATTCTGTTCATTAAATTTATCATTAAAATTACTATTAATTTCAGTAAGTCTACTTTCATTTTTCACATCTTGAGCTTTCATAAAATTAAATATGTCATCTAATGACAACTTTTGTACTCTACTGACTGTAGGTGTTGATTCAGCATTTATTTCGTTCATATTCATTGATTCGGTCTCGCTTACTTCAACATTTACTGAGCTCCCTGTTTCAATGTCAGTTAAGCTGACGTTTTCATCATTACTTTTATTAGTATCCATTTTTCATATTATTTAGTTTTTTACTTGTTCATAATACATATATCAATCATATTATAACATACTCTTATTTCTCTGTACTTAATTTTAATTCATATGCAACTCCCACTAACGTCTTTTACATCTGCGGGTAAGCATAACCTATACGAAATATACTTCGTACAGACAGTCCCTAGTTCGGGGGCCATTGAGATATTTCAAATTATTCAACAGTTTATGAAAGAAATATAAGTGTATTTTTAACATTATTCTCAATTCTCATAATTCTTACCTGTTCGGGGTCCAGGATCCTTTTACACGAACTCACCGTCTGTAAGAGAGGTTACTGGGTTTGTTACTCAATAAACACGCTGTTATACTACATTAATCAGCTCTGTTTATTATTCGCTTGCAACATTTATTATAATCTCATTTTAAAGTTACTTAGTGTCATTTTTTATTTCTCAAAACTATTAATGTTCAACTTAAATATCTTATCTTCTAAAAATTACAAAACAAATCTTTACGCTACTTGAACACTGGTAAACATTGTACTAACTACTTTCAAACCTTAACAAATATTAACTAAGTTATGTTGAGACAACCCAGCTTGCTCACTCACTCATTCATTCCTCGTACTTTTTATATTGTTTCTCTTAAAGAAAAGAAAACTAGAGCTCTTTTTTAAATAAATTTCCCCATTGAGTTGAATTAAAAATGTGGTTTCTACTTCTCTGGCTGTGTCCAACACGTGCGGTTATTAGTCTGTTTCTGTTCGTAAACTGGTTCGTCCGAAAAAGTTTTCTGCTGGTTAATTTGATTCACTGATTAAAAAATATTTGATTCACTATTTATCACATTCTAGTTGACTCACATTTTTAGTAATTTTATCAAAATTAGGCCCTCGAGCCTATGTGTTCACCCGGCCGTGGTTACGGCTGAGCGGCGAGTGCCTTGTTAATGAAAAGGAAAGAACTGCCTTCAAGCTGCGATCTTTTCGTCGTCGTACACAACGTATGGACTTTCTATGAGCCCCAGGAGCTAATGATGTTAAACGGTGACGATATAAGAGGCTTAGGTTGGTGGAACCTCTACTTGATTTCCTCCGTCTCCAGAGCACATGGCCCGACAATCTATCTGCTTCGCCATTTTCGTAGCGTCGGTTGTCCTGTTATGCGTAGAAGCTGCGCCCTGACGAGTGTATGCGCGTATCATACGTGACAAACATTGAGTTTACAAACAAGTAGTGCATTCTCCAACTACACTCCACCCAAAAAGTTACGTTACGGTTCATTGTTTGAATACGACATTTTTACATGGGACTTACAATGATGATACAGAATAAATTTAAATAAATTTAATGAAAAATAAAAACCCCCTTTTTTGACACATTACAACACCCCCCCCCAATGAGAGGTTTTCTGCGGAAACAGAAAACTCTCATTACTAAACCCTAAGAGGATCGGTGAGGATATGGCGCCAACAACCCCCTTTTAATTCTTAACACATCATGGGTAAACTACCCCCCTAGCTAAGCGACTATGGCTGCCCCCGAACGAGATTACTGGACTTCTCTGTGCGAGATCCCAACACCATAAAATTGGACAGATACTCACCAGAGTACCACCTAACCTCAACTCATTCCATCAAAAAATCAAAGACTGGCCTTATACCATACCAGATCCTCAACTGATATGTTCCCCCTTACATGCATACTGGGTTGCCTTTAGCAAGTACTGGATGCGTACACATACTCAAAACTAAATCAAACAAATCAGATTAAATCATTTAAATTCTGTTCAAAAAAATTAATGTAAGTCCAATATCAAAGATTCATATTCCCATTAATTTCATCATCTCCTTCCATTTACTCTCAAAATTTCAAAATATCTAAAATGAATTTACAACTCTTCTTAATTAGCTACCAACAATCATAATAAATGAAATAAATTGAATACCTTATTAAATCATAAATTCCCTTATCGTTAAATTTGCTTACAACACATATAATATGAAAAATATAAATCAGTTAATCCATTAACATATAGTCAACAATATATCCTGAACATCAAAACACAATCTGTACTTCAAGCAGAATTTTTTTTTTTATAAGACTGTAATAAAATGTAATAATGTTTTATTAACCCTATATTCTGACAATAAAAGAAAATTATAAAATATAATATAACTTGAACTTACATGGATTATTAAACGAACATATGAATTGGTTATATTGACCATTATACAGTTCATACCAGTCATCAGCTGATCTCTCTGGGTCAGGTGAATGACCTTACCCTAGATACACTACACCAATCTAGGCAATGAAAAATACTCAACATATGTTTATAATTTTTACACTCTAACATAGTAAAAATAGTAGCATTATAAAACATAGTACA
Source organism: Magicicada septendecula (assembly GCA_034769895.1). Classification (NCBI taxonomy): domain Eukaryota; kingdom Metazoa; phylum Arthropoda; class Insecta; order Hemiptera; family Cicadidae; genus Magicicada; species Magicicada septendecula. The sequence goes on from CM068367.1 coordinate 455,055,273, forward strand.
CTCATAATTAACATTGTTGTTGTTACCTTAAAATAAACAATTCGCATTTAAGTTTGATCAGATATTACACACCTTGCAGCTTTAATTTTATTTTCAACTTCTATTAAATCTTTTACTTGTTTCATTTATTATTACATTTTAACTATGATTTTCTATATAGCATTTTCAACATTTATTGGTTTGGGTGATTCTCCGTTATTCATCATAATTCGATTTACCAAATGGGTATTTAAATATAATCTTACCCCCTTCTTACCTCTACCCACCATTAACAGATTTGTATAGTATGACACCCATCTCTCCACAATATTTACCAATAATTCTCTAACTCCACTTAAATCATTCTCCACTTATAACAAAATACCCGATACCCTCTTTGTACTTAGGATGTGTGTTCCCTCCCTACGCTCATTCCCTTATTGGTTCCTGGCCCTTTCCCAGGTAACTCCGCCAAACCCAATTTAAAACTAATCCCTCCCGCCATAACGCCTGTCGTTAAGGACTCCTTACCACACCACCCTCTTTACAAAATATCACCATCATCTATTTACTCTCCAATTACATTACTCCCATTACTCTACATGTATACACTATCGCTACTGTGTCCCTACTATTACCCTGTTTCTGTGTTACTTATATTCCAAAACCTTATTTTGTCTAACACCCATTTAAACTTACCTTTGACCAACTTAAATGCCTTATTGATATAATTATTATCACCCAAACATTTTATAACATTTTACATTTCCTCATTTACTATTTATTATCATATTCCAATCATATAAAATCACTTAAATTCATTATCAAAATTTATTACTACATTTAAATCAATTAATTCATCTGCAATTTCTTTAATTCAATCAATTATTTAAACACAACATTACTTCAATTACCTTCTTCCAAAACAATTGCAATTCATTTATTACAAACTCTCATTATTTATTTAGTCTGCTCAAAGCTTATTATTATTACATCAATTTCTACTACATACACATTGTTTACATAAAGCACACTTTACAACATAGACACAATTAATTTCACTATAAATTTATTTACAATTTTTTGTCATTATTTTTCCGTTTACCACACCTCATTTCCTAATTTAGCCAGGTCATTACCATAAACTAAAATATTTAAAATGTCCATTCACTTATTTTTTATTTAACCCCCATCATATAATAGTCTGGTGTATCTATAACACAAATCATTCTTATCTACATACATTACATTATAATTATTATTGTAATGACTACTTTCGTTAATTATATTGACATAGTAATTAACTACATTTTTGTCTCCCATTAATTCATAAAGCCCATCCACATTGGTAATTTCAGTCCTGTCCCCATCAGTATTTTTGATTAACATAAAGTAAGTTATTTTATCATCATATTCCTCCACTACATCCCTCGCAACCTCAGGTAAGAGTCTATCATTTACAATAGTATCATCAAAATAATCATCTATCTCTATTTCACAAGGTAAGTCAATTTTCTCTCCTCTCTCAATATCTAAACTCTGCACTAACATTTCATAACCTCTATTAATCTCAAAAATCTCTATCTCTCTCTTTCTCTCTCTCTCATCACAATACCTCTCAAAACCCCACTCACCTATTTCGTACCACGCAAAGGGCACAACAAACGTATTATACGTCTTGGCACTTCCAAGGACACCACAAAAAATTAAGGGACTATTTTGAGACACCATGTCTCCCACACAACTACTGGAGGAAACCTTGTCCTCATAACACCACGGTGAAAAACCCTGTTTCACTATATACTTGGGGAAAATTTTCCCTTTGCCCACCTAACCTCTCTTCACACACACTCCCCATTTTCTCAATACTTTCTCTGCTCACTACCTTACTCTCTAACACCACGTTTTTAATTATACCACTGTTATCACTCGTTAACTCATCATTATAAATATCGCTACTCACCTTGTCTACCGCCACCCGTTTTGCATCTAAACTACCACCACTACTGTTAATACATATATCTCCGTTATTTTCGTTTGTGTTGCTCTTACCTGTATTCATTCCCCACACTCCCATTCTCTCAATATTTCGTTCTAATTTGCTAACGTTACTGGTAAATATCCCATTGGTTCTTTCACAACAATTATTAATTTCATTAATATCGTTCCTTAATTCATTATTTTGCCTTTTTAATTCATTGAAATTACTTTCACATTTGATTTTTTGTTAGTGTATTTCATTACTCAATTTATCAAACTTATTATTCTGTTCATTAAATTTATCATTAAAATTACTATTAATTTCAGTAAGTCTACTTTCATTTTTCACATCTTGAGCTTTCATAAAATTAAATATGTCATCTAATGACAACTTTTGTACTCTACTGACTGTAGGTGTTGATTCAGCATTTATTTCGTTCATATTCATTGATTCGGTCTCGCTTACTTCAACATTTACTGAGCTCCCTGTTTCAATGTCAGTTAAGCTGACGTTTTCATCATTACTTTTATTAGTATCCATTTTTCATATTATTTAGTTTTTTACTTGTTCATAATACATATATCAATCATATTATAACATACTCTTATTTCTCTGTACTTAATTTTAATTCATATGCAACTCCCACTAACGTCTTTTACATCTGCGGGTAAGCATAACCTATACGAAATATACTTCGTACAGACAGTCCCTAGTTCGGGGGCCATTGAGATATTTCAAATTATTCAACAGTTTATGAAAGAAATATAAGTGTATTTTTAACATTATTCTCAATTCTCATAATTCTTACCTGTTCGGGGTCCAGGATCCTTTTACACGAACTCACCGTCTGTAAGAGAGGTTACTGGGTTTGTTACTCAATAAACACGCTGTTATACTACATTAATCAGCTCTGTTTATTATTCGCTTGCAACATTTATTATAATCTCATTTTAAAGTTACTTAGTGTCATTTTTTATTTCTCAAAACTATTAATGTTCTACTTAAATATCTTATCTTCTAAAAATTACAAAACAAATCTTTACGCTACTTGAACACTGGTAAACATTGTACTAACTACTTTCAAACCTTAACAAATATTAACTAAGTTATGTTGAGACAACCCAGCTTGCTCACTCACTCATTCATTCCTCGTACTTTTTATATTGTTTCTCTTAAAGAAAAGAAAACTAGAGCTCTTTTTTAAATAAATTTTCCCATTGAGTTGAATTAAAAATGTGGTTTCTACTTCTCTGGCTGTGTCCAACACGTGCGGTTATTAGTCTGTTTCTGTTCGTAAACTGGTTCGTCCGAAAAAGTTTTCTGCTGGTTAATTTGATTCACTGATTAAAAAATATTTGATTCACTATTTATCACATTCTAGTTGACTCACATTTTTAGTAATTTTATCAAAATTAGGCCCTCGAGCCTTTGTGTTCACCCGGCCGTGGTTACGGCTGAACGGCGAGTGCCTTGTTAATGAAAAGGAAAGAACTGCCTTCAAGCTGCGATCTTTTCGTCGTCGTACACAACGTATGGACTTTCTATGAGCCCCAGGAGCTAATGATGTTAAACGGTGACGATATAAGAGGCTTAGGTTGGTGGAACCTCTACTTGATTTCCTCCGTCTCCAGAGCACATGGCCCGACAATCTATCTGCTTCGCCATTTTCGTAGCGTCGGTTTGTCCTGTTATGCGTAGAAGCTGCGCCCTGACGAGTGTATGCGCGTATCATACGTGACAAACATTGAGTTTACAAACAAGTAGTGCATTCTCCAACTACACTCCACCCAAAAAGTTACGTTACGGTTCATTGTTTGAATACGACCTTTTTACATGGGACTTACAATGATGATACAGAATAAATTTAAATAAATTTAATGAAAAATAAAAACCCCCTTTTTTGACACATTACAACACCCCCCCCCAATGAGAGGTTTTCTGCGGAAACAGAAAACTCTCATTACTAAACCCTAAGAGGATCGGTGAGGATATGGCGCCAACAACCCCCTTTTAATTCCTAACACATCATGGGTAAACTACCCCCCTAGCTAAGCGACTATGGCTGCCCCCGAACGAGATTACTGGACTTCTCTGTGCGAGATCCCAACACCATAAAATTGGACAGATACTCACCAGAGTACCACCTAACCTCAACTCATTCCATCAAAAAATCAAAGACTGGCCTTATACCATACCAGATCCTCAACTGATATGTTCCCCCTTACATGCATACTGGGTTGCCTTTAGCAAGTACTGGATGCGTACACATACTCAAAACTAAATCAAACAAATCAGATTAAATCATTTAAATTCTGTTCAAAAAAATTAATCTAAGTCCAATATCAAAGATTCATATTCCCATTAATTTCATCATCTCCTTCCATTTACTCTCAAAATTTCAAAATATCTAAAATGAATTTACAACTCTTCTTAATTAGCTACCAACAATCATAATAAATGAAATAAATTGAATACCTTATTAAATCATAAATTCCCTTATCGTTAAATTTGCTTACAACACATATAATATGAAAAATATAAATCAGTTAATCCATTAACATATAGTCAACAATATATCCTGAACATCAAAACACAATCTGTACTTCAAGCAGAATTTTTTTTTTTATAAGACTGTAATAAAATGTAATAATGTTTTATTAACCCTATATTCTGACAATAAAAGAAAATTATAAAATAAAATATAACTTGAACTTACATGGATTATTAAACGAACATATGAATTGGTTATATTGACCATTATACAGTTCATACCAGTCATCAGCTGATCTCTCTGGGTCAGGTGAATGACCTTACCCTAGATACACTACACCAATCTAGGCAATGAAAAATACTCAACATATGTTTATAATTTTTACACTCTAACATAGTAAAAATAGTAACATTATAAAACATAGTACACTCATAATTAACATTGTTGTTGTTACCTTAAAATAAACAATTCGCATTTAAGTTTGATCAGAAATTACACACCTTGCAGCTTTAATTTTATTTTCAACTTCTATTAAATCTTTTACTTGTTTCATTTATTATTACATTTTAACTATGATTTTCTATATAGCATTTTCAACATTTATTGGTTTGGGTGATTCTCCGTTATTCATCATAATTCGATTTACCAAATGGGTATTTAAATATAATCTTACCCCCTTCTTACCTCTACCCACCATTAACAGATTTGTATAGTATGACACCCATCTCTCCACAATATTTACCAATAATTCTCTAACTCCACTTAAATCATTCTCCACTTATAACAAAATACCCGATACCCTCTTTGTACTTAGGATGTGTGTTCCCTCCCTACGCTCATTCCCTTATTGGTTCCTGGCCCTTTCCCAGGTAACTCCGCCAAACCCAATTTAAAACTAATCCCTCCCGCCATAACGCCTGTCGTTAAGGACTCCTTACCACACCACCCTCTTTACAAAATATCACCATCATCTATTTACTCTCCAATTACATTACTCCCATTACTCTACATGTATACACTATCGCTACTGTGTCCCTACTATTACCCTGTTTCTGTGTTACTTATATTCCAAAACCTTATTTTGTCTAACACCCATTTAAACTTACCTTTGACCAACTTAAATGCCTTATTGATATAATTATTATCACCCAAACATTTTATAACATTTTACATTTCCTCATTTACTATTTATTATCATATTCCAATCATATAAAATCACTTAAATTCATTATCAAAATTTATTACTACATTTAAATCAATTAATTCATCTGCAATTTCTTTAATTCAATCAATTATTTAAACACAACATTACTTCAATTACCTTCTTCCAAAACAATTGCAATTCATTTATTACAAACTCTCATTATTTATTTAGTCTGCTCAAAGCTTATTATTATTACATCAATTTCTACTACATACACATTGTTTACATAAAGCACACTTTACAACATAGACACAATTAATTTCACTATAAATTTATTTACAATTTTTTGTCATTATTTTTCCGTTTACCACACCTCATTTCCTAATTTAGCCAGGTCATTACCATAAACTAAAATATTTAAAATGTCCATTCACTTATTTTTTATTTAACCCCCATCATATAATAGTCTGGTGTATCTATAACACAAATCATTCTTATCTACATACATTACATTATAATTATTATTGTAATGACTACTTACGTTAATTATATTGACATAGTAATTAACTACATTTTTGTCTCCCATTAATTCATAAAGCCCATCCACATTGGTAATTTCAGTCCTGTCTCCATCAGTATTTTTGGTTAACATAAAGTATGGTATTTTATCATCATATTCCTCCACTACATCCCTCGCAACCTCAGGTAAGGGTCTATCATTTACAATAGTATCATCAAAATAATCATCTATCTCTATTTCACAAGGTAAGTCAATTTTCTCTCCTCTCTCAATATCTAAACTCTGCACTAACATTTCATAACCTCTATTAATCTCAAAAATCTCTATCTCTCTCTTTCTCTCTCTCTCATCACAATACCTCTCAAAACCCCACTCACCTATTTCGTACCACGCAAAGGGCACAACAAACGTATTATACGTCTTGGCACTTCCAAGGACACCACAAAAAATTAAGGGACTATTTTGAGACACCATGTCTCCCACACAACTACTGGAGGAAACCTTGTCCTCATAACACCACGGTGAAAAACCCTGTTTCACTATATACTTGGGGAAAATTTTCCCTTTGCCCACCTAACCTCTCTTCACACACACTCCCCATTTTCTCAACACTTTCTCTGCTCACTACCTTACTCTCTAACACCACGTTTTTAATTATACCACTGTTATCACTCGTTAACTCATCATTATAAATATCGCTACACACCTTGTCTACCGCCACCCGTTTTGCATCTAAACTACCACCACTACTGTTAATACATATATCTCCGTTATTTTCGTTTGTGTTGCTCTTACCTGTATTCATTCCCCACACTCCCATTCTCTCAATATTTCGTTCTAATTTGCTAACGTTACTGGTAAATATCCCATTGGTTCTTTCACAACAATTATTAATTTCATTAATATCGTTCCTTAATTCATTATTTTGCCTTTTTAATTCATTGAAATTACTTTCACATTTGATTTTTTGTTAGTGTATTTCATTACTCAATTTATCAAACTTATTATTCTGTTCATTAAATTTATCATTAAAATTACTATTAATTTCAGTAAGTCTACTTTCATTTTTCACATCTTGAGCTTTCATAAAATTAAATATGTCATCTAATGACAACTTTTGTACTCTACTGACTGTAGGTGTTGATTCAGCATTTATTTCGTTCATATTCATTGATTCGGTCTCGCTTACTTCAACATTTACTGAGCTCCCTGTTTCAATGTCAGTTAAGCTGACGTTTTCATCATTACTTTTATTAGTATCCATTTTTCATATTATTTAGTTTTTTACTTGTTCATAATACATATATCAATCATATTATAACATACTCTTATTTCTCTGTACTTAATTTTAATTCATATGCAACTCCCACTAACGTCTTTTACATCTGCGGGTAAGCATAACCTATACGAAATATACTTCGTACAGACAGTCCCTAGTTCGGGGGCCATTGAGATATTTCAAATTATTCAACAGTTTATGAAAGAAATATAAGTGTATTTTTAACATTATTCTCAATTCTCATAATTCTTACCTGTTCGGGGTCCAGGATCCTTTTACACGAACTCACCGTCTGTAAGAGAGGTTACTGGGTTTGTTACTCAATAAACACGCTGTTATACTACATTAATCAGCTCTGTTTATTATTCGCTTGCAACATTTATTATAATCTCATTTTAAAGTTACTTAGTGTCATTTTTTATTTCTCAAAACTATTAATGTTCAACTTAAATATCTTATCTTCTAAAAATTACAAAACAAATCTTTACGCTACTTGAACACTGGTAAACATTGTACTAACTACTTTCAAACCTTAACAAATATTAACTAAGTTATGTTGAGACAACCCAGCTTGCTCACTCACTCATTCATTCCTCGTACTTTTTATATTGTTTCTCTTAAAGAAAAGAAAACTAGAGCTCTTTTTTAAATAAATTTCCCCATTGAGTTGAATTAAAAATGTGGTTTCTACTTCTCTGGCTATGTCCAACACGTGCGGTTATTAGTCTGTTTCTGTTCGTAAACTGGTTCGTCCGAAAAAGTTTTCTGCTGGTTAATTTGATTCACTGATTAAAAAATATTTGATTCACTATTTATCACATTCTAGTTGACTCACATTTTTAGTAATTTTATCAAAATTAGGCCCTCGAGCCTTTGTGTTCACCCGGCCGTGGTTACGGCTGAACGGCGAGTGCCTTGTTAATGAAAAGGAAAGAACTGCCTTCAAGCTGCGATCTTTTCGTCGTCGTACACAACGTATGGACTTTCTATGAGCCCCAGGAGCTAATGATGTTAAACGGTGACGATATAAGAGGCTTAGGTTGGTGGAACCTCTACTTGATTTCCTCCGTCTCCAGAGCACATGGCCCGACAATCTATCTGCTTCGCCATTTTCGTAGCGTCGGTTTGTCCTGTTATGCGTAGAAGCTGCGCCCTGACGAGTGTATGCGCGTATCATACGTGACAAACATTGAGTTTACAAACAAGTAGTGCATTCTCCAACTACACTCCACCCAAAAAGTTACGTTACGGTTCATTGTTTGAATACGACCTTTTTACATGGGACTTACAATGATGATACAGAATAAATTTAAATAAATTTAATGAAAAATAAAAACCCCCTTTTTTGACACATTACAACACCCCCCCCAATGAGAGGTTTTCTGCGGAAACAGAAAACTCTCATTACTAAACCCTAAGAGGATCGGTGAGGATATGGCGCCAACAACCCCCTTTTAATTCTTAACACATCATGGGTAAACTACCCCCCTAGCTAAGCGACTATGGCTGCCCCCGAACGAGATTACTGGACTTCTCTGTGCGAGATCCCAACACCATAAAATTGGACAGATACTCACCAGAGTACCACCTAACCTCAACTCATTCCATCAAAAAATCAAAGACTGGCCTTATACCATACCAGATCCTCAACTGATATGTTCCGCCTTACATGCATACTGGGTTGCCTTTAGCAAGTACTGGATGCGTACACATACTCAAAACTAAATCAAACAAATCAGATTAAATCATTTAAATTCTGTTCAAAAAAATTAATGTAAGTCCAATATCAAAGATTCATATTCCCATTAATTTCATCATCTCCTTCCATTTACTCTCAAAATTTCAAAATATCTAAAATGAATTTACAACTCTTCTTAATTAGCTACCAACAATCATAATAAATGAAATAAATTGAATACCTTATTAAATCATAAATTCCCTTATCGTTAAATTTGCTTACAACACATATAATATGAAAAATATAAATCAGTTAATCCATTAACATATAGTCAACAATATATCCTGAACATCAAAACACAATCTGTACTTCAAGCAGAATTTTTTTTTTTATAAGACTGTAATAAAATGTAATAATGTTTTATTAACCCTATATTCTGACAATAAAAGAAAATTATAAAATAAAATATAACTTGAACTTACATGGATTATTAAACGAACATATGAATTGGTTATATTGACCATTATACAGTTCATACCAGTCATCAGCTGATCTCTCTGGGTCAGGTGAATGACCTTACCCTAGATACACTACACCAATCTAGGCAATGAAAAATACTCAACATATGTTTATAATTTTTACACTCTAACATAGTAAAAATAGTAGCATTATAAAACATAGTACACTCATAATTAACATTGTTGTTGTTACCTTAAAATAAACAATTCGCATTTAAGTTTGATCAGAAATTACACACCTTGCAGCTTTAATTTTATTTTCAACTTCTATTAAATCTTTTACTTGTTTCATTTATTATTACATTTTAACTATGATTTTCTATATAGCATTTTCAACATTTATTGGTTTGGGTGATTCTCCGTTATTCATCATAATTCGATTTACCAAATGGGTATTTAAATATAATCTTACCCCCTTCTTACCTCTACCCACCATTAACAGATTTGTATAGTATGACACCCATCTCTCCACAATATTTACCAATAATTCTCTAACTCCACTTAAATCATTCTCCACTTATAACAAAATACCCGATACCCTCTTTGTACTTAGGATGTGTGTTCCCTCCCTACGCTCATTCCCTTATTGGTTCCTGGCCCTTTCCCAGGTAACTCCGCCAAACCCAATTTAAAACTAATCCCTCCCGCCATAACGCCTGTCGTTAAGGACTCCTTACCACACCACCCTCTTTACAAAATATCACCATCATCTATTTACTCTCCAATTACATTACTCCCATTACTCTACATGTATACACTATCGCTACTGTGTCCCTACTATTACCCTGTTTCTGTGTTACTTATATTCCAAAACCTTATTTTGTCTAACACCCATTTAAACTTACCTTTGACCAACTTAAATGCCTTATTGATATAATTATTATCACCCAAACATTTTATAACATTTTACATTTCCTCATTTACTATTTATTATCATATTCCAATCATATAAAATCACTTAAATTCATTATCAAAATTTATTACTACATTTAAATCAATTAATTCATCTGCAATTTCTTTAATTCCATCAATTATTTAAACACAACATTACTTCAATTACCTTCTTCCAAAACAATTGCAATTCATTTATTACAAACTCTCATTATTTATTTAGTCTGCTCAAAGCTTATTATTATTACATCAATTTCTACTACATACACATTGTTTACATAAAGCACACTTTACAGCATAGACACAAATAATTTCACTATAAATTTATTTACAATTTTTTGTCATTATTTTTCCGTTTACCACACCTCATTTCCTAATTTAGCCAGGTCATTACCATAAACTAAAATATTTAAAATGTCCATTCACTTATTTTTTATTTAACCCCCATCATATAATAGTCTGGTGTATCTATAACACAAATCATTCTTATCTACATACATTACATTATAATTATTATTGTAATGACTACTTACGTTAATTATATTGACATAGTAATTAACTACATTTTTGTCTCCCATTAATTCATAAAGCCCATCCACATTGGTAATTTCAGTCCTGTCTCCATCAGTATTTTTGGTTAACATAAAGTATGTTATTTTATCATCATATTCCTCCACTACATCCCTCGCAACCTCAGGTAAGAGTCTATCATTTACAATAGTATCATCAAAATAATCATCTATCTCTATTTCACAAGGTAAGTCAATTTTCTCTCCTCTCTCAATATCTAAACTCTGCACTAACATTTCATAACCTCTATTAATCTCAAAAATCTCTATCTCTCTCTTTCTCTCTCTCTCATCACAATACCTCTCAAAACCCCACTCACCTATTTCGTACCACGCAAAGGGCACAACAAACGTATTATACGTCTTGGCACTTCCAAGGACACCACAAAAAATTAAGGGACTATTTTGAGACACCATGTCTCCCACACAACTACTGGAGGAAACCTTGTCCTCATAACACCACGGTGAAAAACCCTGTTTCACTATATACTTGGGGAAAATTTTCCCTTTGCCCACCTAACCTCTCTTCACACACACTCCCCATTTTCTCAACACTTTCTCTGCTCACTACCTTACTCTCTAACACCACGTTTTTAATTATACCACTGTTATCACTCGTTAACTCATCATTATAAATATCGCTACTCACCTTGTCTACCGCCACCCGTTTTGCATCTAAACTACCACCACTACTGTTAATACATATATCTCCGTTATTTTCGTTTGTGTTGCTCTTACCTGTATTCATTCCCCACACTCCCATTCTCTCAATATTTCGTTCTAATTTGCTAACGTTACTGGTAAATATCCCATTGGTTCTTTCACAACAATTATTAATTTCATTAATATCGTTCCTTAATTCATTATTTTGCCTTTTTAATTCATTGAAATTACTTTCACATTTGATTTTTTGTTAGTGTATTTCATTACTCAATTTATCAAACTTATTATTCTGTTCATTAAATTTATCATTAAAATTACTATTAATTTCAGTAAGTCTACTTTCATTTTTCACATCTTGAGCTTTCATAAAATTAAATATGTCATCTAATGACAACTTTTGTACTCTACTGACTGTAGGTGTTGATTCAGCATTTATTTCGTTCATATTCATTGATTCGGTCTCGCTTACTTCAACATTTACTGAGCTCCCTGTTTCAATGTCAGTTAAGCTGACGTTTTCATCATTACTTTTATTAGTATCCATTTTTCATATTATTTAGTTTTTTACTTGTTCATAATACATATATCAATCATATTATAACATACTCTTATTTCTCTGTACTTAATTTTAATTCATATGCAACTCCCACTAACGTCTTTTACATCTGCGGGTAAGCATAACCTATACGAAATATACTTCGTACAGACAGTTCCTAGTTCGGGGGCCATTGAGATATTTCAAATTATTCAACAGTTTATGAAAGAAATATAAGTGTATTTTTAACATTATTCTCAATTCTCATAATTCTTACCTGTTCGGGGTCCAGGATCCTTTTACACGAACTCACCGTCTGTAAGAGAGGTTACTGGGTTTGTTACTCAATAAACACGCTGTTATACTACATTAATCAGCTCTGTTTATTATTCGCTTGCAACATTTATTATAATCTCATTTTAAAGTTACTTAGTGTCATTTTTTATTTCTCAAAACTATTAATGTTCAACTTAAATATCTTATCTTCTAAAAATTACAAAACAAATCTTTACGCTACTTGAACACTGGTAAACATTGTACTAACTACTTTCAAACCTTAACAAATATTAACTAAGTTATGTTGAGACAACCCAGCTTGCTCACTCACTCATTCATTCCTCGTACTTTTTATATTGTTTCTCTTAAAGAAAAGAAAACTAGAGCTCTTTTTTAAATAAATTTCCCCATTGAGTTGAATTAAAAATGTGGTTTCTACTTCTCTGGCTGTGTCCAACACGTGCGGTTATTAGTCTGTTTCTGTTCGTAAACTGGTTCGTCCGAAAAAGTTTTCTGCTGGTTAATTTGATTCACTGATTAAAAAATATTTGATTCACTATTTATCACATTCTAGTTGACTCACATTTTTAGTAATTTTATCAAAATTAGGCCCTCGAGCCTTTGTGTTCACCCGGCCGTGGTTACGGCTAAACGGCGAGTGCCTTGTTAATGAAAAGGAAAGAACTGCCTTCAAGCTGCGATCTTTTCGTCGTCGTACACAACGTATGGACTTTCTATGAGCCCCAGGAGCTAATGATGTTAAACGGTGACGATATAAGAGGCTTAGGTTGGTGGAACCTCTACTTGATTTCCTCCGTCTCCAGAGCACATGGCCCGACAATCTATCTGCTTCGCCATTTTCGTAGCGTCGGTTTGTCCTGTTATGCGTAGAAGCTGCGCCCTGACGAGTGTATGCGCGTATCATACGTGACAAACATTGAGTTTACAAACAAGTAGTGCATTCTCCAACTACACTCCACCCAAAAAGTTACGTTACGGTTCATTGTTTGAATACGACCTTTTTACATGGGACTTACAATGATGATACAGAATAAATTTAAATAAATTTAATGAAAAATAAAAACCCCCTTTTTTGACACATTACAACACCCCCCCCCCAATGAGAGGTTTTCTGCGGAAACAGAAAACTCTCATTACTAAACCCTAAGAGGATCGGTGAGGATATGGCGCCAACAACCCCCTTTTAATTCTTAACACATCATGGGTAAACTACCCCCCTAGCTAAGCGACTATGGCTGCCCCCGAACGAGATTACTGGACTTCTCTGTGCGAGATCCCAACACCATAAAATTGGACAGATACTCACCAGAGTACCACCTAACCTCAACTCATTCCATCAAAAAATCAAAGACTGGCCTTATACCATACCAGATCCTCAACTGATATGTTCCCCCTTACATGCATACTGGGTTGCCTTTAGCAAGTACTGGATGCGTACACATACTCAAAACTAAATCAAACAAATCAGATTAAATCATTTAAATTCTGTTCAAAAAATTAATCTAAGTCCAATATCAAAGATTCATATTCCCATTAATTTCATCATCTCCTTCCATTTACTCTCAAAATTTCAAAATATCTAAAATGAATTTACAACTCTTCTTAATTAGCTACCAACAATCATAATAAATGAAATAAATTGAATACCTTATTAAATCATAAATTCCCTTATCGTTAAATTTGCTTACAACACATATAATATGAAAAATATAAATCAGTTAATCCATTAACATATAGTCAACAATATATCCTGAACATCAAAACACAATCTGTACTTCAAGCAGAATTTTTTTTTTTATAAGACTGTAATAAAATGTAATAATGTTTTATTAACCCTATATTCTGACAATAAAAGAAAATTATAAAATAAAATATAACTTGAACTTACATGGATTATTAAACGAACATATGAATTGGTTATATTGACCATTATACAGTTCATACCAGTCATCAGCTGATCTCTCTGGGTCAGGTGAATGACCTTACCCTAGATACACTACACCAATCTAGGCAATGAAAAATACTCAACATATGTTTATAATTTTTACACTCTAACATAGTAAAAATAGTAACATTATAAAACATAGTACACTCATAATTAACATTGTTGTTGTTACCTTAAAATAAACAATTCGCATTTAAGTTTGATCAGAAATTACACACCTTGCAGCTTTAATTTTATTTTCAACTTCTATTAAATCTTTTACTTGTTTCATTTATTATTACATTTTAACTATGATTTTCTATATAGCATTTTCAACATTTATTGGTTTGGGTGATTCTCCGTTATTCATCATAATTCGATTTACCAAATGGGTATTTAAATATAATCTTACCCCCTTCTTACCTCTACCCACCATTAACAGATTTGTATAGTATGACACCCATCTCTCCACAATATTTACCAATAATTCTCTAACTCCACTTAAATCATTCTCCACTTATAACAAAATACCCGATACCCTCTTTGTACTTAGGATGTGTGTTCCCTCCCTACGCTCATTCCCTTATTGGTTCCTGGCCCTTTCCCAGGTAACTCCGCCAAACCCAATTTAAAACTAATCCCTCCCGCCATAACGCCTGTCGTTAAGGACTCCTTACCACACCACCCTCTTTACAAAATATCACCATCATCTATTTACTCTCCAATTACATTACTCCCATTACTCTACATGTATACACTATCGCTACTGTGTCCCTACTATTACCCTGTTTCTGTGTTACTTATATTCCAAAACCTTATTTTGTCTAACACCCATTTAAACTTACCTTTGACCAACTTAAATGCCTTATTGATATAATTATTATCACCCAAACATTTTATAACATTTTACATTTCCTCATTTACTATTTATTATCATATTCCAATCATATAAAATCACTTAAATTCATTATCAAAATTTATTACTACATTTAAATCAATTAATTCATCTGCAATTTCTTTAATTCAATCAATTATTTAAACACAACATTACTTCAATTACCTTCTTCCAAAACAATTGCAATTCATTTATTACAAACTCTCATTATTTATTTAGTCTGCTCAAAGCTTATTATTATTACATCAATTTCTACTACATACACATTGTTTACATAAAGCACACTTTACAACATAGACACAATTAATTTCACTATAAATTTATTTACAATTTTTTGTCATTATTTTTCCGTTTACCACACCTCATTTCCTAATTTAGCCAGGTCATTACCATAAACTAAAATATTTAAAATGTCCATTCACTTATTTTTTATTTAACCCCCATCATATAATAGTCTGGTGTATCTATAACACAAATCATTCTTATCTACATACATTACATTATAATTATTATTGTAATGACTACTTACGTTAATTATATTGACATAGTAATTAACTACATTTTTGTCTCCCATTAATTCATAAAGCCCATCCACATTGGTAATTTCAGTCCTGTCTCCATCAGTATTTTTGGTTAACATAAAGTATGGTATTTTATCATCATATTCCTCCACTACATCCCTCGCAACCTCAGGTAAGGGTCTATCATTTACAATAGTATCATCAAAATAATCATCTATCTCTATTTCACAAGGTAAGTCAATTTTCTCTCCTCTCTCAATATCTAAACTCTGCACTAACATTTCATAACCTCTATTAATCTCAAAAATCTCTATCTCTCTCTTTCTCTCTCTCTCATCACAATACCTCTCAAAACCCCACTCACCTATTTCGTACCACGCAAAGGGCACAACAAACGTATTATACGTCTTGGCACTTCCAAGGACACCACAAAAAATTAAGGGACTATTTTGAGACACCATGTCTCCCACACAACTACTGGAGGAAACCTTGTCCTCATAACACCACGGTGAAAAACCCTGTTTCACTATATACTTGGGGAAAATTTTCCCTTTGCCCACCTAACCTCTCTTCACACACACTCCCCATTTTCTCAACACTTTCTCTGCTCACTACCTTACTCTCTAACACCACGTTTTTAATTATACCACTGTTATCACTCGTTAACTCATCATTATAAATATCGCTACTCACCTTGTCTACCGCCACCCGTTTTGCATCTAAACTACCACCACTACTGTTAATACATATATCTCCGTTATTTTCGTTTGTGTTGCTCTTACCTGTATTCATTCCCCACACTCCCATTCTCTCAATATTTCGTTCTAATTTGCTAACGTTACTGGTAAATATCCCATTGGTTCTTTCACAACAATTATTAATTTCATTAATATCGTTCCTTAATTCATTATTTTGCCTTTTTAATTCATTGAAATTACTTTCACATTTGATTTTTTGTTAGTGTATTTCATTACTCAATTTATCAAACTTATTATTCTGTTCATTAAATTTATCATTAAAATTACTATTAATTTCAGTAAGTCTACTTTCATTTTTCACATCTTGAGCTTTCATAAAATTAAATATGTCATCTAATGACAACTTTTGTACTCTACTGACTGTAGGTGTTGATTCAGCATTTATTTCGTTCATATTCATTGATTCGGTCTCGCTTACTTCAACATTTACTGAGCTCCCTGTTTCAATGTCAGTTAAGCTGACGTTTTCATCATTACTTTTATTAGTATCCATTTTTCATATTATTTAGTTTTTTACTTGTTCATAATACATATATCAATCATATTATAACATACTCTTATTTCTCTGTACTTAATTTTAATTCATATGCAACTCCCACTAACGTCTTTTACATCTGCGGGTAAGCATAACCTATACGAAATATACTTCGTACAGACAGTCCCTAGTTCGGGGGCCATTGAGATATTTCAAATTATTCAACAGTTTATGAAAGAAATATAAGTGTATTTTTAACATTATTCTCAATTCTCATAATTCTTACCTGTTCGGGGTCCAGGATCCTTTTACACGAACTCACCGTCTGTAAGAGAGGTTACTGGGTTTGTTACTCAATAAACACGCTGTTATACTACATTAATCAGCTCTGTTTATTATTCGCTTGCAACATTTATTATAATCTCATTTTAAAGTTACTTAGTGTCATTTTTTATTTCTCAAAACTATTAATGAACAACTTAAATATCTTATCTTCTAAAAATTACAAAACAAATCTTTACGCTACTTGAACACTGGTAAACATTGTACTAACTACTTTCAAACCTTAACAAATATTAACTAAGTTATGTTGAGACAACCCAGCTTGCTCACTCACTCATTCATTCCTCGTACTTTTTATATTGTTTCTCTTAAAGAAAAGAAAACTAGAGCTCTTTTTTAAATAAATTTCCCCATTGAGTTGAATTAAAAATGTGGTTTCTACTTCTCTGGCTGTGTCCAACACGTGCGGTTATTAGTCTGTTTCTGTTCGTAAACTGGTTCGTCCGAAAAAGTTTTCTGCTGGTTAATTTGATTCACTGATTAAAAAATATTTGATTCACTATTTATCACATTCTAGTTGACTCACATTTTTAGTAATTTTATCAAAATTAGGCCCTCGAGCCTTTGTGTTCACCCGGCCGTGGTTACGGCTGAACGGCGAGTGCCTTGTTAATGAAAAGGAAAGAACTGCCTTCAAGCTGCGATCTTTTCGTCGTCGTACACAACGTATGGACTTCCTATGAGCCCCAGGAGCTAATGATGTTAAACGGTGACGATATAAGAGGCTTAGGTTGGTGGAACCTCTACTTGATTTCCTCCGTCTCCAGAGCACATGGCCCGACAATCTATCTGCTTCGCCATTTTCGTAGCGTCGGTTTGTCCTGTTATGCGTAGAAGCTGCGCCCTGACGAGTGTATGCGCGTATCATACGTGACAAACATTGAGTTTACAAACAAGTAGTGCATTCTCCAACTACACTCCACCCAAAAAGTTACGTTACGGTTCATTGTTTGAATACGACCTTTTTACATGGGACTTACAATGATGATACAGAATAAATTTAAATAAATTTAATGAAAAATAAAAACCCCCTTTTTTGACACATTACAACACCCCCCCCCCCAATGAGAGGTTTTCTGCGGAAACAGAAAACTCTCATTACTAAACCCTAAGAGGATCGGTGAGGATATGGCGCCAACAACCCCCTTTTAATTCTTAACACATCATGGGTAAACTACCCCCCTAGCTAAGCGACTATGGCTGCCCCCGAACGAGATTACTGGACTTCTCTGTGCGAGATCCCAACACCATAAAATTGGACAGATACTCACCAGAGTACCACCTAACCTCAACTCATTCCATCAAAAAATCAAAGACTGGCCTTATACCATACCAGATCCTCAACTGATATGTTCCCCCTTACATACATACTGGGTTGCCTTTAGCAAGTACTGGGTGCGTACACATACTGAAAACTAAATCAAACAAATCAGATTAAATCATTTAAATTCTGTTCAAAAAAATTAATGTAAGTCCAATATCAAAGATTCATATTCCCATTAATTTCATCATCTCCTTCCATTTACTCTCAAAATTTCAAAATATCTAAAATGAATTTACAACTCTTCTTAATTAGCTACCAACAATCATAATAAATGAAATAAATTGAATACCTTATTAAATCATAAATTCCCTTATCGTTAAATTTGCTTACAACACATATAATATGAAAAATATAAATCAGTTACTCCATTAACATATAATCAACAATATATCCTGAACATCAAAACACAATCTGTACTTCAAGCAGAATTTTTTTTTTATAAGACTGTAATAAAATGTAATAACGTTTTACTAACCCTATATTCTGACAATAAAAGAAAATTATAAAATAAAATATAACTTGAACTTACATGGATTATTAAACGAACATATGAATTGGTTATATTGACCATTATACAGTTCATACCAGTCATCAGCTGATCTCTCTGGGTCAGGTGAATGACCTTACCCTAGATACACTACACCAATCTATGCAATGAAAAATACACAACATATGTTTATAATTTTTACACTCTAACATAGTAAAAATAGTAACATTATAAAACATAGTACACTCATAATTAACATTGTTGTTGTTACCTTAAAATAAACAATTCGCATTTAAGTTTGATCAGAAATTACACACCTTGCAGCTTTAATTTTATTTTCAACTTCTATTAAATCTTTTACTTGTTTCATTTATTATTACATTTTAACTATGATTTTCTATTTAGCATTTTCAACATTTATTGGTTTGGGTGATTCTCCGTTATTCATCATAATTCGATTTACCAAATAGGTATTTAAATATATTCTTACCCCCCTTCTTACCTCTACCCACCATTAACAGATTTGTATAATATGACACCCATTTCTCCACAATATTTACCAATAATTCTCTAACTCCACTTAAATCATTCTCCACTTATAACAAAATACCCGATCCCACTTTGTACTTAGGATGTGTGTTCTCTCCCTACGCTCATTCCCTTATTGGTTCCTGGCCCTTTCCCAGGTAACTCCGCCAAACCCAATTTAAAACTATTCCCTCCCGCCATAACGCCTGTCGTTAAGGACTCCTTACCACACCACCCTCATTACAAAATATCACCATCATCTATTTACTCTCCAATTACATTACTCCCATTACTCTACATGTATACACTATCGCTACTGTGTCCCTACTATTACCCTGTTTCTGTGTTACTTATATTCCAAAACCTTATTCTGTCTAACACCCATTTAAACTTACCTTTGACCAACTTAAATGCCTTATTGATATAATTATTATCACCCAAACATTTTATAACATTTTACATTTCCTCATTTACTACTTATTATCATATTCCAATCATATAAAATCACTTAAATTCATTATCAAAATTTATTACCACCTTTAAATCAATTAATTCATCTGCAATTTCTTTAATTCAATCAATTATTTAAACACAACATTACTTCAATTACCTTCTCCCAAAACAATTGCAATTCATTTATTACAAACTCTCATTATTTATTTAGTCTGCTCAAAGCTTATTATTATTATTATTATTATTACATCAATTTCTACTACATACACATTGTTTACATAAAGCACATTTACAACATAGACACAATTAATTTCACTATAAATTTATTTACAATTTTTTGTCATTATTTTTCCGTTTACCACACCTCATTTCCTAATTTAGCCAGGTCATTACCATAAACTAAAATATTTAAAATGTCCATTCACTTATTTTTTATTTAACCCCCATCATATAATAGTCTTGTGTATCTATAACACAAACCATTCTTATCTACATACATTACATTATAATTATTATTGTAATGACTACTTTCGTTAATTATATTGACATAGTAATTAACTACATTTTTGTCTCCCATTAATTCATAAAGCCCATCCACATTGGTAATTTCAGTCCTGTCTCCATCAGTATTTTTGGTTAACATAAAGTAAGTTATATTATCATCATATTCCTCCACTACATCCCTCGCAACCTCAGGTAAGAGTCTATCATTTCCAATAGTATCATCAAAATAATCATCTATCTCTATTTCACAAGGTAAGTCAATTTTCTCTCCTCTCTCAATATCTAAACTCTGCACTAACATTTCATAACCTATATTAATCTCAAAAATCTCTATCTCTCTATTTCTCTCTCTCTCATCACAATACCTCTCAAAACCCCACTGACCTATTTCGTACCACGCAAAGGGCACAACAAACGTATTATACGTCTTGGCACTTCCAAGGACACCACAAAAAATTAAGGGACTATTTTGAGACACCATGTCTCCCACACAACTACTGGAGGAAACCTTGTCCTCATAACACCACGGTGAAAACCCTGTTTCACTATATACTTGGGGAAAATTTTCCCTTTGCCCACCTAACCTCTCTTCACACACACTCCCCATTTTCTCAACACTTTCTCTGCTCACCACCTTACTCTGTAACACCACGTTTTTAATTATACCACTGTTATCACTCGTTAACTCATCATTATAATTATCGCTACTCACCTTGTCTACCGCCACCTGTTTTGCATCTAAACTACCACCACTACTGTTAATACATATATCTCCGTTATTTTCGTTTGTGTTGCTCTTACCTGTATTCATTCCCCACACTCCCATTCTCTCAATATTTCGTTCTAATTTGCTAACGTTACTGGTAAATATCCCATTGGTTCTTTCACAACTCTTATTAATTTCATTAATATCGTTTCTTAATTCATTATTTTGCCTTTTTAATTCATTGAAATTACTTTCACATTTGATTTTTTGTTAGTGTATTTCATTACTCAATTTATCAAACTTATTATTCTGTTCATTAAATTTATCATTAAAATTACTATTAATTTCAGTAAGTCTACTTTAATTTTTCACATCTTGAGCTTTCATAAAATTAAATATGTCATCTAATGACAACTTTTGTACTGTACTGACTGTAGGTGTTGATTCAGCATTTATTTCGTTCATATTCATTGATTCGGTCTCGCTTACTTCAACATTTACTGAGCTCCCTGTTTCAATGTCAGTTAAGCTGACGTTTTCATCATTACATTTATTAGTATCCATTTTTCATATTATTTAGTTTTTTCCTTGTTCATAATACATATATCAATCATATTATACCATACTCTTATTTCTCTGTACTTAATTTTAATTCATATGCAACTCCCACTAACGTCTTTTACATCTGCGAGTAGGCATACCCTATACGAAATATACTTCGTACAGACAGTTCCTAGTTCGGGGGCCATTGAGATATTTCAACTTATTCAACAGTTTATGAAAGAAATATAAGTATATTTTTAACATTATTCTCAATTCTCATAATTCTTACCTGTTCGGGGTACAGGATCCTTTTACACAAACTCACCGTCTGTAAGGAGGTTACTGGGTTTGTTACTCAATAAACACGCTGTTATACTATATTAATCAGCTCTGTTTATTATTCGCTTGCAACTTTTATTATAATCTCGTTTTAAAGTTACTTAGTGTCCTTTTTTGTTTCTCAAAACTATTAATGTTCAACTTAAATATCTTATCTTCGAAAAATTACAAAACAAATCTTTACGCTACTTGAACACTGGTAAACATTGTACTAACTACTTTCAAACCTTAACAAATATTAACTAAGTTATGTTGAGACAACCCAGCTTGCTCACTCACTCATTCATTCCTCATACTTTTTATATTGTTTCCCTTAAAGAAAAGAAAACTAGAGCTCTTTATTAAATAAATTTCCCCATTGAGTTGAATTAAAAATGTGGTTTCTACTTCTCTGGCTGTGTCCAACACGTGCGGTTATTAGTCTGTTTCTGTTCGTAAACTGGTTCGTCTGAAAAAGTTTTCTGCTGGTTAATTTGATTCACTGATTAAAAAATATTTGATTCACTATTTATCACATTCTAGTTAACTCACATTTTTAGTAATTTTATCAAAATTAGGCCCTCGAGCCTATGTGTTCACCCAGCCATGGTTACGGCTGAGCGGCGAGTGCCTTGTTAATGAAAAGGAAAGCACTGCCTTCAAGCTCCGACCTTTTCGTCGTCGTACACAACGTATGGACTTTCTATGAGCCGCAGGAGCTAATGATGTTAAACGGTGACGATATAAGAGGCTTAGGTGGGTGGAACTTCTACTTGATTTCCTACGTCTCCAGAGCACATGGCCCGACAATCTATCTGCTTCGCCATTTTCGTAGCGTCGGTTTGTCCTGTTATGCGTAGAAGCTGCGCCCTGACGAGTGTATGCGCGTATCATACGTGACAAACATTGAGTTTACAAACAAGTAGTGCATTCTCCAACTACAATCCACCCAAAAAGATACGTTACGGTTCATTGTTTGAATACGACCTTTTTACATGGGACTTACAATGATGATACAGAATAAATTTAAATAAATTTAATGAAAAATAAAAACCCCTTTTTTGACACATTACAATACCCCCCCCCCAATGAGAGGTTTTCTGCGGAAACAGAAAACTCTCATTGCTAAACCCTAAGAGCGTCGGTGAGGATATGGCGCCAACAAACCCCTTTTAATACTTAACACATCATGGGTAAACTACCCCCTAGCTAAGCGACTATGGCTGCCCCCCAACGAGATTACTGGACTTCTCTGTGCGAGATCCCAACACCATAAAATCGGACAGATACTCACCAGAGTATCACCTAACCTCAACTCATTCCATCAAAAAATCAAAGACTGGCCTTATACCATACCAGATCCTCAACTGATATGTTCCCCCTTACATGCATACTGGGTTGCCTTTAGCAAGTACTGGGTGCGTACACATACTCAAACTAAATCAAACAAATCAGATTAAATCATTTAAATTCTGTTCAAAAAAATTAATCTAAGTCCAATATCAAAGATTCATATTCCCATTAATTTCATCATCTCCTTCCATTTACTCTCAAAATTTCAAAATATCTAAAATGAATTTACAACTCTTCTTAATTAGCTACCAACAATCATAATAAATGAAATAAATTGAATACCTTATTAAATCATAAATTCCCTTATCGTTAAATTTGCTTACAACACATATAATATGAAAAATATAAATCAGTTACTCCATTAACATATAGTCAACAATATATCCTGAACATCAAAACACAATCTGTACTTCAAGCAGAATTTTTTTTTTTTATAAGACTGTAATAAAATGTAATAATGTTTTATTAACCCTATATTCTGACAATAAAAGAAAATTATAAAATAAAATATAACTTGAACTTACATGGATTATTAAACGAACATATGAATTGGTTATATTGACCATTATACAGTTCATACCAGTCATCAGCTGATCTCTCTGGGTCAGGTGAATGACCTTACCCTAGATACACTACACCAATCTATGCAATGAAAAATACACAACATATGTTTATAATTTTTACACTCTAACATAGTAAAAATAGTAACATTATAAAACATAGTACACTCATAATTAACATTGTTGTTGTTACCTTAAAATAAACAATTCGCATTTAAGTTTGATCAGAAATTACACACCTTGCAGCTTTAATTTTATTTTCAACTTCTATTAAATCTTTTACTTGTTTCATTTATTATTACATTTTAACTATGATTTTCTATTTAGCATTTTCAACATTTATTGGTTTGGGTGATTCTCCGTTATTCATCATAATTCGATTTACCAAATAGGTATTTAAATATATTCTTACCCCCCTTCTTACCTCTACCCACCATTAACAGATTTGTATAATATGACACCCATTTCTCCACAATATTTACCAATAATTCTCTAACTCCACTTAAATCATTCTCCACTTATAACAAAATACCCGATCCCACTTTGTACTTAGGATGTGTGTTCTCTCCCTACGCTCATTCCCTTATTGGTTCCTGGCCCTTTCCCAGGTAACTCCGCCAAACCCAATTTAAAACTATTCCCTCCCGCCATAACGCCTGTCGTTAAGGACTCCTTACCACACCACCCTCATTACAAAATATCACCATCATCTATTTACTCTCCAATTACATTACTCCCATTACTCTACATGTATACACTATCGCTACTGTGTCCCTACTATTACCCTGTTTCTGTGTTACTTATATTCCAAAACCTTATTCTGTCTAACACCCATTTAAACTTACCTTTGACCAACTTAAATGCCTTATTGATATAATTATTATCACCCAAACATTTTATAACATTTTACATTTCCTCATTTACTACTTATTATCATATTCCAATCATATAAAATCACTTAAATTCATTATCAAAATTTATTACCACCTTTAAATCAATTAATTCATCTGCAATTTCTTTAATTCAATCAATTATTTAAACACAACATTACTTCAATTACCTTCTCCCAAAACAATTGCAATTCATTTATTACAAACTCTCATTATTTATTTAGTCTGCTCAAAGCTTATTATTATTATTATTATTATTACATCAATTTCTACTACATACACATTGTTTACATAAAGCACATTTACAACATAGACACAATTAATTTCACTATAAATTTATTTACAATTTTTTGTCATTATTTTTCCGTTTACCACACCTCATTTCCTAATTTAGCCAGGTCATTACCATAAACTAAAATATTTAAAATGTCCATTCACTTATTTTTTATTTAACCCCCATCATATAATAGTCTTGTGTATCTATAACACAAACCATTCTTATCTACATACATTACATTATAATTATTATTGTAATGACTACTTTCGTTAATTATATTGACATAGTAATTAACTACATTTTTGTCTCCCATTAATTCATAAAGCCCATCCACATTGGTAATTTCAGTCCTGTCTCCATCAGTATTTTTGGTTAACATAAAGTAAGTTATATTATCATCATATTCCTCCACTACATCCCTCGCAACCTCAGGTAAGAGTCTATCATTTCCAATAGTATCATCAAAATAATCATCTATCTCTATTTCACAAGGTAAGTCAATTTTCTCTCCTCTCTCAATATCTAAACTCTGCACTAACATTTCATAACCTATATTAATCTCAAAAATCTCTATCTCTCTATTTCTCTCTCTCTCATCACAATACCTCTCAAAACCCCACTGACCTATTTCGTACCACGCAAAGGGCACAACAAACGTATTATACGTCTTGGCACTTCCAAGGACACCACAAAAAATTAAGGGACTATTTTGAGACACCATGTCTCCCACACAACTACTGGAGGAAACCTTGTCCTCATAACACCACGGTGAAAACCCTGTTTCACTATATACTTGGGGAAAATTTTCCCTTTGCCCACCTAACCTCTCTTCACACACACTCCCCATTTTCTCAACACTTTCTCTGCTCACCACCTTACTCTGTAACACCACGTTTTTAATTATACCACTGTTATCACTCGTTAACTCATCATTATAATTATCGCTACTCACCTTGTCTACCGCCACCTGTTTTGCATCTAAACTACCACCACTACTGTTAATACATATATCTCCGTTATTTTCGTTTGTGTTGCTCTTACCTGTATTCATTCCCCACACTCCCATTCTCTCAATATTTCGTTCTAATTTGCTAACGTTACTGGTAAATATCCCATTGGTTCTTTCACAACTCTTATTAATTTCATTAATATCGTTTCTTAATTCATTATTTTGCCTTTTTAATTCATTGAAATTACTTTCACATTTGATTTTTTGTTAGTGTATTTCATTACTCAATTTATCAAACTTATTATTCTGTTCATTAAATTTATCATTAAAATTACTATTAATTTCAGTAAGTCTACTTTAATTTTTCACATCTTGAGCTTTCATAAAATTAAATATGTCATCTAATGACAACTTTTGTACTGTACTGACTGTAGGTGTTGATTCAGCATTTATTTCGTTCATATTCATTGATTCGGTCTCGCTTACTTCAACATTTACTGAGCTCCCTGTTTCAATGTCAGTTAAGCTGACGTTTTCATCATTACATTTATTAGTATCCATTTTTCATATTATTTAGTTTTTTCCTTGTTCATAATACATATATCAATCATATTATACCATACTCTTATTTCTCTGTACTTAATTTTAATTCATATGCAACTCCCACTAACGTCTTTTACATCTGCGAGTAGGCATACCCTATACGAAATATACTTCGTACAGACAGTTCCTAGTTCGGGGGCCATTGAGATATTTCAACTTATTCAACAGTTTATGAAAGAAATATAAGTATATTTTTAACATTATTCTCAATTCTCATAATTCTTACCTGTTCGGGGTACAGGATCCTTTTACACAAACTCACCGTCTGTAAGGAGGTTACTGGGTTTGTTACTCAATAAACACGCTGTTATACTATATTAATCAGCTCTGTTTATTATTCGCTTGCAACTTTTATTATAATCTCGTTTTAAAGTTACTTAGTGTCCTTTTTTGTTTCTCAAAACTATTAATGTTCAACTTAAATATCTTATCTTCGAAAAATTACAAAACAAATCTTTACGCTACTTGAACACTGGTAAACATTGTACTAACTACTTTCAAACCTTAACAAATATTAACTAAGTTATGTTGAGACAACCCAGCTTGCTCACTCACTCATTCATTCCTCATACTTTTTATATTGTTTCCCTTAAAGAAAAGAAAACTAGAGCTCTTTATTAAATAAATTTCCCCATTGAGTTGAATTAAAAATGTGGTTTCTACTTCTCTGGCTGTGTCCAACACGTGCGGTTATTAGTCTGTTTCTGTTCGTAAACTGGTTCGTCTGAAAAAGTTTTCTGCTGGTTAATTTGATTCACTGATTAAAAAATATTTGATTCACTATTTATCACATTCTAGTTAACTCACATTTTTAGTAATTTTATCAAAATTAGGCCCTCGAGCCTATGTGTTCACCCAGCCATGGTTACGGCTGAGCGGCGAGTGCCTTGTTAATGAAAAGGAAAGCACTGCCTTCAAGCTCCGACCTTTTCGTCGTCGTACACAACGTATGGACTTTCTATGAGCCGCAGGAGCTAATGATGTTAAACGGTGACGATATAAGAGGCTTAGGTGGGTGGAACTTCTACTTGATTTCCTACGTCTCCAGAGCACATGGCCCGACAATCTATCTGCTTCGCCATTTTCGTAGCGTCGGTTTGTCCTGTTATGCGTAGAAGCTGCGCCCTGACGAGTGTATGCGCGTATCATACGTGACAAACATTGAGTTTACAAACAAGTAGTGCATTCTCCAACTACAATCCACCCAAAAAGATACGTTACGGTTCATTGTTTGAATACGACCTTTTTACATGGGACTTACAATGATGATACAGAATAAATTTAAATAAATTTAATGAAAAATAAAAACCCCTTTTTTGACACATTACAATACCCCCCCCCAATGAGAGGTTTTCTGCGGAAACAGAAAACTCTCATTGCTAAACCCTAAGAGCGTCGGTGAGGATATGGCGCCAACAAACCCCTTTTAATACTTAACACATCATGGGTAAACTACCCCCTAGCTAAGCGACTATGGCTGCCCCCCAACGAGATTACTGGACTTCTCTGTGCGAGATCCCAACACCATAAAATCGGACAGATACTCACCAGAGTATCACCTAACCTCAACTCATTCCATCAAAAAATCAAAGACTGGCCTTATACCATACCAGATCCTCAACTGATATGTTCCCCCTTACATGCATACTGGGTTGCCTTTAGCAAGTACTGGGTGCGTACACATACTCAAACTAAATCAAACAAATCAGATTAAATCATTTAAATTCTGTTCAAAAAAATTAATCTAAGTCCAATATCAAAGATTCATATTCCCATTAATTTCATCATCTCCTTCCATTTACTCTCAAAATTTCAAAATATCTAAAATGAATTTACAACTCTTCTTAATTAGCTACCAACAATCATAATAAATGAAATAAATTGAATACCTTATTAAATCATAAATTCCCTTATCGTTAAATTTGCTTACAACACATATAATATGAAAAATATAAATCAGTTACTCCATTAACATATAGTCAACAATATATCCTGAACATCAAAACACAATCTGTACTTCAAGCAGAATTTTTTTTTTTTATAAGACTGTAATAAAATGTAATAATGTTTTATTAACCCTATATTCTGACAATAAAAGAAAATTATAAAATAAAATATAACTTGAACTTACATGGATTATTAAACGAACATATGAATTGGTTATATTGACCATTATACAGTTCATACCAGTCATCAGCTGATCTCTCTGGGTCAGGTGAATGACCTTACCCTAGATACACAACACCAATCTGTGCAATGAAAAATACACAACATATGTTTATAATTTTTACACTCTAACATAGTAAAAATAGTAACATTATAAAACATAGTACACTCATAATTAACATTGTTGTTGTTACCTTAAAATAAACAATTCGCATTTAAGTTTGATCAGAAATTACACACCTTGCAGCTTTAATTTTATTTTCAACTTCTATTAAATCTTTTACTTGTTTCATTTATTATTACATTTTAACTATGATTTTCTATTTAGCATTTTCAACATTTATTGGTTTGGGTGATTCTCCGTTATTCATCATAATTCGATTTACCAAATAGGTATTTAAATATAATCTTACCCCCCTTATTACCTCTACCCACCATTAACAGATTTGTATAATATGACACCCATCTCTCCACAATATTTACCAATAATTCTCTAACTCCACTTAAATCATTCTCCACCTATAACAAAATACCCGATACCCACTTTGTACTTAGGATGTGTGTTCTCTCCCTACGCTCATTCCCTTATTGGTTCCTGGCCCTTTCCCAGGTAACTCCGCCAAACCCAATTTAAAACTATTCCCTCCCGCCATAACGCCTGTCGTTAAGGACTCCTTACCACACCACCCTCATTACAAAATATCACCATCATCTATTTACTCTCCAATTACATTACTCCCATTACTCTACATGTATACACTATCGCTACTGTGTCCCTACTATTACCCTGTTTCTGTGTTACTTATATTCCAAAACCTTATTCTGTCTAACACCCATTTAAACTTACCTTTGACCAACTTAAATGCCTTATTGATATAATTATTATCACCCAAACATTTTATAACATTTTACATTTCCTCATTTACTATTTATTATCATATTCCAATCATATAAAATCACTTAAATTCATTATCAAAATTTATTACCACATTTAAATCAATTAATTCATCTGCAATTTCTTTAATGCAATCAATTATTTAAACACATTACTTCAATTACCTTCTTCCAAAACAATTGCAATTCATTTATTACAAACTCTCATTATTTATTTAGTCTGCTCAAAGCTTATTATTATTATTATTATTATTATTATTATTACATCAATTTCTACTACATTCACATTGTTTACATAAAGCACACTTTACAACATAGACACAATTAATTTCACTATAAATTTATTTACAATTTTTTGTCATTATTTTTCCGTTTACCACACCTCATTTCCTAATTTAGCCAGGTCATTACCATAAACTAAAATATTTAAAATGTCCATTCACTTATTTTTTATTTAACCCCCATCATATAATAGTCTTGTGTATCTATAACACAAATCATTCTTATCTACATACATTACATTATAATTATTATTGTAATGACTACTTTCGTTAATTATATTGACATAGTAATTAACTACATTTTTGTCTCCCATTAATTCATAAAGCCCATCCACATTGGTAATTTCAGTCCTGTCTCCATCAGTATTTTTGGTTAACATAAAGTAAGTTATTTTATCATCATATTCCTCCACTACATCCCTCGCAACCTCAGGTAAGAGTCTATCATTTACAATAGTATCATCAAAATAATCATCTATCTCTATTTCACAGGGTAAGTCAATTTTCTCTCCTCTCTCAATATCTAAACTCTGCAATAACATTTCATAACCTCTATTAATCTCAAAAATCTCTATCTCTCTATTTCTCTCTCTCTCATCACAATACCTCTCAAAACCCCACTGACATATTTCGTACCACGCAAAGGGCACAACAAACGTATTATACGTCTTGGCACTTCCAAGGACACCACAAAAAATTAAGGGACTATTTTGAGACACCATGTCTCCCACACAACTACTGAAGGAAACCTTGTCCTCATAACACCACGGTGAAAACCCTGTTTCACTATATACTTGGGGAAAATTTTCCCTTTGCCCACCTAACCTCTCTTCACACACACTCCCCATTTTCTCAACACTTTCTCTGCTCACCACCTTACTCTGTAACACCATGTTTTTAATTATACCACTGTTATCACTCGTTAACTCATCATTATAATTATCGCTACTCACCTTGTCTACCGCCACCTGTTTTGCATCTAAACTACCACAACTACTGTTAATACATATATCTCCGTTATTTTCGTTTGTGTTGCTCTTACCTGTATTCATTCCCCACACTCCCATTCTCTCAATATTTCGTTCTAATTTGCTAACGTTACTGGTAAATATCCCTTTGGTTCTTTCACAACACTTATTAATTTCATTAATATCGTTTCTTAATTCATTATTTTGCCTTTTTAATTCATTGAAATTACTTTCACATTTGATTTTTTGTTAGTGTATTTCATTACTCAATTTATCAAACTTATTATTCTGTTCATTAAATTTATCATTAAAATTACTATTAATTTCAGTAAGTCTACTTTCATTTTTCACATCTTGAGCTTTCATAAAATTAAATATGTCATCTAATGACAACTTTTGTACTGTACTGACTGTAGGTGTTGATTCAGCATTTATTTCGTTCATATTCATTGATTCGGTCTCGCTTACTTCAACATTTACTGAGCTCCCTGTTTCAATGTCAGTTAAGCTGACGTTTCCATCATTACTTTTATTAGTATCCATTTTTCATATTATTTAGTTTTTTACTTGTTCATAATACATATATCAATCATATTATAACATACTCTTATTTCTCTGTACTTAATTTTAATTCATATGCAACTCCCACTAACGTCTTTTACATCTGCGAGTAGGCATACCCTATACGAAATATACTTCGTACAGACAGTCCCTAGTTCGGGGGCCATTGAGATATTTCAACTTATTCAACAGTTTATGAAAGAAATATATGTGTATTTTTAACATTATTCTCAATTCTCATAATTCTTACCTGTTCGGGGTACAGGATCCTTTTACACAAACTCACCGTCTGTAAGGAGGTTACTGGGTTTGTTACTCAATAAACACGCTGTTATACTACATTAATCAGCTCTGTTTATTATTCGCTTGCAACTTTTATTATAATCTCGTTTTAAAGTTACTTAGTGTCCTTTTTTATTTCTCAAAACTATTAATGTTCAACTTAAATATCTTATTTTCGAAAAATTACAAAACAAATCTTTACGCTACTTGAACACTGGTAAACATTGTACTAACTACTTTCAAACCTTAACAAATATTAACTAAGTTATGTTGAGACAACCCAGCTTGCTCACTCACTCATTCATTCCTCATACTTTTTATATTGTTTCCCTTAAAGAAAAGAAAACTAGAGCTCTTTATTAAATAAATTTCCCCATTGAGTTGAATTAAAAATGTGGTTTCTACTTCTCTGGCTGTGTCCAACACGTGCGGTTATTAGTCTGTTTCTGTTCGTAAACTGGTTCGTCTGAAAAAGTTTTCTGCTGGTTAATTTGATTCACTGATTAAAAAATATTTGATTCACTATTTATCACATTCTAGTTAACTCTCATTTTTAGTAATTTTATCAAAATTAGGCCCTCGAGCCTATGTGTTCACCCAGCCATGGTTACGGCTGAGCGGCGAGTGCCTTGTTAATGAAAAGGAAAGCACAGCCTTCAAGCTGCGACCTTTTCGTCGTCGTACACAACGTATGGACTTTCTATGAGCCGCAGGAGCTAATGATGTTAAACGGTGACGATATAAGAGGCTTAGGTGGGTGGAACTTCTACTTGATTTCCTACGTCTCCAGAGCACATGGCCCGACAATCTATCTGCTTCGCCATTTTCGTAGCGTCGGTTTGTCCTGTTATGCGTAGAAGCTGCACCCTGACGAGTGTATGCGCGTATCATACGTGACAAACATTGAGTTTACAAACAAGTAGTGCATTCTCCAACTACACTCCACCCAAAAAGTTACGTTACGGTTCATTGTTTGAATACGACCATTTTACATGGGACTTACAATGATGATACAGAATAAATTTAAATAAATTTAATGAAAAATAAAAACCCCCTTTTTTGACACATTACAATACCCTCCCCCCAATGAGAGGTTTTCTGCGGAAACAGAAAACTCTCATTGCTAAACCCTAAGAGGGTCGGTGAGGATATGGCGCCAACAACCCCCTTTTAATTCTTAACACATCATGGTTAAACTACCCCCCTAGCTAAGCGACTATGGCTGCCCCCGAACGAGATTACTGGACTTCTCTGTGCGAGATCCCAACACCATAAAATCGGACAGATACTCACCAGAGTACCACCTAACCTCAACTCATTCCATCAAAAAATCAAAGACTGGCCTTATACCATACCAGATCCTCAACTGATATGTTCCCCCTTACATGCATACTGGGTTGCCTTTAGCAAGTACTGGGTGCGTACACATACTCAAAACTAAATCAAACAAATCAGATTAAATCATTTAAATTCTGTTCAAAAAAATTAATCTAAGTCCAATATCAAAGATTCATATTCCCATTAATTTCATCATCTCCTTCCATTTACTCTCAAAATTTCAAAATATCTAAAATGAATTTACAACTCTTCTTAATTAGCTACCAACAATCATAATAAATGAAATAAATTGAATACCTTATTAAATCATAAATTCCCTTATCGTTAAATTTGCTTACAACACATATAATATGAAAAATATAAATCAGTTAATCCATTAACATATAGTCAGCAATATATCCTGAACATCAAAACACAATCTGTACTTCAAGCAGAATTTTTTTTTTATAAGACTGTAATAAAATGTAATAATGTTTTATTAACCCTATATTCTGACAATAAAAGAAAATTATAAAATAAAATATAACTTGAACTTACATGGATTATTAAACGAACATATGAATTGGTTATATTGACCATTATACAGTTCATACCAGTCATCAGCTGATCTCTCTGGGTCAGGTGAATGACCTTACCCTAGATACACTACACCAATCTAGGCAATGAAAAATACTCAACATATGTTTATAATTTTTACACTCTAACATAGTAAAAATAGTAGCATTATAAAACATAGTACACTCATAATTAACATTGTTGTTGTTACCTTAAAAAACAATTCGCATTTAAGTTTGATGAGAAATTACACACCTTGCAGCTTTAATTTTATTTTCAACTTCTATTAAATCTTTTACTTGTTTCATTTATTATTACATTTTAACTATGATTTTCTATTTAGCATTTTCAACATTTATTGGTTTGGGTGATTCTCCATTATTCATCATAATTCGATTTACCAATGGGTATTTAAATATAATCTTACCCCCTTCTTACCTCTACCCACCATTAACAGATTTGTATAGTATGACACCCATCTCTCCACAATATTTACCAGTAATTCTCTAACTCCAGTTAAATCATTCTCCACTTATAACAAAATACCCGATACCCTCTTTGTACTTAGGATGTGTGTTCCCTCCCTACGCTCATTCCCTTATTGGTTCCTGGCCCTTTCCCAGGTAACTCCGCCAAACCCAATTTAAAACTATTCCCTCCCGCCATAACGCCTGTCGTTAAGGACTCCTTACCACACCACCCTCATTACAAAATATCACCATCATCTATTTACTCTCCAATTACATTACTCCCATTACTCTACATGTATACACTATCGCTACTGTGTCCCTACTATTACCCTGTTTCTGTGTTACTTATATTCCAAAACCTTATTCTGTCTAACACCCATTTAAACTTACCTTTGACCAACTTAAATGCCTTATTGATATAATTATTATCACCCAAACATTTATAACATTTTACGTTTCCTAATTTACTATTTATTATCATATTCCAATCATATAAAATCACTTAAATTCATTATCAAAATTTATTACCACATTTAAATCAATTAATTCATCTGCAATTTCTTTAATTCAATCAATTATTTAAACACAACATTACTTCAATTACCTTCTCCCAAAACAATTGCAATTCATTTATTACAAACTCTCATTATTTATTTAGTCTGCTCAAAGCTTATTATTATTATTATTATTATTATTACATCAATTTCTACTACATACACATTGTTTACATAAAGCACACTTTACAACATAGACACATTTAATTTCACTATAAATTTATTTACAATTTTTTTTCATTATTTTTCCGTTTACAACACCTCATTTCCTAATTTAGCCAGGTCATTACCATAAACTTAAATATTTAAAATGTCCATTCACTTATTTTTTATTTAACCCCCATCATATAATAGTCTTGTGTATCTATAACACAAATCATTCTTATCTACATACATTACATTATAATTATTATTGTAATGACTACTTTCGTTAATTATATTGACATAGTAATTAACTACATTTTTGTCTCCCATTAATTCATAAAGCCCATCCACATTGGTAATTTCAGGCCAGTCTCCATCAGTATTTTTGGTTAACATAAGGTAAGTTATTTTATCATCATATTCCTCCACTACATCCCTCGCAACCTCAGGTAAGAGTCTATCATTTACAATAGTATCATCAAAATAATCATCTATCTCTATTTCACAAGGTAAGTCAATTTTCTCTACTCTCTCAATGTCTAAACTCTGCACTAACATTTCATAACCTCTATTAATCTCAAAAATCTCTATCTCTCTTTCACTCTCTCTCTCATCACAATACCTCTCATAACCCCACTGACCTATTTCGTACCACTCAAAGGGCACAACAAACGTATTATACGTCTTGGCACTTCCAAGGACACCACAAAAAATTAAGGGACTATTTTGAGACACCATGTCTCCCACACAACTACCGGAGGAAACCTTGTCCTCATAACACCACGGTGAAAACCCTGTTTCACTATATACTTGGGGAAAATTTTCCCTTTGCCCACCTAACCTCTCTTCACTCATACTCCCCATTTCTCAACACTTTCTCTGCTCACCACCTTACTCTCTAACACCACGTTTTTAATTATACCACTGTTATCACTCGTTAACTCATCATTATAATTATCGCTACTCACCTTGTCTACCGCCACCTGTTTTGCATCTAAACTACCACCACTACTGTTAATACATATATCTCCGTTATTTTCGTTTGTGTTGCTCTTACCTGTATTCATTCCCCACACTCCCATTCTCTCAATATTTCGTTCTAATTTGCTAACGTTACTGGTAAATATCCCATTGGTTCTTTCACAACTCTTATTAATTTCATTAATATCGTTTCTCAATTCATTATTTTGCCTTTTTAATTCATTGAAATTACTTTCACATTTGATTATTTGTTAGTGTATTTCATTACTCAATTT
This sequence comes from Magicicada septendecula, assembly GCA_034769895.1. Lineage (NCBI taxonomy): Eukaryota > Metazoa > Arthropoda > Insecta > Hemiptera > Cicadidae > Magicicada > Magicicada septendecula. The sequence goes on from CM068367.1 coordinate 455,091,697, forward strand.
ATCAAACTTATTATTCTGTTCATTAAATTTATCATTAAAATTACTATTAATTTCAGTAAGTCTACTTTCATTTTTCACATCTTGAGCTTTCATAAAATTAAATATGTCATCTAATGACAACTTTTGTACTCTACTGACTGTAGGTGTTGATTCAGCATTTATTTCGTTCATATTCATTGATTCGGTCTCGCTTACTTCAACATTTACTGAGCTCCCTGTTTCAATGTCAGTTAAGCTGACGTTTTCATCATTACATTTATTAGTATCCATTTTTCATATTATTTAGTTTTTTACTTGTTCATAATACATATATCAATCATATTATACCATACTCTTATTTCTCTGTACTTAATTTTAATTCATATGCAACTCCCACTAACGTCTTTTACATCTGCGAGTAGGCATACCCTATACGAAATATACTTCGTACAGACAGTTCCTAGTTCGGGGGCCATTGAGATATTTCAACTTATTCAACAGTTTATGAAAGAAATATAAGTGTATTTTTAACATTATTCTCAATTCTCATAATTCTTACCTGTTCGGGGTACAGGATCCTTTTACACAAACTCACCGTCTGTAAGGAGGTTACTGGGTTTGTTACTCAATAAACACGCTGTTATACTACATTAATCAGCTCTGTTTATTATTCGCTTGCAACATTTATTATAATCTCGTTTTAAAGTTACTTAGTGTCCTTTTTTATTTCTCAAAACTATTAATGTTCAACTTAAATACCTTATCTTCGAAAAATTACAAAACAAATCTTTACGCTACGTGAACACTGGTAAACATTGTACTAACTACTTTCAAACCTTAACAAATATTAACTAAGTTATGTTGAGACAACCCAGCTTGCTCACTCACTCATTCATTCCTCATACTTTTTATATTGTTTCCCTTAAAGAAAAGAAAACTAGAGCTCTTTATTAAATAAATTTCCCCATTGAGTTGAATTAAAAATGTGGTTTCTACTTCTCTGGCTGTGTCCAACACGTGCGGTTATTAGTCTGTTTCTGTTCGTAAACTGGTTCGTCCGAAAAAGTTTTCTGCTGGTTAATTTGATTCACTGATTAAAAAATATTTGATTCACTATTTATCACATTCTAGTTAACTCACATTTTTAGTAATTTTATCAAAATTAGGCCCTCGAGCCTATGTGCTCACCCAGCCATGGTTACGGCTGAGCGGCGAGTGCCTTGTTAATGAAAAGGAAAGCACTGCCTTCAAGCTGCGACCTTTTCGTCGTCGTACACAACGTATGGACTTTCTATGAACCGCAGGAGCTAATGATGTTAAACGGTGACGATATAAGAGGCTTAGGTGGGTGGAACTTCTACTTGATTTCCTACGTCTCCAGAGCACATGGCCCGACAATCTATCTGCTTCGCCATTTTCGTAGCGTCGGTTTGTCCTGTTATGCGTAGAAGCTGCACCCTGACGAGTGTATGCGCGTATCATACGTGACAAACATTGAGTTTACAAACAAGTAGTGCATTCTCCAACTACACTCCACCCAAAAAGTTACGTTACGGTTCATTGTTTGAATACGACCTTTTTACATGGGACTTACAATGATGATACAGAATAAATTTAAATAAATTTAATGAAAAATAAAAACCCCCTTTTTTGACACATTACAATACCCCCCCCATGAGAGGTTTTCTGCGGAAACAGAAAACTCTCATTGCTAAACCCTAAGAGGGTCGGTGAGGATATGGCGCCAACAAACCCCTTTTAATTCTTAACACATCATGGGTATACTACCCCCCTAGCTAAGCGACTATGGCTGCCCCCGAACGAGATTACTGGACTTCTCTGTGCGAGATCCCAACACCATAAAATCGGACAGATACTCACCAGAGTACCACCTAACCTCAACTCATTCCATCAAAAAATCAAAGACTGGCCTTATACCATACCAGATCCTCAACTGATATGTTCCCCCTTACATGCATACTGGGTTGCCTTTAGCAAGTACTGGGTGCGTACACATACTCAAAACTAAATCAAACAAATCAGATTAAATCATTTAAATTCTGTTCAAAAAAATTAATCTAAGTCCAATATCAAAGATTCATATTCCCATTAATTTCATCATCTCCTTCCATTTACTCTCAAAATTTCAAAATATCTAAAATGAATTTACAACTCTTCTTAATTAGCTACCAACAATCATAATAAATGAAATAAATTGAATACCTTATTAAATCATAAATTCCCTTATCGTTAAATTTGCTTACAACACATATAATATGAAAAATATAAATCAGTTAATCCATTAACATATAGTCAGCAATATATCCTGAACATCAAAACACAATCTGTACTTCAAGCAGAATTTTTTTTTTTATAAGACTGTAATAAAATATAATAATGTTTTATTAACCCTATATTCTGACAATAAAAGAAAATTATAAAATAAAATATAACTTGAACTTACATGGATTATTAAACGAACATATGAATTGGTTATATTGACCATTATACAGTTCATACCAGTCATCAGCTGATCTCTCTGGGTCAGGTGAATGACCTTACCCTAGATACACTACACCACTCTAGGCAATGAAAAATACACAACATATGTTTATAATTTTTACACTGTAACATAGTAAAAATAGTAACATTATAAAACATAGTACACTCATAATTAACATTGTTGTTGTTACCTTAAAATAAACAATTCGCATTTAAGTTTGATCAGAAATTACACACCTTGCAGCTTTAATTTTATTTTCAACTTCTATTAAATCTTTTACTTGTTTCATTTATTATTACATATTAACTATGATTTTCTATTTAGCATTTTCAACATTTATTGGTTTGGGTGATTCTCCGTTATTCATCATAATTCGATTTACCAAATGGGTATTTAAATATAATCTTACCCCCTTCTTACCTCTACCCACCACTAACAGATTTGTATAGTATGACACCCCTCTCTCCACAATATTTACCAATAATTCTCTAACTCCACTTAAATCATTCTCCACTTATAACAAAACACCCGATACCCTCTTTGTACTTAGGATGTGTGTTCTCTCCCTACGCTCATTCCCTTATTGGTTCCTGGCCCTTTCCCAGGTAACTCCGCCAAAGCCAATTTAAAACTATTCCCTCCCGCCATAACGACTGTCGTTAAGGACTCCTTACCACACCACCCTCTTAACAAAATATCACCATCATCTATTTACTCTCCAATTACATGGGTAAACTACCCCCCTAGCTAAGCGACTATGGCTGCCCCCCAACGAGATTACTGGACTTCTCTGTGCGAGATCCCAACACCATAAAATCGGACAGATACTCACCAGAGTACCACCTAACCTCAACTCATTCCATCAAAATATCAAAAACTGGCCTTATACCATACCAGATCCTCAACTGATATGTTCCCCCTTACATGCATACTGGGTTGCCTTTAGCAAGTACTGGGTGCGTACACATACTCAAAACTAAATCAAACAAATCAGATTAAATCATTTAAATTCTGTTCAAAAAATTAATCTAAGTCCAATATCAAAGATTCATATTCCCATTAATTTCATCATCTCCTTCCATTTACTCTCAAAATTTCAAAATATCTAAAATGAGTTTACAACTCTTCTTAATTAGCTACCAACAATCATAATAAATGAAATAAATTGAATACCTTATTAAATCATAAATTCCCTTATCGTTAAATTTGCTTACAACACATATAATATGAAAAATTTAAATCAGTTAATCAATTAACATATACTCAACAATATATCCTGAACATCAAAACACAATCTGTACTTCAAGCAGAATTTTTTTTTATAAGACTGTAATAAAATGTAATAATGTTTTATTAACCCTATATTCTGACAATAAAAGAAAATTATAAAATATAATATAACTTGAACTTACATGGATTATTAAACGAACATATGAATTGGTTATATTGACCATTATACAGTTCATACCAGTCATCAGCTGATCCCTCTGGATCAGGTGAATGACCTTACCCTAGATACACTACACCAATCTATGCAATGAAAAATACAAAACATATGTTTATAATTTTTACACTCTAACATAGTAAAAATAGTAACATTATAAAACATAGTACACTCATAATTAACATTGTTGTTGTTACCTTAAAATAAACAATTCGCATTTAAGTTTGATCAGAAATTACACAACTTGCAGCCTTAATTTTATTTTCAACTTCTATTAAATCTTTTACTTGTTTCATTTATTATTACATTTTAACTATGATTTTCTATTTAGCATTTTCAACATTTATTGGTTTGGGTGATTCTCCGTTATTCATCATAATTCGATTTACCAAATGGGTATTTAAATATAATCTTACCCCCCTTCTTACCTCTACCCACCATTAACAGATTTGTATAGTATGACACCCATCTCTCCACAATATTTACCAATAATTCTCTAACTCCACTTAAATCATTCTCCACTTATAACAAAATACCCGATACCCTCTTTGTACTTAGGATGTGTGTTCCCTCCCTACGCTCATTCCCTTATTGGTTCCTGGCCCTTTCCCAGGTAACTCCGCCAAAGCCAATTTAAAACTATTCCCTCCCGCCATAACGACTGTCGTTAAGGACTCCTTACCACACCACCCTCTTTACAAAATATCACCATCATCTATTTACTCTCCAATTACATTACTCCCATTACTCTACATGTATACACTATCGCTACTGTGTCCCTACTATTACCCTGTTTCTGTGTTACTTATATTCCAAAACCTTATTCTGTCTAACACCCATTTAAACTTACCTTTGACCAACTTAAATGCCTTATTGATATAATTATTATCACCCTAACATTTTACAAAATTTTACATTTCCTCATTTACTATTTATTATCATATTTCAATCATATAAAATCACTTAAATTCATTATCAAAATTTATTACCACATTTAAATAAATTAAATCATCTGCAATTTCTATAATTCAATCAATTATTTAAACACAACATTACTTCAATTACCTTTCTTCCAAAACAATTGCAATTCATTTATTACAAACTCTCATTATGTATTTAGTCTGCTCAAAGTTTATTATTAATATTATTATTATTATTAATATTATTACATCAATTTCTACTACATACACATTGTTTACATAAAGCACACTTTACAACATAGACACAATTAATTTCACTATAAATTTATTTAAAATTTTTTGTGTTTATTTCTCCGTTTACCACACCTCATTTCCTAATTTAGCCAGGTCATTACCAAAAACTAAAATATTTAAAATGTCCATTCACTTATTTTTTATTTAACCACATCATCATATAATAGTCTGGTGTATCTATAACACAAATCATTCTTATCTACATACATTACATTATAATTATTATTGTAATGACTACTTTCGTTAATTATATTGACATAGTAATTAACTACATTTTTGTCTCCCATTAATTCATAAAGCCCATCCACATTGGTAATTTCAGGCCAGTCTCCATCAGTATTTTTGGTTAACATAAGGTAAGTTATTTTATCATCATATTCCTCCACTACATCCCTCGCAACCTCAGGTAAGAGTCTATCATTTACAATAGTATCATCAAAATAATCATCTATCTCTATTTCACAAGGTAAGTCAATTTTCTCTCCTCTCTCAATGTCTAAACTCTGCACTAACATTTCATAACCTCTATTAATCTCAAAAATCTCTATCTCTCTTTCACTCTCTCTCTCATCACAATACCTCTCATAACCCCACTGACCTATTTCGTACCACTCAAAGGGCACAACAAACGTATTATACGTCTTGGCACTTCCAAGGACACCACAAAAAATTAAGGGACTATTTTGAGACACCATGTCTCCCACACAACTACCGGAGGAAACCTTGTCCTCATAACACCACGGTGAAAACCCTGTTTCACTATATACTTGGGGAAAATTTTCCCTTTGCCCACCTAACCTCTCTTCACTCATACTCCCCATTTCTCAACACTTTCTCTGCTCACCACCTTACTCTCTAACACCACGTTTTTAATTATACCACTGTTATCACTCGTTAACTCATCATTATAATTATCGCTACTCACCTTGTCTACCGCCACCTGTTTTGCATCTAAACTACCACCACTACTGTTAATACATATATCTCCGTTATTTTCGTTTGTGTTGCTCTTACCTGTATTCATTCCCCACACTCCCATTCTCTCAATATTTCGTTCTAATTTGCTAACGTTACTGGCAAATATCCCATTGGTTCTTTCACAACGATTATTAATTTCATTAATATCATTTTATAATTAATTATTTTGCCTTTTATTCTTAGAAATTACTTTCACATTTGATTTTTTGTTAGTGTATTTCATTACTCAATTTATCAAACTTATTATTCTGTTCATTAAATTTATCATTAAAATTACTATTAATTTCAGTAAGTCTACTTTCATTTTTCACATCTTGAGCTTTCATAAAATTAAATATGTCATCTAATGACAACTTTTGTACTCTACTGACTGTAGGTGTTGATTCAGCATTTATTTCGTTCATATTCATTGATTCGGTCTCGCTTACTTCAACATTTACTGAGCTCCCTGTTTCAATGTCAGTTAAGCTGACGTTTTCATCATTACATTTATTAGTATCCATTTTTCATATTATTTAGTTTTTTACTTGTTCATAATACATATATCAATCATATTATACCATACTCTTATTTCTCTGTACTTAATTTTAATTCATATGCAACTCCCACTAACGTCTTTTACATCTGCGAGTAGGCATAAACTATACGAAATATACTTCGTACAGACAGTTCCTAGTTCGGGGGCCATTGAGATATTTCAACTTATTCAACAGTTTATGAAAGAAATATAAGTGTATTTTTAACATTATTCTCAATTCTCATAATTCTTACCTGTTCGGGGTACAGGATCCTTTTACACAAACTCACCGTCTGTAAGGAGGTTACTGGGTTTGTTACTCAATAAACACGCTGTTATACTACATTAATCAGCTCTGTTTATTATTCGCTTGCAACATTTATTATAATCTCGTTTTAAAGTTACTTAGTGTCCTTTTTTATTTCTCAAAACTATTAATGTTCAACTTAAATATCTTATCTTCGAAAAATTACAAAACCAATCTTTACGCTACGTGAACACTGGTAAACATTGTACTAACTACTTTCAAACCTTAACAAATATTAACTAAGTTATGTTGAGACAACCCAGCTTGCTCACTCACTCATTCATTCCTCATACTTTTTATATTGTTTCCCTTAAAGAAAAGAAAACTAGAGCTCTTTATTAAATAAATTTCCCCATTGAGTTGAATTAAAAATGTGGTTTCTACTTCTCTGGCTGTGTCCAACACGTGCGGTTATTAGTCTGTTTCTGTTCGTAAACTGGTTCGTCCGAAAAAGTTTTCTGCTGGTTAATTTGATTCACTGATTAAAAAATATTTGATTCACTATTTATCACATTCTAGTTAACTCACATTTTTAGTAATTTTATCAAAATTAGGCCCTCGAGCCTATGTGCTCACCCAGCCATGGTTACGGCTGAGCGGCGAGTGCCTTGTTAATGAAAAGGAAAGCACTGCCTTCAAGCTGCGACCTTTTCGTCGTCGTACACAACGTATGGACTTTCTATGAGCCGCAGGAGCTAATGATGTTAAACGGTGACGATATAAGAGGCTTAGGTGGGTGGAACTTCTACTTGATTTCCTACGTCTCCAGAGCACATGGCCCGACAATCTATCTGCTTCGCCATTTTCGTAGCGTCGGTTTGTCCTGTTATGCGTAGAAGCTGCACCCTGACGAGTGTATGCGCGTATCATACGTGACAAACATTGAGTTTACAAACAAGTAGTGCATTCTCCAACTACACTCCACCCAAAAAGTTACGTTACGGTTCATTGTTTGAATACGACCTTTTTACATGGGACTTACAATGATGATACAGAATAAATTTAATGAAAAATAAAAACCCCCTTTTTTGACACATTACAATACCCCCCCAATGAGAGGTTTTCTGCGGAAACAGAAAACTCTCATTGCTAAACCCTAAGAGGGTCGGTGAGGATATGGCGCCAACAAACCCCTTTTAATTCTTAACACATCATGGGTATACTACCCCCCTAGCTAAGCGACTATGGCTGCCCCCGAACGAGATTACTGGACTTCTCTGTGCGAGATCCCAACACCATAAAATCGGACAGATACTCACCAGAGTACCACCTAACCTCAACTCATTCCATCAAAAAATCAAAGACTGGCCTTATACCATACCAGATCCTCAACTGATATGTTCCCCCTTACATGCATACTGGGTTGCCTTTAGCAAGTACTGGGTGCGTACACATACTCAAAACTAAATCAAACAAATCAGATTAAATCATTTAAATTCTGTTCAAAAAAATTAATCTAAGTCCAATATCAAAGATTCATATTCCCATTAATTTCATCATCTCCTTCCATTTACTCTCAAAATTTCAAAATATCTAAAATGAATTTACAACTCTTCTTAATTAGCTACCAACAATCATAATAAATGAAATAAATTGAATACCTTATTAAATCATAAATTCCCTTATCGTTAAATTTGCTTACAACACATATAATATGAAAAATATAAATCAGTTAATCCATTAACATATAGTCAGCAATATATCCTGAACATCAAAACACAATCTGTACTTCAAGCAGAATTTTTTTTTTTATAAGACTGTAATAAAATATAATAATGTTTTATTAACCCTATATTATGACAATAAAAGAAAATTATAAAATAAAATATAACTTGAACTTACATGGATTATTAAACGAACATATGAATTGGTTATATTGACCATTATACAGTTCATACCAGTCATCAGCTGATCTCTCTGGGTCAGGTGAATGACCTTACCCTAGATACACTACACCACTCTAGGCAATGAAAAATACACAACATATGTTTATAATTTTTACACTCTAACATAGTAAAAATAGTAACATTATAAAACATAGTACACTCATAATTAACATTGTTGTTGTTACCTTAAAATAAACAATTCGCATTTAAGTTTGATCAGAAATTACACACCTTGCAGCTTTAATTTTATTTTCAACTTCTATTAAATCTTTTACTTGTTTCATTTATTATTACATATTAACTATGATTTTCTATTTAGCATTTTCAACATTTATTGGTTTGGGTGATTCTCCGTTATTCATCATAATTCGATTTACCAAATGGGTATTTAAATATAATCTTACCCCCGTCTTACCTCTACCCACCATTAACAGATTTGTATAGTATGACACCCCTCTCTCCACAATATTTACCAATAATTCTCTAACTCCACTTAAATCATTCTCCACTTATAACAAAACACCCGATACCCTCTTTGTACTTAGGATGTGTGTTCTCTCCCTACGCTCATTCCCTTATTGGTTCCTGGCCCTTTCCCAGGTAACTCCGCCAAAGCCAATTTAAAACTATTCCCTCCCGCCATAACGACTGTCGTTAAGGACTCCTTACCACACCACCCTCTTAACAAAATATCACCATCATCTATTTACTCTCCAATTACATGGGTAAACTACCCCCCTAGCTAAGCGACTATGGCTGCCCCCCAACGAGATTACTGGACTTCTCTGTGCGAGATCGCAACACCATAAAATTGGACAGATACTCACCAGAGTACCACCTAACCTCAACTCATTCCATCAAAAAATCAAAAACTGGCCTTATACCATACCAGATCCTCAACTGATATGTTCCCCCTTACATGCATACTGGGTTGCCTTTAGCAAGTACTGGGTGCGTACACATACTCAAAACTAAATCAAACAAATCAGATTAAATCATTTAAATTCTGTTCAAAAAAATTAATCTAAGTCCAATATCAAAGATTCATATTCCCATTAATTTCATCATCTCCTTCCATTTACTCTCAAAATTTCAAAATATCTAAAATGAGTTTACAACTCTTCTTAATTAGCTACCAACAATCATAATAAATGAAATAAATTGAATACCTTATTAAATCATAAATTCCCTTATCGTTAAATTTGCTTACAACACATATAATATGAAAAATTTAAATCAGTTAATCAATTAACATATAGTCAACAATATATCCTGAACATCAAAACACAATCTGTACTTCAAGCAGAATTTTTTTTTATAAGACTGTAATAAAATGTAATAATGTTTTATTAACCCTATATTCTGACAATAAAAGAAAATTATAAAATATAATATAACTTGAACTTACATGGATTATTAAACGAACATATGAATTGGTTATATTGACCATTATACAGTTCATACCAGTCATCAGCTGATCCCTCTGGATCAGGTGAATGACCTTACCCTAGATACACTACACCAATCTATGCAATGAAAAATACAAAACATATGTTTATAATTTTTACACTCTAACATAGTAAAAATAGTAACATTATAAAACATAGTACACTCATAATTAACATTGTTGTTGTTACCTTAAAATAAACAATTCGCATTTAAGTTTGATCAGAAATTACACAACTTGCAGCCTTAATTTTATTTTCAACTTCTATTAAATCTTTTACTTGTTTCATTTATTATTACATTTTAACTATGATTTTCTATTTAGCATTTTCAACATTTATTGGTTTGGGTGATTCTCCGTTATTCATCATAATTCGATTTACCAAATGGGTATTTAAATATAATCTTACCCCCCTTCTTACCTCTACCCACCATTAACAGATTTGTATAGTATGACACCCATCTCTCCACAATATTTACCAATAATTCTCTAACTCCACTTAAATCATTCTCCACTTATAACAAAATACCCGATACCCTCTTTGTACTTAGGATGTGTGTTCCCTCCCTACGCTCATTCCCTTATTGGTTCCTGGCCCTTTCCCAGGTAACTCCGCCAAAGCCAATTTAAAACTATTCCCTCCCGCCATAACGACTGTCGTTAAGGACTCCTTACCACACCACCCTCTTTACAAAATATCACCATCATCTATTTACTCTCCAATTACATTACTCCCATTACTCTACATGTATACACTATCGCTACTGTGTCCCTACTATTACCCTGTTTCTGTGTTACTTATATTCCAAAACCTTATTCTGTCTAACACCCATTTAAACTTACCTTTGACCAACTTAAATGCCTTATTGATATAATTATTATCACCCTAACATTTTACAAAATTTTACATTTCCTCATTTACTATTTATTATCATATTTCAATCATATAAAATCACTTAAATTCATTATCAAAATTTATTACCACATTTAAATAAATTAAATCATCTGCAATTTCTATAATTCAATCAATTATTTAAACACAACATTACTTCAATTACCTTTCTTCCAAAACAATTGCAATTCATTTATTACAAACTCTCATTATTTATTTAGTCTGCTCAAAGCTTATTATTATTATTATTATTATTATTACATCAATTTCTACTACATACACATTGTTTACATAAAGCACACTTTACAACATAGACACAATTAATTTCACTATAAATTTATTTAAAATTTTTTGTCATTATTTCTCCGTTTACCACACCTCATTTCCTAATTTAGCCAGGTCATTACCAAAAACTAAAATATTTAAAATGTCCATTCACTGATTTTTTATTTAACCACATCATCATATAATAGTCTGGTGTATCTATAACACAAATCATTCTTATCTACATACATTACATTATAATTATTATTGTAATGACTACTTTCGTTAATTATATTGACATAGTAATTAACTACATTTTTGTCTCCCACTAATTCATAAAGCCCATCCACATTGGTAATTTCAGGCCAGTCTCCATCAGTATTTTTGGTTAACATAAGGTAAGTTATTTTATCATCATATTCCTCCACTACATCCCTCGCAACCTCAGGTAAGTGTCTATCATTTACAATAGTATCATCAAAATAATCATCTATCTCTATTTCACAAGGTAAGTCAATTTTCTCTCCTCTCTCAATGTCTAAACTCTGCACTAACATTTCATAACCTCTATTAATCTCAAAAATCTCTATCTCTCTTTCACTCTCTCTCTCATCACAATACCTCTCATAACCCCACTGACCTATTTCGTACCACTCAAAGGGCACAACAAACGTATTATACGTCTTGGCACTTCCAAGGACACCACAAAAAATTAAGGGACTATTTTGAGACACCATGTCTCCCACACAACTACCGGAGGAAACCTTGTCCTCATAACACCACGGTGAAAACCCTGTTTCACTATATACTTGGGGAAAATTTTCCCTTTGCCCACCTAACCTCTCTTCACTCATACTCCCCATTTCTCAACACTTTCTCTGCTCACCACCTTACTCTCTAACACCACGTTTTTAATTATACCACTGTTATCACTCGTTAACTCATCATTATAATTATCGCTACTCACCTTGTCTACCGCCACCTGTTTTGCATCTAAACTACCACCACTACTGTTAATACATATATCTCCGTTATTTTCGTTTGTGTTGCTCTTACCTGTATTCATTCCCCACACTCCCATTCTCTCAATATTTCGTTCTAATTTGCTAACGTTACTGGCAAATATCCCATTGGTTCTTTCACAACGATTATTAATTTCATTAATATCATTTTATAATTAATTATTTTGCCTTTTATTCATTGAAATTACTTTCACATTTGATTTTTTGTTAGTGTATTTCATTACTCAATTTATCAAACTTATTATTCTGTTCATTAAATTTATCATTAAAATTACTATTAATTTCAGTAAGTCTACTTTCATTTTTCACATCTTGAGCTTTCATAAAATTAAATATGTCATCTAATGACAACTTTTGTACTCTACTGACTGTAGGTGTTGATTCAGCATTTATTTCGTTCATATTCATTGATTCGGTCTCGCTTACTTCAACATTTACTGAGCTCCCTGTTTCAATGTCAGTTAAGCTGACGTTTTCATCATTACATTTATTAGTATCCATTTTTCATATTATTTAGTTTTTTACTTGTTCATAATACATATATCAATCATATTATACCATACTCTTATTTCTCTGTACTTAATTTTAATTCATATGCAACTCCCACTAACGTCTTTTACATCTGCGAGTAGGCATACCCTATACGAAATATACTTCGTACAGACAGTTCCTAGTTCGGGGGCCATTGAGATATTTCAACTTATTCAACAGTTTATGAAAGAAATATAAGTGTATTTTTAACATTATTCTCAATTCTCATAATTCTTACCTGTTGGGGGTACAGGATCCTTTTACACAAACTCACCGTCTGTAAGGAGGTTACTGGGTTTGTTACTCAATAAACACGCTGTTATACTACATTAATCAGCTCTGTTTATTATTCGCTTGCAACATTTATTATAATCTCGTTTTAAAGTTACTTAGTGTCCTTTTTTATTTCTCAAAACTATTAATGTTCAACTTAAATATCTTATCTTCGAAAAATTACAAAACAAATCTTTACGCTACGTGAACACTGGTAAACATTGTACTAACTACTTTCAAACCTTAACAAATATTAACTAAGTTATGTTGAGACAACCCAGCTTGCTCACTCACTCATTCATTCCTCATCCTTTTTATATTGTTTCCCTTAAAGAAAAGAAAACTAGAGCTCTTTATTAAATAAATTTCCCCATTGAGTTGAATTAAAAATGTGGTTTCTACTTCTCTGGCTGTGTCCAACACGTGCGGTTATTAGTCTGTTTCTGTTCGTAAACTGGTTCGTCCGAAAAAGTTTTCTGCTGGTTAATTTGATTCACTGATTAAAAAATATTTGATTCACTATTTGTCACATTCTAGTTAACTCACATTTTTAGTAATTTTATCAAAATTAGGCCCTCGAGCCTATGTGCTCACCCAGCCATGGTTACGGCTGAGCGGCGAGTGCCTTGTTAATGAAAAGGAAAGCACTGCCTTCAAGCTGCGACCTTTTCGTCGTCGTACACAACGTATGGACTTTCTATGAGCCGCAGGAGCTAATGATGTTAAACGGTGACGATATAAGAGGCTTAGGTGGGTGGAACTTCTACTTGATTTCCTACGTCTCCAGAGCACATGGCCCGACAATCTATCTGCTTCGCCATTTTCGTAGCGTCGGTTTGTCCTGTTATGTGTAGAAGCTGCACCCTGACGAGTGTATGCGCGTATCATACGTGACAAACATTGAGTTTACAAACAAGTAGTGCATTCTCCAACTACACTCCACCCAAAAAGTTACGTTACGGTTCATTGTTTGAATACGACCTTTTTACATGGGACTTACAATGATGATACAGAATAAATTTAATGAAAAATAAAAACCCCCTTTTTTGACACATTACAATACCCCCCCAATGAGAGGTTTTCTGCGGAAACAGAAAACTCTCATTGCTAAACCCTAAGAGGGTCGGTGAGGATATGGCGCCAACAAACCCCTTTTAATTCTTAACACTTCATGGGTATACTACCCCCCTAGCTAAGCGACTATGGCTGCCCCCGAACGAGATTACTGGACTTCTCTGTGCGAGATCCCAACACCATAAAATCGGACAGATACTCACCAGAGTACCACCTAACCTCAACTCATTCCATCAAAAAATCAAAGACTGGCCTTATACCATACCAGATCCTCAACTGATATGTTCCCCCTTACATGCATACTGGGTTGCCTTTAGCAAGTACTGGGTGCGTACACATACTCAAAACTAAATCAAACAAATCAGATTAAATCATTTAAATTCTGTTCAAAAAAATTAATCTAAGTCCAATATCAAAGATTCATATTCCCATTAATTTCATCATCTCCTTCCATTTACTCTCAAAATTTCAAAATATCTAAAATGAATTTACAACTCTTCTTAATTAGCTACCAACAATCATAATAAATGAAATAAATTGAATACCTTATTAAATCATAAATTCCCTTATCGTTAAATTTGCTTACAACACATATAATATGAAAAATATAAATCAGTTAATCCATTAACATATAGTCAGCAATATATCCTGAACATCAAAACACAATCTGTACTTCAAGCAGAATTTTTTTTTTATAAGACTGTAATAAAATATAATAATGTTTTATTAACCCTATATTCTGACAATAAAAGAAAATTATAAAATAAAATATAACTTGAACTTACATGGATTATTATACGAACATATGAATTGGTTATATTGACCATTATACAGTTCATACCAGTCATCAGCTGATCTCTCTGGGTCAGGTGAATGACCTTAGCCTAGATACACTACACCACTCTAGGCAATGAAAAATACACAACATATGTTTATAATTTTTACACTGTAACATAGTAAAAATAGTAACATTATAAAACATAGTACACTCATAATTAACATTGTTGTTGTTACCTTAAAATAAACAATTCGCATTTAAGTTTGATCAGAAATTACACACCTTGCAGCTTTAATTTTATTTTCAACTTCTATTAAATCTTTTACTTGTTTCATTTATTATTACATATTAACTATGATTTTCTATTTAGCATTTTCAACATTTATTGGTTTGGGTGATTCTCCGTTATTCATCATAATTCGATTTACCAAATGGGTATTTAAATATAATCTTACCCCCTTCTTACCTCTACCCACCATTAACAGATTTGTATAGTATGACACCCCTCTCTCCACAATATTTACCAATAATTCTCTAACTCCACTTAAATCATTCTCCACTTATAACAAAACACCCGATACCCTCTTTGTACTTAGGATGTGTGTTCTCTCCCTACGCTCATTCCCTTATTGGTTCCTGGCCCTTTCCCAGGTAACTCCGCCAAAGCCAATTTAAAACTATTCCCTCCCGCCATAACGACTGTCGTTAAGGACTCCTTACCACACCACCCTCTTAACAAAATATCACCATCATCTATTTACTCTCCAATTACATGGGTAAACTACCCCCCTAGCTAAGCGACTATGGCTGCCCCCCAACGAGATTACTGGACTTCTCTGTGCGAGATCCCAACACCATAAAATCGGACAGATACTCACCAGAGTACCACCTAACCTCAACTCATTCCATCAAAATATCAAAAACTGGCCTTATACCATACCAGATCCTCAACTGATATGTTCCCCCTTACATGCATACTGGGTTGCCTTTAGCAAGTACTGGGTGCGTACACATACTCAAAACTAAATCAAACAAATCAGATTAAATCATTTAAATTCTGTTCAAAAAAATTAATCTAAGTCCAATATCAAAGATTCATATTCCCATTAATTTCATCATCTCCTTCCATTTACTCTCAAAATTTCAAAATATCTAAAATGAGTTTACAACTCTTCTTAATTAGCTACCAACAATCATAATAAATGAAATAAATTGAATACCTTATTAAATCATAAATTCCCTTATCGTTAAATTTGCTTACAACACATATAATATGAAAAATTTAAATCAGTTAATCAATTAACATATAGTCAACAATATATCCTGAACATCAAAACACAATCTGTACTTCAAGCAGAATTTTTTTTTATAAGACTGTAATAAAATGTAATAATGTTTTATTAACCCTATATTCTGACAATAAAAGAAAATTATAAAATATAATATAACTTGAACTTACATGGATTATTAAACGAACATATGAATTGGTTATATTGACCATTATACAGTTCATACCAGTCATCAGCTGATCCCTCTGGATCAGGTGAATGACCTTACCCTAGATACACTACACCAATCTATGCAATGAAAAATACAAAACATATGTTTATAATTTTTACACTCTAACATAGTAAAAATAGTAACATTATAAAACATAGTACACTAATAATTAACATTGTTGTTGTTACCTTAAAATAAACAATTCGCATTTAAGTTTGATCAGAAATTACACAACTTGCAGCCTTAATTTTATTTTCAACTTCTATTAAATCTTTTACTTGTTTCATTTATTATTACATTTTAACTATGATTTTCTATTTAGCATTTTCAACATTTATTGGTTTGGGTGATTCTCCGTTATTCATCATAATTCGATTTACCAAATGGGTATTTAAATATAATCTTACCCCCCTTCTTACCTCTACCCACCATTAACAGATTTGTATAGTATGACACCCATCTCTCCACAATATTTACCAATAATTCTCTAACTCCACTTAAATCATTCTCCACTTATAACAAAATACCCGATACCATCTTTGTACTTAGGATGTGTGTTCCCTCCCTACGCTCATTCCCTTATTGGTTCCTGGCCCTTACCCAGGTAACTCCGCCAAAGCCAATTTAAAACTATTCCCTCCCGCCATAACGCCTGTCGTTAAGGACTCCTTACCACACCACCCTCTTTACAAAATATCACCATCATCTATTTACTCTCCAATTACATTACTCCCATTACTCTACATGTATACACTATCGCTACTGTGTCCCTATTCCAATCATATAAAATCACTTAAATTCATTATCAAAATTTATTACCACATTTAAATCAATTAATTCATCTGCAATTTCTTTAATTCAATCAATTAATTAAACACAACATTACTTCAATTACCTTCTTCCAAAACAATTGCAATTCATTTATTACAAACTCTCATTATTTATTTAGTCTGCTCAAAGCTTATTATTATTATTATTATTATTATTACATCAATTTCTACTACATACACATTGTTTACATAAAGCACACTTTACAACAAAGACACAATTAATTTTACTATAAATTTATTTACAATTTTTTGTCATTATTTTTCCGTTTACCACACCTCATTTCCTAATTTAGCCAGGTCATTACCATAAACTAAAATATTTAATATGTCCATTCACATATTTTTTATTTAACCCCCATCATATAATAGTCTTGTGTATCTATAACACAAATCATTCTTATCTACATACATTACATTATAATTATTATTGTAATGACTACTTTCGTTAATTATATTGACATAGTAATTAACTACATTTCTGTCTCCCATTAATTCATAAAGCCCATCCACATTGGTAATTTCAGTCCTGTCTCCATCAGTATTTTTGGTTAACATAAAGTAAGTTATTTTATCATCACAAGGTAAGTCAATTTTCTCTCCTCTCTCAATGTCTAAACTCTGCACTAACATTTCATAACCTCTATTAATCTCAAAAATCTCTATCTCTCTTTCACTCTCTCTCTCATCACAATACCTCTCATAACCCCACTGACCTATTTCGTACCACTCAAAGGGCACAACAAACGTATTATACGTCTTGGCACTTCCAAGGACACCACAAAAAATTAAGGGACTATTTTGAGACACCATGTCTCCCACACAACTACCGGAGGAAACCTTGTCCTCATAACACCACGGTGAAAACCCTGTTTCACTATATACTTGGGGAAAATTTTCCCTTTGCCCACCTAACCTCTCTTCACTCATACTCCCCATTTCTCAACACTTTCTCTGCTCACCACCTTACTCTCTAACACCACGTTTTTAATTATACCACTGTTATCACTCGTTAACTCATCATTATAATTATCGCTACTCACCTTGTCTACCGCCACCTGTTTTGCATCTAAACTACCACCACTACTGTTAATACATATATCTCCGTTATTTTCGTTTGTGTTGCTCTTACCTGTATTCATTCCCCACACTCCCATTCTCTCAATATTTCGTTCTAATTTGCTAACGTTACTGGCAAATATCCCATTGGTTCTTTCACAACGATTATTAATTTCATTAATATCATTTTATAATTAATTATTTTGCCTTTTATTCATTGAAATTACTTTCACATTTGATTTTTTGTTAGTGTATTTCATTACTCAATTTATCAAACTTATTATTCTGTTCATTCAATTTATCATTAAAATTACTATTAATTTCAGTAAGTCTACTTTCATTTTTCACATCTTGAGCTTTCATAAAATTAAATATGTCATCTAATGACAACTTTTGTACTCTACTGACTGTAGGTGTTGATTCAGCATTTATTTCGTTCATATTCATTGATTCGGTCTCGCTTACTTCAACATTTACTGAGCTCCCTGTTTCAATGTCAGTTAAGCTGACGTTTTCATCATTA
The DNA here is from genome assembly GCA_034769895.1 of Magicicada septendecula. NCBI lineage: Eukaryota > Metazoa > Arthropoda > Insecta > Hemiptera > Cicadidae > Magicicada > Magicicada septendecula. Next base: position 455,110,715 of record CM068367.1, read on the forward strand.
CATTTATTAGTATCCATTTTTCATATTATTTAGTTTTTTACTTGTTCATAATACATATATCAATCATATTATACCATACTCTTATTTCTCTGTACTTAATTTTAATTCATATGCAACTCCCACTAACGTCTTTTACATCTGCGAGTAGGCATACCCTATACGAAATATACTTCGTACAGACAGTTCCTAGTTCGGGGGCCATTGAGATATTTCAACTTATTCAACAGTTTATGAAAGAAATATAAGTGTATTTTTAACATTATTCTCAATTCTCATAATTCTTACCTGTTGGGGGTACAGGATCCTTTTACACAAACTCACCGTCTGTAAGGAGGTTACTGGGTTTGTTACTCAATAAACACGCTGTTATACTACATTAATCAGCTCTGTTTATTATTCGCTTGCAACATTTATTATAATCTCATTTAAAGTTACTTAGTGTCATTTTTTATTTCTCAAAACTATTAATGTTCAACTTAAAAATCTTATCTTCGAAAAATTAAAAAACAAATATTTACGCTACTTGAACACTGGTAAACATTGTACTAACTACTTTCAAACCTTAACAAATATTAACTAAGTTATGTTGAGACAACCCAGCTTGCTCACTCACTCATTCATTCCTCATACTTTTTATATTGTTTCCCTTAAAGAAAAGAAAACTAGAGCTCTTTATTAAATAAATTTCCCCATTGAGTTGAATTAAAAATGTGGTTTCTACTTCTCTGGCTGTGTCCAACACGTGCGGTTATTAGTCTGTTTCTGTTCGTAAACTGGTTCGTCCGAAAAAGTTTTCTGCTGGTTAATTTGATTCACTGATTAAAAAATATTTGATTCACTATTTATCACATTCTAGTTAACTCACATTTTTAGTAATTTTATCAAAATTAGGCCCACGAGCCTATGTGTTCACCCGGCCGTGGTTACGGCTGAGCGGCGAGTGCCTTGTTAATGAAAAGGAAAGCACTGCCTTCAAGCTGCGATTTTTTCGTCGTCGTACACAACGTATGGACTTTCTATGAGCCGCAGGAGCTAATGATGTTAAACGGTGACGATATAAGAGGCTTAGGTGGGTGGAACCTCTACTTGATTTCTTCCGTCTCCAGAGCACATGGCCCGACAATCTCTCTGCTTCGCCATTTTCGTAGCGTCGGTTTGTCCTTTTATGCGTAGAAGCTGCGCCCTGACGAGTGTATGCGCGTATCATACGTGACAAACATTGAGTTTACAAACAAGTAGTGCATTCTCCAACTACACTCCACCCAAAAAGTTACGTTACCGTTCATTGTTTGAATACGACCTTTTTACATGGGACTTACAATGATGATACAGAATAAATTTAATGAAAAATAAAAACCCCCTTTTTTGACACATTACAATACCCCCCCCCCCAATGAGAGGTTTTCTGCCGAAACAGAAAAACTCTCATTGCTAAACCCTAAGAGGATCGGTGAGGATATGGCGCCAACAACCCCCTTTTAATTCTTAACACATCATGGGTAAACTACCCCCCTAGCTAAGCGACTATGGCTGCCCCCCAACGAGATTACTGGACTTCTCTGTGCGAGATCCCAACACCATAAAATCGGACAGATACTCACCAGAGTACCACCTAACCTCAACTCATTCCATCAAAAAATCAAAGACTGGCCTTATACCATACCAGATCCTCAACTGATATGTTCCCCCTTACATGCATACTGGGTTGCCTTTAGCAAGTACTGGGTGCGTACACATACTCAAAACGAAATCAAACAAATCAGATTAAATCATTTAATTCTGTTCAAAAAAATTAATCTAAGTCCAATATCAAAGATTCATATTCCCATTAATTTCATCATCTCTTTCCATTTACTCTCAAAATTTCAAAATATCTAAAATGAATTTACAACTTTTCTTAATTAGCTACCAACAATCATAATAAATGAAATAAATTGAATACCTTATTAAATCATAAATTCCCTTATCGTTAAATTTGCTTACAACACATATAATATGAAAATTTAAATCAGTTAATCAATTAACATATAGTCAACAATATATCCTGAACATCAAAACACAATCTGTACTTCAAGCAGATTTTTTTTTTATAAGACTGTAATAAAATGTAATAATGTTTTATTAACCCTATATTCTGACAATAAAAGAAAATTATAAAATAAAATATAAATTGAACTTAAATGGATTATTAAACGAACATATGAATTGGTTATAATGACCATTATACAGTTCATACCAGTCATCAGCTGATCTCTCTGAGTCAGGTGAATGAACTTACCCTAGATACACTACACCAATCTATGCAATGAAAAATACACAGCATATGTTTATAATTTTTACACTCTAACATAGTAAAAATAGTAACATTATAAAACATAGTACACTCATAATTAACATTGTTGTTGTTACCTTAAAATAAACAATTCGCATTTAAGTTTGATCAGAAATTACACACCTTGCAGCTTTAATTTTATTTTCAACTTCTATTAAATCTTTTACTTGTTTCATTTATTATTACATTTTAACTATGATTTTCTATTTAGCATTTTCATCATTTATTGGTTTCGGTGATTCTCCGTTATTCATCATAATTCGATTTACCAAATGGGTATTTAAATATAATCTTACCCCCTTCTTACCTCTACCCACCATTAACAGATTTGTATAGTATGACACCCATCTCTCCACAATATTTACCAATAATTCTCTAACTCCACTTAAATCATTCTCCACTTATAACAAAATACCCGATACCCTCTTTGTACTTAGGATGTGTGTTCCCTCCCTACGCTCATTCCCTTATTGGTTCCTGGCCCTTTCCCAGGTAACTCCGCCAAAGCCAATTTAAAACTATTCCCTCCCGCCATAACGACTGTCGTTAAGGACTCCTTACCACACCACCCTCTTTACAAAATATCACCATCATCTATTTACTCTCCAATTACATTACTCCCATTACTCTACATGTATACACTATCGCTACTGTGTCCCTTCTATTACCCTGTTTCTGTGTTACTTATATTCCAAAACCTTATTCTGTCTAACACCCATTTAAACTTACCTTTGACCAACTTAAATGCCTTATTGATATAATTATTATCACCCTAACATTTTATAACATTTTACATTTCCTCATTTACTATTTATTATCATATTCCAATCATATAAAATCACTTAAATTCATTATCAAAATTTATTACCACATTTGAATCAATTAATTCATCTGCAATTTCTTTAATTCAATCAATTATTTAAACACAACATTACTTCAATTACCTTCTTCCAAAACAATTGCAATTCATTTATTACAAACTCTCGTTATTTATTTAGTCTGCTCAAAGCTTATTATTATTATTATTATTATTATTACATCAATTTCTACTACATACACATTGTTTACATAAAGCACAATTTACAACATAGACACAATTAATTTCACTATAAATTTATTTACAATTTTTTGTCATTATTTTTCCTTCTACCACACCTCATTTCCTAATTTAGCCAGGTCATTACCATAAACTAAAATATTTAAAATGTCCATTCACTTATTTTTTATTTAACCCCATCATCATATAATAGTCTGGTGTATCTATAACACAAATCATTTTTATCTACATACATTACATTATAATTATTATTGTAATGACTACTTTCGTTAATTATATTGACATAGTAATTAACTACATTTTTGTCTCCCATTAATTCATATAAAGCCCATCCACATTGGTAATTTCAGGCCAGTCTCCATCAGTATTTTTGGTTAACATAGGGTAAGTTATTTTATCATCATATTCCTCCACTACATCCCTCGCAACCTCAGGTAAGAGTCTATCATTTACAATAGTATCATCAAAATAATCATCTATCTCTATTTCACAAGGTAAGTCAATTTTCTCTCCTCTCTCAATGTCTAAACTCTGCACTAACATTTCATAACCTCTATTAATCTCAAAAATCTCTATCTCTCTTTCACTCTCTCTCTCATCACAATACCTCTCATAACCCCACTGACCTATTTCGTACCACGCAAAGGGCACAACAAACGTATTATACGTCTTGGCACTTCCAAGGACACCACAAAAAATTAAGGGACTATTTTGAGACACCATGTCTCCCACACAACTACCGGAGGAAACCTTGTCCTCATAACACCACGGTGAAAACCCTGTTTCACTATATACTTGGGGAAAATTTTCCCTTTGCCCACCTAACCTCTCTTCACTCACACTCCCCATTTCTCAACACTTTCTCTGCTCACCACCTTACTCTCTAACACCACGTTTTTAATTATACCACTGTTATCACTCGTTAACTCATCATTATAATTATCGCTACTCACCTTGTCTACCGCCACCTGTTTTGCATATAAACTACCACCACTACTGTTAATACATATATCTCCGTTATTTTAGTTTGTGTTGCTCTTACCTGTATTCATTCCCCACACTCCCATTCTCTCAATATTTCGTTCTAATTTGCTAACGTTACTGGTAAATATCCCATTGGTTCTTTCACAACGCTTATTAATTTCATTAATATCGTTTTTTAATTAAATATTTTGCCTTTTTAATTCATTGAAATTACTTTCACATTTGATTTTTTGTTAGTGTAATTCATTACTCAATTTATCAAACTTATTATTCTGTTCAATTTAAATTTATCATAAAAATTACTATTAATTTCAGTAAGTCTACTTTCATTTTTCACATCTTGAGCTTTCATAAAATTAAATATGTCATCTAATGACAACTTTTGTACTCTACTGACCGTAGGTGTTGATTCAGCATTTATTTCGTTCATATTCATTGATTCGGTATCGCTTACTTCAACATTTACTGAGCTCCTTGTTTCAATGTCAGTTAAGCCGACGTTTTCATCATTACTTTTATTAGTATCCATTTTTCATATTATTTAGTTTTTTACTTGTTCATAATACATATATCAATCATATTATAACATACTCTTATTTCTCTGTACTTAATTTTAATTCATATGCAACTCCCACTAACGTCTCTTACATCTGCGAGTAGGCATAACCTATACGAAATATACCTCGTACAGACAGTCTCTAGTTCGGGGGCCATTGAGATATTTCAACTTATTCAACAGTTTATGAAAGAAATATAAGTGTATTTTTAACATTATTCTCAATTCTCATAATTCTTACCTGTTCGGGGTCCAGGATCCTTTTACACGAACTCACCGTCTGTAAGAGAGGATACTGGGTTTGTTACTCAATAAACATGCTGTTATACTACATTAATCAGCTCTGTTTATTATTCGCTTGCAACATTTATTATAATCTCATTTTAAAGTTACTTAGTGTCCTTCTTTATTTCTCAAAACTATTAATGTTCAACTTAAATATCTTATCTTCGAAAAATTAAAAAACAAATCTTTACGCTACTTGAACACTGGTAAACATTGTACTAACTACTTTCAAACCTTAACAAATATTAACTAAGTTATGTTGAGACAACCCAGCTTGCTCACTCACTCATTCATTCCTCATACTTTTTATATTGTTTCCCTTAAAGAAAAGAAAACTAGAGCTCTTTATTAAATAAATTTCCCCATTGAGTTGAATTAAAAATGTGGTTTCTACTTCTCTGGCTGTGTCCAACACGTGCGGTTATTAGTCTGTTTCTGTTCGTAAACTGGTTCGTCCGAAAAAGTTTTCTGCTGGTTAATTCGATTCACTAATTAAAAAATATTTGATTCACTATTTATCACATTCTAGTTGACTCACATTTTTAGTAATTTTATCAAAATTAGGCCCACGAGCTTATTTGTTCACCCGGCCGTGGTTACGGCTGAGCGGCGACTGCCTTGTTAATGAAAAGGAAAGCACTGCCTTCAAGCTGCGATCTTTTCGTCGTCGTACACAACGTATGGACTTTCTGTGAGCCCCAGGAGCTAATGATGTTAAACGGTGACGATATAAGAGGCTTAGGTGGGTGGAACCTCTACTTGATTTCCTCCGTCCCCAGAGCACATGGCCCGACAATCTATCTGCTTCGCCATTTTCGTAGCGTCGGTTTGTCCTGTTATGCGTAGAAGCTGCGCCCTGACGAGTGTATGCGCGTATCATACGTGACAAACATTGAGTTTACAAACAAGTAGTGCATTCTCCAACTACACTCCACCCAAAAAGTTACGTTACCGTTCATTGTTTGAATACGACCTTTTTACATGGGACTTACAATGATGATACAGAATAAATTTAATGAAAAATAAAAACCCCCTTTTTTGACACATTACAATACCCGCCCAATGAGAGGTTTTCTGCCGAAACAGAAAAACTCTCATTGCTAAACCCTAAGAGGATCGGTGAGGATATGGCGCCAACAACCCCCTTTTAATTCTTAACACATCATGGGTAAACTACCCCCCTAGCTAAGCGACTATGGCTGCCCCCCAACGAGATTACTGGACTTCTCTGTGCGAGATCCCAACACCATAAAATCGGACAGATACTCACCAGAGTACCACCTAACCTCAACTCATTCCATCAAAAAATCAAAGACTGGCCTTATACCATACCAGATCCTCAACTGATATGTTCCCCCTTACATGCATACTGGGTTGCCTTTAGCAAGTACTGGGTGCGTACACATACTCAAAACGAAATCAAACAAATCAGATTAAATCATTTAATTCTGTTCAAAAAAATTAATCTAAGTCCAATATCAAAGATTCATATTCCCATTAATTTCATCATCTCTTTCCATTTACTCTCAAAATTTCAAAATATCTAAAATGAATTTACAACTTTTCTTAATTAGCTACCAACAATCATAATAAATGAAATAAATTGAATACCTTATTAAATCATAAATTCCCTTATCGTTAAATTTGCTTACAACACATATAATATGAAAATTTAAATCAGTTAATCAATTAACATATAGTCAACAATATATCCTGAACATCAAAACACAATCTGTACTTCAAGCAGATTTTTTTTTTATAAGACTGTAATAAAATGTAATAATGTTTTATTAACCCTATATTCTGACAATAAAAGAAAATTATAAAATAAAATATAAATTGAACTTAAATGGATTATTAAACGAACATATGAATTGGTTATAATGACCATTATACAGTTCATACCAGTCATCAGCTGATCTCTCTGAGTCAGGTGAATGAACTTACCCTAGATACACTACACCAATCTATGCAATGAAAAATACACAGCATATGTTTATAATTTTTACACTCTAACATAGTAAAAATAGTAACATTATAAAACATAGTACACTCATAATTAACATTGTTGTTGTTACCTTAAAATAAACAATTCGCATTTAAGTTTGATCAGAAATTACACACCTTGCAGCTTTAATTTTATTTTCAACTTCTATTAAATCTTTTACTTGTTTCATTTATTATTACATTTTAACTATGATTTTCTATTTAGCATTTTCATCATTTATTGGTTTCGGTGATTCTCCGTTATTCATCATAATTCGATTTACCAAATGGGTATTTAAATATAATCTTACCCCCTTCTTACCTCTACCCACCATTAACAGATTTGTATAGTATGACACCCATCTCTCCACAATATTTACCAATAATTCTCTAACTCCACTTAAATCATTCTCCACTTATAACAAAATACCCGATACCCTCTTTGTACTTAGGATGTGTGTTCCCTCCCTACGCTCATTCCCTTATTGGTTCCTGGCCCTTTCCCAGGTAACTCCGCCAAAGCCAATTTAAAACTATTCCCTCCCGCCATAACGACTGTCGTTAAGGACTCCTTACCACACCACCCTCTTTACAAAATATCACCATCATCTATTTACTCTCCAATTACATTACTCCCATTACTCTACATGTATACACTATCGCTACTGTGTCCCTTCTATTACCCTGTTTCTGTGTTACTTATATTCCAAAACCTTATTCTGTCTAACACCCATTTAAACTTACCTTTGACCAACTTAAATGCCTTATTGATATAATTATTATCACCCTAACATTTTATAACATTTTACATTTCCTCATTTACTATTTATTATCATATTCCAATCATATAAAATCACTTAAATTCATTATCAAAATTTATTACCACATTTGAATCAATTAATTCATCTGCAATTTCTTTAATTCAATCAATTATTTAAACACAACATTACTTCAATTACCTTCTTCCAAAACAATTGCAATTCATTTATTACAAACTCTCGTTATTTATTTAGTCTGCTCAAAGCTTATTATTATTATTATTATTATTATTCCATCAATTTCTACTACATACACATTGTTTACATAAAGCACAATTTACAACATAGACACAATTAATTTCACTATAAATTTATTTACAATTTTTTGTCATTATTTTTCCTTCTACCACACCTCATTTCCTAATTTAGCCAGGTCATTACCATAAACTAAAATATTTAAAATGTCCATTCACTTATTTTTTATTTAACCCCATCATCATATAATAGTCTGGTGTATCTATAACACAAATCATTTTTATCTACATACATTACATTATAATTATTATTGTAATGACTACTTTCGTTAATTATATTGACATAGTAATTAACTACATTTTTGTCTCCCATTAATTCATATAAAGCCCATCCACATTGGTAATTTCAGGCCAGTCTCCATCAGTATTTTTGGTTAACATAGGGTAAGTTATTTTATCATCATATTCCTCCACTACATCCCTCGCAACCTCAGGTAAGAGTCTATCATTTACAATAGTATCATCAAAATAATCATCTATCTCTATTTCACAAGGTAAGTCAATTTTCTCTCCTCTCTCAATGTCTAAACTCTGCACTAACATTTCATAACCTCTATTAATCTCAAAAATCTCTATCTCTCTTTCACTCTCTCTCTCATCACAATACCTCTCATAACCCCACTGACCTATTTCGTACCACGCAAAGGGCACAACAAACGTATTATACGTCTTGGCACTTCCAAGGACACCACAAAAAATTAAGGGACTATTTTGAGACACCATGTCTCCCACACAACTACCGGAGGAAACCTTGTCCTCATAACACCACGGTGAAAACCCTGTTTCACTATATACTTGGGGAAAATTTTCCCTTTGCCCACCTAACCTCTCTTCACTCACACTCCCCATTTCTCAACACTTTCTCTGCTCACCACCTTACTCTCTAACACCACGTTTTTAATTATACCACTGTTATCACTCGTTAACTCATCATTATAATTATCGCTACTCACCTTGTCTACCGCCACCTGTTTTGCATATAAACTACCACCACTACTGTTAATACACATATCTCCGTTATTTTCGTTTGTGTTGCTCTTACCTGTATTCATTCCCCACACTCCCATTCTCTCAATATTTCGTTCTAATTTGCTAACGTTACTGGTAAATATCCCATTGGTTCTTTCACAACGCTTATTAATTTCATTAATATCGTTTTTTAATTAATTATTTTGCCTTTTTAATTCATTGAAATTACTTTCACATTTGATTTTTTGTTAGTGTATTTCATTACTCAATTTATCAAACTTATTATTCTGTTCAATTTAAATTTATCATAAAAATTACTATTAATTTCAGTAAGTCTACTTTCATTTTTCACATCTTGAGCTTTCATAAAATTAAATATGTCATCTAATGACAACTGTTGTACTCTACTGACCGTAGGTGTTGATTCAGCATTTATTTCGTTCATATTCATTGATTCGGTATCGCTTACTTCAACATTTACTGAGCTCCTTGTTTCAATGTCAGTTAAGCCGACGTTTTCATCATTACTTTTATTAGTATCCATTTTTCATATTATTTAGTTTTTTACTTGTTCATAATACATATATCAATCATATTATAACATACTCTTATTTCTCTGTACTTAATTTTAATTCATATGCAACTCCCACTAACGTCTCTTACATCTGCGAGTAGGCATAACCTATACGAAATATACCTCGTACAGACAGTCCCTAGTTCGGGGGCCATTGAGATATTTCAACTTATTCAACAGTTTATGAAAGAAATATAAGTGTATTTTTAACATTATTCTCAATTCTCATAATTCTTACCTGTTCGGGGTCCAGGATCCTTTTACACGAACTCACCGTCTGTAAGAGAGGATACTGGGTTTGTTACTCAATAAACATGCTGTTATACTACATTAATCAGCTCTGTTTATTATTCGCTTGCAACATTTATTATAATCTCATTTTAAAGTTACTTAGTGTCCTTCTTTATTTCTCAAAACTATTAATGTTCAACTTAAATATCTTATCTTCGAAAAATTAAAAAACAAATCTTTACGCTACTTGAACACTGGTAAACATTGTACTAACTACTTTCAAACCTTAACAAATATTAACTAAGTTATGTTGAGACAACCCAGCTTGCTCACTCACTCATTCATTCCTCATACTTTTTATATTGTTTCCCTTAAAGAAAAGAAAACTAGAGCTCTTTATTAAATAAATTTCCCATTGAGTTGAATTAAAAATGTGGTTTCTACTTCTCTGGCTGTGTCCAACACGTGCGGTTATTAGTCTGTTTCTGTTCGTAAACTGGTTCGTCCGAAAAAGTTTTCTGCTGGTTAATTCGATTCACTAATTAAAAAATATTTGATTCACTATTTATCACATTCTAGTTGACTCACATTTTTAGTAATTTTATCAAAATTAGGCCCACGAGCTTATTTGTTCACCCGGCCGTGGTTACGGCTGAGCGGCGACTGCCTTGTTAATGAAAAGGAAAGCACTGCCTTCAAGCTGCGATCTTTTCGTCGTCGTACACAACGTATGGACTTTCTGTGAGCCCCAGGAGCTAATGATGTTAAACGGTGACGATATAAGAGGCTTAGGTGGGTGGAACCTCTACTTGATTTCCTCCGTCCCCAGAGCACATGGCCCGACAATCTATCTGCTTCGCCATTTTCGTAGCGTCGGTTTGTCCTGTTATGCGTAGAAGCTGCGCCCTGACGAGTGTATGCGCGTATCATACGTGACAAACATTGAGTTTACAAACAAGTAGTGCATTCTCCAACTACACTCCACCCAAAAAGTTACGTTACCGTTCATTGTTTGAATACGACCTTTTTACATGGGACTTACAATGATGATACAGAATAAATTTAATGAAAAATAAAAACCCCCTTTTTTGACACATTACAATACCCGCCCAATGAGAGGTTTTCTGCCGAAACAGAAAAACTCTCATTGCTAAACCCTAAGAGGATCGGTGAGGATATGGCGCCAACAACCCCCTTTTAATTCTTAACACATCATGGGTAAACTACCCCCCTAGCTAAGCGACTATGGCTGCCCCCCAACGAGATTACTGGACTTCTCTGTGCGAGATCCCAACACCATAAAATCGGACAGATACTCACCAGAGTACCACCTAACCTCAACTCATTCCATCAAAAAATCAAAGACTGGCCTTATACCATACCAGATCCTCAACTGATATGTTCCCCCTTACATGCATACTGGGTTGCCTTTAGCAAGTACTGGATGCGTACACATACTCAAAACGAAATCAAACAAATCAGATTAAATCATTTAAATTCTGTTCAAAAAAATTAATCTAAGTCCAATATCAAAGATTCATATTCCCATTAATTTCATCATCTCCTTCCATTTACTCTCAAAATTTCAAAATATCTAAAATGAATTTACAACTCTTCTTAATTAGCTACCAACAATCATAATAAATGAAATAAATTGAATACCTTATTAAATCATAAATTCCCTTATCGTTAAATTTGCTTACAACACATATAATATGAAAAATTTAAATCAGTTAATCAATTAACATATAGTCAACAATATATCCTGAACATCAAAACACAATCTGTACTTCAAGCAGAATTTTTTTTTATAAGACTGTAATAAAATGTAATAATGTTTTATTAACCCTATATTCTGACAATAAAAGAAAATTATAAAATATAATATAACTTGAACTTACATGGATTATTAAACGAACATATGAATTGGTTATATTGACCATTATACAGTTCATACCAGTCATCAGCTGATCTCTCTGGGTCAGGTGAATGACCTTACCCTAGATACACTACACCAATCTATGCAATGAAAAATACACAACATATGTTTATAATTTTTACACTCTAACATAGTAAAAATAGTAACATTATAAAACATAGTACACTCATAATTAACATTGTTGTTGTTACCTTAAAATAAACAATTCGCATTTAAGTTTGATCAGAAATTACACACCTTGCAGCTTTAATTTTATTTTCAACTTCTATTAAATCTTTTACTTGTTTCATTTATTATTACATTTTAACTATGATTTTCTATTTAGCATTTTCATCATTTATTGGTTTCGGTGATTCTCCGTTATTCATCATAATTCGGTTTACCAAATGGGTATTTAAATATAATCTTACCCCCTTCTTACCTCTACCCACCATTAACAGATTTGTATAGTATGACACCCATCTCTCCACAATATTTACCAATAATTCTCTAACTCCACTTAAATCATTCTCCACTTATAACAAAATACCCGATACCCTCTTTGTACTTAGGATGTGTGTTCCCTCCCTACGCTCATTCCCTTATTGGTTCCTGGCCCTTTCCCAGGTAACTCCGCCAAAGCCAATTTACAACTATTCCCTCCCGCCATAACGCCTGTCGTTAAGGACTCCTTACCACACCACCCTCTTTACAAAATATCACCATCATCTATTTACTCTCCAATTACATTACTCCCATTACTCTACATGTATACACTATCGCTACTGTGTCCCTACTATTACCCTGTTTCTGTGTTACTTATATTCCAAAACCTTATTCTGTCTAACACCCATTTAAACTTACCTTTGACCAACTTAAATGCCTTATTGATATAATTATTATCACCCTAACATTTTATAACATTTTACATTTCCTCATTTACTATTTATTATCATATTCCAATCATATAAAATCACTTAAATTCATTATCAAAATTTATTACCACATTTGAATCAATTAATTCATCTGCAATTTCTTTAATTCAATCAATTATTTAAACACAACATTACTTCAATTACCTTCTTCCAAAACAATTGCAATTCATTTATTACAAACTCTCGTTATTTATTTAGTTTGCTCAAAGCTTATTATTATTATTATTATTATTACATCAATTTCTACTACATACACATTGTTTACATAAAGCACAATTTACAACATAGACACAATTAATTTCACTATAAATTTATTTACAATTTTTTGTCATTATTTTTCCGTTTACCACACCTCATTTCCTAATTTAGCCAGGTCATTACCATAAACTAAAATATTTAAAATGTCCATTCACTTATTTTTTATTTAACCCCATCATCATATAATAGTCTGGGGTATCTATAACACAAATCATTCTTATCTACATACATTACATAATAATTATTATTGTAATGACTACTTTCGTTAATTATATTGACATAGTAATTAACTACATTTTTGTCTCCCATTAATTCATATAAAGCCCATCCACATTGGTAATTTCAGGCCAGTCTCCATCAGTATTTTTGGTTAACATAAGGTAAGTTATTTTATCATCATATTCCTCCACTACATCCCTCGCAACCTCAGGTAAGAGTCTATCATTTACAATAGTATCATCAAAATAATCATCTATCTCTATTTCACAAGGTAAGTCAATTTTCTCTCCTCTCTCAATGTCTAAACTCTGCACTAACATTTCATAACCTCTATTAATCTCAAAAATCTCTATCTCTCTTTCACTCTCTCTCTCATCACAATACCTCTCATAACCCCACTGACCTATTTCGTACCACGCAAAGGGCACAACAAACGTATTATACGTCTTGGCACTTCCAAGGACACCACAAAAAATGAAGGGACTATTTTGAGACACCATGTCTCCCACACAACTACCGGAGGAAACCTTGTCCTCATAACACCACGGTGAAAACCCTGTTTCACTATATACTTGGGGAAAATTTTCCCTTTGCCCGCCTAACCTCTCTTCACACACACTCCCCATTTTCTCAACACATTCTCTGCTCACCACCTTACTCTCTAACACCACGTTTTTAATTATACCACAGTTATCACTTGTTAACTCATCATTATAATCATCGGTACTCACCTTGTCTACCGCCACCTGTTTTGCATCTAAACTACCACCACTACTGTTAATACATATATCTCCGTTATTTTAGTTTGTGTTGCTCTTACCTGTATTCATTCCCCACACTCCCATTCTCTCAATATTTCGTTCTAATTTGCTAACGTTACTGGTAAATACCCCATTGGTTCTTTCACAACGCTTATTAATTTCATTAATATCGTTTTTTAATTAATTATTTTGCCTTTTTAATTCATTGAAATTACTTTCACATTTGATTTTTTGTTAGTGTATTTCATTACTCAATTTATCAAACTTATTATTCTGTTCAATTTAAATTTATCATTAAAATTACTATTAATTTCAGTAAGTCTACTTTCATTTTTCACATCTTGAGCTTTCATAAAATTAAATATGTCATCTAATGACAACTTTTGTACTCTACTGACTGTAGGTGTTGATTCAGCATTTATTTCGTTCATATTCATTGATTCGGTCTCGCTTACTTCAACATTTACTGAGCTCCTTGTTTCAATGTCAGTTAAGCCGACGTTTTCATCATTACATTTATTAGTATCCATTTTTCATATTATTTAGTTTTTTACTTGTTCATAATACATATATCAATCATATTATAACATACTCTTATTTCTCTGTACTTAGTTTTAATTCATATGCAACTCCCACTAACGTCTCTTACATCTGCGAGTAGGCATAACCTATACGAAATATACCTCGTACAGACAGTCCCTAGTTCGGGGGCCATTGAGATATTTCAACTTATTCAACAGTTTATGAAAGAAATATAAGTGTATTTTTAACATTATTCTCAATTCTCATAATTCTTACCTGTTCGGGGTCCAGGATCCTTTTACACGAACTCACCGTCTGTAAGAGAGGATACTGGGTTTGTTACTCAATAAACACGCTGTTATACTACATTAATCAGCTCTGTTTATTATTCGCTTGCAACATTTATTATAATCTCATTTTAAAGTTACTTAGTGTCCTTTTTTATTTCTCAAAACTATTAATGTTCAACTTAAATATCTTATCATCGAAAAATTAAAAAACAAATCTTTACGCTACTTGAACACTGGTAAACATTGTACTAACTACTTTCAAACCTTAACAAATATTAACTAAGTTATGTTGAGACAACCCAGCTTGCTCACTCACTCATTCATTCCTCATACTTTTTATATTGTTTCCCTTAAAGAAAAGAAAACTAGAGCTCTTTATTAAATAAATTTCCCATTGAGTTGAATTAAAAATGTGGTTTCTACTTCTCTGGCTGTGTCCAACACGTGCGGTTATTAGTCTGTTTCTGTTCGTAAACTGGTTCGTCCGAAAAAGTTTTCTGCTGGTTAATTCGATTCACTAATTAAAAAATATTTGATTCACTATTTATCACATTCTAGTTGACTCACATTTTTAGTAATTTTATCAAAATTAGGCCCACGAGCTTATTTGTTCACCCGGCCGTGGTTACGGCTGAGCGGCGACTGCCTTGTTAATGAAAAGGAAAGCACTGCCTTCAAGCTGCGATCTTTTCGTCGTCGTACACAACGTATGGACTTTCTGTGAGCCCCAGGAGCTAATGATGTTAAACGGTGACGATATAAGAGGCTTAGGTGGGTGGAACCTCTACTTGATTTCCTCCGTCCCCAGAGCACATGGCCCGACAATCTATCTGCTTCGCCATTTTCGTAGCGTCGGTTTGTCCTGATATGCGTAGAAGCTGCGCCCTGACGAGTGTATGCGCGTATCATACGTGACAAACATTGAGTTTACAAACAAGTAGTGCATTCTCCAACTACACTCCACCCAAAAAGTTACGTTACCGTTCATTGTTTGAATACGACCTTTTTACATGGGACTTACAATGATGATACAGAATAAATTTAATGGAAAATAAAAACCCCCTTTTTTGACACATTACAATACCCGCCCAATGAGAGGTTTTCTGCCGAAACAGAAAAACTCTCATTGCTAAACCCTAAGAGGATCGGTGAGGATATGGCGCCAACAACCCCCTTTTAATTCTTAACACATCATGGGTAAACTACCCCCCTAGCTAAGCGACTATGGCTGCCCCCCAACGAGATTACTGGACTTCTCTGTGCGAGATCCCAACACCATAAAATCGGACAGATACTCACCAGAGTACCACCTAACCTCAACTCATTCCATCAAAAAATCAAAGACTGGCCTTATACCATACCAGATCCTCAACTGATATGTTCCCCCTTACATGCATACTGGGTTGCCTTTAGCAAGTACTGGATGCGTACACATACTCAAAACGAAATCAAACAAATCAGATTAAATCATTTAAATTCTGTTCAAAAAAATTAATCTAAGTCCAATATCAAAGATTCATATTCCCATTAATTTCATCATCTCCTTCCATTTACTCTCAAAATTTCAAAATATCTAAAATGAATTTACAACTCTTCTTAATTAGCTACCAACAATCATAATAAATGAAATAAATTGAATACCTTATTAAATCATAAATTCCCTTATCGTTAAATTTGCTTACAACACATATAATATGAAAAATTTAAATCAGTTAATCAATTAACATATAGTCAACAATATATCCTGAACATCAAAACACAATCTGTACTTCAAGCAGAATTTTTTTTTATAAGACTGTAATAAAATGTAATAATGTTTTATTAACCCTATATTCTGACAATAAAAGAAAATTATAAAATATAATATAACTTGAACTTACATGGATTATTAAACGAACATATGAATTGGTTATATTGACCATTATACAGTTCATACCAGTCATCAGCTGATCTCTCTGGGTCAGGTGAATGACCTTACCCTAGATACACTACACCAATCTATGCAATGAAAAATACACAACATATGTTTATAATTTTTACACTCTAACATAGTAAAAATAGTAACATTATAAAACATAGTACACTCATAATTAACATTGTTGTTGTTACCTTAAAATAAACAATTCGCATTTAAGTTTGATCAGAAATTACACACCTTGCAGCTTTAATTTTATTTTCAACTTCTATTAAATCTTTTACTTGTTTCATTTATTATTACATTTTAACTATGATTTTCTATTTAGCATTTTCATCATTTATTGGTTTCGGTGATTCTCCGTTATTCATCATAATTCGGTTTACCAAATGGGTATTTAAATATAATCTTACCCCCTTCTTACCTCTACCCACCATTAACAGATTTGTATAGTATGACACCCATCTCTCCACAATATTTACCAATAATTCTCTAACTCCACTTAAATCATTCTCCACTTATAACAAAATACCCGATACCCTCTTTGTACTTAGGATGTGTGTTCCCTCCCTACGCTCATTCCCTTATTGGTTCCTGGCCCTTTCCCAGGTAACTCCGCCAAAGCCAATTTAAAACTATTCCCTCCCGCCATAACGACTGTCGTTAAGGACTCCTTACCACACCACCCTCTTTACAAAATATCACCATCATCTATTTACTCTCCAATTACATTACTCCCATTACTCTACATGTATACACTATCGCTACTGTGTCCCTACTATTACCCTGTTTCTGTGTTACTTATATTCCAAAACCTTATTCTGTCTAACACCCATTTAAACTTACCTTTGACCAACTTAAATGCCTTATTGATATAATTATTATCACCCTAACATTTTATAACATTTTACATTTCCTCATTTACTATTTATTATCATATTCCAATCATATAAAATCACTTAAATTCATTATCAAAATTTATTACCACATTTGAATCAATTAATTCATCTGCAATTTCTTTAATTCAATCAATTATTTAAACACAACATTACTTCAATTACCTTCTTCCAAAACAATTGCAATTCATTTATTACAAACTCTCGTTATTTATTTAGTCTGCTCAAAGCTTATTATTATTATTATTATTATTACATCAATTTCTACTACATACACATTGTTTACATAAAGCACAATTTACAACATAGACACAATTAATTTCACTATAAATTTATTTACAATTTTTTGTCATTATTTTTCCGTTTACCACACCTCATTTCCTAATTTAGCCAGGTCATTACCATAAACTAAAATATTTAAAATGTCCATTCACTTATTTTTTATTTAACCCCATCATCATATAATAGTCTGGTGTATCTATAACACAAATCATTCTTATCTACATACATTACATAATAATTATTATTGTAATGACTACTTTCGTTAATTATATTGACATAGTAATTAACTACATTTTTGTCTCCCATTAATTCATATAAAGCCCATCCACATTGGTAATTTCAGGCCAGTCTCCATCAGTATTTTTGGTTAACATAAGGTAAGTTATTTTATCATCATATTCCTCCACTACATCCCTCGCAACCTCAGGTAAGAGTCTATCATTTACAATAGTATCATCAAAATAATCATCTATCTCTATTTCACAAGGTAAGTCAATTTTCTCTCCTCTCTCAATGTCTAAACTCTGCACTAACATTTCATAACCTCTATTAATCTCAAAAATCTCTATCTCTCTTTCACTCTCTCTCTCATCACAATACCTCTCATAACCCCACTGACCTATTTCGTACCACGCAAAGGGCACAACAAACGTATTATACGTCTTGGCACTTCCAAGGACACCACAAAAAATTAAGGGACTATTTTGAGACACCATGTCTCCCACACAACTACCGGAGGAAACCTTGTCCTCATAACACCACGGTGAAAACCCTGTTTCACTATATACTTGGGGAAAATTTTCCCTTTGCCCGCCTAACCTCTCTTCACACACACTCCCCATTTTCTCAACACATTCTCTGCTCACCACCTTACTCTCTAACACCACGTTTTTAATTATACCACAGTTATCACTTGTTAACTCATCATTATAATCATCGGTACTCACCTTGTCTACCGCCACCTGTTTTGCATCTAAACTACCACCACTACTGTTAATACATATATCTCCGTTATTTTAGTTTGTGTTGCTCTTACCTGTATTCATTCCCCACACTCCCATTCTCTCAATATTTCGTTCTAATTTGCTAACGTTACTGGTAAATATCCCATTGGTTCTTTCACAACGCTTATTAATTTCATTAATATCGTTTTTTAATTAATTATTTTGCCTTTTTAATTCATTGAAATTACTTTCACATTTGATTTTTTGTTAGTGTATTTCATTACTCAATTTATCAAACTTATTATTCTGTTCAATTTAAATTTATCATTAAAATTACTATTAATTTCAGTAAGTCTACTTTCATTTTTCACATCTTGAGCTTTCATAAAATTAAATATGTCATCTAATGACAACTTTTGTACTCTACTGACCGTAGGTGTTGATTCAGCATTTATTTCGTTCATATTCATTGATTCGGTCTCGCTTACTTCAACATTTACTGAGCTCCTTGTTTCAATGTCAGTTAAGCCGACGTTTTCATCATTACATTTATTAGTATCCATTTTTCATATTATTTAGTTTTTTACTTGTTCATAATACATATATCAATCATATTATAACATACTCTTATTTCTCTGTACTTAGTTTTAATTCATATGCAACTCCCACTAACGTCTCTTACATCTGCGAGTAGGCATAACCTATACGAAATATACCTCGTACAGACAGTCCCTAGTTCGGGGGCCATTGAGATATTTCAACTTATTCAACAGTTTATGAAAGAAATATAAGTGTATTTTTAACATTATTCTCAATTCTCATAATTCTTACCTGTTCGGGGTCCAGGATCCTTTTACACGAACTCACCGTCTGTAAGAGAGGATACTGGGTTTGTTACTCAATAAACACGCTGTTATACTACATTAATCAGCTCTGTTTATTATTCGCTTGCAACATTTATTATAATCTCATTTTAAAGTTACTTAGTGTCCTTTTTTATTTCTCAAAACTATTAATGTTCAACTTAAATATCTTATCATCGAAAAATTAAAAAACAAATCTTTACGCTACTTGAACACTGGTAAACATTGTACTAACTACTTTCAAACCTTAACAAATATTAACTAAGTTATGTTGAGACAACCCAGCTTGCTCACTCACTCATTCATTCCTCATACTTTTTATATTGTTTCCCTTAAAGAAAAGAAAACTAGAGCTCTTTATTAAATAAATTTCCCATTGAGTTGAATTAAAAATGTGGTTTCTACTTCTCTGGCTGTGTCCAACACGTGCGGTTATTAGTCTGTTTCTGTTCGTAAACTGGTTCGTCCGAAAAAGTTTTCTGCTGGTTAATTCGATTCACTAATTAAAAAATATTTGATTCACTATTTATCACATTCTAGTTGACTCACATTTTTAGTAATTTTATCAAAATTAGGCCCACGAGCTTATTTGTTCACCCGGCCGTGGTTACGGCTGAGCGGCGACTGCCTTGTTAATGAAAAGGAAAGCACTGCCTTCAAGCTGCGATCTTTTCGTCGTCGTACACAACGTATGGACTTTCTGTGAGCCCCAGGAGCTAATGATGTTAAACGGTGACGATATAAGAGGCTTAGGTGGGTGGAACCTCTACTTGATTTCCTCCGTCTCCAGAGCACATGGCCCGACAATCTATCTGCTTCGCCATTTTCGTAGCGTCGGTTTGCCCTGTTATGCGTAGAAGCTGCGCCCTGACGAGTGTATGCGCGTATCATACGTGACAAACATTGAGTTTACAAACAAGTAGTGCATTCTCCAACTACACTCCACCCAAAAAGTTACGTTACCGTTCATTGTTTGAATACGACCTTTTTACATGGGACTTACAATGATGATACAGAATAAATTTAATGAAAAATAAAAACCCCCTTTTTTGACACATTACAATACCCCCCCAATGAGAGGTTTTCTGCCGAAACAGAAAAACTCTCATTGCTAAACCCTAAGAGGATCGGTGAGGATATGGCGCCAACAACCCCCTTTTAATTCTTAACACATCATGGGTAAACTACCCCCCTAGCTAAGCGACTATGGCTGCCCCAGAACGAGATTACTGGACTTCTCTGTGCGAGATCCCAACACCATAGAATCGGACAGATACTCACCAGAGTACCACCTAACCTCAACTCATTCCATCAAAAAATCAAAGACTGGCCTTATACCATACCAGATCCTCAACTGATATGTTCCCCCTTACATGCATACTGGGTTGCCTTTAGCAAGTACTGGATGCGTACACATACTCAAAACGAAATCAAACAAATCAGATTAAATCATTTAAATTCTGTTCAAAAAAATTAATCTAAGTCCAATATCAAAGATTCATATTCCCATTAATTTCATCATCTCCTTCCATTTACTCTCAAAATTTCAAAATATCTAAAATGAATTTACAACTCTTCTTAATTAGCTACCAACAATCATAATAAATGAAATAAATTGAATACCTTATTAAATCATAAATTCCCTTATCGTTAAATTTGCTTACAACACATATAATATGAAAAATTTAAATCAGTTAATCAATTAACATATAGTCAACAATATATCCTGAACATCAAAACACAATCTGTACTTCAAGCAGAATTTTTTTTTATAAGACTGTAATAAAATGTAATAATGTTTTATTAACCCTATATTCTGACAATAAAAGAAAATTATAAAATATAATATAACTTGAACTTACATGGATTATTAAACGAACATATGAATTGGTTATATTGACCATTATACAGTTCATACCAGTCATCAGCTGATCTCTCTGGGTCAGGTGAATGACCTTACCCTAGATACACTACACCAATCTATGCAATGAAAAATACACAACATATGTTTATAATTTTTACACTCTAACATAGTAAAAATAGTAACATTATAAAACATAGTACACTCATAATTAACATTGTTGTTGTTACCTTAAAATAAACAATTCGCATTTAAGTTTGATCAGAAATTACACACCTTGCAGCTTTAATTTTATTTTCAACTTCTATTAAATCTTTTACTTGTTTCATTTATTATTACATTTTAACTATGATTTTCTATTTAGCATTTTCATCATTTATTGGTTTCGGTGATTCTCCGTTATTCATCATAATTCGGTTTACCAAATGGGTATTTAAATATAATCTTACCCCCTTCTTACCTCTACCCACCATTAACAGATTTGTATAGTATGACACCCATCTCTCCACAATATTTACCAATAATTCTCTAACTCCACTTAAATCATTCTCCACTTATAACAAAATACCCGATACCCTCTTTGTACTTAGGATGTGTGTTCCCTCCCTACGCTCATTCCCTTATTGGTTCCTGGCCCTTTCCCAGGTAACTCCGCCAAAGCCAATTTAAAACTATTCCCTCCCGCCATAACGCCTGTCGTTAAGGACTCCTTACCACACCACCCTCTTTACAAAATATCACCATCATCTATTTACTCTCCAATTACATTACTCCCATTACTCTACATGTATACACTATCGCTACTGTGTCCCTACTATTACCCTGTTTCTGTGTTACTTATATTCCAAAACCTTATTCTGTCTAACACCCATTTAAACTTACCTTTGACCAACTTAAATGCCTTATTGATATAATTATTATCACCCTAACATTTTATAACATTTTACATTTCCTCATTTACTATTTATTATCATATTCCAATCATATAAAATCACTTAAATTCATTATCAAAATTTATTACCACATTTGAATCAATTAATTCATCTGCAATTTCTTTAATTCAATCAATTATTTAAACACAACATTACTTCAATTACCTTCTTCCAAAACAATTGCAATTCATTTATTACAAACTCTCGTTATTTATTTAGTCTGCTCAAAGCTTATTATTATTATTATTATTATTATTACATCAATTTCTACTACATACACATTGTTTACATAAAGCACAATTTACAACATAGACACAATTAATTTCACTATAAATTTATTTACAATTTTTTGTCATTATTTTTCCGTTTACCACACCTCATTTCCTAATTTAGCCAGGTCATTACCATAAACTAAAATATTTAAAATGTCCATTCACTTATTTTTTATTTAACCCCATCATCATATAATAGTCTGGTGTATCTATAACACAAATCATTCTTATCTACATACATTACATAATAATTATTATTGTAATGACTACTTTCGTTAATTATATTGACATAGTAATTAACTACATTTTTGTCTCCCATTAATTCATAAAGCCCATCCACATTGGTAATTTCAGGCCAGTCTCCATCAGTATTTTTGGTTAACATAAGGTAAGTTATTTTATCATCATATTCCTCCACTACATCCCTCGCAACCTCAGGTAAGAGTCTATCATTTACAATAGTATCATCAAAATAATCATCTATCTCTATTTCACAAGGTAAGTCAATTTTCTCTCCTCTCTCAATGTCTAAACTCTGCACTAACATTTCATAACCTCTATTAATCTCAAAAATCTCTATCTCTCTTTCACTCTCTCTCTCATCACAATACCTCTCATAACCCCTCTGACCTATTTCGTACCACGCAAAGGGCACAACAAACGTATTATACGTCTTGGCACTTCCAAGGACACCACAAAAAATTAAGGGACTATTTTGAGACACCATGTCTCCCACACAACTACCGGAGGAAACCTTGTCCTCATAACACCACGGTGAAAACCCTGTTTCACTATATACTTGGGGAAAATTTTCCCTTTGCCCGCCTAACCTCTCTTCACACACACTCCCCATTTTCTCAACACATTCTCTGCTCACCACCTTACTCTCTAACACCACGTTTTTAATTATACCACAGTTATCCCTTGTTAACTCATCATTATAATCATCGGTACTCACCTTGTCTACCGCCACCTGTTTTGCATCTAAACTACCACCACTACTGTTAATACATATATCTCCGTTATTTTAGTTTGTGTTGCTCTTACCTGTATTCATTCCCCACACTCCCATTCTCTCAATATTTCTTTCTAATTTGCTAACGTTACTGGTAAATATCCCATTGGTTCTTTCACAACGCTTATTAATTTCATTAATATCGTTTTTTAATTAATTATTTTGCCTTTTTAATTCATTGAAATTACTTTCACATTTGATTTTTTGTTAGTGTATTTCATTACTCAATTTATCAAACTTATTATTCTGTTCAATTTAAATTTATCATTAAAATTACTATTAATTTCAGTAAGTCTACTTTCATTTTTCACATCTTGAGCTTTCATAAAATTAAATATGTCATCTAATGACAACTTTTGTACTCTACTGACCGTAGGTGTTGATTCAGCATTTATTTCGTTCATATTCATTGATTCGGTCTCGCTTACTTCAACATTTACTGAGCTCCTTGTTTCAATGTCAGTTAAGCCGACGTTTTCATCATTACATTTATTAGTATCCATTTTTCATATTATTTAGTTTTTTACTTGTTCATAATACATATATCAATCATATTATAACATACTCTTATTTCTCTGTACTTAGTTTTAATTCATATGCAACTCCCACTAACGTCTCTTACATCTGCGAGTAGGCATAACCTATACGAAATATACCTCGTACAGACAGTCCCTAGTTCGGGGGCCATTGAGATATTTCAACTTATTCAACAGTTTATGAAAGAAATATAAGTGTATTTTTAACATTATTCTCAATTCTCATAATTCTTACCTGTTCGGGGTCCAGGATCCTTTTACACGAACTCACCGTCTGTAAGAGAGGATACTGGGTTTGTTACTCAATAAACACGCTGTTATACTACATTAATCAGCTCTGTTTATTATTCGCTTGCAACATTTATTATAATCTCATTTTAAAGTTACTTAGTGTCCTTTTTTATTTCTCAAAACTATTAATGTTCAACTTAAATATCTTATCATCGAAAAATTAAAAAACAAATCTTTACGCTACTTGAACACTGGTAAACATTGTACTAACTACTTTCAAACCTTAACAAATATTAACTAAGTTATGTTGAGACAACCCAGCTTGCTCACTCACTCATTCATTCCTCATACTTTTTATATTGTTTCCCTTAAAGAAAAGAAAACTAGAGCTCTTTATTAAATAAATTTCCCATTGAGTTGAATTAAAAATGTGGTTTCTACTTCTCTGGCTGTGTCCAACACGTGCGGTTATTAGTCTGTTTCTGTTCGTAAACTGGTTCGTCCGAAAAAGTTTTCTGCTGGTTAATTCGATTCACTAATTAAAAAATATTTGATTCACTATTTATCACATTCTAGTTGACTCACATTTTTAGTAATTTTATCAAAATTAGGCCCACGAGCTTATTTGTTCACCCGGCCGTGGTTACGGCTGAGCGGCGACTGCCTTGTTAATGAAAAGGAAAGCACTGCCTTCAAGCTGCGATCTTTTCGTCGTCGTACACAACGTATGGACTTTCTGTGAGCCCCAGGAGCTAATGATGTTAAACGGTGACGATATAAGAGGCTTAGGTGGGTGGAACCTCTACTTGATTTCCTCCGTCCCCAGAGCACATGGCCCGACAATCTATCTGCTTCGCCATTTTCGTAGCGTCGGTTTGTCCTGATATGCGTAGAAGCTGCGCCCTGACGAGTGTATGCGCGTATCATACGTGACAAACATTGAGTTTACAAACAAGTAGTGCATTCTCCAACTACACTCCACCCAAAAAGTTACGTTACCGTTCATTGTTTGAATACGACCTTTTTACATGGGACTTACAATGATGATACAGAATAAATTTAATGAAAAATAAAAACCCCCTTTTTTGACACATTACAATACCCGCCCAATGAGAGGTTTTCTGCCGAAACAGAAAAACTCTCATTGCTAAACCCTAAGAGGATCGGTGAGGATATGGCGCCAACAACCCCCTTTTAATTCTTAACACATCATGGGTAAACTACCCCCCTAGCTAAGCGACTATGGCTGCCCCCCAACGAGATTACTGGACTTCTCTGTGCGAGATCCCAACACCATAAAATCGGACAGATACTCACCAGAGTACCACCTAACCTCAACTCATTCCATCAAAAAATCAAAGACTGGCCTTATACCATACCAGATCCTCAACTGATATGTTCCCCCTTACATGCATACTGGGTTGCCTTTAGCAAGTACTGGATGCGTACACATACTCAAAACGAAATCAAACAAATCAGATTAAATCATTTAAATTCTGTTCAAAAAAATTAATCTAAGTCCAATATCAAAGATTCATATTCCCATTAATTTCATCATCTCCTTCCATTTACTCTCAAAATTTCAAAATATCTAAAATGAATTTACAACTCTTCTTAATTAGCTACCAACAATCATAATAAATGAAATAAATTGAATACCTTATTAAATCATAAATTCCCTTATCGTTAAATTTGCTTACAACACATATAATATGAAAAATTTAAATCAGTTAATCAATTAACATATAGTCAACAATATATCCTGAACATCAAAACACAATCTGTACTTCAAGCAGAATTTTTTTTTATAAGACTGTAATAAAATGTAATAATGTTTTATTAACCCTATATTCTGACAATAAAAGAAAATTATAAAATATAATATAACTTGAACTTACATGGATTATTAAACGAACATATGAATTGGTTATATTGACCATTATACAGTTCATACCAGTCATCAGCTGATCTCTCTGGGTCAGGTGAATGACCTTACCCTAGATACACTACACCAATCTATGCAATGAAAAATACACAACATATGTTTATAATTTTTACACTCTAACATAGTAAAAATAGTAACATTATAAAACATAGTACACTCATAATTAACATTGTTGTTGTTACCTTAAAATAAACAATTCGCATTTAAGTTTGATCAGAAATTACACACCTTGCAGCTTTAATTTTATTTTCAACTTCTATTAAATCTTTTACTTGTTTCATTTATTATTACATTTTAACTATGATTTTCTATTTAGCATTTTCATCATTTATTGGTTTCGGTGATTCTCCGTTATTCATCATAATTCGGTTTACCAAATGGGTATTTAAATATAATCTTACCCCCTTCTTACCTCTACCCACCATTAACAGATTTGTATAGTATGACACCCATCTCTCCACAATATTTACCAATAATTCTCTAACTCCACTTAAATCATTCTCCACTTATAACAAAATACCCGATACCCTCTTTGTACTTAGGATGTGTGTTCCCTCCCTACGCTCATTCCCTTATTGGTTCCTGGCCCTTTCCCAGGTAACTCCGCCAAAGCCAATTTAAAACTATTCCCTCCCGCCATAACGCCTGTCGTTAAGGACTCCTTACCACACCACCCTCTTTACAAAATATCACCATCATCTATTTACTCTCCAATTACATTACTCCCATTACTCTACATGTATACACTATCGCTACTGTGTCCCTACTATTACCCTGTTTCTGTGTTACTTATATTCCAAAACCTTATTCTGTCTAACACCCATTTAAACTTACCTTTGACCAACTTAAATGCCTTATTGATATAATTATTATCACCCTAACATTTTATAACATTTTACATTTCCTCATTTACTATTTATTATCATATTCCAATCATATAAAATCACTTAAATTCATTATCAAAATTTATTACCACATTTGAATCAATTAATTCATCTGCAATTTCTTTAATTCAATCAATTATTTAAACACAACATTACTTCAATTACCTTCTTCCAAAACAATTGCAATTCATTTATTACAAACTCTCGTTATTTATTTAGTCTGCTCAAAGCTTATTATTATTATTATTATTATTATTACATCAATTTCTACTACATACACATTGTTTACATAAAGCACAATTTACAACATAGACACAATTAATTTCACTATAAATTTATTTACAATTTTTTGTCATTATTTTTCCGTTTACCACACCTCATTTCCTAATTTAGCCAGGTCATTACCATAAACTAAAATATTTAAAATGTCCATTCACTTATTTTTTATTTAACCCCATCATCATATAATAGTCTGGTGTATCTATAACACAAATCATTCTTATCTACATACATTACATAATAATTATTATTGTAATGACTACTTTCGTTAATTATATTGACATAGTAATTAACTACATTTTTGTCTCCCATTAATTCATAAAGCCCATCCACATTGGTAATTTCAGGCCAGTCTCCATCAGTATTTTTGGTTAACATAAGGTAAGTTATTTTATCATCATATTCCTCCACTACATCCCTCGCAACCTCAGGTAAGAGTCTATCATTTACAATAGTATCATCAAAATAATCATCTATCTCTATTTCACAAGGTAAGTCAATTTTCTCTCCTCTCTCAATGTCTAAACTCTGCACTAACATTTCATAACCTCTATTAATCTCAAAAATCTCTATCTCTCTTTCACTCTCTCTCTCATCACAATACCTCTCATAACCCCTCTGACCTATTTCGTACCACGCAAAGGGCACAACAAACGTATTATACGTCTTGGCACTTCCAAGGACACCACAAAAAATTAAGGGACTATTTTGAGACACCATGTCTCCCACACAACTACCGGAGGAAACCTTGTCCTCATAACACCACGGTGAAAACCCTGTTTCACTATATACTTGGGGAAAATTTTCCCTTTGCCCGCCTAACCTCTCTTCACACACACTCCCCATTTTCTCAACACATTCTCTGCTCACCACCTTACTCTCTAACACCACGTTTTTAATTATACCACAGTTATCCCTTGTTAACTCATCATTATAATCATCGGTACTCACCTTGTCTACCGCCACCTGTTTTGCATCTAAACTACCACCACTACTGTTAATACATATATCTCCGTTATTTTAGTTTGTGTTGCTCTTACCTGTATTCATTCCCCACACTCCCATTCTCTCAATATTTCTTTCTAATTTGCTAACGTTACTGGTAAATATCCCATTGGTTCTTTCACAACGCTTATTAATTTCATTAATATCGTTTTTTAATTAATTATTTTGCCTTTTTAATTCATTGAAATTACTTTCACATTTGATTTTTTGTTAGTGTATTTCATTACTCAATTTATCAAACTTATTATTCTGTTCAATTTAAATTTATCATTAAAATTACTATTAATTTCAGTAAGTCTACTTTCATTTTTCACATCTTGAGCTTTCATAAAATTAAATATGTCATCTAATGACAACTTTTGTACTCTACTGACCGTAGGTGTTGATTCAGCATTTATTTCGTTCATATTCATTGATTCGGTCTCGCTTACTTCAACATTTACTGAGCTCCTTGTTTCAATGTCAGTTAAGCCGACGTTTTCATCATTACATTTATTAGTATCCATTTTTCATATTATTTAGTTTTTTACTTGTTCATAATACATATATCAATCATATTATAACATACTCTTATTTCTCTGTACTTAGTTTTAATTCATATGCAACTCCCACTAACGTCTCTTACATCTGCGAGTAGGCATAACCTATACGAAATATACCTCGTACAGACAGTCCCTAGTTCGGGGGCCATTGAGATATTTCAACTTATTCAACAGTTTATGAAAGAAATATAAGTGTATTTTTAACATTATTCTCAATTCTCATAATTCTTACCTGTTCGGGGTCCAGGATCCTTTTACACGAACTCACCGTCTGTAAGAGAGGATACTGGGTTTGTTACTCAATAAACACGCTGTTATACTACATTAATCAGCTCTGTTTATTATTCGCTTGCAACATTTATTATAATCTCATTTTAAAGTTACTTAGTGTCCTTTTTTATTTCTCAAAACTATTAATGTTCAACTTAAATATCTTATCATCGAAAAATTAAAAAACAAATCTTTACGCTACTTGAACACTGGTAAACATTGTACTAACTACTTTCAAACCTTAACAAATATTAACTAAGTTATGTTGAGACAACCCAGCTTGCTCACTCACTCATTCATTCCTCATACTTTTTATATTGTTTCCCTTAAAGAAAAGAAAACTAGAGCTCTTTATTAAATAAATTTCCCATTGAGTTGAATTAAAAATGTGGTTTCTACTTCTCTGGCTGTGTCCAACACGTGCGGTTATTAGTCTGTTTCTGTTCGTAAACTGGTTCGTCCGAAAAAGTTTTCTGCTGGTTAATTCGATTCACTAATTAAAAAATATTTGATTCACTATTTATCACATTCTAGTTGACTCACATTTTTAGTAATTTTATCAAAATTAGGCCCACGAGCTTATTTGTTCACCCGGCCGTGGTTACGGCTGAGCGGCGACTGCCTTGTTAATGAAAAGGAAAGCACTGCCTTCAAGCTGCGATCTTTTCGTCGTCGTACACAACGTATGGACTTTCTGTGAGCCCCAGGAGCTAATGATGTTAAACGGTGACGATATAAGAGGCTTAGGTGGGTGGAACCTCTACTTGATTTCCTCCGTCCCCAGAGCACATGGCCCGACAATCTATCTGCTTCGCCATTTTCGTAGCGTCGGTTTGTCCTGATATGCGTAGAAGCTGCGCCCTGACGAGTGTATGCGCGTATCATACGTGACAAACATTGAGTTTACAAACAAGTAGTGCATTCTCCAACTACACTCCACCCAAAAAGTTACGTTACCGTTCATTGTTTGAATACGACCTTTTTACATGGGACTTACAATGATGATACAGAATAAATTTAATGAAAAATAAAAACCCCCTTTTTTGACACATTACAATACCCGCCCAATGAGAGGTTTTCTGCCGAAACAGAAAAACTCTCATTGCTAAACCCTAAGAGGATCGGTGAGGATATGGCGCCAACAACCCCCTTTTAATTCTTAACACATCATGGGTAAACTACCCCCCTAGCTAAGCGACTATGGCTGCCCCCCAACGAGATTACTGGACTTCTCTGTGCGAGATCCCAACACCATAAAATCGGACAGATACTCACCAGAGTACCACCTAACCTCAACTCATTCCATCAAAAAATCAAAGACTGGCCTTATACCATACCAGATCCTCAACTGATATGTTCCCCCTTACATGCATACTGGGTTGCCTTTAGCAAGTACTGGATGCGTACACATACTCAAAACGAAATCAAACAAATCAGATTAAATCATTTAAATTCTGTTCAAAAAAATTAATCTAAGTCCAATATCAAAGATTCATATTCCCATTAATTTCATCATCTCCTTCCATTTACTCTCAAAATTTCAAAATATCTAAAATGAATTTACAACTCTTCTTAATTAGCTACCAACAATCATAATAAATGAAATAAATTGAATACCTTATTAAATCATAAATTCCCTTATCGTTAAATTTGCTTACAACACATATAATATGAAAAATTTAAATCAGTTAATCAATTAACTGAACAATATATCCTGAACATCAAAACACAATCTGTACTTCAAGCATAATTTTTTTTTATAAGACTGTAATAAAATGTAATAATGTTTTATTAACCCTATATTCTGACAATAAAAGAAAATTATAAAATATAATATAACTTGAACTTACATGGATTATTAAACGAACATATGAATTGGTTATATTGACCATTATACAGTTCATACCAGTCATCAGCTGATCTCTCTGGGTCAGGTGAATGACCTTACCCTAGATACACTACACCAATCTATGCAATGAAAAATACACAACATATGTTTATAATTTTTACACTCTAACATAGTAAAAATAGTAACATTATAAAACATAGTACACTCATAATTAACATTGTTGTTGTTACCTTAAAATAAACAATTCGCATTTAAGTTTGATCAGAAATTACACACCTTGCAGCTTTAATTTTATTTTCAACTTCTATTAAATCTTTTACTTGTTTCATTTATTATTACATTTTAACTATGATTTTCTATTTAGCATTTTCATCATTTATTGGTTTCGGTGATTCTCCGTTATTCATCATAATTCGGTTTACCAAATGGGTATTTAAATATAATCTTACCCCCTTCTTACCTCTACCCACCATTAACAGATTTGTATAGTATGACACCCATCTCTCCACAATATTTACCAATAATTCTCTAACTCCACTTAAATCATTCTCCACTTATAACAAAATACCCGATACCCTCTTTGTACTTAGGATGTGTGTTCCCTCCCTACGCTCATTCCCTTATTGGTTCCTGGCCCTTTCCCAGGTAACTCCGCCAAAGCCAATTTAAAACTATTCCCTCCCGCCATAACGACTGTCGTTAAGGACTCCTTACCACACCACCCTCTTTACAAAATATCACCATCATCTATTTACTCTCCAATTACATTACTCCCATTACTCTACATGTATACACTATCGCTACTGTGTCCCTACTATTACCCTGTTTCTGTGTTACTTATATTCCAAAACCTTATTCTGTCTAACACCCATTTAAACTTACCTTTGACCAACTTAAATGCCTTATTGATATAATTATTATCACCCTAACATTTTATAACATTTTACATTTCCTCATTTACTATTTATTATCATATTCCAATCATATAAAATCACTTAAATTCATTATCAAAATTTATTACCACATTTGAATCAATTAATTCATCTGCAATTTCTTTAATTCAATCAATTATTTAAACACAACATTACTTCAATTACCTTCTTCCAAAACAATTGCAATTCATTTATTACAAACTCTCGTTATTTATTTAGTCTGCTCAAAGCTTATTATTATTATTATTATTATTATTACATCAATTTCTACTACATACACATTGTTTACATAAAGCACAATTTACAACATAGACACAATTAATTTCACTATAAATTTATTTACAATTTTTTGTCATTATTTTTCCGTTTACCACACCTCATTTCCTAATTTAGCCAGGTCATTACCATAAACTAAAATATTTAAAATGTCCATTCACTTATTTTTTATTTAACCCCATCATCATATAATAGTCTGGTGTATCTATAACACAAATCATTCTTATCTACATACATTACATAATAATTATTATTGTAATGACTACTTTCGTTAATTATATTGACATAGTAATTAACTACATTTTTGTCTCCCATTAATTCATATAAAGCCCATCCACATTGGTAATTTCAGGCCAGTCTCCATCAGTATTTTTGGTTAACATAAGGTAAGTTATTTTATCATCATATTCCTCCACTACATCCCTCGCAACCTCAGGTAAGAGTCTATCATTTACAATAGTATCATCAAAATAATCATCTATCTCTATTTCACAAGGTAAGTCAATTTTCTCTCCTCTCTCAATGTCTAAACTCTGCACTAACATTTCATAACCTCTATTAATCTCAAAAATCTCTATCTCTCTTTCACTCTCTCTCTCATCACAATACCTCTCATAACCCCACTGACCTATTTCGTACCACGCAAAGGGCACAACAAACGTATTATACGTCTTGGCACTTCCAAGGACACCACAAAAAATTAAGGGACTATTTTGAGACACCATGTCTCCCACACAACTACCGGAGGAAACCTTGTCCTCATAACACCACGGTGAAAACCCTGTTTCACTATATACTTGGGGAAAATTTTCCCTTTGCCCGCCTAACCTCTCTTCACACACACTCCCCATTTTCTCAACACATTCTCTGCTCACCACCTTACTCTCTAACACCACGTTTTTAATTATACCACAGTTATCACTTGTTAACTCATCATTATAATCATCGGTACTCACCTTGTCTACCGCCACCTGTTTTGCATCTAAACTACCACCACTACTGTTAATACATATATCTCCGTTATTTTAGTTTGTGTTGCTCTTACCTGTATTCATTCCCCACACTCCCATTCTCTCAATATTTCGTTCTAATTTGCTAACGTTACTGGTAAATATCCCATTGGTTCTTTCACAACGCTTATTAATTTCATTAATATCGTTTTTTAATTAATTATTTTGCCTTTTTAATTCATTGAAATTACTTTCACATTTGATTTTTTGTTAGTGTATTTCATTACTCAATTTATCAAACTTATTATTCTGTTCAATTTAAATTTATCATTAAAATTA
Organism: Magicicada septendecula; assembly: GCA_034769895.1. Taxonomy (NCBI): domain Eukaryota; kingdom Metazoa; phylum Arthropoda; class Insecta; order Hemiptera; family Cicadidae; genus Magicicada; species Magicicada septendecula. Next base: position 455,144,682 of record CM068367.1, read on the forward strand.
CTATTAATTTCAGTAAGTCTACTTTCATTTTTCACATCTTGAGCTTTCATAAAATTAAATATGTCATCTAATGACAACTTTTGTACTCTACTGACCGTAGGTGTTGATTCAGCATTTATTTCGTTCATATTCATTGATTCGGTCTCGCTTACTTCAACATTTACTGAGCTCCTTGTTTCAATGTCAGTTAAGCCGACGTTTTCATCATTACATTTATTAGTATCCATTTTTCATATTATTTAGTTTTTTACTTGTTCATAATACATATATCAATCATATTATAACATACTCTTATTTCTCTGTACTTAGTTTTAATTCATATGCAACTCCCACTAACGTCTCTTACATCTGCGAGTAGGCATAACCTATACGAAATATACCTCGTACAGACAGTCCCTAGTTCGGGGGCCATTGAGATATTTCAACTTATTCAACAGTTTATGAAAGAAATATAAGTGTATTTTTAACATTATTCTCAATTCTCATAATTCTTACCTGTTCGGGGTCCAGGATCCTTTTACACGAACTCACCGTCTGTAAGAGAGGATACTGGGTTTGTTACTCAATAAACACGCTGTTATACTACATTAATCAGCTCTGTTTATTATTCGCTTGCAACATTTATTATAATCTCATTTTAAAGTTACTTAGTGTCCTTTTTTATTTCTCAAAACTATTAATGTTCAACTTAAATATCTTATCATCGAAAAATTAAAAAACAAATCTTTACGCTACTTGAACACTGGTAAACATTGTACTAACTACTTTCAAACCTTAACAAATATTAACTAAGTTATGTTGAGACAACCCAGCTTGCTCACTCACTCATTCATTCCTCATACTTTTTATATTGTTTCCCTTAAAGAAAAGAAAACTAGAGCTCTTTATTAAATAAATTTCCCATTGAGTTGAATTAAAAATGTGGTTTCTACTTCTCTGGCTGTGTCCAACACGTGCGGTTATTAGTCTGTTTCTGTTCGTAAACTGGTTCGTCCGAAAAAGTTTTCTGCTGGTTAATTCGATTCACTAATTAAAAAATATTTGATTCACTATTTATCACATTCTAGTTGACTCACATTTTTAGTAATTTTATCAAAATTAGGCCCACGAGCTTATTTGTTCACCCGGCCGTGGTTACGGCTGAGCGGCGACTGCCTTGTTAATGAAAAGGAAAGCACTGCCTTCAAGCTGCGATCTTTTCGTCGTCGTACACAACGTATGGACTTTCTGTGAGCCCCAGGAGCTAATGATGTTAAACGGTGACGATATAAGAGGCTTAGGTGGGTGGAACCTCTACTTGATTTCCTCCGTCTCCAGAGCACATGGCCCGACAATCTATCTGCTTCGCCATTTTCGTAGCGTCGGTTTGCCCTGTTATGCGTAGAAGCTGCGCCCTGACGAGTGTATGCGCGTATCATACGTGACAAACATTGAGTTTACAAACAAGTAGTGCATTCTCCAACTACACTCCACCCAAAAAGTTACGTTACCGTTCATTGTTTGAATACGACCTTTTTACATGGGACTTACAATGATGATACAGAATAAATTTAATGAAAAATAAAAACCCCCTTTTTTGACACATTACAATACCCCCCCAATGAGAGGTTTTCTGCCGAAACAGAAAAACTCTCATTGCTAAACCCTAAGAGGATCGGTGAGGATATGGCGCCAACAACCCCCTTTTAATTCTTAACACATCATGGGTAAACTACCCCCCTAGCTAAGCGACTATGGCTGCCCCAGAACGAGATTACTGGACTTCTCTGTGCGAGATCCCAACACCATAAAATCGGACAGATACTCACCAGAGTACCACCTAACCTCAACTCATTCCATCAAAAAATCAAAGACTGGCCTTATACCATACCAGATCCTCAACTGATATGTTCCCCCTTACATGCATACTGGGTTGCCTTTAGCAAGTACTGGATGCGTACACATACTCAAAACGAAATCAAACAAATCAGATTAAATCATTTAAATTCTGTTCAAAAAAATTAATCTAAGTCCAATATCAAAGATTCATATTCCCATTAATTTCATCATCTCCTTCCATTTACTCTCAAAATTTCAAAATATCTAAAATGAATTTACAACTCTTCTTAATTAGCTACCAACAATCATAATAAATGAAATAAATTGAATACCTTATTAAATCATAAATTCCCTTATCGTTAAATTTGCTTACAACACATATAATATGAAAAATTTAAATCAGTTAATCAATTAACATATAGTCAACAATATATCCTGAACATCAAAACACAATCTGTACTTCAAGCAGAATTTTTTTTTATAAGACTGTAATAAAATGTAATAATGTTTTATTAACCCTATATTCTGACAATAAAAGAAAATTATAAAATATAATATAACTTGAACTTACATGGATTATTAAACGAACATATGAATTGGTTATATTGACCATTATACAGTTCATACCAGTCATCAGCTGATCTCTCTGGGTCAGGTGAATGACCTTACCCTAGATACACTACACCAATCTATGCAATGAAAAATACACAACATATGTTTATAATTTTTACACTCTAACATAGTAAAAATAGTAACATTATAAAACATAGTACACTCATAATTAACATTGTTGTTGTTACCTTAAAATAAACAATTCGCATTTAAGTTTGATCAGAAATTACACACCTTGCAGCTTTAATTTTATTTTCAACTTCTATTAAATCTTTTACTTGTTTCATTTATTATTACATTTTAACTATGATTTTCTATTTAGCATTTTCATCATTTATTGGTTTCGGTGATTCTCCGTTATTCATCATAATTCGATTTACCAAATGGGTATTTAAATATAATCTTACCCCCTTCTTACCTCTACCCACCATTAACAGATTTGTATAGTATGACACCCATCTCTCCACAATATTTACCAATAATTCTCTAACTCCACTTAAATCATTCTCCACTTATAACAAAATACCCGATACCCTCTTTGTACTTAGGATGTGTGTTCCCTCCCTACGCTCATTCCCTTATTGGTTCCTGGCCCTTTCCCAGGTAACTCCGCCAAAGCCAATTTAAAACTATTCCCTCCCGCCATAACGCCTGTCGTTAAGGACTCCTTACCACACCACCCTCTTTACAAAATATCACCATCATCTATTTACTCTCCAATTACATTACTCCCATTACTCTACATGTATACACTATCGCTACTGTGTCCCTACTATTACCCTGTTTCTGTGTTACTTATATTCCAAAACCTTATTCTGTCTAACACCCATTTAAACTTACCTTTGACCAACTTAAATGCCTTATTGATATAATTATTATCACCCTAACATTTTATAACATTTTACATTTCCTCATTTACTATTTATTATCATATTCCAATCATATAAAATCACTTAAATTCATTATCAAAATTTATTACCACATTTGAATCAATTAATTCATCTGCAATTTCTTTAATTCAATCAATTATTTAAACACAACATTACTTCAATTACCTTCTTCCAAAACAATTGCAATTCATTTATTACAAACTCTCGTTATTTATTTAGTCTGCTCAAAGCTTATTATTATTATTATTATTATTATTACATCAATTTCTACTACATACACATTGTTTACATAAAGCACAATTTACAACATAGACACAATTAATTTCACTATAAATTTATTTACAATTTTTTGTCATTATTTTTCCGTTTACCACACCTCATTTCCTAATTTAGCCAGGTCATTACCATAAACTAAAATATTTAAAATGTCCATTCACTTATTTTTTATTTAACCCCATCATCATATAATAGTCTGGTGTATCTATAACACAAATCATTCTTATCTACATACATTACATAATAATTATTATTGTAATGACTACTTTCGTTAATTATATTGACATAGTAATTAACTACATTTTTGTCTCCCATTAATTCATATAAAGCCCATCCACATTGGTAATTTCAGGCCAGTCTCCATCAGTATTTTTGGTTAACATAAGGTAAGTTATTTTATCATCATATTCCTCCACTACATCCCTCGCAACCTCAGGTAAGAGTCTATCATTTACAATAGTATCATCAAAATAATCATCTATCTCTATTTCACAAGGTAAGTCAATTTTCTCTCCTCTCTCAATGTCTAAACTCTGCACTAACATTTCATAACCTCTATTAATCTCAAAAATCTCTATCTCTCTTTCACTCTCTCTCTCATCACAATACCTCTCATAACCCCTCTGACCTATTTCGTACCACGCAAAGGGCACAACAAACGTATTATACGTCTTGGCACTTCCAAGGACACCACAAAAAATTAAGGGACTATTTTGAGACACCATGTCTCCCACACAACTACCGGAGGAAACCTTGTCCTCATAACACCACGGTGAAAACCCTGTTTCACTATATACTTGGGGAAAATTTTCCCTTTGCCCGCCTAACCTCTCTTCACACACACTCCCCATTTTCTCAACACATTCTCTGCTCACCACCTTACTCTCTAACACCACGTTTTTAATTATACCACAGTTATCACTTGTTAACTCATCATTATAATCATCGGTACTCACCTTGTCTACCGCCACCTGTTTTGCATCTAAACTACCACCACTACTGTTAATACATATATCTCCGTTATTTTAGTTTGTGTTGCTCTTACCTGTATTCATTCCCCACACTCCCATTCTCTCAATATTTCGTTCTAATTTGCTAACGTTACTGGTAAATATCCCATTGGTTCTTTCACAACGCTTATTAATTTCATTAATATCGTTTTTTAATTAATTATTTTGCCTTTTTAATTCATTGAAATTACTTTCACATTTGATTTTTTGTTAGTGTATTTCATTACTCAATTTATCAAACTTATTATTCTGTTCAATTTAAATTTATCATTAAAATTACTATTAATTTCAGTAAGTCTACTTTCATTTTTCACATCTTGAGCTTTCATAAAATTAAATATGTCATCTAATGACAACTTTTGTACTCTACTGACCGTAGGTGTTGATTCAGCATTTATTTCGTTCATATTCATTGATTCGGTCTCGCTTACTTCAACATTTACTGAGCTCCTTGTTTCAATGTCAGTTAAGCCGACGTTTTCATCATTACATTTATTAGTATCCATTTTTCATATTATTTAGTTTTTTACTTGTTCATAATACATATATCAATCATATTATAACATACTCTTATTTCTCTGTACTTAATTTTAATTCATATGCAACTCCCACTAACGTCTCTTACATCTGCGAGTAGGCATAACCTATACGAAATATACCTCGTACAGACAGTCCCTAGTTCGGGGGCCATTGAGATATTTCAACTTATTCAACAGTTTATGAAAGAAATATAAGTGTATTTTTAACATTATTCTCAATTCTCATAATTCTTACCTGTTCGGGGTCCAGGATCCTTTTACACGAACTCACCGTCTGTAAGAGAGGATACTGGGTTTGTTACTCAATAAACACGCTGTTATACTACATTAATCAGCTCTGTTTATTATTCGCTTGCAACATTTATTATAATCTCATTTTAAAGTTACTTAGTGTCCTTTTTTATTTCTCAAAACTATTAATGTTCAACTTAAATATCTTATCATCGAAAAATTAAAAAACAAATCTTTACGCTACTTGAACACTGGTAAACATTGTACTAACTACTTTCAAACCTTAACAAATATTAACTAAGTTATGTTGAGACAACCCAGCTTGCTCACTCACTCATTCATTCCTCATACTTTTTATATTGTTTCCCTTAAAGAAAAGAAAACTAGAGCTCTTTATTAAATAAATTTCCCATTGAGTTGAATTAAAAATGTGGTTTCTACTTCTCTGGCTGTGTCCAACACGTGCGGTTATTAGTCTGTTTCTGTTCGTAAACTGGTTCGTCCGAAAAAGTTTTCTGCTGGTTAATTCGATTCACTAATTAAAAAATATTTGATTCACTATTTATCACATTCTAGTTGACTCACATTTTTAGTAATTTTATCAAAATTAGGCCCACGAGCTTATTTGTTCACCCGGCCGTGGTTACGGCTGAGCGGCGACTGCCTTGTTAATGAAAAGGAAAGCACTGCCTTCAAGCTGCGATCTTTTCGTCGTCGTACACAACGTATGGACTTTCTGGGAGCCCCAGGAGCTAATGATGTTAAACGGTGACGATATAAGAGGCTTAGGTGGGTGGAACCTCTACTTGATTTCCTCCGTCTCCAGAGCACATGGCCCGACAATCTATCTGCTTCGCCATTTTCGTAGCGTCGGTTTGCCCTGTTATGCGTAGAAGCTGCGCCCTGACGAGTGTATGCGCGTATCATACGTGACAAACATTGAGTTTACAAACAAGTAGTGCATTCTCCAACTACACTCCACCCAAAAAGTTACGTTACCGTTCATTGTTTGAATACGACCTTTTTACATGGGACTTACAATGATGATACAGAATAAATTTAATGAAAAATAAAAACCCCCTTTTTTGACACATTACAATACCCCCCCAATGAGAGGTTTTCTGCCGAAACAGAAAAACTCTCATTGCTAAACCCTAAGAGGATCGGTGAGGATATGGCGCCAACAACCCCCTTTTAATTCTTAACACATCATGGGTAAACTACCCCCCTAGCTAAGCGACTATGGCTGCCCCAGAACGAGATTACTGGACTTCTCTGTGCGAGATCCCAACACCATAAAATCGGACAGATACTCACCAGAGTACCACCTAACCTCAACTCATTCCATCAAAAAATCAAAGACTGGCCTTATACCATACCAGATCCTCAACTGATATGTTCCCCCTTACATGCATACTGGGTTGCCTTTAGCAAGTACTGGATGCGTACACATACTCAAAACGAAATCAAACAAATCAGATTAAATCATTTAAATTCTGTTCAAAAAAATTAATCTAAGTCCAATATCAAAGATTCATATTCCCATTAATTTCATCATCTCCTTCCATTTACTCTCAAAATTTCAAAATATCTAAAATGAATTTACAACTCTTCTTAATTAGCTACCAACAATCATAATAAATGAAATAAATTGAATACCTTATTAAATCATAAATTCCCTTATCGTTAAATTTGCTTACAACACATATAATATGAAAAATTTAAATCAGTTAATCAATTAACATATAGTCAACAATATATCCTGAACATCAAAACACAATCTGTACTTCAAGCAGAATTTTTTTTTATAAGACTGTAATAAAATGTAATAATGTTTTATTAACCCTATATTCTGACAATAAAAGAAAATTATAAAATATAATATAACTTGAACTTACATGGATTATTAAACGAACATATGAATTGGTTATATTGACCATTATACAGTTCATACCAGTCATCAGCTGATCTCTCTGGGTCAGGTGAATGACCTTACCCTAGATACACTACACCAATCTATGCAATGAAAAATACACAACATATGTTTATAATTTTTACACTCTAACATAGTAAAAATAGTAACATTATAAAACATAGTACACTCATAATTAACATTGTTGTTGTTACCTTAAAATAAACAATTCGCATTTAAGTTTGATCAGAAATTACACACCTTGCAGCTTTAATTTTATTTTCAACTTCTATTAAATCTTTTACTTGTTTCATTTATTATTACATTTTAACTATGATTTTCTATTTAGCATTTTCATCATTTATTGGTTTCGGTGATTCTCCGTTATTCATCATAATTCGGTTTACCAAATGGGTATTTAAATATAATCTTACCCCCTTCTTACCTCTACCCACCATTAACAGATTTGTATAGTATGACACCCATCTCTCCACAATATTTACCAATAATTCTCTAACTCCACTTAAATCATTCTCCACTTATAACAAAATACCCGATACCCTCTTTGTACTTAGGATGTGTGTTCCCTCCCTACGCTCATTCCCTTATTGGTTCCTGGCCCTTTCCCAGGTAACTCCGCCAAAGCCAATTTAAAACTATTCCCTCCCGCCATAACGCCTGTCGTTAAGGACTCCTTACCACACCACCCTCTTTACAAAATATCACCATCATCTATTTACTCTCCAATTACATTACTCCCATTACTCTACATGTATACACTATCGCTACTGTGTCCCTACTATTACCCTGTTTCTGTGTTACTTATATTCCAAAACCTTATTCTGTCTAACACCCATTTAAACTTACCTTTGACCAACTTAAATGCCTTATTGATATAATTATTATCACCCTAACATTTTATAACATTTTACATTTCCTCATTTACTATTTATTATCATATTCCAATCATATAAAATCACTTAAATTCATTATCAAAATTTATTACCACATTTGAATCAATTAATTCATCTGCAATTTCTTTAATTCAATCAATTATTTAAACACAACATTACTTCAATTACCTTCTTCCAAAACAATTGCAATTCATTTATTACAAACTCTCGTTATTTATTTAGTCTGCTCAAAGCTTATTATTATTATTATTATTATTACATCAATTTCTACTACATACACATTGTTTACATAAAGCACAATTTACAACATAGACACAATTAATTTCACTATAAATTTATTTACAATTTTTTGTCATTATTTTTCCGTTTACCACACCTCATTTCCTAATTTAGCCAGGTCATTACCATAAACTAAAATATTTAAAATGTCCATTCACTTATTTTTTATTTAACCCCATCATCATATAATAGTCTGGTGTATCTATAACACAAATCATTCTTATCTACATACATTACATAATAATTATTATTGTAATGACTACTTTCGTTAATTATATTGACATAGTAATTAACTACATTTTTGTCTCCCATTAATTCATATAAAGCCCATCCACATTGGTAATTTCAGGCCAGTCTCCATCAGTATTTTTGGTTAACATAAGGTAAGTTATTTTATCATCATATTCCTCCACTACATCCCTCGCAACCTCAGGTAAGAGTCTATCATTTACAATAGTATCATCAAAATAATCATCTATCTCTATTTCACAAGGTAAGTCAATTTTCTCTCCTCTCTCAATGTCTAAACTCTGCACTAACATTTCATAACCTCTATTAATCTCAAAAATCTCTATCTCTCTTTCACTCTCTCTCTCATCACAATACCTCTCATAACCCCACTGACCTATTTCGTACCACGCAAAGGGCACAACAAACGTATTATACGTCTTGGCACTTCCAAGGACACCACAAAAAATTAAGGGACTATTTTGAGACACCATGTCTCCCACACAACTACCGGAGGAAACCTTGTCCTCATAACACCACGGTGAAAACCCTGTTTCACTATATACTTGGGGAAAATTTTCCCTTTGCCCGCCTAACCTCTCTTCACACACACTCCCCATTTTCTCAACACATTCTCTGCTCACCACCTTACTCTCTAACACCACGTTTTTAATTATA